>OX415238.1:42661746-44031121 GCA_948330725.1 Sherardia arvensis | reverse complement strand
AAGCTGTGCCGCCACTCTCGTTCAGACGTCGATATTTCTGTTCAGCGATTTCACATTGATCCCACATGTTTTGCTTATTTACACAATGGCCCTTCATCTTCTTGAATTTTGCATTTATACCCCTTAATCCTTAAATTCATGAAAAAAGCCGTGCCACCACTCTCGTTCAGACGTCGATATCTGTGTTCAACGATTTCACATTGACCTCACGTGTTTTGCTTATTTACACAATGGCCCTTCATTTTCTTGAATTTTGCATTTAGACTCCTGAATCCTAACATTAATGAAAGATGTGCCGCCACTCTCGTTCAGACGTCGATATCTCTGTTCAACGATTTCAAATTGACCCCATGTGTTTTGTTTATTTACTTTTCTGCTTCGAGCTTATCCCTCTGCATCATTCTTTGCCTATTAATCCATACTTCCTTATTTACGAAAAAAAATTTATTCCGTAGTATGAGTTCTGTGCTTAGTTCGGAGAAGATGGGCAGATGTCGGGAGGAAGGGGGCGGCGGTGTCGGGAGGAAGGGGGCGGCGGTGTCGGGAGGGAGGGGGCGGCGCTGTCGGGAGGGAGGGGGCGGCGGTGTCGGGAGGGAGGGGGCGGCGCTGTCGGAAGGGATGGGACGGCGCTGTCGGAAGGAATGCCCAAACTTACCTTCGTTGCCTGTTTTTGTCAGTAATTTTTCTTTTTGTGTGATTTGTATTTCTGGGTATTTAGGTACTGATATGGTGTTTTCTGGGGTGTGTTTGCCTTATAATTTATTGCTCAAATTGCTCTTCTTATACCTGTATTAACTTGCTGATGGTGCCATAATTTGGTCTTTTCTTCATATTTGTCTGGGAATTTAGGTACTGATATGGTATTTTCTGCTCATGCTTACTGGGGTGTGTGTGTGTGTGTTCAAGTTTACTACTTTTCCCACTTCTTAACCTTAAAAATTGGATTTTGAAAGCTGTTGCCTGATCTTGCTGTGTGGCAAGACATTTATGATCCTTTATCTGTTTTTTACTGTGTTGGTATCTCAGTCCTTTATAGCTACTGCTCTCCCTTATTCTTTCCTTGATTTACGTTGTAAAACCATAATTTCTATACTCAAGAATTGAAAAGGTTATGTTTTGAAATGAGTTGCATAATATGTGTTTGAAGACCATATTATCTATGTGCCTAATTGCTCTGTGCGTTAGGTGTGGAAGATGTAGTTTTGTTTTCCTTTTCAAAATCTCAACCCTTTCAATTTCCTGTAAAAATGCTTAAAGTCTGAATCTTGCTGCAGGATATTGATTTGAAGAATCACAAATAGGGGTATTATTTTATTTGCGGGTAAGAAGATATCATCGTACTCATGTCAAAGTTTTACTTTTGTTCTGAAATGAATCGTAACTAGTTTGATGAAATCAATACTCAATGAGTTTGAAGTCATAAAGCTGAAAAGTTGGGATTTTCAGGTATAAAGGTTTCCATGAATATGCTAAGCTAAAAGAAATAAATGTTGGTGGACGAGTTCGACTTGATGTCATATTTGCTGGCACTGTTCCGACTGGTATGTTCCGTCTTCATAAATTGAAGCTGATACATTTTACAATCACTCCAGTGCCTGTTTTGATCGAAACGTACCGTATGTTTCTATGCTGTAGGCTCTGGGTTGTCTAGCTCTGCAGCATTTGTGTGCTTATCCACTATTGCAGTTATGGCTATACTTAGGTCAAACTTCCCTAAGGTACTTTGACCCTTTAGTTCCAAGCTGCAGAAAAAAAATAATATTGCATTCTTGGTTGAATCAACACGACTTACTTCTTGTGAATCAACATTGTTTAAAGTTCAGACTGTTGAAATTATTGTCTATATGATATGACTTCTTCCTCAAATGAGAGATTTTGGTGCTGGTACTGGGGATCAAAATGTAAAGATTGAGTAGTATATCCAGACGTGTAAAAAGGAGACCTTTGAATTTCAACTGTTTTAATAGTCATGGACTTATGGTGCTTAGTCTATGCTCAACTTCTCTGATTGCTGCGTGAAATTTTTCTTGCAAAATTTTTGGTGTTTGTTGTTGCTGTGTTAATTCTGGTTGGATTCCATGATTTACCTGTCAGTAGTTGTAATGAAGGACATTATGATTGTGTCTTGATGTTATTTATCGCTCAATCAAGTGGGATATTATTAACTAAGCACCTGCCTTGGTTTTATTGTGCAGAAAGAGCTCGCTCAGCTTACCTGCGATGAGCGGCACATCGGCATACAATCTGGTGGCATGGACCAGGTAAAGAAATATCCACTTCCACTTTCTTATTTTATTGTCGAAAAGAGTGATCCTCAATTTTAGTCCATATCTGTAATGGCTAAAACTGGCTTTGCTGAGCTGATTCTTTGATTGGAACTATCGGGAGAGTTGCTGTAGGAGCTATTGTGAAGAAAATTCTTTTCAGAAATGTTTGAATTCTTTTTGCTATCCTTTTCCACACACCTGAAAGAGCTGTACGGTTAACTGGTCTGCCCTATAATATTTATGTCAAGCTTTCAACCCCAATAATAGTATCAAAAAATTTTGAAGAGCAAAATTTGAGGTAATTGAATTATTCTACCTGCTTTATGTCAACATTCTATTGGTCATTTAAAATTTTTCTGTTGGAAATGTGATGGTTACAGGAGCTTTTTTAGTATAAATTGAAGACATTGTTTAATGGTTATGTTTAGTGTAAATTGAAGATATTTTAGTAGAAATTTGATCTGCCAATAAGAGTCTTTAAATAGGCCGACCACTTTTTTCTGGCTCTCTTTTTCTGATCTTAGTAATAATCATCGGTTTTTGACATTAAATCATTTTACTGACATTCCAGGTACATTATAGTAGTAGCTTGCATATTAACAGAGCGGTTGAGTTGTTTGTTAATACATTTTTGTAAAATTATTCCTGGAGCAAGCTATATGGTAGGATCACTGTCCTGAATCTTGGAGAGCGTTTGTGCTTAGTTTGAAGTCTCTTTAGTTTCCTCGTGCGCAAGTGAATTTGCAGGAGGTACAGCTCTTAGTAATGTTGATGATTTTAGAGTTTTAGTATGTTAGTTTGTTGCTTGAATATGAAGTAGAGTAAATAACTGTTTTCCAAATTTTCCTCATTTGCGGGAGTTTCCAGGTCTCCATGTGACTTTGTTGAATAGCGTGCTTGATCAAGGCATGAATAGTAAGAAAAACCACAAAGTAGGCCATGGAATTTTGTTTAAATATCGCTTTCTTGCCAAGTTTACGAAAATGCATGTAGTTTTCTCTTCAACCACCAAAACACTGACTATTGCAGTAATCAAGATATAGAAACGAGGGAATCTTGATGATTTTTTTTGATATCTTGATTGATTATGTAGCTGTAACTCACCTTAAGATTGATCTCTATTTTTTGTCACTGGGGATTGCCTCAGACTTGGATAAATTTTTGGTTAAAGTTTACTTGCTTTACGATTTCATGTTTGTTGTTTCGCGTAGCTGATTCTATTGGCTTTATCTTAGTGAAAGTTTGTTTGTGGACCTCTATTATATATATATGTTCCTAAATTATATAAATTTTTTAGTCTCTGTCCTTGCTTATAGTGGATTTTTTCAGTATCTTTTGGCCTTTTTAGTCATGTGTGCAAATATTGTAGTCTGTCCCGACTTATTTATATTTATATGATGATTTCATGTCTTGATGTATCTAGTCCTGATTGAAAGTATTGCTCTATGAGCTATTCTCTGCTGTATTTTTTTTTATTGTGTATGTGGGATGCCTACTTTTTTTCAGCCCTGTTCAAAATCTTGCTCAGCTCCCTTCTTACCTTTGCTATTATGTTGTAGGTCCATTTCAGGGTGCTCAGGGAGCTCAAGGCGAGGATGATCCATCTAACACAACGGTTAGTATACATTACAAAAATTTGCTGCCTGTCACATCTCTCTTTCAAAACTGGCCTAACTGTTTATTTATTTAATTTTAGCTATTTGTTGGGAATTTGGACCCTAGTATCACTGATGCCTCTCTGAGGCAGTTATTTGCACCTTACGGTCAGTTGCTTCATGTTAAGATACCTATGGGCAAGAGATGTGGTTTTGTTCAGTTTTCTGATAGGTAAAGAATTTGCTTTGTAGTGGTGCGATCTTTATTGTTACTCTCACCCGATAAATTTTATAACCATTTTGTCCATTGATTATAACAGAAACTCTGCTGAACAAGCCCTGCACTTGTTGAGTGGTACTTCATTGGCTGGTCAGAGCATCAGGCTCTCCTGGGGCGGCAGTCCTTCTAACAAACAGGTTAGTGAGTAAAAACCTCTTAAGGTGATTCTAGGTGATTCACTCAATATCATCGATAAATTATAGATGCGTCCATATTAATTTGGTTTCTTTTCTGTGGTTCATTTTTAGGGTGATGACATTATTTGTCATCATCATTTGATTTTCTTGAATAAAACTCATTCAGATTCTTTATCTGACAGTGGAGAAAGTGGGGCTGGCAACACTGAAACACCAAAGGTAGCCATGCAATATTTGGCTACACTTGGGCGAGGCAGCAATGGGATAGAGCGTGAAGTCCTGCAGACAAGCAGCATTTGGGAATGCAAAAACATCGAGGAATGCTAACTCCAGTAGATTCGTTAGTTCTATTCATGATTTCATCCATATGTTATGCTTGTCAACTATTGAGAAGCAACGTACTTGTATCTTCCTTTTATAATATTCCAAATATTTGACTTTGCCTAATTAATTGTCTTTTTTCTGCAAGGAAAGTTGATTGAGATTCATTTTACTGCACTGGGAAAAATATGTGGTGCTAAAATACAGACCTTTGAGAATCCTTTTCCCAGAAGTTTTATACTCTCATCAACTACTTGTTGTGCATATTTTGTTGAACTAACTTTATTTCGTTGGTTTTCTTTTTGCCTTACCCATGGCGACTCCTAATCTGCTGGATAGTTCTACTAGAAAAGGTAATATTTCACTGGCAGTTTTTATCACCTACTTTGTAGATTGTTTCTCTTTAGTTGACTAGCTCTTCAAATACAATTCAACCAGTCCAGGGTTGTCCAGCTGAACAGTGGTGAATGGTCCTATCACATCTTTTACCAGCTTTGTGCTGGAGCTCCATCTAGCCTGAGAGGTTGTTTTTTCCCCACCTTTAAAAAATAAAATAACATTTTATGGTATAATTGTTCTCCTCATTTCTATTAGTATGTAACTTTGGTGTTTCTGAATTAGAGGAGTGGGGTGTATATAATTGGGCAAATTGATTTACTCTTTGCTAATGAGTTCGTGATGACACCTGAGTGGCACTGAGGGGTTTATGTATGGTGAATGATGACCATCAATTATTGATGTGATGGGGTTGCTTCTTTGTCCATTGGTGAAGTCTCTCTGTTCTGTTTTCAAGATTTTATTCTACAATTCTTGAAACTTCATTAACGTTTTGTGTTATGTAGTGAATAAGCCCGATTACACCCTCCTTTCTTTTTTTCCCTACGAATAGTTACTTGCTAAATCTAACATATCACCACGGGATATTGATCAGTTCCTGTGATTTTCGATACCGTTGCTGAAATCATGTTTACAAATCTAAGTTCATTGCAGATGTGATCTGCTTTTGCGAACCAGTTATAGCTTACTTTGTTATTCTAATATTGTAGATTAAAAGTTTGTTTGTGTGCATATGATTGCTCTGAAAAGTTTTTAGCTCCTAGTGCGTATCCTTCTTGTTTTGTCCTAGTGCGTATCCTTCATAATTTGTCTACTTCTGGTGCCTAATATGCTGTGTTTTCTGGTCTACATGTGAGAATTTACTGCTTTATATTAAGTATGCTGCATTTTCATGGGCGAATCTGCTGCATTTTCTGATCTGTTTTGATGATTCAAATCTTCCTCTCTGTTGGTATATATTTAGGGTGCAACTACGCAACTTTTGTTCATGTATTGGTGCTGAAAGTCTTCCTCTGGGTTGGTGATATTTTGTGCTGCAAATCTGCAACTTTGGGAGTGTTTAAGTGCAATTCAGGCGCTGGCTTTCGTGGTGTGATTCTTCCTCTCGGCTTATCCTGTTTTGGTACTGCAATTCTGCAACTGTGTTTGGAAGCTAACAGGTGATGTTGGGGCTCTACGGTGATGCAATTCTTATGGTGCAAGTTACATCACGAAGAGACAAAGCTTCAAGTCTTATGATGATGTTGTGAGTACTACTTTTGTTATTGTGGAGTGTATAGATTATCATTTTTGGGAAACAAATTATTCATAGGTCGTCATGGGTGAATGAATCAATGTGTCTTTCACCCATAAACTCACTTCAAATGAGGTTTCGACTAGTAAAATTGATAATTTATTTTTATGGGTTTAATTGTTAGGTTTGAATTCATACACGTCATATCGACTTTTAGTTATGAATCTTGCATTGGAGAATATAAAGGGGAAAATGCTGGATGTCAAAACATTTTTAATCACTTGAAATACCATGTATCCATTTAAAATTCAACGGAATCCACAAGATATAAAATGTCTGGAATGGGAGCGGAATAAGAAGGAAGCATTATATACTACAAATACCATTTCAAAATTGTACACGTGTCCTAATTGGACATATTGAAAGTTTATAACCGCTAACATATCAAACTGTAATTAGATGACCGAAACAGGGTTGAAATGACGATGGTCTGATCTCTAAATAACAAATAATACGGGTTGTTTCAACCAAACAGTGTGGTAATAAGTGCTCGTATTGACCTCACATAAAGTAACTATTTAAATGATAGTAACAAACAGGAAAATGGATTCAGAGAATCATAAGCCAAGTGTTTTTCAAACTGACAGTTCTGATTTAGTACCAACCTTGAATATTCATATATACTTTGAAACCATCGTTCAAATTCTGATTTCTAGTAGGTTTGCTTTTTCCTGAACTTTCTCGACTTTAAGTAGGTTTGCTTTTGATCAACCAAATCCAAACATAATTTTAAAATCTGACATGGATTTATCTAAAAAATAAATAATATAGAATAAAAAGGCACATGATAGCAGAGTTAGTAATAGTACATGAGTCAATAACAACATTAATATTATGATTATCTAACTAATGCCATTACACACCAGATAACGATGAAAATTCACTAGCTATGCACATGAAAGCTAATTTTATTTTAACAGGCAAAGCATAACAGTCAAGATTGAAATTAGAGATGGCTGCCCTAAGTGGATCCGGCTTTTGGACCATGATGTTTGTCGAAAAGAGCAATGGATCAGATTTACTATATTCATGCACTTAATTGGCTAAGGATGTTGGGACATTTGAGATATGTGCTTCATATGATGGACAAATAATGAGGCTATGTCCTGTGGGTTTATATGTTTATGTGAGTAATTTCCTCAGTCTTTGAATGACACATTCGAAGTATGGGAGGATGAGTCAACTGTCTTCGAACCTTTAAAAAATGACTTCTTTGCAGATGGAAATGCAAGCATTATAGAATCTTCAAAGGTAATTTCTCACTATATATAGTCTTTCAGTATTGTTTTACATTAAAAGCCTCGTCATTCTTCATTTTTGACAGCCGAATCATGGTTCACTGCTACAGTATGGAGACGTATATAGATACACGCCTTTCAAAGATTTTTGGAAATGACTCATTTGTGTATACTTTAAGCGATGTAAATGCCAACAATGCATTTGGTTCTGTAAATGTGGACATCCTCAGTATCTTGCCTCGGTTTGTTTCCTTTCCGAGTCAATTGCTAGGAACTGAAGGCTTGGTTAGCTCTAAATTCAGGTATTTGTTATGGTTTTCATTTTCTTTGAAGTTAGTAGAATAGCATATTCTCTACTTATACTTACTTTTCACTATATTTTCAGTGGATTTTCGAGTTTTGAGATACTGTACTCAGATTTGAATGAGAATATCACTGTTATTCTGAATCCAAAATGTGGCCCTGTTTTCCTATCTCTGATGTTGATGCAGTTTTTGCAGTGGGGGCGTTTTGCTATAAACCAAGAAATTGGGATGTCAAATGAGCTTACTTTTTCATGGAATGTTGGAAAGCATCGATGGTGCACTTCACGTGATCCAATATGTCGGGTAAAATCCATGCCCTACTCTCATTGCTCGAGTAAATTCCTCCTCAAGCTGTTTCCAAATGTTTTTCCCTGGATTAGAGATGAGCACTTCAATGGGAACAATTGTACCAAAGTCCCTATTTTGGTGGAGCCGATCAACGATCCACCACTTGTTAGGGCACCATCTTTCATTTTCCGCGAGGAATCCAGACACAATCATGATCAAGTCATGATTTTTGACAATAACATGGACATATTTGAGTTCTTGATCGGCGATCCTGATCTTGAAACTTTTCCATGGAACAAATCACGCTCCTTGGTAATGCTATTTTTGGAAGTGATTTCGGGACCCCTTTCTACAAACCTTCCTGCTGATCTTATAAGCACAACTAAGCTCAAGTTCAAGGCAAGGTTTGACTGGCAGCCGCTTCAGACATTTGTCACCATTTCAAAGCATTTTCTTGTGAAGGCGAAAGGGATCATATTTCGAGGCTCGATTGATGAATACAACGACATACGGGAACAACTGATGTTCAGTATGAGTTCATCTATTATGGCTTATCTATGAAAAAACATTAAAATTCTATAAATTCTGGAAACTGATGATCCATAATTTTTTTCAGGGTGATAAACACGGCGATATTTTGACAGTGAAAGTTAATGACATAGGGAGCTATGGTTGTTACCCTAACTGCGAAGATAATGTTTCAGTGCCTTTCTTTGTTGAAGCTTCCTTAAACCTACTCAGAAGGCATGCTATGAGTTCACTAATTGCTCACAATAAAGCAAAAAGCCTATTTTTTTAGATTATTAGTTCATTTCAGTCTGTAAAATTTCTAATTGATGCTAGTTAGTTTAAATATGATCTGTTATTTTTATTTTTCACTATGTTCAAACTTGGTTTGAATGTGTGCGTACAACCCTTGGATCAGCGGTCATGGTTGAGCTCATTGTGGTGCTCTCCCTTGGAGTCACGCTGTTGTTTTACACTCAATAGAGGTTAACATCGACGTGCGACCCATCAATCATCAAATAAAGAATTCGGCTTAGTTCTTGAAGAATCCATATTGCCTGGACATGAGATGAATGATTTACTGATCATGTATTAAACCCCATCTCAGATTTGCTCGCAAACAATTACTTATAAATCGTAGTTATTTAATAAATAGCAAAACATAAAAAATTTCTTAACACAAACGTGATGTTTCTAATCAAAAGGAAGATTAAAACTACACCAAACATATTAATTCATCGTCTAAATATAAACAATAAAAACTGAACTTCATATATAAACAATAAGGCATGGAAAAGTACCTCTACAGTGGATCCCACCTAAATTAGTTCCTTGTAGAATTATGTTTTTGTTTTTCAGCTCGTGAATTTATATGTGTTATTAGGGGTAGGTTTCAGACTTCCAGTTTTATTGGAAGCAGGTAACAAATGCTCCGTAAATTGTGAAGGACACTGATCTAGCCCCCCGACGGATTTTTCTCCCGTTGGGCTCAAACTCACTTTACACACTCCAAATGGGGCTTTCGAGAGGGGATGACACGGCCGAAAACCGAAGTGAAAACGATTTTACACAGTGACTTTGACTTTTTCCGTTTCCGGCAACGATGGCGGTAAGAGAGGAAAGTCTTTCATACCCTTTATCCAACCACCGTGAAGTACTTGTATGCACTTTCACTGCGACCATGCAACGACATTGGTGCCCCTCTTTCTAGTACGCTATAAGTTTCAATATACACTGTTACCGATTACCGGCAGAACCCAACTGAGACCTATCTTCCATGGCATCCATGTTCTCGAAGAACCACGAGGAGAAGAATCTCCCTCGTTGGGTAGGCTATGGATCGCTACTTCTCAGCTCGGTAGCGCTGGCGGAGCTTCTCCATCTTGTGGTGGCACTGCATTGAGGTCTTCGCCGGAGAAGTGTTTGGGCACTTGCTTGTGACGGCGGCGGCGGCGGCACCCATTCGCCGACAATTAATAAGGTTAGTGCAATGTTCTCATTTACAAATAGTTTGGACTTGCTCTAGAATAACTGTTTTTTGAATTTTCTATGCATGAATATCCTGTTGATGCTCGTTTTAGTTGCTTTGAGCCGGCGCCACCAGTCAACTATGGCATCCTAGCTTTCCATATATGGGATGAACGGAACAAAGTAGTCAAAGAGGACAGGCTCCCATCGGCAAGGGAATTTGCAATGACCCAAATAGACTGCTACATGGTGCTGAATAAGTTGTTCCCATAACAGCTCTTTAACACCAACCTGACCCGTCTGGGCCTGCCTGGAAATCCCAGCCTCAAGCGTAAAGTGGAGGGTTGAGATCCAATGTACATTATGCCGAAGGGGTTGACGATTGTGGTCTGCCCCCTCGAAACGTGGCAATCAATCTAACTACATAGTACTGCACACTATGGCTTGATTTGCCAAAGATTGCAAGGCTGGCCATTTGTCAAAAATGAGCGATCTGATTACGGAATCAGCTAGTGTTGCGCACTAAACTTATGCAACAAAATATGCAATAGCTGACCATTTGCTCAAAATGGTAAGGAATGTTTACAAAATCGCTGAGATTTGAACTGCAAAAAAAAAGTGTGCCTGCCATTCCCAAATCATAGACAAAAAAAATTTCCTTTTTAGTGTGTATACAAAAAATCCTTCTTGTTTTAGTGTGTATAAATACATTTAATTTATATTTCCAGTCAAATATTTTTCCAATCCTGCATTTACTAAAAATTTATTAAAAAAAGCAAAAAAATAAAATAAAAAACAAAGCACTTCAGCTCTTGGCCAGATGATCCCACCGCTGCCGGACCACGCCATCGGACCACCTCTACAAAAATAGGATGCATTGATGATGAAGAATTGAAGATGAAGGATGATGAAGATGAAGGCCCGCGCTCATGGGCCAAAATAAATGGCAAAAAAATATTGCTAAAGAACAAGTACTGTTGGACCGAAATCTGGGCCTAGTCTGGGCCATAAATCAGAAGCGGCACATTGGGGATTATTTATCATTCCCGGGCCTATTATGGGTCAAAACATGATGCAACACACTTGGGCTTTGGGTATGTATTTTGGGTCAACTAATCATATGATCAAATCAGATAATTTGGATTTTAAAAAATAAATAAAAACTCTCCACGAAACAGTAGCATATCTTAAAAAATAATTTGGATGCGGTGAGCATTTAAATTTATTTCCGTTGAGAGGCGGGGTGGGTCCTTTCCTAAACGGCTCCTAAGCTTTTCCCAGTAAGGCAATATAGAATGAATAGATGTGAGGGAGGGTTGGAAGTTGAAAGAGGAGATCGGAGAAGAATGACGACGGAGGAGGCAGTTGGGTCACCCAATCGGCGGGGAAGGATGAGGGTCAGAGAGGTCAGCTCTAGGTTTATGTCTCCTTCCAATTCCCTCCGGAGGCAGCAATTCCAGGAAGTCGTCAACAGAAAGTGGCTGCCGGAGATTGCACGGAGTTTTGACAGCACCACCACTCCGATCATTACAGCTCCTGATATTAAGAAGCAGCAGCGTCCTTACAAGGAGAACGACGACAGCAGGAGACCAGACACGCCAATGGTCAACCCCAACCCGACGACGACCCAAGGTAGGGATAGGGATAGAACAGTTTCATCAAGATACAGGCACACTCCTCTTCCTCACCGCTCATCCACCGCCCAGTCTCCCGCAGCAAAGTTGTTGCAAGATGCTACTTCCTCCGATCATCATGTCTCCCGCTCTCTCACTTTCGCTTCCTCCAACAATCCCTTGCCTCCACTGCCACTGCCAGCTCCACATCTCAAATTGGGGAAACCTGGGAAACACCAAAGCGGGGAAGATGCACATTCTCTCAAACTTCTTACCAATCATTATTTACAGTGGCGTTTCATGAATGCGAAAGCCCAGGCCTCCATGGACTCCACCAAACTAGATGTTGAGGTAGCCCAGGCTGCTGCTGATGCTGTTAAATTATTGCGTATATCTTGTTTTTTGCAAATCTCCATATGTTGTTTTATTGTTTTGCAGGGGCAACTGTATTCTGTTGGGATCAAACTGTCAGATATGCGTGATTCCGTCAAGAGGAGGCGCTGCCAACTTCAAATGTTGCACACAATACAAACTTCATCTACCATAGCTCAACTCCAGGTACCTATCCCTTCATTCTTAGTTTCAGCTCTGCTTTTTCAAATTGCAAAATGAGCTTAGTCGTTTTGTGCTGTGCTTGTTTGTTAGATGCCATCTCTCGAGGAATGGTGTGGTCTAGAGGAAGATTACTCAGCTTCTTTATCTGCTGCAACAGATGCTTTCAAATGTTTATCGCTCAGATTACCAGTCAGTGAAGGAGTGAAGGTCCCATAACTTTCATGCTTGCTAGTTTTTGTATAAATGGCAAATTACTTACACTTACAAATGATGAGTTGCTGCAGATGGATGTGATAGAGCTGGGGGAGGTCTTGGACTCTGCTCAAAAGTTGATAGACGTGATAGTTTCTGAGACGGGGGGATACATGGTGAATGTATGTTTTCTCTCTTGTTACTTTTGTAAGAAACGTCTTTTCTTTTCTGGTTATCATACTCTGTACTGTATTGTGTCAGCAGGCTGAAGAAGTTGAGGGCTTAGCTTCTGACATAGCAAGGGTCATGGGAAGAGAAGGAGCTCACATCCATGATTGTGGATCTTCCTTGTTTAAATTACACTCACAACAGGTAAAATCATAGGAAGTGCAGAAAGCTGCTATATTTAAAAAAAACGGCACTTAACAGAGAGTATCTATATTTCAGGTGGAAGAATGCTGCTTGAGGGGACACCTTATTCGATTACACAGCAATAGACAATCCCAGCACAAGCAAAATCATTCTTCCCAAAACTGAAATCATCATTTTACTTGCAAGGCGAGGCACTCTACACTAGTATACTTACATTATTTAACTTGTAATTGATAGACGCAGCTTATGAAAGGATATCATATAGTACATCAATGTTAATAAAGAGTCGTGTTTCCCATTGACTTTTGAGCAGAATGATTAAGAAGTTGCAATGCACAAGAAAACTCATGCAGAATAGAGCAGAAAAAAACTTGTCAGCAATGGGAATACGCATTGCTGTTGTCTATAGATATATGTAATATACAGCATACCAGCAGGGACTAACTGTAATCCCTAAACCACTAACCTTTGTTTGGATCATATATACAAAATCAATCTTGTCCAAAGAAAGGAATGTGGGACTAACATAGCCTCTAACCTTCTCTTCCTAGCAGCATATTTCAATCTCTCAAGCGCCACCAGTCCGACCTGCCTGACCCTCTCTCTAGATAAACAAACCTATACTGAAAGCCCCAGAAATGGTGTAAATACAACTGGTCAAGAAATCATGTAACCCTGCACAAGAATGGACTCCTTACCGTTTACTAATGTCTTCCCGTGTCAGGCACTCATGACGGATGATTTGTGTTTCCCGTTTACTCAGTGTTGCACTCATCAGCTTGTTCACTTCATCCTACACCCACCCAAAATCAACACTTAAGGTGACGTGAGGTGAGGTGGCAACATACATACGGAGTATTAGTTAAGGCTGGAGATTATAAATTTTTACCTTGAGTGCCCACTCATCAATCCCGTGCCATGGGTTATTCTCTACCGATCATCAGCAATGTACTGCATAGACAGACGAGGGTGGATTAAACCTTTAAAAAAAGGGGTGGGATGAATGAAAAACATGTTAGAATCCTTAAAACAAATCGTACACTGTGCAGTATCTGTGCAGCGGACGTGAAAGCTTGGCGATCAAGTGAAATGACCTTACAGCTAGCCTGCAAGAGGAGTAGCTTTAAGAAAGAGCTGAAACTGTGACGACCAAAATCAAAAGCCTGAATCTATTTTTGGTTACCTCACTGGCATTTCTGACTTGCTTCTGAGTCATGTTGAGATATTGAGCAACATTCTGATGGAAGAGGAGAATTGAGAATGAGAAAGATGCATGGCGGAGGTATGAAATGAGTGCTTACATGGGTGGATGCAGTTCCCTTGTGTTTGAGGCTCATCTTAGCATTGCGGATTATGCTGAGCCTTTGATCTGAATATCGTTGAGTTGTTGACTAAAGCTCTCATTACACCCTGTGGATATAAGCAAATGCATTCAAGTGTATTCCAGGCATTTGTTTGGAGCAAATGAATGAATGAATGCAAGAGTAGTACCTGGCAAATATACCAGTAAACGTAGGTACAAGGCGGGTGTTTGTCATAGCCAGCTTCTGTGTAGCGAGATTGCATTCCATGATCCTCATTCGCAATTCTGCACGGCTTATGTTCAAGGAAGAGGCGACCCACCCACCCTTTTCAACAAAACCATCAAGTTCATCAATTGCATGTTGCGCACCAGAATCTTCTGATGATTGATGGTGAATCTTCATTGACGTTACTAACACCGGAACTACTAGCTGCAGTGGCTTGTCGTTCGGGTAAACCGTCCTAAATAAGTTCCAACAGATGGGGAATCCTGAAACAACCCAATAATCAGGTAAATGTAAATACTTTAAAAAACAATACAATTCACCTCTTATTTTTTGATGACGCTGGACTATCCTTTATCCCATGTCCACTTAACTTCATTCCATGTCCTCTTATTTTTCAGCTACATTTCTTGCTCCAAGTCATGAGCAACTACTAGAAACCCAACACACCCTATTTCTCACGCATGGCATACACAAACATTCATAACATGACCAACAAAAAGTCTTTTCAATAAATTTAAGCACTGCACACAATACATTCATCTGCATTGAACACATAACGACACCAAGCCTGCAACAACACTCACAAGAGGTCTGTCTAGCTGCTTGAGGTTGAGGGGTTAATTTAACATTTTGAATTTATGCAAACTAGTAAGTTACTGATACCAGGTTAATCGATCCCAAACTGAACTAAGAAGCATAAACATAACATCTCTGGATAGTCAATTAAGAAGAGGCCCGTGAATCCGATATGATAACACTGGATAATAAACAAGATATTAGAGAAATTACCAGCCAAGTTGAATGAATTCTTGTTCCCATCTTATCTTTTGTTTTACAGCTGAGCAGAGTGAAGCGATGACCATGTCCCTGAAGCCCTCTTCCTCAAAACCCTAATTATTGAACATGCAGCTGATTGAGATGGAAGGAGCTCAAGTGAACAATACATGGGACTTGATATTTACGCTTGATGACTTGACCAAACATACAGATCAAACCTCGGAACTTGGCCTTCCCGGGTACGTCGGACATTTCTCATTTCTCAGCCGTTGATGTTGTTGCTCTCCATCCACATACAATTTATCTCATCCGTCCATCCAACCAAATCCGACCGTAGGTACATACGGTAAGGTATTTAACAACAGGTGATTCCGTATTTATTTCCTATGGACTACTACTTCATTTAACTGTTGTTTACCAAATAAAAAATCATAGGTATTATATTCAGCACCAATAAACTACATATAATAAATATAGATATTACATTAGGTAGAGGATGGGCCATCAAATTTTGATTTGGAAAGGCACTACGCTTGCTAATTGCTTTTTGATTTCCGTTTTATAATGCAACCTATTTTAGAAAAAAAAAAAGTAGTAGTAAAATTTTTTTTTTTTTTTTTTGTGTTGATAAAAAAAAAAAAGTAGAGCATAGAAGACATATGGTATCCAGTGAAACTCAATCCGATGGCCAAGTCAGCAATGTACTATCCAGATGATGAAGGAATGGGTGGTTGTGACGGAGCAGGGGTGATCTCACGATACTGCATCAACCACACAAAAAGAAGAAGCCAGTCATCTGAATCCCAGCTCACAGAAATCATCATGGCATCCAGCAGCACCCACATCTCCCTCCCAGCGCCTCCCAAGGCTGCCTCTCGCCAGACATCTCCCCCGCAATGCGTCACCCTCCCCACATTCGCCCCGCCTCAGGCTCAACGCCGCGGCCGCCCCGCCTCCTCCGCCTACTGCAAAAGGATGGCCCAGAATGTGGTGGCCATGGCTACTGGATCGGGGGCGCAGCAGGCTGATGTTTCGTCCGAGGATGTTCCGGAACTCGTAAAAACAGTTCAAGAAGCCGTAAGTCTCCATCCGTTTTTAGATTGATTAGTTGTTGATTGATTGGCGTTTTTACTAACTGGTGTATATAACTAAAAAAGTGGGATAAGCTGGAAGACAAGTACGCAGTGAGCTCTCTGGCCGTAGCTGGAGTTGTTGCTCTCTGGGGATCCACCGGGATGCTGTCGGCAATCGACAGGCTTCCGTTGATTCCCGGAGTTCTTGAGCTCGTCGGTATTGGCTACTCTGGTGTAAGTCGTCATATACAAGTATTACTCCTCCATCTCCATCCAATCTAAACCCTAAATATCTATCTTCTTCAATTTCAGTGGTTCGCTTACAAAAACCTCATCTTCAAGCCAGACAGGTTCGTCCCATCTTCTGATATGTGTCATGTACTCTCTCGCTGGATCGAACTCATCCCTTGTCTTCTTTTTTACAGGGAAGCTCTAGTACGAAAGATCAAAGGCACGTACGAGGACATAATAGGATCCAGCTGATCGATGATTGTTATCCATCTTCCCGCCCCCGCCTCTTCTTCTTCTTCTCCTTCTCTTAATGAATGAATGCACTTCTTATGTACCTAGTCCTAAACACATAATGTGTTTTTGTTCATTCCACGAATAATGTCACCTTACAATCTTAATTATATACACTTTTGTATACTTCATCAGTTTACGCATCTCTGCACTCTCTCTAACATTGCCAATGTTTCATTTGCAAGTTTATCATGGATTCATAGTAAACGCTTGGAGTTTTAATTAATCTTCAATTTCCTATAATATTACTATCAATGTTGAAAAATGAAGAACCGGATCGATTAAATATCTGTTATACATCCATCCAATATTGGTCTTAAATTTTATACTATGTCTTGGGTTTGAATTTGCCTATACTTTTACAGGTTGGGGTTGTGTGTATCTAGGATATCAATTGTTAATTTTAAAAAACCATCATTATATTGATTCCATCCAATATGGATAACCAAAAAAAAGGAGATGACGAAATGCTAAAAATATGGCAGTACTCGACTTCTCAAGCTTGGCTACATTATGAGTACTTGATTATCATCCCAATACCCAGAAAAAACCTATATACATATTATAGGCACACAACTCCTTAAGCCTTATGATAATAAGCCTAATCCCTAAATTAATGGGACTTGAATGAAGTGGCATTTTGATTTTGTATGTCTGATTTTTTGCTTGAAATGTTCCTGATTTGCTAATACACTTTTATGCTATGGTTGAAATATGAACAGTAACTTTGTTGCAAACAAGAAATTGTCCCGGCACTTATCATCAATCACTAATAATTATTACATACATAAATATCAGCACATTCACCTGAACCCTATGCAAAACTGCCAGAGAGTTCATGTATCAAAATTATGTTGGAAAATGAGAAATGTTGAGGGGTGAAATTGCAAATTCTCATCAAGTTTAGAGCTCAGATTTGAGTGGGACCCGGAATGAGTTAGGTCAAGTGAGTAATATATTTGGATTTTCCTCCCTACTATAAAATGGATTATTTAAACAATCAAATCTGACCAGTTGTAAATGAGATATAGATGCTCAAAGTTGGTAAGTTAAACTTGAAATAATGAATGAATCTAAATTTGTCTATTTTATCATTTGGACTTTCTGAATGATTTCTAATTAATTTTTTGGACTTTGTAAAAGACTTTCTGAAGAGCCATTTTCCAGAAACGTAACAGATAAAATGTTAAGTTATTTCCAAGAATCAAGTCTCGTGTTAATGATCATGAATGCAAAATTAAATCAGACAAGTCATCCTTCCACGCTAAAGGGCCAGTCTCGAACATCATATAATAGAGTTATAGATAGCTAATGTCAAGATAGTTCCAATTCAGTTTGTCTTAGAACGAGAGCACTTTTCATACTTTGTGTCATGCTCATATGTTATTTGTGCTCTTGACCCTATCCTTTGCAAATATCCTATGTGATAGGTTGTATTCGGGCTGTGCGCCGGTACAAAATTTTGCTTCATGTTAGTATAACCCTTGCCAGTTTTATATTAGGAACAATGACCAATCCAGTTGGGCTAAATTTTTCTTGAAAGTGATATGGCCATTAGCTTAGGCCGTGTACTTTAATTTCCTAATTTATTATAAATCTTACTTTAAAAAAAATAAAAAAAATAATAGGTTTGGTAAAAATGGTAAAAGTAAAATGAGGTGGAGGTAGGAGTAGAATGACAGGTATGATGGTGGGTTGCAAGGTGAGCGCGTGTGAGTTAGTATTTTGGAGTTTGTGGTGTAGAAAGAAAAGGGAGGGTGCGTGTAGTTGCGGCATGGATTGGGGACGCGTTATTCCGAAAAGGGCAACAGGTGGGGCTGCAAAACCCACTAGTTGAGTGCCACGTGGCGTGATCTGAGAGCCCTTCACACTTCCTCCCCTACCAAGGTCCTCAACAGCCTCAAATAATTTGGGCGAAAATAGTAGTGGCTGAGACCCGGCGGTCGTTGAGTTAATTAATTAAAGAAAAGAAAGGAAAAACAGCTAATTCAAATTGAGCGAACTCGTGTGCTTGCTCCTGCCTTCCAATTCCTGCTACTGCATCTTCCCGATCCACCGGAGCTTGTGTGCTTGCTGCTGGAAAAGAAGAAGATGAGTCCAGGTTGAAATCACCCAGGTACCTCTCCCTCTCACTCTCTCTCAATCACCCAGCTTATCTTCTTATATTCATTCGTCTTGCTTCTTTTCCTTTCATAGGTTACTGGATTCTAATTAATGGTTGGATTCTTCTGATTCAAACTCATACTCTCCATCCTTTAGCTTCATCTGTTTGTATCATCATTAACTACTGGAATCCAGTTAGAAATTAACAACAATTTGTTGATACTTTGTGATTTGAATGCTTTAGCTATTAGGAGTGCAAGGGGGGAGGATCTAGCTACACCGGATTCTGTTTCTTGTTTTTGCAGTCCAATTCCAGATGAAGAACCTTTCTCTCTAGAAGAAGAAGAAGGATAGATGGACACTTACTCCTCTGGAGAGGAACTCATTATCAAAGTAAACAAACGCACCCCCCTTCCTCTCCGCTCTACACTCTACTTACTTATTATTATCAACATTTTCATTTTCCCCGGCCTTGGCAGACGAGGAAGCCTTACACCATCACAAAGCAACGAGAGCGATGGAGCGAGGACGAGCACAACAGGTTCCTAGAAGCTTTGAAACTCTATGGACGTGCTTGGCAGCGCATCCAAGGTTACCATCCCACTAATTACAACCCTCTCTCATTTATTTCAACACACCCTTTTCAATGCCTCTTTCGCTTTGCTTCTCCATAGACCACGTTGGAACCAAGACTGCCGTGCAGATCCGAAGTCATGCACAAAAGTTCTTCACAAAGGTTCTTCACACTCACCTTCTTTACTAGTTTTTTAATTTTCCTTCTATTTTTAGTTTTAGGAACTCTTTTAATGAATCAACACTCCTTAATAACATCATTCCATGCTGACTGGTTTAAGTCCATTTTGACCTCAGTTGCTTGTCTAGTTTAATTCTTTGTGGGTTATTATAGAGTGGTATAGTTGGAAATTTATAGCACCATATCATTTCAAACTTGTATGGTGTTTTTTGTACGATGAAATCGACCATTTTCCTGCTTACAAAAGCCTAAATTGTCACATGAGCCATGCTTACGTTTTCCTAAATTGTTACAAATCTGCTTAATATTCCTGCCTATAATGTTGTGAACTTGATTTAGCTGGAAAAGGAGGCTCTGGTTAAAGGAATTCCTCTAGGACAAGCTCTAGACATCGAAATTCCACCCCCACGGCCGAAAAAGAAGCCTAGCAATCCATATCCTCGAAAAGTTATCAGTACTCCTGCATCCCAACTGGATTCTAAAGATGAAAAATCAGTGCATCCAAGTCGTTCTTTTTCCCAGGCTGAACTGACAATAGATTTGGAGAAAGAACCTCTTCCTGAGGTATTTAATTTTCTTCTTCTTTTCGTTTGTCCAGTAAGTAGGGTTGTTTTCTGATGAATGTATAAGCTGCACCAACTCAGATATTGGGGGACGAAAACTTGGGATCGCTTTGTACCTCATCTTCAGTTGATAAAAGCCCATCCCCAGCATTAATGGCTCCCAAAAACTCTTATACTTTTAATGAGTCTGTTCCCGGCTTAGATGAGGTGGCGGATGTGGGTGAGTCAAATGAATCTCAAGTCACTGTTGAGCCGGGAGCTAATCGGATCTTACATGAGTTTTATAGCGTGCAACCACGTAAGGAAGAAAAAATGGATGAAAAGTTGAATGGAATGAAAGGAGTCAAACTCAAACAGACTGAAGCATTTGAAAAAGGGCCTAAAGATGATTGGCAGTTTGGGCAGACCCAAGGCAGACGCGCCACGGTGCAGATTCTTGATGGTAGCTTAAGCATGAGTGCTCCGAGCGTTGATCAAAATTTGTCTTCATCTGAGCTTTGTGTTAATCAACCCAATTTGGGTGCAGTCCAGAATCCAGATAATTATCAGTCACTCGTCCACATTTCATCTACCTTCTCAAATCATATTCTATCTGCTTTATTACCGAATCCTGCTGTCCATGCTGCTGCAAGTTTTGCTGCCAGTTTCTGGGGTAGCCCGAACATGAATGCTTCTTCAGATTCCCTGAATGCAGCCCCAAGTGTTGCAGCAATTGCAGCTGCCACAGTAGCAGCTGCAACTGCGTGGTGGGCATCCAATGGGCTTTTGCCAGTCTGTGCTCCCTTTCAGTTGGGATTTAATCATGTGCCAGCTCCCCCAAGTATTAACCAGAAAAGAGAAGAAACCAGTGAGGCTGCACCGGATGAACAAAAAAGTCTTCAGGCGGTGGCTCCCCAAAAAACTCAAATGAATGATTCAGACAAGCTCAAGGGCCGGAAACAGATTGACCGCTCTTCATGTGGATCTAATACAGCTTCAAGCAGTGAAGTGGAAACAGATGCTTTGGAGAAGCATGGAAAAGGTGAGGAAGAGTGTGCAGTGAATGCGAATCCAAGCAGTGATCGGCGAAGTAGAAGCTCCAGCAGTACGACCGAGTCTTGGAAGGAGGTATCTGAAGAGGTAAGTTTCAGCTGCTCGTTTTCTGATTTACGTGAAATGGAATTGTAGTAACAGAAATGGAATTGTGTTTTGCAGGGGCGTCAGGCTTTCCAGGCCCTATTCTCGAGACAGGTGCTGCCCCAAAGCTTCTCTACTCCCTATGCTTTGAATAACAGACATGAAAACTCTTCGGGGCAACTCTCAAGCAGCTCAAACAAGAAAGAAGATGGAAAACTCAAAGCACGATGCACAGGATTTAAACCTTACAAGAGATGCTCAGTAGAGGCGAAAGAGAGCATGCTGGTGAATGCTGGTAAAGAAGAAGTGGAACAACAAGGAGGGAAAGGCACCAAAAGAATTCGCTTGGATTTGGATGGTGATGCATGCACCACTGAACAGATTGTTTCTTCTCTTTATCCAGTATGAACCTCCACCTGTATGCTGTTCCTGAATTTTTACTATTTCTTTTTACTCCGGAACTCTCCTTCATAATTGTAACAAGAAAGGACCTTAAATTATTGTAACTATTTATTTGATGATTCATCACCAATCCATCCATTGTTGTGACTATTTTACAACAGAAGTGCTGCCAACATTTTCAAAACGGCTTAAAGTGGATATTATAATTTCTATGGTCTCCGTAGATCGAGTTTGCTATAAAAATATCATAATTATCTTTCATTAGTTCATTAATTTTCACAAATAAAATTTTAAACTTTTATTTTGAATGTCTAAATTCGTTTATGTAATGATTGAGTACATGTTCAAATCATAAATTACTGTTTCGTGAACTATAATTAACATTTAAGAGGTACATTATTATCACTTTAAATTTAATTTGAAACATACTCATTAAAAATGGTCCCTAAATTAAGGAGAAGTTACTCATGTACCCCTCTTCTCCCAAAAAAGTTATTCTCCGCTTTACATTTATTCCGTCATCAAATTCCTTGATGTTGTCGTGTAATAATTAGAAGGCCGAATTAGGGAAAGAGGGACGACTGTTTTACCCAGAGAACTGTATACATTGCTATTAGTAGAAAGGGAAAACAGAGAAAAAAGAGTAGAAAGTGAGGTCGGAGGCGGTTTGGTTTGGGTGGGAATTGATTCCTGAGAGAGGGCAGAGTTGCGTAAGATAGACCGTCTGAATCGAATCGAATCGAATCACACAATAAAGCCATTCTTGAATTGGATTGCTTTGCTGCGTGTTTCGTACGGTCTATCCGACGCCAATCTGCCATCTCCGCCGCCGCAATTCTACCGTCTTGGTTGGTTTCCGATACACTTATTACTTTGAATTTATTCCTTGCTGCTTGTTGAGTTGAGTTGAGTTTAGTTGAGCAGAGTGTGTGTATGACATTGTTGTTGAATTTGTATTTAGCATTTTGTCTTGTGACATGGATGACGGCTCATACTGGCTCGACCCCAGTGAAGACATCTCTTATGATGATTTCATTCTCGACAATCCTGATGCTGCTGCTGCTGCTCCCCCCATCCCGGACCCCTGCTTCTTTGGCGGCATTGATCAGATCCTCGACAGCATAAAGAATGGCGCCGGCCTCCCCGACCCTGAAAATACCATTCAAATGACAGGAGAGAGCAAGGGGGTGAAGAGGCCCAGGGGCTGCCTTCATAACGACCCTCCCCGCAGGGATCATCATATTAGAAGAAGAAGGGAACACACTGATAGGAGGGAGCCTAGGGGCTACTGGGAGAGGGACAAAGGGAAGCGCGACATGGTCTTCCATTTAGGTTCGTGGGAAGCACACGACAAAATGCCCACTGACAACACTCACGGGGTGCCACAGAAGAAGCCTGAGGAGCCCTGCAAAGTCCATGAGAAGGCTCGCCAATACCAATTAGATGTTCTTGACCAGGCTAAAAAGATGAACACCATTGCATTCCTTGAAACTGGCACTGGGAAAACACTCATTGCCGTCCTCCTCATAAAGAGCCTCTCTTGTGAAATGCAAAAGATGAACAAGAAAATGCTTGCAGTTTTTCTGGTTCCGAAAGTACCACTTGTTTATCAGGTTGTTGTTCATATCCTTTATCCTTTTTTTTCTTTTCTTTTTAATGACATGCATGTAGAGTTATGGTGGTTCTTATATACTCTCGTGCAGCAAGCTGAAGTGATTCGTAGTAGGACACACTGTGAAGTTGGTCATTACTGTGGTGAAATGGGGCAAGATTTTTGGGATGCAAGGAGATGGCAGCGTGAATTTGAAACTAAACAGGTGCCTACTCTTCTGCAATAACTGGATTCTTAATTGCAACAGTTTATTTTATTTGACTTAACTACTATTGTCTACTTATTTATGTATTTTAGATACTGTCACAAGTAAGATTTGTTAGAGTACAGCAGTTATCATAGTTATCTTGTGTTATTCATCTATTGATTCTTGGAGGGATAAAAGAGTGTTGGAAAGAGGTATGATGCTAGAGTACATCATATGATCATTGTCTTTGATTCTCAGGTCTTGGTCATGACGGCACAGATTCTTTTGAATATTCTGAGACACAGTATAATTAAAATGGACTCAATCAATCTACTTATTCTGGATGAATGTCATCATGCTGTGAAGAAGCACCCATATTCTTTAGTGATGTCAGAGTTCTACCATACCATGCCAAAAGATAAGAGGCCATCTGTTTTTGGAATGACAGCTTCTCCTGTTAATCTGAAGGGTAATTCCTTTTTTCTGTCTTATTTGCTTACTTTGAGTTATCTGTAGTTTTATTGTACTTTTTCCCGGATTAACCCCTCCCCCTCTCTGAAATTGTGCTGATTCTACACAGGTGTTTCTAGCCAATTAGATTGTGCACTGAAGATTCGGAATCTAGAAACTAAATTAGATTCAGTTGTCTGCACTGTGAAGGACCGTAGAGAGCTTGAGAAACATGTCCCAACGCCTTCAGAAACTGTGGTGGTTTATGATAAAGCCACTACCTTGTGTTCTCTCCATGAACACATAAAACAAATGGAGCTAGATGTTGAACAGGCAGCTCAAGCAAGTTCAAGAAAGAGTAAATGGCAATTTATGGGAGCTAGAGATGCTGGTCTTAAGGAAGAATTGCGCCAAGCATATGGGGTCTCTGAAAGAACAGAAAGTGATGGTGCCGCTACCTTAATTCAAAAATTGAGGGCTGTTAACTATGCACTTGGTGAGCTAGGACAGTGGTGTGCTTATAAGGTGAAATATTTTCCTTCGGGGTTTAATTTTAACATGCAAATTAGCAACTGGACTTGGTGAGTCATTACCATGCAGTGGCGATGAAGCGAATTAAACGTTGTGTACAATTTGGTCATTTGCAGGTCGCACAATCATTTCTAGCTGCTTTATACAATGATGATAGAGCAAACTGCCAGTTAGATGTCAAGTTTCAAGAATCATACCTAAAGAAAGTTGTTTCCCTCTTGCATTGCAATTTGCCAGAAGGAGCTGTGAGTGGAAGTAACTCAGCAGCTGCAGATATTGTCATGGACACGAACGTACAGAGTAGCTCATGTGATGATATAGAAGAGGGAGAGCTTCCTGACAGTCAAGGTATGTTCTTATTAGAACTCTGTCAAGAGCTGTGCAAGTTATACGTGTTGGAAATAAACTTGAAAAGCTTTGGCTTGCTAGAGAGGATGAATTTAAAGCACAAAAATTTCATTCACTCACTCCACCTGTCATTGAGCACAACACTTATTTATAGTAATTTCTTATAAGGGATCCTGCTTGAACATTGCCAAACATGATATATTTGAGCATACACATGCCAAAATAGTTCTCAACCCTGAGTGAGCTCATATTAGCCGGCAATGTGCTGCAGGATTTTCTCTGTCCCTCCTTCTGTATATACTTTTTTCATTGTAGAGAAAAAACCATTCTTGTCTAGGCATTTGGTCCCCGGTTCTCTCTATCTTCTCAAATTTTTTAGATCTTTTACCCAGAAGAACCTGGGAAAGCCTCTGACCATAGATATTAAACTTCCATGTTACAAATTTAGTGTAAGATATTGACGCTAAGCATGAGTTTGTCATGCTGGCATGCATGTTTAATACTTCATCCCAAATAGCAATCAGCCATGATGCACTTAAATGTGTTTTGAACTTTGCATCTTATACTAGATCAATTTACTTTACCATCACTGGAGAACAGCTTAATTTGATTTTGAATATATGAGGCAATATTTCGAAATCCATCATTACCTAACAAGTATTGCACAGTTCCAATTGAGCAGTTCTTCACGGTTGGTAAAGCAATTGTACGGAAGGAGATTTACACTCTGTTTCAGGACTTATTTTTGTGAGCCAATACTTACATTTTTGGAAAATATAGTAAAATCCATCAGCCTTCATGCATTGTCTAAATATATTATCCCCAGCCACTTTTGCTTGCATGTTTCATTCTTTCCATAGCTGCCTATTTTGTATTACATTAATACGTTTAGCTCATATAGTTGCCTCCCGTAGAGGAAAATATCTTTCTTATATTTGAGGTAATATTGTAGATATCAATATGTTATGCCCAATCTGCATGAGTTGCCTTATATCAATATGCTACAATTTTGTATCCCCAGGCAGTTTTCCTTGTCTTCTATGATCTCCATCTATGTATTATTTTATTAATACGTTTAGCTCGTATAGTTGCCTCCGGTGGAGAACATGTCGATGTGATTATTGGAGCGGCTGTTGCTGATGGAAAAGTGACACCAAAGGTGCAGTCTTTGGTCAAAATACTTCTCAAATATCAGCACACAGATGACTTTCGTGCAATTGTTTTTGTTGAGCGTGTGGTAGCTGCTTTGGTGCTTCCAAAGGTCAGTATTTAAGATATTCATTCATATTTTAATTTGAAATTTTGATTCACTAGCGTGTAATATTTCTAAGCAATATTTGGTGGATGCAGGTCTTTGCAGAGCTTCCTTCCCTTAGCTTTATCAAATCTGCAAGTTTAATTGGGCATAACAACAGTAAAGAAATGAGGGCATGCCAAATGCAGGACACAATAGCGAAATTCCGGGATGGTCGTGTAAGACTAAAATGCCATATTGATGTCCTTTATCCCACAATCTTTTTGAGTGTTAGAGTTCTATTGTTCATGCTTTTGTTTGCTCCTGGTTTGCAGGTCACTTTACTGGTTGCTACTAGTGTTGCTGAGGAAGGACTTGATATTAGACAATGCAATGTTGTCATTCGCTTTGACCTTGCAAAAACTGTTTTGGCCTACATTCAATCTAGAGGGCGTGCTAGAAAGCCTGGATCCGATTACATTTTGATGGCTGAGAGGTATTTCGGCGTCTCTTGTTTTGCCCTGCTGATTTTAAAGAGTAGCATTTAGAACTTGATCTTGAAACAAGCTTCTGTTTGTTTTTGTGAAGAGGGAATTTATCACATGAAGCCTTCCTCAGAAATGCTCGAAATAGTGAATTGACGTTGCGGAAAGAAGCAATTGAAAGGACTAATCTTAGTCACATTGAGGTTACATCTAAGCTGGGGGAGGTATCAGAAAATACAATGTACAAAGTCCAATCAACTGGTGCTGTTGTCAGTTTAAATTCTGCTGTCGGACTTGTCCACTTCTACTGCTCACAATTACCTAGTGACAGGTTTGTTTTTTTTGTAATGTGATCAGTTATATTAAATTTCATTCCCTTCTCATGATGAACTTGATTAAGCTTTATCATTTCTACATGTAGATATTCAATTCTACGTCCTGAATTTATAATGCAATGCCATGAGAAACCAGGAGTCCCTTCAGCATATTCATGCAGGCTTCAACTCCCTAGCAATGCACCATTTGCGGAACTTGAGGGTCCTGTTTGCAGCTCAATGCGTCTTGCACAACAGGTATGCTATACTTTTGTTCCGTGTAGTTATACCTCATTGAAACAAGAACACCTGTTCATTGAATATATTACTTGCAGGCTGTATGTTTATTTGCTTGCAAGAAACTTCATGAAACGGGAGCATTTACGGACATGCTCTTGCCGGACAAGGGAAGTGGGGCACAAGTTGAAAAAGCTGATGAAAGTGAAGAAGGGGACCCACTTCCTGGAACCGCTAGGCATAGGGAATTCTATCCCGAAGGTGTTGCTAAAGTTCTCCAGGTTAGTTTGGAACTGCAGAGCTGATTTTAGTTGTATCTTCTACACAGTGAAATGCTTTAAGCCAGCATGGTATTTACTTACTTCTGGATGGAGGCAAAACCATGTACTTTGCATGCTTTTTTGCTGTAGAAGCTTGTCTTTACTTTTACTTTATGGGAGGGCTTTTTTCTTCAACATGTATGAAGATGTCTTTTTTGAGCACCATAATATTTTCCCTAAGTAAAAATTTCACGTTTGTAATTTATTCTGAAGTTCAAAATAAGTCACTTGCATATTTGGCTTCCTTGAGTCCAGTCATAGCCACGGTGGATGTATCGTAACCCACACAGACCTCTCAATATGAATTCAAGGTCATAATATCTTCAAGAGGATTTAAGACTTCTCCATATTTCCTAGTTTTTGAGCCCCTGGATTTAGGGTTTTAGAGTTTATGAAGATCCTGTTTCTTATTTCACAGCAATGCTCCCAATGATTCCATAGGTATAATGTTAATGCCACTCTGACCTGGAAGGACATGTTTCTATTTATATCTGGTGTTTCCTCGACCCAGACTGAAATCAAGAAAATGACTGTTAACACATATATATATACTGTTTGAATTTGTTAAACTTTTCTAATAAGAAAATTTCCAGCATTAGTTGAGCTAACAGAATTTCCCAAGCCATTTGTGGTTCCATATAGAGTATGTCCGTGTACCACAGTGCTATGTAAATGATAACTCTGTTTTTATTTGGTAATTTCTTCAGTTTTGTTGCTCTCTTTCGTATTTCCAAATGCTTATCGATGCGGTGTATGTTCTTGGTATGACAAGTTACCACACATAATAGAGACAAAAATGTAATCTGGATGCACCCAAATTTGGATGGTTTTCTTTACTAATGACACACTTAATTGCATTGATTGATCTATTTCATCGTTGAATTTTGTTTTTACTGCCCCGTCTTTTGTTTGTGTTAGGGTTCATCTTATCTAAAATGATTATGGTTCCTCAGGGTGAATGGATTCTATCTGGGAAAGAGACTGGGTTGTTCCATGGATACATGTACGAGATCAAGTGCGTACACATTGGTTCCTCAAAGGACCCTTTTATGACACAAGTTTCAGAATTTTCTGTATTGGTTGGCACTGAGCTGGATGCAGAGGTATTCTTTCTTATCATGTTGGGATATGATGCGTTCTCCCTTTCCTTTTCTTTATTTTTTTGGGTGGCTGACGTTCTTTATTACCAGGTGTTATCAATGTCGATGGATCTATTTATTGCTCGAACTGTGATGGCAAAAGTTTCACTTGTTCATCGAGGCCAACTACAGATAACTGAAACTCAGGTACTTTATTTACAAGTACTGTTTATGACCAGTGCTTATAAAGTGTGCATGTAACTCATTGCTTTGACTACTTTCTTTCTTACAGTTAGCTTTGCTAAAGAGTTTCCATGTTAGACTGATGGGCATAGTACTGGATGTGGATGTTGAACCATCTACCACTCCCTGGGATCCTGCTAAGGCATATCTGTTTGTCCCAATGGCCAGCAGTAGAAGTTCAGATCCTTTAAAGGATATTGACTGGCTTCTGGTTGAGAATATAACAAAGACAAATGCTTGGAGCTATGTTCTTCAGAGAGCTCGACCTGATGTACATCTTGGCACAAATGACCGAGCTCTGGGTGGAGACCGAAGAGAATATGGATTCGGTAAATTGAGAAATGGCATGGTCTCTGGCTCAAAGCCCCATCCTACGTATGGTATTCGAGGAGCTGTTGCACAGTTTAATGTCGTGGAAGCCTCCGGTTTTGCTCTTAAAGAGAATGGCGTAGATATCCCTGTACATCAGGATTTGTTTAATGGCGGTTTAGTGATGGCAAATGGTTCTTGTGTTAGCTCTGATGATTTAGTAGGGAAGATCATCACCACAACTCATTCTGGCAAAAGGTTCTTCGTTGATTCTGTCTGTTATGATATGACTGCTGAAAACTCATTTCCGAGGAAAGAGAGCTACCTTGGTCCTGTGGAGTATTCCTCTTATGCTGACTACTACAAGCAGAAGTATGCATCAATGATCAATCTAAATTGCTTGGTTGGCATATATTTTGACATTAATTAGAATGATCTGTTTATAATTGTATGAAGGAATAAATAAAATGGAAAGTTGGTGAAATATCTGAAATGAGGTTTTAGTTATTAAATATCTGAAATTAGGGTATGTGGGGTGGGTACGAAGGGCTTTTAGTTATGCACATTTCAGTTTTATATCCACACTTGGTCTGAGAATTAAGGTTTTTATTTGATTGTATCTCTGTTGATATCTGATTGGATGTGATTATATCTATGTTCAAATCGTTTACATAGCTGTAGAGTGTTGGCAATTTTATGAGCCACTTTTACAGAATAACAATTAAGACTTTCAAAGATGGAAGAAATAAGCTAATTTGAGTGATTTATCTCTGCTTTCAACATTTGTTAGTTGTGATACTGAGAAAGTCTCTATATTCTAACCATATGGGCCTTTTGCTATTGACTCAGGTATGGAGTTAATTTGGAATTCAAACAACAACCTCTGATAAGGGGTCGTGGAGTTTCATATTGCAAGAATCTTCTCTCCCCACGATATGAACTTTCAGAAGGTGTTATTTTTTAAAACAAATTTCAAGTTATTATCTCACTCACATTTATGTACCAATGCTTATATATTTTTCTTGTTATATAGCACATGCAAACAAGTCTGATGAGAGCCTTGATAAGATTTATTATGTGTTCCTCCCACCTGAGCTCTGCTTAGTTCATCCCCTTCCTGGATTAGTAGTCCAGGGTGCTCAAAGATTGCCTTCGATTATGAGGAGGGTTGAGAGTATGCTACTTGCTGTGGAACTTAAGCATATAATTAGTTATCCTATTCCCGCTTCGAAGGTATGCTGATATCCTGGTTACTAAGTTTTACTAGGTGTAATTTATAAGGTGGATGGTATCTGAATTTTTGTGTTTACAGATTTTGGAAGCGTTGACTGCTGCTTCATGCCAGGAAACTTTCTGCTATGAACGGGCAGAGCTATTGGGAGATGCCTATCTAAAATGGGTTGTTAGTCGATTTCTTTTTCTCAAATATCCCCAGAAGCATGAAGGTCAGCTTACCCGTATGAGGCAGCAAATGGTGAGCAACATGGCGCTGTATCAGTTTGCATTAAATAAGGGGATTCAGTCATACATCCAAGCTGATCGGTTTGCTCCATCGAGATGGGCTGCCCCGGGTGTGTTACCCGTGTTTGATGAGGACGTAAAAGAAGGAGAAGAATCATTATTTGACACACAAGCTGTGAAAAATAATGAGAATAACGATGACGGGTATGAAGATGGAGAAATTGAGGATGGGGAGCTGGAGAGTGATTTAAGTTCATACCGCGTCCTATCTAGCAAGACGTTAGCAGATGTTGTTGAAGCTCTAATTGGAGTTTATTATGTAGAAGGAGGGAAAATTGCTGCGAACCACGTAATGAAATGGATTGGCATAAAGGTAGATTTTGATGTGAATGAGGAGTATCCTGTTAGGGTTAGTAATGTTCGAGAGAATACTCTGAGAAGCATTAATTTTGATGCGCTAGAAGCTTGTTTGAGATATAAATTCAGTGATAGGAGCTTGTTAGTGGAAGCAATAACCCACGCGTCACGTCCATCTTCTGGGGTTTCTTGTTACCAGCGACTAGAATTTGTAGGTGATGCTGTTCTGGACCACCTGATCACGAGACACTTGTTCTTCACATATACAGATCTGCCGCCGGGACGCATAACTGATTTGCGTGCTGCTGCAGTGAACAACGAGAATTTTGCACGTGTTGCTGTGAAACACAGCCTTCACGTGCACCTTCGACATGGATCGAGTTCCCTTGAAAAGCAGGTAAGCTTTATTATCATTTTCATTATCATTATCATGCATTAGATAGCAGGTTTATGTATGACTGTTTCCCTGGTGCTTTGAATAGATCAAGGATTTTGTAGAAGAGGCTCGCACTGAGATGTTGAAACCGGGGTTTAACTCATTTGGTTTAGGGGACTGCAGAGCTCCAAAAGTTCTTGGAGATATAGTTGAATCAATTGCTGGTGCTGTGTTCCTAGACAGCCGGGATACTGGAGCTGTGTGGACGGTGAGTTGTGTCTTTTATACTGTAGATAATACTATTAGGCTGTAGTAGGAGTTGTTGTGAATGTGAGATGCTGTGCAGGTGTTCCGACCCCTTATGGAACCCATGGTTACACCAGAAACCCTGCCAATGCACCCTGTGAGGGAACTGCAGGAGAGATGCCAGCAGCAGGCTGAAGGGCTAGAGTACAAAGCAAGTCGTAGTGGGAATTTGGCTACTGTTGAGGTTTATGTTGATGGTGTTCAGGTTGGATTAGCGCAGAACTCACAGAAGAAAATGGCACAGAAACTGGCAGCCCGGAATGCTCTTGTTACTCTCAAGGACAAGGAGAAGGTGGAGAATAATGATATGGACGAGCATGGGAGCAAGATGAAGAGGAATGGGAGTCAAACCTTCACGAGGCAGACCTTGAACGACATCTGTCTGCGCAGGAACTGGCCAATGCCACTATACAGGTTAGAAATGCATCATCTTTTATCGAGAGAGTTAGGGAGATGTACTAAATGCATCATCTTTTGTTTCAGGTGCATACACGAAGGTGGCCCTGCGCATGCCAAAAAGTTCACATTTGCGGTTCGTGTGAATACGTCGGACAGGGGCTGGACCGATGAATGTGTTGGAGAGCCTATGCCAAGCGTCAAGAGAGCCAAGGATTCTGCTGCACTTCTTCTCTTGGAGCTTCTCAATAACTCGTATTCACACTAATTATACCATCATTTTTTCTTTCTTAAATATGAAATGCTAACCCAAATTGTTCTCAACTCAACATTTATTTTAAAAGCTAGAAAATGTATGAAAGAGGGAAATTGTAATCCTAATCTCATTTGTATTGAATATATATATTTTTATAAGTAAAATTTTGAACCAAATCTCCTCCATTTAGTTTTTGGACGGTCTCTTGTGGATTGTTGATTGTTCATTCATTCTAGAAAGAAGATTAGTAGGGGTGCAATGTGATCAATACCCTAGTTGTCTTGATTTGTGTTTTTTCCATTACGAGCACAACAAAAGATGTACATATCACATATGTAGTAGCATTACTGACAAACAATGATTCAATGTGTATGTTAGTAAAGAGAGTATTATTTGAGTTGAATTGATCTATTTACAATAAACCACAAAATGATCCAATCAGCATGTGTCTTAACCCACTTTAAGTGCAGCGCGAGTCTCTAGTCACAAGTGTGATTTGGATTAGACTATGTTTAGACTCCACGTACTAGACTAATTTCTTATATGGATGTCCGATCTTAAATCTCATTCATTTCACCCACTTCTTTCTGCAAACTCAATCTCATTATACAATATTCTCAAATTTTACCTTTTGTGGAATATAGTCTGGGACTGAGGGAGCATAATGTAATGAGAGAAGTGGAGAGAGAGAGTAGTGAAGAAAAAGACGGAATTGGGCATGGATTAGGGCGTAGTAATGTTAAAGGGAGGGTGAAAGAGGAGAGAAGAGGGAGGCTTCGCCATTGTCATACACACTCTCTCTCATACACCCAGACCCAGGTATTCACCCTCCCAATCTACACTCTCAATCCTCCGCTCAATCAATCAATCAATCCTCTGCATCTGCTCTCTCTATATATAATATCCTCAAGCAATAACCTTTTCTTCTTCTTTTGAAAAACAAACAAAACAATTCAATGGAATGCAAAAAACGATTATGTCTGTTTGGGTATGCAAATTGTTGCTGGTCGATTATGTCTTTGTCTTTGTATCCAACCTGAGATCATCAGCCCATGAATTTTTCTGTGTTTGACCGAGGTATCTTTTTTCATATTATGCTGTAACCCTTTCTTCTTCCTTTTGCTGCTTCTAATCTTGCTATGAATTCCCCCTTTTTGAAAAATAAAGCTGCAATCTTGTTTACTTCACTCTCTTCTTTTGCTTGTAATCTCATAATATTTTGCCATTTTGGTTGAATTTGAGTATGCTATGACTTTCCCCTTTTTGAGAAAAAAAAAAGCTGCAATCTTGTTAATTTCAGATATGGGAATGTTTCTGTACAAGTGTTTCAGTCATTTTTCTCATCTCACTGACACTGTTGCTAGAGTCTTAACGGTGGATGAAAAGGACAGCCATGGCGGATAATACTGAAATCGATGACCGGGTGGATCTTGATGATGACAACTACACCGAAGAGGACGAAGATGTTGAGGAGCAGCTGGAAGTTGAAGGTGCGAGAGAGGCTGAAGAAGAAGAAGAAGAAGACCACGATCATGAGGACTTGAGAAGTGAAGAGAGTGGGAAAGAGCAATCTTCAGAAGGAGAAGGGGACGCCAATGTCCAACATGTGGAAAACAATGCTTCTGAACTAGACCAGGATAAGCATGCTCAACTTCTTAGTCTTCCTCCTCATGGCTCTGAGGTTTTCATTGGTGGTCTTCCTCGAGACATTACTGAAGATGACTTGAGGGAACTTTGTGAACCCGTGGGTGAAATCTTTGAGGTTAGCTCAGCTCAACCTATTTTGCCTCTTTCATTCGATCCACGATGATGACACTGACCCCGATCTTCTTGCAGATAAGAGTCATGAGAAACAGAGACACTGGTGAGACCAAGGGCTTTGCTTTTGTTGCATTTAAAACTGTAGATGCCGCACAGAAGGCCATTGAAGAATTACATAACAAAGACTTCAAGGTGACTGTTTGCACTACTTATGATAGTTGGACTTCTCTTCTTTTATGCTCATTACATTTAATTTTCTGACTGTTCAAATATTAATTCAGGGAAGAACCCTAAGGTGCTCACTGTCAGAGACCAAGTATAGAATATTCATTGGTAATGTCCCCAAGAATTTAACTGATTCTGACTTTAGAAAAATCATTGAGGAGACTGGTCCTGGAGCAGAAAACATAGAGCTTATAAAGGTATTTTCTTTTAAAACTTTTGAAGGGCAAATCATACTTAGTGTAAGCCTGTCCTGACCAGTGTGCTAAATACAGGACCCTCAAAACCCTAGTCGAAATCGTGGTTTTGCTTTTGTCGAATACTACAACAATGCATGTGCTGAATATTCAAAGCAGAAAATGTCAAGTTCCGCATTTAAGCTTGATGGTTACGCCCCATCAGTTACCTGGGCCGATCCAAAGATCACACCTGATCATTCTGCTGCTGCTTCTCAGGTATGATATTGGTTGCTTGGAAATGTTTAGAGGTTCAAATTTTAAATATGACGGGCACTATGTGATTATCTTGAATTATTGCTAACTTTGATTATTGAGCCTGTCACTGGTTTTCAAATGGGGAGCTGGAAAATTGCTGTCTACTGTATTTTGTAATCTCTTTTTGTTATGCCTGGTGGTATTGAGATCAATAGCTACCAAGACCCTGTATGCATGTTTAAGTATATGGATAAAGATAATTCATTGTGGTCTTACAAGTTTAGCTTTTGAACACTGCATGAGCTATGTAATGCTTTGACATTTCGCAATATAACATCTGAGAATCCTTCGTAGCATCTTTTGTACTTATACCTTTTAGCTAATTAGAGCATTTCTGCATTCTAAAAACCGCAGCATGTTCTGTGAAGTGTGAAATGAATGGTAATTAGGGTGTTACTGTGTTAATGAGCATGCTTACTTGTTATTGTACTACATGTGGCGGTGCTTTTTCCTGAGCTGGTTATAACAAAAATGTTCACAACTATCCAGGTTAAAGCTCTGTATGTGAAGAACATACCCGAGAATACATCTCTTGAACAGTTGAAGGAACTATTTCAGAGGCACGGGGAAGTTACTAAAGTTGTAATGCCACCAGCCAAAAGTGGTGGCAAAAGGGACTTTGGGTTTGTCCATTATGCAGAGAGATCAAGTGCACTGAAGGCTATCAAAGAGACAGAAAAATATGACATTAATGGTATTTTCTGAGGTTTGCAGTAAAGTCTAATATGGATTATAAAAATAATTGTGAACCTTACAGTTGATCCATCTCAATTTCATGGTAGTTGGCACTTGGTAGTTTTCTCGTTCTTATGTTCAAGAATAGTAAAAGTCAAAGAGTATTTAAAATTTGCATTTTTTTGTCTCAACCCTGGTAAAAAATAGACCTATCAAATCAATCTCTTCCGTTTTCATCATCATCTCAATTTGTTAATGTGAGAATATTGTTTGCCACTAATACCCAAGGAGCATAAATTAGTGATGATAATGCTAAGTTACTGACCCATGTTATTTTTGTCTAAATACATCAGGTCAAGCTCTGGAAGTGGTTCTTGCTAAGCCTCAGAGTGATAAGAAGTTTGATGTGGTTAATTCTACAAATTCTATTCCCCATCCTAATTTCATTCCTTCCCCTGGATATGGGGCTTTTCCTGTGAATCCATACGGGCAGGTAGCTCCTGGATATGGTGCTGCAGCAGCTGCTGGATTTCAGCAGGTAGGTGTTTAGATTCAGAGTTGTGTTAGTAGTGTTTGTTCCACAAGTGCTCATAATAGAGTGACTATGCAGCAGCCTATGATATACGGGAGGGGACCAATGCCAGCAGGAATGCAAATGGTGCCCATGGTTCTCCCAGATGGTCGAATCGGCTATGTTCTGTATGTTGGCAGTTATGTTGTTTGGTGCAATTGAATGCGAGTTTATTGTAAACTGAATTTGAACGTGCGTTTGTTTCAGTCAGCAGCCAGGGGTGCAGATGCGGCCCCGAAGAAATGATAGGAGCAGTGGGGGATCTCAAGGACGGGGTAGCAACAGTGAAGATGGTGGGCGCAACAGGCGGTATCGACCATATTAGCTCAAACCTCCACCAACCTCATCTAGTGCTTGTTTTTGCCAACTGGTCCCTCCTTTTTTTCTTCTGGATATTCATACGCTGGGGATTGTTGTATTTGTTTGTTACAATGGATGTAACTTTTTGTTGTTGAACCCACAAGGGTGAAGGCCTTCATCCTAGTAACTGACTTTGACCAAGAAGAACACAAATCTATATAGATGAGGATCATTAATGTTGCAGGTTGTTTGAAGTTGCGATGAAAAATCTAAATAGCACACATTACAAATAGCAGGAGTAATAAACATGTATGGGGAGGGGAACTAGGGTTTATCCAGAAGCATAATCTGGCGCAGTTTCTTCTCCAGATCTTCCAACCGAGAACGCCATTCAGTTTTAATACGCAGAGCTCGAGCACCACCAGTACCAACAAGCTGCTCCTGCTCTGAGGTGGCGGCCGTGGTCCTAGTTTCCCTCTTCCTCTGCTTCTCCAATCTCTTTGCCTTCTCAGCAGAAGCTCTTTGTAGCGCCCGCAACACATCGGAGCCACGCATCTCTCCGGCGGGACCTTCAGAGTCATCTTTCCGGGATCTCTGCCTGAACTTCAACCTGGAGTCGGAAGCAGGGGATCTGACGGTGGTCCACGGATGGAGGGAACCGGGATTGGGAGAGGCGGCCCACATCATGCGTGTATCTGTTGTGTGGGTAGCAGCAAGCCTCTGTAACATTGGGTATATCATTATGTTGCCATCTTTTTTTATCACGTTTTCTCTCAACCCAATTTGCGCAAATGTTTAGATTATGTTCTCTCCAACTTTTTATATAATTCCGCTGTGTTCAATTAATTTCTTAAATTCTCATCCACTCTTTTCTCCCTCTCCAATTCTCCTCAAATTTTACCCACATACATGAATATACTGAACTGAACTGAAAATTATTTAAAGAATATTTAAATGAACTTTTACTGATTTATTGAAAAATTCTTAAGAATACTAGGGCATAAAAGCCGGAAATAGCATATCTATAGTTTAAAATTTAAACAAAAAAGGAAAAAGTGGTATTGAAAATAATGATCTAAATCCATCTACACTCTCAACCAGTTCATGTCACACTAACTGATTAATAATCAACTAGCTTTAATATTGGATGATATCCTACAAACTACATCTCCGCCTGCCTCCATGAACTCCTATCAGAGGGTAATAGGTAAAAGTCATAGGTTATATTGATGTACTGGTGGATCACTTTAAAACTGGACAAGTTCTTGTGAATATAAATATTTTATCATCGATGCATAATTAATTCTCGTATTCTTTACTATCATGTTCAATGATAAATTACATATCAATTTTTTAAGGCTGTTTAGATTAAAATCAGAAAAATTAATTCTAAAATAACTTTAGAATAGCTTGGTAAATAATTTTAATACTTTTATTATTATGCACTCTATGATAGAATTTTATTTTCACAATTGGCGTGGTAGATTTCATTTACTTTTGGTAATTTCCATCCATATTTAAATATGCCGCGAAACACATTGTTATGAGCGAATAATGAAATAATAAAAAATGAGCGATGTTAACCGTCAGAAATGAGCGACGGTAATGGAAGTGAAGACAAGTTTCTGGTTTGTTATTTGTTGGTTCGTTTAGTTTCCAAGTAGACATAGAGTAGAGAGGGTTTATTTGTACGTTTTTCTTGTTCATTGCTCGGAAATTTGTTAAAAATATAACCAAATGAAAAAAAGGGGAGAAATAATGTAACGTAGGTTTCATGCAGTTGGAGGTGAAGAGCTGGATGTGATGTGTACAATGAAAGAAGCCCGAATTAATTACATGTATGCATGTGTGGTTGATTATATGTAAAACATGGTATAGTACGTACGCGTGTGTGGAAAAAAGAAAGAATTACAGACGATTAATTTGCAGGAAGCTTGAGGTGTACTGGGTACGCATGAACGCAGTCATCCCAGGGATTCCCACCCTTGGCCAGGCACTCCTGCGCACCTACATTTCTGAGCGACTTCCACACAGCGCTGTTGCACTTGAAACCGGAGCCGAACGCGATCTGCCAGACCCTGTCGCCCCTGGAAACCCGCCCCTTTGCCTCCGTGTATGCGAGCTCGTACCAGAGGGAGCTGCTGGAGGTGTTTCCGAAGCGGTGGAGGGTCATCCTCGACGGCTCCATGTGCCACTCCGTCAGGTTCAGGTTCTTCTGCAGCTCATCCAGCACCGCCCTCCCACCCGCGTGTATGCAGAAGTGCTCGAAAGCAAGCTTGAAGTCCGGGATGTACGGCTTCACCCCAGCCTGCTTCAGCACCTTCTTCTTCACCAGCGTCACGAAGAACATTAGCTGCTCCGAGAAGGGCAGCACCAGGGGTCCCAGCGTCGTGATGTTGGTCTTCAGCGCGTCCCCGGCAACCGCCATCAGCTCCCTGGCCAGCGACACCCCGACGTTCCCCTTGTCGTCCTCCTTCTGGTACACGCAGTTGTAGCTGTTGTCGTCGGCTCCCTTGTGGGTCCGGACGGTGTGGACCAGCTGGTACTTTGCGCGGGACCGGTCGGCCGGCCTGTTCGAGAGGAGGATGGCGGCGCCGCCCATCCTGAAGATGCAGTTGCACAGAAGCATGGAGCGGTCGTTGCCGAAGTACCAGTTGAGGGTGATGTTCTCAGTGCTGACCACAAGGGCGTACGTGTTTGGGTTGTCGACGCCGGTCAGGAGGTGCTTTGCGAGGTCGATGGAGATCACCCCGGCGCTGCATCCCATCCCGCCAAGGTTGTAGCTCTTCACGTCCGTCCTCAGCTTGTAGTGGTTCACGATCATCGACGACAGCGACGGAGTCGGGTTGAACAGGCTGCAGTTCACTATCAGGATCCCTATCTCCTCCGCCTTTATCCCGGTCTTCGCGAACAGGCTGTCCACTGCGCCGAACATCACCGTCTCCGCCTCCGCCCTCGCCTCCTCCATGCACAGGTTTGGCGGAGTCGACGTCACCCCACGGGGAAGGTACGTCTCATCCCCCAGCCCCGACCTCGACGATATCCTGCTCTGGAAATGGACCGTCTCGTCGGAGAAGGCGCCGATCTCCTCCGTCATCTTCAGGAACGAGTCAACCGACATCTTCCTCTCCTCCTCCGGCTTGTAGCAAGAGAAGTCAACCAGGAATATGGGCCGCGGTCGAGTGGCCCGGTACAGCCCGAGCACCAGCAGCGACGTCACCACCGCGGTGAAGGAGACGAGGTCGGCCCTCCAAGACGACACGGCGGTGAGGATGACGTCCTGGGCAGCGGAGAGGCCGCCGGTGTGGATGAAAGGGGCGGCTATGGCCAGGAGGGGGAGGAGCAGCGGGACCAGGAGGAGGAAGAAGCTGAGGTGCTTATGGAAGGAGTCGTAACCGTAGCCTAATCCTAACCTCACGTACTTGAGCTTCACCGACTGCAAGAAGTCCGGTAGCCGCCGCCGGATCTTTATGACGACCGAGTTAGATGCGTCATCCTTGAACGCCATTTCTGCGGTTAATCTCTCCTCCTCCATTTCTGCTCTTAACTCTTTCCTGTCTACCTAGATAGCTATGATATATATACACACAAGAAAAAAGTGCAGGCTACTTAATTAATGGTGCAGCTCAACAGTAATTACAACAAAGGAATAACTCAAGAAAACGAAGGCTGGAGAAAAGGTATATATTATATATACAACCGAAGGAAAGAAGGGTCTTGTGAGAAAAGTGCGTATGTACGCTGCCTCTTATATATGCTGCTTCTAGGAGACTCAATTCTACGTACTGGATAAAGTAGCTTAGCATGCAACTAATTAGGACTAGATTAATATGATTATTATTATTATTATAATTGGGTAGAAGGGACGGATAGAGAGGGTTGAGCTAATAAATTAGGTGCTGCTAAATAAAGGACATTGATGAAGTTGAAATATAATTATTGAGAGACTGAATGCAGTTCAATATTTTTATCAGTGTAGTTTAAAATGTCATTGAAATTATAATATTGGTCCTTAAACATTAGTATGTTTATTTATGAATATTATACTTCATGATATTTTCATAAATTCACAATATACTTTAAACGATAAGATTAAATATCAAAGATATCGGACCGCGTACAGCAGAACTCCAGATCAAAGAATGGATGGAGTATGGACATTGAATGTCCCAACCAATTGACGAGTCGATCATGGAATGCAATGCAATGCGCTGCTCAACTACCAACCAATTTTTGTGCACACTAACCATAACTACAATCCCCTAATTTCACCCAAACTAAGCTATAAATACCTACCCGCACCTACGCCTACGCATTCACACTGCAGAAAAGTCAAATACTTCGCACAGACTATACATCGCGTTTTCATTGAAATACTATGTATATACATACTTGCTGGGTCAACGATTTCAAACCTTAAATATTGGGAGTAAGAAATAGGGTTTAATAAGAGTAAGTGTCCACTTCGCTTCGCTGTTGTCCGCAGTGGCCATGTGAGATTAGGAGATTACGTCCAAGCAATAATCAATGTTGCAGAGCTAATTAATGATCAATGGGGTGAAATATTAAACATAATCAGATGTGAGATTTCCAGGGACCCGTACGTTCACCATCGCCATGATCCATCTTCCTCTTTTCATCAGATTACCAGCCAGCTCGCTTTATTTGTGCTCGGTGGAATTTTCGTGGCTAAAAATTGAGTACTGTACATTTTATTATCAATTGATTTTACGATAAAATTTCATTGATATGTTGTGTCCATGTTGAAGTCCCACACACCGCAAACAAAAGTATAAATACGATGTCACTCAAAACTTTATAATATTTAAATGTTTTTAGTCCAATACACTATATATTTGTTTTTCAGTCTACTCAATTAAATAGAAACCTCAGTCAACTATTTTTAACGGCCAAATTTTTGTAAATTTATATTTTTGGAATGTTCGAGATAGGTGCGTGTATTTTGAATGTTATGGACAGAAATTGACATTTTGCGGAGTGCTAGGGCTAAAAAAATGAAAATTAGTTTATTAGAAAGTGTGTGTACAAAATTATTAGTAAATATTTTAGTAAGACCGAAATCGAAGAATTTGAAGTAATAGATGGTGGGGAGAATAAGGCCTTGGAGGCCCAAAAGGGTGCCTTATCTTTGGCGTTAGTGTTTGGTTGTTGCAGATGCATCCATCTCATCACACAATTGAACCATGGCTGCCACACTCTGCTTCCTGCAACTCCCGACAGCCGCAAGACGCCACAAAGTGTACCCAATCCCGATCAGGGCGGCAGCTCCATCTCCATCTCCACCTCCTCCTCCTCAAACCTCGCGTTTCCCTGTTATAAAATCACCGGTTGATCATCCTCTTCGCCTGGCTGCGGCAGTGGTCCTGCCAATCCTGCTGGACTCAAAGGCATGTAAGACGAAACTGTATATACTCTTCTGAATTGTGAATAGTACATTCATCGTATTTGAATGAATGAATGTGTAAGAGAAGCAGGATGCGTTGGCTGCCGGCGGGGAGTTTGGGATTCTGGAAGGAAGGACGGCGGCTCTCATCCATCCACTGGCCATGGGAGGCCTGTTCGTCTACACTCTCTACACTGGTTATCTTGGTTGGCAATGGCGTCGAGTCCGCACCATTCAGGCCGAGATCGCCGAGCTAAAGAAGCAGGTTCAGCCGGTTGCGGTCGCTCCGGACGGAAGCCCTGTGGCCGAACCACCTAACCCCTCACCTCTGGACCTCAAGATTCAGCAGCTGACGGAGGTAAAGTTTAATTATATAAGCAAACCCTAGCACCATATTATAAGCAATGATGAGCGTGATGTTGGTCAGGAGCGGAAGGTGCTGATCAAAGGGCAATACAGGGATAAGCACTTCGACGCGGGTTCGATCCTGCTAGCGTTTGGGGTGTTTGAGGCTGTGTTTGGATCGCTCAACACTTGGATCAGAACTGGGAAGCTGTTTCCAGGACCCCATCTCTTTGCAGGGGCAGGTATGTGTCAATGAATCACCCTCTCCCTTACGGTATATATTATCCAGGAATTAATGGTGACGTTTGTGCATGCAGGAATCACTGTTCTGTGGGCTGCCGCGGCCGCCCTGGTTCCGGCAATGCAGAAGGGGAACGAGACAGCGAGGAATCTTCACATTGCACTCAACGGACTCAATGTATTGCTCTTCATCTGGCAAATTCCCACTGGGATTGACATTGTCTTTAAAGTGTTCGAGTTTACCAGCTGGCCTTGAACCTCTCTTGTAAATTCAACTTGTTTACTTTCATTTAACGTGGGCGCTGCTGTTCTTATGTATCTACACCAGACGAGATAATAATACTGATTCCAATGCTCGCATTCTTTGATACCCTACTATGCGAATTTCGCCATTTTATACGCTGGATGTCAACAATGGACTAACGATTCCCACCCAGCCAAGATGTCGAACGCAATATATAACTTTGAAGTTTAGAAACACAGTGGAGTGAAAGATGGAAGAGAGTGATGAGTAAGTGATACGCTTGTTGAAAAGGCAAAAGATATAAGAGCATCAAATCTGCAATGGGGACAAGCAAAGTCAATACACATGTATTATAATGAAATGAATTCCAATTCAGGAATCTGAGAGCACAAACCTGAATGCATTGGTTATGTTACTAACTGTAACTGAAAAAGATGAACAGTTGAGGGATAGTAACCGTCAAGTTTGAGGGAGGGAATCAACTTTTAACAAAAATTCCTCCTTACTCAACTTAGCTCAACTCTGTGTGTAAATAAAAAGCTATACCACAGCTAAGCTGAATCTGATGCCTTGCGTACCTCAAACCGTCAATCACGCATACTTGTGTCCCCCTTGCTGCTCAAATGTACCATCCGCGGCCTCTTACATATAAATAAACCAAACCTCCACATTCTGATCAGATCATCATCAAGTAGCATTTATGGCATCCCAACAGCAGCAGCCTCGTCCATGGTTTAGGCTGGCTTCCATGATGCGTCCACCAGCGCCGCCACCTCCACCTCCCACCCGAGCACCACCCCCAGCCACTGCATTACAGCCTACGCCGCCTGTTCCGGCATTCAGGCCACCTCAATCCACTGCACAACCACCACCGCCGCCTCCATCATCCCCTCCTGTGCGATTACCTGCTCGACTGCCCATGATCACCTCAACCCCTAACAGGTCTCCCGCCACTCAGCAACCAAATCCTATCATCACCTCAACCCCGTATACTAATACTTCTATATCATCACCGTTACAGCAGCCCATCGTTAGGTCTCCCATCATAACCACAACCCCGTATACTAATACTGCTATATCATCACCAACACAGCAGCCTATTATTAGGTCTCCCATCATCACCTCGACCCCTAATGCTAATGGCAATTGGTCTACTAGTGCACCAACTAATCAGCAGCCTCCCACCATGAGCTCTACTGCACCAACTCAGCAACCTAATAATGCTCAGCCGCCAAAAACCAATCCTCCACCTTCTCCACTCATCACCACCGCCACCCCACCTTCCCCTGCCCACAACAGACCTCCGTCACCTCCTCCCGCCCGTGTCACGCCTCCTCCATCTCCAAGCCAATGGGAGCGCTCCATCCATCCTCCTTCCCCGCTAGTCCTGCCACCCCCAGCTCACCTGAAACCACCAACACCCGAACCAATACCAACTGAGAAAACTGTCCTCACCCACAACACCTCATCCTCCAACCCAGATAACGACACTCAACATCATCATCATCATCGTCATCATCACCACAACACCAAACATGCATTCAAAAAAGACACAGCCCTTACTATTCACCCCAAAGGGAAGCCCTCCTCTGCATCAGGCATGAGCCTTGTAACCCTCGCAGGCGAAAACAAAGGAGCAGTGATGGAGGTCATCACCAGAAGCAACGGAGCCAAAGGGAAGCAAGAGAATGAGGCAGCAAGCAGGTCGTTTGTGAACAGCAACGTCCAAGCAGTCAACAATTCCATCCTCTACAACTGCGCCTACACTAACCGCGATCCCGGCGTCCATCTCTCCCTCTCCAGGAACACTGCCTCTCATCGTGATCACCCCCGCAATCACTGATCAACCATCCACATATACCAATATAATAACGCCGTTGCTTTTTTTTTCTTACTATTTAAGCTGCAACATTTCTCTTGTCGATCTACATAACCACTATTAATCACTACTCTGGATGTGCTCCCTATTTTCATTATTTTCTTGATTGAATAACTTTCATTCATGGAATTTTTTCAGCCTACTAATATTGTTTTAAAATTTCAGTTAATCAATCCATATAGCCGTTATTTTCATATATCATTAATCAGTTGCCGACCTGATTTATTTTGGAAGGAAAAAATTAACTATCAATTTACATATACTTCCAACATCCGGGATCTATATTCTTCAAATTACTAATTAACACTTGAAAACACAAAATTCACAAGCGAAGAGAACAATGCGGCCTTTAAAAATAAATTGAGAACAAAACAATGACATGAAACACAAATCAAACATCGTAAACAGAAAATTTGATCAATCAAATTAAGAATAAACAATAATAGTTAGACAATCAAGGGACTAAATAATAGTTTATTTTAAAAAAGAACATCCATTCAAATGTCATATTGAGCAGTTCAAAGTTGATGAAATATAATGTTTTTTTTAAAAAAAAAAATCCACTGAGAGAAATGACCTATAAATAGGTGTAGTTACATCATTTAGATGTTTACAAAATAGGCTTAAAGCCCTAAAAAGCACATACATGCTCATCAAAAGGAAAGGAAAATACAAAACTACTGGGAAACTATAACTACTCAGTCTGTAATAAATCTTTTCCAATGATTTGGAGTTTATTAGCGAAATAATAAGTAAAATACAAGGCAGCCACAAGAGAGGAAAAAATCCCAAACTAAGTGTACAAGAACCAGTAGGATGGATAGAAGATAAAAGGGAAGAGACAGAACACAGTCTGTCATAGAGGCACCTGCCTTGCAGAAGAGGTTTGAGCCAGAGATTGCACTCAAAAATCAGAGCCAGAGCAGCCAGATCTTGAGTGGCAAATTGGAAAGGTTTCATCAGATCAGGAACTTTGTGCTGAGAAGAACAGATCAGCATCTGATATTGGAGACTTGGTTTTTGTCAAGCAAAATTATTGCTTTTGCTCCTGATGGAAGTTTAATGTGTGATACTTTGCTTAGTCAACTATTACTAATTTCAATGTTGAAGATTTTCTTTATATATAATTCCAGTTCATATAAAATTAAATGAGCTTAAAGATCAGTTCAAATAAACTGGGAAGAACATGACTTTAATTTATTATTATACAAAATAAAATATTGTACTATATTATTCTCTGATAAGAACTGACATATAAGCTCAAAAGAAATAGTAAGACCAAGTACAGAAGATTCGAATAGTTAGTTTTAGTTGATTATGAATATGATATATGTTTTCCAAATTCCCAACGGATACACGATTGGTAAATCAGATCGAAACACAACGCGATTTGTAGATCAGGTCGAGAGCAAGATCTGGCCTTTACAATTAAGTGGAGAACAAGATATGGACTTAAAAAAACTAGATCACGATATCAATTAAATTGGAGAAAAATGGCAATGTTGATAGTTCACACTTGTTAAACAAATAAAGGTAATGAATGTTGGATAAATGATCCAAGTTCAAGGCCTTAAAATTTAAAGTTGAATTAGAAAGGTTGCATGATTGAAGGGAGCAAGAGGGCCGGGTGATGATCAATCTAAAAGGATTGTAGTTCCGTTAGTGATCGTGTGGGTCAAGAGTTGGTGTATAGAAAGCTTCATTTGTGCTCTGCCAAAACCATATGATGATTAGGTCATCTCTCTGAAAGCAGTGGTTCATGTATGCGGTTGGTAAAGTATACCGTTGGATCATCATCCTCATCCAGATGCAGCATTACACTAGTAATTATACACTCTCTTCTTTTCATCCGATTGGCTAATTTCCATCCAATAATTCGCCAGAAATCATGAACAACCAAAAGCTAGAGCAGCATATGGACGTGGAACCCCAGCCAAGGCATGCAAGACATCCACTGTGCCCTGCATCAATACCAATGATATGTGTTAATCATTTGGAAAGGTCATAAGTTTAATCCTCGTTTAGGCTTTTAAAAGAGAATCCAAAGCAAATTAGTATGAACAAGGTGTCATTCATAAATATCTCCAGTTCTTGATCGATGCATACATAAGTTATGTGTGTGTCCTCGTCCCCTTGGGGTTTAGCACTGGACATTTCATATCCAAACACAACCTGCCCCTGCATATCTATTTATCCTTTGCCCCAGTCTGGTCGACGTCCCAGTACAAGTTTCTCTATTGCATGCCAGTTGTCCATTTCAACTTACCTAGCCCCTCCTTGACTTTATAGCTATCCCAACAATCTTATCTCGATCTTGATTGTTCTCACCTCTATGATGCACTTTTGTTTATTATTTCTCAATCACCTGTATGATAAAAGTTTAAAAAAATAAAACTAATAATGGAAATACATGTATATAGTGGTCGTACAGAGAAAATAATGAATTATTGATAGAGTCGGTGTGACTGAAAAGAAAAATGAATTAAAAGAGTTAAATTAATAATTAGTCAAGGTTGATTGAGTAATGTGGAGGGGCCGTACGTAGCAATGAAACCCTTACAAAAGCTCCAATATCGTTGAGCTTTTGGATTTCAGTTTCAATCAAATCCAAGATCATCTCACCTGCAGCTACTAGTCTCTTTCACTATGCGGGTAATTAATCAACTATGATCATCCTATAGCCTCCTCCGCTTAATTTGATTTGATTTATTCATACATGTTAATTATCTTGTTGCATATGTGTATACGTGTAGATCTTCAATTGGGTGCACCGCCGGTTTATTCCTAAAGGTACGTACACCATATTATTCATGATTTTTTAAGGTGAATTTAGCGTAACTGGTTTAGTTTTGTGGCAGATGATGGACAGAAACTGAGAAAAGATGAGCAGCAAGAGATCCAAGTGAATGAGCATGGCGATACGAAAGCCCTGCTCTTTAAAGACTACCATGCCATTCTCTCCATTGGCACCTTTGGCCAGATCAGCACCGCCATCACTACTGCTGATCATCATGGAGATCCCCAGTCTGATGAGTCTTGGGATGAAGATGATGATGAGGACGCCATCGTTGAAGCTGATGATGAGTACAGCTACCAGCAAGAACACGAGGAGGACCCCTTGCTCATCCCTGCTGAGGATGAGAATGAGAATGATGAGATGAAGAGGAAGGAAAGAACCACGCTGGCGGAGCTTTTCTCCGCTGAATCCGAGGAGGACGATGATGGTCATCGCCAACTCAACAAGTCCTCCAAGGGGCTGCTCTTTGTGAGGAAGAAGATGATGAACAAGGATGATGGCCTCAAAAAAGACTCACGTCCCATTCACAAACTGCATGGGGTAACCAATATTTCCCGCCTTTACTTCATTTCCCACAGAGGACCCAACTGTGTGTTTATACACCTTCAGCATCATTATTATATGTTGACAGATGATGAAGAGGATGCTGAAGCGCAAGATTCACCCCGCTGCTGCGGATGATGCCGCCAAACCCCCTGCATCCCTCCATCCCTCCCGACTCATCAACAAATCTGTCTCTCGCCCAGGTAATTATCTCCCTATACTTGTTTCTCTAGATCTTGCTTAACTGAATTGAAAATTGAATAAATGTCACAAAATTTAGCCATGTGAATTAAATTAAACATAGAGTTTCAAAGTAAATCGATAGTGTAATTGAAAATAATACAATTTATTAAACTTAATGTGTTATTATTGTTAGTGAAATAAAATTAACATACAACTTGTGACATCATTAACAAGACTATCAAAATACTAGAATGTGATTAATTAGAATGTGACTTTCGGTTTGAGCTTCGACATGCAATACTATTTAGGTTACCGGTCAAATATTAGGACCCTCGAGCTCTCATAATACAAAACGTAGGGTTTAAGGGATATGGCCCTTTCATTTTATTGGATTTTGTTTCCTAACGTTTCCCATTTTATCAAACTAATATATAAAGTGGAGAAACGATATATTGCATATTTATCTCACTTTTATTAATTATCAGATACAATAACAATATTATGCTCTTCAGTTAGATTATTTCAATTAACTTTTAGAGCAACAAAAAACTAACATAAATAATTTTTATTTAATGCATATTCATCTTGGTTTTGACAAACAGATGCACCTACTCATCAGGAACTGTGGACATAAGTCACTCAGATCCGCCCGCAATTCTACATACCGTAATGTATACAGTTCAGATTCATATTTCAAGCAGTTGGGCAGGATCAATGATGATCAATATTGGAGTATAATAATTAATCATAGTTTCCCATATGTTATTATGTATTATCATTTATCCGTTTCGCTTATCGATCTGTTCTTGTGAGTTATAAATTTGTACGTACAAGTTTTGAAGCATCTTGGCTTCAAATTTTTTATTTCTTGCATGAAAGAAACTAGCTCCACATTCCCATTAATATTTTGGCTTCTTCTTTTTATACTGCCTATGTTTATCTCCCTCCTAATTTAGCTAATGTTTTCACTACAAAAACTAACTTCAACAGCGACGTAATTTAGTGACAGACCAGCAAGCGTCACGAACTTGCGACACCTGCTCATGTCATTAATTTAGTGACACTTTAAAGTTCGTAATAGTAGAAATGTTATAATAGTAGAGATGTTACACTTCAAGCGTCACAAGTTTATATATTCCCCATATATAAAAGTCAAAAAACTTGTTTTCATATACTAAGCTTAAACTCGAGTCTGAAAATTTTAGCGACACACTGAATACCAACACTTGCTCTAAGCGGTGCTTAGTATTTTTGCGACGCCCTTAAGTGTCACTGCTAGAACTTTTTGTTGTTGTGTTTGAAGGGGTGATGCCTTGAGTCTTGATTGCTTATTGTTGTGTTTGAATGTGATGAAACTATCATATATGTATAAGCTCAAACACTATTTTTTGAATTCCACATTTATTAAATAACAAAATTAATAGAAAATTAAGCGGTTTTGATTTAACGAAAGAAAACAACAAGTACTGTAAGAATGTCGTACTTGTTAGATAAAGATTAATTAACGAAATAATACATGTCCCATGATAGAAATTAAGAATGTGGAAGAATTAATATTGCTTCTTGTACCTCTTCAATGACATGAGAAGTTTGAGAATCAAAAGAAAGGTTGCAATTTGATGAAATTGGGTAACTTGAAAGGTTACGATTAAGAGCACAAGTGTCCAACTAGCTAGTTTAGTTTGCACAACAATTGGATCGGTGTACCCTAATCCGTAGAGATCACTTTCACTAGAAATATATATCTAACTATATCTGTACTAATCAGGGTGCGCATGACACTTAGATTAGTAGTAATCATTTGTCCGTTGGCCTGCAATAAAATATTTTACTCCTAAGTCGTTAACCTGATGAGGTAATCAACCAGTTGATTTGTAGTTACATAATCATACAGTTGTGATCATGTAATTAATTGATAAATTATTCGTCCCACTTCCTGGTTTATTGGCCTAGTTTAATCTTATCTAAAACTTAATTAGGTCATAGGCCTTTCATCTCTACATTTTATCCGAACAGTAAACTATTATTTTTTTCAGATCAGTTTAATTCAACTAATCATTATCTGTCCAACTAATGACTGCGGCGTGGGTATAAATTATTACATTCTTACTGAATATTTCCAGTGAATTCAGTTTACCCACCCATCCTTAAAATTTAGATGTAAGAATATACTATAGCTGTCAGCTAATTAAATTTGATAAGTCAGCATCACAGATGTCAGTTAATGTATCCGTCAATGATACATCCAGTTCTATTAATATACATTTGTAGCAAGTTAAAAACAAATATAAGTTTGATGAATCATTACTATAACTTTGTAATTTAATTTTGATTGTTCTATACTATACTATACTACATATATATAGATGAGATGAGAGAAAGAGACCCCACAAATAATTAAGTATATATGTGGTTTTCTTCTGTACTTAACGCTGATTAAGGGACTGATTCGAACGTATTAAACTTCAGATAAAAATATAATTTAGTGAATTTCAGGATAATCTAGTTATATTGCCATACATGCGTGTGCTTGATTCAGTTAAGAGTAAAATAAATAAGTAAATTTGATTCAGGAGAGAAATGTACCGACGGTAGAGAGAGGTTGGTTCGAAAAAGTTATTAAAGGAAATTAAATTATACCAAATTGGGAAGATAGAGTATTTAGTCATGTACCAAATTAGAAGTTAGTACGTACATTATAGGATCATAATTAAATTAATTAATCGGATGGATGATTGATCGAATTGCTAATGATGATGTACGTACGTGCGTGCATCCAGGAACATTGGAACGTATTATAATCCACTAATATTATTATATAATGTAATACACGGAATAGACAATTTCTCATTTTTATGTGATTTCGTTGTTAATCATGGACCCGTACGTACGTCTCACCATCATCCGTTAGGTAATCAGTGCAAGTCGTGCGTTTATTTTAATTTTATACAAATATAAAAAATAACTAATGACAGTAGTTGTTGTAACAATTGCATATAATTATAATCTGTGAGAGAGGGGAGTTAAAGTGGCTGCAAATTAAGTTGAAGAGACAATATTCCACCGCACGTATCGACCAAATGAAGCCAATCAAATTATAATTATATACATTTTATTAGTAATTTTGTTATATGCAATTTGAAAATGTTACCAACTGTTTCTCCAATAAAGGTACAAATTAAGTTGTTTACTAATTATGTTTATTAGTTTAGGTTTGCCAATGATAGAATATCCAGTTCTGGAATAGGAATGAGTGATCGGCGATCATGGCTATAGAAAGAGGACAATGAGATGGAGAAATAATCGAATAAGAACTCGCAGAGCAAGTTTTTTTCAAAAGTACTCAAGAGTTATTGACGTTTTTTGAATAAACCAATTAATTAGTATATGACGTGGCAATTACATAGATGAAATAAAAAGGTTGAGACTTGAGAAGCTTGCATATGCTATACAATTTGTACCCATCCATGTGTACGTTTAGTAAGTTGCCGTTGTTTAGTAATGAAGCTAACGAAATAGTAGAGAGATGTAATACAAAACGGTGTAAATTACAAGCCATATATAAAACTTAGTTATGTATAGTACATGGACGTGCATGATCTGAATTTAGTATACATAATAGCAATCATGAGTGCGTGCATAGGGAAATATAAAAGCTTCAATTAATCAGGCATTTATATATATGGAGAGATCTGGGAGGGCGCGCGTGGATCGATGATGATTAAGAAGTGATCAGGGTTGGGCGGCGGGGTCGGACTCTGACCCTGAGAGGTTTAGCCATCTGGCAGGAGAGGGTGAGCACCTCACTCAATTCCGGCAGCTTTCCCTCCTCCTCGCTCGCAAACTCCAGCCGGTGCAACAGCTTGGCCACCCAGAAGGTCACCGTCGACATTCCCAGCGTCTTTCCGGGACAGGTCCTCCGACCAGACCCGAACGGTGCCAGCCTGAGGTCGGAGCCGTAGACGGAGAAGTGTGCATTGTCATCCAAGAAGCGGTCGGGTCGGAAAGCAAGAGGATCCTCCCACACGTCGGGGTCCCTGGAGATGGCCCACATGTTGACCATGGCCGTCGTCCCTCTGGGAACCTCGTAACCATCAACCGTCGTGTCTGTTATGGCAAGCCTGGCCCAGGACAGCAGCGGGCCCGGCGGGTGCAGCCTGAGCACCTCCTTCACCACCGCCTGAAGGTACACCAGCTCCGACGTCTCGGTCAGCTCACCACCCAAGCTGACGGTGTCCAGTTCGCGCTGCACCCTCAACTGTACCTCTGGGTGGAGTACCATCCGAGCTAGGATCCACTCTACCAGTACTGCTACTGTGTCCGTACCCCTGAATATCATTTCCTGTGTCCGACCAGATATATCATAAAATATTAAAATGAGTGGGTAGTCCCATCAACACTTGAGAATTCTGTGTACAATATTCCTCTTGTGGATGATCAGGAAATCGCGTGCCAACTGTCTATTATTTCTCCATTTTCTCAAATAAATCTGGTTTTTATATATGGACTTAGAAAGTGATATGTTTTAATGAATGAAATGTCACTGTCATACGTATATAGTTAGTTATGCAGAGGTAATTACCCAAAGGACGGCGATCATGTCGGAGCGGGATAAGCTGTCAGGTCCCTGGAGGTTAAGCAGAACGTTCACGAAAGCGCGCTGAGAATGAGGAGGCAGCATGGTGGTGTTTTTGTGGTGGTCAACGATGGCGCCGACAAATCGGTTGACTTTGGGAACCAAAGTGGAGCACCTGGAGCGAATCTTCTGGAAGTCAAAGTCAGCTAGCCAGGGAAGATGGTCGGACCAGTTGAACACTCCCAGAAGTGCATAGCCTTCGTCCACCAAACTGAGCAGCTGGTGATCATCGTCGCCGACGCCAGAGTGTCCGAAGACGGAGTGCATCATGTTGGTGAGGGAGGCCCGTTTCAGTATATCCCTGACTTGAATGCTGCTGCTGACTGAGAGTGAGAGCATGGAATCCACCATTTGGTCGGCTATGCACAGGCGCTGCGGCTCCGAGGCTTTGATCTGGTTGGGAGTGAAGAGGTGGGTGGCGGCTATCTTGCGGAGGGTCCTCCAGTAGACGCCGTAGGGTGCAAAGCCGATGGCCCTGTCGAACATCAGCCGGTAAGCCGACTCCTTCACCGGGCGGTCGGCGAAGGCGGAGGAGTTGAGCATCTCCTTGGCAACTCCGGGGTTGCACGTGACGATGACCCTGGTGTCCCCGAGGCTCATGGCCATGAGTCGGCGGGCGTTGCAGGCTCCCGCCATGGCTGCAATCTTGTGGTGTGCCAGCCCCGACATCAGACGCATGCTCCCGACGAAGGGAAGTCCCATGGGGCCTGGTATCAGACGACGCCGGCGCCGGTGCTGCTGCAGCTTTCCCCAGGCAGGGCCGCCGGGGTGAGCCCATTGAAAGAGGTTGATGATGATGATGAGAAGCAAGGCCGCTAGGAGGACGCAGAGGGCACAGGCTGAGGTTGAAGCAGAAGCTGTGCATTTGGAGGCGAGGGCAAAGAGCCACACTCTTTCTATGGCCTCTGTTTTCATGCTTGATTATTGGAATGAAATGAAGAATGAGAGGAAGAAGAAGAAGATGTTTGGTCTGTGGTACCGTTTTGTTTTGGTACTCGCTAACTGCCCTGCTTTATATAGCCATAATTCCTGCATTTCTTTTTAACTGATGAATGTATTTACTACTACTAATGTTTTATTATTAATTAATTAGTGATGAATTACAAGGAATTATATGGAAATTTCTTGGCAACTACCAATATCCATGCCTAATTAACAAGCTTAAGTGGGTGGAGCCTCTCACTATATGCATAATCTAAGCTCCATCCATCCATCCATTAAATCCCAATACCACAAAATTTGTATTATCGCTCTTGTCTTTCTATAACACTAATCATTAATCTCCCCCTCCTCCATACACTTGACACTCGATTCACCTCTTTAATTATATCTTTTTCCTAGGTTGTTATAGCTAGGTGTATACATCTATTCTTATTTTTATTATTCAGCTAATTAATTAAATTACAAGAATTTGTCTTTTTTTTAAAAACAATTGAAGAACGATCTAATCACTACTTTACTGTCTCCAATCCACCGGCAATTTCAAAACATATCTTTAAAAAGTTGACCTTAAAGCGCTTGTTACATATCTTACCTATCATAGAGTATTTAACGAGTAAACTGTTATACTAACCCTATAGAAATGTTTGTATGAAACATTGAAATGAAAAATCAGGTCAAGTACTATGGATACAATTAGATCTTATAATACGGACTAGTATGGATACATGATCAAATCTGAACAAGTAGCTAGTATGGATACAAGATTTAAAGTGGACAAGCATAGTAGATATAAGATATGATGTGGACAAGTTGTGTGGGTACACGATGTATTGAGTTTAAAAGTTAGTAATTATTTGAAAAAATTTTAGATTTATTCAGTTTAGTTTATATAAAATATAAAATTAAGATTCTATTAGCTCATTTATTTTTACTCAAAATCCAGACTTCACATCTTGCCAATGTTAGCAACTACATCATACAATCCAGTTACAAATATGGTGACATGAGATTTGCATAATTGTGTATGGATTTTGAACGAAAATAAGTAAAATTAACTGAACATTTATAGGACTTGTGAATTTATTATGTAAAATTTTTTCATTTCAGTTCAGTTCAAGTACAATTGAATACCTTAACTATTTTAGTTTGTGGGACAATTCCGCAAATGATCATCTGGAAGCGGGGAATCGATGAATCACTCCGGCGAGGGATGTGATGTAGGGAAACGAACGAGGTTGATAATTGGAGTTGGGAAAGGGGGAGGAAGACACGTGGTGGTGAGACTGTTAGGTGAATTACAAGGACCTCATCTCCCATGCATGCATTCATTGAGTTTTCTTTTCAGACCAAAAGATTCAGGTTCAGGTTCAGGTTCAGATGCATGCAGTGCGTCCAGACAGAGTACAGAGAGCACCCATCGCCACATCACATGCATGAAACCCTAGGTACCTTCTCCACCGCCTCCGATTATTTCACTACCCGACAAACATATCCCCTGTTCAGCACACAACCTACGTTAAGGTGCAGCCCTCTACTGTTTGAATCGGGACCCTCTGCTTCTTTCCCCCCTTACCGTTCCCATGACACTCTGTCCGACTTCTCACTCAACGCGATTGCGAACGTGTGAGTCAAGGTTTGTTTAATTAAAAATCATGAACTGACTGAAACTGAATTGAATTGTCACAAGGCGGTTAATAAATTATTAACCAGTTTGATTTTAAATCATGTGATTTTCTTAATGACTTTACTATGTAATCGTTATTTGTATATATGTTGTATTTTACGATAATTTTATCAACCCGAGCTATATTGTGTAGGTCTTTTGGGATAAAATTATTGACGTTCATCCACTATTATTCAATCTCTAAAGTTAGAAAAGTTGGTGAAGCTAAGAATGATGAGTTATATATTCAAGTTATTATAAGATTGGTGAAAAATAATGATATAATTCCGTCCGTTCACATATTAATACGTTTTGATAAATTTCACACCTATAACTCTATAAGTTTGCTAAAATCTATGATTTAATCTAGTTTACAAATTAACGAATGATAAGTTGATACGTTTGGATCTCTATAGATCCAAAGTGGAGATCTGAAATTATGCATTTAATTTTACAAGTATCGTACTAGGAGTTTGTTCCACTACATTGAAAATGATATATAGAGAGTTAGTTACCTGCACATAATTGTATACCAAGTTTTTGGTGTTGAAATTTTGACACATTGGGACTGAGTAATTGATCGGCCGTACGGTTGAGTGGCGTTCCCTTTACAAATATGTCTGGCGCCGGCGCCGTACGCCGCGGGGATCAGCCAACTTCCTAGTTACCCACACGCATCATCCGTACGTACAAGATGAATAAGATCCTCCATATTTAGCAACATTTTGTTGTTGCACATGATTCCAGTCGCAAAATCCAACCCCTAAATTAAGAAAAAACGCGGATGATCTGACCTAACATTATTTGAATATTGGATCCAGCTTGATGATCTTCATGTATACTACCAAATTAAATCCAAATGAATTGAACATTATTTATGTTAGGTCGTTACTGTAAACAGAAATGGTGCATACGGTTTACAACAGAAACAACCGCACTAATTGCGTTGTCCCCAATTTATGTATCCACACATGACATTCATGTCATCTCAAACCAAGGCATAATTACCGCATCCTAGGATTAGAAACGCACAACATTCTATGTAGATATTATAAATTAGACTAAACTACATTATAGACTGTCTCTTATAAAAAAAGATTCGCGATAATTTCACTAAAGCGTCTTTAAATTTTTTTACATGAAGTTTTATTGAAACCTTTAACATATATTAGTATGGTATTGGTGGAAACTAAAAGAAGCTTTTCCTAGAATCTTCGTCGTAATTATAATGCTAATGCTAGGTAGCGAGAGATTGATGTAGTGGCCGCTGAGTATGATCAACACATTGAGAGGCTTTAATCTTCGTCCTCCTTTTACTCATTTCGTTTCTCTGCAAACGGCAAATCCATGAAACTACCTTAAAAGAACGTTAAAAAATCATGAAACTAGCTTAGTGACGAGGAATTTCTCTCCATGAAGGGACTTTCTTTTATTTGTTTTAATTTAGTCTTTCTTTAATCTAGCATGATCAAGTAAGATTTGGATTTTGTTGTAAAGTGTGTTTTTGTGATATTAAAATTACATGTCGCGTAATTATACTTAAATAAATATATTTTGCCGGTCTACAAACTTCATAGGTTGAGACGGATGGAGTAGATTACCTCAAAGGCAGCCCATCTATAAACTACTGACTTGCGATTTGAGAAAAATAGATGGAGAAGATGGAATTGTATTGATATTTAAAGTAAAGGCCTCGTAGTTATGAGTAATATATAAGAGCACAGTACCAAACATAGAATATTTTCAAACTAACCCCAATATTTTTTATATTACGAGAGTTTCTCTTAGCTTTTGCTTAAAATTTAGCAATTCAATACACAAAACTCTGGCCATCATTTTCATGTCGTATATTTGAACATCGATAACTTTAATTACATATATTGATTTGATATTTTAAAAATTGATATCACGGAGAATTCAAAACTATATTACACGACAGTATTATTATTCTTACACTGTAAAAATTGATAGTCAAATATGTAACAAAAAACTTGACAACGTCTCATAATGTCAATTAGGCAGAAACGAATGGAGTAATTCACTTCAAATAATGTGAAGCAAAAATGTCAAAACTTACATCCTAAGTTCATAACTCTACTATGCATGAAACCCTTTGAATTTTTTTCTGACTACAAATATAGATATACAGGTTAATTGGCCGAATCACGTAAATTGGCCGAATCTTGTGTGACACACTCTATTGTAAATTGATAATAAATTGATAATGTGTATATATCAGTTGGGCTGTGGGTCTGGTAGCGGGCACATATGGGCCATGAGATATACAAAAAGAACAGCAAGTGTGTGTTTGGTTTTGGGCTGGATCAAGTAATAAATGGGAGTCATCAGGGCATCATTGCTTTCATCATTTGCTGGCTCTTATCATATCTGCCATTTGAATCTCACAGCTAAACATAGTATACAGCCTACTTACATTTATGGCATCCAACACCAAATATGGTTGTTTGTTGGTACCCAACTGATCTGTACTGCTTCATATATAGTATATATATATATATCTAATGGAGCAGATAGGAAGATGGAGGTTGCCAACTCCCATCCTCTAAACCAACACCCTAAAACACAAACTCATACACTATAAATGTAGAGAGCATTCTGCATCAACGGAGCACATATGCTGTGAAGAGAGTTTGAGGGGAATGACGCCTTGGCTCGACGACTCTTCATTTAGACTCTGTATTGTATATATATCAAGTGTTGTCGGACCAGGCTTCATTCCTCCCAATACCCTCCTCCATCTTCGGCTTCTGCTTATTTTACTGTTTCTTTCACAGGATTTCCAGCCGCCGCTTCACCAACTTTGGCAAAAATGATTCAAACATTACTGCAACTAGCATGACAATGATGCTCTACTGATAATATTTTTATAAAAGAAACAATGTTGGCATCCTGTGGTGCAATATCCATCCGCCTAACATTAAAGAAAACAACAGTACTCTACTATTGTATACTTCCATTTTGACTCTCCTCCTTTGATACTAGAGTATTTGTACAACTGACAACAATTACCTTTTCTGTCTCCCTCCCTCTCCATATCATCACTCCATCTGTCAGGCAAAATTTAAAAAAGAAAAGAATGAATTCCATCCACAGGTCCTGGCTAATGCTGCCGCCCTGCACTGGAAGAAGACGCACGGACTGTCACTCCGTGCAAGAATTTGGTGAACCCGAGAAAGCCCAGTTTCCCATCCCCTCTTATCCACTCCTGCAGTGTCGAATACGCTGTTGCCCCAACGCTCAACTCCTGCAATTACACACTCACTGTCATACATATCTTTCTTTTCACACAAATAACAAAGCCGTGATGGATAAATGTTGAATGGAATTTTACCCGAGCAAGCTCTTCAACAGATATCACTCGGTTGCCTTCCTGTTCAAAATGCATGAACGCATTGGAAGCTAAGTGCTCCCATGTTTCCAGAGCCTCGAGCTGGTATGTGCTGATTGCAGCTGCACAGAACTCTTCCAGGTCCATCTTCCTATACGCCAGCGGAGCCATCTATAACCACCACAAACACCAATAAGTCATTTCCCCTAACTGCTTTCAATGCAATTAACAACAGCTAACAAACATGTCAGGGACTCACAGAATTTAAAATTTCAGGAACTCTTGACTCCTTCATCGCATCAGTGGCGTTTCGGAACAGTGCCTACAATGTAATACCATTGCTGAGTAAACTTGCCCATTTCAAAGACCTGACGACTGAAAAAAAGGGAAGAAGAAGAAAGCCCTACCATTTTGAAGTTCTCGAGGGTTACCCGGCCATCCCTGTTTGGCTCCAACAGCATGAACTGAGCTCTGAGATATATCAATTCGTCCTCAGTTAAAGCTTTTGACAGAGCCTGCACAACACAAACATCTCAGCACCAAACTCATTTTACCATTCAATAACAAGTTTATAAATGCCAGCTGATTATCGAACATCAAGCAGAGTTTATTCAGTGCAAGCTATGAAAAATGAAGATATGTATTTATATTATCATAAGGAATGAAGACAAGTACCTTCAGTGCTGCTCTTTTGAAAGGAGTAGCATGTAGGTATGACTTCACCAGCTTATATATGAATATATCCAGAGGAATAGGATGACTTTCGCTCTGAAGCCAAGGGTGTGCTACAAAAAAACAGCAGATCCATTACTTAGAATTTTACTCAGATGCTTTGCATGAGAAACAGGTGAAGAAACTCACTCAGAGCTTGTGCAGCCGTCATGCGTTTCCTGTAATCCTTGTTCAGAAGACGTCTGACAAAGTCCTTGGCTTGGGGGGATACAGACGGCCATGGAGCATCTTCGAGGTTGGGATCCGCTCTCAGCACAGCTCTGAAAATCCCAGATTCAGTCCTGGCCCAGAATGGCCTGCTCCCACACAGAAGTATATAGGCAATCACACCTATGCTCCATATGTCTCCTTCTAGGCTATAAGATCTGTGGAGAACCTCAGGTGCCACGTAGTAGGCACTCCCCACAATATCATTTAGCCTTTCATCTGCATATATGGTATTTAGTTACATACAACAACAATCATTCTCCAACATACTGAAACTCACAAAAGGTTCTCTAATGCAGAAAGACACGAATAAAGATGTTCAAGGGCCATTTTAGACAGAGGGTTGGCAAAACATAAGAGCACTTTCTGTTTGATCCTGCAGCCAGTTTCACAAAAGGTTTGAGTTTTATTCTCATATAACATAAAATGGGCTGCAGGAATGATTTCCAAATTCCAAAACAACCAAGCTATAGCATAACAGACAACCAATCACATACCCACAGTATTGCCTATGGCTCAGTCTACTAGCACATAAGAAACATAAACACATTGGGTTCTTCTGAGAGGTACCTGGCCTGATAAAGTCGGAAAGACCAAAATCAATAAGTTTCATATCAGCGTCCTCACTCTTAGTGGTGAACAAGAAATTCTGCATTCAAGAAAGAATCAAGCTTGAGCTCATTGAGGGATAGATATATAAAGAAATTAATATTCAAAGCAAGAGAGATGTCCAAGACCTCAGGCTTCAAGTCACGGTGGACCACCCCTTGTAGGTGACAGAATGCCACCACACTCAAAATTTGTACGATAATAAGCTTAGCATCTTCTTCAGTATATCTACCACCCCTGATTTTAAAAAGCAGGGTGTTACGATTTGAGCATTATATTCTCAAGACACTTGAGAAAAATACACAATTTACCTGGCCAGTATTCTATCCAGAAGCTCTCCACCTTCACACAACCTGTAAAAATAAATACAATTGGTTATTCACTTTTTACCATTTGATAAATGTAGTAAACAAGCTCATAACATACTTGCTGATGGCATCAGTTTATTGAACATTAATGAATTATCCAAGGAAATTAGAGATATAATTAAAATCTCCAAACTAGCAACAATCATCGGGATAAATCAAACACTCCCATCTGACGCTGACTTCAAGATCAATGGAAAATTAAATTATCCATATACAACTATCAATCTGGCATTCACCTGTATACAATAATCCCACTAATATGTAAGAAAGGTTACTTACTCCATAACTATGTAAACATTATTGGAATCCTCACAAGCATCATAAAATTTCACCAGATGCCGATGACCAGATAGAGCTTTCAAAATTTTAACTTCTCTCCGGACATCTTCAATAGATATTGCTGTAGTCATCTGTAAGAAGAAACTTGTTAAAAGTAAGTCCATTTAATAAGACAATTTGCATTTATGTTTCATTAAACAATGAAATCTGACAGTTAGATTGGGTGGAGGTGCTTCCTCAAGAATGAAACCCTTAATGCTGGCAAAGAAACTACATGTCATAGGTTAGAGTGATAAACATAGTCAACAGGAGAGCTTTATCCTGGATTAAACAGGCACTAGAACAGGTGGGCATGGATTATACATCTAGCAAGTAACAAGGCTAAAGATATGCTATTCATTATGATACCAAAAGAAATACTGCAGGGAACTCTGGATTCTAATTGTAAAATCTTCCCGTACCAGAACCCACATGAACTGGACAAGTTTCCATTATCAAGACTATGAATTTCATCCTTATTGAAGATCAGAAATCAACGAATGGCTTAAGATGTTTATCTTACACCTGCTGGTCGCTGCAGTTGAATGTTTTAAAGTGAAGAAGAAAAGAAGGGGGTAAAAGTCCCTATTTTCCATGAATTTGATGATTCGTGAAGGGAAAGAAATATAATCAAAAATGCAGGCTTAAGTAGATGTGCTTAACACATTAGAATCTACATAGAATGCTTTAAATAGGAGTAGCGCGTGGACTTCCTGCATGTTGCACATCATAACTAGTACAAAACCAAATGAGAGTTATGATGCGCGTGGCGTCGCAAGTCCACGCGCTACACTAAACAAAATTTTATCCTGAAATGCAAATTTGGTAAAGAAAACCCTACATCATAATTAAGACCCGTGTGAGATTTCATGCACATCAATACAAGACGACAAAAACAAACGTTACATGCAGAACCACTCAGCAAGCTTCCTTCTTTTCACTACCTTTTATATATACTGAACAGAAAACAAGGAAAAGTCATTTCTTTTACTACTTTCTTGATGTATTATACTAGACAACACCAAGCAAGCAGGTGGATCGATCAGCCTGTATTTTATGTTAACATATGAAAGAAAAATGAGACCTTTTTACAAAAGCAGAACGTTACACACATACGAGGCTGGTTAAACAGACTCTTAGAACCATGCATGATAGGAGTTTAAACGAGGCACATTAGTCTGAAAGAAAGACGAGACCTTTATACGAAAGCAGAAAGCTACAAACATACAAGGCTGGTTAAACAGACACTTAGAATCATGTATGATAGGAGATTAAATGAGGCACATTAGTCTGTAAGCTATATGTTTGAAACAGGCACTCATCCAACTCAACTGGAAGCAAGCAAACGATCACAGGTCAATCAATTGGAATTCTCAGATGGATAGAAATGAAATGGATACCTTGGATTTAGAGATTATCTTGACAGCAAGAGGCATGTCCTTGAGGTCTCCCTTCTTTCCCTTAGCAAAGCAGGTGTGGCCGAAATGACCCCTCCCTACTTCTTTCCCCAACTCATACTTGGCCCCAAAGTTGGCGTTGTACCCGAAGTTCTTGTCCAAATGCTGCTCCGGCTGCTGGAGTTGATGATGATCGATGTCAGGAGCGGTGTCATTCTCCGGGATGGGGCCCTGCCGAGGAGTCCTGGGAATCCCGAACCGCCTTGCAAGAGAGGCCTTGATGTGCTTGGCCGGAGACGGAGGCGGGAAGGGCCGCTTGAAGAACTTCCTCCCCGGAGTGGACCTGCCGGGAGACGGCGAAACCCCCGAGGGGAGAGGACTGGTACCAACTCCTCCTGTGGAGCCGTGGGGGTAGGGGCTGGGCCACGGGCTGGGAACGGTGGAGGTGGAGGAGGATCGAGCCGGCGTACGTTTGGCGCGGCCGCCGTTGGTGGAGGCGGCGGGGGAAGGGAGGTGATCGGCGGGTGGAGTGGCCGGGATGATGCTGGAAGGTCCATCCGCGTGAGGGGACGGGATGCTCTTGCCGTAGCACTGCCCCATCCGCGTCGAGAAGGAAGAATAAAGAGAGAATGAATTAGTTGTAGGGAGGAGAGGTTTGTTGGGTGTTTATATGAGCATCTGGAATTGAGGTCGCCGGAGAGATCTGTTGCAGAGTGAGTGAGAGTAAAGAGTGAGTAAATGAGGCGCGTATATATATATATATGTCGTGTAATAAAAACAAGAAAAATTGGGATTGAGAGAATCCCAGAAGCAGGAGAATGGAAGATTAAAATAATAATCAAATTGGATTACAGAATTGGAATTGGAAGGTTGGAAGAGACAAAGGGAAGGGTTCGGATTAGGACAAGATGAGGGATTCTGATATGAAATGGATGTCCGAACACAAACAAAACTCCCCTCTCTCTGCGTCGTCCCGTGCTGCTCTGCTCCCAACAAGTACACACAAACACACACTTGTTTCTTGGGTTTACTATTCATCACTTTATATACCCATCCGCGCAACCATCTTTCTCCTTTATTACACTATCCCAACGTATCAATCCCACCTTATTTTTTTACTTTTTTATTTCACAAACCAAATATTATAAATCACTATAATCTTGTTCAAACCGCCCTCACCAACCTTTTACTATCTTTTACATGCGTAATATGTCATGGCTTACGTCAGTCAGTCGTATCTTATTCATTATGTTTTGTTGTAAATGACCTTTTATTTTCATTTTAACACGGTTAAGTGAATTTCTATGTAATTTACAATCATGCTCACACATCTATAGTTATACTATATCGCAATTTCATTCTGAAAATTAGTTTATAATATGTACTCGGTACTCATTTCCCTTCAGTTATAATTTGTTAAACTATCATAAATTTAATATTGCTGAACTCACTCTAACTTAACTTTTGCACTGTATAACTAGAGAAGTTTGAAGTATTTGACTGTTGGATTACAAATGAAAAACTAGTTGTTGGTGAACTTCGTCTGTTGCAGCCTATGAAATGGAAACCATTGTAACCCTACAAAGCCAAATATGTCGTTGAATATGTTCGTCGCTCTTCAGACCGTCCTCTTCCCATTTCAGTCGATGAAATCCATGATTATAGTATTTTAGAAGAATGGAATTAATAAGTAAACTTAATAAATCTATGGGTATGATGGATATGTATACTGGCAATGCTTTTGGTGTCGTGTTATGGTGGTCAGCATTTATAGTGTAGTGTCGTCGATGTTAGCGTTTTAGTGGTAGCAATATGATCATTTATAATTTACAGTGTGGTAGTAGCGAGAGAGTAACCAACAGTACACATATCAGTAATGAGGTAGTAGTGTTAATGTGTGAGCGAAATGGTAATAGACTAGTGTATCATTAGAGTGGAGGACAATGGTGCTAATGTGCAAGGTGTTGATGAAGAAACATGTCAATGTGAAACAATCGGTCACAGAGAGGAATTCGAGTGTTCATGTATATGTATGAAAAAAATAAGTTGGTCGAAAATTTGAGAGATAATTTGAACCTCTTATAAATGCCACTTTAATTATTTCAACTTCAATCACAACCCGATGGTTTATTTCATGTTAGTATTGGTCAAAAGTTATATTGAGACATTTAAGGAATTAAAGGTTATTTAAGACATTTTCCCTAATATAAGGTTATGAAATATCTGCGAATCATGGGAAGAAAAAGTAAAAACATAGAAGAAAATAGTATAAAAAAAGTAAATGTCATTTTTAGCCTTCCTCTTTTGGATAGACGTAGTTTTATCATTTTTTATTGTATGGATACCAGTATTGATAGTAATTTATCTCCTTCCTCATTTGCACTTTTTATATTTCATATTATCTTGTTATCTGTATTTGCACTTTTCCATGTTTCATATTATCACTATTAATTAAATACACGTATAAAAATTATATTATTGAAAACTCCGTCCGTTTATTCATTTAGTCAAACATGTCTTGTTTTACCACTAAAATCCAGTCTACGTATAAAAATATATTCTTAGAAATTCCGTCCGTCTATTTATTTAGTCAAATTTGTCTTATTTTGCCATTAAAATCCAGTCAATAAGCAGATTTAAAATTTAAATGCATGTGATATTGTTAAATTTGTATTAGAAAGCATTTTCAAATATCAAATTTTACAATTTGTACATTTACTTCATCAATTATAATAAATATTAATAATCAAGCATTCTTTCTTTGTGAAACGAACATTATTTCTAATAATCAAGCATTCTTTCTAAATATTTCTTAGAGCAGGCCTTCTAAGGGGGGGTGAATATGATCTCTATTGGGGATTGTCTGCCAAGAACTCATCTGGACATTACAAACTGTGGATAGCATACATAAAATCTAGCCATGTTGAATCAGGTTTGGTTGTTGAGAGCAAGATTTACTGGGAACATCAAGTCTGGATCATTTCATTAAACAACAACAACATGAAACCATGATTCTCCTGGAAAGCAAATTCAGAGAATGTGAAACAAGTGACTACTTCTTCTTGCCTTGCTTGCCTTCCTTTCTTCTGATAATCTCATCAGCATACTTGATACCCTTTCCCTTGTACGGCTCCGGAGGCCTCCACTTCCTGATAGAAGCAGCAAACTGACCGATTGCAGACTTGTCGTACCCGCTCACAATGATCCTCGTGTTCTCTTCCACCTTCACTTGAATACCGTCTGGAATAGTCATCCTGACCGGATGAGAGAACCCCAGGCTCAGCACTACATCTTTACCTTCGATTGCAGCACGATATCCCACCCCGATCAGCTGCAGTCTCTTGTCGAACCCCTTGGACACTCCCACCAGCATGTTATCCGTAAGCGTCCTGAAACAACCACCACCAGCCATCACAAACATGGACAATAATATGCAAACCTAACCTTAACCTAACAGCTTCACCAAAACATGAATGAAGACATTAACCAAGACAAGACTTCACCAGAAATATCCGATCAGCTCCAAAACATGAATGACTAGCAGCAAACATGAATGAACCTTCATTTTACCTAACCAAAACACGAACTAAGACAAGGCATCACCAACAATATCTGATCAGCTCCAGAATCAAGACACTAACTACTACACATTTGCATCAGCATTGTACCATAATAACCTAGCAATTAGCATAATGCAGTATCAAAATCGAGCAGCAATGGAAATTGAGGATTACCGGAATAAACCGTGCATCTGATTGGCTCTCCTGGTCTCGACGGCCTTGCTGACCTTAAGGATGCTCCCGGATTCGTCCCTAACCAGAACCACTTCCTTGGGGTAAGTCAGAGCCATCTCCCCTAAAGGACCCTTCACCTTCAAATCCTGCCCTTCCACTACTAAGGTCACGTTTGACGGAACCTGAATTGGCTGCTTTCCAACCCTCGACTCTTTACACTCCACCACTCTAACCACCCGCCTGCTGCCGAGCATGCCGGCGCCGGAGCTAGGGGCGCCGCCGCCGCGTATCGCATTGCCGAAGAAAGTGCCGGGCGAGGATAGAGCTAGCGAAGAAGATGCCATTGTTTGTGCTCAAGAACACAATCCCATTCCCATTCTATCCATTTGATGGCATACTGGTAATATGGTGATGGACCCGGATTCGTCCATTGGGCTCTTAGCGAATCCAGTACAGTAAACGTGGGCTCAAAATGGACTACCACCTCGAATGAGATCCATTTCATAAGTTAAACCAAGGCCTAATGTAATCAAAGGTTGTTGTTAATTATGAACTGGAAATGGCCCAGGGACAGACTGGTAATTTCTCACCGGGTCATCATTGAGGGTGAGGCAAACTCTGGGACTGCCAAGTCTCCCTCAGCTAGGAATGGCGCGACAGAGAAGGTCAGATTGCAATATTGTTCATCATCTTTCTGCTTCTAGTGCAATAAATCAAAGGCATTTTGAGCCATTGATATGAATTTGTACCTTTTATCTTTCTTTCGGTTCAATGAATTGAGATCTGAAATCATGATATATCAATTAGTCCTTGTTACATTCATTCAATTGAGATAAATGGCGTTACTATGTGTTAATGAGCTCATTCTTGGATGATCAATATTAATGAAAAACACTAATTTATACTGAAAGATGCTTATATATGATAAATGGTGTGTTTGATGGAGCAGTGATTTAAGAAAAACTTACTCCATCCGTCTCACTTGAACCCGCACTCTGACTTTTTGATAATATGTAAAATTAATCTTTGATCATATATTAAAATATATATAAAATCATTAATATTATCATATTTAATACCATTAGATTAATTGTAACATATAGTATTCAAATATTTAATTTTTATTTTCCGATAATATAAATAAATAAAGATATTATTGGTCAAAGATATGTGTTAGATAGTGTGAAAAGTCCAACTGTACCAAAACTGGTCACTCATGTTGCGGTAAAAACTGGTCAGTTTTGTGCCAAACATGTCATCTACTCGACAAAATAAATAATTTTTGAGCAATTTACAAAACCGTTAAGGACACAACTCGTGAAAAGCTCGAGATTAGTTAAAGAAAGTTGAAAAAAAGAGAGTAAAAATAATAAGATAAAAAATGGTGGAAGTTAAAAGAAAGAAATAGAGAGGCATGTGGGATCATGTGACGGGAGTATATCCAAAACATCACAGAGTGTCCCTCCTTTGTTTCATTCACTCTCTCTATATACTAATCTCTCCCGCGACTCCTTCCATTCCCTTCCCGCACTCTCTCTCTTTACTTTTTTTGCAGCGCCATTTCCTTTCCTTGAATTCTCCCTCTGATTAAGGGGGAAAGATTTCTGCAATCTTTGACCAGAGAAGCAGTTTTTGGTAAGTGCTATATTCCACGTCTACAGTAAATGCAGAGGCACATATATAGTAGCCTAAGATTTTCATGATTATCTGATTTCCATATTAACAAGATTTCTTCATTATTAATGCATTATATGATCATCACTTATCAGATGATGAATCCAGGAAAGTGAATGAAAGATTTGATTGATCATCATCACAGAATGGGGCTGTTTCGATCCAAATCTTGCTCCCTCCCTGACGACGATAACAACTCACCCAAACCCTCCCCTGCTGCTCCCTACCAGTACGATTCCGAGGAAGAAGATGCAATGGAGGAGGAAGACGATGAGGCGCACACGGAGTACGTGAGGCTCAGGAGGCGCAAGTCCAAGAGCTGCGCTGACATTCCCGACGACATCAATCTCATTGGAGGAGCGGCCGCCGCTGCCAAGGGAAGGCGCAGGTGGAAGAAGCCCAATGCCATGATCATCACCGGAACCACTCCCTTTCTCTCAGTTGTCCTCGCCGCCCTCAGGAAGTCCCTCCTCCTCACCTGCACCATCGACAGCGCCAACGTCGTCATCGGCGACGACGGCCACGACGACCTGGACATTGGCTGGCCAATCGACGCTTGCCACGTCACCCACGTCACCTTCGACCCCTTCAATGGCTTCTCCGGTCTGCCCATGGAGCTCCAGAACGAGCTGCCCCCCAAGGTCCCCAGTGCAAGGTAATTCATCAACATTCCCTTTGATTGTATTCTTATTTTGCTTTATCTGTAATCTGCAATTCATTCTCATGGTGTTATATATGCAATGTTGTATATCAGTGTGAATGTGTTTGGAATATCAGCCAAGTCGATGAAATGGGGGGAAGATGGGAGGGGAAACAGCGTCCCGACGGTTCTGCTCATGCTGCAGGAGCGCCTCTACTCAGAAGGAGGCCTCCAGGTACTCATCTCCTTCTTCATTCTGATGTTAATGCTCTGATTTGACTTATAATTGTGATCAGGATTACTGATGTACTGTGATTGTTGTGTGGTGGTGGTTGCAGGAAGAAGGGATATTCAGAATAAACGCAGAGAATAGTCAGGATGAGTATGTCCGCAACCATTTGAGGAGAGCGGTCCTCCCTTCTCACCACATTGATGTCCACTGTCTGGCTGGTTTGATCAAGGTTGATATTTTCTCCTACCACTTACGCTAATTTAATGCTCTCTGAGTCAAACTTAGTTGATAAATGAATGGTTCCCGATTTCAGGCCTGGTTTAGAGAGCTTCCAGAGGGAGTTCTTGATAGCCTTACACCAGAACAAGTGATGCATTGCAACACAGAAGAAGAGTGCACACAGCTTATAAAGTTGCTTCCCCCAACTGAGGCTCAGTTGCTTGATTGGGCCATCAATCTCATGGCAGATGTTGTGCTTCAGTCTGATTCCAACAAGATGAACTCAAGGAACATTGCTATGGTCTTCGCTCCTAATATGACTCAGGTACCCCTACCTTTTTACGCTCTATGGTTTCCCTGTCATTTTTCTATGTGACTGGGCTGTGATTACTTGTAATAATGTTTCTGTTCGACTTAGTACTTTGATTCTTGTAATGTTATCTGATATAAGTGCAATCCTAATCCGAGGAACACTGTGCCTGGCTGAGTGTTGGTAGTGATATGAGACTGTCATTTTTGGAATGATGCAGATGGCGGATCCATTAACTGCTCTAATCCACGCAGTCCAAGTGATGAACTTGCTGAAGACGCTTATTGAAAAAACGATCAAAGAAAGAGCTGCAAATGGCTCGGTGTCATCTGCGGCAGAATCTCCCAACCGTGAAGAAGTAGAGTCGGATGTTGTGATGGAAGGAAATGGTGTGGTGAGTGATGAGAGGTTGCAGTATAGCAGACTTGACGGGAACCTAGAATGTTTAGAGTATTCTTCTGGTATAGGGGAGAAGTTGAGTTATGGGGTAAAGGGAGACGATGTCGATGAAGCGCTGAGGAAGGTAAGTGAATGCGTTGGAAAATGGATATCAGCACCAAATATTCTGAGCAGAAGCCAGAGCTTAGGAACAGGATCGAAATCAGACGAAGAGGCTCGAGGAATTGAAAGGAGGAGTATGGAAGCTGTGTGCTGACATCCTATAGCTAGGTATAGTAGTAGAGAGTGTTGGGGGATTGGTTGTTAACAATTGTGAGTGTTTAGGGTTGAAGTGAAGTAACAAGACCATTTAAGGTTGATAATAACTCATAAAGTAGTATGTTATAAGGCTGTTGATTCTTTAATTGGGTATTTTGCTTGGTACAAAACACTGATATGTTTGCATGCTATCTTATAGTAACTGTTGCTTGCTTGCTTGCATTTGAAAGTAGAGACGTTTAAGTTTAGGTTTAAGAAGCCATATATATATATATATTAATGGCATTACAGATTAAGGGCCACAGAAATGAGCAAAAAATCTCAACACACCAGTCCTTCCTCTGTGGTGTGTGTGTCTGTATCAATCTCCCACACATTGATAAGCATTGTCTACCCTACTTGTACCACTTCCCACCGCTTCAATAACACACATGGAACTCGATTCAACCAACCCCTCTTCTTTCAGTGTCACTACATTGGAGTATGTCTAAAGCTCAAAATATATACCAGCCCTCGCCAACCCGACCTTATTGCTAGCACTAAATATAAGATCATATGTTTGCTCTCGTATCTTTCACCATCTTGTAAAATTCGCTGAGAAATTAATTATAAAGTTTTCATCTCGAGTAATCAAAACAATCTAGTCATCGTATCATTATCAAACCATAGTTGGATCGTGGAAATAATCAGACGGCATTCTAATGAACGTTCTGTACCACTTTTATTCATATGTTATCACAGATGTAAGGTATCTCGTGTACTACCAACTCTATGCAAGTCAATCCTTTGCAAAAAAGAGAGATTCTTTCAGATTTATTGCATCTGTGTCATTACATGGTCTTGTACGTCCGAAATTCTCTTAAAAATATCTTCAGAAAGTACCATCTTAGTCCAAACTCCCCGTGCATAGTTGCACTTGAAGAAGAGATGGGTTGTTGCCGAATCATGTTCTAATAAGAGCAGGGCCGACCCTAAGAATTATGAGGTATAAAGCATAATTAAAAAATTGAGGTCCTTAAATTTTATGTATGTTATTATATTATTTTAAAATATTATCACATTTATTTATGTACATTATTTGTTTGTAAGTATAAAAATATGTTAATATATCATATTTTCAAATTCAAACATTTAAATTCGAAATTAATATCAATAAGAACAGCATAAATACAAATATTCATATTTTTATACTATAACATTTCAAAAAAAGAGGCCCCAATATTTAAAGAAAAAATGGGATTCCACGCAAGCAGGTAACCCGCTTACGTGTCAGGCCGGCTCTGAATAAGAGCATTTGAGAGTTGAGACAGTCATAGTTCGTTGTTGGAGATCTTCCACGATCATATTAGAGTTTGCACTATATGGAATTCGATACACTCAATAACCTACTAATCTAATTACACAGGGATCTAAATGAACTAAACTAAAATATAAGCATGGTCTATTATTTCCAGCTTATATGTTTTATAATGTGATTTAATTTAGTTCAAGTTTGTTGAATTCTAATTTTATAAAATTCAACTCAATTTGATCATATCAAAATTACTTTCAATTTATTGATTCGATTCAAAGTTCAGTTCAATAGGTACTCTCTTCGTCCCAATTTAATCTTCATATTTACCGGCCAAACTTGCAAAGAAATATTTGAACATAAATTGAGGTGGAAGTGAGTACGTGTACCAACATTTCAACAAATAATTGAAGTGAAATGATGCTATGGGTAGATGGAAGACAATAGAAATCAGAAAAGGCGTGGCCGTTAACATAACCAAAAATCCGATGAAAAAGAAATAAAAAGACAGAGATAAAATAGACGCATGCTATCTGAAATCTCAGTCTGTCAGCAATGGATGAGTTCATCCTATCATCCCCGTCTTCTTCCTCCCTGGAAAACCCAGTAGCCGCTGCATCCAACCTGCAGATCAATCTCCAGCACATCCTCCAGACACAGACCGACTACTGGGCCTACGCCATTTTCTGGCAAACCTCCACCCACGTCCCCAGCGGCCACCTCATCCTCTCCTGGGGCGACGGCTACTTCCAGGGCGGCGCCGGCGGGAGGCCTCCTCCTCCGCCGTCCACCTCATCCTCCTCCTCTTCCTCGTCGCCGTCGGCCACCGCCTTTCGGCAGTCGGAGCGGAGGAAGGTGATGAGGGGCATCCAGGCACTGCTCGGCGAGTTCGACTGCGACGCCGCCGGCTCCGACGTCGATTGTGATGTCACCGACGCCGAGTGGTTCTACGTCATGTCCCTGGCACAGACCTTCTCCATCGGCGACGGCTCCGTCCCCGGCAAGGCCTTCGGCTCCAGCTCCCTCATCTGGCTTACCGGCGCCCACCAGATCGGCTTCTACAACTGCGACAGAGCCAGGGACGCTCAGATCCATGGAATTCAGACCATGGTCTGCATCCCCACCGGCGGCGGCATCCTCGAGCTCGGCTCCAACGACTCCATCCCGGAGAACTGGTTCCTCGTCCAGCAGGTCCTCTCCCTCTTCGGATCCAACATCTTCAATCACCACCCCCCAGCCGTCCAAGATCCACCACCACCACCATTACCACTCCCAGAGCCTGAGCCAGAACCAGAACCAGCCAGGGTGATTATTCCAGATAAAGCTGAAAAGGATAAGGTCACATTATTGGTGGATTCTGATGAGCGGTCGGATTCCGACTGCGTGGTGGTGGAGCGCGGCGGTTCTGCTGCAGCAGCGAGGAAAGCTAGGGGGAAGAAGCGGGGGAGAAAGGGCCCTCAACAACCACAGCCACCACCGAAGGAGAAGGTGACTACGGCGGTGCCGGCGAACCACGTGGAGGCGGAGAGGCAGCGGAGGGAGAAGCTAAACAACCGGTTCTACGCCCTCCGTTCAGTGGTCCCAAACGTGTCAAGGATGGATAAGGCGTCCCTCCTCTCCGACGCCGTTTCGTACATAAAGGATCTGAAAGCCAGGGTGGACGAGCTCGAGGCCGCACAATCTCACGGAGGCGACGGCGGTGCTCCTCCCCCGGCCAAAACCAGGAGAGGGAAGGCGGATTCCGACAGCTGCCAGAGCACCACCACTCACAATGCTCAGACGAAATGGTCGGTGGAGGTGAAGGTGGTGGGGACAGACGCGATGATCAGGGCTCAGTCGGAGAACAACGGGTATCCCGGAGCGAGGTTGATGGAGGCGTTTAGGGAGCTGAAGCTCCAGGTGCACCATGCCAGCATGTCCGCCGTCAATGACGTCATGCTTCAGGACGTCGTCGTTAAGGTTCCCACCGGAATTAACTCGTCGGACAGCCTAAAGGCTGCCTTGATCTCCAGATTAGACTCAGCCCCTCAGTAGTTAATCGCATGTCCTTTTCGTTAATCCCTTTTGATTAAGTTGTCCTAATTGCATGGCATGTAATTACAGACACAAAATCCCAGGACTGTGCACTCTTATGTCCTTTATTAATTATATAATTAGCAGTACTAATATTATTATTAATCCATATCTATTCTTCTTTCTCAACAAAAAAATGAAAAATGAAAATAAAATATAAAAATTGAAAAAAGTGATTGCATTTATAAATGGAAAGGGGATGTTTTGTATGATTGCTTGGCATCACATCTGTTTCTAACTTATCGGTGGAAGTGGAACACGTGAGAGAATATGAATCGTGATACACGTACAAGACCTGGGACACGATTGTCAAATTAGGGAGTCTGTGGCTATGGATGAATGAATGAAACAGCTTCAAAAGGCAAACAAGATTCTCATATCATTCCCACCAAAACATGTCTCATATTTTTGCAAGAAACATCACACAAGGAAGGAGTAATAACTAATGAATCCACACAAAAATTTAAATTTCTTGCAAACTAATCCGATGAGACTACATTCTTTCTTCTTATAATCACAACAAAACAGTCGGATGCCTAAAAACAACCAAAGCCATGCTTAGTCTACTGACACTCTTCCATCATCACACTATCATGAAAAAGGATACCTTGTTTCCATTCTCACTTGCATTTATTGGTTGCTGCACTGCACCGCTACTTCCCTCCACCTACAGCTTCTCCACCGCTGAGCTGTGCAGCTGCATCAGGCGCATCCTGATCACTTGGGCCGGAAGTTGCAGCAGCAGCAGCCACCCCCTCGCCATTACTTTGGAAGCCCATTGTGGCCCGCATAGCTTGCAGCTGCTGGTGCTCCTGCATCACATGCAAGGGCATCCTCGGTGGAAACATACCAGGCTGCTGAGGATGCGGCATGTAATAACCTCCCGGAAGTGGAGACATCTGCAAGTATTTACCCATTAAGTACCGACTCCTAAGCTGATATTATTAGCATCAAACATACCTGTTGAGCCATTGCTGCTGAGGGTGGTTGGGCGTCAGCAATTGCAGCTAGATGCATCAAATTAGACTGCAGCTGTGCCTGATAACTAGGTCATTCAAAATGCCATGTCCAGGGGAAGGAGAAACAGGAAAATCCACTCAGAACTTGCCGGTAAACTAGAAATAACGTTCAATTCAATCCAAAATATAATAAAAATTGTTCCTTTTCAGTAATACACATGCTCTGATGTTCACTGCTTTCTTTATTTCTATTTTCTAAATTAGCCACTCACGAGTATTGAAGCTGCTCTTATAGACCATATAAATTACACCTTAATGTACCTTATCTTCCACTAGGCGAAACATAATTTAATTCAACTGTTCCTAAACTGAAATAATACTAATGAGCCAGGTTATAAATGAGACTTACTGGGCACATTCGGCAAGCTTTCCCAGATTCTGATTTTCCATAATTGCCACAATCAATCTCTTGTTCTCATCAAGGCGCTGCATGAAATGAATATCAGACTTAAATGCAAGGTTTGTAAGACGAGGCATATCATTTAGTCAGATTCTTTTGTATTATACAACTAATGAATCACAGGGAAACGCTAATCTTAATATGTCTATGAACCTTGCAAATAAAAAAAGCGGAAATGCACAATTCCTCTAAAAGAACGATTATGTATGACCTGATAAAATTAGAACTTCTAACCAAAAAGTGACATTGCAGAACAATTCTTTTTTATTATACAACTAATGAGTCACAGGAAAACGCTAATCTTTATATGGCTAAATAAAAGTGGAAATGCAGGGTTACAATGAAAAGAGGAGTCGCAATGTATTACATATGACCTGATAAAAATTAAAACTTGTCACCAAAAAGTGCCAGTGCAGAACATGCTTAACACAACACAGGGATCAGATTACAGATAATTTTACAGATAGCATTGTAATGGGCAAACCAGGAAGCAGTTCATTAAGGCCTTTCCAGGGCAACACAAAAGCATCACATAAAAACAAATCATAACCAAAGAACAATCCAAAATCTCCCAGAGAGGTAAAAGGCATGAAATCAATGGATTCCCATCCAGATTCTTTATCAATGCTCCCATATACAGGGAGAACACACAAAAAACCTCAAAGACTGTTTTTTAATTTCAAAATACAAAAATCTAAGATATATCCTTCAAGTAAAGGCTATGAAAACAACAGGCGAATCTCAACTTGAAACAAGCAAAAAGCAAAAGTGATTGATTTTAAAAGAAGAAACCTGTTGAATCTGCTGGGTGGTGATGTTCGTCTGTGGGGACAGAGGCACCATTGACGGAGGTCGCTGCATCCTGAGAGCTTGAACCCTAACTTAAGCCCTTAATCCCTTTCTTTCCCCTCTATATATTTTGAACTATGGAGGCCAACAAAAGCTGCAAAAGGAAAAGGGGGGAAATTTCTGGAGTGCTATGCTCCAAAAAAGGAAAGCAGGGTACAGTGTGAGAATACTGAAAAGAATAAGGGCTGCTTCTATAATTAGGCCACTTATTACAACTGTTCAGTTAAAAAACACTATTTGAACTAACAAAAAGGTACCTCCTTGAAACCAAACTTGAAAGTAGAGAAGAGTGAGATTTGTTTATGTATTATTGTAATTTAATGATTAAAAATGGTGTCTTCCGATGTTTGGAAACGCCTGTTTCCAGCAACTAGCGGCGGCGGAGGCGGTGGAAAAAGAAGGCTTTCTTCGGGTTTAGTATTGCTTGGTAGCAGCAGCAGCAGGAGAAGGTCATCAATGGATCTGGTTTTGCAGCAGCAGTTGAACCCCTTGAGGCTGTGTTCTGGCCTGAAGGTGTTGGGTTATTTCATGATTCTATTGGTGGCGGCAATCGTCGGACTTTCCTACTACGCCGTCGTCGTCGTCACCTGGGCTCCCCACCTTCTGGACGGTGGCTTCAGCTCTTTTAATTCTTTCCTCGTACTCATCCTCTTCCATTACCTGGTACTTTACCTTTTTAGTATCATTCACAATCAAGTTACCTTTTTTTTAAAAAAAAATGCCCCTTTGTGTACTAAGCTACTGTGGTTGGATTATGAATTGTGGAATGTGATAAAAATGTCACCTTGTAAAGCTTTGTGGTTCTATCCGTTGAATAAGTATGTTGGAGATGAGTTTTGAAGCATTATGTGATTTAGTATTCTGTGAATAGTTCTTGTAGACAATAACCTTAGCAATTTATCCTTTTTGTAGCTTGTGTTGTTAATATGGAGCTATATAATGGTGGTCGTTAAGGACCCTGGTTCTGTACCTGAAAACTGGAATTCTGGTGCACAAAGGAACATGGAAGAGGGACATGCCGCAGCTGCTCCTGGTGGTTTACAATTACATCCTCAAAACTCAGCTCCGTTGGTCGGGGTGGAAACAGGGCCATCTGTAGCTGTAAGACACTGCAGTCATTGCCAAAATGATAAGCCGCCTCGTTGCCATCATTGCTCCATTTGTAAGTTTGGACTCTCTTTGATGTTCTTCTAAATCCTGCCTCGTTTAGTAGTTTCATGGTAGATAGGTACTTCATGGCTAGATTTCTCTCTTGTATAAAATGGTAACTTTGTTTTTGTAAACACGAAGAATAAACACCATAAAGCCTTCAATAAATTTGCATTCACTGTTATGCTGAAACTTTGTTCCCTTCGCTTTACTTGTCCTAACTGGTTGCACCCAGCTATACCTAGAAACTAGTAAGAATGTGAAGAAAGTAGAGTTTTTTGTTGTTGTTGTTAAGTTCCAGATTCTGTTCTGCCTGTGCAACCCATGTATTTCTATTAGTATACTGGTATGCTGAATGCTAATCATAATGGTTGCAGGTCAGAGATGCGTTCTGAAGATGGATCACCACTGCATATGGGTCGTTAATTGTGTTGGGGCTCGAAACTACAAATTCTTCCTTCTCTTTGTGGTGAGTTTTGAAAAACTTCCCTCCTTGTATGGTGTGTATGGCTTCAGTTGTATTTTTCATAAGTGGTCTCTTGTAAGGTTTTCAGAAGGGTAGTTCGCAAAGCATTTTTTATGGCTAGGGTTTTGGTTTTGGCATGAGAAAAAAGTAGTTTTGGTGCCAAATTGATTTGATGTCTCATACTCGTATATCTAGGTTTATGGCTAATATTCATCTCAAAATTTCAGTTCTACACATTCCTGGAAACAATACTGAATACTTTAGCGCTACTGCCAAGCTTCATAGACTTCTTTGAACAAGCAAAGAACCATTCTTTATCACCTGGTGATCTGGCTGTCACCTTTTTGGCCTTTGGTAAGCGTACTCTCAGCATCATACGCAACTCCAAAAGTTCTTTTGCTTATGTCAAGCCTTTCTTTTCTCATGGCTCCCTCTTTCTTACAGATGTTATACCTTGATGCAGTTTTAAATTTAGCTTTTGCACTGAGCCTTCTGTGTTTCGTAGTCATGCATACAAACCTTCTCTTGAGCAACACCACTTCAGTAGAGGTAACATCCATTCTTTTGCTAGTCTGGTACTCTTTCACTTTAGACTTAGTATGCAAAAGTCATGGACTTTGTTATAATTATGCTCCAGGTTCATGAGAAAAAAAGGAATACGCAATGGAGGTATGACGTTGGCCGCAAAAGGAACTTTGAACAGGTAATTAAGCTTGTGAATATGTTGGTTGACTAGAAAAAGTTTCCTGTTTGATATATACCAAACTGATCTAGGACAGTATATTACCTCTGCGATGGAGTATGCCTAAGTTTTCTGATATTATTTATTTGATTTCCATGATTCAAGGTCTTTGGAACCAAAAAACTACTGTGGTTCTTCCCATTGTATTCTGGCGAAGACTTGCGGAATATTTCTGCACTCCAAGGCCTGGAGTTTCCCATCAGTTCCGATATGGGTTAATGAGCAGCTATCAATCCATGTTGTTGTTTGTGCGATACTGTTGATGTTCTAACTCGTTGTCATGGCACAGCTTTAGAATTAGATTACATCACACTCTTGTACAGTACAGATCACACAAAAACCATTCAAGCCAAGAAATACAAACTTGTTCCCAGTGAATATGTTATCGATGGATCCTCCTTAAGAAAAACTGTATTTACAAACAGAAACCATGTAATGCAAAATATGTACAGAGAGAACCAAAGGCTACATGTGTGGTGGGATCATCGACATATGGTGCTTGGCAGGCACCAGAAGTGCTGCAGGTGGGGGAGGAAAAGCTGCTTGTGTTTGAGAGCACAACATGAGCACGTCGGAAACAAAGATGGAGAACCAAATGAGTGGCGGCGTAGCAGACAGAACGAGGCCAAAAGGGACCATCCACAGCTGACTGTACGTTGGATGATACTTCAACTCCCAAAAGATGAGCAGAAGTGCACCCAGTAGGCTCACACAAAACGAACCCAGCCATGCCAATACCCCTGCCTTGTAATGAACCCAACCAGGAGCTTCCTGCTCATCTTCTTTTGTTTCAACCATGATGTCCCTCCCAGGAGCAGTGTAGTAAGCTGTTGAAAGTTATATATATATCCATCAATGTGTGCACTAGAAAGCAAAAGCCGGGGAAGGCTTTCTTGTTGTATATGGACAGTCTGACTTTGGACTCGACTATTATCATTCACATCACTTACAATAGGCTTTTATGCATAGTATAATACTTGTGGCATTGGTGAAACCGACTGCTTTATGCTTCCTCGTAGCGTGCCTTTCTGGCAATTCCTTGTGCTCCTTTTTTGTTTCTGGCTCGTTTAACGTTACACTGACGATAACATTAACTTTTTAATCAAAACAAAAGTGTTAATTCATTAGTTAATAAAAAGGTTTGGATACTAGTCCATGTGACAGTTTAGGCTCACGTCAGTGTCATATGAATGATATATTATGACAGGTCGGTTAGCAGAATCAAGAGGCTCATATTACATTCACCCCACCATATTATAGATGCATGCTCCGATTTACAACCAAATCTATCAGATTTACTCGTTTTCAAATTCATGAACTCGAAATTTGAAAACGAGTCGGATTAGATATGGTCAAATTCTTTTTTATAAGATCAGATTCCGATTGATAAAACAGATTATCGACCGGAATACAGACCAAAAGAAAATGGGTATTGAAGAGAGCCCAAATGGTAGAAGAAATGGGATAGGCCCAATAGTAGAAGAAATGATCGAGCCCAAATAAGTGAATCCAAATTGAATTAGAGAACTGGGCGCGTATATACCGTGTGTGGGGATATGGGGTAAATAGATACGTAGGCTCCACTCAATAATTCCCCGCCCGCCATAATCTTAACACGTGTCACAATTTCACATCAACTCCAATTATTGTACTACGCGTCCGCAGTACAAAATCGTCTACAGAAGAAACAATAATAAAAAGAAAGAAGAATTGCGAGGAGTTTGATTAGCGGCCGCATCTGCATGGCTAGCATTTTCCTATAGCTAATCAAATCAGACCATTTTTCACAAACAAAATCCTAATAATCCTCCTGATTACTATTAATTTTATCCATCCGGAGATGAGTGGCAAGGTGGTGGCGCCGCCAGGCACGACGACTCGGACTCGGGTGGGGCGTTACGAACTGGGGAAGACGCTGGGAGAGGGCAGCTTCGCAAAGGTTAAGTACGCGAAGGATGTTCAGACCGGAGATTCCTTCGCCATCAAAATCATCGACCGTGACCTCGTCCTCCGCCACCGCATGGTCGAGCAGGTACGGTTACCCCCATTATTCCTCCTTCCTTAGTCCATTACTAGTAGTATGTATAAGGTTAGCTCACATTTGTTGTTGATTACTCAGATCAAGAGAGAGATTTCCACCATGAAGTTGATCAAACATCCTAATGTTCTCAAACTCATTGAGGTACCCCTAATTCTACTTACTTACTAATTAGTTGCCCCTTTTGTGTATTCAGTACTTAGAACTCCTTTAATCATGATTTGCTGCTCTTCATTTGATTGTTATAATTGTTGATTGGGTTCTGTATGTATATCTTCCACCATGAAGTTGATTGGCATTTCTAATGTGCTTGGGATTTGTGACATTCTAATATGTTTGTGCCTCTGCCTTACTCGATCTGTAGGTTATGGCAAGCAAATCGAAGATCTATATCGTGCTTGAGTATGTTGGTGGAGGCGAGCTGTTTGACAAAATTGTGAGTCTTTTCAATCCCCTTGCCTTGTCCTTTCCTTTCAAGATGCCTCATCTTGTTATCCCGGTGTACCAATGTAATGACAGTGTTATAATATCGTGAAATATGTATTTTCTTTCTAGGCTAAATTCGGGCGGCTTAAAGAAGATGAGGCTAGGAGATACTTTCAGCAGCTCATAAATGCTGTGGATTATTGCCACAGTAGAGGCATATACCACCGAGACCTCAAGGTTCCCCATTTTTATATGCTTCATGTGATTGCTATAAAAATCCAATTCATTTGAGATATCCCCTCATCCTCAGAAGTATTCACATTCCATGTTTAACCACTCTTTAAGGGTTAAAGTATAGTTCTTTTGACTGGCGTTCTCATACTTTGCAGCCTGAGAATCTTCTATTGGATTCTTTTGGCGTCCTTAAAGTTTCAGACTTTGGATTGAGTGCATTTTCCAAGCAAGTTCGGGTGAGTATGGTATATTGCTTACTAGTAGTGCATGTGGCAGAATATTGGCTCTGGCTGAAGTACATTATAATAGACTCGCAGATTTACTGATTTTCATTCATGCAAATTAGAGTACTGTTGGGAATTATAAGCCATTATTTTAGTCTTGGCATGTGGTACGAGTTACTTAGGGGCTTACAATGCCTTTGTACATCTTTGAAGATGAAGGAAGAATTTGATAGGTTGTAATATGTTTGGCTTTCACTATCAAATAACCTTTCTTTGCATCGTAGGCGGATGGTTTGCTTCATACTGCATGCGGTACCCCAAATTATGTTGCTCCAGAGGTAAACTCTACAGTTTTCAAATGTATAAAACTGTCAAACGCCATGAGTTTGTTGACATGAACTTTCTGTACCAGGTTCTCAATGACAAAGGCTATGATGGTACCTCATCTGATATATGGTCTTGTGGAGTCATTTTGTTTGTCCTAATGGCAGGATACTTACCTTTTGATGAGCCAAATCTCGTGTCTTTGTATAGACGGGTAAGTTATACTAACAGTTTTTTTTATTTTGTTCTACACTGTCCTATGATTTATTTTGATGAGGCAATGAATTGCTTTTGCAGATTCAAAAAGCTGAATTTTCATTTCCAGCATGGTTCTCAGCTAGTGCAAAGAAGCTGATAAAGCGTATCCTCGATCCCAATCCACTGACAGTATGCTCTCCACTCTCCATCTTTGGTTCAAAAAGGATAATTCTTTTTTCTAGGAAAATGAAATATTATCTCTTCTTCAAGTGAAATTTCAGTTATATGCAAAATCTCACAGCTGTGATACTGCTTTTTGTTGCAGCGAATTACAGCTCCTGAAATAGTAGAGAATGAGTGGTTTAAGAAAGGGTACAAGCCACCTCAATTTGACCAGGATGAGGATGTAACCCTTGATGACATAGATGCAGTTTTTAATGATTCGGAGGTAACTCATTATTATAATAAAATTGCCCAAAAATTATGGAATATGCCATGAGGTCAAGATGATCTAACATTATCCTAAGGAATATAATGTTTTGAAAAAGAAAACCACTTGGTTGATACTGGCTTTGTTTGATATGGCAGGAACATCTTGTAACAGAGAGGAAAGAGAAACCAGTGTCAATGAATGCCTTTGAGCTAATTTCCCGGTCACAAGGCTTCAATCTCGAAAATCTGTTTGAAAAGCAGATGGTATGCTCACAATAAATTATTCAATTCTCTACTGTCTCTGTTGCTGCGCATGCCTTTTATGGAGTCCAAGTTCCTGTTTTGTTTGTTGTTGTATTATTGAATATAAGGTGTTTATTGCAGGGTCTTGTGAAGAGGGAAACACGATTCACATCAAAGAAACCTGCAAACGAGATCCTCTCCCAAATAGAGGAAGCTGCCAAGCCACTCGGTTTCAACGTTCAGAAGAAAGACTATAAGGTATACTTTATATCCAAATATTCTCAATATTCACAAGATTAATTAGGTCAATGTGAGTGCCGTATTGAACACCTCCTGTTTGTTTGATGTGGTTTATAGATGAAGTTACAAGGTGACAAAACCGGCAGAAAAGGGCAGCTGTCTGTAGCAACGGAGGTACAGTATTTCTGTATTAGGTTTTTTCTTAAGCTTAAGTAGAGAAGCAGTTTGGTGATGATGGTGGTTTTGGAGTTCAGGTGTTTGAGGTGGCTCCGTCCTTGCACATGGTGGAGCTCCGGAAGACAAGAGGGGACACTTTAGAGTTCCATAAGGCAAGTTTCGTGCTACTACTACTAGCCTTTGCTTAACTTAACTGTCTTATTTTCACGCTCTAATTACTCGTAACATCTGTTATGACACAGTTTTACAAGAACTTCTCTTCGGGATTGAAAGATATCGTGTGGACAAGTGAACAGCAACCCGAGGAGAAGAAGTGATTCTGATTCGGCTGATTTTCCTTCCTTGCCGGAAACATGTGATTTGCATCAGAACACCTAGTATGACATCCATGCTGTGTGTGCACCGGGGAATCTGAATACTTGAAAACATGTGATATTTTTGGTTGGTGGAAATTAAGGATCATTTTTTATTCCTTAATTGTGAAGCTGAAATTCAGAGTTTCCTAGTCTCATGTTTAGAGTTTGATTTATTCGAATTGAACCAAAGTCAAGTATACGTAATTGTCAAGCATGGTTGGGTCATTTTCAAGTAAATGAGATGACCACAAATGGAACCACAAAGCCCATCCATAAATCAAATGCTCTGTCCATTTCTTCTCTCTGACTTTATATGCTATTTTATTTTCTATGGTTAATCTGCTGCTCTGAATTTGACAATTTCTTGTCGCAACATGTTAGGTCACGTTCAGTTCAATAATTTTTAATTCCGTTTATTTAATTTAATTTTCTCATATTTTTGCACAGTTTAGTTTAGTTCAGTATCTTTAAATAATATTATTTAAATTGAACTGAATATACCTTAGATTTTTTTTTGCCCTCTTTACTTTGATTGGCTAACCCTCTCAACTACCAAGTATGGCACAAGACATGCCTCAATTTATTATCAATCATTTACTTACTTTTGTATATGGCCTCGTTTTAGAAATGGACCATTTCCACATGTCATCCATATATTAAATATTTTTAGGAGAAACTTTGTTGATATTTTGGTACATATGGCTTAACAACATGCTGAGTTTCAATTGATTTTATATATCTTGTATTGCCAGTTTGCCACTTAAATATGCTAAATACAATCATTCTTCGAGTTTTAGGATAAAAACAAAAATCATTACCATTCTTGTTAAGATATTGATCACATTTCAGTTTCAGGATGATGAAAAGATATGCTTACCATTTTGAGCAAGATAAAAAACGCAAAGTGTATATATTAATTTCTAAATATAGTCTAAATGAAATAGAGTCAATAAGAGAAGACGCGGTTCCAACCACTTTCACACTTTCAAACCTACAAAAACTCTCTATAACTTATCGTATAAACAACATACATATAAATTACAGATTAGCACAAACCACAACAATTATACATACATATATATATATAAGTATATACGTATATATATAGGATATAGTTTATTCTTGCCCAGAAAGAATCATCATCGGCATCGTCATCTGGAAATTCTACAGCTGCAATCACAGTAGTCCACTGTTACCTTTTGTCCTTTTAATCAATGAATGAATGAATGATTCCCTTTTCTCTTCACCCTTTTCCCTCTCCCTTTTACCTATAAAAACCGCATAGCCAAATCATCGTCCTCTTCCTCTTCTTCTGCTCTACCAATATATTCATCGCCGCCGTTCGCCGGGCTCGGCTATGTGGTTCGTCATCAAGCTCTGCGTAATACCATTGCTCCTGATTCTGGTCTTGTTCTATCTGGGAAGGTTCTTTCTCTACCGGACGGCGCTCATCCACGCCGTCAGGAAATTGACGGAATGGGTCGACGACCGGATTCACGTCCACCAGGAATTCAGAGTCCCGGAATTCAACGACAACGGCCAGCCGAACATGCTCTACCGGAAAGTCTCCCTCTACGTCAACTCCTTGCCTTCCTTGGAAGATTCCGATTACACCAATTTATTCTCCGGCAAGAAATCCAATGATATTCTTCTGTATATGGATGATCGCCAGATTGTCCGGGATTGCTTCCTCGCCGCTGCTGTTACCTGGACGATCTCCACCTCCTCCTCCGGCGCCGGCGATCATGTGAAGACCTTTCTGTTCAGGATTAAGAAGAAGGACAAGCGCAGGATTCTGAAGCCGTATCTCCAGCATATCCACACCGTCGCCGACGAAATCGAGCGCCGGACGAAGGAGATTAGGCTCTTCTTCATGAACGGCGGCGGAGCCATGGCGGGGATGGGGCGGTGGAGATCAACTCCGTTCACGCATCCCTCCACCTTCGAAACCCTCGTCATGGATCCGGATCTGAAAGCCCGGGTCAAGTCGGACCTGGATACGTTTCTGAAGTCGGAGCAGTACTACCACAAGCTGGGTCGGGTTTGGAAGCGGAGCTACCTCCTCTACGGCCCCTCCGGTACCGGAAAATCCAGCTTCATCGCCGCCATGGCCAATCACATGAAGTACGACGTCTACGACGTCGACTTATCCCGGATCTCCGGCGACTCCTATCTGAACATGCTCCTGTTACAAATCGCCCCCAAATCCATCGTCGTGGTGGAGGATCTCGACGTGCTGGCGTTGAATTCGGCGGTGACACCGTCGGGGCTGCTGAATTTCATGGACGGGATAGCCAACTCCTGTTCCGGCGACGAGAAGATCATGGTGTTCACGGTGAACAAGGACCGGAAAGATGACGTGGAGGCAGCGATGCTCCGGCCGGGGAGAGTTGACCTCCACATCCATTTCCCCCTCTGCAACTTCAACTCGTTCAAGAGCTTGGCGAGCAACTATCTAGGGTTGAAGGAGCACAAGCTGTTCCCCCAGGTGGAGGAGATGTTTCAGAGCGGCGCAACCATGAGCCCGGCGGAGATCGGCGAGCTCATGCTCGTCAACCGGAGCTCTCCGAGCAGGGCGATCAAGTCGGTGATCACGGCTCTGCAATCGAGCGGAGCTTCCAAGAATACTCGCCGGTCGAGCGCCGGAACGTCGTCTTCTCCGTCGCCGCCAGCGGAGGAGCACGGTGGAGCTGGGGCGTGGAAAGATAGTCCCACCGTGAAAGAGGTCCGTAAGCTGTATGGACTGTTGAGGTTGAAAAGCAACGTCAAGAAATCTGGACCGTTGGATCTGGACTCCGGGTTGATCGAACGGTAGCCCAGGCGGTATATTTGTGGGTCCTTTTCTTCTAGTATTAGCTGAAATTGTGTGTAAAGGTTCACACTTTTATTTGTTTAGAGAATATTCTTTTGTGTTGGCTTTTTTTTTATTTGAAGAAAACTTTGAATATAGTTAGAAAAGTTTAGGATTAGTTTGGTTTGTAATTCATTTTTGAGTGTAAATACAAATGAAACAAATAATTCTCCTGAATTTTCTTTCTCCAATTCACCTAATTGTCACTATTTTATACTTTAATAGTTTATTTTTCACATTTTTAATACGTTTTTTGTTGAGCTCAACTGAACACAATCGATGCAATTTTTCTTGTTTTTTATATCTAGTATGTAGTATAATATTTAATGATAGCTAAAAGAGTTGGGTAAATGACAATTACTAGGTTGGGTGGGGTTTTAATATATAAAAAATGAAATCCGTGTCATTTTCAAGCTTTGGTTTCGTAATTGAAAAACTAGGCTAATGACAAATGGTTACGCTAATCAATCTAAAAATGTCATCAGTGGATTAATGTCGGCAGATACAACAATGTTGTTTGTTGTGTGTATAATAGTAGCAATTTGTTAGGTGTAAATTTGAAATCCATTTCTTGTCAGGTTCATGTTGAAGGACTTTCCAAGGGGTAGTCAGATCTTTGATAATATCCTGATTATGTTGCCATTTGGATACTTTTAGACCATGTTGTATAGTTTTGTAGTATAACTTATTCCCAATAGTATCCACGTCTCAGCTTTCACTCACGCTTCATGTGTATGATCAGTTTACTAAAACTAAAAAACTTGCTCGCTCATCTGAATTCACCTGGATTTTGATTGACCCTCAATCGGCTCAATTTGTTCTCCTCTGGAATATCCAGCCTGGCCCCACTCTATCTAACTTCCACCACGGTCAGACAACGATCTCCACCGTTCTAGTCACCAGTATTCAATCGCCTGGATAACAAAATCAGCTCATGTGGAAATTTTAAACTTCATCGATGTAGATCAGTGAACAGTAATACTATTCTCCTTTTAGATAGTGTAAATTTAATACATGCTCAGCACTTTTATCACAGTTCTTAAGCACATTTTAATTCGTCGATTTATTCTGTCTCAATACATTTCAACCTATTTCAATACTATTGAATTTGAAATAGTTGGGATTTATTGAAGGTGGAGAAATAGGAAATGATTTGTATGGTGGTGGAGGGGGAAATGGTGAGACAGATTTGACGGGGAGAAAAGACGAAGGGCCAACTTTTTAGTCAGAATTTTGACCTTAGGGATGGCCTTATTTAGGAAGATGTGGTTATCAACTTTCCATTTATAAACTTTACTACACCCAGCGTGATACGAGATATCACAGCACAATATAGTAAACATATTTCATTATTTTACTCTTATAATTTACGTAATTTTATGTTTAATATGAATTTTATGAAAATATTTTCATTTAATATATTTATTATGATATTTTATAATTTTATAAATGATGCCATTATAACTTTAGTGTATTTTAAACTATGATAATTAAAATATCGGACCGTGCACGAACACTTTAGTTTTCATTTCATGGCTGTAAATTGAGGGGGAAATGATTGGTAGTTGGAGCACACGGATGTACCCCTCAAATGCCTGTCCTGTGCTGTTTCCAGATTCTTGTATTTCTAATCATAATCCTCCTAATTATCAATTTGTTTTTTTATTTTTCAATCATGTAGTTTATTCTACTGTACACGTACTCTTTTTTTAAAGCTGGATAAATGATTACTCTATTTTTTAAGCATCTAAATTATAATTAGTAAACTTTCCTGGCTATGCTAATCATCATCAGCTCTCATTATACTGTCTGTTCTCTAGATGGGCTGAATCATTTTCCCTACATATTTTTCTATTATGTTTGATTAGCATAAGGATTTGGTAAAAAACAATTACTTCAACACTTTCATGCTCAGAGTAGCGTACGTTTGCGTTTGATTAGCATGGGCAACTTCAGACTCTCTCTTTAACCGCTCAGAGATAATTTTATTAGAATTCCTGAGAGGCCAAAAGTTCCAAGAACTCACTTTTCACAACTTACAACTACACAATTAATAATCAAGCTCAAACGGAACAATCTCCTAAAACAATACCTGGAAAGCCGCTCAGCTAACACACCATACCTCTTAACCACATTCGCAACTGGATAAGAAATAATCAGAAACATCACATCGAAACATTAACTCAAAACTCTAGAGCATTAAATATATACAATGTCCTATACAATATAGAAAAACTCACATCTAGTTCGGGTAAAATCCAACCGATTATCCTCTTCCTGAAGAAAACTCTGTATCAAACAAAAGGAAATCACAAAAACAGTTACTTCATGGCTAGAATACACCTAAAATCTTAAAACAAACGGTGGAGAAAACGAAGAGAATTTATCCACCGACATTTTTTCTCATCTTGAAAACTGATTTTACGCAAACATCACTCCCGGTGCGTATTTTTCACCTCTTTACACAATCCTGCAAAACCAAGAGCACACAAAAACAACGAAATTGAGCCAAACTTCAAAGTTCAAACTATAAATTAATTCCGAAAAATTCATAGGCTATCATATGCCAAACTTCACCCGATCCTAAATTTCAAAACTATAGCTTCAAATTCGATGGATTTTTTTTCAGCGTTCATTAAAAACACACACAAATGCACAAAATCTAAAAGCCGAAAATAAATTATGCGTACCGAGGGGTTGAAAAACCTTGCAGTAGCTGATGAAGAAGTGGAGAAAATTTTCTGATTTTTCTGTTAAATGTTAAACTGATTTGAAGAGTGAATGATGAAAGAATATAACAAATGAGTGAAACGGAGAGGAAACAGGTTCCAGGTTTGGGGCAATTTCCACAAAATGTTAAGCCCAATGGTACAAAGCCCAAACTTTATTATTGGCCGTTTTATTTTTGCAATTTTAATAATATTCATTTCTTTTACTACTATGTCTTTTTTTTCTTTTTCTTTTAAACTTTTGAAGATTTTTGGATTAGATATGAAGAATTTAACAGTACTTTCCATGTTAGATACTTAATGTAATAATAAAAAATTAAAATGAGTATTGCTAAAAAAATTAGTTGAATGTACATTAGTTAAGTATTGATATTATTCATTCAATTTTGTATTTACTACAAAATAATGATTGATATTATTGTCGGAATACAAAAAATTATGTGAAATAGTTTTACAATGAGACAGAATTAGTTATGTATTGAAAATGGGTATAAATTACTAGTTTTATAACCTCAAACTAGTAATAGTAGACATATATTACCATATAAAACTGTTTTTTTGTCAAAAATCACAGAACAATTTTACTGTACCTGTTTTATTTTTATTATAATGTCGTGTAATTGAATATTACGTGTGGTATATCATCATGCCTAGTGGTGGTGCATACATTCAACCATACATAACTTAAATTCAAAACAGTATAAATATATCTAATTCGAACATAATTAACTTAAAAATTGTTTATATACTGTAACAACATATTTTATTGCATAATTTTCTAAACCGAACTAATATAATTTAAAGCACATTTACTTGAGCGGAACTGAAATAAAGTATAGATTTACCAAACATATTTAATTTTGAATTTTTTAATTTAATTTGTGTGCAAAATTTTTAAATTTATTATTTTGCTACCTACTTTTTTTAAAAAATATCACTAATACCATAACAATTTATACATATTAAAAAGCCTTTAGCGAACTCCTCTTTGAAGTCAGGCTCCACTAAAAATTCCAGCAGGAGGTCGTGCACCTTGTTAACTATGTAGGGAGAGGAGAAGAACCGCTCTAATCTGATCAAACTGTCTACCAACCCACTGACAGATAATAATCTCACGGATATTAGGGATACAAGACGTTGGTTTTCACAGAGTTACAGAAGGATTTCCACCAGCACATTTGTCAGCCTTTCTCCGACCTCTCGAGTGTGTACATGACTTTTCTCAGACAATGTTTGCTCAAGCCATTTCCTCCAGAAAATAAACACAGACTCCAGAATTTTCCCCATAGAGTTGCTCGGAAGGCTATGTGGGGTTTTTTCACCACCTTTATGTCTGGAGCAGAAGCCTGTGGGTTTCCATGCCGAACTATCACCACAATCACATATTCCTGCAGATATCGGTGCTATTAAGCAGTCGTGGCCCTCGTGATCCCCATCTTTATAACAAGCTATACACACAACACTGGCGGGATCTAACCCACATATTCTGCATCTGTATGCAACAACATAATCCTCCCATACCACTCCACACACTCCTCTTTCACCAGCATGAACTTCAGATAGTCGCTCCATGGCTGTTCCTGGATCCCCCTCAAAAATCACCCACTACAACCAAACTTTGCTCTCCTGCATTGCTGCTGATGTTAAGGGTTAATGAATGAGATCCTCGTCCTCTGTGTGTGACAAACACTCTGATGCATCTTCAATGGTGGGAAAAAGCATTTGTGCGATCAGTTTATTGGTCACTGAGCTTCACCATCACGCATCCCCCATATTTATGCGTTCTTATATGCGTTCTTATATCCCAATGGTGATTGGGATTATCTCAACTAATGCCCTAAGATGCTTAGTGATCTAGAATCCAGTGACGGAGGCAGGTTTGGACAAGGGTGGTATTTGCCACCCATTTTATTTAATTTTGAATTTTTTAATTTAACTTGTGTGCAAAAATTTCAAATTTATTATTTTGCTATCCACTTTTTTTAAAAAATATTACTAATACCCATAACAATTTCTACATATATTATACTAAATTTTGGGATTATGATTAAAATTCTAAAAATATCTCTCCGTATCACATTTGGTGATCGTCTCCAAAACCGAACCATGGGAAAATTATTTTTGCCACCCACTTTATAAATCCTGGCTCCGCCTCTGGAATCTAATTGTTATCTGTTCATTTTTAATATTGTTCTAAAGGTTAAATTGTTCTGACTTGTTCTTGATAGTGCTTATCGGATCTGTTCTGCTAACAATGAGTTATTATTAGTCCAGTTTGGGATTTATTGTTCGGTTAATAAATCCAGTTTTTTGCTAGTCGCTGTAGAGTCCAGTTTTTTATTAACATTTTCATTTTCCTACTTAAGTCCACTTTTTTGGCTGCCATTTTTCAAATATATGGAAAGTTTCGATGGATATTTGAGAAAAATCCCATCTTTTTCTAGTTTCCAAATCCTGGCATAGTGTATATGTGAATTGGCAGTTCAGAATCATCTGAATTGCTTCTATTAAGTTCTGCTATGTTTGGATAGGATTCACAGGTATTTTGAAAAAATGTGGTGTACATTTGTTGATAAATGAAACGCTGGATTTTCATTGGAGTAACAATCTTGAAAAGGAGCTCAAACAAATGCTTTTTATATCTGAGATGATTCCTCATTCTAATTATGCTATCTTTGCAGTGTTGTAGCCATCTTCAATGATTATCCCCTATTTTTCAGTTGCTACAGTTATTTTTACAGTTGAAACAGTATTTCTACTCCAATAGTCCAACTTCAAATTTTCCTCTAGAAGAATATCGCATCACATCCAGCTTAGTTCTTCATACGTTTCATCAAGTAATATAAATGGGTTTTTGAGTTCTTGCCATCCATTTTTTATCACCGTATTTCACAATTAACATTTTATCCCATGGGCAATGCTTAGAGATGGCCATCTTTGAGCTACCTAAATGCAAGATGGCCTAATCGATTATGTTTTGTAAGTGGGCCGGAGCCATTCAAAAGAAATCTTACAAAAGACAAATCTAATAAAAGACTATTTTACCCCTTTTTAGAAGCTTGGAAGCAGGACATATTCACACCATGTTGTGCAAAATAAGCCCATGTAGAATAGAGAATGTTGGATTTCGGATCTTTTATAAGCCCAAATCGGTTCTAGCTCAAGTATGGACTAAACAGGTGCACCGAATGATTATTTTAAACATGATGAAACTCTATAATAATGATTCTTATTTTTGTTTTATAAATTAGTAACAATCTTTTATTGATAGGGTTAGAATAATTTCATTTTTATACTAGGTTATCATTCGATGTGTTTACCAAACGTTGAATAAAAATACATAGTAATAATAAATCTTGATAATTATAATGTTTAATATCAAAATAGTTGTATTTGATAATACAAATCATATTCAATTATCAAGATATCCAAATTTCCTAGTTAACTATTATAAATATGCTAGTAATTTTGTGCTAACATGATGTTTCTTTATTGAGTACTCAATCTTTGAGTTTCACACACACCATTCACTACTCACCATATAAAGAAGATCGACATTGAATATTAGATATACAGCATAAAAGTCTGAAACAAAAATATTATATAGCATTCTCTTGTAACATACTAGTGTGAGATTTTGTAAGTCTGAAACAAAATATTTGATTGATTTTTAGCATTTTGCAAGTGTGAACTTTTGAGGCCAACAACAAGATTTAGAAAAACTGGTGAACCATACCAAAGTCCAGTTTTTCAAAAACTCATCCAACCAAGTGCATCTTAAAATTTGCTTCCACCTTTAAAATTCATGCACCAGCTTGTTATCTTTCTTCATCAAAAGCCCACATATCTGATCCTATTGTAGATATGGGCTTTATGCAGCTGGATTGGGAAAATGCGGTTCCCTTCTAACAAGAATGGAGACCCATAGAGGAGGATCAATAATACCTCTCAAAGGGCCCATTGCTCTTCATTTTCTCTTCAAATTGTCAGCATGAAGACTAGAAAAAAATCCTTCAACTTTGAAGCAATCTTCTGTGCAATTTAAACAGAATTATCCGACTATTTTCGAGCCTTGTAAGAGTTGATAGTTTACTCGTAAATGAGGTGCGAAGTTTGGCATTGAAAACTCAACAAAATTATAATGATTTATACCTTTCCAATTCACACAAAAATTTATATACGAAGTCTAATGAGTTAATGTTTAACAATTAGCCCAACTATTTAATATACAGTTCACATACAAATACAAACGCCCGACCCAAGTATATCCATCTTATTATCTTCAACACTTTCATCCCAAAGTATTCGGCCCGAATATACCCATCATAAACTCTTCGACATGCATACTCGATGTATATATATTTCTTGATATTTACACATGTTAAATATATCCTAATAATTATCGTTTTGTTGACATTCATCGTTTTAAAACAACAATAATAATTAGGATTTCAAATACTTATAAACCAATGATATGAGATTAGCATGAGCAGGATGACAATTTCTTCATCTCACTAACTTCAAAATCAATCTTCACCCCATTCAACGATCCATCCTCATGACCGCCGTTAATCCCATTAACGTTGGAATTGAGTCCACCTCCACCGCCGTTAACGTTCGTGATCAGAGACTTCTTGGACACACCATTGTGTATCTCCTCCAGCAGCTTGAAGAAGGCAGCCTCCACATTGTCTCCGCTCAACGCCGACGTCTCGAAGAAATACAGGCCCTGCGCCTCCGCAAACTCCACCGCATCCTCTGCCGGAACCGTCCTCTGACCCACCAGATCCACCTTGTTTCCGATCAGCATGATCACGATGGACTGGTCGGCGTGAGCTCGGAGCTCCTCCACCCATCTGGACACATGATCGAACGTTTGCCTCTTTGTAATATCGTACACAAGCATGGCCCCTAGCGCTCCTCTGTAGTATGCACTCGTCACTGCTCTATATCTACATAAGTACACATATGTGTTAGTAAGATTGTCGCGCATTTCATTTTAGTCTATTTTATAATGACAACAAAATGTTTTGTAACGACAGCAAAATATTTTGTCATCATAAAAATCATTATTGATTAATAAAATCATAAAGTTTGTAACAAGCTAGTAGGCAAAATTGTGTCATAATGTCCTTGCATATGGCTAAGCAATAATGTGATGATATTTCTTGATTTAATAGTGATTGATGATTAAAGGCAGACAATAATTGATTATGTTAGGTTGGAGTAGGAAATTAACTTGGATTTGTAGTAGATTAAATAATAAAAGCTAGCTAATGAAAATTGGGTCCCAAATTGATCACTCATCCTATCCTCCCTGCTTAAATTTGTCCTAATAATACATACTAATTAATCAAAAATTCCATGGATGTTCATCCATGATCATCAAATGAAAATCAAAATCAAAATAACATGGAACTTTTAGTGCTTGTAATTTTTAGTGTTCGTCGCAGAGAGTTGAAAATTGTAACATGTAATTTTTAGTGTTCTTGTAACAGAGAGTCATGCTTATAAGTAAAATTGACTTATTTCGTAACTCACCTACTACAACTTAGCTGTCTTTCTTGACAGTTAAGCATCAAATGAAAATCATCCACGATCATCAAATGAAAATCAAAAGATATGTAACTTTTAGTTTTGTCATAGAGAACCATGCTTATAAGCAGTGGCGGAACCAGACATAAATGATTAGAGTTGGGAGTTGCCGAAATCTAAAATATGACTATACTTCCATCTCGAGATATAGTATTTTAACCTTGTAATATAAATTTTGGGCGTTGCCGGCATCGTCCCTTGCAATCCCGGTTCCGCCCATGCTTATAAGCAAAACTGACTTATTCCGTAACTCACCTACTACAACTTAGCAGTCTTAACAGTAAAGCATCTTAAACTAATCAGTGTAAACAGAGAAGAGAAACAGAAGGAATTACTGTGCGGAAAAGGAGAGAATGATGAAGATGGGAGAAGGTGGCCGTGGGGTTACCTTTCTTGGCCAGCAGTGTCCCAGATCTGGGCTTTGATGACTTTGGAGCTCATACTAACAGTTCTCGTCTGAAACTCAACCCCAATTGTGGATTTGGAGTCCAGAGTGAACTCGTTCTTGGTAAACCTCGACAGAATCTGCGACTTTCCGACCGCCGCATCTCCGATGACCACCACCTTGAACACGTAATCAATCCTGCTCTCCTCATCATAGTACTCTGGGTTCTCCATCTTCTTCTTCTTCGTCTTCTAACAGTACTAAATTGTTTCTGGGATATTATATGAACATAGTATTGGAGCACATGGAATAAACAAACTTAATAAATGGTGTGGGACTAGTGATGAACAGAGCTGTGTGAAATGAATATATATAGGCAGGGGCTGTGTTTATGTAATTAGCGTGTGTGCCTTAATCCTAGCCGAAATGTTGGGGAAAAAGATATGGTCTTATTAGGTCAATCTTTTCCTCTTTTTTAACCTTTAATTCACAATTCCCTCCACTTTGTTTTGCCTTTTCTTCTCTTTTCAAGCTTAAAAAAAGATGGTATCTGTGATAATATCATTGGAGTAGACTAGTATAGCAAGGAACATGTTTTCCCAATTCATTCCGATTGAGCTGATATGCTGGGCTGATCAGTATTATACTGTATTATCGGTGATGTGATATTAAAGAACATATTTTCCCAACTCATCCAAATTATTAAAGGGTAAATGTCAACAAGGAGGAGGTGTATTACGTGGAAATATACACAGATTACAACAGGGAAATAAGGAAAGTATTAGGCCTAGATAAATCCTAGTAGACTGAAAGCACTATTGGACCTAGTCCAATAGTATACTCTGACAAAATGTCTTTCATTTTAGTATAACTTTATTTGGTTTCACTTATTTCAGCTCAATTATTTAATATGAATATAATAATTTAATAATCGATCGGGAGAACAAAAACCATGTACAAGACAGTGTTCGTGGCAGGTAAACATAAAAGTAACAAACATTTACATTACGTCAAAACATCAAGTTTTCTTTCTTTAACAATGTTCTTCTTCTTCTTTGTTAAACTTTAATTAAGTAAAGATTATGTGATGGTTTAACTGAAGGAAGTGTAAGTTTGAACAGCTATATATCCTTTAATTAAAAAAAAGAAACTATTGATTAATATCTTTATTTGGTAAAGTAGATTAGCTTGGGAGTCTCTGTCATGAGCAGATAAATGAAATGGACCCTTTAGTATGAACATAGGGTTTCAGTGGGGACCGCCCATGAAACCATCCAAATTAACCACGAAACCGGAAGCTCAAGTAAATGCCTCCATACGGAGGACACATCCATCTATGAAACCAAACAAATTCACAAACACATGGGCTTCTATGTCTAAATGACCCCCACATTTGAACTTCAATAGATGGGCTTCTAGCCCTATTGGCTTAACCGAATAAAATAAATAAACAATTTGAAAAGCAAAAATGAAGTAACTACTCGAAGTCGTATTAAATGACTTAATTAAGAGATTCGTCGGACGGAACGGTCAAGTTATAGAATCCCCCAGTCCACGCTCCGCTGCTTCTTCTTCGTCTCCTGTGCTCTCTGTAACTTAGTGACGAAGAATTCAATTCAATTCAGTTCAACCATGTCGGATTCCGATTCCTCCTCCTTCAAGTCCTTCCGCTACAGCAACCGGTCATCTCACTCCGATTCCGATTCCTCCTCCCATGGCGGCGGACCCAACTACAGAACTTTCACCCAAATCACCCGTCAAAGTAACCACCACTGCAACTTCCAACTCAATTCTGCTAAATTCTGTATTTTTTCATCCGAATATTCAATCTTTCGTTCTTAGATGAATGATCAAGACCTAGATTTGCAGAAATTAGGAACCGTAGCTGTTTTCTCATATGTTGTTGTTGAATTCTACTGCAGGATTGCTGTATGAGATGATCCGGTCTACCAAAAAGGCTGACACAAGACCTAAGGTATCAAAATTCATCCTTTTTTTTTGTAATGTATGAATGCATGTTTTAAAATTGTTGGTGTTTTTAGCCTTTTCCTCTTATGCAATGCTGAATTTAAAGTGGATGTTTCACATCTCTTGTGGTTTCTGTTGTTGATATTTTGTTTAATTATAGGCGCTTATCTTGGACAAAATGGCTACTAAGATAATGGCATGCTCGTGCAAGATGGGAGATGTTGTTGAAGAAGGAGCTGCATGTAATCACACATCATTAGCATTTATAGTGTACTGATTTATTTCATAGGAAAGATTACTGCAACTCATAAATCTCTATTCGTGTCGTTCAGTGGTGGAGGATATAAAGAAGCGGCGCCAGCCTTTACCTACAATGGATGCTATCTATTTTATAGAGCCAACCGAAGAAAAGTAATAACTCATTTTCTAAATTTTGGTTTCTAATAGAAATGCTTGTATGATTGTATCCTTTTCACTTTCATGTCGTTGATGAGTTAATTTTTACCTTTTGTTGTTGGACATGCAGTGTATCTTTATTCATATCTGACATGTCTGGAGGATCACCGATGTACAGAAAGTAAGAACTGTAGCAATTACTTTTCATGTCTAGACGTGTCGAAATTCTTCTGTTTGTTGCCTGAACTAAATACTTTTCTCTCTATTATGCACGTGTGCAGGGCATTTCTCTTCTTCACTTCACCGTTGCAAAAAGAGTTGCGGAACCAGATATTAAAGGAAAAAGCCGTGTCAGCTCGCCTTGGTTGCTTGAATGAGGTTAGATTATCCTTAATGATTCACTTATGTGTTTTGGGAATTTACTATTATATTTGTGATAATTCTCACTTGGGTTGAATCCTGCAGATGAACTTGGAATACTTTGCTATTGATAGCCTGGTATGTTATATTTCTTATGTTACTTTGTCATTGTCATTTCTTAGTTAATGCTAGTTGCTGCTCTGAACATTTGATAATCATCATAGGGTTTTGTCACTGATCACGACAGTGCTTTAGAGCAACTCTTTGGGGATGACGAGGAGATCTCTCACAAAAGCAAGTTGTGTTTGGATTCTATGGCTACCAGGATTGCTTCAGTTTTTGCTTCAATGAATGTAGGCTCCCCAAAATTAAGAATCATTCTTAATTAGGCATTCTGAAGAATAAACTAACTAGGTAGTGATGTCTGCAGGAGTTTCCTCGAGTACGTTTCCGTGCTGCCAAAGCACTTGACCCTTACACAATGACGACATTCCGCGATTTTATACCCACAAAGCTTGCTTCTGGTGTTTGGAATTGCCTGATGAAATACAAATCCACTTTTCCTAGTTACCCTCAAGCAGAAACATGTGACTTGTTAATTCTTGATAGATCTGTCGACCAGGTACTATATTGTTCAGCTAGTAGTGAGTATATACTCTACTATAAGTCGAATTCAAACTCAAGTTGGTTTCTATTAGGTTGCTCCCATCATTCATGAATGGACATATGAGGCAATGTGCTATGATCTGCTAAATTTATCCTCAAGCAAATATGTTCACGTGGTTAGTATCTGTTATATATTTCTTGTATCTCTATCTTTATGATGTTTTGAAAGACCTGCTAAAGCATTATTCTTCCCAGGTCGAAAGCAAAACTGGTGTTCAGAAAAATGAAGTTCTTTTAGGGGATAACGACCCTCTCTGGGTAGAGCTTCGGCATGCACACATAGCAGACGTGTGTATAGTGAATACTAATGATTTTCAAGTATTTATGCATGCACTCGAGGGATTTTTATATTGTTGATTCTTTTCAGGCTAGCGTGCGGCTGGATGAAAAGGCTAACGTTGTTGCTACAAAGAATAAGCATTTTAGTGGGAGGTTGTTGATTAAAATCTTTGTTTGTATATTTTTGTTGGTCTTATTATACTTATTGACCTGACTATATTTTGGAAAAAAATTGGCTTGTTTTTTAATGTAGAGATGCCAATGAATTTTCAACTCGAGAGTTGAAGAAAATGGTCAATGCTCTGCCTGAATATACTGATAAAAAGGAAAAACTCTCTATCCATGTTGATGTACGTATCATTTTTTGGTTAATGCATGTATTATGTTTTCTTATGTTTGGATTATGTGATTAGGAGTATGTTCTTTTCAGATTGCTACAAAGATTAACACGATTATAAAGGAAACGGGGTTGAAAGAAGTAGGGGAGCTGGAGCAAGGCCTTGTTTATGGAGATGCTGGAACCAAGGACTTGACTAAGTTTCTGAAAACAAATCCGGTTAGAATAATTATATAGCCGAGGCAATGGGGTTTGTTAAACACGAGTGATCTCTAGCTGATTCTGGTTCCCCCCCTATGCAGGATATTACTCGTGAGAATAAGTTGAGGTTACTTATGATTTACGCTGCTGTTCATCCTGAGAGTGAGAAGCTTGCAAAACTGGTGGAGGTTAGTTTTTTCCCCTTTATGTTGTATTCACCATCTATTTTTTCAGGACTTCATCCTGAACATCGATATTTGGTTGTACATATAGCTCTCAAAGTTGCCACAAGAAGATGTGGATGCAGTTTATAACATGAGATTGATCGAGGGAGCTAAAGTGAGCAAAAAGAACTCTAGCCCCCACAAAAGGAGCTCTCTTTTGCCATTTTCCCTGACATTTGATGTTCACAAGGTATTGCAAGATCATTTTGTAATTTTGTATGAACTCTTATAGAATTTAATGATTGCTGTCGTTAGTCTTAGTCATTGAGTATTTCTCCTTCATTGTTTGTTTTTAGAAGAAGAAACATTACGCTGTTAGAAAGGATCGCTCGGGTGAAGAAGAAGCGGAGTGGCAGTTATCGCGTTTCCACCCTGTGATTGAAGAACTAGTGGAAAAACTGAGTGCAGGAAAGCTTTCAGAGAAAGAGTATCCTAGTGTTAATGAATCTACATCTGTACATTCTGTGAAATCGAGGAGGACGCAGTCTTGGGCCCGTCGTCAGTACAATGAAGATGGCTATTCCTCGAGGTTCGATTGCAGTTTCTCCAGCTACATTAATTTCCTTACAATCATTCAAAAACAGGAAATCAGGAAATGAAATTTGTTTATCTGACAGTTGCAGTGATTCGAGTATGAGGCAAGGATCTAGTCACGACTTCAAGAACATGGGACAGCGGATTTTTGTGTTCATAGTTGGAGGTGCAACTAGATCAGAGGTAAGTCAAAATGCTGTCATATCTATACTTGATTTAGTCCATGTTCATTTCTTGGTTTCTAATCATCGTAGTTACAGATGCGAGTTTGTCATAAACTGACTGAAAAGCTCAAGAGGGAAGTTATTCTGGGCTCGTCCAGTATCGATGATCCTGCAAAGTTCATTACAGTATGTGACTTCAAATCATTCTTTTCCCTCTGTAACTCAGCACTCACACTAGAATACTAATACCGATACTGATTATGTTTGGGTTTGTTTTGCAGAAATTGAAGAAGATGACTCCGACTGAACCTGAAATATCGTTGGATGACATTGAGATATAGTCTAGAGTCGGAAGCGAAAGTTGACATACTTAGTTTTTTTTTCCAGAGGCTTAATTTGGCTAACAATAGGTTACACAACAGCTCCACTCCCCTAGTTTGGATTCTCTTATAGTGATAGCAGAAATTGTGGGCTGTTTACTCAATGTAAAGGTGGATGCATATGACACTGATATCAATCCTTGATCTGTTTACTATGATCTTTAACACTTTCTCAATGTTGGTGAATTCTTATTTCTTGTACATCTTAGAAATGCATGTTTTTTTTAAGGGGGAAAAGTACTTAAAAATACTAATGTTGCAATTAAATATTGGTTGTGAAGGATGTCTTGTCTAACCGTAAAGCGACATACTAATCTTTTCATATATTTGTCCGATTCTGCCACTTGAAATTGGGCTGATAAGTTGCATTCTTCATATATTGGTCTAATTCGGCCACTTCATGCCAGCATCTGTTAGTCCTGACGGGGATAACAGTCCGTCACATATAAAGCAGAAACAAGATAGTTTCAGTACATATAAGCCCAGTGAACTCCCTCAAGTGCAAAGCCCATTATAAAGGTAAAGACTTGCACTTGAAACAAAGAGAGGTCCAAGCCGAAATCAGGCTTTGATAACAGCCCGTCACATATAAAGCAGAAACAAGGCACAAGACCCAGATAGTTTCAGTACATATAAGCCCAGTGAGATTCCAACATAAAACCAATTGGTAATATATGGATTGGCCCACCAACCTTATATACTGAACTTTCAGCCACTCCGTGTTTCCGATGTGGGTTTAATCTCAACAGCATCATAACTTGTGTTCTTCATACGTTGATCTGATTCCACCACTCAATCTTGACGCAACTGAAAGAAGAGTATCCCAATATGTTTAACAAAGTTCAAAATATCCAATCATCCAATTATGGAAAGACAAAATTTCTAAAAATGGTAAACTAAAAATAGCGTAGTCAATACGATTGGGCTTGGGCCTATGATTTCTACCACGAACGGGCCCGCCTTATAGTGTTCTCTATTTAAACGCTCCCACGTCACCCATCGTCTCCTCCATACAAAAGCTGAAAATTTGCAGCTAGGGTTCTTCGGAAAAATCAAGGTACGCTCAAACTAAACCCAATCAATCTCCTCCAGAACGCCGTCCGAATCGGGGACATCTTTATTCTTTTTCTGGCCGAATTTGTTTGAATTTGAAAACGTTGTTAGGATTGTGAAGATGAGGCCGATATTCGTCGGAAATTTCGAGATGGAAACCCGTCAATCGGAGTTGGAGCGGCTCTTCTCCAAGTACGGAAAGGTTGATCGTGTGGACATGAAATCCGGTATGCTGCCCTTTCATTCATCCCGCCGTGAATATTTGAAATCAAGTTATTTTTCTGGTATCAACTATGCACAATTTATTCAGTTCTATCAGCAATTGAATTCGGAATTAGGGCCTTTGAATAGCATCACGAGTTTCTGCTTGTGTGTTTCTTGATGAAAACTAGCAGAAAGTTGGTAATTAGGGATTTTAATTCATAAAAAAGAGGGGTTTTTTTGCTTGAATGTGGCTAATTATCGAAAGAGGGAACGGCGAGTAGATAATGTAGTTGAGAGGAATCGGTGTTTAAGTGTTTGTTTTGACGCAGGAACATGAGAAGAGTGAGCTCATAAACTTATCTATCTGCCTCTGCCTGCTCTCTCCTTGTCTACTGAATGATGGGCTTGTTTACTCGATCTCTCTGTGTCAGTCAATTTATCTGCCTAAAGTTGGTATTTTTGAAGAATGGTCGTACTGGTTTGGTTCATCACTCCATGCCATGCCTCTACCACCACTCTCTGGATCAATGAATTGTATCTTATCGTCATGCCCTTGCTTGCTTGCTAGCTAACTCAGACATGATACTTTGGACATAAGACCTAGTTTGCTTGCCCCTTTTCACTACCACTCCATCATCATCATTAACTTCTTCGTGCAAGGCTTCTTCATCCTTTCATTCATCAGCCTCACATGTTTGCAGGTTTTGTACTTCATTTCTTTTCTAGGGATGATGAAGAGGCCTGGTTTAGATTATCGTGGCCTTATTTTTTTTATGATGGACTGAAGCAATATAGTAGTCTTCTGTACTTGCTATCGTTCTCAAGGGTTTCGGTTTTCTTGCAGGCTTTGCATTTGTTTACTTTGAGGATGAGCGTGATGCTGAGGATGCCATCCGAGGCTTGGACCATCTTCCTTTTGGGTACGAGAAGCGCAAGCTTTCAGTTGAATGGGCCAGGGTAAATTACCAACTCAATTATCTTTATCTATTGTTGAGTTGCATCCTCACTTATACTGAAGATTTTACATGGACTGGTGGATCTGAATTCTGCAGGGTGAGCGTGGGAGACACAGAGATGTCTCCAGGTCAACTGCTCAGGCCAATCAGAAACCAACAAAGACTTTGTTTGTGATCAACTTTGACCCGATCCGCACCCGAATCCATGACATTGAGAGACACTTTGAACCTCATGGCAAGATTCTGAATGTTCGCATTAGAAGGAACTTTGCTTTTGTGCAGTTTGAAAACCAGGAAGATGCAACCCGAGCTTTGGAGTGTACACATATGAGGTATGATACATTTCTTTGCATTTGGTACTGATAGTTCCATACCATCTTTCGTGTCTAGACTTCATTGATTATGTTTTAAATGTGCAGTAAGATATCGGATAGAGTTGTCTCCGTTGAGTATGCTTTGAAAGATGATGGTGAGAGGAGAGACAGCCCTCCAAGAAGGGACAATGGCAGGCGCAGGGATGATCCTTATAGGAGGTCGCCAAGTCCTATTCGCCGTACTCGTGGCAGCCCTGACTATGGCCGTACTCGTGGCAGCCCAGACTATGGCCGGGCTCGTGGCAGCCCAGACTATGGCCGTGCACGTGGCAGCCCAGACTATGGTCGTGCTCGTGGCAGCCCCGATTATGGCCGTGCTCGTGCTCGCAGCCCAGTTCATGATCGTTACAATGCTCCCTACGATGGTGGTTTTGATAGATATCGCAGGTACCTTTTTTCTTCTATTGTTTCACTAACACCAAAACAACTTCCATAGCATTTTCTCATCCTTGGTACTCTTATATTTTATCAGCAGGTCTCCCATTCCCGTGAGGGCCAGACGTTGAAGATTCACGGCATACAATGTAAAAATGCTGCAGCAACTCCAGTTTCTTTGTTCTAGAATAGAATTTTAGTCTTGCTGCTGTTTTGCATAAACGAGATTCGTTTCATGTGAATTTGGTTTGCTTAATGATATTGTTCTCCCTATTTCGAGTTGATTTCACTGCTTTATGATATCAGAAATAGCTAAGAATAGTGATGAAAATCATGTTTATTATCATCCACTGGGTTTATACATATAGCAGAAAGACTGCAGAATAAAATACTCAAGATGAGGCCTGTTCTCGAGGCAGCTGCAACTCACTGGCGATGGCCTTGTGAAGCCATTCCTCGGCATCCTCCATCATCCCCGGACTCAGTCTAACCATGAGGATGCAGAACTCGGTCTCGTTCAGAGCTCCATCGCCATCTATATCTCCTTCCTTCACCATCGCCTCTGCATCCTCCGTGCTCATTCCCTCCATGTCAAGGTATCTGCAGTTCTTCTGCAGGCTGGCGGCGGTGATCAGCCCCCTCGCCGGATCCGCCAGCAGCCGGAATCCGGCACACAGCTCCGCCACAAAGCCGTCCACGTCGAGCTTCTCCGCCATCACCGGCAGCAGATCCTCGTACTGGCTGGACTCCTGTTTGTCCATCTTCCTCGGATGGCCTCTTCTGTTGAACTAATGCACTGTTTTATTGAGTGGAATAAGATAAAATATTGGAAGGTGAAAGAGATTGGATTTGACTAAATTGGTGAAAGTTGATGGTTTGATTTATAGGGGTTGATTTATTTGGCGTTCGAATGTGCTGAGCTTCCAGGAAGGTGGGTTTTGAAGGAGATTGAGTATGAATGTTTGGCAATTGGACATATGTATGTGTCTATTTCTTTCCAACTTTCCATGAAATTTCCCAATTAACAACTATATATCACAGCCACAAAACATCATTTTGTAAAATCATTTCAAGGAATTCTATTAGTTATCACAATCAACAACATGGAAAGAGTATCTACCATAAGTATCTAATCCAAGTGAGTGAAAGGCAATTTGTACAAGCACTAACACACAAGCACTTTGACACTAAATTCCGTCAGAACTCGCCTCACTCAAAGTGTGAGTATCTCGGCCACTCGATGTACGAATCAGTAGAGAACAAAGTTAAATTAGGCTAGATTAATATAGTTATAGGATCCATGTACTCGATTAGGCCGATAAAAGTATATACCTATATTAAAAAAAGACACTAAATTCCGTCAGAACTCGAAATTTAAATATTCTATTAAAGCAGGTGGATTGATATTCTAATAAAATTATAATATATCAGTTGATTATATAAAAGTGAGTATTAATCGTAATGATCGTAAAGAGGATAAGATAACAAAACTTACTTACAGTTATGGAACGATTTTTAAGTGTGCTACAAAGTCAGGAGTTTAAATTATCGCATCTGAATTATGCAAATTTCTTTAATAGTGTTTTTAGCAACTACTAAATGGTGATGAGATGACGATAATCTAAGTTAAGAATTATCATCTTTTACTCCATCTTTCAATCAATAAATTGTGGAAATGATGATAGTGAATATATAAATATATAATGATCAAAATTAATGACCAATAGAGTTTGGTATTTCATCAATTAAAGAAGAAAAAAACCGAAACAAAAGATGATCAATCTATACAAATCCAATCCAATCCAATCGGTCACAATATATATATTCACACTTTGTTGGATGATCATTCAAATAAAAAAATTTACCAACTGCTACGCTGGCCTGGAATCACCATGATCTTGAACTTCTCAAGAACAAACTTGCCTTCCTTGTACTTCTGGGATGCCTCGTACGCCTTATCGTACTTCCACCCCAGCACCTCCCCGCAGTCGGAGCAGCTCACGTCGGCCACCCTGTGAAGTCCGGTGATCAGATTCCGGTCTTCTTTTGGCCCCTCGACAACATTCCGGGCATGTGAAAACAGAAATGCCCGTCCTCTCCGAGCCTGAAATACTCAACAAAATCAACACAAATAATATTCATTATTAAACTAATGAAAACTGATTTTACCTGGAAATTCTTGGAGACCATATCATCACGAAGAGCGACGTTGTTGTGGCATTTGTAGCAGCTGTAAAACGTCGGTCCGGCGCCGGCGCCGGAAGTCTCCATGTTCATTTCCATTTGATCCATCAACAATATTGTTATGGAGTAGTCTGGGTTTCTTTAAATTACTTCTTTCAACTTGCTTCAGCTTCAAGCAACCTTTTTAATGTTAATCTTTTTTAGGTCGAAAGATTCAATTTAGTTTGAATTAAATACTATCCCGATTAGCTAGTGATCATCCGATAGAGTTAAATAAAAGTAGATTCCGAAACAATCACGATTATGTGATTTGATTAGTCGATTAAATTAAATTAAATTATTAAGCCACTTACGTAACACCATATAATTCTCACCTAATACTACGTACTCTGCCGTCTACGTATGTTTATCAATACGACAATTTAAGGTTTGTTTGCACGTCATTATAAACTAAACCAAATGAAGTTCATTACGACTAAATCTATCTAAATTTCAATTTTATTTTTTTGTATTATCGCTGTACTGAATTACACTGATTTACTGATAAGAGTTAGAGAACAGAGTTAAAATGACTGAATTCGTATTCTAAATTGAACTGATTCACAGATAAACTGTAGAGAACATCGAAAAAACAGGACAATTAATAAAACAAAGTTATAATTCTTTTTGAGTTCTCAAAGGAAAGCAAAAAATAATCCAATGTAAGAACCCTTCACACACACACACCAACAAAGTACTAGTACATGTAATATATACAAGTCACTGAATATCATCAGAGTTCACACTTTTCCGACAGACTTCTTCTTTGTCATCCATTTCTTCTTGGCAGCTTCAATGGCATCCTCTTTCATCTTCGAAAGATCATGGAACCACTGCTGGTACTGTGTCTCAATCGACTCCAGCTCCGACCTCAGCTCAAACTCCTGCGATGACGAAGGCGGGGAACCGCTCGTAGCTACAACCTTGTTGAAACTAACCCCAGGACTCCAGTAATTCTCGTAATATAAGTCTCTTGTCTCCATGGAATCCAGAGAGATTCCTGGATCATGATGTTGTTGATGAAGATGATGATGAAGCTTGTTCATAACCTCGGATTCCACCGACCCTTGAGATTCCATATCATCCAATGAAGCTGTCTGAAACTGAGGAGGAGCTGGTTTGTTATTGGTACTAGGTTTCTTGGCCGGCCAGCCTGGCAGAAGCCGCATGATCAGATAGTCGATGAAGTCTGCGATGAAAGCTACGTCATGATCTGCTAACTGCAGCTGCTCCACCATTTCTCCAGCAACAGACAATGCAGTGTCAGAATCGAGATAGAACAAGAAGTGAATGTTCTTCACAATACCTGCATGTTTCATTCACATAGGTTATTACCAAATCAAACCTTAAAGAGAAACAAAGGACTGAACTGAACTAAATACCATGTCCATAATCGATTCGCAGGTTAAGGGAAACTGAGTTATCATCGTTCTTCTGACCATTCAACCTGAACTCCTTGTCCTGATGAATCCTCTGAAATTCTAGGTAAGAGTTCATATGATGGTTCCCGGAGAGAGAGTCTATACACACCGAGTGCGGGTACTCAAAATCTATGTCCATCGAATGAGGCTCGGAACCTAATGATCTCGGTACTATGTGGTCATGACACGGCTTTATCGGATGGAGATGATGAGGAGGTTTAAGGTTGTTGTCACACTGAAGAAATGGATCTCTCAGAAGCTTCTTGGCAGACATGCGTTCAGACACAGGCCGGAGGCATTTCTCGATGAACTCCTTCACCTTAGGATCACTAACATTGTTCAGAGAAGCAGGCTTGATGCCCTGATACATAAGACCAACAACATACATATGTCAAATCAAACAATCTACATAAAAATGTATGGTATCTTAAGTTAATTCAAACAAAAACTTACAGTTGTAACTCTCTTATAAATCTGAGCAGGATTTTTACACTCAGAGTAAGGGTACTCCAGAGTAACCATTTCCAGCATGCACATCCCAAATGAATATATATCGACTAATTCGTTATACTCCTCTTCGTAAAGCTCCGGGGCCATAAACTCAGGGGTCCCTGAACAAAGTTAAGGTTAACCTCAACATCATGATCCTTAAAATGTGTAAGAGAAAAAGATCACGAACCAATAACGCTTTTAGCAGTAGGCTGCTGCATAACAGTGGCCAACCCGAGATCCCCGATTTTGACTTCGCCATGATTCCCATTGATGAAGATATTGTCACACTTCAAATCGCGATGAATGACAGGTGGATTCTGACTGTGGAGATAGAGAAGCCCTTTAAGGATCTGCCTGGCCCAATGCTTGATAGCCTTCATGTCGACATTCTTGTGCCTCTTACGATACCTTAAAAACGAACACACATTATTAGGTTATGACAAAGTAAGGAACTAAAACAAAGGATTCAGACAAAGAACTCTCACTGTCTTAAACTCCCGGAAGTGAAGAGCTCGGTGATCATGTTTATTGTCTTCTTCTTGTCATCGATCCAAGAATCATAAAACATCATAATGTTTTCATGTTTCAATTGTTTGAGCAGATGAACCTCGGAATAGAGCTTCTCCAAATCCTCGGGAGACCTCAGCACGTCAGCGATTTTGATCCTGTTCCACGCGACTTCTATGCCGTCCAGCTGATCAAAACCTCGATAGCTACTCACAAACAACGTAATCAAGAATCAACAGCTTGGACATGAAACATAAAACCTAGTACATCAACACAGTCAAGCAATAGAAAACAAATAAAAGTACATACACAGTCTTAAATGCCCCCTTGCCCAATACCTCATTGCACTGCAGAACCAAACGTGAGAAGAATCAAAACTCACAACTCATAATACACACAGACACACATGATTGAAAGCGAGAGAGTACCCGAATGTAGCGGCCGCGGGGGTCATTTTCAACGTAGTACTCAGGTTCAGGAGGTTCTTTGTTAGAAGCAGCAGCATTTAATGATAGCAGCGAAACCTCGTCTCTTGCAGCACCAAGGACAACAACAGAAGGTGAGATCAAAGCATTCCTAGTCCCATTTCTCTTCCCAAGTCTATTCCCAGCTTTAGGCGAACTCATCATGGATAACAACGTTACACAAACAAAACACAAAACGACACCTAAAATGAACTCAAAGAACATGCAGGGGACCTGAAAACCTAAACAACATTGCTAGAGGAGGTGCAGGGAATATGGAATGCCGATTCCGACCATCGACATCCGAAATCCCAGCCACTCACATCTGTTGTTGCAGCATCAACCTCGTACAAGTACGATGATGATGACGATGAAGACGACGATAAAGATTGCACCTTTACAGCATAGCCACCATCCATCTCCCTGATGAGTGGATCTCTTTTAACATTTTCTCGTCCCTTCTTACACCAGACCATCTGAGAACCTCACCCCCAAAGGCTCGATCTTTATATGCATCAAAACATAAACAGCCTTTGTTTTAACAAACAAAAACGAGGTATTGTAATAATTCTGGTAAAGAAAAGAGGGATGGAAAGGCAGAGAGATTTGTTATGACGATGATGATTGATATTATTATGCGAACAACAACTCTGCAATCTTCAGAGATTCTGGAATGATTCAACAAATCATGAGTTGTTTTGTGCCACTGCGATATTCGAGGATTCAACGCACATTTGTTGCTAATCTGATCATAGTACATATAAATGACCAACTTTCCGTATCTTTTCATTAAACTAACCAAATAAAAGTATAGCAGAAAAAAGGTCTAAACTTGAAATTGATTGTAATCTCTGTAATCTCTTCCTTAACAAAATCGGAAAAAAAAAACAGGAAAAAGGTCGAAAATTTGAGTAATGCGGTGAACGTGGATCGAACACGTGACCTTCAGATCTTCAGTCTGACGCTCTCCCAACTGAGCTATCCCCGCTTGGTGTTCTGATTCCCAACAACAAATGTTATTTCAAACTGCAAAAGTACAAGACTTTGTTTTCAACCATGATCATTGACGCAATTTCCCAATCCCATCTACCGCCATTTTTCACTCTACTGTATCAACACGGACGATTGAATTATTCGAATACTGAGAATCTTTTGATCGGAAAGCTTTGATCTTGATGGAAAGGGGCAGGCCAAGGGAGAGTATAGAGGAGACGCTGAGGAAATCATGGTACCATCTGAGACTGTCCGTGCGGCACCCGGCCAGAGTTCCGACATGGGACGCCGTGATTCTGACCGCCGCTAGCCCGGAGCAAGCTCATCTCTACGACTGGCAGCTTCAAAGGGCTAAGCGCTCCGGCCGAATTGCTCCCTCTACTGTTACCCTCTCCGTCCCTGATCCTGAGGGCCACCGCATTGGCTCCGGCGCTGCAACCTTAAATGCCCTTTTCGCCCTTGCTCAGCACTACCACCGCCTTGCTTCAGTCCAGGTGATTGAACTTTGATAAAGTTTCGATCTTTAAGCTGCTAGGCATGTGGTTTCTTGATTTTGCTCTTAAAGTTTCAATCTTGAAGCTAGTTTTTAGTGAACTACAGATTACATACTTGAGTTGAATTCATACTTATTAGTTAGGCCCCCTGCATATTCAACTTTAACTGCACCAGTAAAAGCTCAGTAATTTGATGAATTTTAGCTCATTTGAGTGCTATTTTCACTATTATCTGCAAGTCTTATGCTGGTGGAAGTTATTTAGGTTCTTCCAAACTGAAACTGAGAATCATTCTTATGGTTATTAGCAATTTATGTTTTGGTTAAATGCAGGAAAGCCATCCAGGTAGCTCGATATCTGCAAATTCTGGGCCAGAAAAGGAGGTCTCTCCATTGACATTGATTGAGTTGGTTGCTAAGAAGCACATACTGCTACTTCATGCTGGTGGTGACTCTAAAAGGGTCCCATGGGCTAATCCTATGGGGAAGGTTTTCTTGCCCCTCCCTTTTTTGGCGTCAGATGATCAGGATGGGCCAGTACCCCTCCTTTTCGATCATATACTTGCCATCGCAGCTTGTGCTAGACAAGCTTTCAAAAATGGAGGTAAATGAAAGGCAACTTCTTTTTAACTACATTTCCCAGTACTTTTTTTTTAATAATGTTGCTGATTATAACTTCTAGGCCACTTTGCATACGTTGATCAGACTTTGATTTGAGCAGGAGGACTATTCACCATGACTGGGGATGTTCTGCCTTGTTTTGATGCCAGCAAATTAGTTCTTCCTGAGGATGCATCATGCATAATTACGGTCCCTATAACTCTTGACATTGCTTCTAACCATGGGGTGATTGTGGCATCAAAATCTGCGACTGTCAATGAAATATGTGCAATTAGTTTAGTGGAGGATCTCCTGCAGAAGCCCAGCATAAAGGAGCTCTCTGACCATGATGCAATTTTAGATGATGGTAGAGCATTGCTTGACACAGGAATCATTGCTGTTCGTGGAAAAGCGTGGATGGATCTTGTTACACTTGCCCTTTCCAGCCAGCCATTGATAAAGGAGCTTCTCGAATGCAAGAAAGAGGTAGTCACCTAAATTCATGACCTTTTTTGTGTGTGGGTTGAGAGTTCTGAGCTATCTAAGAAAAGATAGATTTTGATTTGTTTTCTATTGTCTTGAACTCGGAGTATTCAAGTGCTTTATTCTTACATGTGCAGATGAGCTTATATGAGGATCTTGTTGCAGCTTGGGTACCTGCAAAGCATAAATGGTTAAAGGCGCGTCCTTTGGGTGAAAAGCTTGTCAGCGGATTGGGACTGCAAAACATGTTCAGTTACTGTGCTTGTAGGTAGCATCCTTTCAGATATCAAAATGTTCCAAGTAGTTTGTCAAAATATGTACTTTGTTGTTTTTTGGGATTGGCTCACTGTATATATTCTGGGTCTTTGTCCAGTCTTTTGCAATGGTAGTAGCATACACATATGTTTTATCTGATGCACTGCTCTCAACCCTGGCAGATGACCTCTTATTCTTGCATTTTGGAACTTCACATGAAGTCCTGGATCATCTCAGTGGAACTGGTTCAAGGCCTGTTTCTCGAAGGCACCAGTGTTCTATCCCAGCAACTATAGAATCTGATATTGCCGCTTCTGCTATTATCATTTCCAGCCAAATTGCATCTGGTGTTTCTGTAGGAGAGGATTCTCTGGTATATGATTCCTCTATTTCAGGTGGTGTGCAGATTGGTTCGCAATGCATTGCTGTTGGTGTGCATATACCAGCAGCAGAAAATAGGATGATTGAAGAATCATCCAGATTCATGCTTCCAGATCGCCATTGCCTGTGGGAGGTGCCTTTGGTAGGGCATACTGAGAAAGTTATTGTATATTGTGGTGTTCACGACAACCCTAAAAATGAACGCTCAAAGGATGGGACTTTTTGTGGGAAACCCTGGGACAAAGTTTTTGATGATTTAGGCATTCATGATACAGATGTCTGGTTAGATGGAACTCAGGGGAAATGTTTGTGGAATGCCAGGTTATTCCCTATCATTCCTTACTCTAAGATGCTTGAAGTGGCAACATGGTTGATGGGGTTGAGCAACCAAAAAGGTTCATCCTCGGAACACTTATGGAGAAGGTCACAGCGTATCAGTTTGGAGGAGTTGCATAGGCAAATTGACTTTCCACATCTTTGCTCAGCATCGAGCAAACATCGAGCTAATCTTGCTGCTGGAATTGTTAGGGCCTGTCTAAATTTTGGCCAGCTTGGGCGCAATGTATCTCAATTGTGTGAAGAAATTGTACAAGAAGAGGATCTCGGCGTGGAAATGTGCCAAGAATTTCTTGCTTTGTGCCCCAACCTTAAATATAAACACTCTCAGATCCTTCCTAAAAGTAGAGCATATCAAGTGCAGGCTGATCTTATGCGCATGTGCAATGTGGAAACAGAAGCAGCAGAAGTCGAGAACCACGTGTGGACTGCTGTTGCTGATGAAACAGCTTCAGCTGTAAGATATGGTTTCAGAGGTAAATGCTTTATTGAATGCCTATGTAAATGTCCTGTATCATTTTTTTTTGCCCTAAAAACAATCCTTTTTTTATTTACAACTTTTGTTATGTTTGCTCAGAATATCTCTTGGAATCCTCCACTTTGAGCCCTAAGCTTAATGGTCATCCATATCAATCCTTCCTCTCTCAGAATGTAAAGGTTGAATTACCAGTTCGTGTGGATTTTGTCGGGGGCTGGAGTGATACACCTCCATGGAGCTTAGAACGATCAGGCCGTGTCTTGAATATGGCCATAGCTTTGGAAGGATCCCTTCCCATTGGTGCTGTCGTAGAAACCACAGAAGCAGCTGGAGTGTTCATTAGTGATGACAATGGACAACATTTACACATCACAGACTTTTCGTCTCTCACGCCTCCATTTCAAAGCAGTGATCCATTCCGCCTTGTGAAATCTGCTCTGCTTGTCACCAATGTTGTCAGCGAAAGAATTCTTCAAAGCACAGGTTTGACAATAAGAACCTGGGCCAATGTTCCTCGTGGCAGTGGTTTGGGGACTTCCAGCATCTTAGCTGCTGCAGTTTTGAAAGCACTGCTTCAAATAACTGGTGAAGATGCAAGTCACGAAAATGTAGCCAGACTTGTTCTGGTATTAGAACAGCTCATGGGAACGGGAGGTGGCTGGCAAGATCAAATTGGTGGCCTTTATCCTGGAATTAAATGCACTTCAAGTTTTCCTGGTATTCCTTTACGGCTTCAAGTTATACCCCTTTCACTCTCCTCTCAGATGATCACGGAACTGCAGCAAAGACTCCTCGTGGTATTTACTGGTCAAGTAAGTAAAAATTGGTTCTTTAAGAATATGGTGTGTTTCACTTTTAATGCTTAAAATCTTGAAGATGATGATTTCTGGTGGGAAAAAAAACTGATTTTTGGCCTGTTTGTGGAAAGAAAGTGAGCACTTTTACTGATTACTTGTGAGAATGTTTTTAAGATGATGAGTTTTACTTTGATATTTCTGAACTTCTTGAAATGCGCGCATTTGTGATTTTGTTGTTCCTTTTGGGGCATTTCTAAGATGCGATTACATGGACTACGTGTACAGGTCAGGCTGGCGCATCAAGTGCTTCAGAAAGTGGTGACTCGCTACCTGAGACGTGACAACTTGCTTATATCGAGCATCAAGCGGCTGGCTGAGCTGGCAAAGATCGGGAGGGAAGTGCTTATGAACCACGACATTGATGAACTAGGAGACATAATGCTGGAAGCTTGGAGGCTCCATCAGGAACTCGATCCTCACTGCAGCAATGAATTCGTTGACAGCCTGTTTTCATTTTCCGAGCCTTATTGCAGCGGATACAAGCTTGTAGGCGCTGGAGGCGGGGGTTTCGCCTTGCTACTGGCCAAAACCGCTGATTCTGCTACTGAGCTTAAGGCTTTACTTTCTCAGAACCCTGAGTTTGATGTGCAAGTGTACAACTGGAGCATTTATACTGAAAGCCAGTGAAAAAGAAGGTATCTTGTTCATACTAGTATAATTTTTGTTCATTTCAATATTGAATTGTCAATCATTCAACCACTTTTATACCATGTTGTGTGAATTTCTATTCATTAAATTGATATTTTGTGCATAAAAAAGGTTTCTTTTTTCACCGATTGCTCATAAATATGGCGAAAAATCGCGAATCAAATACATTTCAACCGCTTAAACACTGAATCAGTTTTCAAAGTGAATTGAGGGTGAGGCAAAGCATCAAGAAAACTCCATTCAACCATCATTGATCCAACCTCGGATACCATGTCCTTGCCAAAAGTCAGCAAAAAAGAATAAGAATCCATTGGTAGAGAAAGTAAAGCAAAGAAAACTAATAATTTACCCATATGCAATTCAGATCAACATCATATAATAGAAAAAGACTGCCTTTTTCGGACAAGATAAAAATATTGACATCATTGTCATCCCCAACGGTAGCTGCTCAACCAATCTTGCGGTGATCCAATCATATTCATCCACATTATCATCTGGAACAAGCCATATATGACATCAAAAAATTTGGTCCAAAAAACATATTTTAGAAACACCAAGAAAGCGGTAAAATGCGTCATTTTCTTAGTTTTTTGTTAGCATTTAATTAGAACAAGAACTCTTCATTCTCCTCCTTATCTGGTCTGTGATCTGGGGTTGACTTTGGTCTTTGCACAATGGGGCTCCTTACAAACAGAGTGAACAGAAGTGAGATCAAAGCAGGGGATCATATCTACACTTACAGAGCAGCCTTTGCCTATTCTCATCATGGTAATTATTTCCCAATGCATCCCTTCTTTTTCACTGTTTTGGGAATTATGTGTACTCATAATGTTGCTGATTTTTTTCGGAAAAAGACTGGATCTTTCGATCAATCATAGGCTAAAGAATTGTGGGTTGTTCTTAGATTTCAAAAAAAGATGCAATGTGAGTCCCTTTTTTCACCGGAGTTTCTGCAATTTAGGTAAAAAAAGTTTCAGTCTTTGTATTATGGGGTAAAAAATGTGACCTTGTCAATTATGTTTACTCGTAATATTGCTGAAATTTATGGAAAAGACTGAATCTTTTGATCATTCATAGGCTAAAGAATTGTGGGTTGTTCTTAGATTTAAAAAAAACATGCAATGCGAGTCCCTTTATTCACCGGAGTTTCTGCAATTTAGGTCAAAAAGTTTCAGTCTTTGCATTGTAGAAGTAAAAAAAATGATCTTGGCAAAATTGGCAATTTCTTCATCCATGGATTACTACATGCTAGTGAATAACGATTGACCTTGATTTGATTTATGTTTTTTCATCCAAATCCTTGATTTAACTTATGAATAATGATCATATATTTTTTGAGCAGCTTAAAACGTTATTGACAGAATTGATCATATTATCATTATGAGCAACAGTGTGATTTCATTTTTCATGGTTGTACTAATGAAAAAAAAATAAAAACAGGAATCTATGTCGGTGGAGGCAAGGTGGTTCATTTCACCCGTTTTCCGGTGGCATCTCCAGATTCCGGTGAGGAAACGGTGATGCCCTTCCCATCATCCTGCTCGGAATTCCCAGACTGCGGATTCAGCCGGCAGCAAAAGCAGGACACATGCGGCGTCGTTTTATCCTGCCTGGACTGCTTCCTGCAGAAAGGAGCTCTCTACACCTTCGACTATGGCGTCACCCCTTCAATGTTCCTGGCCAAACTCCGAGGAGGCACCTGCACCACCGCCAACTCCGACGACCGGGAAACGGTTATCCACCGAGCAATGCACCTCCTTCAGAACGGCTATGGAAGCTACGACCTGTTTCAGAACAACTGCGAGGACTTTGCTCTGTACTGCAAAACAGGGCTTTTGACTGTTGACAGCCTCGGTGTAGGAAGGAGCGGCCAGGCTTCGTCAGTGATCGGAGCTCCGCTGGCGGCGCTGCTTTCTTCCCCGTTGAAGCTGCTGATGCCGAGTCCGGTTGGCGTGGCGGCAGTGACCGCCGGGATGTACTGCGTGAGCCGCTACGCGACTGACATCGGGGTGCGCCGTGATGTGGTGAAGGTGGCTGTGGAGGATCTGGTGGTGGTTAACCCTGAAAGATCAGTGATTCCTCAGGAGTCACTCATATAAAATGTGCTGATTTCAAAAAGTTCGGTTGCAGTTTTAATCTATCAACTGTGGATGTAACTAATGAGTATTTTGTGTTATGTGACAATTTGACATTTGGCTAGAAATTTGTCATTTCATTTCTTGAAGATTTGAAATGATTTTGTTTAAAAGACTAATTATGTGACATGATATACTAACTGATATAAATTGATATGTAACAAGGACCACAAATGTAACAATTATAGGCCTTCTATACGCCATCCGTATTTTACTTATTTACACTCCGTATTTTTATTAAATAATCATATATACAATGATAATGATATATAACTGATTTACAAATATATATAATAGGAGTAGTATATATGATGCATATGTCTGATATACATAATTATTGACCATATTATATATATCGAAGACGTATTATTATTTTGGACCGCAAAATAAGCAAAATACGAAGCATATCTCAACAATTATCATTAATGTGGTGGTCAACATCAGAGTGCATGAAACGTGTGGAGCTAGAAGATGGAGGTCATCAACTCAACTATGCAAAAGCTTGTCTTTAGTTTCAAGTTAACTTAATTCACAAAAGTGGTATTTAGGGTCTTCGTCTTTTCTTAATAGTTAAGGCCAAAAGCTTCACATCAACCCAAATTTTCATTCAAAAGGACACCATTAGTAAAGGTTCAACCTAATTCACCCCTTCTCCTATATTAATATTAAAATCTATATGTACTTCATTGGTCATGTATCCTTGACACTATTTTGAACGGTTTGACGGAAAGTTTGATTATCAATAACCTTTATAATACACGTTGATTGTTAGTTCTTAGCAGACCATGCACTGCTTAATTTTTATGAGAAATCGACAATTTTACTCGTTTTATCAATTAGCTAGTAGTAAAAAAGTTACATATCTCCCCTCATTCATTTGAGTGTCGCATAGTATTTATAAGGACAATATGCACTCAATATACTAGTCACCGTGCATATCTTGATTGAAATTTGTGGAATCTGATTAGAAATAGGAACGATTGCAATTTGATTTTGATGTGGGAGTTTATCAAGACGTAAATACAGAAAGATTAAACACATACTAGTATTTTACTCATCATATAGATCAAGATACTAATGAAGCAATATTATTACTCTCTCTGTAAGTGTAAGTTATCTTATTTTTCAAAAATATTTTTATATACAAAAGTAAAATACTAAACAATGTACATATAGCAAAATCTGTAAACATTGGGCCCTCGGTAGCAAAAAGGGAAATTCAAGAGCTTGTGGTGGATTGGGCCAAGCAAAAGAAGGCCGAGAAGGGACGAGAAAATTGTAGATACTAAGAAAGAAGAAAAAAATTTCATCAGAAGAGAAGAGAAATTCGGAGAAGAAAAGGTTCGGATGGCGAATTTATACGTGAAGGCGGTGCCGCCGACGGATCTGAACCGGAACACCGAGTGGTTCACGTATCCCGGCGTCTGGACAACCTACATATTGATCCTCTTCTTCGCCTGGCTCCTCGTCCTCTCCATCTTCGCCTGCTCCCCTGGCATCGCCTGGACCGTCGTCAATCTCTCCCACTTCCTCGTACGTTTTCCCATCTTCTTCTTGGATGATAATTTAAGCTTCCTGTATTGAATTCCAGGTTGCTCGAATTTGCTTTTGATTCCTAGGATTTCTGAATATGTTTCAGCTTTTTATGCTCAAAATCATGATTTTTGGGACTGTGTTATATCCTATTCAGCTTTCATGTGCTTGCTGTTTATTGCTTAATATTCATGAAAGTTGTTTCATTTTTTGTAAAATATGAGGTATTATACAAGAAAAGATGTATGCCTTTTGCTCAAGCTCTTCCATTATGGCCTAACTTATTGTTGTGGCATGATTTTGGACTGAAAATGATTGATAAATGTAAAAAATGTAGAAACAGGATTCTGTATTCATGTCGAAAGGAAGCAGTTTCGAAACAGGACTCTTTATGTGGAACCTAAGGAGTCTTTCAGTTAGTTGCTTATATGCTCGAGTTTTGATCAAATAATCTAGTTACCTTGCAGTGATACGAGAGCTCGAACCCCCTGAAACAGCCCTATTTGTTCTTAGTTTACTTAGGCTAAAAGCATGAATCACATCCCCGAAATGATGTTGCTTATCTTCATCAGTCTCTCAACTTTGAATTCGACTTTATTGGTGGACATGGTTTTGCAGGTAACATATCATTTCTTCCACTGGAAGAAAGGAACCCCTTTTGCTGATGATCAAGGGATGTACAATGCATTAACTTGGTGGGAGCAGATTGACCACGGAAAGCAGCTTACACGCAACCGAAAGTTCCTCACAGTTGTGCCTGTGGTCCTGTAAGCCACTCTCCTTATCCGTCTGTCCATACAATTTCTGTCGCCACTGAACATTTGACCTAACAAAAGGACCATGATTCATCTGAATATGTCTGAACATTGACTCAGGTACTTGATAGCTTCGCACACAACAGACTATGAAAACCCGATGCTGTTCCTCAACACTCTGGCCGTGTTCGTTCTGGTGGTTGCCAAGTTCCCAAACATGCACAAAGTTCGCATCTTCGGAATCAACGGAGAGCAGTGAGCCCGAAGAACTGAACCAACTGCTTTGACTGTTTTGCTTCCCTGTTCTGACAAAGCACACGAACGGTACGTACCGAAGTAGCATTCTGTGTGTTACTTCTTCTAATAGTAAAAGGTCGAAGCAATAAATGTAACAAACGTAAATCAATGTCTGTACAGTAGAGTTTTGTACTATGGTCCCAGAAAATCACTCACACTGAGTCACACTTGTATTTTGCTGGTTTTCTATGATCTTTAGCTTTTCCCACTTTAAGGAATTCAATGTTATGAATGTATGTATCATGTATGTATGCATGTATGCATGTATGGATTGTCGCTGTCGGATTAAGGAGATTTGGGGAGGATGAAAATCTTCTGGGGAAGAATATGAATATGAATATGGCGAGGGATTGATAGTCAACTTTAAGAATATACAACTCAGAAAGCAAGAGTCTTTAGATAGTGGAGAAAATGATACTAATTTCCGACAATCGGACACACCTTAGAATCTTCAAAAGCTGCCTCACCAAATGGAAGCTATGATGACATTTATATTCTCAGTTCTTAAGCCGAAGTGCGCATCCTGTATTTTACTCGGATTAATCCAAAATATCAATAAAATGACACTACTGTCCCCTACAAGTGGGTTAGTTTCTCAAAAATCAAATAAGTTGAGGTCATTTTCGTACTTTTACACTGTATTTAGTAAAATACTAGACTGCATATAGCAATACCCTTCTAAAGCTACATCCAGATCAAATATAATCTCTCCGTCCCAATTCAGATTATATTAAAAGGAAAGTGTGTATTTTAAGTTAAAACGTCTGAATACGAACAGTTTAGAGCGGGACGTAGAGAGTAGTAAAATATGCATAAGTGGTGCCCTAGTTGACTTCGGGATATTGTTGCGTTCATAAACATCCAGATCATATATACTCTCTCCATCCCAATTCAGATTACATTAAACGGAAAGTGTGTATTTTAAGTTAAAACGTCTAATTAAGAAAATGTGCAATTTAGAGCGGAATTCAGAGCGGGACGGAGGGAATCGTACAATATGCATAAGTGGTGACATAGTTGACGTCGGGATGTTGTTGCGTTCATAAACATAGTTCTTGGTATTTGGTGAGGGGGGAGAAGTTAGGTGAGTTTTGGTTTGAGTTGAGGCAGGTGATCTCGTTGCTTAAATTAATGTTGTTACATTCTTAAATTCTGCAAACTCGAGACTTATCATTCTTCATCATCAATATCCTAGTTTGACCGTTCCTTACAAAAACTAGGTTCAACTATAGCTTTATACCAAATCTAAGTTGGACTACATTAACAATATTTTGATACTGTACCGTAAATTTCTTCGATTTTTTACCATTCCGTCTATAATCATCTTTACATTTTATCATCATCAACTAATTACTTTATCTGTTCGAACACTGGAAATCTATTATGTATTATTATCAACCAGTTACTCTATCCGTTCGACTCTAAAGTTAATTATGATACAACAGTTTTGTATTATCTTAAATATTGATCAGATTTTCAAAAAAATGAAGTAAAATGATTTCGATAAAAAATTCAACACTAATTGAAATTGGACTGAACAGCTCATCTTTTGAGGGCATTTCTTTTAAACTAATGCAACCCTAGAACCAATTCACATAAACATGATCCAGTAAACAAGGAAAGAAACACAGCTCCAATCCCAAAATCATCAAAAGCAAACAAATTCCATATATTAATATTCTCTGTTAGCACATCATCATGTTCATATTCATCATCACACTTCCTTCAACTCAACTGCTACATATAATCTGTTACACTACAACTAAACCACCAGAATCTGAACATTTTTCAACACAGTAATTAACTGTAATTAAATTAAATTCATAAAACAAAAAAAAACCACCAGAAAAAACATCACAGAAAAGTAATTACTCAAAAATTAAAGAGCTACACTTATATGCTTTAACTTTCTGTAATAATCTCTTTTTTACCAGGATCCTCCTCCGTTCCAGAATCCGTTCTGATTCGACGCATGATCATCATCTCCTCCGTTAACTTCATCGTGATTCACAGTAGTGGTAATAGTGGTGCTCGAAGGAATCGAATTAACCTGCTGCAGCTTCATATGATTCATCCCTCCTCCAAAAGGAAACATCATCCTCCCCGAACCGTCTCCGAGGTTATGATGAACAGCTGATGAAAAGCTCAGGCCGCCGCCAGCTGGCTTCAGCTCCTGAAACGAGAACCCCGAGGAAGAACCGTAATCCGAGGCCATGCTCATGAAGCCGTTAGAAGAGTTAGCACCGCGCAGCAGCTCTAGGGCTGACGTTGTCGATGACGTCACCTGGTTGAACTTGGGCAGGTCGAAGTGTCGGTAGCCGCCTAGGTTGAGATCCTGGCCCTGATCCAAACTAGGGTTTCCGTAGCTGTTCATGTTCGGAGGGTTTAGGTCAGGGATGTTGTTGATCATGAGCTTCTGGGAAGACGAAGATGAAGAAGTAGTATTATTAATACTGCTGCTGCCGAGGCTGGTGGATCTCTTGTGCTTCCGGGAGCCTCCGCCGACGGGGACGTTGCGGAGGGTCCCACCCTCAGTCCAGTACCTTCTGCAGCTCTTGCAGAAGTATCTGGGCTGAGTGAGGCTGTAGTTGTTGTAGTAGCAGAACTTTGTGTTGGTAGAGTTGCATCTTGGGCAATTTACCACTTTGTCCTTCTGTGGCCTTGCAAGCTTCCTTTGATCACTTGAGCTTGTTGCCATCTCCCCCATGCCTGATCTCATCCCTCCTCCATTAATGTTCATCTCCTGCAACACAAATTCATACAATAATAGAGATATTAACTAATACTTTTTGCCCAAATAATAATTCTTTCTACACATGCAAGGAAAAAGCAGATTAAAGTGATGATGATGCAGTACTAGTAGTGCTTTCATGTGTTGTACATGATCTATATGTTGAACATATGGATGGATCATTAAAGAAAGCCACTTTTCCACTTTCTGCAAATCATGATTTCATGGAAATGGAAGCTGGGAAAACTTTCTTCATAACTAGCTTGAACATAATCAAACCTAGTACATATATAAACCCTAAAACTTGACCATATAGTTAGAAAAATAGATCACCTGAGTCATCCATTGATTGCTGTCCATGGAACTAGATCCAAAAAGAAGAAGAATATGTATCAAAAGAAGAGAAAAGAGATGATCAGATCTTCTTTATCTTTGTTGAAGAAGAGATCAGAAAAGCTGCAGGTTCTTGATCTAGCTAGCTTTCTGTGTTTCTGATCTAGCTTCTGCTAGTCTTCTCAGAGGAAAGAGAATGTGTGTTTGTGTGTGTGGTTTTGGCCTTTACTTATATCACTACTTTATGGATGGAGAATGGTGGAAGGAAAGGGGGAAGACTGTGTGTTTGTTTTGACTATATTAAGCACAACATCTCTATGTGTTAACTTTCCATGAGTCTTTGTCTCATACATGTAGGTATATTTCAAAATCTACACGTTTCAAGATGATCTCGATAAATATTAAACTGAAATAATAGAATAACTTGTAATCTAACATAAATAATCTCGATAGATATAAAACTGCCGGTATTCAGAATGATTTATAGTCTTCTTAAAACATGAAAAATGATAGTGGAATGCTGATTATGTGTGTGAGAATGGTGGGTTTTAGCTTTTTTGACTGGCCCCCTCTAATGGGGGTGCTCTCCATTCTTCTCCTTCTCCATTGTCTCTCTATCCAGCTTCCCTGTGATCATTCATCAATGTTTCCTCTCCTTTTCCATGATTTTTCCTCCTTGCTTTAGTGCTCTCCCTTCAAATAATCAATTCCATTTATATACACAAACATGCATTAATCATGCATATATACACATTTATACTATTATTAGTTCGTACATATTTGAAGTTAGAAAAGGAGATTAATCATGCTTATGTGGAAAACTTATTCAGAGGTGGAACTACAGTCAGATCCGGGTAACCCAGTATCTACCCTGAAATGAGACATCCGATGAGAATCAGGGATTTTCGACCTGAGACGAATACCCTAAAATGTTTTTGCTATTTGAACATACGGTTTAATAAATTTATAATTCCGCCGCTACTCGTAATCGTTTTAGTTAAAAGTTGTCATTTGAGTCATTATACTTCCTCTAGTTACAAATGTTATTATTGCTTTTTGGAATCTAATTATAATTAGCTGCATTTAGTTAGCTCCATCCACCGATCCACGTATGTGTGTGTGTTTTATATATTGTTGCTTAAATGACAAGTATAGTACACATATTGCAGGCTTTTGGTTGGTTAAGATCTGATGGATAACCCTAATTGGAATTAGCTGGAAAAAGACGCATTTCACTGCTCACCCACCTTCTAACATCATTCTAGCACATATTATCATATCCCAACTTTAATTTTGTTGTATATATGGATCATCATTCTATAGTTTTATTGATGACGAAAATTAGCTCACATTTATCCAAAACTTGATTTGATTTTAAGACCAGTAATCTTTCCGTTCCATCTCAATTTACACGAATTATATTATATATATATATATATATTCCAATACATTAATTAACTAAATATTTTTGATTACGTGTATAATTGATCGGTAAAAAAGAAACTTCAAACAGATTAAATGTAAGGAATAGTTTAAATGGTGCGACAAAAGAATTTGCGGTAGGGACGACAAAGCCCCTAGGGTTTGCTAGTGCCTTTCACAAAACAATCAACGATGGAGGTCTACCCATTAATTAATCAGCGGGTTAGATTTAGGCATTTACTAAATGCAGGTCCAGTTTACTTCTGCAGGTCTAATAAAAGTGGAAAAATATCATAATTATCTTTCATTCGTTTATTAATTTTTATAAATATATTTCTAAAATCCTAACCTTGAATGTATAAACCCATCTATGTAATGATTTAACGCGTGTTCAAATTATAAATTATTTTTTCGTGAATTATAATACATATTGAAGAGGGATATTATTGTCATTTCAAATTTAATTTGGACCTGCAGAAGTAAAGTTGACCTGCATTTAGAACCACCCTAGACTTACTATCATATATATGACGTCACTATATCATTTCAGCTGCTTGGCTATCTTAAATTTTACTGAATTGAATTGAAAAAATAAAAAATTATATAATATTAAAATGTGAGTTGCACATTTTGAACACTTTAATTGTTAAGGTATAAAAATTGAGTAATATTGAAATTTTAAACACATTATTTGATTGCTGAAAATGTTGGGTATACAAATTAGAACACTTTAATCAATATTTAGTACAAAAATTGAAATTTAGCCATGTTAGTTGAATAGAGAGTAGTCTAGTTCCTAATTTAGCATGCATTCCACACTAAAAATATACTACTCCGATGCTTAAGCTTTATTCAATTTAAAATGCATTAAAAATGGCCTTTTATTTTATTTTTCTTTCGTTTGATTGCATGAATTTATGATATGGATTATGGAAGCTTAAAATAATAATATAAAGCTTTATATTAGTTTTGGAATAGACCGTCTATATTATACCTATAATATAGACGGCCTATTTCTGCAATTAAAATAGGAAAGGCGGCTCCTCTTTTGCAATTAATATTTACGCGGGTCCTTTTTAGCAATATAGGGAAATTGCATCACAGACCCCCTCCATAAATATATATACCATATTTCTATTTTTTATTTTTCAAAACATTCAGATCATCGTTCCCAATTTCCCATCCCCAAACCCTCTTTCAATCGTCGTTCCCAATCTACGCAATCCAACCGGCGGGAGCTGTGGGCTTGTAGGTTTCCACACGGCCGGTTGCCAGCGGCGCTGGTGGCAGTTCCGTCGCACAACCAGGTCCCGCCGCCGGAGTAATTCCACGATCTTCCTCTGGACCGCCTTTATTATTGTCTCCCTGTTTCTAGCATCGCCGGCGACGACGGAGGAGCAGAGCCTGTTCAACGTGTTCGACCTGCTCTCTTTTCACTTTTGCTAAAGGTTATATCCAAGCTCAATGTATTATGCTCTGGGATTGGATGTTGTTTTGCTTATGCCTTTTCGTTTATTCAATCTGCTGTTGTTTATGCGATCAATTGATCGGATCAGATGTTAGGCTTTGATGTTATTTATTGCTGATGTATTATCGATTGTGCTTTAGGTGATTATTGTTGCTTATGATTTATGAGATTGTTTCTGTAGCGATTTAGATCATGTCATTCTGGAATTATGTTGTCTGATGATGTGTGTTCATACATCTGAAAGCTAAACTGTTTAATGTGGGGTATCTTCCTTCTTATAAAATTTTATGTGTTTATCTTGGAAACTGGACTTTTTAATGTGGATTCTGTCTTGTTATGAAATTTATGTGTTTAACTTGAAAACTAGACTGCTTAATGTGGTTTCTGCCTGCATATGAAATTTTATGTGTTTAACTTAAAAACTAGGTTTATTGATTTGTGTTGAAACTTGATTATTTATTGTGAAAACTGTGGTGTTCGTAAAACTTGATTTTTTAATGTAAAAATTGTGATTGTGAAAATTTGGTTATTAAGGTTGAAAACTACAGTGATTGTAGAAACTATATTTTTAGGCTGAAAACTGTGGTGTTTGTAAAACTTGATTGTTTAGGTTAAAAACTGTTTTTATTGTGAAAACTTGATTGTTTAGGTTGAAAAGTTGTGGGTTGCGAAACTTGATTATTAATTGTGAAAACTGTGAAAACTTAATTATTTAGGCTGAAAACTGTGGTTTTTGTGAAACTTGATTGTTTAAGTTGAAAATTGTGATGGTTGTGAATTTTTGGGCTGAAACCTTTGGTGAAACTTGATTATACTTAACACAACATTATTTAACCTAAACACCTTAGTTTTTATGTACCTAAAATCTGATGTTTATAATATGGAAACTTGTCTTTCTAACCTGAATTCTTTTGTGTTAACAAGTGTTTAAAATACAGAAATTATATTAACTGATTTATTTTTGCGTGAACAGTGCCGTGAATAGTGCGCGTGAATAGTGCGCGTGAACAGTGCCGTAGACGGTCACTCCAGAGACCAACTCTAAAGCTTTAATTTTGGTTTTGAATTGAAATACAAAAATAATTTTGGTTGGAATTTCATAGCAAAACGACGTCGTATTCTATGCAACATCATCCACCTGAGCAGCTTCTCCGTCACCACTGCCCGTCCCCGGCAGCTGAAATGGCGACCTCCGCAGCACCGTGGAAGCAGCTCCTTATGAACGCTATCCACTCCAATTCCCACCTCAAGCATTCCACCTACTTCCAGCTCGTAAGACATCGTACCCCAATTCTTCATTTTCCCCGTTGTCTGAATTCGTTAACCTAATTTTTCTGGTGAAATTCTCGTCAGGCAACTGTGGGACCGAACGGGCTACCGGCGAACCGGACAGTGGTGTTCAGAGGATTCCTGGAGGAAAGCGACAGGATTCAAATCAATACCGACAGCCGAACTTCAAAGGTTCCATCTTTTTCTTCCCCTCAATTATTTGCATAATGTTAATGTGAATGTGAATGCGACTGTTTATGTTATTTTTCTTATTCCTTTTTGACTGCAGGTTGAAGAAATCAAGCAGTGGCCTTTTGCTGAGGTACACTGTAAAGAAATATGCATATTATGTTGTTGTAGGATCAGTAGGAATACCACGTTGCTGTAGGATCAGTAGGTATACTAATGATTACTTGATTGCAGATATGCTGGTATTTCACCGACACCTGGGAGCAATTTCGGGTCAAAGGGATAGTGGATGTCATTGATGCCTGTAATCCTGACCTGCTGAAACTGCAGGTGGTTGCCTCTTTTCTTATTTTGTTGGACTCTGAGTGGTTTTCCTTGTAAGCATATCATGATTCGGCATAGTGCATGCAAATTGGAAGAATACTTCTTTCGTTAGTAGTTAATTTTAATTTATAAAGGATGATTATCTGAGATTATTGCAGTATTCTGAGATATCATGAATAAATTATGCAGCAAAGAGAGAAAGCGTGGTTTGCTAGCTCAATTAGATCAAGGCAACAGTATCTGAGTCCTGCTCCTGGACTCCCTTGTCTGAGTGAAGAACCTGTTCGCGATACTTCTTTGAGTCCTTCTGTCGGTCCTGTTGATTCATTTTGCCTTCTTGTTCTGGACCCTGACCAGGTTTGATATAAAAATGCAACCTTTTTTCTGAAAGAATCCCAGCTGCTTTCCTCCCTAGATTTACTGAGCTCTCTTCCTTACAGGTTGATTACCTAAACTTAAAGAAAAATGAAAGGATGTCGTTTTCATCTACAGGGGACAGCAGTGGAGAAAAGATTTGGAGTTCAAACAACATAAATCCATAACATTGTTGTTGATATATTCTAGTTCATATTATAAGCTAATGCATACTTAGAACTAGAATATGTTGATCTAAGTGTTTCTACCAATTGCAAGCTTTAAGTTTTGTACTTGTCATTGGAATATGTTAGAAGGAGCTTTATGTTTCAGTTGAGTGATTTATGAGTTTCATTTAATGACATACCATTTGACCACATTACCTAGCATACCTGCATAAAGCTATCCACTTTGCAGTATACATAGTTTTGTAATGCTCGGTATCAAATAAGTAGATAATTATGAATGCAAGCTTGTGTTTTACCTTGAAACCGAAAGTAGATAACATCAACTCGACTTACCTGTCACTTTATATTTTATTTTTCTGCTGTGAAGAACATGTAAGAACATTCCAGGGTATTCGAATTGCACCTGAGCTTCTGTTTCAAAGCTGGACATAGCATTCATTGATGTTTCAAAAGCAGTATATCCTCCCAGGTAAAATTTTAATCATTTTGATGTTCTTGATTCCATCCCTCAATATCTATTTTCTGCACTCTGTGGTGGCACAGACGTGAATAATCTTTGTTTTCTTTTACAGCCTTGTGCATTGCCATTTGTCTGTTAATTGACCTGCAAGCTAACAACTTTTCCATTAGGGAGGTTTTAATTTTAAGCTTGCCCCCATAATCCAGAATTACGGATAGTCCCAAAAGCTGAATATTAGTTGATTTGAACAGTAATACTCTTTGTTTTGTCTTTTCAATTCATCTTCAAACTAAAAGGAAATGCATCTCTCTTTCAATCAATTAAATAATCTCCTAGTTATCGTCTTCTACGAAGATCAATAAACTGCTAAAAAATCATTCAATAATCTCAGTTTTTTTGTAGCTGAAAGTGGCACTGGTTAATGGAAGCATTCCTAATATTTTCTTCGGTTTTCAGCAGCGAGGCAGATCAGCTGGAGGCTGAGGCAGAGTCTGCAGAGGTCCTTTCCCATCTTTCACAATGAACACCACTGATAAGCCCCACAATAAATGCATCTCCAAGTGGCAATGCATGAACCAAACCCCTGGATTGTCAGCCACTAATCTAATCGCCGCCCATCCTCCCGCAGGAACTGCAATCGTGTTCATGTATGGAGGATCAACCAAGTTAAGAACTGCTGTTTCTGGATCATAGTTCCCGGTGCCATACCCTACAACATGAAAGCTATATCCATGGAGGTGAATTGGGTGGTTTTCAGTAGTGACGGTTCCCGTATCCTGCAGAATAAGCTGAACTCTAGTCCCATATTCAAGGACATATGTCCTACTCCCATTGAGGGAACCAGTGTTAGAGGGAGGTTTGTTTGGTGCTCCATTGACAAAATCGTAGAATTTCGAAGGTGTTCCTGGAAAATCCTCAGTGAAATACCCATCAAGCTTCCTATAGTAAGCTTCCAGAAGGGAAATATTAGGCTTGATGAAGCTAATATTGTTCATGGAAGCAGCCATGACTCCCCCATTTAATCCCTGGCAATTCTGTTTTGGGTTCTTGGAATGGCACTTCTGTACATTCAGTCCAATTGTAACAAAAAGGTCCCTATCGATTATCAAGGGAACGCTATAAGTGGCATTGCTGATGTTAAGGCTTCTGAGCCCATCCATGACTGTATTAGCAGCAAGATTGTCGTTAAATTTTGGTACAACAGCTGGTAAAGACAGGACACTTGGGGAGGCACCCAAGTAGTGGAAATAGGCGACCGAGGTTACATTCTGGAAATGGATATTTCTTGCTGAGATGTAAGGTCCCATTGAAATGGAATACCTTGCAATGGGTTGGTTTGCTGTGACCAAAACATTGAGAGTTTGTCCAGGTGCAAGCATAACATGATCCGTGGTGAAGGGTTTTGTGTACTCTGCATCAGCCTCAACTATCGTCAACGTGTGGTTTGCAATGGCAAAAAAGTGCTCCGTGTTTAGTGCTGCATTGATCAACCTCAGCAGATATGTCTTTCCAGGTACAACATCAAGTTTATACACATCTAGAAAACGATTCTATCAGAATTTATCCTTAAAAAGGTTCCCATTTTTTTTGAATTGAAACGATGATAAATGTGTTTACTGACCATTGTTTGAACAATTGTAGTTTGGTCCAGGATGACCATTGATGGTAAAAGCATCAGCAATTGGAGGAATTCCCCCGCTTACTGCAACAGTCTGCTCAAGCCGAAGGAGATCTCTCATCCAATACTCCCCTGAAACAAGTAAGCCAGCCACTTGAAATTTCCTTTGTAATCAACAACTGATAAATCATATACTATAAAGAACTAGGATTTACCTAAGATGAGGATTTGCTCTTGATAAGGGTGGATAAAAGGGTAGGGCACGCCAGTCTTGGGGTAGACCAGAATGGCACCATGGACAGTGGCCCTAAGCCAAGAATAATGGGCATGCCAGAAAAAGGTACCCTTCTGTTGTAGGAGAGTGAAGTCATAGGTATAAGTGTTGCCTGGTTGAATAGGGCATTGTGTGATATAAGAAGGGCCATCTGACCAGCAAGACAGCCTTTGCCTAACCCCATGCCTGAAAAACATAATCTTTAATCAGATTCGTATATATAAATGCAATTATAGTAAGGTTCCTAATTAGTAGTAATTACCAGTGGATTGTGAGATTGTATGGAGATCTATTAGTGACTCTGACTAATACTCGGTCGTCTTCTTGTGCATAAATAGTGGGTCCAGGATACATTCCATTTACTGTTATTATATCTCTGGTGTTGCACAGCTTGGTAGCTCTTATAGATTGAACCTTGAGAAAGAATAAGCATGAAACTATAACATAAACAACCGACAATAGAAGTTAGTTATAACTAATAACTGAAGAGATCAATTCACCGTGAAATTATAAACTCTCGTTGATCTTCCTTCAGGCGATCGCACCTTAAGAGCAGCTGTAACGCTCATCAGCAAGTTTAGACAGAGGTACAAGAAGAGCAACTGTTTTGCTGCCATTTCGGAAGTTTGACAAAAGACAGGTAGAGAGAATTGAACTGAATCTCGAGCCATTTCCGAGGCTTTATATATAATGCAGAAATGGACACTAGGTTTTGATTGCATGACCATTTCTGTTCAGCAAAAACTCGAAACTTATTACATAAAAAAGGCTTCCTAGTCTTGTAATTATAAGTTGTTGGGGTGGTATGTTACATTGTAGGGTAGTATGCCCTATTCATGCCTTCACATTTTTTGTCAATCTTTTTTTCTTTTTTTTTTGAAAAGCAATTTTTTTGGCAATCAATTGAAAGCTATAGCAAGGAAAATCTGTATATATGTCTGTATGTATGTTATGAATCCAAAGTATGCTTAAAGAGTCGATTTTCGGACAACTTTTTCTTTTCAAAACATCCATGACTTTTTATACTCTATTGACATTCATCACCATATGTGCACGCCAGACTTTCACTCCATGTCCAAACTACTTGAGTCCTCATCATATTCTTGTCTCAAGTCATCATAAACTTAATTTGATTCACTTAACCTTTTATTAGCTTAGATTGATTACTAATTCAGTAATTATTAGTAGTATCGATCTAGGTTAAAATATTGCGTTATTATGATTTAAAAGAACCGTTTATCGTCTAGATAACGTATTTATTATCGATAAATGACACGCCATTGAATTATGTAACCTGCCATCTTCCAGTACATAAATAACCCAATTAACCCGATCGGTACCACGACACACTAAACAACACATCATCAACATATTATGTTTTGGCAAAAAACACGTGGAATGATTATTAATCAAACGGAAAAAGAATAATAGACATGACAAGAAGGGCATGTTTTCACGAGATTATTTCTTATTGAACCGAATGAAAATAAATTTACTGAAAAATAGAATCAGTATGACTAAATTTATCTAATTTTTATCATGTTAAATTTTGCTAAACTAAATTGAATTGAATTGAGGGACGAAGTGAGAACAATGCATTGGGCAGATTCGGACAAAAATCTGTGATTTGGACAATTCAAAATTGGGTCGTAAGGCCCAACTATAATTTGGCGCAATTGTTTTCCAATCGGGCATCGAAGACTGCTGGGAATAAGATTGCAAAGTCACCTTAGGATTTAAACGGAATTTTAAAACTCAGCCTGCCGGAGTTATGTTTCTATAGCTCAAAACAGACTACACTATGCCGGAAAACAGTGATTCCGGCGATTCTCCGGCCACATTCAACATCACTGATCACTTGCCACTCCGTCTCATCAAATCCGAAATCATCCCTCCTGCACCCAACCGTTCCGGCCCCGCATCGGAACCCGCCGTCGACTGGCTCCACGATTTCGCCGGCTACGCGTGGGTAGCCTACGGCGCCGCTTCTCTGCTAGTCGTCTCGCATTTTCCCGATCCCAGCTCCGAGTCTGAACCCCTCATTGGCCCCATTCTGCGGCAAGTATTCGAGCTAGGAGACTGTGGCACTGTCGTTTCTGCAGTTTCCTGGTCTCCTGCTGCCCCTTCTTCCGGCGACCTAGCTGCGGCATTCGGGAATTGCATCGAGCTCTTCTCCTGCAACTCAGAAACTGCTGGTAAGTTCTCAGCTGAGGCAACTGATAATGTAGTTTGTTAGTGTGACTCTGTGTAATTCTGATTTAGCATTGCATCTCAACCTGATTACTATTCTGTTGCTATGTTATTTTTGTATAAAAACTGCTTCCTGCAGTTTGTTCTTGTTGTTTTAGTTATTGTTCAAAAATTGGTTCTTGATTTCATGAATGTGAGTATGAATTTTCTGATATCAGGTTGTTGATAATGTAGTTTTGTTAGTTTGACACTGTAATTCTGATTTAGCATTGGATCTCAACCTGATTGCTTTTCTGTTGTTATGTTATTGTGTAAAAATTGCTTCTTGCAATTTGTTATTGTTCAAAAATTGCTTCTTTTTTCTCATGAATGTGAGTATGAATATCTACTGATATTCAGGTTGTTATTGTTATTTATTGTTCAAAGATTGCTTCTTGTTCTCATGAATGGGAGTATGGATTATTTTCTGATATTAGGTTGTTATTGTTATTTATTGCTCAAAGATTGCATCTTGTTCTCATGAATGTGAGTATAAATTCTTTACTGATATTCAGGTTGTTTTTGTTGGAGCCAGAATGCAACCCTTGTACAATCTACCAATGTAGAGGGGATCAAATGGACTCCATCGGGAGATGGGATCGTTGCAGGTGGGATTGAGGTGGTTCTGTGGAAAAGGAGAGAGAATTCGTGGGAAAGGGCGTGGAAGTATAAGCCAGAAGTGCCACACACTCTTATATCTGCTGCAGGATCGATTGATGGACCTCTGGCAACAGCACATCGGGGGACATTGCAGTCAGAAAATTTGCCTTTAGTTATACGCGAAGCAAATAAGTGTGTTCTAGTTAGTTATGGTCATGGAGATTCTAAATCTGTTCAGGTTGAGCTTCGTCATCCATCACCTGTTTGTATGATACAGTGGAGGCCATCAACAGGAAGATCACTAAGTAAAGATGCCAGACATCCTAGGAGGCCAGTGTTGTTAACAAGCTGTCTTGATGGTACTGTAAGATTATGGAGTGAGAATGACGATGGCAGGGTTAAAAAGACAGGAAAGGATAGCCATGATCATAAAATGGCTCGGTGTTCATTTATAGTTGTTGCTGTAGTTGAGGTGAACCAGGCTCTGAATGGAGCTTTAGGCTCTAATGTGTATGTAGCATGGGCTGGTGAAGTTGAAGGCTTTTCCTTAAATGACTGTCAATATGATAAGACTGGCTCCTGTGAATGGTTGGTTGGGATTGGTCCTCAATGTACGGTCACTTTCTGGGCTGTTCACTGCCTTGATGATTTTTCTCCTCAGAGATTTCCAAGGGTCACATTATGGAAGAGACGAGAGCTGAATAGCCAGGGTGGAGGATTGCTGCTCAATAAAGTATTCATCGGAAGAAATAGAATGTATAGCCCACCCACAGATTGCTCTTTAGTTGGATTGCGGTCCTGTAATTCTCTAGCATGGCTTCAGTTACATACTAAGCCATCACCTAATGCATCAGAGAGATCTAGTTCTGATCTGTACCGTGAAGAATTATTATCATCTCTCTCAGAAGGTATGTTGGATATCGATAGTCATGCTGGAGATATTTTAAAGGTTATAGTCCATCCTTATTTATTGGAAGGTGGGCTTGCGGCCTCTTTGGATGCGAATGGAGGTGTTTTGTTTTGGTCTCTAAAAACTGCTTCCAATAGCATTGCTGGCTTGCCTACACTGAACCCTTCTTGTAAGTTTTCAGGGAGAAATAACTTTTCAGAATCTGATGTCAAATACACTAGTTTGGGTTGGACACCTGCTGTCTTGAATGAGGACCAAGTTCTGGTCTTGGGTCATGCTGGTGGTATTGATTGCTACATATTAAAGGTCCTGGGAAATGGAAGAGATGTTTTAGACTACCATCATTTGTGTACAATACCATTTGGTAGTCAAGACTTCAATCAAGGACCTACTACCCTTTGCGCAATCCCTTTGCCTTCTACGTGTCAGAAAACGTTTATCTGCAATAAATTTATGCTATTAGCTATATGGAAGGGAACTTTTCGAGCTCTTTCATGGAAACTGACGCTCCACCATCATTTAGCTGGAAGCTCAATTGACTGTCCTTGTGATATTAAAAGTACAGTCGGGGACAATATGTGGTCAACGTTTGAGAGTGAGTTTTCTGGCATGAGATATTGTATGTCTGCTTATCCTTGCTCATCGGTATTTCCTTCTCCATGCGACAAAGATGTGGTTTCAAGTTTCTCTGTTGTCCAGCCTAGTCATATCTTTTCTTCTGGAGGACAAGACTCTCATTCTACTGATGAACTTGGTTATGAAAGCTCTTTATATCACATTGTCACTGGGTGTGATGATGGTACTGTTAAACTTTGGAGAAGTGTGCCAGCAGATAAATCAAGTTCTTATGCCTTATGGAATCTTGTTGGTGAACTGGCTGCACATCAAGATCCTGTTTTGGCTGCATCACCAAGTTTGTGTGGCGGAAAGCTTGCAACTGCATCCTCCCCAGCAGATTGTACAACTAGTGGTAGTATTCTTCACATATGGGAATCTATGCTCCTTGGGAATGAGGGCCTATTTGTTTTAGAGGACACTGTATCTTTAGATTCTAAAGTCCTTACTTTAAAATGGTTGACACTGGGCAGTGGCCTCTCATTGCTAGGTGTCTGCTTACAAAATGAGGTGAGAATATATACTCAAAAACGTTGTGGAGGAGGAGACAATTTGAAGTTGGATCTTGCTGAAGCAAGCATTTGGGTGTGTATTGCTGTAACTCATACAGATAATGCTATTCAAGATTTCTTTTGGGGACCAAATGCCACCGTTGCGGTTGTTCATCTCAAGTATTTTTGTCTCTTTACCCATTTGTCTAATTCGGATTATGAGAATTTGCAAATGTGCTTCCCAAAAAGTTGCAAGGACTTTTCTTCTGCTTCCAATGTGGATTCTGTTGGCAATTTACTTCCTGGAGTTTTCTTTGATTCTGACATTCATGATGCCAAAGAATCTTCAGTGAAAGGCTGCAGTAGGCTCTTCCAATCCAGGCTCTCCATAAATTCGCAAGCAAGAGATATCACATCGCCTGTGGATGCAAAAACTAGTTTCTTTGGTTTTTGGAGCTTTTCTGGAATAGCCGAGATGCTTGGAGGACCTCTACCTTGTTTTCATCCTGAGGTGCTTTTCTTAAACATATGTGCAGGTAATCATTCATTTCTCATCTCTGCTCAATTAAAATTGATTTTTTTAATTATTATTTATGAGCTTAGAGCTGCTTCAAATAGTTAAAATTTCAATTTATGTATTTGATTTTTGAGCTATCTATCTGGAAAAAAACTAGATGATACCCGCGGCCAATGCCCGAATTTATATTTAAAGAAAAATATACACATTAAATAGGGGTTTATTTGATAATTACTAATAATTTTTTTGTGAGCTGATTGGAAATTTCTTTGAAAGCCATGTGGAAAAAAGTCCTCTTGTGGTATAGATTATAGATAAGCTGCATTTAAATTGTGGTTTCGTAGTTTTACACTATCCAAGAAGAACATATGTTCACCTTTTAGTCTTTCTACCGTTGCCACATGTTCTTCAAATTTTGCCATCTCTTTCTTTTCCAAAGTGGTATTTCTTGTACTATATTGAGCCTATCATCATCATGATGCCTTTGTTGGTGCTGTCTCAGGTAACTGGAAACGTGCCTATGTAGCCTTGCAACATCTTGTTGACAACCTTGCATCTGCTAAAGCATTTGGTAAAGCGTATTGTGTTAGGAAAGAAAACCAAGTTATACCACAAATTCCTTTGGCAAATTATCTTGATGGTCTCCTCCCTTCAAGCTTGGGTGAAAAATCATTTCAGTGGGCTTCATCGGCAGATGAAATCTCATCTTCTTCTCAGTTTCAGAAAAGTGCATTTGCATTTGACTCCAGCTGGACCTCTGGTGGTACTGATACTGCCTCTGATTCATCTAAAATAAGAGATTTTGTCGACGTGCTAGATAAGCTTTATGACTCTGCCCGAATAAGCAACCTGGAGAAATTACAGATTCATGCAATTATTGATATTCTGCAAGAACTTAGTAGCACAAATACTTCTTCTGCTTATGGAAGTCTTGATGACTGTGGCCGAAGGTACTATCTTTTGGTCATAAACTTGGGTTAATTATAACCGATTATTATACTGCATTTCCATGGTTTTGAGCTGTTGCGTTTGTATTCCATCTGCCATCTTTCTATGTGTGTAGTGTGCAGGGTGTAAGTGGGATCTAGACTTTGCAGCTGTACAAGTTGTGAAAGTTAGAAATTTGCTGAGTTCATATATAACATCTGTTGCTATTGCTACTGTTTTCTGCTAAATGCTTTTAAGTTTCTATTGTTTTACTATTTTCTTGCACATTGCTTCTTTCTTGTCACTCTCTTTCCTAATGTTTATCAACGTCTATTATCAAGGTTCTGGGTAGCAGTGCAGTTTAGGCGGCTGTATTTTACTAAAAGAAATGGTAGATCACCATTGGGTGGAGAGGCAGTTGTTCCTTCAGAGCTTATTGGATGGGCTTTTCACTCAGATTGTCAAGATAACTTGTTTGAGTCTCTTTTACCAAAAGAACCGTCTTGGCAAGAGATGCATGATAATGGTGTCGGGTTTTGGTATTCAAACGCTAGTCTACTAAGAGTGAAGGTACATCTGCAGCTAATATTATATCACTTTGCTACATGACAGTGCCTCTCACTTGTTTTTGATGAATGATTGTGCTAGCAGCATCTGACTAGATAAAAGAAATTGTTTTTATTGATTAATTATGATGATGCAGTGTTTATTTCTATGCCATGCATCTTGATCCAACCTTATTTGTATTTTTATAAATATAGATGGAAAAATTGGCCAGGCAGCGGTATTTGAAAACCAGAGATCCAAAGGATTGTGCTCTTCTTTACATTGCATTGAATAGGATTCAAGTTCTGGCTGGTCTTTTCAAAATTAGCAAAAATGAAAAGGACAAACCTTTGGTGGCCTTTCTTTCACGCAATTTTCAGGTATGGTATCCGTTCTTTACTGTTGCAGTGTGGCTTGTTTGCTTCATTTCCAGTTTACTTTCCATGAGTTCATTTTTATCAAGTAAAAGCTCATTCTTTGGGCTTTTGGTTTCCAGATTTGCTATAATTTACGTGTATCTTGTTGAAGATATTTTTATTCAGATACAACCAATTGCATCCAAGTCTCTTTTCCTTGTCCTTTTCCTTTTTAACTCTTCATTTTATGATATCAGGAAGAAAATAATAAGGCAGCTGCTTTGAAAAACGCGTATGTTTTGATGGGAAAACACCAGTTGGAGCTTGCTGCTGCTTTCTTTTTGCTTGGGGGAGATGCATATTCTGCTGTTAATGTATGTGCCAAAAACCTAGGGGATGAGCAACTGGCTCTAGTAATTTGTCGTCTTGTCGATGGTAATGCTGGGCCTTTAGAGCATAATCTCATCTCAAAAGTCATCCTTCCATCATCAATCTTGAGAGGTGATTACTGGCTTGCAAGTCTGCTTGAGGTACTTGTCAAAAAGTTTTCTTTTTTGGTTTATTTTTTATTTATTGTGGGCAGACGTTTAATGCCTACATTTGACATTTGCAGTGGATACTTGGAAATTATTTTAACGCTTACCTGAGAATGGTTGGCTTTGAGATGAATTTGACGAATAATGAATCAACCATATCAGCCCGTCAAAAATGTTTTCTAGACCCGAGTATTGGCCAGTATTGCCTGATGTTGGCAAACAAGACGAAGACAAAAAATGCAGTTGGAGAATCAAGAGCAGCTGTTTTCAGTCGTTGCGCTACATTGATGAGTGCCACTGCCCTTGGCAGATCTGGATTGCCTGTAAGTTATCATGATTTTTTGTTTCTTAAGAGCTAGTACCGCTTATTGCGCACCAATATAATATGATCACGTTGTATTCAGTAGATATATTGAGTAATTCACGTGTCCTGTGTATGTCACGTGTCCTGTGTTTCTGAAGGTTATTTACATTTTCATGAATAGGTTGAAGCGTTGGAATGCCTTTCAACACTGAGTGTTTCTGGTGCTTCTAGTCAAGGAACTGCCTTGGATACTGGAAACATTGAATTCCTAAAAGAAGTTATGAAGCCATCTCATAATGGAAAGTCCTCAAATTGGATTTCTGATGACCTTACTAAGCATAAAGAAGTACATGCTAAAACCGAATTTGCAATGAACTATTTATCAGAAATGTTGAAGGAGCATCCTAGTTGGAGGCATATTAATACTGAGATCTTTGGTAAAATTACACACGCGGAGCCTGAGAATGAACAATACAAGAATTCAATCGAAGAGTTTGTCAATAAATTAATAGCAACACTATTATACTTCCAGCAGAAGTTCATGCTGGATGCTCTTAAGCTGATTGACCAGGTATGAAAAATTTCACATCTTTTTGGTCTTTATTCACTGTCTCTTTGACTCGGTTTTTGTATTAACAATAACTCTCTACAGATAGTTCTATTCTTGTGTCTCAACGGTCTCCATTTTATTGGGTACCACGTGTTGGTTACATGTGCCTCGAGATTCATATCATCAGCCGAAGACTACAGATGTGGTGGTTTCCTATCACATAGTATGTTGCCCCAATTGCAGTCCATTTTTTTTGGAGAAGTTTCCGTCGTTTCAAAATATGTTGTCATCTGTGTCTCAAGTTCTTCCTGCTTAACATCATTTCCGACGAAGAATATCACAGCTTCTGGGAGTGTAGCTTGGGAGCTGTACCGCCGCAATCTGATACGTGCATTATGGTGTCTACGAGCCTCGTTGATGTTGTTTTCTGGTTCGTTTTCTCAAGATAACGTACATATACCTTTGAGAGTTCTTGATATAGCAGAGTACTTTTTGTATTTTGCTTCCGCTTGGGAACAAATCAACATAAAGGGTCTTGCGTTAATAACCAAACCTCTTCTATTAAGATTCCTTCAAGGGTATACTCCTCAAGATATAAACAACGACTTGAAAGATATTCTCTCTGAGATTAGAAAGGTTGTGAGAGATGGTACATTGTTCGACAAAGTTGATGAGATGCAATATATACGAACGGGAGATTTACTGACCAGAATACCCGAAGAGGAGAGATGGCTGATTATCTGGTGTTCTCTTTGGGGCCAAGTATCAAGTTCTTTTAAACCTCTGCTAAGTTTCTTGACTGAAAACATCGAAGAGAGTTTCTCCGCTAAATCTTCAGGAGAACCATTACCAGGAGCAGCACTGTTATCTTTTTCTAAGCTACAGTATGCCATGTGTAAGCATGTTTCTGTTTATTGTGCGAAGCAGCTAGCGTCACACCTGCTTCTAAAAGGAAATGCTGGGATTAGGGCTTCTCTTTTAGGCTCAGATGATGATCGAAACGATCCTATTTCTCTAGGGGGCTATGTTAGTCAAAGATTGGGAAAAAATATATTGAAGAATGATGCTGATCTGGAAGCCTCTGAAATTTTCTGGCATATCTGTTCTGATCCCAAAATAATTCCCGGTTTTATTGATCAAAATTTGAAAGTGTTTGAGCGTTTTAAGCATAATTCATCGGGAGGATGGGATGATGTGTGTATGAGTATCCTGAGGGAGTTTGAGGGCGGGGAAAACAGTCAGGAAGAAAATGGAAGCGGAAGTGAAACCAAAGGTGCAGGATCGCCCATGGCATGCCTAACCCCAAATGATCATCCTTTTCTCAGTTCTGGAGGTGATAACATGAAAAGGGCTCTTCCGTTTAAAATCCCTGCAGAAATATATAAAAGGCCTGGAGAGCTCTTAGAGGTAATTTGTTTATATATATATATATATATATATATATTGATAAATATATTTCATTTCATGCTAACATTGTTTTGAAAGAATTTAGTTATGCCGTCCTAAATATTATTATTTCTGTTATATTCTATGTTTGCAGGCTATGTGCATCAACTCCATCGATCATCATCAAGCTGCTCTTGCTACGAACAAGAAGGTACACCACGGTCTCCTTTTGGATCTTATTTTGAGTTGTATAAGAGCTTGAATGATCCATATCATCAGAAAATAGTACCAGTTTTGTATTCTTTTGATAAAATTAAAATTTTTAAAAGCGGCAGAATTTGGATTTTTGAATCTTCGTTGTACTATAATTTAGTCAACCATCAGTTCTGATGCTCCGGTTACTCCAATATTAGGGCAGCACTGATTGGTTTTATGATGCCTAAGTTAACTTTTCCTTTTTTGCTCTTGATATACCTACGACGATCTCTTTGTAGTTAGATACAGTGTGGCTAGTCAGTTTCATAAATCTTGTACGTATTCTTTTGTTTAATTTTGCCTTTATGTATAGGGAATAGTATATTTCAAATGGGAAGACGGGTTACCTGATCGAGATGAATCCGAATACATTTGGGCAAAGGCAGACTGGCCCCAACATGGCTGGGCTGGATCGGAGTCAACTCCGGTTCCCACATGCGTTTCTCCTGGCGTTGGTCTTGGTAGCAGGAAGGGATTGCACCTAGGTTTAGGCGGAGCAACTATCGGGCCAGGTATTTCTGCCAGACCAGCTAGAGAGCGGATGAATAGCGGAGTAACCAGCAACCTTGGTTGGGGTATACAGGAAGACTTTGAACAATACATCGATCCAACTCCCACTGTTGAGAGTGTACGCACCAGTTCATTCTCAGCTCATCCTTCAATGCCACTCTTCCTCGTTGGTTCCAGCAATACACACGTATACTTATGGGAGGTATGCATATAGTATCTTGCTTCTTTTTTTAATAAAAAACTTTGAGAAGCTATACTATTTCAAATTTCCGAGCACGATATTTAAAATTATGAAATTTTTCCAGTTTGGCAAGGACAGAGCAACTGCAACTTACGGAGTGCTTCCTGCTGCAAATGTTCTTCCTCCTTATGCCCTTGCGTCGATATCATCAGTAAGGTTCGACCAGTGCGGACACAGATTTGTGAGCGGGGCTTTAGATGGAACTGTCTGCACATGGCAGCTCGAAGTTGGAGGAAGGAGCAATGTCGGACCAACAGAATCATCCACCTGCTTCGATAATCATACATCGTATGTACTCGAACTCTTCATCTTACTCCAGATTTTATAGCTAAACGCGATTTTCATTTCTTAGGGATGTCACCTACATTACTCCTAGCGGATCAGTCATAGCAGCGGCAGGATACAGCTCAACTGGGGTTAACGTGATCATCTGGGATACACTAGCTCCTGCCGCCACTTCTCGGGCAACCATCATGTGCCATGAAGGTTCTTCCTCGTCTTTTTTCTACATTTTAATTCGCTTCTTTTTTTGCTTATAAATCTTCCTGATACGCTCAGGTGGTACTCGTTCTCTTTCTGTGTTTGATAATAACATTGGAAGTGGTTCTGTTTCACCCTTTATCGTCACCGGTGGAAAATCGGGTGATGTCGGGCTTCACGACTTCCGGTACATAGCCACAGGAAGGACAAAGAAGCATAAACACTCCGAGACAAGTGAGGCAAACGGTCATCATACGAGTAAATCCGGGGATCAGAATCGAAATGGAATGCTCTGGTACATACCAAAGGCTCATACAGGTACTTTTCGAGTGTTATATGTTTTTTTTTTTTGTTTTTTTTTTTAATTTAAACCGTCATTGACGGGGTTTTGAGGGTTCGAGTGTTATTATGTTGAAGGGAGTATTACCAAGGTTTCGACCATCCCAAACACGAGTCTTTTCCTGACTGGGAGTAAAGACGGAGATGTGAAGCTGTGGGATGCGAAGAAAGCGAGATTGGTGTTCCACTGGCCGAGGTTGCACGAGAGACACACTTTCCTAGCCTCCCGCGGCTTTGGAGGAATAGTTCGGGTAATTTTCTCGCTACAATTTCATAAACAAAAGAACAATGTCTGATTCCTTTTTATGTGTATAATAGGAGGGTGTGACTGATATTCAAGTCTACTCTAATGGCTTCTTGACCTGTGGGGGAGACGGGACGGTGAAGCTGGTTCGACATAAGGATTTCACCGACTTGTGAACTCAGAATCCGGTCGGAAAATACTGTGCATAACATTAAACCTCGTATTATCTGTAGCATGTTAGTGCAGAACTCATGATCAGGTTTCAGTTTACACGTTTCATAATGATTTGTAGAGACTGGCCGTGATTGAAGGACTGATCGGTCATGGTGTAGGACAACGTAAGGAGACATGAAACATGGTGCATGTGAATTAATGAATAAAGAACAGTGTCTGTGTTTGTGTGCATTCTTTCTTCTGTTTGTTTCTATTTCCTCCTGTCACGCCGAGAACCTTACAATCATACATTAAATTAAACAATGAATCCTTGTTGAAGATGATATAGTCCACAATATACTACTCCGGTGGCAGTACTGACATATTTTAAAGCCTAGATCCGATCACAACATCATCGTTATCAATCCGCCGCCGCTTATCACTTTGTCATCACCGCTTCCTCGTACCAACATCATTAGCGGATCTAGAAAAATATATCAGGGCAGACGGTAGTGTAGAGCGGCACCACAGTGATATTTAACCGGAAATTACTATTTACAGGTTTGTCCGACTCATATGAGGGCAGACTGGCGCCACTCTGCCCAAACCTGTAAATAAATCTGCTACTGTATATCACGTGTCTTTATTTTCTTGTTATCGTTTTGTTATGTAACGAATAATAAACGGTGATGGTTTATTAGTATATGTATATATTGATGAAATAATATGAATATGTAATATAATAAATAAACAAAAAGATACTTATATCTCAATTATCATTTCACGTACATTCATCACATTTCTCATTTCTTTCACTTTCCATATATAGTAGGTGTCAACAAATATCAGCATCTTATATTAGAAACGATGAACAAACTTAAACCTAAAAATACAACAAAATATGAAAAAACAGACAACAGCATGTGATCGTGTGAGCTTCTTATTTTTCTCCAGGGCCCCACCACTTCCCCTTTTTTTCTTTTGCGTAGTAAAAGGAAAAACAATTATTCCCATCACCAAAATCTAACTAAACGCATCCTCTCGGGGCAAACCCGACCCGGTTACCCTGCAGGTCGAACGACACCCGGAACCCCTGCTGCTGGATGTTCCCGATGATCGACAGCCCGCTCATCGTGCCGGCGAACGCGAAGCAGAACCTCCCGCCGGTGTCCACCGGAATCAGGTAGTTCGACGCCGGCAATGACACGTCAGCGCCGGTGAAATGCAGCACCACTGTGGGAACCTTAACCTCACTCTTCCCGGACAGATCAAAGCACGTGTCGAAAAGGGAGAAGTCCGGAGCTCGCCGGAGATCCGCCGCACCTCGTCGGAACGCATCCCGGAGCGCCACGTACGCGGGTCGGGTCAACCGGGTCACCGACGTGCCCGAATCCACTATCACTCCACCATTCCCGGCAGCGTCCAGCTTGAACAAAGACTGTGTAATTCCGGCAACCCGCGACCCACCAACGCTGACCCCTGTCAGCCCGACGTAGTAGAACGTGTCCATCTTCGGGTTGGTCAGCAGCGGCGTGAAAACGGCATTTCTCGACACGGCGGCGCGTCCAAACACGAGCGCCGACGGTTTCGAAGTAGCAGACCGGTCGACTAAGCAGTACGAGAATTTCTGGCCGAACTTGTACCCGGCCTGGACCGGAAACGACAGTCTCCCCCGGCCGAGCCCGAGCAAACCCGCGGCGCCGACGAATAAGCCCTCATTATCATGCCCGCACCCGAATGCTACGTTGGGCACCTTCACGCGCCGGAAAGTGAGCGTCTCGGTGGAGAATTCCCCGAACGTGAAGCTCCCATCTCCGTAAGAAACCTGGTAGAGGCACTTTTTCCGGTTGTTGCATCCCGGAGAATCCAGCCGGCGGCACACCGGCGACCCGCAGGTGACTCCGGCGAAGGAGGTGGATCTCGCCGGGTTGAATACCGGGTCGGACTGCGTGTAGCATTTCTTGCATGGAGAACACTGGATCCAAACGACGTCGCTTCCTGTATCCAACACCATATACGAGTACCTCGGCGGCGTCCCAACTCCGATCCGAGTGAAGTACTCCCCACTCCCCTGAGCTAAACCGGAGATCACCGAGCTGCTGAAATTCATGCCACCATTACGAGGCTGAGCTTTCGCAGCGGCGAGATCGTGAATCGACTTCGCCCTCACTGCATCTCGCCCGAGACGGAACCGGAATAAAGATTCCGGCGTGGTGGCGGAGGATGAGGAGAGCGCGTCGACATGGTGCAGAGGGAGGGAGAAGATGGAATCTGATTCAGACTGAATCAGTTGGTCTGATTGGAGGAGGTTGGAGTCGTCGTCGTCCCAGGAGAGGGATCGGGGTGGCGCCGGGAGGGAGGTGGGGACGAAGGTGGTGTAATGGAGGTTGGCGGCGGCGGTGGAGAGGGAAATGAGGAGGAGGAAGAAGACGGAGGATTCCATTGGATGAAGAAGATGGAGGAGGAGGGATTGGGGGAGCGGTGGTATTAGTAGGGGGTTTTGCAGAGGAGGAAGGGAAAGTGCAGAGTACAGTGTGAAATCAGAATTATGGGAGGGATTAGTGGAGGGGAATATGTTTTTTTTTTTTTTTACTTTTTGTGAGTGGCCAAAAATTTTAATAATCATTATATGTTCATTTTAGTTTTTGTTATAGATTTGATAATGTTATATTAAAAATGTGACAATTATTTTTGTATAGTGGAATGAAATGAGGTTCCTAAAATATCAATTCTCTGACTTAGTTCATTTCAATATTAACAGGCACACTCTTTAATTCTTATATCCGAATGAGATTAGTAATGCAGCATTTTTCGTGGTACTCTATGCAAGTGAAAATAACTTCTATGTAAAATAAATTGTGATTACGCAAAATATATGACACAATTATGATTATTGGATTACAAGTACAAGTAATGTAACACCTTTCTTGGTAATAACTTTATACGATGAAATTTTAGTAGTTAAATAATACACACCAGAAATATTATGAAGGATTTCAAATCGATAATATTACTTTAAATTTATAGTTACTTGTCTGTTGGAATGTTTGATCTAATAAATGACAATATTAAAATAATCAACGTAATATTGTGGAATGAAAATTTTACGACATTGTGATCATATTACATTATGAATTTCTAAGTGTTGGCGACTTTTTCCTTGTTCTTCAAATATTTTCATTTCGTCTTTAAGGTACTATGAAATAGATTGTTTTCACTCATTTAAAATTTTAAGGCGGGTAAATCAGGTTGAAAAAATATATAGAAAGGAATATGAGTCTGAACAAGTTGACTGGATTTAGAGGCAATTTTGAAGTTTTGGGAGATGAACGTTTACAGAGAGGAGGGCCTACATTTGCAGACAAAACATTGGCGTACGTGAGAGATATTTCAAGTTTATTGTTTATACTTTGATCATCTTTTTTTACAAAGAATCTTTGTCCACAAATCCTAATTACTTTTTTTTAACTTCGAAATCCCATTCAATTTAATCTAATAATATGCTTCACCTTTTAAAGAAAAATTCAATTCTCAACCTATTTTTATTGATAATAATAATAAATCAGTACCACTGCCATTACTAATAAAGATGAAGGTACACTATGGTCGTACGGTACCCACCCCTCTGCGAGTGCCTTTAATTTTGAGTGGTCATTAATCATTATGGGTGGCGGGCATCATAAAATACAATTCGGAAAGCCAATGCTTAAAATGAAGAAGGCTATGTCAAGTTCAGCTTTTTGCAAGTAGTCTCAAACAGTTTTAAACAGTCTGAAGCAGCTCAATCAGTTCCAAGCAACTCAAGCAACTTACTTCATCCGACTTGAATTTTTTTGAAAAGAAATAAAATGTTTTGAAATTTAGGTACTAAAGAGACTATTTTAATTGTTGTTAATGAAATATTGTTGCTAATTACATTTAAACCACATACGAATATTCATCTATAAACAATAAAATATCCAAACAACTCAAGTAGCTCCAAGCAGCACCAAGCAGTTATAGGCAGTTCAAGCAGCTCCAAGCAGCCCAACAGTTATCAAGCAGCTCCAGCAACTGAACTTGACAAGCCCAAAGTAAATTATTTTAACGTACTTTTTATTTATTTTCTCATACTTTTTGCACCAGCACTTTGACAAATTACCGAAAGGGGAACGTAAATAAATTGCATTAAAACTTGGTTTTGAAAACAATTGCATCAAAATAACTGTCAACGGAAATTTGTGAATAACAATGAGAATTTATTGAGGCTGGAAATGCAACAATTATTGCTACAAGCTAACCGTTGCTGCAGGGCAGGTGAAGAAAATAGCTATTTCATATTCAATTTTTTGAGACAAAATTCAATGTCATTCCCACTCCCCAAACGGCTCAATACTAGTAATATACTATCTTAATACTATCATATCTTATCTTTTAATTCAAGTGATTCAAGTGGAAATTTAGTAGATTGTGGGAAAACAAAACGTAATCGGTAACTATTGTTTGTTTTGTACATGCGTGTTAAACATTATCTGATAGCTGAGTTTATTGTATGCTGAATTAGTAATGAATCTAGAATTTTCTTTACGGGGGATGTGAAGGATAATCACGAGCGTAATTGTATCAGATTTACGGTATGAAATACTGTCCTTTAATGTGTTGTGCTCTTTTTGTTTACTCACCTGTAAAAAGAATAATTTTTCATAATCCCATCCGACTCAATAATGTTCATCTTTCATAAACATTTTCATAATTTTTTTAATTGAGAAGTGGGGTGCTCAAAGGGGATCCTCTCACCTAAAGAAATGACTACTGTTACTTTTTTTTTCAAAAAGGCATCTTCTTAAGATGATTGGATGGAGAGAGATTCAGGGTTCGAATTCCCCTCCAACAAGCTCCCTGTGGCTTCTCTTAGTCTCCACAAAGTTTCCAATTGCGTGCTCAACTCAAAAGCAGTTCAGAGTTACCGAAACTACATCAACTGGCGCATGAAGTGCGAAGCGGCGAAGTGTATCAGACGGAGTAAGTGGGAGTTTCACCCCACTCAAAGCATCAAGTGAGGACCTCAAGCCACTCCGACGTACGGATCAATAGGATAGGCTAGAGTAGGTTTAGAGTAGGTTTAGTCAGGATCCATATACTCGATTAGGTTTTGTTTTAATATAATGATAAAAAAAATAAAGGCAAAAATTGACTACTCTTACTCAAAAATTGGGCTTACGGCCCAGCTAGACTATAGAACTTTTCGAGTCCAATACCAAAAATAACTAAATGGATAAATACACAAAATTCAGCCCGGATACACAAAATAAACGAGTACTTGCTTTGTCCATGGATAAATTTCATAATTATATATATATTTTTTTTTTAGATAATCCACCCTTAGGTGGGGGAAATTATATTAGGCTTCCCTAACCTATAAAAAGGACCAATTAAGGTCAAAATTTTTACATCATATGATGGCAATAAGAAAGCATGAAGCTTTCGAAGCATAGCAATACTTCCAAAAGAATAGACTAAAACTAAGAGTCTGTGGAAATGAGTTTTAGCAATAAATCCTATCATTTGTAGGAGGAAGCCTAGAAGTGAATTGTGAAAACAAAACACTAAGCGGCACCCAACCATACTAATGTCAACGAGCAAAACATTGCTAAACTAAATTTATATACACCAGGCCTGAGCAGATGAGAAGCTTCAAAAGTGGTGAGAGGAGTAGGGAATCCAGAGTAGTATCTGAAAACATTAGCACACAAATTATACAGCACCATCAAAAGTAGAGATTCTTAGAGATGGAACTCCCAACATGTCAAGAGTAAGAAGTCCATTTGCTTCAGGAGAAAAATTATGTGGAGTCATCAGTTCAGATGTCTTATCAGTGAGTGCAAATTTGGCAATATAATCAGCCAGTAAGTTTCCTTGCCTCATAATATGTGAAATTGGGCAGGACATTAAGAGAGAGCAAGAAGATGCTAGGTCATACAGCTGCCAAGGGGCCTGAGAAGGATCATTTATAACCTTGACTGCACTCAGACAGTCTGATTCAATGGAGCATGGTATTGAAGATGAGGCTGCCCATTTTAGTGCCTCACTCAGAGCCAGAATTTCTGCATGAAAGGCTGATGATGCAAGTGTACAGCTGCTAAGAGCACAAATGAGGTTGCCATCACAGTTCCTAACTACCACAGACAGGCCTGCTTTATTATTCTGAAGCCAAGAGGCATCAGAATTAATCTTTAAAGTACCAGTAATAGGGGGCAACCATTTGATTACCCTGATTACTGGTTTGGGAGGTCTGGCATGGAGTGGAAGAAAGCCAAGGTTGGATAGTTCAATATCCAGAGGAGAATTAGAAGCCATAGGTCTGGCACAAAAAGTTAGAAAAATATGGTCTTTAACTGCTTTTTTGATACCACTGAGGTTAGGACTGACATTTTCAAAAATGTATAGGCATCTGGCCTTCCACAAAAACCAACAGATAATGCAAGGAGCAATTTTTGCTAAAGTAGTATGCAGTTTAGTGGAGCCTTGGAAAGACATGTAGTAAGATATTCTATCCCAGATATTTGCAAACCTAATAGCAGCAGTACCAATCATAGTATGAAAATCAGACCATAGGGAGATGGCCATAGGGCAGCTATTAAAATAATGATCCAGATGATCAAGATTATCACAAGCACAACATTTAGATGGTAGATTGAAACCCATTTTAATAAGTACATCATGGAAATGGATAAATGAGTTTACCAGCCTCCACATGAAGATACTTATTTTCTTTTGAAGCCTGGGGTTCCACAGTTGGCTAAGAGTGACAGATGCAGATCTTGAAGGTGCCACCTTTCTGTAAGCTGATTTAAAAGAAAAATTCCCTTTATGATCAGGGGTCCATATTAGCCTATCTTGTCTTGACTGTGTACATTGAGCCATCTGTAGAAAAGAGACAACTGGAAGAGGCAGTAATGGTGTGATATTTGGTAAGAATAACTGCTTGTTCTCACAGAAAGATAGGACAGTACAATCATGAGGGATACATGTATCTGTAATGTTACAGATGAGTGACAAAGGACCAAAGGAGGACCAGTTAGCCTGCCAGAAATTACAAAGACCATTTCCATGTATTACCCTAGTAAGGCTCTCTGCCAAAGGAGTGACTGATAGTATTCTTTTCCAGACAGGTGATGATCTGTAAGAAGGTGGGAGTTTCCAAAGAAATTGGGACCAAAGTGTATCACCTAATTGAAATTTCCACCAGAACTTTAAAGAACAAGCTTTTATGATGGCATGTATAGATCTAATTCCAATTCCTTCTTGGAATAAATTTCATAATAAATCGCTACTACTAAGCGATTAATAGAAACTCCTTTTTGGAATATAAATCATTTTCTTTTTATTGCTAACCTATTAATCAATTTATCCTTTTATTCTTAAGAAAAATTTCCATTAATATGAAGCATGAATTAGTGTTCAACCATTATCTATTATTGTATGTACGTTTTTCCATTTCTAGTTGGGAACCGTGAATGTTATTTCAAATTAAATCATGTTTTATGTATTCCCTTTCGTATCAACTCAATTTACGCACTTTACTTTTATTTGGTCACCCTATATCAATCTCCACACTTTCCTTTCACCGTAAATTTCATTTATGTTCCTCCACTCACTTCATAAAGATGAATAAACTAAAAATAGTGAAAGACAATGCAAATAAGGCAAGATTAAAGCTTATGATTGTAATAAAACAATATAATAATGTTTTGAACCAAAAATGCGAACAAGAGGTTCTATGGTCTAGCGGTTAGGACACTGGACTCTGAATCCAGTAGCCCGAGTTCAATTCTCGGTAGAACCTTTCTTTTTCGCACCTTTTTTTTTTGTTTGCGCTCAAATTCAAAACCCTAATATAAATCGCCCAAAAAATGTTTGAATTCAGTTCACTTTCTCGAATCCACTAAAAATTCAGTGCCGGAAAAATCCCATCTTTTTCGCCATGGATGACATCCCGATCGCCAAGCGCCGGAAAATCGAAGAAGCGGTGGTCAGAATCCTCAAAGAATCCGACTTGGAAACCGCCACCGAGCATTCCGTCCGCGCCGCCGCCGCCCGCCAGCTCGACACCGACTTATCCGATATCCCTCACAAGTCCCTCGTCCGCCACGTCCTCGAATCCTACCTCATCTCCACCGCTGCGGACGGCGGCGGCACCACCGGAGAGAAACCGCTGCCTCCACTGAATGACAGCAATGGGAAAATCATCTGCAAAGTAAGCTTTGTTCTTCTCTCAGTTTACTTAGGGTTTTATCATTATACTGACAGTTACTTGCATCACTTGTTTAGCTGTCTGCAAAGAGGAATGTAGCAGTTCATGGTTTCAGGGGCAAGGCTTTGGTTTCGATTCGCGATTACGCTGACAAAGATGGAAAGCAGTACCCTTCTGGCAGAGGTAATGAACAGCAATTCTCCCATATTTTTTGTACTGTGTGTGCTAAATATGCTGTTGGCTTTTAGTCTTCTAGTAGGATTTCGAAGAAATGAGGAATTTTCTGATATCTTTTGAGTTACGGAAACGACTGATATAGACTGTATTTTGCTTTAGCCTAGAGTGATTGTTCAATGCTTTGAGTGTACAAATACTTAGAGAGTTAGAGTCACGAATAAAATTTGGATTTTTTACGACAACTTTTTTGTTCTCTCGGAAATGGAAATTTGTGTTCGAAGAATTTGCTTATAAACTTAAACACGTAATTCCATAAATTCGTTACTGGATTAGTGCTTTGATAGAGTGTATAATAAGCATTGCAAACTTATTAAGCACGAGTGAAGTCTTGTCTTGCTGCTGGCTTGTTACACCTGCCTTCATTTTCCTTCACATTTGGATAGGGTGCATAGCTTCTCGTGTTTTAATTCCCTTGGATTTATATGGATTTATGATCTAGCGGACTATATTTTGTGAACTAGCGAATTGTTTGCTTGTTTGTACATTCAAATTAGGTATCAGTTTGACTGGTAGACAGTGGTCGGTATTCAGGGATAACTTCCCTGCAGTCGAGGAGGCCATTGCAAAGCTAGGAGCAAAGACAAGGTCAGTTAGCTGTTTTCTCTACATAATTAATTAACTTTGCTTTTCTTTATCGGCATATCTGATTGGTTAGTTCGTAGAAACAATGCTATCCCGGATTTGAAAAAACACGTACTTCACTTAACAATGCCATATTTCATTGTATGTATAGGTTGGCAGCTGTTGAGAAGGTGTCGGGTACGGAATGTTCATTGGGTAACATGGCTGCTCCAGAAAATATGGATCAAAACCAAGTCGGGGCAAGTGTATCAAGTCATCGGAAAGCAGTTGATCCGCAAACACAGATTACAGAAGGAGAAATCGCTGAAAGGGAAAAGAATGGTCAAAGACATTTAGAGCCAGAAGTTAATAATCATTCAACTCAAGAACAGACTCGCTGGTCAGACAACGTTCCTCAGAACCTGACTCCTGTGATGACTCCTCGCCTGGATGGGAAAAACTACCATTCTTGGGTGCATCTGATGGAATTCTCACTGAACCAACTAAAGGTTGGCTACGTGCTCAAGGTTCCATGTCCAAGTGTTCCTTTGGAAGGAACAAGTCCCGAGGAAACCATGAAAACCAAATCCGGGCTGCAGAAATGGATGGACGATGACTACATCTGCCGCCACTACATACTCAACTCCCTCTGTGACAGTCTGTTCAGTCAATACTCGAACAGAACCTGCACTGCTAAGGAGCTCTGGGAAGAGCTTAGGTCAGTTTTTAATGATGACTTCGGAACTGTGAGGTGCCAGGTCAGCAAATACATCCATTTTCAGATGGTGGACGGCGTTTCTGTCATACAACAGGCTCAAGAACTGCAGAGGATTATGAACAACATTAGCGATGCTGGAATCTGGTTGGACGAGAACTTCCATGTCATCACCATCATTTCAAAACTCCCGCCATCGTGGAAGGACTACCAGGTGAGGCTGATGCGCGAGGATGGAGTCTTGCCATACAAGGTGCTGATGCATCAGCTGAAGCTCGAAGAAGAGTCGCGAAATCAACTCAAGAAAGGATGGAAAGGTCTGTTGCAGAAGCCAAGAATGGCAAATGGTGGCGGCCCTGTTGTGAATAACTATAGGAAAGATAAGACATGTTATGTATGTAAAAAGGAAGGACATATCGCCAAGTATTGTCCTGATCGAAAGACGGAGATTTATAGCAAGAAGGAGAATGGAACTGTTTTGCCAGGTAAGGATGGTAATGAAAAAGAGCCCTAGATTGATTTGCTCGAACATCAACCAATGTTGTTGCTTGTTTTGATTCAAACTAGGTCAGATCAGAGCAGTTTGATTCTTGAATAATATGAAGTCACGGCTTCTTTTGTGGTTTTTGGAAATTTGGAATTCATACAGACCATGTGAGGAGATGTTGTTTGACAAATTTAAATTCAGCTAAAATTAATCACATTCCTTTATTTATACATTTATTTTCAATTTTATTCAGTTCAGTAATAAATAACCGACAGTCGTTTAAACCATGATGGGTAAAATACTAAAGTGTAGTATTTTACTCATCGTAGTCCAAAACACCATTAAAATTATGATACCGTAATTTAAAATTATAAAGTTTTCCAACGAGCATAAAAAGTGAGAATATTTTTCAAAATTCATACCATATTTTGAACTATAAGACTAAAATGCGCCTGGAGAATACCGAACTGTATATGTCAATTTTGTATTAAAAACACATAAACCCTAGACCATATAGAGATGCTAGTGAAAATGAATTGGGTAGCCTAAAACCCAACCATGGAACATTTCCCTAAAGAGGTAGTGAAACAAGATTTTTGGTGACCATCAAATTGCAAATTGGCATAAAAATAGCATTTTCATAATTTATATCAATAGTCATTTTCTTTCATTTTGCTATTGTCCAATCCAAATATTTGCACATGGCCCTAGATAAGATTGATGTATACCCCAAAAGAAAGGTGCACCATTAATTCCATCACTTATTTATTGTATCCATGTTTCACATGATATCCATCATCAATTTATTTTAAAGTTAGGTGTACTATCACAAAACAAATATGAGATGATAGATATATACAAGTCTTGAATGTTTTTCATCATTTTTACTTTCCCATAATTTTACTATAAAAAGTTTAAATTTATATATAATTGGACAATTTGATGATATATGATACAATTCAGTCGAGCTTTTATCAATTTTAGTGAATTAGAAACTTTTGAAATGTTATTCATTTTCAATCCGATTGATTCAGTCGTCTAGCAATCATCTAGAAGTAACACGCGTTATATTAAAGATGATTGCAGAATTAAAATTCTCCACGATTGTCAAAGAATAGTATGCTTACGAGATCAATCTGGTTTCATCAAAACTGGAATTCCCAGTCTGATTAAGCTTACTATAATTAGTAGTTTCAAAGGCGCACGAATTCTCAGTTACTATTATTAGCAATTTTCAGACGAAATCTCCGTGCACACGTATGTATAAACAATGTACTAGATCACAGTGTGAACGCAAAACAACATCATGCTTTTGTACCCACAAACTGCCATTCAAGGGAACATGCATTGGATGTGCCATCTCCTATCCATCTCATCAAACTATACCATTCAATTCTCCTAAAATCGACATCTTAATTTTACTAACATCTTAATTTCACTGTTTATATTGATCGTGAAATTATAATTTGTTCATTTTAGTACATTTATACGTGTCTTTGATAATATTTGTTTATTTTATTATTGACTAATAAAAGTCGGTCCATTTATACAGGGGTGGAACCACTTGGAAGCGCGAGTAGGCCTCGGCCTACCATAAAATTCAAAACACAGTTTATATTACCGTTCTCCAATAAAAATTAGGTCTTTCTGATCTTCAACGAGTCTCCGACGAGCCTTTCCGACCTCCGACCACCGCAGCTGAGCCTATCCTAAGATAATTTTCTGATTCTCCACTGAATTCATACATATCATCTTTTATAATATTTTTTACATTTTTTATCAATCTATCTGCTTTCTTTGTTTTTGAGCATAAAAAGAAAAATGTTAAATATAATTATTCAGATGTAATGTATAAAAGTGTGACGATATTAGAATAATAGGAGAGTTCATATTATTACAATTTGAGTTCACGCAATTGGCCTGAAAGTATTCACACGCATTTTCCACGCGTTTCTTTGCTTCCCTACCATTATCATGAAGATACCTCTTCTTTCCAATCTATTTTTTCTGCCATTTTTTATGGCTTTTTCTTCAAATATTTAAATACATACGTCATTATCTTCTTAATTATTTTGATGAAGACATGAGAAAGGTGTCTTATCTCCTTGAAATTATAAATAGAGCCTAATAACAAATAAACTTAAATTGACACATGTTTACCAAAAAACATTTAATAATTAATTCCTGATTAGAACAATAATCAAATGATAATTAAATACCTAGTTGAAACATCAGAAGATGAAACAATATCTATAGTCTATACATCAATGGAACAAATCAAAGAACAGACAGAAAAGATTCATCCTTGGACATGAAAGAACAACATTACTACAACATCATAAGATACTCTGTAAATGTATGCTATAAACACAGAACTGACCAAAACTTCTTCCTTTATCCCTACATTGTCAACATATGCTAATATAGAACCTTATTACTCTCTGTTAACCGACACTGACCTAAGACGAGGAGGATTCCGGTGTCCAAGACAGCAGTGACATCAGCTTCTCCTTGGTCAGCTGCTCCGATCCGGGCCGGGACTTCACCACGAAAGTGTGGAACACTTTATCGCCGCCAGCAGAGAGCTTCGAGTCCATCACGCTGACCTCAGCAGCCTTGAGAGCGTGGATCACGTTGGCGGCAGGGTGACAGTCAAAGGGGCAGCTGACTTTTACCACCACCTCGTTGGCTCTGCTCTGGATGTCTATCTCCGCCACTTGCTGGTGGTTCTGATGCCCCGGGCCGTCTGATCTCGGGCTAGCTTCGGAAGAGCTTTCCTTCTCCATTTCCATGTCTTTAACCTTCTTCTGAAGCTCGGTGATGTAAGCGATGGCATCACCTAACAGAGAAGCTTTGTCCATTTTCGAAATGTTTGGAACCACAGCTCTCAAAGCGTAGAATCGCTGGTTGAGCTTCTCTCGCCTCTGTCTCTCAGCCTCGACGTGATTAAGAGGCTCGTCTCTGCCATTTGCCGGTTTTCTCCCGCGCTTTCTCGGCCGCTTGTCGTCTAACAGAACAATGGCATCATCCTTGCCGGAAACCTCGTCTGAATGCTCGGAGTCGATGCAAATAGCCCGGGAATTGTTGACCGGCCTCGAGGTTGCTCCTGAAAAATCTATCTGCATTTTCGCCGGCTGCTTCTTCCGATATTCATCCCTATTTCCATTAACAGCCGCGTGAGCGTGAATATTGTGAGCGTGAATGTTCCCGGATTGTCTTCCCTGGTTGGCAAACATTTCCATGGCGTTTCCCGGTTTAGCAGCCTGACCAAATGCCGCCCAAGGCGTGCCAGGGAGGGTAATCCTATGGCCATTTCCGAAACTAGCATCACCCCATTGTCTCTCGACGGGCTTCCTAACAGCGAGCTTGTCACGACTCCCGAGGTTGAGATCATGGCCGAAAATCTTCGGGACTACATCCGGTGGACGCTCTCTACTGTGAGTCACCTGCTCGTTAATGGCAACCTGATTGGCTCGTGCAATTGATGAGACCGACGAGAAAGCAGACTTCACAGACTGCAAAAGCTGGAAGCTTTCTGGAATGCATCGAACCGAGCCAAGCTCCACAACTCCGATATCAGTAGGGATCAAGACGATAGTCTGCATCCCCGCAGACCTAGCAAGGAATGATCTAACACAGAAATCTTTCGATGACCTCAGCGCATCAGCAAACCACAAATGCTTCCCTGTATCGAACGATCTCCCCGGCCCGCCCTCTCCTTTGTGGAAGGAGAAGTACATGGAGGAGAGAAAGAACATCTCGGTGTCCGTAACCTTATCCAAAGCGTTCGCATAGCTCTCCTCCTCAGATCCCCCGAAGCTCGTATGAAGCTTGTTCAGAACCCTCTTCCTCATCCTCTGCTGAGTCTCATCCTCAAGCCTGAGATTGAGGATTCGGGTGACCTCCGACTCCTCGCCCTCCTTCGGCTCCCTGCAACAACCATCTCCCCAGCCTAGCATCAGCTCGCCGGACTTGGCACGCGAAATCTGCCAGAAAATAGCGTAATTCCAACTGAAATTCGAGGCATTCGGGCGGTCCACGAGATCTGAGAGCTTGCTCTGGAGAAGCTCATCGTTCGTCATCGCCATTAACGACCCCTCCGCAGAGAGGGAGCTGGAGAACAGATACTCAAAAGCCCTGGTGCCCAAAACCGCCGCCACCAAGGTCTTGTCTTCATCACTCCACATCAATTCAGCCATACCGACCTCAAATTTCATCGGCAATCCTTATCCTAATCGAACAAAAACAAAACCCCCAATTCAAACCACTATTTCACAACAACAGCAGCAACAAACCAATCAAAATCAACATGCATGATCAATTTCAACACCAGAAAAACACAGAAAACACAGAAATTGAAAGAATCCCACGAATCCCAACTCAATGCCCCGCAAATTGGTCGGAACCCATCAAACATCAGATCTCCAAACCTCAAAAACACACAGTAAAAACACCTAGGAATCCATAAAAATCCAATCTTGAATGCATGCAAGGACAATCAAAACAAACGGACAAACATCAGAGGGAGAATACACACCAGCAGCAGCAGACGAAGGCCTCCTCGTCCTCCTCCGAACAAATGAACTGAGGATTTGTTGGGACTGAAAGCTGAATTTGGACGAAAATGTAAGAGGAAAAATAAAAAACCTTTCTTTCTTTTAGAGGAAAACAAACGAACACCTGTTTCACAAGGCCACAGCTACTGCGTCTGCAATATTAAAATACAAGGCAAGGGCAGGAAATTCAAGCGGTAAATAAAAATCATTTCTTTTTTTTTCCCTCAAATTAAGAATTCAGTTTGCAGGTAATCTCCCAACTGTGCGTGGTCTGAGCAGTCAAACCTCGGGGAAGTTAAACATGTTTTTGGGGTGTGGAGTTAAAACCTTAACTAACCATGGTTAGGCATCTATTACTACAGTTCTGCTTTTTTCCTATTTTTAAATATTGAGTTAACCATATAAACACCAAGTTGGACTATGACAGCTTTTTTTATTCATTATTTGGAATTTTTCAATTTCATCAATTTTGAAATTTATATAAAAATAGTATATTCAAAATTATTTAATAGATTGCGGTTGGTTGTTAGCATTATTTTATCCTTTATTTAATTCATTACGTTCAAACTTTCTATCATATGCTTATATTCTTAATTTAGAACGGAATAAGTTTGAGATGTTTCTCGTGATATCATAAATATGGTCAAATATACTGACCACGCATTTATGAACTATTTGTTACGTTGAAATTTATAGTCAAAATTACTGACGTCATTTTTGAAAAATTGCCAACACTTTTCAAAACTAAGTGAATCGTGTAAAAATTATTCTAAAATCACAATTATTCTTAAGTGTATATATTAACACAAGTAGAGAGTGCTAGTCTTTTTTTAATCTTTATTATTAACCTAATTCAGTTCACTTTTCATATATTTAGTCTAATTCAATTTACTTTTCATATAGAAACGCTAATTCTTACAATATTTGTGTTTTATTGATCCCATTTACTATATAAAGTTCAAAATAGTTTGCTAATTATATATAATGAAAACGTCATCTAACACATAGATTTAACGAGAGATGATGAAGAAATGATGCAAACATTACGTGATTCACGTTTTTATTTATTTAACACAATAAAAATTCTCGTGTTTAATTAATAATTCCTAATAATACATTCAATGCGTGCAGTTGGTTAATTAAATGTGATAAAAAATAGACCAATACCGGTTTATTGTCGGTCCAACAAGTACAATATTCGTGCAAAAGGATTTTCTAAATGAGAAAAATTGAAATATTTTGTGGCAACATTTTATAATATTCACACACGTTTATTATACATAGTCCGTATTTTACAGTATACTACTATCAGTGTGGTAAGTTTTATGGAATTAGATGAATGCAAAAAAGTGATGTGATTAAGGAATCAAGTAACCTTAAAATTTGGAAAAAGTAAAAGCAATCTTCGAAAAAGTTCAGAACATAGTACTGCTACAGTAAATTAAAGTTATCTTTTAAGCAGTTAATCAAAGCTTTAACTACAGGTTTAGGACAGATTAGGAATTTTAAAAATTTATAATATCTTGTTTGAAGGTAAGGTTAGTTTTGGTTTTATGGTAAATCATTCGCTATATATAGATGAGTTATTATATGTTTGAGTAATATATATCAGTTGTTTGAGTTGTTATCTGATAAAATATCTGATATATTAGTTTGCAAAACTCTTTCTCAGGTTATTAATTGTGTTAGTAAGAATTGCTTACAGTATTCCGCTTCCTCTACTTTGCCCAAGTACGAATTAGATGCTTCTCTTGCTTTGTCACGACTCTTGAATGACTTGGATAATAGTATATGTAAAATATAACTCGTGCATATTAGACTTGACGAGATGGGATTGAAAACAGACATAGCTAATTCATTCCTGTTTAAAAAGTCCAAATAGTTTACTATAACATTTCAAATTGTGTTTATTTGAAACTTTCGATGTCAACTGAACTGGTCCATTTTACTCTGAATAGTTTAGATAGTTGAGTATAAGATTGGATTATCTGTTTACCTGAAACTTTCATTATTGTCAATTGAACTATTATATTTACTAAACGGATCTAACTCTTTTAAAAAAATACCTCTAATTCAATTGAAAATAAGACGTTGAATTAAACTGAAAATGAATCGACATTACAATTGTAGATGGAATATTAATAAAGGTTTCAACTTACAAATGAGTTAGGGTTCAAATAAAATTCCCATTAAATTAGTGGGCTTGCACACGCGGGAAGTGACGTAGTTTTCAACTGATTAGTAGAGTTAACATTAGGCACACGCTAAACACGTTACCATGGTTAACCATCCATTAAACAAATACTATTGAGAACAAATGGAGGGTACTAAACCCTAGCCAACTAGCATTTGATTCATATGTCACTCACCAATGTTTATTATTAGTTCACAATTGTAATTATATAAGGCAATATCATAATAAAGTATTAAAGTATTAAGAAAAAAATGAAAAATGTAAAATATTGAAGAATATAGTTAAGTGTGTACGTAAAAATATTTAAAAGTTATAATTATGAAATTACAATGACAAGAATAAAGAATTTGCTGAAGAATAGTTCAATCACATAATTGTTCTGGTTTCGAGTAAGTTGAATTCTATGCTTACAGATGCTAAAAATAAATTATGTTAATTCGAGTCCAATCTTTTGAGACTCTGTCAAGTTCAGCTGGTTGGAGCTGTTTGATAACTGCTAAAACTGTTTGGATCTGCTTGGAGCTGTTTAGAGTTATTTGAGCTGCTTGGTGCTGCTTGAGGTGCTTGGTGCTGCTTGGTACAAATTTCATTAACTAATAATTAAAATAATCTTTTTAGTATCTAAATTTCAAAATATTTTATTTCTTTTCAAAAGAATCAAGTCGGATGAATTAAGCTGCTTGGGACTGCTTGGAGCTGCTTGCTGATTGGAGCTGCTTGCAAGAAATTGAACTTGATAGGACCTGATTCTCATGATTTCCTTGAAAATTAATAAATAACTCTCCTAAAAAATTGCTTAGTACAAAATTGAGAGATTGAGATTTAACCATGGTTAGAGAGGGTTGATGATGGAGTGGGGATGGATCACGTGATTCTTACATATGGGTTCACGTTAACATCACGTGCTAATTCACGAGACTTTTGCTACTTTTCCGCTTACCGTCCTTAATTGCAATTTTGCCATTCACACAAGACGGGGATACACATTGCACACGCTTCACGCTCCCCACACTACCCTTGCCTTTACTTAACCATGGTTAACCATTTTTTTTCTTATAAAACTAAACTAAATTTCATAAAGTCCATCCCATTTTATTTACAATAAAATAAAAACAATTTTGCTCATTTCATGTCAATTAACAAAAAAAAATGGAAAAAGCCTTAAATAAAACTAGTCCTCTTTCAGTCCATCCATAGCTAATATTTACAGCTTATCGATAATAACTCGGACTTATGGTACAGATCTAATTACTTATTTTAATCCAAAACATAAAGAATTAGACACTTGTTTTATCATAAAATCGCTTTACACAAGTGTTTCTCATCTATTATATAAAACCTAAACTATTACGGTAGTGGTGGAACCTGAAGATTGCACAGAGCGCCGACAACCCCTAAAATTTATACATACGCTATATCACTGTAGATCGAGATAAATTTGTAATGTAATTTTAAACTACGGTAATCTCTAATCCTGTTTTGCTATCCCAAACGTTTTCATTTGGTTCAGCTACTAATTACAGGCGTACATTTTAAGCGGGATGAATCTAATACTCGATATATTTTACCGCTTCACATTTTGTAAGACCGTTGATTCAGTTTCCGTCAATCATCACCTATTAATTTGTTGATTACATCTTAAACTTCGTTTACAAAAATTTGTTTGTAAGATGTTGGTGGTAAATATCACGTGAAATTGAAACAAGTATTCACATGAAATCGGAGCTCGAAATAAAGCGATTTGGGTTTGGGGACAATTTATTAACGTGGAAGCTTTCGAGAAAGTCGTGTTGTTTGTGCGTTATGACAACAGACAAATTCATTGAAATGCTCAATATCATTCTTAACTCACGCATCCACATAATTCTGAAATTTTGTTTTTTTATAATTATTAAAACAAATTCAGCTTAAATTTTACTATTTTATGAACCAAGATGCAAAGTAAAAAACACAACTATACTTGGGGTAAGAGTCGCAAGAGAATGGTGAAATTTTACTGATCCATTTCTTCTTCATTTTTAGTTTTTCGAGTATTTAATCTTAAGAATGTTAAGATATATCCATTTTATTCAATTTCTTGGTATATATTTTGAATGTCGTAATAATTGTTATCCTGAGTTAGTATGGAGTTTCGCTGTCTGATCAGTGAGTCGGGGTTCAGGTCCGGAACATTACTGACCTGGTGGTACAAATACCCTTTTATGGATGTTGATGACTTAATACGAAAGTGTGTCTATGATTTAGTTAGAGAATATTTACAAGGCGTCTTTATTTATTTTGGTATAATTTATTTATGATGTTTTCAGAGTATTAGACGATAATAATATTTGTAATTTCTGAATACTTGTCCAATACAATCCGTCTCTTTCTTGTAAATATGGTAAATAATTGGTGAATCATGTGAATCTCCATAATCTTATTTTTCTTCTATCGATTGTTTACTTTTTTCTCCATATTCCACATAGTAAAACTAAACTAAATTAAATTAAACTTATTCATCCATACATATTGGCTTCATCCATAATCAGATCTGAATTGTTTTGTTTAGCATTGAAAACCCGTGAAGAATAGAGAAACCTGTGGGCACGCCGCAATGGATGAATGCGGCAAGGTAAAAAACACACGTGTAAGAAAGTAGAAAGAGGAGAGGACACGTGTCGTGCAGCGGGAGAGCGGTGGGATAAACGTGTCCGATTTGCATGCTTTCGATCCAAACCTCAATCTCTTCATACGATTTTCATGATGCTTCTACTATTTCTTTTTTTTTTTTTTTTTTTTGCACCCACACCTAAACTATCAATTATTAAGGCTCTGTCCAGTTCAACTTATTGCCGCACATTTCAGCACAGCACAACATTCATCAGCACAGCACATCACTGGTCAGCGCATCACCTATTCAACTCAACATATTTAAGCTCTAAATGACATTATTTTTATATTTTGTACAAATAATATTAATTGAGTAAACTTTTTAGTTGTTAAGTAGTAAACATTATGTTTTTTGTTCAACTCAAATAAACACTATTCAGCACAAGATCAGCACAGCTCAGACTCATCAACACAGCACAACACTTATCTGCACAGCACATCACCAAATAAATTGAACCGCACAGGACCTAAATTCCCAACCAATTTTAATCACGTCATATCATATTGTACCTTGGTTCATTGCATCCATGTCTAAATATGGTCGACCCTTTAATCCTTATCAATGAATTTGATTCCTTGTGTTTATTTATTTTTCGGAAATAAACATGGTGATTGATTTGGTGTTATCTTTGCTAATTCCATTAACATCACGAACAAATGAGAAAAGGATTGGTGTGTCTACTTCAGGGTAATTTGAAGAAGTAAAAGTTACAGGATGAAGTCAGCCCGGTTCAAGCAGTGAAGTGAATAATTATACTGTGGGTAAAAAAAAGACTCCAATTAAAAAAATAATATAAGTGTATTTTTATAACTAATTAATCAAAATTATACATAATGAATTAAAAATAACTAAGAAAAAGGCCCAACTTTTACAATCGGATTAAAACATGGACCTATTTTCATATTTTTGCTCCAATCCCGTAAAATTTTTGGGTCGACACTGCTTGATGTTTAGATTATAAATTTGAAGATCGGTTTAAACATTGGCGCTAAGTTTTCACCAACTGAAATCTACATATTATTCTCATTTATTTATAAAATTACCGAATGATCTGAACAGTGATTCCGACCAGCACCAATCAAGGTTACATCCTCACCAAAAGCAAATGAGTAAATTTTAGTTTCATTTCGTCGGTTCAGTTGCTATCGGGGCACAAAGACTATCTAAATGGACTCGTTTCCGACTGTACTCTTCAATTATATCATATATAGGAACTATGAATATAAAGTTTTTTCGTATACTCATAATTTTTATTGACATTCATGTAGACGTGTTTAAGTGAGTAACGTAAGGTCGTGTTATTTACGTTTTCATAGCGTTAGTGAAGTGTTGGAAAGTACTATTGCTTTAGACGTGAGCAAATGATAAATTAGGTTTATGGGTTTAAGAAAAGGTGGTTAATGCCAATCACACCCTTCACGTGCTGCCAAACACGCCCTTGGATTACTCCCTCACATCGCACCAATTCCTTTTCTTTCTATTTACTGTTAAACATTCACAGTGTGGGCCCGACTTGTACTGCCACAGTAAGATAACCACAGTTTCAGAAGATAATGCAGCCCACAGAATTTTTATCTGCCAATTACAATAATTCTATGTACTTTTCAGAAAAACAAAATAATAATAATAATTCTTTGTAGTAGTCAGACACAAATTTAACTTTGAAAAATGACCATATGGAACTGTAATTACATGGAGGGATCAGTTAAATTGAGATGGATTTATTCTTACCGGAGTGTTTCTTACTCAATCATAACATCACATCGCATAATTGTAACCGGATTTTATTCAATTGTATTGTAAAAGTAAAATTTAAATGGTACAAATTGAATTTTCGTTTAAGAGTTTAAAGTTGATCTCTTTAACTTGAAAAATGAACTGATTTTAACTTATTGAATATTGTAGTTTTTTTTATTTCTTTTATTTGTTGTCCAAATTTGATAGATTATACATTTTACTCGTTTGAATCTCTTCTAATAATGATAAGTTAAGTTTGACATAATTATTTTTTGAAAATCATACGTATTTTTAGAGTCATATAGATTAGACATTCGAAATTTAACTCTATACTCATAATTTACATTTCCGATCGCTGTTTTATCGATCACAATATTAAACAAAAATACTTAAATGGTTTTATTTGTATATGGAACATAGAGGTCCATTTTGAAGGGAAAAAGCTATTCATAACTTCATCACATTGATGGGAATATTTTTTTAGAGAATAATATAATTTTGCCCAATTTAGTTTGGTTAAACATTTTGACGTGCCATTTTTTATTTTCAATGAAAATGATAAATGATTTGGAGGAAATGTTGTCGGTCTAGGTAACATATGGATAGATCATAACGTTTGACATTATCCACGAAATTATAATCTCTATTCCATTCTATCCATTTCATAATTTAATTAATCTTTCAATTCTTCAACCAATTATTTCACATGCCATTTATTTTATGGGTAGAGATGAGTCAACCATCCAAAAGCCCATACGCGCTATTCTCTTCTCAATTTTTAAAGTCCATCGTGCAAATCGCACCTCACGTACATGGTTGCTATTCGGCCACGTTCTTTTTAGATTCAGACGGAATCGAACTGAACTAAATTAGACTGGACTGAATTGAAGTTCATTCGCATTGTTCGTATGAACAGTGCATATTGGATCAGAAACTTCATTTCATTAATAACTTGACGAAATAAAATTATAATAAATAGTTCGAGTTAAATTGAACGCTAAATTATTCACGTCTTGCAATAGTGTCTGATTTACCTTGAGTAATGAATATACTATGCAATGTGGGACTTTGAGAATTGAGAGAATATGAAATTTTGAAGGTAAGGGCCCAATGAATGAAATCAGTAAATGGGGACAAAGAGAGTAATGAGCCCATTGGATTTTAATGAGAGATGGCATGTTCACAATTGAGATATGAATTATTTGATGGCCCAATATAATGGCCACATAATGTGGTTTTTGGGTCAGTCAGGGGATACAAAATTACAAATCATAACACAATTTTAGGTCAAGTTTATATCACAAAAGATTGAAGAACTATTGATGCCTCTCCATCCTGAATCAATCCTATTAATAATACACATGAACTTTGTATTGCCTGAAGAACTTAGTATGTAGGATAGAAGAGTTTAAGGATTAGCGACGAGGCTGAGTGCAGTGTATTTAGACGCTTTGTAGGATCATATCAATTTACAAGATGAGAAGGAAGCTCTCTCAATTGCAAAATGTGATGTGAAATACGATGCGAATTTGCATGTTTCCGTAGAAAATAGATCATTGGAGTATAGCACAAGATCACACTTTTTTGCTGTCATGTGGGATCGGTATGTGAATAAGGTAAGTTGAACATGTATTACAACAGGTGATACCGCATTGGACTTACAGCTATCCAAAAGGCAAAATCGGGCCCAAAAGAGAGTTTTGGATGCAAACCTTCTCTTTGAAAGGGAAAATGGACTACCTCTCTTACTAATGAAAAATCCATCTTACAAATGAAATAATAAGAAGTCATATAAATAATAAGAGATACATTACTTTCAAACCGACAAGTATTTAGAGATTTTTACTATTACTGTTATTGTATTTTTACGAATATTGTGCGTAGCAAATGGGCAGGAGACACATCACTTCCCAAGTTGTTAGAGCGTTGCTTTCTCAACGAGCTTAGTCGTAATACATTTTTGTATTTATGTATCACGGTTTGTGTATACGTTTTTTGTTTTGATTATGTGAAGATATAAATTGAGTGCATATTTTGATGTTCATGGTTGATGTTGTCCCAAGTTATATGCTACACACCAAAACGTGTTGATATTTATAATTCTAAAATTTGATGGCACGCTTTAATTAATAATATTATTTGTACCATCAAATTCTAGGTCACTGTAAGTGACAGGGACAAATCTAATATTACAGGGTTGGAAAAGATAAAATTACCCTTCATTATTATGCTACGACATGGACATGCATTAGCAAATCAGGGGTATTTCAGGTCAGTTTCAGACCTGCAAAATCAAAATGTCCCCGCACCTAAAATTCTCGAAGTTCAAAAGGCAGGTTCGCCCGTGAATTCAGTATTAAAAACTAATTGTTGTATAATATATTTTGATATCTTATGATGCTGAATATTTATTAGTTATTTTTAAAATTGGTCGTTTAAACTGAGATAATGTATATGCTGGAGTTGACAGACTCACCGCATCTCACGTTTATATGATATTGTCCGTTTTTATGAAACTTACGAATTTTTCGTGTAATTATTCCTTATAAAGAGAGCAGTAATTACTCGACTTTCAGGTTGAGCTCACCCAACACTCTACTCTCTCAACTTCCATTCTTGGAGCTCTCTAGGACGTTAGAGCATGTGAGGAAATCCGTTATTGTTACAATATCTTAGTTACATGAATTTGGAAACAAATTACAGTATGAAACAACCAAACGAAGGACCACTTGAAAATGAACCAAATTCATTTGATTCACAAACGTCCCATCCTCATCAAATAAATGGTTTCGAGTCACATTTCTAATTCAATAATAATTTCAAAAGACACTAATGAAAGTGGTAATTTTACTTTTTAAGTTGAAAGCATTTCAAATATTTCGTTGATCTAAACTAATAAGAAGGTATTCTATAACACGGGTACATCATATATGTAATATGTAATTTGATTGTGTATTAAATTCGACAAGAACTTTCAAAAAATACCGGTGAAAGTAATAATGTAATTACTTTTGGTAGAGGTAGTGTACGTATATCCAAACTCATCATAGATAAAATCTTTTTTATATTTTTCCGACAATCAAATTGTGAGCTGGCAGTCATTTCGTTGATCAAAAGTGCGAGTCATTCATCGAAGAAGTCGAATCTAAGGCTAAATAATTACCACTTCAAATTCAGGAATTATATGTGCGGGTCTGGTTAATGTAGATCTGATTTGACTTGAAATGCTTTTAAATTTGCTAATGTAAGTTTAGGACATAGTAAAATAATGAAGGATAAATTTATTTTTTCCAGTCCTGCACGTATCAGACTCCTTCAAATTTTGCATGATGACCAATCTTATTTCATATTACTAACTTGGGTAACTTGTATTTGTATTTGATCAAAAGTTACCCTGTCTACTCAATTATTGAACATTTTCACATGGTTGCTAATTGTGGGTAAGTTATCCCAAGTACATGTGTGTGGAGACATGAATATTTGATTAAAGCATGAAATAATTGGGGACACATTTGTGAATGATAAATAGACAACAAAAAGTGGCAGAAATAAAGAAGATGATAACATGAACGGGTCATTCATTCAAATCTCGTGCCCTTAAACATGTGAACCCTTTGATCGGACCCCTGTCCTTAACCTCGTCCTTTAAGGACCAATGACCTCCAATTAGGACCCAAAAGTTTGCTTTATAAAAAGGCTAGTATATTTGTACATGATAGCCGTTGTGTTACACACAAAAAGATTTAAAAAGGCAACGTTTTATCAAAAAAGTGGTAAACTAGGTTTTATAAAATTTGAAAGCTTAAAGTTGAAAAACGACAGTGATTTAATATTAAATCGGTAATTAACTACAAACGGTATGTTAAAATAAAGATTTAAGAATGTGTAACAGCAATTTAGACAACCTCTTTTACTTCAGCTTTCAAAATATTGAAATTCTTTTACATAAGATTGCAGATGCACCAAAGAGAGAACAATCACCACACAATAAGTCGAACCTATAACGAGAACAACCACCACTCAATAAGTTGAATCTCACCAGAACGAGGACCACCACCACCACTCAATAAGTCGAATCCCACCCAGATCTCATTCAAATTATATCGTGTTTCGGACAGCTACAAAAAATTAGTCTTGTTGGATGGCCGGATCGCGCCCGACCCATCGAGCAGTGAATTCAGCATCCCATTTCCAGTTTTAATCCGTCTCATTGGATGACCGGATCGTGTCTGACCCGCGTCAAACCCATCAAGCGACACATTTAACACCCTATACCCGGTTCTAATCAGTCTTGTTGGATGGTCAGATCGCATGTGGCCCGCATCCGACGTCGTGGAGTGAACCTATGTTGATGTGGATATTTAAATAGATTCTTACTTAAATTCGTAATAATAATAAATCTATAAACATATGGCCTTGTTAGAAAATAGTGGAGTGACTTTCACTAAATATGTGATTCAAACGGTTCACTCGGGTTGTGATGTCAATCGAGTGCTCTCAGAGCATGGACACCAACTCTTGAGTAGGAAGCTCACCAGTGGATGAACTGAACATGGTGCAAGCTGTGTATCAGCATCATCTTATATGGCCTCGAGGGAGTGGCTGAACTATACGAGACATAAGATCCATGTTAAACCTAGATGAAATAGATGCGTGTTGTACTCGCTGTTAAAATGACATAATTTCATAATCATCTCCAACAATTACAAGCTCCTTCACATACCTAGATCCAACTTGCTTCATGTTAAGAAGGTCATACCTATTAAGAACTTTAAAAAAAATGTTTAAAAATTTATAAGCTATTGCAATCAATTTGATGTGCTAGTGCAACCATCAAATTAGGTTTCATCCATGTTACCAATGGGCAATGGGTGTTTTGTGAGGAATCGTCCAACCCAAATAGTAATTGGGAACTTTAAGTTAGTAATGAAACACCGATTTCTTGACCATAGATATTTATTCAATGATTAATTTCCCAACCTTTCTTGACCTATGCTAATTACCTCATTCACCTAGTATGTTCATGTGGATGTAACTTTTCAATATCCTGCATTAGTGTAATGTAACAGTTATCGATAGATTAACCTAACACATAACCGACATTATCATATAAAATATCTTAACGTATCTAATTCTGATAAGTATTTTTTCAATCTAATCACACTCATTATAATTTAGAAAAATTCGAAATCGAGTGATCTTTGTCAAAGACACCATATAGATTAGTTGAGAGTTTTTTCATCAAATTTCATCTCATATTATCACTCGCGATTTTCAGAACTCGGTCAGCATAAAACAACACGCCACAGTATCATACTAATCCGACACAAGTAATGAACACTATTGCACAATATAACTTAACTTTATTTCATTCAACTTTTTTATATCCAAGTTCATAAATATCCCATCCATCAAAAATCACAATCAACACTTTAATATTAGTGAATTTTGGGTGATAGCCAACCACAGGGAAAGGCAAGGTCACCCACATTTTAATGACTCCACTATAGTACGTCGTAGTAGTACAATATATATATATATGGACCTCATAATAAACCCACAGTCAGTGCATAATAATGCACATGGAACGGTCCGCCGGAGCAAAGCCCGTCGCCGGCACGCGCCACCCTGAGTACCGCGGCGTGAGGAAGCGGCGGTGGGGGAAATGGGTGTCGGAGATTCGTGAGCCGAAGAAGAAGTCGAGAATATGGCTGGGATCTTTCCCGGTGCCGGAGATGGCCGCTAAGGCTTACGACGTCGCCGCGTATTGTCTCAAAGGCCCCAAAGCTCTGCTCAACTTTCCCGGCGAAATTGAGACGCTGCCACGGCCAGCATCGCGGTCGCCGAGGGATATTCAGGCCGCCGCGGCGCTGGCGGCGAAGATGGCGGTTAAGGGCGGCGCTGCGGTGGCTGGGAGTGATGAGAAGGATATGGATGTTGACGGTGGTGATGATTTCTGGAGGGAGATTGAGCTGCCGGAGCTGAATCACGGCGGAGAATGGCTTTCACCGGCGTGCTCGTGGTGTCACTGGAATCATTCATGGGAGGGTGAATCCACCGGTGAATGTATATATTGTGTTTAATTTATTATTAGTAGTATTATTATTATTACGAATTTAATAATTAATAATCTATTTATGTGGCTTCTTCCATTTTTTTCATCCTCAACTCACTTCCGTAAAATTCAATATTTTTATATATTTAGTTCTGTTGATATAATTTGAAAAATTTTAAACTACATTATTAATAATATTTATCAATTTAATCAAGTTCAGTATTTTACATCATTATGTTAATAATAATGCAATCTATATGGAAATCCATCAACAATCTTATATAGATAAAGCACTCGATAATCCTATTTCCATCGCACTTTTCATTTATACTACTCTCACAATTCAATGTCCAACCTAATTATAATAGTTCTCCTCAATATCGAGATAGTTTGAAACCAAAACACCGATAAATATCACAACGTTATGTTATTAAACGGCATTGATTTTACTTTTATCAATGTTTATCATTCAATAAACTAATATTCATTATACTTTAGTTTAATTCAACAAGAAAATAAATAAGCTCAGAAAATTAACGTTTATTTTAGCAACGATCAATTTTTTTTTTCAAAATTGATAAGTCCATAGTTCGCATTTTAGAGTTGAGTTCAATCTCGCACCAGAGTCCAAAAAGGGTTAGGGGCTCGAGATACGCGGGAGATGGATCCACGAGTCCATCAACCCAAATCCTTGTAAAAAACGCGTATTTTCTGAATGTTTTACAAGGAATACACTTCCTCTAAATATGAGAATACAACTGATATATGCATAAGAGTTGTATCATAATGACATATTTTACCAATCTACAGATTGAAACCCTATAATACAAAGGTTTAGCCGACCACTCTATTCATTATCTTACGCACACTACGCCTTGGGCATATAAATTTACAGTTTATAAACTTCCAGTTCTTGGACGGGTTCCGGCATCCATAAAAGAAACCCGGAAAAAGCCCATATCTTTCTGGGCTGAAAAAATCAACATTCTTTCTCTCACACACACCGCATCTTCTCCCTCCCGCCTCCCCTTTTAAACTCATCTCCGCTCCCAAACCCTCCGATTCCACTCTCCACACTATATCGCCGCCTGAACCCTAACCGCCCTGAAATCTGGGTTTAGGGATTCTCCCATTCTCCGATTCGACCTAAATCGCAGCCAAACCGTGAAACCCTAGCTGCGGAAAATCCATGGAGTGGAACCCGCAGACCCTGCAGATTCTCTCCGATTGCTTCATCAACACGCTCTCCCCAGTCCCGGAGCCGCGCCGCCGCGCCGAGAATAACCTCTCCGAAGCAGCCGAGAAGCCCAACTTCGGCTTGGTCGTCCTGCGCCTCATCGCCGAGCCCTCCGTCGACGAGAACGTCCGCCAGGCCGCCGCCGTGTCCTTCAAGAACCACCTCAAGTCCCGATGGACGGACGGGTCGATTGCGGACAGCGAGAAGGAGCAGATTAAGGCGTTGATCGTCACCCTGATGCTCAAGGCTAGCCCTAGGATCCAGGCGCAGCTCAGCGAGGCGCTTTCGGTTATCGGTAAGCATGATTTCCCTAAGGCCTGGCCTACCTTGTTGCCTGAGCTGGTTTCTAGCTTAGAGAGGTTGAGCCAAGCTGGCGATTATGCTTCGATTAATGGTGTTTTAGCTACGCTTGATTCTTTGTTTAAGAAGTTTGGGCATGAGCATAGGACGGCTCCCTTGTTTTTGGATTTGAAGTACTGTCTCGATAATTTCGCGGAGCCGTTGCTGTTATTGTTTAAGTTGACTGCTAAGTTGATTGATCTGGCGGTCGGGCAGGGTGTTGCGAACGCTGCCTCCTTAAAGCTTTATATAGAGTCTCAGAGGCTGTGTTGTTTGATTTTTTACTCGCTTAACTACCAAGATTTGCCTGAGTTTTTTGAGAATCATATGAGTGAGTGGATGGTTGAGTTTCAGAAGTATCTGACGGTTAGGTACTCGGCGCTTGAGGATGCGAGTAAGGAAGGGCTTGAGCTTGTGGATTCTTTGCGGGCTGCTATCTGTGAGAATATAAGTCTTTATGTGGCAAAAGATGAGGAGCCTTTCCAGGCCTATTTGAAAGGATTTGTGGAGGCGATTTGGAATCTTCTTATCTCTACATCTGCTTCATCGAGCAGAGAGCAGCTGACTGTGACTGCCATTAAGTTCCTCAGCACGGTTAGCAAAGGTGTGCATCATTCCCTGTTTGCAGGCGATAACATTTTGCATCAGATTTGTGAGGGTATAGTTATTCCTAATGTGATGTTAAGAGGAGAAGATGAAGAGCTGTTTGAGTTTGATTCCATTGAGTTCATCAGGAGGGATATGGAAGGGAGTGATGTCGACACTAGAAGGAGGATTGCTTGTGAACTGCTTAAGGGCATTGCTGAGCATTACAAGGTAAATGTCACTCAGAAGATCTCTTCTCAGATACAGAGCTTATTGGAGTCATTTTCTAAGAACCCCGCTGCAAACTGGAAGTTCAAAGACTGTGCTATACATTTGGTTGTGTCCCTTGCCACTTGGAAAGCTGATGGAAATTCATTTAGTATTGATTTGGTTAATATTGAGAGCTTTTTTAGTTCCGTGATTGTGCCTGAGTTGCAAAGCCAGGATGTGAATGCTACTCCGATTTTGAAAGCTGGTGCACTGAAGTTCTTTACGACGTTTAGGAACCAGATATCAAAACCCGCAGCTCTTGGTTTGCTTCCCGACGTGGTCAGATTCCTCAACTCAGAGTCAGTTGTTGTACACTCCTATGCAGCAAGCTGCATCGAGAAACTCTTGCTTGTGAAGGATGCTGATGGTAGGTTAAGGTACACTGGGACAGATATTGGTCCATCTTTACTGCCATTGATGAACAACCTTTATAGCGCCTTCCAGAAACAAGAATCTGAGGAGAATCAGTATATCATGAAGTGTATCATGCGAGTACTCTCAATTGCTGATATCACTCCAGACGTTGCTTTGCTTTGTATAAATGGCTTAACAGATGTGCTCAAAAGAGTCTGTGCAAATCCTAAAAGTCCCGTATTCAACCACTACCTCTTTGAATCAATTGCTGCTCTTGTGAGACGGGCATCTGAAAGGGACAGATCAGTCGTACCTGCATTTGAGAATTGCCTTTTCCCAGGTCTTCAGAAGATCTTGGCTGAAGACATCAGTGAATTCTCTCCTTATGCATTCCAGCTTTTGGCCCAGCTCGTGGAGATAACTCCCTTGGTTGCTAATTACGAGCAAATATTTGATATCCTTCTATTGCAGGATATATGGAATAAGTCTGCAAATGTTCCTGCTCTTGTTGATCTGCTCCAGGCTTTCCTTCGAAAGTCACCTCCTGAAATGTTGGTTCAACAGGGAAGGTTAAATAATGTACTCCAGATATTCTCCAAGCTTATTTCATCTCGTTCAGTTGATCAGGGATTCTTCGTGCTGAACACTGTGATCGAAAACATCAGCTATGATGTGATCCAACAGAATGTTGGTACCATTTGGGTTATACTGTTCACCAAGCTGCGCGATAACAGCAAATTGGTCAAGCTTGTTAAGAACCTCATAGTATTCATGTCTCTATTCCTGGTTAGGTATGGTGTTCATAATCTTATGCAGTCAATGAATAATGTACAGGCTGGCATATTTCTCACCATTCTGGAGCAGTTCTGGATACCCAATCTCAAACAGATCACGGGGTTTATGGAGCATAAGCTTGCTTCAGTTGCCGCGACCAGACTTATATGTGAAGCTCCAAATCTTTTGAGTTCTGAGCTTTGGGTGAAAATGCTGGACAGCATAGTGACTCTTCTTTGTCAACCAGAGCAGAATAGAGTGGGCAATGATGATGATCTGGGAGTGCCTGATTTTGATGAGACAGTTGCCTATCGTGCTAGCTTTGCTCGTCTTCACAGTGTTGGTAAGAGGGACGAGGATCCTTTGAAGGACATTAAGGATCCGAAGCAATTTTTTGTGGCTGCCTTGGTTAAAACCTGTGCTGCTTCTCCTGGTGTTTATCCCCCCATCATCAGCAACAACCTTGGTCAGGCTAGTCAGGCAGCCTTACTTCAACTCTGCGCTGATTTTAAAGTTTCTTTGGTCTAAAGGCTACTCTCTCTTTTGGTATGTTTTCCTACCCACAAATGTTTCTTTATTGTCTTGATAGTTATAAAAGCTCTTTTTCATCTTAGGTCCAGAACTATATGATAACTTGTTAGTCACTGTGCTGCTTTTTCAGCAGTATCATTAGTTTCGAAATCTTAGTTGCACACAGATCTTAGTGACTCTGAACAGACAGTATAATGATGGTTATTTTGCTGGACATGATGATGGATGAGACGAGTGAATATGATGTGACTTAATTCAGTAACTCTGTTGAATCTTGAATGTGATAACTAAGTGATGAAAAGACCATTTCGATAACTTTCAAACCTAGCTTTCTCCTTTTTAGGAAAGAAATAAGATTTTGAAGCTCTTGGATCATGCCTATTTTGTTCTTGAGCTTTGGTGACTGATCATGTTACCCCGGAATTAGTTAATGTCTAGCTAGTTGATCCCTTCAATCTATCAACATACACACACATAGACTGACCTCAACATGCTTAAATTGAATATGTCTTCCTTGACTCTGACTCTGATTCAATTTTCGGTTTCACTTTTGCAGTGTCATGGAGCTCCTATCATATTATTGCATATACTTCTGCAGTATTTTCTCAAGAGTCTATCATGGCGAGCACGGTGTCAACCAGTACTACGGGCAATTTCATTCGCATGCATTTCTTGCAAACTTTTAAAATTTTGTCAGCATCACATGGCACTGTAGGTCGGGAAAGTCCGAGTTTGTCTGTTTATCATGAATATCACATGTGCATTCAGTAGTGTTCATCTCAAGTCCATCCATGTAATCATTCACCATGTTTAAATCATGAATCAAATGTGCATTCGGTAGTGTTCAATCTTCAGTTTAAAGTGCATTGTAGTTTCTGCTACGTTAGTTTCGTATCTCTTTCATTATTTTCCACATTGTGTTTAGATGCATCAGAAAATTAAAATAGCAAAGATGAGATATTATATTTAAAACCTGCAACTTCAGTTTCTCCCCGGAAAGGTATTGACGATGCCACCAATGTTTACAAGAGTATCATAAATTGTTTTTGTTCTTGTTCTGGAAACATCATAATTGACATTGTCAATGCAAAATAGTTAAGTCTATGTCTGGATCACTTTATTTTCCACACATTTTTAACATATTTCCGTTCAGTTTAGTTCTTTAGTTTATTCTTGTATACTTGAATGTTTTCCGATTCATTTCAATATTTTTCAATTCGACGTCAACAGTAAAGACACGTGAAACTACATGAATGCTTATGCAATGCTTATGAAAGACATGCGTAGTAAGTAGGAGGATGGTTCTGAGTAGTTAATCATCATTAACTTTGAAGAGACCATAAGACAAAAAAGCAAGAAATGGGGGAGATTAAAGAAGAAGATAAAAAACCTGTCAAATCACCACTAATCGCACCATTAACAACATAAATTATTGGTAAATCATTTTTTGTGTTACTATTTTAATTAGTGCTGAGGCAGGACCACTCGATTCATTTCTTGTCATTTACCGATTTTATGTTACTATACTCTGTCCGATATTTTACACTCATAAATTATAATACTATAGACGGTATAGATTTATAAATAAGTCGTCAGTGCTAATCACACTAATTAAAATAACAAAGAAACTTAACTGGACACAATCGGAATTGCATTGGATTTTATGCATCTCTTATCTTGTTTTATATGATGATTTATCATTTAAATTATGTTGTCCTATGAGTACAAAGTGTATTAGTTTAATCCAAACCAAGTCAACAACAAGGCGATTATAATTAATTTGATTAAGAAGACGCCGTATATATGTGGACGAAATTCATACTATTCCTGCTATTTATATCCTTTCCTTGAAGAAGATAGTCATTTTATAATCATTAAATTAAAAATAATTATAAATGAAGTGAGGAACATATGAAACTTTGATTCATCATATAGGCCGGCAGAGAGAAAGTCATTATCCATTACTAGTTTTATGTATGTGAATCATATACTGTCTTGAATTGTGTTGTGTCGATACATGTTATATTATACTGATCAGTGTTGTATTATCTGCTAACTAGTGTTGTGATGGGTGAAATGTGTTGATCTTGCGTTGAATAGTTTAAAATGCATATATGAGTTGAATAAATTCAAGTATAATTGTCTGAAATTAACTAATAAATTTTTACGAAAAGTGATTTATTAAACATATAAATTAGACCTAAAACGTGAAGAATGTGAAAAAGAATAATGTATTGATCAGTGTTGTGTTGGTGAAATCGCCATGGTAAACTCATTTTTTTTACCACGAAATTTTGGTTTTGCTAGGGTTTAGTTCTACTTATAAGCGCCAGTGGGACAATGACTTTTTGAAAAGCTAATGGAAATTTATAAAATGACTGGAATTTCTTTGTCTCTAATACAAGTTCCTATAGTAGTTCGAGCTGTACGGACGAAAGGGAACTGCACGAATGAATATTTCCCGACTATCTCTTTTGAATCGAATATAATCAAAAGTGTGGTAGCATCCAACTAAACCCTGGTTCTACTCTTATGTTTGACTTCACCCCCAATTTATAAAGGAACAATAGTGATACTGAACTAAACTTAACGATGTCGTTAAATTCAATTGAAAAATATAGAGTCGGCGTATAAAATTACTTAACTATAATAGTGAGTGAATAAAATCACTAAGCTGAATGAAATAATAATAATATATAAACTGAAATATATATAAAAATGTTGATAGTGTTTAACATTATTTACAATTTTTGACGAAAAATAGTGAAATACTATTTTCATATCTTTCTCATTTAATTTATTATAATATTTATTGTGGAGGAAAAGTTCATTCAAAGATCCAATGTCTACATACATGTGAAACATTTTATAATGAGTATCTTGAATCTCAAGTCATCACTCCAAGATGTTTCTTTGCAATTGCTTAGAAACTAAACTCACAATATTCAATTTGTGAATAATTAAAGTTTAAGAAAAAATATACATATTTTAGTAGTGGTGGAAAGGGTATAAAATCTCCAATCTTGTAATCAAAATGGAATATTGAAATCATGAGGAGGGAAGATAAGATGCTTTCATAAGGTTAAGTCCAAACGTGCAATGAAAAAATTATTCTAGATATAGATATTCTTAATCTTAATTGATTGCCAACAAGTTAATAAAGTGTTTAATGGTGTATATAGTTTTATAACAAATATTATGCCATGTGTTGTTCAATTGAATGTGAAATTATTTAAAAATAAGTATTACTAAAACTAATTCGAGTTATGGGAAATTATGTTCAGATTGTTTGATATGAAAAATACTCAATTATGTTACTAAAAATGTTCAAAATCGTTTAGTATCTAGACATCCAGTATACTTTAGTATTTAAATTTTTTTTCGCCTAATTGGATGCCGAGACTATCTTTGGGTACCTAACGATAAGTTTATTAGATTATTTATTTGCAAGCTATGAGAAATTATGTTTACTTTTATTGATGAGAAAATGTCCCAGTCATGTCACTGAAAACGTTCAGAATCGTTAGACAGCATGAAGGTGGTGAGCATCTAGAATATTATACCATCTATATAATATTTAAAATTATTATATTTAAATGTTTATTTCATGTCTCCATAACAAAATAATTTGCAACCAAATTTTGGGTCATTGTCCTGCCTCCTTGTCACCCTAAAAAATAAACATAAATACAACCACTAATTAAAAAGAGACTGGTGTGTCCTTTTCCATGTTAACATCAACGACACATAATATCAACCAACTTTAGATTCAATTCCCACAGTGATTTAAACGAATCAATGAGAAATCGATCATCAAAATTAATTGAAAATAGGTTTGACAATTATATATATATATATATATATATATATATATATATATATATATTTAAATTTGTTAATAATTTGGTCCAATTTGTATAATTGAATTCCATAATTCACAATCAAGATTAAAGACAATGCTTAGTAGGGATAATCAAAAGTTAAAAAAGCATCTTAGATGAGCCACTAAAACTTGCCGGCAGCCTCAATTAATCACCATCCATCATCTTCCATATTTTTTTAAGAAGACACTATTGCCCTCTAATTACAACGACAGAATCAACTACAAGGATCCTATATCTATTCTAATCTTACTCTACTCTAATCTATTTTATTTTACTGGTCCTGTACGCTGAGTTGCCGAGGTTCTCACCCTGATGCTTTGAGTGGAGTGGAGATTCCACTTACACTGTCGATGCAGCTCTCGACTCGTTGTATGAGCACTTTGAAAGACTTGACCAGGGAGGTCGGAGAAAATGCTTTGGAAATGATGCTCTAGAGGGGATTCGAGTCTCTGACCTCCGCTAGGCGAGATTCTTATCTCTGGTCATGTGAGCCGCATGAGCTAGCCCACATGATTATCATCTTCCATATTAGTTTTCAATTTATTTTGGATAAAGTTCATTTTATCAGATATTTTTTTTTTCTATACACTAATTTTACTTCGGTTCAATCCATTTCATTTCAACGAAATTAAGTTAAAAGTCTTATTGTGATAAGACACGCGTTATAATCTCCTTTAAAAAAACACGCGTTATAATCAATAAAATCATCACCGTCATCAATAAAATTATCATCAATTATTGAACTCCGTTACAGTGAAATTACTATCATCTCATTATTATCATCAAAATTATTTCATCATAATGATTTTTTTAATGATGATAATGATTTTATCGATGACAACTTACGAGCTGATATAAGACGGAGTAGTATTATTATTTTTATAAGTGTAATGTGTACATTAATTATTCTTTTGTGTTGGTTGGTTTTGTGCCAAAAAAAAGGCTCCCATCAACTTCATTGTTTATTGGTTACTAATTTAGTGACAAAAATTGTTGTCACAATAGGACAAAAATCAATCGCGTTAGTTGCTAATACGCGTTTAATTTGTTTTATGTGCCTCTAAAATCATCCATGTCCAACCGGCTAGGTAATTAATTAATTATTTTTAATAATGTTGAATATTTAATTAGCAGTGTCACTAACAATTAAAAGATCTAGTACTTTTACACGTATGCAACATCGTCCTACTAGTAAAATCCACGTAATTTCCCATTTACTATATAGTATCTCCCACTTAAAATTCGATGATGCAATTAAAATTAAAATTAAAATTACATTAATAATATTTTATTGGATGAATTTACTCATGGTAATAGTATTATTGTTTATTATAAGTGGTCAAATTTGTAATTAGGTCAGTTTTTAAATATAAAATAAGTTGTGTCTTATCATTAAAATCGTTTTATCTGATTGTTTGTCTGATTATGTCAAATTTGATATACCTGTCAATTGACACATCATGGAAAGAAAAAGTGAATATATTATGAGAAATGAAAACTTCGAGATCAATTATCTTATTTTTTTATAATTCACTATGGTCTAATACGAGAATCGGTGTTGAATACTAGAATTTAAAGACCAGTGTTTAGCAAATAGAATCAGTATGTAATCCAACTCAGCAGACCATCGGAACAGTGTCTATAAAAGATTTACAAGAAATTTTAAATGATAGGATCGACAGAAAAAAGTGTCTCGTTTTTTTCAACTCATTTGAATGGAATTTAGTTTAATAATATACAAATAACAATTGCAAAGTCAAATTTACATTACATTTTTTAATTAAAAAAACTATTATTTTTTGAACTCACATTATCCATTCAAAATTTATTGTAATGTCTATCGGTTTGCGATTGCTTTCGTGAGCTTGTCTGATAAACAGGAAAAAAAAAAAAACTAAAAACATTTTTTTTTTTCATTTCAAATTACACGCAGAATATACAGACAGCCGACACGTGTCCATACAGTCCTACGCTGACTGTGGGACCCACCCTTTGTTCTAACAGATTCAGGGCATGGCGTGACGAAGGATTTTTCAGCTGCACCAGATTTGGATTTTGATATTTATCCAAAATTAAATAAAAAAATAATTTCAAAAATTTATTATTTTCACAGACATATTTTCAAATGTGGCTGGCTATGAATTAAAATGCCTTTTCGTTTTTACCACCTGACCTGACTGGCAGGAGTAATTAATAGAGCAGTAATTAGTAATTGACATCACAACTTTTCATAACAGCATTCAATTAGTGGCAAAATCTAAATGTTAATGATATTTATTGGCATATTTATGCACTGCACAAGAGCCAATTAATCTGTACTAGTATTTTAATGCAATTCTAGCATACAAATACTCCGTCCGTATCAGTCTAACATACACTCTGATTTTTTGACAATATTTATTTTTAAGTTGTGACGTTTATTTAAACAGATATATAATCATAAATATTAACATATTTGGTATCGTTAAATTAATCGCAACATAAATTATTCAAATATCAAATTTTTATTTTTTTGATAATATAAGTAAATAAAGATACGGTTGGTCAAATATATGTGTTAGATAGTGTGAAAAGTCAACTGTGCTGATTTGGATGAGACAGAGATAGTAGTGTATTTGTCTAGTTAAATTATAATTAATCGTAAAAAAGAAAGAAACACTAAACAGATTAATTAGTAGTCAAACAAGGTGCAGTCGACTAAGAAAATTGAAATTAGAGATTATTTTTTGAAGAACTCATCTAAAAAATAAGTTGAGATGAATTTAAACCGGACTTAACATTTCAGAACCTCACATAATATTATAAATACCATTTTTTTTACAATAAATATACCCTTTAACATGGTAGCTAAATATATATGGTTTTGAAATGATTAAGTGTGACATCCCAAAACTCAACCCAATCTTCTTTTAGAAAAGTGTAGGCTCTTTGCGAACCAACTATTGCGTCATTATTATTTTTATATAACCAACCAATTACTTGATCAAAACATGTTGCACAATAAAGACTTGTATTACATGCATTTATTTTGGTACAATAACCTTTGGGGCATAAGAATAGCCAAAACCTATTTTATACAATTCAACTTTCTTAAAAGCAAAGATTCTTAAGCCCATTGGTTGTTTGTATTACTCCTTATATTTATCCTCTAGCATTTCTCATTTCCACAAAAAAAACATGAAGAAATTTGGGATTTCTGAACTAGTTTAAAAGATTGCGGAAACCAAAATTATACTGTCTCTCTGCCTATAACTACAGTAATTTTAGATTATAACTTCATTTTTGAGAGTAACAGTGTCGTTTCGTGCAATCTCTGCTTCACGGACTGTCATCATACATTTCCTGGCATAATATTTCAATATAAGTGACCAAATTATGTGATTTAACATAAAAATTGTAGTAACCACACTAATAAACATTGACATTAATAGCATCACACTAATTAAGGCATTGAGAAAAATAATGAAAGTAGTGGAAAATCGAGGAGAGAAAAAATAGGGAGGATATGGGCAATGGAAATGGATGATGAATACATGGACCCTTTTTGTTTTGTAGTAACTCTACCCACTCAAGCAACAGTTCAGTAGTTTTACTGTTTGATTTACACACACATAGTACACACACACGCATTTCGTGTTGCATCTATTTATGCACAATACAGACTGAATGAACAAACACACACTCAGACAGAGACATGAAAACAACGTTGTTGTTCATATTGATGGCTTTCTGATCACTCTATTTTGATAAAAGCCACCATTTTTGAACTGGGTTTTTGCTGTTCTTGAGGAAAGTCATTATCTTGTTAGAGGTTTCCTTGTTCAACTGAAAAAAAAGGGACAGAAAAAGGAGGTTTCTTGTTCAAGATTTCATCTTTTTTCCTTGCTCTGTGTTTTTGGTTCTTTCTGGGAATTTTCTGCTTGCAAAATGGCCTCTTCTGCTGCAGCCTCTCATGCTCTGGCATCTCATGACACAGGTGAGCCAGAAAAGGACAAATCTCTTCTTGGTTTTTGTTCTGTTTTCAGCAGTTTCATGTTAATTTCCGTCCGGTAATTGGATTTGGTTTCTGGTGTTTGGAAGGTCAAAAGGCTGCTGATATGTATACAGAACTGTGGAAAGCGTGCGCAGGTCCTCTTGTTGATGTTCCTCGTTCTGGGGAACGGGCTTACTATTTCCCACAGGGTCATATGGAGCAAGTAAATCTTAATCATCCTTAAAAAGATTTCGTTTTTTTAATGGTCTCTGTTCAGTTTTTCCTCGTTATTGATCTATTTTTCGATCGTATTCTGTTCTTCAGTTGGAAGCATCCACGAATCAGGAACTGAATCAGCAGATAACCATGTTCAAGCTGCCTTCTAAGATCCTCTGTAAAGTAGTTCATGTGAATTTGCTGGTGAGTAATGAGTTGTGAGTATACTTTCATTTATGAAATTATTGATATGATAAGTTTCGCTTTTTGATTTGACTGGTTTTGGTTTTTGTTGGTTTTTGTGTCTAATTAGGCTGAAGCAGACACCGATGAAGTCTATGCTCAGATCACCTTACTTCCAGAAGTAGATGTAAGCAGCTTGTAATTAGTTCTATGTATGATAGATTAATATATGGACTAGGTTTACTTTGATCGGTTGATGTTTGATCTTCTTTCTCTTTATTTGTTTGCAGCAAGTAGAACCCACTAAGCTTGATCCTTGTATTCCTGATCCGCCCAAAGAAAAATTATTTTCCTTCTGCAAGATTCTAACAGCGTCTGATACTAGTACTCATGGCGGTTTTTCTGTTCTTCGAAGACATGCTACTGAATGTTTACCTCCATTGGTATACCTTCATTCATAATTCTTTTGTTTTGTTTGATTAGAATTGCTTGAATTTTCTATGTTTTCTCAAAATTAAGTATGCTTGTTAATTATGCTTCAGGATTTGACTCAACCAACTCCAAGTCAAGATTTAGTTGCTAAAGATTTGCACGGCTATGAGTGGCGATTTAAACATATATTTAGAGGTATATAATGATTTTTATAATGGTTGATCTGTTTATTGTTCATTAAAATGATTTCAATTTGATGATGGATGATTAGGCCAACCTCGGAGGCACTTGCTCACTACTGGTTGGAGCACCTTTGTAACTTCCAAGAGATTAGTTGCTGGAGATGCCTTTGTTTTCTTAAGGTTATTGATATTTGCGTTTTCTAAGTTATTGATTTATGTTTCTAGGATGCAAAGTAGTTCATTCTTGATTTATAAAACATTGCAGGAGTGGTAATGGAGACTTGCGGGTTGGTGTTCGACGCCTTGCTCGCCAGCAGAGTCCGATGCCTCCATCTGTCATTTCTAGCCAAAGTATGCATCTTGGTGTCCTTGCAACCGCGTCTCATGCGATCACAACACGAACTTTGTTTGTTGTTTATTACAAGCCAAGGTATGTAATTTATATGTAACAACACAAAACGTCTGCCATGCTTAATGAATTAAGTGAATAAACTGACTTTCCCTTCCATCTGTTTCATGGTTACCAGGACAAGCCAATTTATCATAGGACTGAACAAGTATTTTGAATCTGTTAGTCATGGATTTTCAGTTGGCATGCGCTTCAAGATGAAATTTGAAGGTGAAGATTCCCCAGAGAGAAGGTGTGCATAGTTTTAAAAATGCTCTCTTTTTGTTAAGCAAGTTGCATTTTTTGAAACTTACAATCACACTATTGTCTTTGACAGATTTACTGGCACTATAATTGGCCTTGGAGATGTGTCCACCGAGTGGTCGAATTCTAGCTGGCGCTCGTTGAAGGTATTATAAGCCATTTATCGGCTTGGTTTTAGATTCTTGTTTGATACATATTGGTATATATAACTCTTCTTGTGATAATAGGTTCAATGGGATGAACCAGCAACAATCAAAAGGCCCGATCGTGTTTCTCCATGGGATATAGAGCCATTTGCACTTGTTTCTACAGGAGATGTTGTAGCACAATCAATATCTAAGAACAAAAGACCAAGACCTCTTGATTTGCCACCTTCTGGTATAGATGAATTTCATTTTATTCTTTATGTTCTAATAGATTTATCATCACTTGAAATTTAACACTAATCTTTAAAGGTGTATATGTAGAGAATACCTCTTTCTGGTATCCGGGATCAACTCCAACGGCTGAGCTAACACGTGCTAGCAATGTTACCGAAGTGCAAGCTAATGATAGCCCGGGCTTCTGGTCTCCTAGGCCAAAAGTTCTCGGAGGAACATGGCCTAATGCACTTGCTAATAGTGGTCGATTAATGCATTGTGATTACAACTCTCCAGTCTCATCCAGAGCAAGTAATGGCGTTCACGACCAAATTGGGAGGACTAAATTGCAAGAGAATTCTTCAAGCTGTAGGTTGTTTGGCATTGATTTGAGGGACAACGTTAAAAATCAAGAAAAGCCTTCTACTGTTATTGATGCTTCCGATGAAGACAATATGAAGAACAATTTCGAGAAAAATCACAAGGAGGCGCATAGCAAAAGAACGCGAACCAAGGTCTTTACTAGTGATTTTTCAATTTTTGTTTCTCACTTCTGATGATAGTAATTAGTGATTGTTTTTGTTTTGCCATGATCAGGTTCAAATGCAAGGCGTTGCCGTTGGGCGTGCAGTTGATATGACAATATTGGAAGGCTACGATGATCTTGTTAAAGAACTTGAGAAACTGTTTGAGATTGAAGGAGAACTTAGCCCTCGGAACAAATGGCAGGTCGTTTACACTGATGACGAGGGTGATATGATGCTGGTTGGAGATGATCCTTGGGAGTGAGTAACCTTAAACGTTTCAAATAGTTTCCATCAAAGTGAGATTGTTAAGTTTCTTCATCCAGACTTGCTTCTTTTTCGTAATGTGCAGGGAGTTTTGCAAGATGGTAAGGAAGATAATCATATGCTCGAGCGACGATGTGAAGAAGATGAGGATCGGAAGCAAGCTCCCTCTGTCGAACCTAAATGTTGAAGGGATAGTTGTGAGTTTAGACTCAGAATCTTGAACTGGTTTTATGTATGTATCTTGAGTGACCTAGTTTCAAACACCTTTTGTCAACCTTTTGGATACTTTTATGCATGATTGCTCATGGTTTTTGGGAGCTAGTTGACAACCTAGGAGTAAGTAAAACTCAGGTTCTGGTTTTAGGATTATAATGTGCTTGTAGGAAAGAGTTTTATGTTTTAAAGTTAGAGATTTTTGTTGTTTTATTTTCCATTCCATTTCCATTGACCTGTGAATATTTGTTGTCCAAACCCCTATACAAAACCATATGTAAACAACTGATTGTTGCTGCTGCTAAATTCTTGAACCCTCGAACTTACGACTTGTCTGATTATTTATCCGTTCAATTCAGTACAGTAAAAATAAGTCAGGGAGAATTTGCCCTAGTATTAATACTTTGGCATCAGATTACAAACATGAAACATGGTAGGATATGTAAAGTGGTCCTAATGTATCAAGATTGTTTCCACATTTCTGCAAAGTTCTTATTTCTTTTCGCACTCAACAATAGCAGGCCAGAAAAATCCTCCATTTATTGTGTTTCAAAATTGTACGAATATTCCAGCTGCTCCAAGAAAAATGAGACAATACTCCTACATAATGTGATTGTGGAGATTCGTAGTAATATGTACTCTAAATGCTAATTTAAGTTTTATTTTGTTTAATTTAGCATCATTGAATAACTATGAATTTTCTTGTGAATAAATATGAATTTTCTTGTGAATAATTATGAATTTCTTGTGAATCTGGTAATTCAAATGGGGGTATGTTCTTGATCGGTGGTATTCAAATTTCTTGTCTTACGGTTTATTTGGGGTCGGACACACATCCACCATGGATTGTAGATTGGATTGCAAAACCGATTCTAAAAATTTGATTTTAAAAACTCAAAACCATTTGTTACTAGTCAACATTATAAAGATGAATAGAACATAAATAACTCATTATTGGCAGAACAAATCCGATAAGCACTATCAAGAACAAGTCAGAACAATTTAACCTTTAGAACAGTATCAAAAAATGAATAGATAACAATTAGATTCCAGCAGAGGAAGAGCCAGAATTTATAAAGTGGGTGGCAAAAATAATTTTCCCATGGTTCGGTTTTGGAGACGATCGCCAAATGTGATACGGAGAGATATTTTTAGAACTTTAATTGTAATTCCAAAATTTAGTATAATATATGTAGAAATTGTTATTGTGTATTAGTAATATTTTTTTTAAAAAATGGGTAGCAAAATAATAAATTTAAAAATTTTGCACACAAATTAAATTAAAAAATCCAAAATTAAATAAAGAAGACCAGCAAGCTACACGAATGTTCAGAGGAATCAATTGTCTGTGGGGGATGCATGATGGTGAAGCTCAGTGGCCAATAAACTGATCGGAGAAGAAAGGAATAATGTGATTTAACTATCATCACAATCACATATTCATGCAGATACTGGTGCTATTAAGCAGTCGTGACCCTTGTGATCCCCATCTTTACAGCAATCTATACACACAACACTGGCGGGATCTAACCCACATGTTCTGCATCTGTATGCAACAGCATGATTATCCCATACCACTCCACACACTCCTCTTTCACCAGCATGAACTTCAGATAGTCGCTCCATGGCTGTTCCTAGATCCCCCCTCAAAAATCATCCATTGCAACCAAACTTTGCTCTCCTGCATTGCTGCTAATGTTAATGGTTCCGGAATGAGATCCTCGTTCTCTGTGAGTGAGAAAAACTCTGTTGCGTCTTCATTGGTGGGAAAAAGGGCAGCTATGAGCTCATCCAGGTTAACCTCGTTCATTCTTACATGGTCCACAAGACCAGCCTGTCGACGGTTCAATGGGACTCCAAGTCGACCTAGTCTCTGATAAAATAATACATTACAGATTAGAAATCATTTCAAGTGAAACACACTTCAGTTAAAAAATTGTTAAATTTAAAATTTTTGCACACAAATTAAATTAAAAAATTCAAAATTAAATAAAGTGGGTGGCAAATGCCACCCTTGCCCAACCCTGCCTCCGCCACTGGATTCCAGTATAACAAGATTTAAGCGGGACGTGATGCAATACCTTGCTTGTAGCTATTGCTTTTCTCAGCACTTCAGATAAACCGTCAGCTCAGTGGCCAATAAACTGATCGGAGAAGAAAGGAATAATGTGGTTTAACTGGACTGAGGCTGTTGTCTGTGGGGGTAAAGGAAAGGACCGTATTTTGAAAACATACGGAATGAAATACGGCTATTTCGGGAGATTTATACTTATCATGGTCAGTAGAAATTTATACTTATTTTATTTTTTAGTTTGGTAAATCTAAACTTTATTTCAGTTCCATTCAAGTAAATGCGCTTTAAATTATATTAGTTCAGTTTAGAAAATTATGCACTAAAATATGTTGTTACAGTATATAAACAATTTTTAAGTTAATTATGTTCGAATCAGATATATTTATACTTTTTTAAATTTAAGTTAAGTATGGTTGAATGTATGCACAACCACCAGGCATGATGATATACCACACATAATATTCAATTACACGACACTCTTATAAACACAAAATCGGTACAGTAAAATTGTTATGTGCTTTTTGACAAGAAAACAGTTTTACATGGTAATATATGTATACTATTACCAGTTTGAGGTTAAAACTAGTAATTTATGCTCATTTTCTATACATAACTAGTCGTGTCTCATATCAATTATTACTTTGTAGTACATATATAATTTTATTAATGTAGTAAATACACAGTTGAATGAATAATATCAATACTCAACTAATGCAATTTCAACTAATTTTTGTAGTATTCATAAAAAACATATCTAATCCAAGAATCTTCGAAAGTTAAAGATTAATAGTAAAAGAAATGAATACTATTAGAATTGCAAAAATAAAACAGTCAATAATAAAATTCGGGCTTTGTATCATTGGGCTTAACATTTTGAGGAAATTGGCCCAAACCCGGAACCCGTTTCCGCTCCGTTTCACTCTTTTATTATGTTCTTTCATCATTCACTCTTCAAATCAGTTCAACATTTAACAGAAAAACCAGAGAATTTTCTCCAGTTCTTCATCAGCTAATGCAAGGTTTTTCATCCCCCTCGGTACGCAGAATTTATTTTCGGCTTTTATATTTTGTGCATTTGTGCCTGTTTTTTATGAACGCCGAAAAAAATCCCGTGATTTCATCGAATTTGAAGCTAAAGTTTTGAAATTTAGGATCAGATGAAGTTTGGCATGTGATCGCCTATGATTTTTTTGGAACGAATTTATAGTTTGAAGTTTGGCTCAATTTCGCTGTTTTTGTGTGCTCGTGGTTTTGCAGGATTGTGGAAAGAGGTGAAAAATGCGCACCGGGAGTGATGTTTGTGTAGAATCAGTTTTCAAGATGAGAAAAAATGTCGGTGGATAAACTCTCTCTTTGTTTTCTCCATCGTTTGTTTTAAGATTTTAGGTGTATTCCAGGAAGTGACTGTTTTTGTGATTTCCTTTTGTTTGATTCAGAGTTTTCTTCAGGAAGAGGATAATCGGTTGGATTTGACCCGAGCTAGATGTGAGTTTTTCTATATTGTATAGGACATTATATATATTTAAGGCTCTAGAGTTTTGAGTTAATGTTTCGATGTGATGTTTCTGATTATTTCTTATTCAGTTGCGAATGTGGTTAAGAGGTATGGTGTGTTAGCTGAGCGGCTTTCCAGGTATTGTTTTAGGAGATTGTTCCGCTTGAGCTTGATTGTTGATTGTGTAGTTGTAAGTTGTGAAAAGTGAGTTCTTGGAACTTTTGGCCTCTCAGGGATTCCGATAAGATTATCTTTGAGCGCTTACAGAGAGAGTTTGAAGTTGCCCGTGCTAATCAAACGCAAGGTATGCTACTTTAAGCAGGACAGTGTTGAAGTAATTGTTTTTACCAGATCCGTAGTGAATACACTCACTGTCCTATTTTTTGAGTGCTCTGGTCTTTTCTCCCTCGCAAGTTTTCATGATGGACCTGTTCTCAAGTTAATTCCGTTATTGCAGAAATTTGTTTGGATGGCCAGCAGTGGAATGATGGATTGTTGGCTACAATTAGAGACAAGGTATAGTTTTTCTTACCATCTACTTAGCTTCTCATTTCAATATATTTTTTCTTACCATAACCTTTGATAGACTTATTTACACTGATAAGATAATAAACGTAGGCCTTATGCTTCAAGGAAACTAAGTATATTACATGGGTAATTGATTAGGATTATAAGACTAGTGTTCTTGCCTTCTGGTTCTTTATTTTTCAGTTTTAGGTCCACTACAAAATCTGAACTTTGGACATGTTGTTTTGGATCGAGTTTTAACTTAATGGTATACGGTTAGATATTAGGATGCTGTTTGGGCCTAGGATAGGTGTAAGGTCGCTATATATAGCCAAACCATTCTGCTAAAGATCCCAATGCCCACTTAGACAGAAGGCTAATGGCTGTAAACTATGGAAATGTTTTTTTCTATTTTTACAAAGTTGTTGTTGCTGATGAGATTTTTTGGAATCAAACCCTCTGTGTTCTTTCCGTACAAGTATCCTTCATAAACTTGGTATAATTGCAACTTTCACCCCAATAAATATCTGCTCCACGAGTTGGTATCCATTTTATTATTATTTTCATATGCCATTATTTGGCTGCATCTGTTGATATATTATAAATACTATGTAATAAATGGATGTTTTTGGATGCATCAGGTTCATATGGAGGCTGAGAAGAAGGCCATGCAATTGCCTGGAGATGTGAGCACGATGCATAGTCTTCCCTTTCTTGAGAAAATCACTTACAAAGTTGCTAATAAGGTATTTTTGTTAAACCAAAATTGATATTGCTTCAGCATAGTTGTAGTTTATTTGAACTAATTTAAATTTTGCTCTGCCCAGGAAAATCATCAATGTTCTTACAAAAATTTCTTGATAAGCGATTTTCTTATGATCATTCATCTAGTCTAGTTAGATGTCTGTGATACCCTAGTCCTCGTCCTAACTGAACACTTCAGATGGATTAAGTTTGTATTTTCAGTTGGATGATTGTTAACTTTTGATTTAGATGTTAAAGCACATAGTTATTGACCCTGTCCATCTTTTGGAGCAGGTGATTTGTTGTCTGGAGGGAGCAAGAATTGGCATACTATATGAGACGTCCTTTGCAGGTAGATATGGATATTATCGCTTATCTTATTCCATGAATCCACAGAATAGCCAGTTTGCTGTAAGGTGGTTTATGTGGCAGTTCATAAATTTGTTTCGACTTCAATTTTTTTTTTCAAACAGTGTATGTTTATAAATAAATTTAAATTTGCTTGTATAGTTCTTGCATAATTAAAGCAATTGGACTACCAAGTGGTTTGCATCTTTACTGTTCCAATTCTGATGTCTATAATGGATGAATTCAGTTGAATCGTATTATGAAATATAGATTATTATTTCTGTTATTGAAATTTGCACTATTGCAGGAGAACCTTGTGAATTGTTCCACTGTGTGCTTGAAAGCAAATCATTTCTTGAGAAGATGACTGTTACTGAGCACACAATACCCTTTTTCTTGCCCATCCGTGAAGCTGAAAATGAGTTTCTCTCTACCAGTGCCATGGTAATGTTTGCCCTGTGAGTTTGACATGGAAATTCCCCTTCCCGGTATTTTTGTAACATGGCTTTTCCATGTTTGTCTCCAGAAATTCATTGACCACGTTGGAGATTTATTGCAGTCTTATGTTGATAGACGGGAGCAGGTAATATATATTCAGAACTTGGATTTTTTGTAGATTCTCATATCTTCAAATCTGTGTGTGCTTATGTAATCGGGAGCTTTTCCTTTTAATTTAGTAGTAGTACATCAAAGTGAAATCAACTGCATGTATTCATGCTTTTACAGGTTCGTCTCATCCAGGAGCTCTATGGAAATCAAATCAAAGAACTTTACCACAGTCTTCCGTATCACTTGGTTGAATTTGTCATTGATGATTATGATTGGTAGGTTGAAAATTAGAATACATGTATGTTTTCAAGTACAGATTTGTCTGCTGCAAGCTGTACTAACTATTCAACGTGGCCTCTTTCTGCAGCAAGGTGACAGTAAGTCTTGGGTATGCAGATTTAGTCTCTATACTTCCAACTAATGTTAAAGTGGTGGCATGGCCAACTACAAGTAAGGGAGGCAGTAAGCCTGATCCAGAACGTCTGACTTATGCCGAGGAAGCTTTGAAGGCCATGAGTTTACCAGAAGGTATTACCTTCATATAACGCTGATGCATTTAAAAGGTTCTTTTCCAAACTTGAAACAATTTACATACTTTCATGTAACATTTAAAATGTTCTTTTCCAAACTTGAAAGTATTTTTCCATTTTTTTAACAAATAAAATTCTCAGATGGTTTGGTAGATGATTGTAGATTCCTCAGTAACTTACATTTTCTCTTGTGACTTTTGGATATTATTACTCTGAAATAATCACCTGAATTCAACGTATATCTTTGTTCTTGTTTTCAGCATATGCAGAGATAGTGTTGAACCTCTCCGATGCCATCAAGGAGATGTTCTTTCCCAGTTCATCGACATAGTCTTTCATCTATCCCAATGTATAGAATGCCGAGACATGTAGATAGAGAGATGCATTGACCTCACGATTTGATTTTGGCTCTCTTGAACGATGTGCAGACACAGACTCTGAAGGATCTCTTTCTATACACAGTAAGAATGTTGGTGCTATTCAAATTCTCGACCTTTAAGCTAGGTTTCCAGATGCTTCTGTTCTATCGGGTCGTTACCTTTTGCTGGGTAGTGTTATTACACAGATCAGGTGTTTCTGAATCACACCATTAGAACAGGTGAAGTGTGTTACAGAGGACATAATTTGATACTCCACTTACCATTGCAATTAATCAAAAGGTGATTAGGATATATAGTTAGCTACACCTACACCCATTCACAATGTTCAATCTTTATCAGTTAATAGTAGAAGTTATGTTTGTGGACAAATACACATCAAATCAGCTTTAATTACTGACCTCATTATTAATCATTCAATGGAATTTCATGACCCCTAAACCAAATTTCTACTACTTATCATTATTACCATTATTTGGTTTTAGAGTGCAATACTGATATGTTAATTGTATCTCACTTAGTACTGGAAATCACTTATTCAGCAGCGATTTTCCGGTTTTATGTACGTGTTAGATATTCCATATTCCATTTCTCCCGACCAAAGAGCCTTTACTTTGAAAATCGTCAAATTTGCCAAAAAAATTGGTACAAAATACTAAATTACCCTTGACAAATTTAACAATAACAACTCATATCACCGTCAATGAAGAGTAAGAGTTGTGTTTTGGATGAGTTTCTCTACTGCCAACTCAATTTCCTTAGTAATTGAGATTCCGTCCCCGTAAACCCTTTGGTTGGGACGGGGAGAGAGTATTATTCTTCTTAAAAGAAGATTAGAAAAATTAAGAATCTAAACTATGCACTAACACATGGTTGTAGTACAAGAAGGTTGAGACATTAAAGTAACTTTAAGAAGTATAAACAAATATTCCTAACCCAAAATGAATAAGTGCCCCAAATTCACAAGGTAGCTCAACTAACCCTAATGCCTTGTTTTATTCCCATTCAATTCCAATGTTTGGTGTGCTCTCTATTGTCATTGCATGCATATGGGTGGGGTGTCTTCATATCAAAAGAATTATAGAAGTTGCCAACTCTATTCACAAATCAATTATACATGTAGTGTTGTTGCCATGGCTCACATGTATTAAATTATGTGACCCCCCATTTTTAGAGTAAAGGTGCCCTAAATATCCATAAAAAAAAAATCATGTTATCTATTTGTTTAAGTCGGTTTTTCTAAAACAGTCATTCTTCGTTCAATGAATCATTCTCACTCACTCATTAAATTTTTTGCTATCTCAACTCATTACAACTTGCATATATAACCGATCAAAATAGTAAGATGTCGGTTTTAAGAGAACGGAGCCAAATTTAAGAGAGGAGAGTGTGTGGTCTTAAAAACAGAAAGTGAAATGAGCCATTACTAGCTTCTACCTTTCCTAGGGTTGTACATTCATAGGAAGTACTTGTACATTCAAAGAATATGTTTATAAACTTATTTTAATTACATAAACTGATTATTCATTTGTAAATATGTGTCTTAATCCTGTTTTGTCAGGAATATTTTCTAGATTAATGAATTCAGACATCTAAAAAGATATCTGATCTCAACAGAGCTGATGTAGATATTTTTGAGGATCTCTCATCCTAGGTTTGCAAATGTAGGCTACTCTCACTCTCAAGAACCAGCACTCATATGACTGATCCATTCGAACCACGAAATAAACACGAGATATGATTCGTATAACCGATTCTGAATCGCATAAATCATGAAATAAGGTTTGTTAGTTGCCAACTTGTTATTGCATCACATGATAATGTATGAACTCTTTACTCACAAAATGTGTAAAATGGTCCTAACTCCCAACATCATTTTTGTGAACATGGCCTCCTTTGTTGTGGCAATGACAATGACTTGGTTTTGTTTCATTTTCAATTAAAAGACTATGAAAAGCTCAACCACATTAGTGGTGAGGCTTAACTTTGTTTTCCCCTTGACTTTGTTACCTTCATCACTCGTTTATTTCATTTGACTTTAAAGCATTTTATCAATCACAATTATTTTCGGGTGTTGTTATATAAAGTCCAATATTTTACTCTTATATTCCAAAATACGGTGTAAAAGTACAAAAATGACCTCAAATTATTTCATTTTTGAAAAACTAGGCTACTTGCAGGGGGCGGTAGTGTCATTTCATTGATATTTTAGACTACGCCGAGTAAAATACTGGACTATGTATAACACATTAGTTATTCTCTCCCGTTGCTCTTACCGTGGTGCCATTTCTGAGACAGAACATGTCCACAGTAAGAGAAACGGGGAGAGTATAAACCGACATGCCCGAAATGGAGCACAAATTCAAATTCTTCATCCAACCAAACAACTCCACAGACACCATTTGGCTCATTCAAAACTTTCACAATTTTTTTAGTGTGAGCTGAGGCATGCCACCATTATTAAAATCTGCTAAAGAAATAAAGAGAATGACAAAATAGCTAAAAACAGCAGCAAGAATGAAAGAATTGAAGAGCTTCCATCCTTTTCACATGTAATACTAATAAACCAACAGTTTACAGTCAAAAGAACCTCACTGATCACTGTCATCATACATTCCCCTTTTTCCTTCCCCTTCTCTTTCCCCAGTCTTTAATTTGAAAAAACCTCTTCATAATCAAATCCAGATTCAAGAAACAATTTTTTTCAGCAGCCATGGAAGAATCCACCCTAAATCTCCCTCTTTTCTCCATGCAATCACCTGAGCATTCAGGGATGCTTACACCACCATTGTTCACCTCAGCCTCAGTGCCCTTCAGATGGGAGGATGAGCCAGGAAAGCCAAAGCCTTGCACAGATATCATCCCTTTCTGCACCATTGTTGAGTCTCCCAAGTTCTTGGAACTGCCTCCCAGACTGTTCCAAGAACCATCTCCCACCACTGTTCTTGAGGGTCCCTATGTGGTTTCCAGGCCAAAGTTCACTTCTTTAAGGTACTCCAGGGAGGGCAGTGAGAGCCCTAAGGCTAAGGGCAGCAGCCCTGAGAGAGGGCATAAGGGCACCAAAGGAGGGATCTTTGGTTCTTGGAGGTATAGTTCAAAGACCCCTAAAGCCAGCAGGGTTGCAAAGACTAAGGATATAAATCCATCTTCAGTGTTCTCAATGGATTCTGCTGATGATGAGGGCAGCATCTCTAAGAGGAAGGCTTCAAAGATTACCAGAAATGGAAGCTCTTCAAGTCTCTCACAAGCAACAAGGTCTCACTTTTGGGTAAGTTCTTGATCATAATCTCATTGTTAGAAGCTGATGTTTCATGTTATTAAGGTTTGTTTATGTGATTATTATCATTTTCCTTGACAAAAAGGGTAATTGTGTGTGTGCATACAAAAGTCCAGTGTCAATCAATGGAGGGTCATTGGATCCTATAAACTTGTAGTATTCCTGAGGTTTTGTCACATCCCATCCATCCATAGAGTAGAAGTATTAAATGTTTCTAAACGCAGTCCAGTATTTTACTCTTGTAGTCCAAAATATGGTGTAAAAGTACGAATTTGACCTCAATTTATTTGATTTTTGAAAAACTAACCAACTCACAGGGGTGGTAATGTCATTTCATTGATATTTTAGACTATGCTGAATAAAATACTGGACTGTTTATAGCACATCAGTATTAAAATCAGTGCTCAAGAAATTAAAAGTGGTGGGGTATGGCTTAGGTAGAACTTTCATTGTGAGTACAGTTTTTCATTTCACTCCATTGAAAGTGTAGGTGAGATAGTCCTTAATGGAAGGCACTTAGGCATGCTTAAAAAAAAACACAATCTTACTTTTGTAGATTTTAGGGTTGAAATTTGGGGGTACATTGATTGAGTAGGACTGTGGAGCATTTTAGGTTCTATGTTTATGACACACAACGTTGTCATAAACATAAGTGAAGGAAATTAAACTAATCGATGAGAAACTGATCAACGTTGTCACTGTTTTTTCTCTCGCAGACTACCGTGTATGCAGGCATCAAGCAAGTGATGCCATGGAAGAGCAAAAAATCAAGGAACGGACTGCTGTGACCTTAGAATAGATCATGAGTGTGCTGTTTTGTAAAATGTAACTAAAATCGCGCATGAAATTCAATCATAAACTTCCTCAAAATGAGTGTGATTATGTTGTAAGAGAATCATGCCACTGTACTAGGTTTCCCAAGTACAAGAATCCTAACACTATATTGTGCAACCACTTTGTCTGAGTGTTCCACTAATAACCTAGTAGGTCACTCAATGCATAGAAGAAAGCTGGAACTACTTTATAGACATGGCAAAAATCCACCAGCCGACATCGTTAGAAACTGGAAACAAATGTTACTACAGATCAAACAAACAAAACATGTTCATCATTCAAAGTACAAGGAAGCAAATAAACCGACAAAGATTGTAATAACTTAAGCTTCTTGAATGATATCCAAAGCAACAGGGGCAAGATAGCACGAATTAAAATCAAGTTTGGTACAAAATAGTGCGTAACCAAAGAGTACATTATTTAGCAGCTACCCTTTTGTAAGATTGCAAATCGAAAATGATCCTCGCTCATCAGTTGAATCGAACCCTACTTAGTATTTCCACTCATACCAGCCACGACCTGGAAATATGCACGAAAGAATAGTTTAGTCCAGAATATCTATCTAGAAGACTACTTTTAGGGGCCGATTGAGGGCGGATAGGTGCAGGTCCAAAAATGTGGTTAAATGACCTAATTGCCCTCTGGAATTCTTTTTTTTCTGATTTTAACCCTAACTATGCAGGGATATTTCAGATATTTAACCACTTTTTTGGACCTGCATAATCCGTTTAAATCTGCATCTAAAATTCCTGATTATATAAAAGCCAAAATCATCCACAGGGATCCAGACAAGAATTTCGTAGTACTAATATCATACAAAGCCCAAATTTTGCCTCTTTATCATTAGTTTCAAAGAAGCAGCAAGCGGAAAGACTGGAAGAGTGTAATCACGTTAAAAGTTAACAGCTTTATTTTCAGGCAATGTAATTTGAAGGTATCAATTTCAAAAAAGTAACTGTTCGAGAGAAAAAAAAAATCAATGCAGAACTATAATCAGCACGAGAAAATTGGGCATATGTGGAAAGACCTGTAAAGAAGATAGAAGAGATGCACTTACATCTTTTAAGGCGACTGTCGGGGCTGGCTTGGCAGTCTCAAACGAGTCCAGAATAGGTCTCACCACAGCTGGAAGAAATAGACCTGAAATCACCATAATATGCTCAAAATTCAGCTAATAAAAGACCGATGCATCCACATGCTTCAACATCAAGTGATAAAAAAGTAAGAAACTTTCAAGTTGGGAAAGGTCGGATGTGGCTACAGAGAGCAGCACCATTGCAGAATGTTCAGTCCCGTCACTAAACCTACTGATCCAGTTCCAATATCGATTCCAAAAGAACAAAAAGGAAAACACAAAGAGCTTCAAGAGGAGAATTAGCATCTCGAAGACCAGCTGATAACTCCACTAGAGCAAGTTCTACACACAATTTTCATCGATGATTGCCTATTACTCTATAAGTACACTGTCCCAAACCAGTTAAAGTAGGAAGCTTAGATCGAGATACATGTTTCAAACCTACATATTCGAGATATGATCCATGTAAACCCCGAATTCATGGGACGAATGCTTAAAGGCTTAGCTATTCTTGTTAACTATTCAATTAAAATTAACACATTTTCTTCAGATCATTGCCATGAGACTTCAGACCTAATTTAGCCTAAATCACCTTCAAATTTCAATCAATTCCTATAATCTCCACCAAATTTCATGATCTGGGCTCAATAAAAATCCAAACTTTATGCAGAATACGATCGACCCAGCAATCAAAATTCGAAATACAACAGATTTGAGTGAAGAAATTACTGAATAAATGATGAATGAGAAGAAGATGGACTTACCAACGCCAGCTATGAGAAGGGATGCGGCTACGACGGGCTCTTGCGCCACGAACATTCTCAGCTTCTCCATTGCCGGCATCTTTTCGCTTCTTTTCAGTGACACCCTCAATTTCTCTAACACCAATATGTGACTCGTCCGAGGAAGGAAGAGTGTATGCCGGTTTTTGTTTGATTGGCCCCTTTCTCAGTCAAACTCTTATTTTGGGCTCAGCCCAATTTTTTCGTAAAAAGATTTCATCTTGTAAAAAAAAAAAAAGTTTCAATTTTTTTTTAAAAAATGTAATTTTTGGGATAGTGAATTCCTTCTAGAACCCTAGTTAACAGCTAAACTACGTTGTTAATGGCACTACCTTCGATCAGTTCTTAAGTTTTTAGATTGTTTTCGGCATTTGATCAGTTCTTATGTTTGCACACTCTTTGGTTCAATTCAAATCAATTGGGGCGTTTAAGGTTTAGTTTAAAGACAAGATCATAGAAAGAGACATCTTGATTCAGTCATAGGAACACAGATAATAAGCTCTAGGTTACACTAATAAGATTAAGATTGCATGTCTGAACATATACACAGAAAGAAAGATGCACAAGCAACCAGAGTGGAGAATGGATGATATCTACTATGCCTAATCCACCCTTCTTCCTCACCAAAACTTGCATGAGTTTGAGTACTTCTAACATAAATAGGTACACCTGCAGAGCTGCTAACCTAAGCCCATCAAACCTCAAACCAAACAAAAACATCAGAATGTCGGTAGCATCCAGCCCCCCACACTCCATCCCAAGAACAGCCCTGCACCAACAAGACTCAATCCCAAGGCGAAAACAACAGCATACTTGCAGAAATTCCGATTAGAATTTGCCTTCTTTCCGTGCTTCCCTTTCTGCCAGTTTTTTCTGATCCTCCTAGGTTTCTGAGGCATCCATGGCACGGGGAGAGGGAAAAGGCCCGTGCTTGGCCCGTCTTTGTCGCTCTTCTTGACCTGTGACAGCAGGTTTTCAATCTGCAGAAGTTGGAACCATTGCTTGTAAGCAAAGAGCTGAGACGCTTGTCTGAAGACGAGCTTCACCACGTGCTCTTTCTCCTCGTACGCCTCCTTTGCTGCTTTCTCAGCCTCCCTCGCTCGTGTTTGGGAATGCCGAAGTGCTTCTAGCAATTCAGCCTTGCTCGATTCGCTTTCTTCCACGCTCCTTCTGTCATAAAAATATATATAACTTTCAAAAAAAAAAAAAAACATATATATATATATTCAAGATTCAAGAATATCGACACACACACACACACACACACACAATCCTATCGAATAATATAGCATTTAGAGGACTATGTACCTCGCTGTGGTAGTGGATGTTTTGGTGGAAGTGGAAGAAATGCCATAAGAAGGATGTTGTTTTGGTTCCACGATGGCATTTTCGTGATTAATGGAGAAGGGGTCGAGAAAGGACTTCCTCTTGGCGCTAGAGGAAATCTGAGGCTGGGGAAGATCGCAGTTTTCGATCATTCCATAGGATCTCTGTGCGACAAGCAAGGCGAGTTCATCTTCATCGGTTATGCGCCACCATGGCTCGGTCTTTCCATCTCCAATCCATGAAAAAAGTTCATCGCTTTCCTTAGAAACTGCACTATCGTCTCCAAAGACAGAACCTTTAGACTCTAGCTTTTCACTCCTGGCATCATTCTTCGAATCGGGAGCTGAAGTTTGTACAGAATTGACAAAAGAATCGGACTTTATGGATTCATCGGGGATCTTCATTTCAGACTCTTCACAGCTAAGTTGTTCGGTTGATGGATGCCTATAGTTAGGTTGAGGATGCATCCACCATCTCGAGTTGGGAGAAAGGCTGTAATAAGAAGGGTTCCAGTTAAAAGGCAGTAAACCTACACTAGGATTATCCTGACCATCAGCATCGTTTCGTGGTGCTAGGTCGACTTCCTTTGAGCAAGGTGGTGCTGATGGACAGCAAGCTAATTTGGGAGCCCTTTTCGCGTCTTCTTGGAGCAAACACCGATGAACTGTTCTCTGCCAAACAGCCCTAGCTTCAGCAACTGCCATTACTCATTGACCATCCTTAACTGCAGAACAACATCCAAATCTCAAGCGATCAACTTAAATGTAAACGAAAAGCCAGTTCTAATTAAAGAGCTGATCCAATCGATCTAATCTACATGTGCAAGCAACATCAACATCTTGTTTTAAGCCAACAAACAAACAAGAACTTCACAAGGCAGATAAAGACCAGTATATAATAAAGAAAACAAGCTTCAGGATCCAACAAAGATACAACCTAGGTATATCAGATACACACGAAGTTTTATGAGAACATAATCCCAAGGCTCTAGCTTAATTATGCTAGTACATCTCAAAAAAGACAGAAACATCAACATGTCAGAATGTAACCAGTAAATCCATAAACCTAAAAACAAAATAGCAGTATGCCTAATCCAAGCAATCCAAAACTATACTCCTAACCTAAATCGAAAAAGTTGACCAAACTGGTAACCTAGAGAAACAAAAGATACATAAACACCATACTTTTAGTTTTTCCAGAAAGCAAGCAGTTCCCAAACACACTAAGCAAGAAAAGGGAGCATCTTTATTAAAGAAACTTCCCTTGCAACCAAAGAAATGAAGCAAACCAAGCATCAACTTCATCAGTAAAGAAGCAACTACTGAAAAACACTCATCCTTATCAAAACACACAAATACAAAAAATCCCATCAAACTAAATTCTCTAAATTCTACATACAAATCAGCAAAATCCCATGAAATCCAGCAAACAGATATCCAATAACATTACATAATCATCTAGAAAACAAGAGAAAACAACTGCAAGATCCCATTTTTATGCAACAAAAGTTCATGCAAACTGGAGAATAACATAATAGCAGGAAATACAAAAGGGATGAACCTGAAAGACTGGAGCAAATGAATGGATGAGATCAAAATTTCCTTTGCTTTGTTTAAACAAACTTGGTAGTGATGACTGATGATGTAGCAGTTTGTTTGAGATTTTTCCTTATTAAAGTCTCAGAACAAAAACTGAAAAACAAAAGTGGGGAATTACATAATAGCAAGAAACTGAAAAAAGGGACCCTTATTACTTGTTTGTCTTGTTATATATATCTTCTTTCTTCATCATCATCTTCTCAGCAGCGCTGTCGGTTTTGAAATGACCAAATTCGACCCAAACGACGTCGTTCGTACCATGTTTAGTGGTATGTTGTATCAACTTACCAGGTGCATTTAGCAGACGTAATATATATGATGTAAATGCCTTTCAAAAAATAATAATATATATATATGATGTAAATGAATGATATAAATAAATATAATTTATAGTATATATATTATATACATATTTTTATTTTAAATTTTAAAAAGTAAAATATGAATTACATGTACCAAGTATCTATTGCATAGATGATCAACATAATGAAGTGATTGAATCATTTTCAAAAATAGATAAGATTATTAGCCATTTAAATTTGTTTTCACATATGGTGTAATTAAGTAGGTTCTTGAAACAACTTGGGAAATGTCTTAAATTATAATATTGTTATTAGAGGTGCAAAGTCAAAGAAATATTCAAGAAATGCACCACATTTCCAACCTTTAACCAAATTAATCAAATCTCAAGCCAAAGAATTTGTCAACTTATCTACATGTACTTCCTTTCAATCACACAACACTTTATTTTTGCTATTTATTTTTAAATATATATCATTAGTTGGATATCAACAGTTTAATAATTATAAAATATATTAAAGAGTATATTTATGTAAAAAATAATATCAACTTTTTATTTAGTTATAGTATAAGAGAAAACTAATATTATACTTATGCTTTTAGTTATACCACCCATCCACTTTATTTATTAAATAGTTGTGAAATGATGGTGTAAGTAGTCCACCACTAATTTATAATTATGATCAATGTTGTGATTTAGTATAATCCATTTTGATGGTGGGGTCCATGTGAATATCAATATCACTCTCCACAACCTAAAAACAAAAGCCTAAATCAAAAGGATTTTAATTAAGAAAGAAGTGGAGGGTTGAATTTTCATGTAATTGTGATGTAACTTTCAGTCATCACATCATTTCTTATGGTTTGGTATGGCCTTTGTTTGTACTTGTTTGATATTTTTTAAACTATAATACGCGTTGAACTCGTAATACTGAATTCAATTTATACATTATTAAAATGTGATATCAGTAATATTTTCAATTTATTCGCTCTTACTTTATAGTGTCGTTAGTAATCTGTCAGAAAAATATCACATCATATATTTATAAAATATAAAAAATACTGTTATCGTCGTTGAAAACGTCTCTTAAAGACATCAAAAAATTTGATGTGATAATAAATGATAAAATATTGAAAAATGTAAATAAAAACTACCTTGATACTATTTTGATATTTTGATTCTACAATGAATCTATTGTCTTTTGCCTATAACATTCATTTCCATTTGTCAATTTCCTTTGAATATCAAAGTGGTCCTCTCCATGATCTATCTCTTAGGTTACATCATCTTCTTGCCGTCTGTTAAAATCCGTATAGATTCATAGCAGGGGACCCCTAATTATAAATAAATATTACACCTCTACGTTTTTTAATTAATTATTTTCATCATTTACTCTTTTTTTTTGGGCTTAAAAACCAGTAAAAAGGATGATGATGTCAAAATTGAAAATATAGCGAGGAAAAAAGGAATAAAGTTAGTTGGCGGGTGGTTAAGTCCTAAAAAAGAAAGATGAGAATTAGGACTAAAAAAGACGTGGGGTTGTAATTTAGTGAAAACAAGGGGAGCCCATAGTAATATAAAATTAATTAATTAATAAAGTATGAGTAAAGCAAATGACTTGCTTACAAAGTGCATGCTCTCCTCAACTTATTATATTATGAACTCGATAAAATATTTTGATAATATATAAAAATTTAATTATAATGTATATTTTTTACTCCAGTTCAATTTAATTCAGATTAAAACAGACGTATTTTATTAGTTCACCTTCATATGACACAGTATCATAAGTTTGACGAAGATTAAAAGTTAATTTATGTTATCAAAAAAAAAAGTTAGTTCATTGCCAGGATAAATCTCCACTCAAAATTTTAACCTCTTTACTTTTCGAAAAATATTGGTAATTTTCAAAAAGGTATAATGTTGTATTCCTGAATTTAACACAACTTTCACAATACAACAGACAAACTAAAATGTCATGATGTAAAACTGATCTTGAAATAATTTCAAACCTCTGCTCAAATTCAGCATTACATTAAAGAACTCCCTATCGAAAAGCCTGAACTAATACCGAGTTAGCAGCTGCAGAAAGACACGAGATCCATCGAGCTTACCATCTCTTCGCAGTTGGAACAAGCGTTTAGGGATGTCACTTTTGGGTTATCAAGTTTCTGCGGACAAAGCCGGACAAATTCTCACACGCAGCCCGCCCTCTTTTAACACACACAAGGTAATCATCCACTGTAAAAAAAATGGAGACATTTAGTTTCATTCAGACTGATAACTACGGGTCGGATGAACTCCAACTTATAACTCAAAAGACAAAACTCTCAGAACATCGGCCCATGATGCATGAACATCATAAAGAAAAGGTTATTCATTACTTCACTACATTCCAAACAAGTTTGTTTTAGAGTGCAGAAACTCAGAAAATGGCTATTCAGATTCTAAAAAGGTGAGAGGTTTTCACGACTTTTTAAAATTAAGACGAAAAATAAAAGAGTAAAAAAAAGGAACCCGTATAATAGATTCATAGCAAGATTTAAACAGATTGAGTGCATAATTCTGGTCGGATAAGTAGAGAGTACCTGTCATTGCACCGTGTGTAACAGATGTAATAATTCCGTGCTGGAGTAGTTCACCCCCGGCTTGTGATGATCCATTAGGAAGTACGGAATGAGTCGGATTTGGAAAAACTAAATTCACAAAGCCTTTCATGTTCTGCAAATTACAAAACGATTGACATTAGCACATTTCACAAAATATTCGTATGCCCGCTTTTATTTTACATCACGGAGAAAAAGAGTAAAATTTTACCTGTTCTTCATGTGTGGTGGGATCTAGCAGAACACGTCCAGTTTCTCCCAAACAGCAGCCAATCGCAACTAATAATTTCAATACGAAATAATCAGCACAAAATAAACTATGATTTGGGGAATATATCTACAAACAGACAAACATCGTTACCAGCGAGATGCTTCAGAGGAATACCGGCATCCACTAATGCAGCACAGGCTGCATTAACAGCACAGGGCAGAAGGCCACCGTCATCTTGGACAACCTGCAAAGCATACAAGATTTCAATATTCACATCAAAGGCTAATATAACATCAAAGACATTACATAGGATGTATCAACAAAAGAAGCACCATTGCAAGGTCGATTTCATTTTTTACAGCAAACAATGTTACATCTTCCACTACAAAGGCAATGTATTCAGCAGTTAAAATATGTATTCAGCTCAGAGGTTTGGTTTCTAGGCTGGGAAATCCAGTTCAACAAGAGAAAAGCTCGCTGCTAGGTGAAGGAGGTGGTGCGCTTGAGAAGGCTGGACATCGAATTGTTAAATGGGTCATAAACCAAGATTACTAAATCAGTCTCAAATGTTTAGCCTTTGTCTGAATTTGATTGGTATAAACAGTCAATGAGGTATAACAGCCTTTTAGCCAGTGTGGTAAACGGCCACAGAAGTACCAAAAGCTTACACAACATTAGCCTCTTACAGAGAAAACAGTACAAATTGATTCTATAAGTTGTCACTCTTGTCTAACTTGCATGGCACACCCTGAAAGAAGCAAAATTTATGCATTCCCTTTTACTTATTCTATGAGCAAGGAGTGATTTGAGGAAATAGAATAACGGGACAGATTATGGTATAAGTTATGCACCGGGATAGAAACTACGGTGAGGTATAAGTAAAAGGAAATGCATCCCCTTTGACAACAAGTCCTAAGGATATCTAATGCAAATCTACAGGGTTTTGGACTGTGTTAAAATGAGTTGGACTAGACGCCAAATAAACTGTTTAGGCATAAAAATGGAGGTTGGTCATGAAAAGCCAAGAATAGTAATTGATTCTGGGTGGTTCAGTAACTAACTAAGGTGTTATTCTGAGAGGGAACTGTTCGATGTTAGTGCTAATAAGTCATTAAGAGCATGATGCTAACTACGCCAATTGATGACCATTCTGAATCTGGGGCTAAACTATTGTCCTGGTTCTGGACGACAAAGATAACAATTACATTTAGCATCTCAAAGTACACAAACAAGCAGGTTCCCGGAAGGATGGGTAAAGAGGATGGTGCATAAGTTAGGGCTAAACTATTGTCTAGGTTCTGGACGACGACAAGATAACAGATTACATTTAGCATTTCAAAGTACATAAACAACCAGATTTCAGGAGGACGGTGTATAAGTTATACCTAAATTACTGCGCCATCAAGAGATGGCTTACATTTACTTTACTCCTATAAGCGCAATGCGAGCGAGAAAAAAAAATCAACATCCAGGGAAGGGAAGAGGAAAATATGGGGAAATAAACAGTGATTTATGACTGGCAATTACTGATCACTACTACAAATTAGCAAATAGCCAAGCACTAGGTATTTTTTTTTTAAAAAAATCATTACTTGAACATTCAAAAAACAAATGCTCCAATGATCACTACAAAAAATCACTACTTTTTCAAGGGAGCTATGAATTACAACATCCAGGAAAGGGAAGAGGCAAAAATGGGGATGTAAACAGTACCTTATGACTGTTAATTACTGATCACTACAAATTAGCAAATAAAAAAAATCATTACTTGAACACCTAAAGACAAATGCTCCAATGATAACTACAAAAAAATCACAACTTTTTTCGAGAGAGCTATGAATCACCTGGACTATGATCGAGGTAGTGGTATTCGGGTGAACATTCAACAGACAAACGCTCTCCAACGTTCGCTTCAACACCATCTCAAACTCCTTTTCAGCTTTCCCTGTAAACCAAAACCCCAATTTGACTAAGATTACCGAATTCCACAGCAAATCCATCAATAATTCAAAAGAATAACAAGGTAGCAGCGAAAATTATACCAATCTGGCCAGTCTTGGGCTTCCAGATGACCTCAATGCAAGCTTTTTCTGGGTTCTCGTTCTTCTTCGTGCCAGCCTTGGGTCCATACACAGCAGCGAGAACTTTGGTCTCGCCTTGGGACCAGCTTGCAGAGCCATGGGCGCGGTTCAGAACGCCACGAGAAAGGACGACTGGTCGCAGCTGGTTTGCGTTGCGCCCGTCTGCTCTGTCAATCTCCATTTTCTTATGCTGAAGTGAGGAAGGAGATGGTTTTGATGGGGTTTTAGCTAGGGCTTTTGATTTCAATTTAATAAAATTCAAGTTTCATCAGTGTATATCTAAATTTAATTCAATTTAGTTTCATTTTGACCAAAATAATGCCCCTAACTAGGTCTTATATGTTGAAGTTTGAAAGGTCAAATTAATTTGGGTAATTTACAACTTTTCATATTTGTTTTTGGTCAGCTGTGATATATAATATAAAATAAAATTGATTTTGCTTTATCTTAACTTCAATCTTTCCTTAAACAGAAAGGAGATAAAAGCATATATGGAAACTGAGTTCGACGACAGGAACCGGCCGCCGGCGCCGGAGAAAGAGTCGGTGGCTGCGCGGCTTATAGAGAAAGCCACCACCTCAACTCGGCCGGAAGTCGATCCCCGCCTCCTGAAAGCCATCAAATCCGTCGTCCGCAACTCCGATTCCGAGCTCCGCCACGCCTCACGAACCCTAATCTTCCTCATGAAACGCGATCATTCTCAGGTAATCCTCCAAAAGCTCTGTAATTTTGAAATTAGGTCTTCAAATTCCCAATTTTTTATGAAATTATGCTTGTTTCTATGCACAATAGTGATGATTTTAGCAATTTTGTACCCAATTGTGTAAAATCAAAGTTTTCAGTTTGAGCTGAGATAGAGGAGGATTGGAGTAGAGGGCTAAATTTGAATGTTGATGTTTTGTGTAGGTGCGGTACCTCTCCTTACTCATAATAGATGAGCTGTTTATGAGGTCAAAGCTTTTCAGAGCGATTCTCGTTGAGAATCTTGATCTGCTGCTCTCGTTAAGCGTTGGATTTCGAAGGAACCTGCCCCTCCCTGCCCCTGCTGCAGTCGCGAGTGTTCTTCGTACTAAGGCGATTGAGTTCTTGGAGAAATGGAACGTGACGTTTGGAGTGCATTACCGACATCTTAGGTTGGGGTATGACTACCTGAAGAATACTCTCAGGTATCAGTTCCCGAATCTACAGGCAAATGCTGCACGTATCCAGCAGGAGAGGAGGGAAAGAGAGATGAAGACGAGGGAGATTCTGCTGGGCAAGTTTGAGAGTTTGCAGGTTAATTTTGCAGCAATTAAGGATGAAATCCAGTCGACAGTTGATGAAGTCAATGAATGCATGGACATCATTAAGAATGAGGATGATGATATCCCGTTGGATGTTGATGATGATGAGGAAATGGAACTGTTCCACAACTCCGAGCTCAGACAGATTCGGCTAGAATCCTTGAAAGAGATGGAGAAGGTGGAAGAGAGTAGCGAGAACAAGGTGGTTTTTGATGCCATTCGGGAGCTGTACAAAGTTATAGTCACCAAGCATATGGTTACTGTCCAGGAATGGATCTCCGTTCTGATAAAAGTGGATGTTACTGATACTCGGTTTAGAGATGGCGCTTTTAAGGAGTTCATGGACATCCGGGATAACCTCAGACTGGTGAAGAAAAGATGCGAAGAGTCTGGCTGTTCTCTTTCTCTCCTCAAAACCACAAATGCCGGGGAGGACGAGGAAGATATATGGGAAGATGGTACGCTGGACTCGTCAAATTTAAAATCCCCCACACCGATGCCTTCTGCTCCAACTTCAAGCGAGTCGAAAGAAAACACTACCAAATGTAGCAATCCCGCTTCAAAAGGGAAGAAGAAAGTTGCTGATATAAACCCGTTGAAGAAACAGCTTTTGTCCGAGGCTCCAGTTGTGCCATGGGGTTCTAGCTTGAATTACTGGGAATCTTCACAGAGGGATGTAATGGCTAATCAGAGGGGATTAGATATCGAAGGTCATTGGGGTAGAGTAGACAGGGATGCAGTTATTCCCGGCGAAAAAATAGCTGAGCTGACAATGCAGGCATCGGTCTACAAAGAAGCGCCAGTGGAAATACAGCCGTGTCGGGCTCCTTTGAGGAAGGGAGGCCTCTGTGCCAGAAAAGATTTGAAAGTGTGTCCATTTCACGGACCAGTAATCCCTAGAGACGATGAAGGGAAGCCAATCATAGACGAGGAAATTCTTCCCGATGTGAAGAACAATAGCTCCTCAGAAGAAGAAGATAAACAAGATATAGACACCGCTCCTCTTGACGTTGTTGAGAAGTTAGCGAAACAGGCGGTGAGCAATCTCCGGGAGAGAGACAGGGAAGCATTGAAGAAGAGGGAGTTTGACAAGAAGGCTTCTAAAAAAGCAAAGCTTGCAAAGGTTCGCGAGCACAATGCAGCAGTTCTACGCGATGCTGCTGTTGCTTCAACATCAGTTTCTTCACATATTGGCGAGGATGATGATGGAACCACTGCAAGGAACAAGAAAGACTCTCTCGCATCGATGCTGAAGAAGAAAGTAACTGCCAAAGACAGACTATCTCAGAAGCTGCTCAGTACCCGTGCTACAGATGCTACCACGAGGCAACTCACCACGGACGAGGAATCAAAGTACAGGGAAGCCTTTCCTAATCAATGGTAGCTTACAAAGTTCTAATCCTTTTTTTCACTATACATATATACATGGAGTTTCATTTTGTTTGATTACACTTTTCCTGTAAAATATTTATCCTTGCTGAGCTTAGAATCTGTATATTTCTCAGTTAGAAGTTAGGTTTGTTGGATGACATTAATAATGGAGGGAAAATTGAACTTTAAGCATATGCACTAGGTCTGCAAGTTTTCCATGAGTGGGGGGATGGCTAGTCATCATTCTGCTCAATGATTTAGGGTGTTGTTATAAGTCTTGTAGTCCAATGTACGGTATGAATTTACAAAAATGTCCTCGTTTGTTAGGAAAACTTAGCAATATTCAAGAGCTCTATTGTAATTTCAATGGTATTTTGAAGAACACTGAGTAAAATACCGGACTGTGTATAGCAGTTCAGATGATTTAAGGCATACAAGAAGATGATGCAAGGGTTTGCCACATTTATATGCTGCAAAAGTGCACCCAAATAATGGTGCACTTTGTACTAACTACTACTAGGAGTGGTGGAACACACACTCACACAATCTAGCCTGTCTTGAGATGGCAAACCCCCCATTGTTCAAATTATTCTCATTGTTTTGTTAGTTCAAATAATGCATCCTTTGGCTCCATCATTCAAATCTTTCAACATTTAGGTTGCTTCAAATTATGACTATAGTCATCCAAAATTGCTCAGCAACAATTACAAGTTGACTCTAAAATATCAAGCTATTATCTTTATAATTTGGTATGTGTCCATTACATAATTTCAAACATTTATTTTTGTCTCGGTTTATGATTTTAATCAAAAGTACCGAAAAAATACTCAGTGATAGTTACAATGAGTGAAAATCGACATTCATTCTTATGTTAGTTTAATAACAAAAGTCACCACCATTTCAAAAATTTGTTTTTCGGGGTGTGACTAAATCCAACCATAATTTTCGCTCGCACAGTCTAAAATACTGCATAAATGTATGAAAATGTCCGTCAATATCATGTTTACCATGACACCAACTAATTTGGAAGGATCAATACTGTCATTTCAATAGTATTTCATACCACAACGAGTAAAATACCAAATTATTTTTTGTCTTGAATCTTGATTCAACCATGATTCTAATCAAATGTACCAATTTGGAAAACCTCTGATTTCAGCTCTTGTCTTGTTGTTGTCAAATGTCAATAAATGAGAAAAGATTGTACCTCAGAGAGAGGTCAAAATCATGGCCATTTCAAAACTTCAAATTTTGAACACAATCCTTGTAATTATTCTCGAAAAATGTACACAATATTTACACACACAAACACACACCGCTCCCAATTCCCAAGTCCAACGTAGTATAAAATAAAGCAATGCCCAAATAATAAAAAGGAAAAGAAAAAGAGGAACCCATCAAGAAAAGCATCTCTCTTTCCCTGTTTTCCTGCCTGCTAGAGTCAATCTTCTGGGCTCTGCTGATGATATGATCACAATCCTGCAAAAGGGTCGATAAAGATTGGATCTTTACTGGTTTTGCCGCATAAATTTTCGATTTTTGCGAACTTTTTTTGAATTTGAATTTGAAAAAATGGAGTCTGAGATGAGCAGCATTCAATGCATAACCTCATCTGATGGAATCGATGAGGATGAGATCCAATCGCACCCGCCCCATTTCAGTATCCATCCGCCGCAGTTTGCGAAATTCAGTAACAGTAATAACATCTTCATCAACAATCCCAGCCCTGTGAGTAGCAAGGGGAGCTCTGCAGGCTTGTTTCCGCCTCCTTCGAGTGTTCATGACCTGCTTGAATGCCCTGTTTGCACTAACTCTATGTACCCTCCGATCCATCAGGTTTGCTCTTTTCTCAATTTTGGATTATGGGTTTGTTTTTTTGTTTGAGCTGTGTGAAATGGTTCCTCTGCCCTTTTGTTGTTTGTAGCTTGATTTTGCTGTTGTTAAATGTTGTATACTATTTTGGTGGAATAATCAGGTTGTATCAGTAGGTTGTGGTTGGTGTACTTTGCCCTTTTGTTGTTCATAGCTTCATTTTGCTGTTTCTGGGATGTGTTTGTCGCAGTTTTTTTGAATTTGTTTGGTGTTGTGTACTATTTTGGGTGGAATAATTAGGTTCTAATAATGGTTGGTGTGGATAGTCTTTTGTGATCTAAGGATGTGAAGTAGCTTTGAATCTGTTTGTTGGGATGCATTCAGGAGCATTAGTTTTTTGGTGAATTCTGCAATGTGCTTAATGCTAGTTGTTGTTCGTGAGCTCGATTTTCTGATGTTCTGATGCCAGTTTGTGCATTTCTGTTCGACTATCTAGGTGTTTTTGTTGCATTTTATTACTAGCTACCAAAGAGTTTTTGTTTGAATTGCCTGACTTGTCTTATGCCGGGCTGTACATTTTTGTTACTGGTTTATTGCCTCTCGAGCAGTCGGATCCTATAGGAGTTTTTGATACATTGCTATGTTACTGTTGTATATCTTGTATACCTTCCTAACTGTTGCATTACTCGAGCTTTGTGTCTAAGCCAATTTTTCTCCCGTGTTATTGATCTATCGTATGTTGGAAAAGCTGTAGTAATTAGGAAGCTCGCTGTTTGTTTACAAGTGTAAATCTGCTGTTTGGTGCAGTGCCACAACGGACACACGATCTGTTCAACCTGTAAAGTGAGGGTGCACAATCGCTGCCCGACATGCAGGCAGGATCTGGGAGACATACGATGTCTAGCATTAGAAAAAGTGGCTGAATCACTCGAGCTTCCATGCAAGCATAGCTCTCATGGATGCCCCGAGATCTTTCCATACTACAGTAAACTGAAGCACGAGAGCCTCTGCAATTTCCGACCGTACACCTGTCCTTATGCTGGCTCAGAGTGCTCAGTTGTCGGGGATATTCCTTACTTAGTGACTCATCTCCGCGATGATCACAAGGTAGACATGCACTCAGGGTGCACCTTTAATCACCGCTATGTCAAATCCAATCCCCGAGAAGTTGAAAATGCCACGTGGATGCTAACTGTAAGTAACTACCTCTTTACTTAGACGATTATCATTTTTCCCACGACAGCCTTACAATGCCTGAACCTTCTACCCTTTTTCACACATTACTTGGAAGATTGTCATTTTTCAATCGCTTTATATGCATGACTGGACCTTTTACGGACTAAAGAATTATCCCACGACTATAATAAATTGCTATTCTCACAACACAAACAATGACCTAAAAAACTGAACTTTTTGCTTGGGTGTGGTACTGTGGATACATATTCTGTTCTCGAGGATGAGAATTGCATTTTTATGTTCCGATTTTAAGTTTCCAATTGTTCGGGCATTACCCGACTTAAACCTTTACTATAAAATTTTGTTATTCTCACAACCTTATTCATCAAGGCAATGAATGCTACCACAAAAACTGAACTTTTTTGCATTTTATGTTCCGATTTTAAGTTTTCCATTGTTCGGGCATTACCCGACTTAACCTTTACTATAAAATTCTGTTATTCTAACAACCTTATTCATCAAGGCAACGAATGCTACCACAAAAACTGATTTTTTTTTTTGCATTTTATGTTCCTGTTTTAGGTTTTCAATTGTTTCGGGCATTATTTCTGCTTGCATTTTGAGGCCTTTCCACTCGGGATGGCACCTGTGTACATGGCATTCCTTCGATTCATGGGAGACGAGATGGAAGCTAGGAACTTCAGCTACAGCCTGGAGGTCGGGGGAAATGGGAGGAAGCTGACATGGGAGGGCACCCCTAGAAGCATAAGGGACAGTCACAAGAAAGTAAGGGACAGCCACGACGGGCTCATAATACAGAGGAATATGGCCCTTTTCTTTTCTGGCGGGGATCGAAAGGAGCTCAAATTAAGGGTCACCGGCCGTATATGGAAGGAACAACAGAACCCGGAGTCGGGGGTCTGCATACCGAATCTTTGTACCTAGTACTGTTGGGAATGTCTTACCTTTGAAGAAGAAGAAGATCATATGACCTTTCTTTTTTGTGTTTTTGATGTTTAGTTACAGCTTCTTGCTGTGATTCTCTGTCTGAAACTCTCTCTTGTGATGTTGGTAGATCATTGCATTGTGTAGATTAGGTGAGATTTGAGGTGTAATGCTACTGTCTCACCGTTTACTAACGTTTTTACAACATTGTTGCAATGTTATTTAAATGTTAGTATTGCATTTCGGTTGAACTAAATATAGCTAAATTTACTCGAACTAAAATGAATTGAGTTGTGTTTAAGGTGAAAAGAATGATGGGAAATATTTCTTTATAATGTACCATGAACAAATGTTTGAGCTGATTTCTTACTGAAATGAACTGAACTGAAAATTAATGTATCGAATTCTCAAATTATATTTTCGTTGAACTGGACTGAATTGAACTAAGCGTAAAACCGAGCCTGTTTGTAACAAACTTTTGTAAGAATTTTTGGGGTTTTCGGTCCACTAAATTGAAGCCCAATTTAGGCCCTTTAGGGTTTAACTTCGCCATATAAATTCAAGTTTTTCAACTACCATCTTCATCAACAAAAAAAATCGACGAGCGAAAGCGGATCGGCAGTTTGAAGAAAAACAAACACGAGTCCAATGGCGAGTTTGGATCCGACACGGGTGACCCGTTTATGGCATTGTGCTGGTTTGTTCATCACTTCCATATGTTTGGTATTATTGCAGGTGATTTGTGTGTCTTAATGCTACTAACCTTAACCAATTCCTTAGGTTCCGACAAGCTTTTGATGTCAAAAGGGATGATGAAATTGGGGAAGGAGATCCACAAACTTCATGGCCAACGTTGTAGGTTACTTGACTTAGTATACTCATATTCATGTTTGTATAAAGCTTATGTTCAGTTTATTATTCGGATATGGATGTTTAGGAGCATGATTTTGTTTGATGGAAATCATTTGTTGTTCTGGGATTTGTGTGACTGATCTGTCAGTATCCATTTTTTGTGTGAAGCTGATGTTCAGTTTATGATTGGGTTTTGGTATTGGGGTATGGATGATTTAGTGTGCTTATGCTTGTTCTGAGATTGTTTGATGGAAATATGTTTTCCTGGCATGGCATTTGTTGTTTTGGGATTTGTGTGACTGATATGTTGTCTGTATTCATACCGACAGGGATGTGCAGACGTGCAGATGCTCTGGGCGGCTCGGGATGTGAGAAGGCTGTGGAATGCACTAGTAAGTATTCTGCATATTTGAATTCAGGCTGTTCTGCATTGTGCCCCATGTTTAATTATGCTTCCTTTACTCCTTCTCAAGACATACATTCGTTTTCTGAAGATGGACTCGGCTACTTTTGACATGAGAGGTTATGACGCCCCGGGCCTATGCGGGTAAGTGTATATCTCTAATATCCTGGTGTTCCTTGTAGATCTCTAATATCCTCTTATAGATCTGCCTTTGTTTAGTTTTTTTGCTTTAATCCTTTGTCTGATTTGTTTTTCAGAATACCACAATTCCCAATGCCTTTGTTTAGTTTTTTTGCTTTAATCCTTTGTCTGATTTGTTTTTCAGAATACCACAATTCCCAATGTTGAGCTGTGAACAAGATTAAGAAAGCTAAGAAATCTGAGAAGAATTCTGATTTTAGTCAGATTTATGGGATGTATTTGTGTAGAAATGAATGGTGTTTGTAAGTTAGAAATTAAGTTTTTATTTTAGGGAAACTCAGTGTTTTATGACCGGGCTTGACTCAAAAAATTGGGAGCGGGTTTTAAGTCGGATTTCTGGAGATGAAGTCGGATTTGTGAGAAGATATTTCTTGCTAGGGACACCCATTTTTAAGAGGTCGGGCAGGATCAACATGTATAAATCATTTGCATTCTGTATATTATGTGAGATTTTAGGTGCAATGTTATTTGAATGTTAGTATTACAATTTGGACCTTTCTCAACAAATTCATTTGAATTGAACATCTTCAATTAATTACTCAAGCCAGGTTGAATTGAGCTGTGTTTTAAAATGGCTATGTTATTTCTTACTTAACTAAACTGAAGTAAAGTGAAATATTATAATGTATTGAGATTCATCACTTATAAAACATATTCAACTAATTAAACTTCATCAAATTGAGCTTCGCATATAAAACAATCTTAGAAGAACAAAGCACATAAATATTCTTGAAAATGTTGAAAATCAAAGGCAACCTTCCAACCTAGTGAATGACGAAAAAGACACACAACAATAGTATTCTGTCGCTTAAAACAAATCCCCGGATGAAAAATAAGTTCATATATGTACTCCAAGCTAAGGTTTTATGAGGGGTTTATACTTCTTACGAGAAATGTGCCATGGCGTTCATAATTCCATCAATCACCACTTTTTCCCCTGAATATCCTTTCAAATCATGGAAGCCGAAGAAGAGGCTAACAATTCCTCCGCCGCCGCCGCGGTTCAGAGTTTCAGCCCATTTCCGCCGCCACAACACCGGCCGGCCGAATTATATCAGGAAGAAGCTCATCTACCAGCAGGTTAGTTCGGAACCCAGTATTCAGGAAGTCCCAGTTCGTGAATTTGTTGATAATGATAGTTTTAGTGAAAAAAGGAGCAATCTTGATGGTTTTAGTGAGGTTGAAATGGAGTTTAAAAAATCCAACCTTTTTGATAAGTTAGAGGATTGGGTTGAGCAGTATAAGAAGGATGTGGAGTTTTGGGGGGTTGGTGATGGTGCTGTTTTTACCGTCTTTCGAGATTCTGAGGGTAGAGTGGAAAAGGTTGTCGTAAATGAGGATGAAATTTTGAGTAGGTGTGTGGAGGAGGAGGATGTAGTTAGTGAAAGGATTGTTTATGCGAAGTCGTTAGCTAGAGAGATGGAAGAGAATGGGAATGCTTCAGTTCTTCAAAATAGCTCTGTGGTGAAGTTTGTTACTTCTGGAGGAGGGGATGTGAGTGAAAGGGTTTCTCGGGTAGAATCATTAGCTACAGAGATGGAGGAGGATGAGAAGGATTTGGTTCTTCGAAATAGAGTAATGAACATGGTTGAGGGAGTTGGTTCAAAGTTGAAACCTTTTTTGCCTTCCAAGCTGTCCACTTTCGGGATGGTGTTTGCTATCGGTGTGTGTGGCGTGTATGTAGTTTTGGCAGTGAAGAAGCTGTTTGTAGTCGATGAAAGTAAGCGGGAACTTACGAGGTATGAGAAGGAAATGATGAGGAGGAAGCTGAGAGCCAGGATGGAGAAAGAGAGGAGAATGAAAGGTGCTGTGGAGGTTGTTGAGGAACCTGTCCTTGTACCTGTTAAGAGGCCTGGACTTGATAAGCAAGAACTGACTAACAGTATCTGGAATGCTGGCGAATCGAGTAGTGAAATAATGTCTAATGGGATAGCTGTGGATCCCGACAAGATTCAAGAAATTCAGATTATGGCAAGGCAGGCTCGTGAACTCGAGAAAAGGGATTCCTTAAAAGAAGAAGAAGAAGAGGAGGAGGAGGATACTGAAGATCCTAAGTCACTTACTGATGTCTCAGTTCCAGAAGAAACGATAGAGAAGAAGATTAAATCCTCTGATGAGAGTGAAGGACCTGATTCGGATGTGGAAGTTGAGCATACAGTTGATCCAGTCGACATAGAAAATCAGTTTTCTTTGCCCGATAAACGTTCTGTAGAGAAGAAGTTTAAGGTCATCGGATCTGTTCAAGAAGCAAGGGAGTTCCTGTCCAAGAAGCGTGATAACACAGAATCTACTGTTCAAAGTGCATCGACAACCAAGCCTGAACTGATTACCACAAATCTACAGTCTAAACACCGAATCTGTAGAGATCCCAGAACTGATGCAGTGGAAGAAGAAAAGGATGATCTGAGTTCTGGGATTCTCTACACCGAATCAGCTTCTGCAAAGATGGCTGAAGAGAAAGAAACAGGCATTGGAATGGAAAGGGATGCAGTCAAAGAGAGCAGAACAGACCTGGAATCACCAGTCAACAGGGAGAACTGGATGGAGAAGAATTTTCATTTGTTGGAACCGATTGTTGGAAAGATGTCAGCTGGCTTTAGAGATAATTATGCAGTGGCGAGAGACAAAATAAATCAAGATTTGAACTTGCAGACTGATTTGAGTCAACTTATGCCCGGTGGAGATGAGGATGAACTTGAATGGATGAAGGATGAAAAGCTGAGAGACATCGTCTTTAAAGTTCGAGACAATGAATTAGCTGGAAGAGATCCATTTCATCAAATGGACGATGAAGAAAAGCTTGCATTTTTCAGTGGCCTTGAGAAGAAAGCCGAGAAAGTAAATACCAAGCTAGCAAATCTGCACGAATGGATCCATTCAAATGTCGAAAACCTTGATTATGGAGCAGGTAAACGTACTCCATAGTGACTTTGTTTTTAGTACATCTGAGATAGTATCATCATATTTTCTTGAAATAACGTATCTCCATTTTCTTCTATAGATGGCATCAGCGTGTATGATTCTCCTGAAAAAGTAATCCCTCGATGGAAAGGGCCTCCTGTGGGAACAATTTCCGATTTCTTGAAAAATTCATCTTCACAGAAAGGTGGCGCTGTTAAGCAAAATGTGAAAGATGCTTCACCTAGTGACGTTCTTCATCAGAGCAAAGGGTTTGGAGTAAAGTCTCCCAAATCTCCAAAGATAGCAATAGAAGGGAGCGATGGCTCTGCGAGAGCTGGTAAAAGGTCAGGCAAAGAGTTCTGGCAGCACACGAAGAAATGGTCCGAGGGTTTTATAGAGTCCTATAATGCAGAATCAGATCCAGAAGTCAAAGGTGCTATGAAGGATATAGGGAAGGATTTGGATAGATGGATCACCGAGAAAGAAATAAAGGAAGCAGCTGAGTTAATGGATAAACTACCCGAGAGAGGACGTGAGATAATCAACGAGAAAATCAATAAGGTCAAAAGAGAAATGCAACTGTTCGGTCCTCAAGCTGTTGCCAGCAAGTACCGTGAATATTCCGATGAAAAGGAAGAGGACTACTTTTGGTGGCTGGATCTACCATACGTTCTGGTAATAACTCCTCCTATATTCACTGCCATAAAAATTGAATCTTTATGTTCTTTAAAATATGGTTTTTGTAGTGTATTGAGGTGTACACCGAGCAAGAAGGCGAGCAGAAAGTGGGATTCTACTCACTAGAAATGGCAGAAGATCTGGAAATCGAGCCTAAGCCATTCCATGTGATAGCTTTCGAGGATGCCTCAGACTGTAAAAACATGTGCTACATTATCCAGGCACATCTAGAAATGCTCGGAAAAGGAAGCGCCTTTGTAATCGCACGACCACCCAAGGTAAAAAGACCCTCCTTCAGGTTTCATACAATGATAAATTAGCGGTGAAAAGTAAAAAACACCATGGTAAAAAATTGTATGCAGGATGCTTTTAGGGAAGCAAAGGCGAACAGCTTTGCTGTAACTGTAATCAGGAAAGGAGAAGTGAAGCTAAACGTGGACCAAACGCTAGAGGAAGTGGAAGAACTGATAGCAGAGATCGGGAGCAAGGTTTACCACGATGCAATCATGAAGGAACGCTCAGTGGATATCGATGCACTGATGAAGGGAGTATTTGGTCTAAAGAAACCGACCAAAAGGTAATCTTCATCGATCCCTGCTCCTTAGCCTGAGAATGATTTGGTAGCTTTGCGCTTAGTACTTGTGTTATTATCTCTTTAGCAGGAGGAGGTCCAAGAAGAAAGGTAAGAAACCAGCCAAGTTGGCCAAACCCGAGAATTTACAGTGAGAAAGGCGGGTTTTTTGACAGTTCTTTGAGATCTCTGCACTGCATTTTGGTCGGAAAAATCGCGCATTGCTGATTGAAGGCTGTGGTTTTGCTCACGACGCGATCATATTGTCGTCAAATGATGATTGAGTTTATGGTGTACTCTGTTGTAGTTAAACTGACTGAAACTGACTGAAACTTTATCAGTTCAATTCAAATGATAAATTTAACATAATTTAGTTACATTATACCTATTTAAATATATTCAGTTCAGTTTAGTTCGTTCATGTTTTCTGAATCATGACCTAGTATTCAGTCCAATTAATCGAAACATTTATGAACATTTTTTAAAAAATTTGAATAGGGAAGTTCAATCAACTAAAATAACACTTGGTACAAATTACAATTACTAGGTCTAAATAATAATTTCTACCATACATCTTCTCCATAATTACATTTCATAACTGGGAAGGACCTTAAATTAATCAAAAACAGACTAAACCACATTACAACAACAAGCCGCCGAGAAATGACGTCAGCAATGCACACCGACGACGGAGCCACGGCTGAGCTCCACCACCACCCCACACTTCACTCCGCTGGTCACCCTGTGAGTGAAAACCTTCAGAACCCTGACCCTCCCTTCCAGCTTCATCATCGTCTCAATCTCCATCGTCGGAGACTGTACGGGCTCGACGGCGGCGATGACATCATTTCCCGGCGCCGCCAAAGAATGCACGTCGAACTTGGCCGACATGTGCTGCGCCTGGCCGCCGTCGATCTTCCCGGCCGGAATGAAAACCAGTCCGACCGGCTGATCGGAGCTGAGAAGCTGCAGGGAAGAGTCGTAGTGGGTGAACTGGTCGCGGTTAGGGTTTGTGACGGTGACGAGCTGGAAGAAGGTGAAGTTAACGGTGCCGTTAGCGACGGAGAAGGTCGGAAACTGTACGGAATCGACGGCGATCTTGGGCGGCTTGGGCTTGAAGAGAAGGAAGTAAACCACCACGGCGGCGGCGGCGAGGAGGAGGAGGAACACGGTGGCGACGATGCAGGAGGCTAAGTTAGTACGCCCTTTACTGCCGGATTTGGATCTATGGCGTTCGTGTGGCTCGTACATTGTAGCTCTGACACGGCGGCGCTACGGCGGTTTGGCGGTGGTAGAGAAGGAGGGGGAAAGGAGGGAGTAGTGATGAGTGGGGTTTTGGATCTAGTGTGGATGTAAGAATGAATGCGATAGTGTTTATATGGTTTGTAGCTTTTTGGCTGAAGTGATTCTTTCTTTACCACACTTTCAAACGTACATAGATATTTTCTTGATTTATCTAACCGTTGAAAGGCATGAAGAATTATTTGAACAAGTAATGACATTCAGTGACGAATTTAGAAATTTATTTTACGTTTATTCAAATATCAAAAAAATTTAGAGTAGGTTCGCCTTAAATCAGAAAGACCCTATTCTTACCGAATAACTCCCCAAAAAACAGTAATTTAAGTCTAAGCGTCAGATTTCAAGATAGGTATTGGCATATCTGGCTCCCACGTGATTCCGCTTTTGACAATAAGTGCCAAATTATTTAAAAATCGGTTCTCATCTGTATTTGTGTTATTTTTAGTATAAGAAGAAAATATATGTTACACTAGATTGTTCGAATAGTTGAAATGATGACGAGTTATTTAGTTCGAAATCGATAATCGAGATAATTCATTTCGTGTCACTTTATTGACGAAAACTTAAGACTCGATTTTTCATATAGTATGATCATGTTATTTGTAGTATAAGAAGAAAATACTAGTGACTAGTAATGAAATTTTTGTAATAATTTATTGGATTTTTAGTCAATACTTATCTCATCTCTATTAAATTATAAATTACTCTTTTTAGTTGAGACTAGATATAATTGTACATTTTCATTTCTCTAATATTGACACTCTCTTTTAAGTTACATGTTTAACCACATATTTGAAATAATACATAAATGATAATATCACTGTGTGTATATATTTTTAGATGTTGCATAACATGTATTTTATAAATTTAAACAAAAATAGTAATTTGTTTTTTTATCAAACGGTGTCAGTGGTGAGACTGAATTGAATTTGTGCATTATTTGGATCTTGTTTTGAGTGTTTGTCACAGAACTACTATGACAAGGATGCATGTCTTGCTGATTTGTGTCTCTCTCTTTTTTTTTCTTAAATAAATGCACAATTTAAGTACAAATATTTAAGTGAAAGATACGTTTAGGATAATTGTGTTTCAAGGAAAATTGGGTCAAGTTAAGGTTAAGGTTAAGGCCCTTAAACCTAAAGAAAGTTGTTCATATTTATTGGGCATGTTAGATGCAGTCCGTATTTTACTTATTTTGCAGTCCATCAAAGAAGACTTTCAAAAAATCTTAACTTGGGAGGACAGCAATGTGATTATAAGTCAATAGTGTTACATCCGACTTTCAAATTATGTTCTCATTTCCGTAAGGAAAATATTGAAATGTGGAAATCGAAAGCTATGTATTTGCAAAGTTTATTGTACATCTATGATCTATCATAGAATTCCTTCTCCGGAACCTTTTAAGAAAATGTTATTGAATAGCACTAACTATCCAAGTGCAGTTTTGTAAAATTTTGTTTGGTTCACTAAGTTTCCCAAAATCCAGACTTGCAAAATCCTAAAAACCAATCAAAGATTTTGTTTCATACTCACAAAATCTAACCCAACCAAACAAGGATTTTGCAAAATCAGACTCTCAAAAACCCAAACAAAAACCCAAACTCTCAAAATCCCAAAACAAAACCGAGACTTTCAAAAACCTTGCAAACCAAACAAACACACCCAGATTCACAATTAACCTTAAAGAATGAAAAAATATCCACTGAACATAGAGGTTAATAACACCTGGGTAGTGCAATTCTGCAACAACACTGAAGCCTTATTTGCTGAAACATCAAACTGTTCGAAAAGAGGAAATCTATTTCCCCGCGATATGAAAGAAACTAAAGGCTAGATCATTATATCAACAAATGAACAATATATCAAACTAGGGCTCATCTCAGGCCAGTTTGTCGAGATAGCGGTTGAGAGCACAGGCCACACACTCGAGGAACACGTCTTCACTGCAGTCGGGTAGCACCATATCCAGAGCTTCCTGGATTATGTCCTCGAGTGGCGATGGCTTGTTCAAGTTCACCCTGCACATGATGCTAGATATAGCGTAAGCAGTAAGGCCCCTCTGAGCTCCCATCTTCAGAAGCATGGTGGATATGCGAAACACCCGTGCAACTTCAACAGGCAGCTCCCAGCCACAGAACTTCAGCACAGCGATGTCTTCTTCAACGTCCAAGGAGTTTATGTACTCCAACGTTTCTGGGCTGAAAGGCTTACGAGCCTGTGGCCAGTACTGCCAGTCAAATGTGCAATCTTCAAAGCTCACAGGCAAGCAGTATCCATGATCTATAGGGATAAGAACAGTCTGGCCGTCTTTACCTTTGCCAACCAGTATGTTCCCAGCATGCCTGTCAGCATTCGCCATCCTCATATCCAGCACGGCTATCTTGTGCACCTCATCGACTGGGAAAGCATTTGGCCCCCTATCCTCACAGCTCCCATCGTTTTCCACAAATGCCTGCAAAGATCCAATCTTATATTTCTTCACACCGTCTGGATGGTTAAACCCATCGTGCAGGCACTGGACCATAAAGGTAGGAGGTACACCAGCAAAGCCCTCGACTTCATCGGTCATTGACCGACGTCCAGCCCTAGGATGATCCAAGATATAAGCAGCACATTCCCTCAGGGCACCTTCTCCAACCCTAGTTCCTTTCTTCAGACCTTCACCATCCGCTGACAAAGGCAGCCCTCGGGGATTGTTCTCAGCCAGAGGCTCCTCGTCCATTGGCTTGAACACAGAAAGAAACTTCCTCTGCGATGCATCTGGCATGAAGTACGCTCCTCCAGTACCCTCGGAAGACCTAACTGGACTACCACCCCTTTCCAATCCTTCAAGGGTTGCATCTATCATGTCAAGAACAGGCTTAGGTAGTTCAATCTTGGGGTTAACAATGAAAGGCTCTAACACGGCAGCGATATCCGGAGGCTTCCTAGGAGCAGAATAGCTCTCCTCCACCTCATCCACCACCTCCTCTACAGTCACTTGATCCTGCAAAACTTCAAACTCCCTAACTTCATCATCATTCAGCTTCACACCAGCAGCAGTTATGGTCATTTCCAGGCTCTTTTCAACAGGCCTAGACCTAACCTTGGCAGATTTCCTCACAAACAAATGTATGGCAGCATCGCCACGATTCTGATTCTTGCAGAGATCATTGATCAGCTTCCTATCCTCAATCTTCTCGCCATCGCACAACACCTCTGCATCCTCAACATCATTTCCGTTCTCGCTCTCAGCAATCTGCCTCTTGACCTCACCAACCTCCTTATTCCTCTCCAACTGAAAGCTATACTCCTCCCCCGACGAGGTCCTAACCACAACAGCCTGAAGCTCCGAAAACCGGAGCACCAAATGCAGCACATTCCCATCGCGAACTCCATAATCACTAACCAGAGAGCTACTCCTAGACAACTCCCTACCCTCACAGATAAGCTTCTGGTTCTTCACCACAAACCCCCGGTTTATCTGTATCCGTAACTTGACCGACTCAATCGACTCCGCTCCCAAAACACGCATCGGAACCACCGACCCCGGCATCGCCAGGAACACGAAAACCGACTCCTCCGCCGGCAACGACGGGTAAAACCCGACGGAATCCTCCCTAATCGGGGAAACCGCTACCAAACCAGCAGACGACATTTTCGCCTAAATCTAAACCCTAGAAAAAACAGAAAAATCGAATTCACAGGCTGTACAATTACTACTACTACTACAACTATACACAGGCGCACGTATTACAGATTCATCATCAATCAATCAATCAATCGAGAGCAGCACCAGGTTATGAATTCGAAGAATATTGCGCGAATAATTCAAAACCTGGAGAAGAATCTGAATCGGCTGTGGCCAGCAACGGCGGCGGCGCAACGGCGGAGATCGACGACGGAGACTTTGGATGAACAAGAAGATTGAAAAGTTGTGGGGAATTCGGGGTTTTATAGGGTGGAATGGAAGGGATTTCATGTACAACGCGTTTTTCCTTTTACTTTCGGGAGTTCGATTTATTGGCTGACTGTTTGACTTTATCCTTTTTGATGACAAGATACTCGCTTCTGATTGGCTCTTTTTCTCCTAATCCAACTCATAATCAAATCACTAATTATTATTCTTCTAGTATCTTTTTATTTATCCTTTTTACCCCATAATTTAGCATTTCTAAGGAAATAATTACTGTCATTCATTAATCCGACTGGAAAATTCGGGGAAAGTTCCAGAAAATTGTATAAGAAGGAATTCGTGAAATTCGCTATTAAATGATTGAGCTATAAATTGTTATCATATGTTTTTTAAGTAAAAAGTGTTTCGAAATCACTATATTTTGCAATCTAGTAACTGAATGCGCATCCGTAATTACTATTTTATACATCCAATAAGGTCACTGTATCTCTGATTGCCAAAATTCCGACCTTATTTCCTCCGCCAATGCACTGCAGGTCACTGTATCTCTGATTGCCAAAATTTCGACCTTATTTCCTCCGCCAATGCACTGCAGGTCACTGTATCTTTGATTGCCAAAATTCCGACCTTATTTCCTCCGCCAATGCACTGCAGCTAGCCGGACTGTCCATGTCTTATGTAATATATGATTTGAATTAATTTAAGAGATGTTTTTCATGATTTATCGATTTTTCAGTTGAATTTAGATTATTATTTGGATGGATGAATTTTCAAAACCAACTTTAATATATGTAATATAAGTTTCAGTATAATCAGGGTTGCTTTTTTCAAACTAATTTGAACTGAATTAAAAGTATTCGATTAGGGATTAATTCAATTCATTTCAAACCATTTGTATATGGTTAAATTAAAATATAGACCAATAACCAGTGTCTATAGCAGGTCTATAATTAAGTTCAGTTTGATTTAGTTCAACTCAGTTCAATTCAATCAAAAAACTATTGATCCTTAAACGGTACAATGTACCACCCATTCAACGGTCATATTCATTCTCTCACTACGTGCTCAATGACCACATCATCTTGCCTTTGTTAAAAGAATAAACAACATATCTTTCGGCATCACCCCTAGGGCCCTGAGTTCAACTCACCTAATTTTTGAGTGCAGAAAAGGCATCTACTTTCTGAACTGTCGGTTCTTTGTTCCATTAACTTAATTCAAACGCTCCTGCACTAAATGTCCTCTTGTACGAGGTAAGGTGGTCATCAGAACAAGGCAAGAACATCTTCAATCCCCACCTGCCTACGTTAGAAATCAAGAACTCGAGCGGAACGCTCAAGTTCTCACTTCAAAGTCGAACAGAAAACCAGACAACCAGAATATGATGTTTTATGTAAGAACTCGAGCGGAAAACATGGTATCATCATTTTCCGCTCAAGTTCTCATGTAAGTGTGTAAGAGAATGAAGAAGATAAATGTAAGAAGCACAAAACTTCATTACATAAAACCGGAGAACCTGAATATGATGTTTACAACTACGATAAGAGTACGATCCATACAAATAGTAAGCATTTTAGTCGATAGTCCATGAGCATGGACTAACCGCTATTTCTAACAATGTACAAGTTTTTTTGCTCGAATGGCTAACATAATAGGTTTTTTCGCACAAATTCCTCAAAATTGTGGACAATATATATTTCCATTTAGCAAAGTTTGTAAAGTACAAAGCCAAGACTATACTCATGTACCAAAAAACTCGACTTGTCATCTAGGTCTACCTGATGAATGAGTCAGACGGGGATTGCGTGGGCTCGGCCACAGTACCAGGCGACAAGAATGCCAAGCAAAGCACCGGCAATGACCTGGGATGGAGTGTGTCCGAGAAGCTCCTTGAGCTTCCTTTGACTGATCGGATGGCCTTGGAACAAATCAGCAATAATCACGTTCAGCACCTGGATCCAGAAAATACGACCAATATTAGTCCAAGTGAAAATATATATATATATATATATATATATATATATATATATATATATATATATATATATATTCAACCAAAACGATAGTCACTATTGAACTTCAGAAACAGCGTTGTTCATGAATTCTGGAAAGCATAAAACTATCACTTGCAAAGTCATGGAGTCTTGTTCACGGAAGTCTAGCTAGCAGCTTACTAATCAGTTTCTTGGACATCATATTTCACACCACAACTCGAATTATCATAATCAGATATATTTAGTGACTGCATGCCTCTAATATTCATTCTCCAAAAACACTCGATGAAGAAATATCAAGTATATGACGGGAGTTATTGTAGAAGATATGCAGGAGCGTAGCGTTTCACCAATGTGCAAGTTTTAATATTAGTCATTTGAGTGAGTGGAGAACAAATTTCCATACAAACAATATAGTCAAAATTTTAAAAGGAGTCTCTTTTTGTGGAATGATAAATGACTTCTTACAATCAACCTTGCAAACAAATTAGCTCAATAGCTCAAATGCGAATACGAAGGCAAACTAACAGTGGTACTAACGCACCCATCTACACCCCAAAAAATACACAAAAATAAGCCGATCATGTACAAAATGAACTTGAAAATGTACAAATGCATAAATCAAGAAGCAAAAGAAGCTCAATCCAACTTAATAGCTCGTGCACACACTAAGGCAACCTAACAATCTATGCTAAATAATGACGTGAAGGGAAAGCAGCTCAATTCAGCTAAATAGCTCTAACACTCAACCTAACAATCTACGCCATCCAGCAAGGTATGCTAAGCAATGAAGTTAAGCGAAAACCACTCGGTTTCGGTTCAGCTCAATAACTCATATTCGCTTTAAGAAAATCTAACAACATACACTTAGTAATATAGCAGACGTGAAAACAGCTTAACTCAGCTTAGTAACTCAGAAACGCGTCTAGGAAATCTAACAACCTATGCAAAGCAAAAACTTAAGCAATGAATTAGAAGCAAATGCCACTCAGTTCAGCTAGATCATTCAGGGCAATCAAACAGTGTATCTCTACCAAAACATCCATCTTTCTACCACATCGAGCCACAAAACACACAAACATACACAGAGAGGTATGCAAAGGGTAATCTTGTAGCACACACACTATACAGTAAACTCAGATGAATTACAAATACAACAAACAAATAAGCAGACCATAAAAACAAGTACCTCAGCCTGCATTCCAGCATGCCTCCTGACACCAGTGGCATCATACATAACAATCATACTGAACCCCAAGCAGACCGGAAACAGCGAATCCGCCACGCCATGGCAAATCGCCACCGAAGTAGTCAACGCAGTACACAATGCCGAGTGAGAAGAGGGCATCCCACCAGAAGAGCACATCAACCTCAAATCCCACTTCCTCTCCACCCAGAAATTCAAGAAAACCTTAATCGACTGCGCAATCACAAATGCGAAAACCGCCGAGACGAAGGTCGGATTGGCAGCCAGAGTAGCCACAAACGGGCTTATCTTAACCCTGGCAGTAGCAGTGACGCTCATGAGCGCCAAGAACCCACCTTTCCCCTCAAACTCACCAAATCCAGAGGCTTTCGACGCGAATTCTTTCAGCTTCCTGACAACTGGGAGCAGGGACGAAAAGGGTTTGATCCTGGAGCTTCGATTCCCCCATTGGAGGCTCGAAAGTGAGGTTCTTGTTCTGGGAAATGCAGAAGTGAAGCTCTTTTTCTGGGAACGAAGAGGGTTGGAGGGAGTGAAGCTAATGGCGGCGGTGAGGAGGGACTCCATTAATGCTGATTACAAACTTGAAAGCTACACAGCATTGAAAGATGGAAGATTGAAATCAAGAAATTAGAGGAATAATTTGAGTGGCTCAGGAATATACCGATTATAGTCTATAGACTGGTATACAGTAGTTGATGGGATTGTGGTTCTACGTGTTTTCAAATCATTTGTAGTTATTGAGGAAGATAGCATGAACACACCTATTGTAGTTATTAACGTTTCTAAGTTCGAGAGAACATTGTAAATAAGAACATTGAAATGAAAGTATCTGATTAGTTTAATTTATTTACTTACATAATCATCATCATCAAATATGTTACATGTAAAAAAAATTAGAATATACAAAAAAGTGCAAAGTTTTAAGTTAAGAGTCATTCAGTTGAATTCACAAGTTCGAGTCGTTTACTATATTGATGAACACGCTATACCTTTTAATGACTATCGTTTCGAGTTTGGATATAATTTGATTTAGTATTAATGTAATTCTCTTTATGATGGAAAACTACTTTCATGTTTTAATATGCTCCGACTTTACTTGCATTCTTTCAATGTCATGCATGTCGAGAAGTCGAGACGCTGAAAGGCCGAGAAAGGTCGCCGTGTTCTCGACTTCTCGGCAGTGAGCAAACATCTCTCACGGCGACCTTACCTGAGCTTGTCCTTTGGAGAAAGATTTTAACAAGTAGTCTCAACGAAACTTGGGGGAAGAGGTCGTTATCAAAAACTTTAGGTAAGGGGGAAATTTATTGTTAATTGGAGAAGAAAGATAATGGTAAGAAACATCGTCGACGCACACTCTGTTCAATTTAACGTTTTCTTTCTTAATTGTCGATCTCAGATAATCTTAGGTTGATGAAAAGAAAATATAAGGGTGTTACTGTACGCAATCCAATATTTTACTCTATTAGTCCGAAATATGTTGTAAAAGTACGAAAATAACCTCAACTTATTTGATTTTTGAGAAACTAGCCAAATTGCAGGGGACAATAGTGTAATTTCATTGTTATTCTGGACTACGCTGAGTAAAATATTGCACTGCGTATATCATTTCAGAAACATAACTAAGACTAGGAAGAGAAGAAAACGAGGGAGGAGAAAAATGAACGCTTAAGGAGTCTTCAACCCGAGAGGAGGAGTGAGAGGGGAAACAACTTCTCAAAATCTTTCTTTCTTATAAGCAAACATAACATACATACAAACTTGTAGCCACAACCTAAAATGCTACTCAAAAACAAGTTGAACAACCTTAATAAGGTTACAACACTAAACAGCAGAATGAAGCTCTACTAACAGCAGGCATTTGCATTATATTACACACTCATTCTTGCATAAAGCTTCATGCCTCCATTAGTAGAAGCACTAGAATAAACCAAAGTTTCACCTCTTCTCAGCCTCCACTCCTTGAGAAAAAAGTTAGCCGGCGACACCGGGTTCTCCGTCACCGGATTACCATCCATGAAAAACATTGCTTCAACAACGTTGCCTTCCTCCGGGAGCTTGGGAGTACAGAGCGAGAGAAGGTAGGCCCGTACATTCATGCAGTCAACAGCATTGGTAAGTTCCATGTTCTTGGCAACCTCCAGATTCCTAGCAAGCTTATCTTCCATATTCCTGAAACGCTCCTTAAACTTTGCTACCATGGCCACACGCAGAGTCTCGATCATTGCAGGTATGTCCTTCTTCCATGTCTTGGCTATAGGAACAACGAGAGAGAAAGTTCTGAAACTACCAGGTTTGTTTAAGGTCACTCCATAGCCCCTCGTGCTTCGGATTTGATCAAGGTAGGCCTTCAATCCGCGCTGACTCTTTGCAATGGGGACGTCCTTTTCGAAAGGCTTCCGAAACATATGCTCATGGACAAGTAGATATTCAGTACGGGTGAACCCGATTGGGCGAATACAATCAGCCTGGTCATCCTGAAAAATTCCAGAGCAAAATTTAGTCAAATGGAAAATTAGGTTAATTAGGAATTATTTCTCTTACCAAGAATTTTCCTATAAATATGTGTTTTAATTCTAGTAAGATTTTATTTATTTTCCATAATAGTTATAGAATTAGATTTATTATTTCCAGATTAATGTTAGGATTGTGATTTTTATTCGAGGTTATAAATATATGCCTCATCCTTGTAATTTGGGGACAGAGATTTATTATAAAGAAAAAGGAGGTTTTCCTGATTAATTGACAGTTGTTCAATTTCAAGATTCAGTTGAGTCGCCCATGACAGGTGTTCGTGGTTTCTAGTTAATTGGCTGGCAGCTGTTTAAGCGATTTTCATATCCCCAAAAGTAATTTATATATATTCCGCTGCAACAACGTGAACTACCAAGAAAATACGCATCAAAGTGGTATTCAGAGCAAGACTTTCACAAATTCTAGTTTGTGAACGGTCATGGAGAATAAATATAAAAATATGGAAGAACGCATGGTTTCGTTAGAGAAAAAGATGGCGCTTGTGTCAGAATTCGTGAGACAGGGTTTTAAGCTGGATATCCCGAAATTTGGAGATAAAGTAAACCAAGAAAGTTATTTGGAATGGATCCAGCAATGTGAGAGAATTTTTGACTTTAAAGAGTATGATGATCGCTCGAGGTGCGAGATGGCTATAAAACAACTTACAGCGCGTGCATCCTTGTATTATGAAATTTTGGAATTTAAGCGAAAGGTTCAGGGAAAATCAGAAATCAACTCATGGATTAAGTTGAAGAAACATCTTGATCGACTATTCTTACCTTCTACCGATATGTTAAAACAAGAGTCTTTAACTGTGGCTGAACTTGTGGCGAGTAACGAGCAATTTGAGGCAAAGAATGATGTTGATGGTTGTGTTGATGCTAATGTTGAAGATGTCGTTGAGGATGGTGAGGAGGATAGTTCTACTTCTCAAACCGAAGTCTACAATGTTAATGATTATTCTACTCCTCTGATTGAAACCGAGAGTGTTATGTACTCATGTTCTAATGTTCATAATGAGATTAAAGAAGAAGATCTTGAAGGAAGTGACATGACAATACTTGATGGAGAAAGTCTCCTGAGAGTCCAACTTTCCTGACTTTCCATAAGAGTCTTTATACGTTTTAACTTATACAGTGTACCTTTTAATTTGAATTGTAAAATTTGTTATTTGAATTTTATTAATGTTTTAATGTAAATTCATGAATTTTTGCATTAAAACATGTTTTACTATATGTTCACTTTGATACTATCAATGTTTTAACACAAAATAGTATCACTTGACCTTAAATATATAGTGGTAGTTCCATAACACTTAGGAAAGTCGGACTTTCTAGAGACTTTGCATACTTGATGTTGGTATAAACGAGGAAGATGCAGAGAAAGAATTGGTTCATCCTATGATTTTTGAACCTCGATACAAAATTGCTGAGAAAACAAAATCTATATTTTCACGGAATGATCAATCGATTAATTCTTTTCTTGAGAATGATGAACTTTGGAGTCATGTAAATTCTGAGTTTGGAAAGACTGGTGACTTTGCTACACATCACAACTTTAGTCATGTGTCATTTGATCGATATTCGAAAGGTTGTGAGTTTGACATGGGGTCACTGAGAGGACGAATTCGAGGGAGAATCCATTCAAATTCGGGAAGGATGATACAAGATGGGATTGACAAAAGCAAGTACATCGCATCTCAAATATATGGAAGCAATATACTCATATTGATTAGAGATGAAGAATATCAAGAATTTAGGACAATTCTTTTCGAAGAAGAGGAGAATGATACGAGTATAAATGGAAAACTAGGTTAATTAGGAATTATTCTCTTACCAAGAATTTTCCTATAAATATGTGTTTTAATTCTAGTAAGATTTTATTTATTTTCCATAATAGTTATAGAATTAGATTTATTATTTCCAGATTAATGTTAGGATTGGGATTTTTATTCGAGATTATAAATATATGCCTCAGCCTTGTAATTTGGGGACAGAGATTTATTATAAAGAAAAAGGAGGTTTTCCGGATTAATTGACAGTTGTTCAATTTCAAGATTCAGTTGAGTCGCCCATGACAGGTGTTCGTGGTTTCTAGTTAATTGGCTGGCAGCTGTTTAAGCGATTTTCATATCCCCAAAAGTAATTTATATATATTCCGCTGCAACAACGTGAACTACCAAGAAAATACGCATCAATTTCATAACCCATTCAAAAATTACCCAAAAACAAAACACATTCGTAGTTTCAGAAAAATTATGTACATATATAGTAATATAGAGCATTCAGAGAATCAGAAACACTTCATTCTAACATCAATAGAGTCAACCAGTACACAATAGACTGTCAAAATCTTCTAATCGACATAATAAATAATGAACACACTCTTGTATAACAGCACCAGCAGCAACAAAAAATGGCGTGTTAAAGAATTCGCAGCTTCCTACTACAGCATAACGCCTGTTGCTGTACGCTCAGAAAATGACACGATGAACCTTGTCGACAAACCTATTTCGACCAGGCAACTGTATCGATCTCTGCCTGAGCAGATCTGTACAGCTCCAGTCTCTTTGCAATGGAAGCCCTTCGCTGCATAACAGCAGGATCCTCGTCCAGCAGTGTACCCAACTGTCTTCCCTGCCAAATTCAATCACAGAGAGGTCATTATCCAAGTGATAGAGGTAAATTGATGTATAAGGGGGAGAAGAAGTTACCTCCTTTGCTCCCAACTCAGTAAAGAAATGGTCGAGCAGACTGCGTTTTGCCTCCCGGACTTGACAATAAACAATGGATTTTGGAATCGAATTCCTCAAGGTAGCACATACCATGTTTACATAAGACAAGACATTTGATCCTGTCGAACAAGTTTAGTGTATGAGAAATTAACTGTCGTAAGTAAATCATCGATGCTTAAGGTGTTGCATTACTAACCTATTCTTCGAAGGTATGAATCATTGTATCTGTCAAAAATGGAATGCGTTGGATTTCCACCCTTTTCGATATCTTGAGGAAGTTTCCTGAAGAAATCCACAGTTAGGTAACCGCACTCCATTTCTACCAGCTGTAAAGTTGCTTTCTTGCTTTCATCCCTCATTCGCTCCAACGATTCAACAGCTGCAGCACCTACTTCCACCCTGAGGGCTGGGTACTGCTTTAATTCCTGAAAAAAAAGCACAGCCACAGGCAATCAGTCATATAGTCATTCATAGGCTGAAGAGGGAATGGATAGAAAACATTAGCATGCAAACTAATCCGGACTTGCCTGAGTTTCGCTCATTGCCTTGTGAACGAGATCCTTAAGTATACCATGGACCTGAAATCATACATTTGATGAAAATTTTAATTCTGTTTCTACATTCATGTGGCATATCATATAAAACACAAGCGCACCAAGTAGTATCTCATTCTTTAAATGCATCTTAAACGGCTTTGGGTATTTAGAATCTATCATTGAATGATTCAAGGAACTGGTAAATAATCTATGCATGGGACCCATCACTGATATTTCTTTCAACAAAGAATGATGCACAGTGATAGCAACTCAAGTATTAGTTTGGGAAGACAAACGTCAACATTCAGAAAACACACTAACTGCAAATTGCACCCCACAAAACAATTAAAAATCACATTTTTAAAGGAGTATACCGCATCAACAGCTGCCTCAGCAGGGCCTTTAATGGTCACCAATGTAGATTCAATGAGTCGGCGGTACCCCTGTTCAGGAGCTATAAGATGAGGCTGATACCCATCAGCTTCAGTGATTAGTTTCCTCACATTTTCCATAGAAAGATGTTTATCAAATTGCAATCTTTTCAGCGCTGCAGGGAGTTGGTTGTCAAACACATTGTACACCTTATCACCTCCAGGTCGGCTGCAAGAAAATTGATCATTCATCAGTAATAAGAATAGCTACCAAGATCAGAATTTTATAGATATTTAACATGCAGTTTTAATACGTACACTCCATCAAGATGTTCCTTGAAATTTCCATCGAAAGAACGGCAGATCTCCATAATCATGTACAGCTTTCCCTGGATCAACAAGCATGAAACATCAGAAGTGTTCCAAGAAAGATGATGCAAAATACTCTCAATAGACCGAAGAGCAATTTTGAATGGCATAAATGATGAAGTAAAAACAGTCAACCACCAGGTATTTTCCAGATCAGAAGGTGATAGCAGGAAACACATGAATACAGGCAAGACAAATTACTATCAGATAAAGTTATACTTACACCAGCATCAGTGGCAATTGGCTTCCCAAGACGGCTCAGTTCCGACTCCAGTTCAATGATAGTTTTGTTAATGAGCGATTGAAGACCTGGAATTCGAGACTTTATGACAGACTCCAAATGCTGAAAAATGAAACATTCAATTAGGTTTATATGATATTTTTCACAAAATTGTCAGAATTTAGTACTAAGTATGAAGATTAAACACTTTACTAGAAGTTACTCTACATTTGTAGCTTCCAATTGTCTAAACCCAAACGTTACAAGCATGTGGTTTAATCATAACAGTGTAGGTCTCGATATTAGCTTTTGGGAACAAGTGTAGGTTTACAGTGAGCTACAAAGCTTTTGCTAAGAGTAGATTTTCCCCTAAAACCAGAAACATGTGTTAGTAAAAACCATTCTTACTTTTGAAAGAACTTTCCCAAGATATTCTGAACCCATTCTTGAAGAAAGATGTTTGTACTCAGGGGTACTAGCAAAATACTCTCTCTCCTTGCGCCTAGAAGCAATCATATCAACACTTTTATTAATATCTTGCTGGGAACGGTTCACAACACCAATCCAGGGAAACTGTAATTTATAAGATCTGCCTTCCAAAATCTGTATCACATAGCCAAAATCATAAACCAGAGGGAAATCAGTATACCGTTAGAAAATTAGAGAGCCCATGAGAATACCAAAGAGAGTTGGCATGCAATATCAAACAAATTTTTTTATTATATCTAAAACAAGAATCTCACAAAGCAGCTCAAATAAATATTTTTCAGTTGGTAATGACAGGGTAAACATCTTCCAGGATGATCAAAAAAATAATTTAGCTTCTCTAACATCACCAGGCATATTTCCCCAAGAATGCAATCATGCAATAAAGTAACTAACGATTAACAACAAGGTAAATCTTTTAAAAGAATTTAATACTATCAATGGTAGCTCTCAAGAAGAAGAAGCCAGTCAACCCCCATATTACCTCAACAGCATCAGTTCCCTTGTCCATCAGATCGATTTTTGTTAGAACACCAAAAGTTCTTTCCCCTGTATCACGAGAGAAAATGAAAATGAGTAAACCTTGTAAGATATGTAATAGCAGTTATTATCCTTAAGGTAAAGATTAAAATTTAATGCAGAAGCGAGAGTGCTAAATCAAAGTAACCATAGCCCAAACTCAATTAAAATGTGTATGTGTGCCCGAACTCTACGTGTGACATGCAGAAATTTTAAGCATGACGACCTGAAGGTAGGGAATATTGCTAGTACAATCTTGGATGCAAATGAAATGTCCTTCTTACCTTTTGGATCTACTTCACGAGAAATTTTGATTGCATCTGATGTAGCAAGATCCTGGTTGGCTGGAGAAATAGCCAGAATAATACAATTGGGCTGCAATGGTAAGGGGGAACTAATTTGGTTAGCTCAAATTGATGTGAGTCAACAAAATCAAAATAGAAAATAGCAAGTATATTTTACCTTCTCAATGTATGACCGCACCATATTTTCAATGTCTTGAACAATACTGTCAGGCTGGCCCTCTAAAAATATTCAACAGTAGAGTCTTAGAAAAGATATCCCATCTTCAAGATTTTATTTGGTTATTCAATTATCAGAACAATATAAAAGAAAGGCGAAACTCACCAACAGCCACTTTTGTAAGTCCCGGAAGATCAATCAATGTCAAATTCACCACTATAAGTGGAAACACAAACCAAGAGTCAGAAACAAGAAATTGACACCAGAGTGATGATGAAATCAAGTTAAGGGTCATGATAGGCAACACGAGATCCAGAACTGGATTCAAATGACAAGAAGCAGAACATTTAACATTTTATATGAACCCATCATCATGCATTTGTTAAGTTTGTAAGTGTATAAGTTTTGAAAACTGCAAGCACAGGACCTTAAACCCCATTTTTTAAAATAAATTAAAAGGAAAAAAAGTACAATTTTCAATTCAACAGAGTATCGCAAACATATACATTCAAGCAGAGTATCACAACATTCCAGATCATACATGTTCATACACAACCCAGATCTGCTGTTAAAAATTGACGGCCATACCATTCGGGGAGAATATGCTGAGATAGATTGGCACACTAGAAATCTGTTTGCTTCGACCTGTTTCCCTATCAGTTTCATCAGCGATCTCCTTTCTTACAGCGGCTGCAAAAAAGGCCTGAGCAATTTGCATCAGAAGTACAAAATAGTTTTTGGATATCTACTCATCACTTACACACATCATAATAATTATACTTGAGTTTTGATGACTAATAGAGAACACATTTGGCAAAATATGCACGTGTACAAATATCCCAAAGTGGGATTAACTGGACTACTGAGAGCAAAAGCTATTTGAAAATAAACTAAAGCCTTACAAAATCATGTCCCTGACCACCTTTAATTTTTGCAACTAAGATGTCCAAAGCACTCACCAAAATCAGAAAACTTTTTTCGGGGAAGGTGTCCAAATTCAGCATATTCCTTGTTCCCGTCAATACGTGTAAGCTGTAAGACAAGTGGTCGCCGGGTTACAATGCCTACAAATGACAAGAAGATTATCATCTTTCCTACCACGACTCAAAGGGAATGAATGCTATTAAAAAGGAGAGAAAAAGAATCAGATAGCGTGAAAGTAACAGTCGGAATAGGTAAAATTTTACCAGATCCACGAGGCAAGAAATCCCTTCCAACAATGCTCTCAAGCACTGAAGACTTTCCAGAACTCTACAACACAAAAAAAGAAAGTAAAGATTGAGCATAATCACCAAACAACGAGACAAAACTGAAACAACAAGATGTGATGCTAGGTTGGAAACACCATCTGATCAAACATGCTAATATCTTAGCAATACACGCAATGTGCAACCAATTGCATACTTTAGTTAGAAGTTTCATAACCAAATCTGAAAAAACTGCGTCTCCGCTAAATCCGCCTATTGAATTACTTCCAAACACAACATTGCATACCACTCAAGAGCTCAAATATACTCATAAATACAGCTCAAGCAGCTCGAAAGAGCGATAAATTCGTTCAACACTCAATTGCCACAATATCACTAAATCAGATAAGCAACACAAAAGGAAATCAAATACTTCCAACACAGATCTGAAACCGAATAACAGAATCAACACTACAGCTCAATAAAGCAATTCCGCAATCATTCGTGAGCTAGAATACTCCAGATATTGCCATGGATTTCGAACATCACCTGACCGCCGACGACTGCGATGGACGGAAGGGCGTCCCAGAGAGTAGGCAGCGCGCTGTCCTCGCCGTGGTCGCCTAGGGCGGTGCACGCCTGCTGTAGCCTGTTCACCAGTGCGATTAAGTTCTCCATCTTTCTAACGACGAGATCCGCCGGAGATGGATCCGATATAGGTCAGATTTTCTCCGATCGGCGAGATTTGAAAATTCCAATCGGCCGGAGAGCTGCGAGTTTTGAATTTGTGTGGAGGTCGGAATTTCTGTTATGAGTCTGATGGAATTTAAACGCGTCGTTTTGGGGTTGTCTTTGAAATTAAGAAAGAGTAAAAAAGGAAACTGTTCATGCATGAAAAATAAAAAATCAAAAGTAAACTGTTCACGCACCCCTGAGTTTTTATAAAATTTCTTACACACCCTCGAATTCTTGAAAATCACTCTTATACCATTTGACTATTATTTTAATTTAATTTGAACAGTTGATCGGTATTAGTTATGAATATTTGATACATTGATCATTGAAATGGCAAGAATATGCTTACTTAAGGTGATGTAATTCTACGTTTTATTGATGTTATGAAAAGAAATATCAAGAATTCAGCCCATTAAATAGTCCAGTTGACCAATAAACGATCAAATATTTTAAATAATTCAAAAACAACTTTTGTTATATAGAAAGTTAAAGACCGTATATATTATAGACTAGAGACTAACATATATAGAAGAAAGTTAGAACGTAATTTTACAAGACGAACTGCAATTGAAAAACGTGCGTTTTATATAGACACTCGTATAATTAATTAGGATATAATTTTATTTGACCAGTTAAAAGATATTCAAAATTCTTGATTTAATATTATGATGATAAACATAATTTTATGCTAGAATGATGTTTATTTTATTGAATACTCATTTTTAGAATTTTGCACACACTTTTTAGGTAGGTGAGCCTAAAAAAAGAGTGTCAATATTGAAACGTTATTAGTGATATATATAATTAGTTGGTGGCTTGTAATATAAATAATTAATGTATCATTATTAATTGACGGGTGAAAAAAATCATGTGTCATAAATTTGATCGGTAGATAATATTAACAACTCTAAAAATTAAAGATACCCAAATTTATAGTTAACTATTATAACTATGCTAACCATTTTTACGCTAAAATGATGTTTATTTTATTGAGTACTCAATCTTTGAATTTTGATAAATAACACAATTCACTACTCACCATATAAAAACTATCGAGTTTGGAATATTAGGTATGCAGTATAAACACTTTAAATATTGGATAAACACATTTATACTTTTACCAATATTAAATATGAAATGACGGAACTTTGTTATATATTATCAATTCACTAATAAGTTGGTTGGTGGTTTTTAATATAATTAAAAATTAGGATATGATTTTTATTTGGTCGGTGAAAAGATAATGTGTGACAATTTGACCAAGACATATATAAACAGCTCTAAACCTGAATATACTCGTTCATTCTTAAGATAATTTTCAATTCGGAATGAAGTTTAACAATTTTATTATGTGGCAATTGGTCGACCTTTAACAACTGAATTGTAAATTAAAGTGTTCTCAAACTAAAGTGCTCTCCGTCTTTGTGATCCTTTCACTTCTCTGCAACAATTCAGTTGTTAAAGGTCGACCAATTGCCACAGACCAGGCAAATGTTCCCGTTTCAACTTCTCATCACCATGAAAAAATTGTGATTTCCACCACTCAAGGAAACGTCACAATTCCAGCTAATATATTAGAAGAAGATGGAGCATGTGATCCACGTTGTTTTCCACAGTATATTTTTTTTAAACTATGGTTATTTTTTCGCAGCCGTATGTTGAGGTTTAGCAACATATGTAATTATGTGTTCTTAATTAATTCCATTTATGATATTGACTAAATGGTTTTGAATTTTTGGCATCTAATTTTTATCATCCTCTTTCATAATTGATCTATTATTCCATGATAAATGTTTAAAAATGGTCATCTTGGGCATGAATGCTAGATGACTGCCTTTTGCTTAGTTGCTTCTCATGGACCGATGAAATTTTCCTAAGAACTCAATTGAATTCTTGTTCCAATAGCAACAAATTCGATAAAATTTGAATAAAATGTGATAAAATATTGATAAAATGTGATAATTCTAAATTTTTTAGTTGATTGGCCAATGGGATAGCTTTAATTTTATAACTAAACTAAAATGGCGCAAAAATGATGTGATATACCAACAATACCAACAACTCCTCAATCAAACACATCTTCGCTCTCGCGGAATTAACCTGATATGTTCGGGAACAATGTGCATAATTAGTTTGAACGGAAACAAATGGAGTATAGAAGAATTGTTCATATTTTGTTTTGCCCTTTTTTTCCTCCAACAAACCATATTTGAGTTTGACAATTAATAATTTTAGATACATATACAAAATGACGAAAATATTTTAAAAATACATGGTACGGCTATATCGCGCATAATGATACTAATTTTAGTGTAGTACTATGCAATAACTTTATCACGACACAATGGACAATTGTTATTGATGGCTAACCACGCTTCAATACAATGCGAGTGGTACTTATGTTGGCATTCCGGCATAACCCTCCACATCGATGGCACTGACTCGACACTTTCTGTACTTTCCGATAAGCATATTGCACATTCATCACCATCTACCGGCTCTACTACTGGAAGTAAGATAACATTCATACGAGCGCGATTTCTTGCTTCGGATCGAGCTAAATCTCTATGTCTAGTGGCGGAGTACCACTTATTTAGCTCAAAACATAAGCCGAACAAGACTGCACAAGAATCGACGGTTACAAGATATACAATTGGGGTCATTGTTAATTAGTATATATGTATTGTATTATAACCCCTATTACATATATAGGCTACAATTACGAATCCCTGTTTGGTTTGGAATAAATTATAAAAGGCATATATTTCCAAAACTTTAACTAAAACGGATTTTGATTAAATTCGAGTGAAATATTTGATTGTGTATTCATATATTGATTTTAATAAATCCACGTCTCCAAAACTGTAACCCTAGAATAAAATATACTCATGCCCCGATTTCCTAAGAAGAGTCGACCGGCGGCCGTTATCGTCCGGCCAAACTCACCGGAGGAGGCCTCGGAAAACGGGATCATGCGCCTCCGGCCAAGACAGAGATGTACAGGATCGAAACTTCCGACGAAGAAGATCGTGCCTCCAACCAATAAAGAGGTATGCATTTTTTAAGAAAAACAAAAACACAAATTTCTAGGGTTTTATGACAATTAGTTGATTCTGCATGTCACTATTTTGATTTCTAACCTTTTTCAAATTGAGTTTATATGCATATATACCTAGTTTTAGCCTAGTTTTTTACCTAGTTTTAGGTGTTGATTTAGGGTTTTAACCTATCTGATTTGAAGATTTGAATGTATTGACACTGCCATAATTAAATCCTACTATTTGTTCTGCCAGGATGATGAGTAGCTTCTTGTTCTAATTTACGCAGAAAGTCAGGAAATTAGTCTGTAAATCTATCATCTTCAGCTTATCTGATGAAGTAGAATATGATTTCGAACAATTTTGATTTCTGAATTTCTTTTCTACCTCGTTTGTGAGTAGTTTTTCTTCATTTTGTCATCATTTTTATGGATTTTTGCCCGCATATGTAAATGTACGGTGTTCATTTTGATTTCAGGCGGTACTGAATATCAACTCATCCTCGAGCATATGTTTCAGAAGCCTTTCGAAAAGGATGTCCCCATTGCAAAGAGTAAGCGCTGATTGAAGGCCTACCTTGATCAAATCCGAAGCACGAGGGGCTATGGAGTGACCTTAAACAAACCTTCCAGTTTCAGAACTTTCTCTCTCGTTGTTCCTATACAAGCATTACATACCTGCAATGATCGAGACTCTGCGTGTGGCCATGGTAGCAAAGTTTAAGGAGCGTTTCAGGAATATGGAAGATAAGCTTGCTAGGAATCTGGAGGTTGCCAAGAACATGGAACTCACCAATGCTGTTAAATGCTCGAATGCGCGGGCCTACCTTCTCTCGCTCGGTACTCCCAAGCTCCCGGAGGAAGGCAACGTTGTTGAAGCAATGTTTTTCATGGATGGTAATCCGGTGACGGAGAACCCGGTGTCGCCGGCTAACTTTTTTCTCAAGGAGTGGAGGCTGAGAAGAGGTGAAACTTTGGTTTATTCTAGTGCCTCTACTAGTGGAGGGATGAAGATTTATGCAAGATTATAGTACCTTATAAACAGTTAATTGGACGGTCAGGATTGACTTACAGACATTGCGACTCGCCGGAAATCACCGATGACTGTAAATCAATTCCTTGATATCAAACATTTAACAAGGATAAGGGTTTTCACATAAGTTCTTTGCTTAAGTGGTGGTTATTTATAGCTTATCACACTGTTAGTTCATTTTTACTAACTACCTATTGTTGGTTAAAATTGGATGGGTCAAAAATATAATCCTAAGGGGAACTAGAATAGTTATTACTCCGATCAATAAATAAATTAATAATAAGCATTAAAAAGGATGAAACTACGTAGTTTGATTTAAGGCCGCCACATAACCATCGCAAATTCACCATATTCCGGTGCCTACCATTTTTATATATTCTTATTTTTCCTTTTAATTTTAAATATTCCATTTTCACTCTGATTTCTTTCTTAATTAATAGTCAGGAACATAATATTAATTATTAGATATTTCCTTACTTAAAACTTTATAATTTATCCTAAAGGGAACTAGAAGAGTTATTGCTCCGGTAAATATAAATTAATATAAATTATTAAACTACGTAGTTTTGATGAAAACCACCGCAAAACCACCATAAAATCACCATATTCCGGCGCCTACAATTTTCATATATTCTTTTCTGATTTCTTTAATTAAATTTCAATATTTTTTGCCGTGTATTGCATATCCGTGTGTATAATTAATTCCGTGTTATGCTCTTAATTACCTCAAGTTTCCTAATTTTGCAAATATTTTTATATATATATTTTATTTTTACATGATAGTAGTATATTCGATTTTTTAATTTACTCTTATATAAACCTTCTTCACCTATACATGGGCATTGCTAGGCTGGGCCTCGTTCTGAAAGCGTGTGGCCTCCGCGTTACGTCCATCAAAATCGGTACTTTTGATTTCACTTCGTGATTCTGTTTGCATGAATGATTATTTCAAGGTTTTTGGAATGAATGATTGAAAATTAGTACTATCATTTGAAGGTTTTTGTTGGACTGTTTTTGTGTGTATGTACACTGATGCTGGCACCATGTCTCCTTTTGAACACGGTGAAGTTTTCGTCCTCGATGATGGAGGAGAGGTAGTGCTTAATGCTAATACATGTAGCTTCTTCTTTCTCTTCAATTGTTTATCGAAATAAATGTGCTTTTGCTCATATGATTTTTTAAAAGGTTGATCTTGATTTGGGTAATTACGAGCGCTTTCTTGATGTGACACTTACCAGACACAATAACATTACCACTGGGAAGATATATCAGGTGGATGATGTTTTAAATTATTAATATTTGTGTTTTTCTTTTATGTTATGGTTCTAACTAAAGTTCGACTAATTATAAACTCACTCAAAATTTTCTTGAAAATATGCCTCCATACGTACCTTTAAAATTGGCTTGAAAATTTTCTTGAAAATTTTCTACGTACGTATCGAGCTATGTTGTTGAACGACGGTTCCAGTGTTCATAAAATCTACGTACCTTTATATTGATGGCGACGTTTCCGGTTGTGTTGATGATTTTTTTGAGCGTGAACTTTCAAGCCATAGCTATTTAGCTCGCAACGGCATGTTAACATGACATGAACATATTTGATAGTGATCTCTAAAGCATTCTGAGACATGTCATGTGTTCTCCATTCTTCGCTTGTGATTCTGCTATATAGGTGACCTATATCGATCAGCGACAACGACAGTCTCAAGAATCACAGTTTTAAGACTAATCTCCTTTTGTATAATTTGGCAGCTTCTATTGTATAATTATATCTTATTCATACCTTGAATGTACCTATGTTGATGATGGTGGTATATTCCTTGGGGCTATATATTTCGCTATACTTATGAAGTTTTGATTCTTTTCAATGATTTTTTGGAGGTTCCGATGATGAGAGCTAATCTTCCAGTTCTTCACAAGAACAGAGATTTGTGTTTTTATCCTTGTTGGATGTATAATAATTCAGGGGAACAAAAGACGTTGTTCCGGATTTTATCCTTGTTGTTGACAAATCGACAGACGGCGTATTTGATTTATATGACTTGAATATGCATGTAATGAATGTATTTCAGTTTTTCCTATAATAATTAAAGAAATTAAATATCCTTGTATTTATTAATCATTATTTATCTAGAGTCCTGTTTATTATTACTTATTTTTGCTGAATTGAATTGAATTAAAGTGAAAAATATTGATCTGAACTGAATTAACATAAAAACAATTGAGCGGTGATACATGCATGTCCATGTTTACTAATGCAGGTCTAGAAAATATAATATTTTGGGTGACCTAAAACAATTTAGGGGCCACATGTAGTATTTTTCAAACCTGCATTAATAAACATTGACTTGCATGTATAATTACTGAAAAAATTAGGATTAATATATTAAAAATATTAATAGTATAAATAAATTAAGCTGAATTCCATCAAATTACATCTCTTCAAAACTAAACTGAACAATATTTAATTGAAATGAAAATATATGAAATTTAACTTAAACTTATAGTGAACATATTAGATTTATTTACTGAATGAACATATTCTTTATATGTATTCAAATCCATAGCTAATTTCATGTAATATTTAGAAATAAAAATATATCCATATATAATTGTACTTAATAACATATATATATATATATATATATATATATATATGTCTATACGTGAAGCCTATTCATAGTTAACGAAATGTAATATTTAGATTTTTTTTTAGATATATTTAGATAAATTTATATATCCATATATTTAGTTGTACTTATCAACTTATGTAACATTTAGAAAATATTGTTTTTGCTGTTCAATTGATTTGTATATAAACGGTAGTTATATGTTAGGATTTATGATTGCTTTCTTTGCTATTTTATACCATAATTTATTATTTATTATTTCATGATGATTGTATAATCAATCAATCAACCCATCATTTTTTAATAATATATTTCTTTACTTTTAAATGTGTCTTTAATTTAGTAATATTTATAAAATATGTATCTTAATTTTAATTTAATTAGTTTTTTATGATATGGTTGAACTTTAATTAGTCGGTTAAACTTAAAGAAAGGAGAATATAACTTTTTAATATATTAAAAAGCAAATATATATTAATAGATGAATTCAAGGACAGGATGATCGAAACTAGATCAGTGTGCTCTTTCATAAGCATAAGAGATCTCCATTAAAATATATCACATCTGCAGTTCCGTAACATGCAAAAAATATGTATGGAAAATCATATAACTTTAGTAGCTTATACACAAATACCTGACAACTTATCATCACCACCTCTATAACTTTGCTTGATCATAATCTTACATGGAGATCGTAACATTTTGATCTTCAAAAATTAGATTTAGGATAAAATCAGATATGACAAGATGAATATTAAAGAGTTGTTGGACTAATTATTGAGTTTTAGAGAGTTGTGATGGAAATTAAATATATACTCATTTTTAAACTTTATAAAATTATTTGATTTGATATTTTAGAATTCTCAACACATATAAAACACTATCAATATTCTGTTAAACTTCTTAAAGTTCATTACTAATTTTAAAAATATTAATCTGATGTACCAAATTATAAAATGTGAATGTATCTAATCATCATTTTTTTATTGCACTAAAATATATTCAAATATATAAATACCATAAATATGAATGATAAAATACCATTAATTAATTTTTGGGTTGTGGTTAGGGGTGTTCATAATTACCCGACCCGACCTACCCGAACCGATACCCGAAATACCCGAATATTTATATCCGGATAATTAGTAATATATTCAGGCCGGGTACCCGGCCCTATGAATTTAAGTTTAACCGGGTGCGGGTACGGGTCGTAAAACTAAATTTTCCGGATACCCGAAATACCCGGTAAATATAATTATTAATATATAAAATTTATTAAATACTAAAAATATGTGTAAAAAAATCAGGATTTTCCATACAAAACGCCTTTATCTCGATCTCGATTAATTAGTCATCTTTTGATACTGCTTTGTTAATTTATGCATGTGTGATTGTGCAATTCACAAGCTCTTGATTAATATTCATGTGATTCGGCAGTCGGCAAGATTCCACCATAAACAATATTCATATTGAGACACTATTAATATGAATCTGGCATTACTGCATAATATTGACTGCATATGAAAACAGGATTTTTACAGTTTTTTTTTGTCACATATGTACAAAATTTTTAAGTATTATATTAGTATTAAAGGACCGATTGGTACCCGTTACCCGGCCCGTACTTTTCGGGTACCCGAAAGTGCGGGTACCCGTATGTGCGGGTCGCGTCACGGGCCACAATTTAATCTATCCGGAAGTGCGGGTACTCGAAAGTGCGGGTACCCGGTTATGAACACCCCTAGTTGTGGTCCATAACATATTTTCATGTAACGACATTTACATATTAGATTTCATGTAAACCAGAGAACTAATTTCAGCTGTAAACCAAAAAATTTCATAATAACTTTTGGCATAAAACATGAGATATTCTGAAACTTTTTATTTTAGCCGTCAATAAAATAGATGGATTTTTATATTTTCTTTCTGACTTGCCCATTTTTTAAAATACATTATCTTAGATGAATTAACAGAGCCTCATTTAATGGGAAAATAAACACCATATCAATTAATCACCCAACTTTAAAAAATAGGGAATTTTAAATATACATTCAATATAATATATCAAAGTATATCCTAAAACAATATTATTTTCAAATTCATTTCATTAAAAATACTGTATTCATATCTACGTTGATAATTTTGATCATAAAAACAGTTTTCAAAACACTACATATCTACTTATTTATTTGTAATTTAGATCTTAAAAAAGTTCTGATTTATTTTGTAACTCACGATAATTCAAAAGTAGGTTAAACACCGCGCAACGCGCGGTCCACTCATGCTAGTTAACTTAATATCTATCATTCAATATTTCAATCATCATTTGATTATTTACCTTGCCAATTTTCAAGTGTGGTTATATTATTATGTTTTCATACGTAGGCCTTGTGGGATATTTCATTTGAATACCGAATTTAATAATTCTGAAAATTTGATTGTTAGGCACATATAATTGGAATTTATGGATATTACCTTCCCCATTATTCTAACGGCATTCCTTTAAGTTAAATAATACATCTACATATGAACTATATAATATATATTAATACATTTAAAAAGTGGAAAACAAACATCGTCATCAATATATAAATGAAAACCAACGTTATTAATATATTAAACAAAAATCATAAAAACTAGCGTGAAAAATATTATAAAAATATTTTTAATAATTATAAAAATATTATAAATGAAAAGATATATTATAATTTTTTTGTAATATTAGCGTGAAAAAAATAGTGCGGAGGTTTAATGCTAGGTTAATATTAGTTTTTTTTGTGTGACGAGTGAACTAGATCGACTTTGCAGAGAACTGCTCACTCGCCTGAATTATCCATGCCTTCCCAACCTTCAGTTTCGTTTGATTTGCAGGTTTCGTTTCAGTACCTTAGTTGGAGGTTTGGGGTTTCACGTTATACTAATAGGATCGATCCATTGATTGTGTTTTTATTTTACATGGCTTTTGAAAGTCCTGAGACTCTTCGAGACGGTGATCAGGAGAAAGTTTGTAATTATTATGAACTATGACACCTTTGATTCTAATAGAGAGAGAGTACGTAACGTATTTTGGCACATTACTCTCAAAACAAATACTGAGTAATACATATTCCAATCGATCTAAATACTTGTGTTTTTGCAGCTGTCATGCGATGTCTTATATAATTATGGGGGTTTACTTGATATTCGAGGATGACAAACGGAAAAGCAAAATAATGTGAAGAAATAAACAACGAATTTTTTTCCTAACAAGTTTTTTGTCGGGTAATTTGAAGTAAATCTTCATGTCTCTTTGTTCATACCAGTCCCGCTGCATAGCTTGAATATAATCACACGGTCTGGTAAGCTTCCATCTTCCCCTCTTACAGTTGTTTGTTGCAATTTATAGGTTTTGGCATACAAAAAGCTAACCTTAAAGCTTTTAGAATTGTGAACAGATTTGGGCATTTTTCCCTTAAAACGTGTACTTATAAAAATATTTATCTATTAACTTAATATTAAATAATTTTCTTACATTTTGATCTAAAATATTATTTATAATAATTACTTTTGATGGATAACCTGGCAATTACGATATATCGACAATTTCATAATCTTTTGAAATTTGCCACTATAATTTTGTTAATTATCTCTTAAACAGCTTTTCTTTAAACACACTTCATCCTCATCTTCATAAGTTTGTTCATAATATTTACATTAAAAATATTAAATATATCGTGCAACGCACGATGATATTTAGCTAGTATGTAGAATGTGGATAGTTTGAGTACTCTGTGCATTTTTTTTTCACAAATGTTTCGTACCATGTTTTGATCATAAATTTTAATAAGTATATTAATAATAGGGCAATGCTACTTGCAGGTTGTATTTTACTTTTGCAGTCCGTATTATTTTCAGGAAAGACTAATACACCCTCGATCAAATGGTTAAAGTATGAACAAGATAAATCAATAAGGACAATCTTGTCAGTTTCAATCAAAATACAGACTGTATTAGTAAAACAAGACCTGCAAATAGGAATTCCATAATAATACTATTATCACGTATGATATTGTTGGATTCACAATGCACTTTTTTTTTGAGTATATATATAAAGTTATCAATACTCAAACATGCTCTCAAAAAGTTGACTAAAAAGTGTGCAGATTCAAGTGGGACAGATGATGTATGTAATCAACAATAGTTTAGCTACCTTCGATAAGACTTTTACATAATTCGAATTTTTTTAATAACAATTCACTCATAAATAATATAATATTTGAATTTAAATTTATAGTAATAATTCCTAAACTCTTTAGAAAGTTGGATTTTCAAGATAAATTACTTTCTTTCAAAACCCTCGCAGTATTCATATCATAAAAGTAATCAAAGAAAAAGCTCTGCTGGTTATGAGCTTTATACCTTTTAAACCAGTAGAGCGTGATTTCTAAAGGTGTTGATGTGATTCAAAAATCCTAGTCAGGTCTAGTTCTGACGTAATCATAAGCTCATAAAGTAAACTATAATTTAATTTAATTTGCAAACAAAAACAGATTGAAAGGTCCAATAATAAAGTTTTCATAACTCCTAACTAATGGTATGATAAATTCCCAATAAATTCATAGTACCAAAACAAGAAACTAATTTGATCATTAAAATCACACACATACTATATATGCATATGGTATTGTCATATTCTTGATTGCTAGCCAACAGATTCAGGCTCAATCTGTAAGCATTGCTGCTAGTAAATATATCCACCAAACAACAAGACAGTCTAAATCTGACTGAATTGGAAATTCACGTGATGATCATAATTTGGTCCATTATTCACTACTATAAAATTAAAAGTTGTTTGAGTAGTGACATCTACAGATTCTGTTTACTTGTAAAGGTCCAGTTAATATATCATTTATAAAATTAGATGATCCAGGGCCCTGTCCAGTTTAACTTATTTGGTGATGTGCTATGCTGATGAGTGATGTGCTGTGCTGATGAGTGCTGAGATGTGCTGATCAGTGTTGTGTTGTGCTGATCTTGTGCTGAATAGTGTTGAAAGTGTTGAATAGTGTTCATTTGAGTTGGAAAAAAAAACACAATGTTTATTGCTTAAGAACTAAAAAGTTTACTTTATTAATATTATTTTTACAAAACATAAATATAGTGTCCATTTAGAACTTAAATGTGTTGAGCTGAATAGGTGTTGTGCTGACCAGTGCTCTGTTGTGCTGATGAGTGTGGTGTTATGCTGACCAGTGCTGTGATGTGCTGCAATAAGTTAAACTGGACAGGGCCCAACATTAGTAAAATCAAGGAGCAGTTCATGTAAAGTCCGGATCTGTATTAGCAAATCCGACATGCATAGTCTAGCTAGACGCTAGTACTTCATTAAGAAAATATCCTACTTTTACAATCTACGTTCAACATGCTTACTCCCTCCGTCCCAACCAAAAGATCTGCAGGGACGAAACCTCAATTTTTAAGAAAAATGATGTGACAGTGGGACACATGGGTAAAATAATGATAAAAGATCATTTTAACCCCATAAGTATGTGGATCATTATTTTTTAGAAATTCATTAAGGGTAAAATAGACAATTTATTTTATTTTATTTGCTAAATGAGGAAATATTGAAAATAAAACACTTAGGTTGAGACATCTAAAATAGAAAGGAAGACAGTTTGGTTGGGATGGGGGAGTATTAATTTTATCATTCGGTAAAATCAAGTTCAGTTGATTAAGCCAACTGGTCTTGATTGATTCCTTCTTATTTATCTAAAATTACAAAATATAAAAAAATATAAATTTACGCAATTCACCAATATTAATTACATATTCGGTTGATTTGGAGACCGGTGGGGGACGACGGTTAGAAGGACAAAAAATTTAAAATGAGTATACTCTAGAATGTCAATCTTCTATTAATAGAAAGAGAAAAGAAACCCACACACCATCTCTATCCCTCCCCATATACCTTCCTATATATAGTACCAATTGCTACTTCAAATCAAGCATCATTCCATTCTTAGAAACCAGATAGAAATGGATCCCAATTCAAGCAGTGTCATAAGGTGGAGAAGGTTGGGCAAGCTAGCTCCGATTCAGACGAAGCCGAAGACGATGATCATCGGAGATCGCGATGGCGAAGAAGAGCCGTTGAGTCCGTCGGCGAGGATGTTTCACGAGCCGGATTTCAACGTTCATGTAACTTGTATCATGGGAGGCCCTTCACCTATCAATCCACAAGTCATCAAAGATAACCTCCAACACACCCTCCTCAAGCATCATCGCTTCTCCAGTCGACTGGTAAGAGTCGTGTTTCTGTAATTAAAATTCTCTGATATCTGATAAGAGTCGTGTTTCTGAAAACGCGCGCAGAAAATAAGATTTACATTTTCATGTCACGTTTATAAAAGGAAGTAACATTTGGGACTTTAAACATATGTGATTGAACTTTTTGTGTCTTATTTGAAAATTTTGAAAACCAAAGTTCTACTCGTGATTGTAGTTTTGTTGCCTTATGCAGCATTTTTGTGAACTTTGATGCACTAATAGTTCCAAACTATGCATGCAATATGGCACGTAGCCAAACGTCCAAAAACTCGTTTATTTAAGGTTGTTATATGCAGTCCGAATATTTTACAGTTTAAATACTGTATAAATTTTAAAATAAATTTGAAAAAATTAGTAATATTCAATGATATTTAGACTTACCTTGATTAAAATATCGGATTGTTTATATTACTTCAGTTTATTTATGGAGAAATGTGATATCCATTTATATAATTAATTGTTTATTAATTTTATTTTTTCAAATTTCATATATATATATATATATAACGTACATTAATCATCATCCATCAAACGAACAATTACTTATAAAATTAATGCCACCTCCAAGATGATCATCATAATTTTTTACCATTGCACCATTTTCTTTTTACACTGTTTTTTTAGCCCCAAATATTTTCATGTAATTGCAGGTTGAGGACAAGAAAACGGGAGAAATGAAATGGGTTCGGACAAAAGTGGACATAGACAAACACGTCCTTGTACCGGATCTGACCCGTGACCCGAGAATGGGATCCATGTCCCCGGACAAGCTTGTGGAGGAGTACGTTTATGACCTCACCAAAACCACCCTAGACAAGTCCAAGCCGTTATGGGATCTCCACCTCCTCAACCTCCGGACCACCGATGCCCCTGGCGGCACCGGTGTTTTCCGAATCCACCACTCCCTTGGCGATGGCACATCGCTCATGTCCCTCTTACTCGCTAATACTCGTCAGGTTTGTCAATGAATATTAAAACTAGATCTCTATTTTAGTATGTTTTTCTAAACTTTTATTAATTTTTCGGATATTATTTGAAAATAAATATTTTAAGTATATTATATTTTTATAGTAAAAGTAATTTTTTAATATTACAAAAGTATAACATAGAAGATCTCACACTATAATATTAATATTCAATTTACACACCAAGAATTTATACTCGAAATAGGTGAAAAATAAAAGTCAACGAAAAGTAAGATAATAAATGCGAGTATTTGTTTTATTTTTGACGCATAAATTTAGTTAAAATGCAACATATTTCAAATAAATTTACTAATATATTCGTAATAATAAAACTAAATTAAACATCCCTTCATAATGATCAGAGTAGTTTTGTCAATTGTAATAAAAATGTAGATATGTAAAAGTGAAATGGCGTCTACCAAGACATACATTTAATTTACAGTTAGTCCAAATTAATCAGTTTGAAATAAGTTCATAAGAGATGATAGTTCACTTAATTTACGTTTTTTCACTTTATAAAAATAAGTGTTAGACACTTTTGATTTGAATATGTTTATAAACGCTGCAGATATCAGATCCGAGTAAACTTCCGACCATTCCAGGCCAGGATAAGAAGAACAAGAAAGACGATGATGTCTCCTCGCCGGAGCCACCAAGGCGGCGGAAGTTACCAATGATCGGAATTATTTGGGAGTACTTTAAAAAGATATGGTTGTTTGTACAATTGATGTGGAACAGTATAATAGATGTTATATTGTTCGGAGCTACGACATTGTTCTTGAAGGACACTGATACTCCGATCAAAGCTTCCGCCGGATCAGAGTTACGACCTCGCCGGATTGTTTATCGGATACTTAACTTGGATGACATGAAGCTGATCAAGAATGCTATGAAACTTGTAAGTTATTTTCTCCTTCATCTTGAACATTTGATAAATATTAATTTGCTTATTTTTGTTTAATTTGTAAAATACAGACTATAAATGATGTGGCTTTGGGTGTAACACAAGCTGCCTTGTCTCTATACCTTAATAGGAGATATGGTATGTGTTTATTTTGTATACATACTAATTAAATTGATTATTCTAACTTTTTATTGTTGAATTTTGGAGATTTTATTTAAAAATTTTTATAAATTAATTTGGATTTTAAAATATTCAAATTTTAGCTGAAGGAAAGGAGGATAAGGGAGCGACCCAAAAGAATAACAATTTACCAAAGAGTATTAGACTGAGGTCAACCCTTCTCATCAACTTAAGGCCTTCTGCTGGAATTCAGGTAAAAAAGTATACATTTAAAAATAAATTCAGATAGATTTAGATTATATTTTATTAAAATAAACTGAACTGAACTGATTTATTTTTCAGGCTCTGGCTGATATGATGGAGAAAGATACTGAGGCCAAATGGGGAAACTGGATAGGATTTGTTCTTCTTCCATTCAAAATAGCATTAAGAGATGATCCATTGGATTATGTGAGAGAGGCAAAGGCTACCATTGATAGAAAGAAGCTTTCCCTTGAAGCTGTCTACACCTTCTCCATCTCTGAGTTAGCTCTCAAGTTTCTAGGTCTCAAGGTTAGTCTTCTCCCGTTTCCGTCCCACCATAATCTGCACAACTTTTTTCAGTTAAAAAATACGTATGTTTAAACGAAATATGTGTTACAAAGATATAACACTATCTGACAATAATATAACCAGTGGCGGAACCACTCGGAGGCGCGGGTAGATCTCGACCTATCATAAAATTCGAAACATAGCTTATATTAATGTTCTCCGGTAAAAATTGGGTATTTCCGGTCTCCGGCCACCGCAGTCAAGCCATTGAGCCTACCTTAAGATAATTTCCTGGTTCCGCCACTGAATATAACACCATCTCACAATACTGATAGAAGATGAGACAGTAATTTAATTTTTAAATGGTTAGATTTGATCTTAGGTTTTATATTTTTAGAACTAACATTTAAGGATTATATTCAAAATTGCAGGCATCAAGTGCATTATCACACAAAATAATCACACAAACAACAATGTGCTTCTCCAATTTGCCTGGACCTCAAGAAGAAATAGGGTTTTATGGCCACCCCATTTCATTTCTTGCTTCTGGTTCTTATGGTCAACCCCATGTAAGTATAATGTTATATATTTTTACATAAAAATTATATCATTTATTTCAAAATATTTGATTTATTTGTAACAATTTTATATCAGGGATTGATGATAAATTACCAAAGTTGTGTGAATAAGATGTCTGTGGTTCTATCGGTGGATGAAAGCGTGATTCCAGATCCTCACCAGTTGCTCGATGATCTTCAACAATCACTTAAGCTTATCAAAGATGCTGCATTGGCCCTTGATTCTACTTCTTCTTAAATCAAAATATATTCAACACTAAATTATACGAACAAAGTTACTTGATTCAGACGAATGTGTATAAGTTATAAGTTATGAATGTTTTGATGTTTGATATCGAAAAATTGTCTATTACTTTCATTCGGATCAAATCAGTATATTGTGATGGGAAAAAATCAATTATCGATTAGGGCCTGTTATTCTCGACTCAATTTTAGTGTATCTCTAGTTTAAGTTCATATCTGATCAGTTTACTTCATCAATTTCATCTTACCTTACTTTAATTTCATCATTTTCAAAAAAAAAAATTGCACTTTCCTCATTATTCAAAACTCATCATTCTCATCAAATACTCAAAATTCTATAAATAGAAAGTTCAATTTTCAATTACACCATATATATTATTTATTAAACAATTTTTGTATGCCTCTCAAATAATCCATTGGTGTCACATAAAGTCCTATAAACCAGTCAATAATAATTCATCACTAACCAAACAAATAACAACGAAATTGCAGGCCATCCATAGGACAAGAATGTTTTATACAAATCTCCAAAATCCATTCCTTCTTTCCTTAATTGTCTGTCTGTAATTAAAAACACCACAGCCAATTCCACAATATCCCATTTTGCCTTTTCTTCATCTTCTTCACAAGATCAAGAAAAAAGAATTCAAGCAAAATTTTTAATAATGGGTTCCTGGGAATATTCATCCCAGAAAAAAACAGCAATAATCCTCCTATACATTCTATCCACATCAGTATGGGTGGGTCATTCAACCAATCCCGGAGACCTGATCCCGCTAAAGGAGAAGATCAAGAGGATCATTGAGGGCTCCGTGGGTCAGGCCGCCGCGGCATTGGCGAATGTCACAAGTGCTGTGAGGGTGTCCATGGAGGAACGGGCCTTCCTCATAGCCCACAACAAGGCCCGTCTCCACGCTCGGGAGCCCATGCTGAGATGGGATCCTGAACTTGCAGACTATGCCCGTAACTATTGTCAGAAACGGGCCTCTGACTGTGCCCTCATCCACTCCGATGGGCCCTACGGCGAGAATCTATTTTGGGGTGGGGCCGGAGCGGATTGGGACCCGGTAGAGATCGTGTCTAAGTGGATCAAGGAGCATAAGTTTTACAATAAGGGCAATATGGCCTGTCGCAATGGAAGGATGTGCGGACATTACACCCAGGTTGTGTGGCACGACAGCCGCAAGTTGGGTTGTGCTACCTGCGACTGCACCAATGGTGACACATTCGCTGTCTGCTCGTATGACCCGCCGGGAAATTATGTCGGCGAGAATCCATTCAGGGCACACGCCGCATAAATTTATAAATTTTTATAAAGATTATTAATATTACTATATTATGTGTATGTTTTTTTTGTTTCGCTTTTGATGAGTGTATTATGGGTGTTTTGGTAGATTATATCGAAATGAGATTTTGAATCCTTGAGAATTGAAATGGCTCGGTTCAACCTATAATTTTACTTTTATCTATATAGTTTGTAAGCTAGTATAGCTGCTCTCATTTCGATATCTATCCAAAGTTCATACACCCTTTATTTCTTCAATATTAATTGATTATATATTATGAAATTTTGACCTATGTAATTGTGTTTTACTTAGATTGCATTATTTTATTTATTCAATCATAAATGTGTGTTATAATGCATAATATTATTCACTCGAGAATCAAACTAATATTATTTTTATGAGTATAATATAATTAAAATAAAAATGAAAAAAACATTTACATTACTTTATAACATATTCAAAAAGAAGTGATACATCAATATATAGTTACTTTGATAGTAGAAATGAGGTCCATATTAGTTTATCAGGATCAAACTTAGGACCAGGAGAGCCAGCAGCCTTGAGATGCTTATCCAGCATCTCGGGATCTGCACAAATGTAATGCTCTCCCTTCCGGTACCTGAGCAACTCTAATTCTTGAAGAGTGTCGGCAATATCCGAATTCATAATTCCGGTCATCTCACTAAGATCCGCGATCGAAATTGCTTCTTCTTGCTCTTTCAATATCCCCACTAGAACCCTAGTCCAATATGATTTGTAACTAACTTTTCCGAGATCGGAAAGTGGCTTCTCCGGCGACCCGGCCTTCTTCTCCTTCTTCGACAGCTCGTAGGAAAACGTGATAAGGAATTTCCCATAACCCTTTCTCTGATAAGGTGGCAATGTCAATATACAGGCTAAGTTATGCAACTCTTCCGGTTCTTTTTCCTTTGAGAAATACCCAACCATATGATAACCTAGATCATCACGCTCGCAGAGGATATAGAACAGGAAGAACGATACATCGAATTGCAGAGACTTATGATCGAGGAATAGCTTCGCAAGGTAGCATAGATTCTGTCCGTAAATCATCTCGTGCCGACCGTCGACCTCAAACATCGACATCGACCCGTTTCTGTATATTTCGTTTCCCGGAGGAGTCTTTGTTTTGCAGAGGGGGCATTTTCCGATGTGCCTCTGTAACTGTTCTTTCCGTTTCATGAAACTCAGACAGAATTCGCAGAAGTATAGTTTGGAGCAGTCGTTGTATTCCGGCGGGAATGGAGAGTAGTACCAGGTTTCAATCTCGTACTTTCCGAGCTCGATGGTTTTGATCTTCTTCACCTTTGTGATTTCCAGGTGCTTTCGGACCTCCTCGGCCGAGAAGCCAGCTTTGCGTTCTTCCTCGTGTTCTTTTTCTTCTTCGTAGTCTGACGGTTTTTGCTTTTTCCGGCCGCGTTTTAGGGTCCCGATGATGTCCTCTCCGGTGAACTCGGCCGAGTCGAGGTCGAGCTGGTCGAGTGTCACCCACTCGTCGAGCCTACGGTTGAACTCGGTGTAGTGGACGTAGTAGTCGTAGTCTTCGCCGGAGTCATTGCTGGAAGTAGACTCCTTCCGGCGGCGCTCGATGACTTTGACGCGGTGGTATTCGTTATCCCGCCACCGGCACAGGACGCGTGTTCCCACGTTCAGGGGAAGCATGCAGACACTTTTCCGTTTCGTATCTACAGTAGTTGAAGTGGACGCGCCGTCGGTTGTTAAGGCGGCGGTTGAAGTAGACGCGCCTTCGATTGTTACGGTGCAAAGCATTTTGAAGGATTTTTGTTCAAAAAATGTTTTGGGATTAGCGTTTAGGTAAATGTTAGTGATTGTGGGATATATATACTGGTGGATAAACAAACGAGGAAGACCGAATAATCCGATTCCAACAAGGAACAGATACTGGAAAATCCTTCTTTGTATAGGATTATAATTGTGGTCCTCCATTCAACTAATCACAACAATTATGCACTACCATTTACCAAAAGATCTACAATACTTTGGTTCAATAAGGACTCAAATATATTAGAAAATGATTTACTAATTTTGCGATAATCTAAATCTATACATGTCGTCCTAAATTTCAATTTGACTTTCGGAGGTGAACTGACTCAACAATTCCGATCAGTTCCGTTCAAATGAAACTCTTTTTTAGTCCTCTTCTTTAATTAATATGTAACTCCATTGCAATTTAATTATTTTTTTGGGTCATTTGATTTCTTCATTGTTACTATCATAAAATAATTGAAAGATTAAATTAAATAATTATAAAAGACAAACAACCATTAAAGCTCTCAAGTTTGGCACATTTACACGCAAGAGTTGAGAGTACAAAATGTAAGTTCAAAGGCAGCTTTCCACATTTCCAATCCGTCGGTTGAAACGTTTGGCGGGAATGATGACCACCCGCCACCTTCAACCACCACATTTCCCCCACCACCACCGCCTTTAACACCAACAATCCATCACCAGAAACTCTGCAAATTCTACAGAAAAAATGGCTGCAAAAAAATCTCATCACATTTGGTCCCTAATTCTCCTCCTTCTAATCACGCTCGATCTTCAGAGATCGAACGTGATTGCAGAAGGCATCGATGAATCGCTCTGCAGCAGCAATGACCTCTCCTCCTTCCTCCCGCTTCCATATGCGAATCTACCCGACATGGTCTGCAAGCATCTTTGGAATTCATTCGTGATTCGAGTAAGTTCATGTTCTTCAAACTTATCGAAAAAAACTCGAGATCATAATATGATTTCTCTTTTGCAGTATTCACAGGCAGAAGGGGATGTGATCACCATAGTCCTATCAGCCCCATACACCACAGGATGGGTCGGGATCGGGTTTTCAAAAACCGGGATGATGCTCAACTCTAGCTGTATGGTGGGGTGGATCAATGTAGAAGGAAGGGCAAGAATCAAGCAGTATTATGTAGAGGGATTCATACCTTCAAAAGTGAAGGCGGATAAAGGAGAATTACCTCTTACAAGCGTGCCGCCTTACGTGGCACTCAATGGAGCAAGGATACACTTGGCATTTCAGCTGAAATATTCATCTCACCTTCAAAAACAGCCTCTTCTGCTTGCTTATTCCAGTGCTTATCCATTGCACCACCATCTCACTGTCCATGATGACAAAAAAGCCCTCCTCTTCGACTTCCAGTCAGGTCAGTTCCCGGGTTCCAATTTCCGACATGATCCACAAACTGAATTGATCTGAATAACAGTAGAATTTATCTGAATAACTTGTTTCAGGAAGTTCAGACTCTTCTGCTTCTAGTGTCGGGAATGGGGGATCGTATTATGGAACAGAGGAAATGAAGAAGGCGCACGGTGTGTTGAGCTTCATGGGATGGGGGCTTTTTCTTCCTATCGGGGCAATCTGTGCAAGATATCTCAGGCATAGGGATCCACTGTGGTACTATGTTCATGTCGTGATTGGGTTTCTCGGGTTCATCCTAGGAGTTCCTGCAGCAATTGTCGGGCTTTCACTCGACCACAAGCTACACTCTAACATTGTTGGACACAAAACTATAGGAGTTTTCGTTCTTGTCCTAAGCATCCTTCAGGTTTCCCCTAAACCCTACATATGTTCAAATCGAACTGTATACTAAGCATCATCATTTAGCTAATCGGATTCAGTGACTGACCTTGGAATTTTGTTTTAAGGTTATTGCATTCTTCGCGAGGCCGGGTAAGGACAGCAAGAAGAGGGAGTACTGGAACTTGTACCACCATTGGACGGGAAGGATCGCCATCTTTCTTGCCATCACAAATGTGTTTCTCGGGATTCATATTGCTGGTGCAGCGTCTTCATGGAAGATCGCTTATGGAATCCTTCTTGCTGGTGGATTATCTGCCTGCATAATTCTCGAAGCACTGTCTAGAATGAAAAGATCTAAGCAAGCTGAGTTCTCTCCAAACTTTCCGATGAACTAGAGAGTTATATAGTTTTTATAGATTGCCTCAAAATTTTGAAACAATGAATGTGTTTTTCTATGAAAAAATGGTGTGTGTATGCAAATAGAGTGCGAGAAAGAAAAACCGATATCTATTTTACCGACTAGTTTAGTTTGTATACAAAACAAGAGTGATAATGAATTCGATCTCAAACTATCCTGGTTAGTTCATACTCAAAAAGGTGTCAAATCTATCGTCCTATACAACTGAATGCAGAATGTTGATATCAATGTGCGAAAAAAAAAGGTTGATGCTGTTGATATCTGGAAAAAACTGGACCTGAAAAGAAACGACTCTCTAGTCTTCATTATACTCTGTGGTCTCGATAGATCAAAATTGCCAGGAAAAAACTGAAACTAACGAGAAGAATCAGCTCTAACGGAAACCTCTAAACCCCCAAAAATTGTCTGCTGAAGAAATCTGAAAAGTGAAAAAAATGAACAAGAAAACCATTAGCAAATCATTTGAACAAGTTATTGCAACTGTATAACATGGCATATCCAACAACATTTAACCTAAAAATCATGTTGCGAAGAAAGTATTGCATATGACTCCTTGTTCAAACAATAAAGCTGCAGATGATTCAAGAAAAGAATAGAAATGAAGAAAGTTGCAGATAGTCGGTAGTGAAGAATTACCTGCAGTGTATTATGATGTGAGCTTCATCTATTAAAGCTGCCTGCTTTTGCTTGTCTGTTACTCATCTTCACGACCACATTTTCCGTTCAAGTAGCATTTTCTGCAGTAGCAGTATCATCTGATGCCAAGCTCACCGACTTGGGCACTTCAGGCTCCCGGATCACTCTACTGTACACAACTTTGAACGACTGCGAACTGTAAGGTTTCTTCAGCAGACTGATCGGCATCCTAAGCGTCTGCTTCTTGTTCCTCCTACCTCTAATCTGAATATTGAACGTTCTCTCATCGCCATCATCTTGTTCGCGATTCTTCGCAGAATCTCCATTCACAGGAAATGGAATGCTAGGTAAACTTGCTGCATTTTCAACCACCTCAGAAGCTGGTAAAGTAACCTCCTTTTTACCTTCATCGCCTGAACTCATATCAACCAGCAGGCTTTCAGCTAGACTCAGGTCGCCGGAGTTTTCATTTCCGATCACCGGCGGTGGAGAGACGGCGAACTCGATGGGGTGAGGGCCGTGCCAGATAGGAATGAAATCCGGCGCGTTTGGACTCACGCTCCGCTGCCATGCGAAGTGGCTGGGGTGGTGAAAAGCTCCGGTGTTCATCGGAAAAGTGGCCGGCGGCAGCGACGGCGCCTGACTGTAAATCGGGTACATAAACGGCAGGGGATGCATGATGTTTGGAGTTGATGGAGGAGATGGGAAATGGTGGTGAGGAGACGAGCCCATTGGGCTTGGTAGAGGCCCAGGATGGAGCGGCATGTTCATGGGCCACGGCCCAGGTGGCAAGCTGATCGGCAACGGTGCAACACGCGCCACCGCCGGCGAAGGGTTGAACGGTGCAGCTGAGGCAGAGAGCTTCTTAGCTGCTTGTGTCTCCTTCTCGAGCTGGTTAACTTTAGGCGAGTCGGAATCCGCCTGACAGTTACTTTCTTTCTCTTGCTCTTGCTCTATCTGAACAGCATCAAGAACAACTGAATCAGCTTTCTTCTCTTCAGGCACATCTTCAACAGGAGCTTCGTCTTTTATAATCGTTATAATCTCGTCCTTCGTGTTCTCTGTCGTCATCGTGGTTGCTTCGTCAATGGAGTCGAGCTGCTGATGCTGCTGAGGTGCGTCGGTTTTTTTCTCTCCATCTTCCTGAGCCGTTGTTTCATCGGGAGAATCGTTCGGGAAGTCTCTAAGAATGCTTCCAGGAGGGGCTAAAGCTACTTCCTTGTAAGAAGGAGATCTTCCTAGGTTCACTAATGAGCTTTTCCTAGCCTCCATTGGTGCAGAATTTGCAGTAATGGATGGTTCGCCGCCATTGCTCGTGTTATTACCACCACCTGCAGGGGTGTCCTCCTTGGTAGATGAAGCAACTGACTTTACCCGGTATGCAACCGATCTGACAATCCTCCTTCCGTACTTGGGGCCGGGAGGATTCTTGGCAACGTAGTAATCTCCGTAGCTTCCTGGGGATGCTGCTCGTTTCTTGAGAAGGTAATATTTGCTGTTCTGGAAGTTGCTGTTGTTGTTTGTGAGTATTCTTTTCTGTTCTGCTTCAGGAACATCGTCTTTCCTCGGATAACCGAAGACTTTGGCTGGCCTTCGCTGCCTCAACCGTCTGCCATATGAGCCTGCTGATTTAGGGCGTTGGACGGGCTGCCATCCATCATCTACTTCAGCAGGGATTTCAGGAGGGATGTTATCAGAAGCTGCAGAAATCAACATCTCGGGTTCATTCTGGATAATTTCAGTTTCGCTTGATTCAATAACTGCATCCTCCACATTTTGCTTGGAGTCATCTGGTTGAGAAAGTGACTCAAAATTTACTTCCACGGGAGAACTCTCGGGTTCAGTAGTTTCTTTGTCATCTTCATCTGATGTTCCTTTCGAATCACCCTTATCAGACACCTCGGCTGCAGATAGAGCGGTTTCACCCTCAACAGGTTTTCCTCTCATCTGAAAATACAGCCATATTGCTTCCATCATATAACTCAAGCAGGATTTGCTTACTGGTAAAGAATAAGAAGATAAACAGAAGGTCTACCTTGGAAAAGAACCTTTTCTTCTTTGCTGCTGCATCTGCTCCACTGCCAGCAGTTGGGTTAATGTAGTCGAGCAAATCTGACACACTGTAAATAACAAAAACTATCAGCGGAAATATTTAAGAAACTCAGTCGAATGCAATTGAAATGCTTTGATTCGGAACATGTAATATTAATATAGCTACATATAATATAAAACGGAGAGTTTCAATAGCATCATACCTGAGGTGCCCCTTGCTAGCAATAGATGCATCCGGCTTGCGAGTACCATTTCGAGCAGCTTCTTGTTGTTCAAAAGCTTTCGATTCAAAATACTCGAGCCATGCAGCAGCATCCTGCAGAATTGAGTTGAAAAATTCTTGCTCAGAGAAACCATATATGGAAGCATACGCACATCTCCAATCAAATTGCTTGAAAGCTCTAAAGCCATATTCAAGGAAAGATTTTAACGAGCAAAGCTCAAACCTGTGTACGAAGGTCATCTTGGCCCAGCTTCGCACGTAGAATTTGCAGGGTGGTCTGTTCATGTTGAACACTCAAAGGGTATGCTTCCATCAACGAGAGTGCGATGGCTATAGCATGATAACTTGCTGCTGTCTATGAAACATAAATTCCAAATTAGAAGATGTAATATATCGAGATGATGAAGTTATTTACAATCTATAGCAACTCAGAGCCTCAAACTAACTTTTGGTCAGAGCAGATGCACGTTGTTAAAGTCAGAATTGAAGATCGATTATGATTCAAAAGAAACAGATAAAAACTCCTACTTTCCAGGTTAGCTAAACAAAAACAGGACATGCCTTAGATGCCTACAGGGTGCATGATAAATATTTCAATATTAACAGCCAAACAAGTGATAAGGCACCTGAATGTGGTCTGGACCAAGAAGCTTTTGGTTGCATTTAAGCGCTTTGTGGAGGTATCTGAGAGCTACGTGGACATTACCCAATCCTTCCTCCATCATTGCAACATTTATGTAGGTTGCAGCAGTATTCGGATGCGATGGACCACAAGTGAGATGTAACAAATATAGAGCTCGCTTCACATACCTGCAGAATTACATTAAAGCCTTCAATTATCTATGAAGAACTCATTTTCACAAATAAACAGAGCAGATGATCTGAGCTATACTGATACAGGAAAACACTGACACAATTTGCAAGACTCGGTACCAAAACAATCAAATTTTGAAACATTACTAATCAACATTGAATAATTGCCTACTATTTCCCATCAAAGAAGTAGACTTCTGCAATGGATAATTCTCATGGTAACATTGAATATTGGTAAGAGGAAATATGGATTCATAAGTAAGTTTTAAATTTGTGTCTATCAGTGCAGGCTGTTCAAGTGCCATGAAATAAGAACCACGATTGCGCATGCAAAACACAATGTTCAAGCTGGACAAAAGTACATACTTGAGAGCTAACTCTGTGTGTTGAAGCCTGTAATAGAATACAGCAAGATCTCCATAGCTCTTCATCGTATCTGGATGATCGAGTCCTAATTCTCGTTCATTTATGTCAAGGGCCTTTTGCTGGTAGATGGTAGCCTGTTTGGATCGAATATAAGTTAGGAACCGGAAATGAAACTCTGGCAGTAGAAAATCAAAGGTATGGAAACTAAAAGGCGACCTGATTGAAATCTCCAGTGTGATACAGAACTACTGCAAGAAGGCTGTAAGCTCCTGCTGTCATTCGATGATAAGGACCGCATACTGCTACCAGCTTTGCCAAAGCCTGAGGATATCAAGCAATTTCAGCAACAGAATTACGATTAATCATGATGGAATGAAATAGCTGGCCTTCATAATTAGGATACTCAAATTTGAAACAAGGATATGCATAAACTGGGACTAATATAGTGGTCTTGAACATCTACCTTGGTCCCATAGCTCACAGCATCTTCAAGCTTTCCCTTGTCCAGAGCTGTTTTTGATGATTCCAGAAGCTGCCTTCCATCTGCAGAAGAGCATGCAGCTTGCTGCAAAGAAACATGAAGCAAAAGGTCCATTCACATGCAAACGAAAAACTAGCCATGGGAAGTGGTACTAAGATATGAAAGGCTTTATGTTACCTTGTGAACAGGTACGAGACTAACAATGTCCACTTTCCGGAAAGGGTTTGGAGAGTTCATATCAAAGTCTCTTGGAACTAGCTCAATACCCACCTGAACCCAAATAAGGATGTATTATAGCCACCATACAGGCGTTGGAATAGATATGTACATCTGCTCATAGTTTAGTGACATTTTACACTATTAGAGAGAAATTATTAATGAATTACGAAGGAACGATCTTGAAATAATACCTTGTGGCATAAACCCCGAAGAATTGCAAATTTCCTCACGTCTTTAAAGTTGGAACTGGTGAGGTCCCACTCATACCTCTTTTTCAAAAAAGCTCCCAACCACCTCCATATGAGACCATGTACTCCAGGAGATTTATTTGATTTGTCATTTTCAGGTACACCAAGCATCATATTTAGAGCAGCGGCAATTGCTCCAGAAATGTTATTGGTCTCAACACAAGCAGCAATGACCGCTTGTAAAATATGCTTGAAGGCCCGCACAATCATTTCATGTATACAAAGTGACTGCACATGCGATAGTTTTTCTGAGAGCTTAACCTGTCAAGAATTTAACAAAGATGAGCCCATTTCCAGCACAAAAAATGTGAACAATCACTGCTGCAATTAGGTTGCTCCATAATACTTACAACTTGTCCAAGAGAACGCATCCTAAGGCCTCTGGTATGCATGAAATCAGTAAGAGTCCGACCATCCACTGGTGAGAGCTCTAAAGAACCAAAATCGGCAACCTGCACAGTATTATTGAATACCAAAAGTATTAAACTGGTTGTTTTAGAAATTCAAGCAACAAAAAGGATGAAAGACCAAGTGAGTACCAGCTTTGGAAGAGCAACTTCATCATAGTACTTCTTTGATAAGTCAATCAGCTCATCAACTGACTGTAAATCACAAGGAGCCAGTTAGTGGTGCCCTGCCATTCATTGAATCTTAAAATCTGCAAAGATCTAATATTTCTACCTTGCTATGAAGCCCAGTCTCGGAATCTTTTAACCGTGCAAAGGCAGAGTCAGATAATATGGTCTTCAGCGTAAGCTCTTTTTCATTAGCCTCTCTATCAGCATCTTTTCCCTCAACAATGCTATCTCCAGCAGACTTCAAATTTTCTGGTTGAGTTTCCGTATTGTTTCCATCAGAATTCTTCTTCTTCTTAAGCGATTTTAGAGCTACCCCAAGTCCCTCAACCTTCATCTCATTCTTCACCTTCTCAATGGATGATGGTTTCTTCTCTTTTTCTGCTTTCTTCTGATCCTGTAAATGTTGAATCCAGCAAGCCCCGAGTTCCCATCGTACATATGTTTCCTTTTCCATTTCTTCCTCTTGAAGCTTTGTAAGACTCTCTTCCAAGAGACTCTCAACAAAAGCTTGAGAAGAGCTAAGATCTTCATTTTCCAAGCTATTAGAACTTGATAAATTCTTATTTTGCTCCAGAGCTGCTTTGTCATGGAGAAGAAATCTCAAACTGCACGAATATGTATCTATTGTCAATTCCTCCAGACAAGCAACATAAATAGTAAAAGCAATGTGGTAGCACTGCCTTTTGGCTTATAACTATCCGCGTGATCGCGTGGGTTTACCTGTTAATGTTGAGAGCATTAGCCCCACCTTCAGGCTGATCAAAAAGTTCAATTTTTTGCGCAGGAGGGCCATCCTTCTTTGCCTCAATCCCACGTACTTTCACTGTGGCAATGTAACCGCAACACCTTACATTGACAACACCCAGAGTGGCAATGTCCTACAATTAGATATTTAGACATTTAGTCCCCAATTAGATAATAACATAAGGTTCTTCAGTATAAAATAATTTTGACACGCTTACATGGGCAGCTGTATTTTCGTCTGCGGTTATCCCCTTCAGAAGGTTTCTTTCAACTAGCTTTGTTGCTGATACATCAGTAGCCTGAGTTCCATCAATCTTCGTATCTAGTTTGCAACTAGCATGGGAAGAATCACGAGCAACAGATATGCATAAATCGCCTATTCTCTCTGTATAAGGAACGTCAGTTTCTGCGCCAGAATGAGCCACATTCGGTCTTCGCATTGCATCTTTTATAGCAGAAATTGCTCTAAAAATGGCAATGTCCACAAACAAACTGTGAAGAAGAAAAGCCTTTCTGTCTCGAGTCTGTCTTTCCTCAGGTGTCTTGCATGGCATAGAGGCGAGAAATGAAAACTCGTCAGCATAAGGTAGCAGATCACATTTTCCATCTCTACCCAGGCCTCCACCATTTCCTCCCCACTTTTCATCCTCTACTGGAAGAGGTGGAAAAACGACAGGCGACAGGGCAGCTGCAGGGGGGATAAGCCATGTGTTGGATCTGAAGCCGTAAGGAAGATTTCCAAACTGCAATGTTGGCATGTTGCAATTCTATAAGATAGTATGTAAGGTTAAGCTGATCATTGAACAAAAGGAATGTTTAAGCTGAGTTCCTAAATTTAAGACTTGGAACAGGCTTATTAACAAGCATATAAAACATATACAAAAAAATTACCTTGTTCCGCTCTGAGAAGGCTTTTATTAGATCATCATAGGCCTGTAAAGCAGATATAAACAACGTCATTTATTTTTTGAGAAAAAGGTGCAGACTTTACATTGCAATTGTAACAAAACAACCATATTCTAGGGCACGCAGAATGATCGAAAAGTCCTAAACTTTAAATTAGTTGGATTTGACAAGCAGAGAAACAGCCATCAGCATGAGTGCTCAACTTACATTATCGAAAGCTCTACTATGCTGCCTCAACAAATCGACGAGATTGTGACACAGAATCTGCTGCTTCCCGTTGCTAGTGAATCCTTTTCTTCGAACCTCCACTGAGATCAGCTTTCCATTGCAAAGCTTGACCTGTTTTCACCACACACAAATAACCATTACAATCAAAAACTCCACCTTTATTCCACAACCATAGTCCTATTCAAGAAAATGCTTACTTCAAGAGAGAAAATGAAATCATTTCCTGAGCTCTCAACATCCTCCATTCGTCTCGTTCCTCTTCGAATAACTGTAATTCATCATCAAAATTGAGCATAGATATACAGTCGATTACAAATGAAGCTCCCAAATTTGAAAATTCACGGACATTTGTAATAAATTCAAAGCCTGCTTACACTGAATTGGCGGTGTGAGGTGAGAAAGAGAGAAGAACTCGTAGAAGCTTCCGAGCTTAGGGCACGCGCCATTCGTCTCTCCCTCTATGTCAACCGTGCCGGAATCCTTCGGCGCCGGAGATGTCGCCGGCGGCGTAGGCGGCGGCGATGATGACTTATCACTGCCGCCGCGAGACTTACTCGACTTCTTCGAAGAAGCTTTGGCTTCGGTCTCCGGGCGGCTGTTCTTGTCGGCGGATTTCGGCCTCGCCGGCGCCGTCGCCGACGATGGCCCAAACGACGTCGTGCAGGCGACGACGTCGAGCAGCCTCCTCACGTGCGCGGTGGCGCGCTCTTCGTCGTAGTCCTCTGTGTCAAAACGACGACGTTTGGTCATTCAAATTTTTTCCTGCGTCATTATGACGTCGTATAGTAAATGGACTGGGCTTACCTTCCACAAGCGTTAGAACGCAGGGCTTCAAAGCCGAAATGTCCACAATATCCTTAAGTTGTGGGCCTCTCACCTATTGAAACATTTTTTCAATAGTTTTGGTGAAAAATATTTTTATAAAACAAGATTCATTTATAAAATTACATATAAAAAAATAAAAATTGAATTGCGTTACTTCTTTATTTATTTACCTCGTGGGAGAGTGAATAATTTGTAATATGACAAGTCAGTGTGTTGACCGTGAGTAATCGGCGAACATCTATAATCCGATCGGTCGAAATTCCCTGCAAAAATCGTTAAAAAAAATAGTGCACGGGTCAATAGAAATCATTACCGTTCGTGGTAATAGATGAATAAATAAAAATTAAATCGTTCACTCTCGAACTATAACTTTTCATCATTTATTAGGTAAAAATGATAGAATTTTGACTTTCTATCATTATTATCATAAAAAGTCGATGATTCGTGTGAACTGTAGCATCTATTTTGAGTCAAATAACAATAAATTACACAAAATGAAGATAAGATTTTAGGGGCAAAAAATGTGATTCTTTTTCTCTATGATGCCGTGTGAAAAGTATACAAAGTTTTGTCCTCTTTAGAGAAGGAAAGTCAAGTAAAATATGTTGCATTTGCCGTTTCCCAAATTAAGAAATCAGACAGCAATTTTAAAAACAGTTTAAACAAGTACGCAACATTTCAATGTCACTCGTACAAGGAAAGCTCATTAGTCAAATACTTGTTTTTTTAATATATTTTTTCATGATGTTTGACTAATATTAAATTCCAAAAAATTAAAAAAATAATATATTTTTCATAGTGTTCCTAGCTCCAAAGCAACTAAAAAATAATAAAATATAATTTCCAAGGTCATGCATGCACCACACGTGATAAGACTAATTTAATAAATTGCAATTTAGAAATGAGATATTAGTATATAAAATATTTGATTATAATATTTTTCACTTTCAATAATGTATAATGTCTTGTTCCTTTCTTTTTCAAAATTTCTTTGCCTTGTGGATAGAAATTCGAGGTGGGGTTACTGTTTGGTTATGGAGGAGGAATTTTGAGAAATTGGAGATTTCGGTTGGTGAGAAAGATACCACAAATCATCATAAAACAAGTTCAATCAAACATGTATAAGTGCAAAAATATCGAGTTTGTAATTCCACGACTGCCAGTTAAACGACTCAAATATGTAGAAACGGCAGTTAAAACGATTCTTTGTTCTCAAAAAACACGCAATGAACCAACAAAACGATGAAATTTATACATCAACAGCTCAATTCAAGTACTGGAACTGGGCTGTTAACTTATATAATACTTCGTTACCATGCATAAGTCACTAATACTAATTAAGGCACTAAACTTGGTGAAATGAAATGAACAAACCTTTAGCACCACATGAGTCTCATCTGGGAGGTTCACCCTTATGTCCATTACCACAGGAAGAACTGCAAAGCACAAGAATAATACACACTCTCACACACTTGAAGGATGAAATAAACCAATCCGAGTTCAGAAAACCCGCAATTCCGGGGGGAATTGCGGGTTTTCTGAACTCGGATTGAACAGGTAAGTAACCAAGAACATACCCTTCTCTTCCTTCTTCTTCTTATCCCCCTTGCTCTTGCCTCTGCCATTCTTCGGCGCCATCGGAACAGCCAATTAGGCCAAAAAGGACCTCAAAACACAGCAGAAATGTGAAAATTGGATTGAATTGAACTCAGAAAGGATTGATAGAGATGGAGGAATTTAATGCAGCAGCAACATTTAAGAACTGTTGCACTTCAGCTAACTGTGCTAATATCTGCAAACTTGTTGCTATGAAATTCCTCAGTTCATGAAGTTGTCCATGAAAGTTTTTTCTGGTTTTTGTGAAATGGAACAGTTGGAGAAAATGGAGAAGATGATAATGGAGGAGAAGAGATGGTGTGATAAGGTAGGAAGGGTTGAGATTTAAGAGTCAGAAATTAAAATGGCAGTTTCTGCTCCCTAGTTGCCTTCTCTCCATGTTCATTTGTTTAAAAAAATTAATTTATGCATTTTTAAAATGTTAATATCTTCAATTTATTAGGCTAATGTAATTTTTTTATTTTCTGAATCTGATCGATTACGGGTCTACGCTGTGTTTTCAGTGAAACGAAACTCCTACTTAATACACGTGTTAATGCATTTCGACATTTCACATTTTACACGACAGTTGATGCAGTTCTCGTTACTCAGTTGAACACGATTCTTACCAGGCTAATTTAACTACAAATGGCACAAAATTATAGATTTAGTTTATTTATTTTATTTTATAGAAATTAGTAGTATAGTTAATTAACTGTCTTTTTTTGTGATTGGAGAGTATGGCAGCTTGCCTTTTCAGGCCCCAGTGGGCTAAATTTGTATATTGATGGACCACTTTTTAATGAACTTTCTACATAGTATTTTCATTTCAAATATTTTTACTTGAATAAATCACTGTCAATAGGAGTCTTGTAACCGACTTAAAAAATGTTTTTTCTTTCATTTTGGATAGTATCTCATGTTTTCATATTTGATCAAATATAATTTTACTACGTATCTACATCTTACAATATGATATTAAATTAAAGATTATCATTTATTTTATTCATAAAAGACGTGTTTAAATAAGTGTAACATAAATCTCTCGAGAGTTGATAATTGACATGTGTACTATTGATAGAGTAATATTTTATTCATTGTGTTGTTTGCGACTCTATAAGGTGGACAAAAAAAGAGCATTAGTCATATAAATGATAGAACATCAAATAATGTTGACTTATTATAGAGCTTCTTATGTAATAAAATCTTATAAATAAATTTTTTTATGAGACAGTTTTATATTAAGGCACAAATTATCATCATCACCACTATTAACAAACTTATAATCATTTCTATCGATTATCATGATTAAAAATATCAATCAGAATCAGTTTTCTGTTTAATTATTTTGTTGATTAGGATGATTATTTTATTAATAACGTTGTTACTTACCATAAAACTATCTTATAATATTTCTTCCCGATCATCTCACTCTTCTCAATCACTCAATCTAACTCAGAAATCCACATGATAAATTTACCTATTGAAAACCTAGTGATGCACACAAGGAAGAAGGTGCTTTTTTTTTGTTGGTGATGTTATGACTTAGCATAAGACTATTTCATTACAAAACTTCTTCCGAGTTTTTTATATTGACACACTTTCATTTTTTGAAAATTTCACTAATAATATTACTTTTTTTTGTAAATTTTAGTTGAAAATAACATTCATCCGAATGATCCTGATATATGCTTTATCAGGCACCAATAAGATAATGATACGTGTACAATTGTAATGTTTTAATTGGTTAAGATATTTTTAGTAAAGTTCTAAAACCCTAATTTAGAATGCCTAAACCCGTCTGGGTAATGATTGAACACGTGGCCCAATCATAAATTAGTTAAAGATGATGTGTCGTTATTTAATTGGTGCCTGATATTGCCAATATCAGGATGATCCTGATATATATTAAACTGATTTTAGTTTAATCTCAACTATACAATTTACTTTTCTCCCTATACTCAATCTCCACCATCCATTTCCTATTTTCTTAAAATTTTTACCATTATTTCTGTGCTAATATTAAAGGCTCAGAGGGAGAAGCATAGTTGAGTGGATTTAGATTTATAACAATTAGATTGTTTTTTCCCTATATTATTTAGAAGTGAATCATTACCGTTATTTTGTCCATGAACGGTCCCTGTTGTTACAGCAAGCATAAACGAAAATTCACTAATTTTGGAATTTTATGTATAATGATTCTATTTTTGGTTTTGTTCACTGGGGAACATCAACTTGGTTGATAACAATTTATAATGCCGACAAATTTATTTATTTATTTTTATCTAGAGTGATTATTATATTATTATATTATTAGATTTTCTCAACCGTGATCCTTGAAAATTTTAAATTTCAAAATTATCTTCTTCATTTTTTTTAATGTGCTCTGAAAATTAAAGTCAATCATTGGCTATGGTGTGAATTTATTTTTGAATGTAAGGAGTACAACAGCTCAATATAATTTGATATTTTATTCAATACAGTCTAAAATACTATTAAAATAAAAAATATTGTCTATATATTGATAATTTTTCCATTGACTTAGTAATTTAAAATATTTTTATTAATTAATATTGTATTATGAACTATATGAGTATTAGTAGTTTCCCTTCATTTCCATCTATAAATAATGTACACATGTAGTTATTTAGCTACCTTATTTTAAAGCTTTATTATTTTATTTTACTTTGGCATAAATTTAAGTTTCTTAGCCTACTTAAATAAAATTAAGTTCAATTTTCAGTAAAACGCCAGTAATATTCCACTTGCCACATTTTGGTTCCTTGATAACATCATTAAACCCTGCTAGGTGAAATTAACAGTATATGCAGTTTGCAGTAATACAATTGGTTTAATTCAGCCAATTATAAAAAAAACTAATGCGCTTGTCACTCATGAATAAAGAGGGTAATAGATCAGTAAATAAGATTATTTTACAGTTTAATCCTCATACATCAATAAAGAAATCAACTTCAAAGCATCAATAAATCCGGTACAGAGCATGAACATTGTTGATCTTGTCGGGCGCACTGCAGGCAAACACAAACCGAACAAGAACCAACATGACAAAGTCATAAAAATCAAGACACTTATAAACCATCGAATTCAACACAAGAACGACGAAATCAGGTTTCCAGATTGAAGGGATCAGCAAACAAGGTAGTGATCACAGCAGGAAATTTGAGCAATGGCAGATCAAAAGGTAAAAGAAAGAACGGAATGTAGGGCGAATTCTAGATTAGCATTCATCTTGTAATGCAACCCAAGCCTTTTATTACAACCCGGTGCCAATACCTGGCACCACAATTTGATCTAGAAGAGTTTGCGACCGTCCAATGTAATAACTTGATACATGAACAGGGGCTCTCTTCAAATTTTTCAAAACAGTTTTTTGTCCTTCCGTCTTTTTTACCTCCCAACTACCATCGACAAATCCCGCTCATACCTTTTACTATACCATCATATCCCGGCACAAACCATTCAACTAACTACTATGCAAACATGGTAAACTAGTTTAAAAAAAACTGATTTTGAAATCGAATCAAATAGTTTGAATCCATCAACTAAAGAAAACTAAAGTTTTTCATCGAAAATATAACAATTGAGCATTCTCATCATGCAAGACGGAAGAATCCAGAATCTATCCACATTTACACAATCTATCTACATTGTCTCGTTCTAGATATGCCAACAAGTAATGAAAACAGCAAGCAATTATGAATAAGGCCATTTTAATTTTCATCCGATTTATTTCAACTGAACTAAAAGCAAAGTTTAGCAACAATTTACTGAAATAGAACGCTTGACCTTGTTCAATTTACACAAGATCAAACCGATAATCAGCTATACTTCAATCTGGAAACAGAACATAAACCCCACTGTGCACAAAATACGCAAGCAGGATAAAATTCTGTTAAAAAAATTCAAATAGCAAATAAGTTCATATAACATGGCCTTGTGCAATCAATTAAACTAATAAATCAACCTAAACTCTCTGCCCGAAACTAAGCAAGAACATAACAGAGCAGGCAGCGTAATAAAAGGATTTTTGTTGGAAGGTTGCCTGTCCGACATATTAAAACAAGCAACTTACTTACATCTATATAAACCCTGCAAACAAGCAACTCATAAACACAAGAACCCTGATTTACACACCATCCGCATGCTAACAAGTAACTGTGTAATTTGCAAAATCATAGCAGCAGCAAGCAATGATAAACACTGAATCAAACTGAACTAAGCTGAATCAAACTGAGCTGGATTAACATGGCATTGTTCAATCAAACAAATAAATCACTAAGCCCAAAACTGTGCATCCCAAACTTAACAAAAACCCTTAAAAAAATCAGTCTTTGCACAAAAACCAAGAAAGTAATCACAAAACGGTACAACAGAGCACAGAGGAGCACAGATGCCATATTAGTTTTCATCTAATTTACACTAAACTGAATCAAACTGAGCTGAATTAATAAGTTCATATAACATGGCATTGTTCAATCAATCAAACAGATAAAATCACTGCACGAAAAAATTCAGGTTTTGCCAGAAACACATTAAAAACAAGAACGTAATCACAAAACGGGACACAGAGCACAGAGCAGCGTAAGAAAACGATTTTTTTGTTTGTTGTAAGCCCGCTCTTCCGTCACCGCCAGTAAATTGGCTCCGGCGGCGGGCAGTCGTCATCGCGGTAAGAAGGGGGGAGAACGACGGCGGCGAGACGGTAGTGAACGAGAGAGAGCCTTACCTCAACCGCGCAATGCGAGTCGGGTTGCTCTTTTTCCGTCCACAGATCCGCCGCCGTCGGCTCCGTCAGCCCGACCCGCTCTGATAAGATCAAGTAGTGTTGGTTTGCCCTAATATACTTGCGATGCGTTTTATAGTTTGGATGGGTCGTAATTTGACAAATTATTTGCAAATTTAGCCCTTCTTTTTACTGAATTTGTAGGTTGTGAGTTCAATTTATTTCAATTCAGTTTCGCATAATTCGATTTATTTTAATGTACTTAAACACACTAATGAGTTTAGCTCAATTTATTTTAGTTCCGTATAACTTTTTTAATAGTTTGGTTTACGGTGAAAGGAAGGTCGTGGACTAGAGTTCGTATAACAAGCGGAGAGGAAAGTGAAAAAGATGATATAGAGTGTGGGACTTGCTCATTCTGCGGGTTGTAACTTGAAATATCAGGTCTTCTTTTCTTTGGGTGTGAATTTAATAGGGGTGTATGGGATGAATTGAGGCTTTGACTTACTCTAACACGACAATCTTATCCTATTAAAACCGATGTTGTATGGATGCGCAAGCAATGCAAGGTCACGTAGTAGATAACTAGAGCAGATTTCCTTGCTCTAGTAGAAACCATATATCACCTTTGGGCCAAACAAAATGAAGCGATTCACAATGGACAATCAATCGGAATGAGGGTGGTTGACACCAAAAAAACGTGAATGTTACATTGTTATGCGCAATGTGTACCCTAGAGAAATGGACTCGTAATTGCTTGGTTTTAACCATAGAAGGCATGTGCACCCATCATAGGTAGTACATGCACCCACTGTGTTTGAGACGAATTAACTCCATGATTAATAAAAAAAATAATCAACACAATTGAATGAATTCTCTGAATCAAAAAAATATTTTGATTAGGGTGAAGGGTTGGGCTAGGCTCGGGCTAGGGCTGGTTTTAGATAGTACGTAATGGTGGGCCGGGCCAACCCAGTTATTAGTGTGCATGTTTTGCACGCATTTGAGGCCTTCAAGTGTCAGTGTCAATTTGTTCCATGTTTGTTCTATACAATGATAAACCGTTAAAATTTGTCCTAACTTATAAACAGACAAATTACTTTATTATTTTTCGATGTGGGATAAGCCACATTTCTCATGACTATTTGTTCTATTGCTCATGTCGAATGTCCAACTTTGAATGTTTATAAACTATAAAATGTTTATTGATACTTGATTATATGAATCATTGAATATTACAGTTAATAGTTTTGCACTGTTATTTTGTTTTGGTTGCTTCATTGTTGAGTTTCAAAATACTCATATATATACATGTATTAGTCGTGCACGAGTGAATATTAAACGCACGTCAAAATTCAAACCACAATAAAATATATTGGATGGTTTTCCAAAAAATAATAATACTCAACAAGGTTGAATTAATTCTCTGATTTTTTTTTTGAATATTACAGTTAATAGTTTTGCACTGTTATTTTGTTTTGGTTGCTTCAATGTTGAGTTTCAAAATACTCATATATATACGTGTATTATTCGTGCACAATTGAATATTAAACGCACGTCAAAATTCAAACCACGATAAATGATATTGGATGGTGTTCCGAGAAATAATAATAATCAACAATGTTGAATTAATTATCTGGGAAAAAAAGGTTTTGAATATTACATCTAAAAGTTTTGCACTGTTATTTTATTTTGGTTGCTTCAATGTTGAGTTTCAAAATATTCATATATATACATGTATTATTCGTGCACAACTGAATATTAAATGCACGTCAAAATTCAAACCACAATAAATTATATTGGATGGTGTTCCAAAAATTCAAACATATAATTTATATTGGTCAATGAAACAAATTAATAAAATATGATTTTCAACCAATCCGAAACTTTGTATTATGGTTACAAATGTGTTTGGGATGAATTGATGAATTAATTCACTGATTAAAAAAATTCAAAAAAAGGTTTTCGGTTAGGCCAGGGGTGAAGGGTTGGGATAGTATGGGGCTGGGCTGGGCTTGGATAGTAGGTAACTGTGGTTCGGGCTAACCTATATATCAGTGTGCATGTGTTGCACGCAATCAAATATCAGGCCCATCAAGTTTGTTTCATGTTCGTTTTAGACAATGCTGAACCATTCTGATTTGTCCAGACTTATAAACACACAATTTCCTTTGTTATTTTCCGATGTGGGATAAACCACATCTCCTATGCTTTCTTGTTCCGTTTCTCATGTCGAATGTACAATTTTGATGATTCATAACTTCTTCATCTTTGATTCAAATTGAATGCTTAGATACTCATTTTGTAGTGTTTGTGGAGGAGATTCCAAAAGCATCATTCACCCGACACACTTTACTTCAAAAATCAACCAAATTGGGGCTCAAAAGTTGACATAAATCTAATTTTGCTCTTCCTTTTTTACTCATTTGCAATGCATGATGTTCCAAAAATTCAAACTTATAATGTATATTAGTTGATGAAATAAATTTATAAATTGTGATTTCAACATTTTTGAAACTTTTTACTATGATTACATAATTGTGTTTGGGATAAATTAATTCACCGATTAAAAAAAATTAACGAGGTTGAATTAATTCTCTGAATTTTAAAAAAAAAGTTTTGGTAAGGCTAGGGGTGAAGGGCTGGGGTTAGGTTGGGGCTAGGCTTGGATAGTAGGTAATGGTGGGTCGGGGCAACTCATATATAAGTGTGCATGAATTGCACGCAATCAGACCCTTCAAGTAACAGGCCCTTCAAATTTGTTTCATGTTCGTTTTAGACAATGCTGACTCATTCTGATTTGTTAAGGCTTATAAACACACAATTTTCTTTGTTATTATCCGATGTGGGATCAACCACATTTCTCATGTCGAATGTCCAACTTTGATGATTCATAACTTCTTCATCTTTGATTCAAATTGAATGCTTAGATACTCATTTTGTAGTGTTTGTGGAGGAGATTCCAAAAGCATCATTCACTCGACACACTTAACTTCAAAAATCAACCAAATCGGGGCTCAAAAGTTGACATAAATCCAATTTTGCTCTTCCCTTTTTACTCGTTTGTAATGCCTGATGTTCCAAAAATTCAAACATATAATGTAGGGTTAAAAGCAGAGGTACCCCTATGTTTATAAGAAAGTGCCAATGTACCCCCGAGTAATTCAAAAGTGCTAATGTACCCCTATAATTACATTGAATAAAGAAGTGTACCTCTAAAACCAATTTTTCAACAGTATTTTGAACTAAAGGACAAATTTACCCTCACTTGTTGGGTTATTTTTTTCCCTGATCCAAAACTCCACGGGCACTAAAAAAAATCGAAGAAATCGATATCACTGAATTACAGAATAAATGCACAGTATTATTGAAAAAGGTTAACTTTTATATCCAAAAACTCAACAAATTGAAAACACTGATGAACTTACCATAATCTCGCTAACTCTATTCTCTCCTTTGGTAATTTGAGCTAGTCACGCAAATTATTACTGGGTGTGGCGGTTTCGGTCCCCCGACTCACACTAATTTCTAGGCACGGTGGTTTTGGTCCCCTCGGGTTCAACCCGTTCATTCCGATGAAGTAACATAATTGGTTGGGTAATTTTCGTCATAGAATTTTTTTACCATTAAATAATAGTGAGGGTATTTTGGACATTTTACATTTGACAAAAGAAAATTCTGTCCAAATTATACATTTGAGAGTATAGTGGCACTTTTGAAAAACATAGGGGTACATTAGCACTTACTTAAACATTTAGGGGTACAATAGCACTTTTTTCTATAATGTATATTGGTTGATGAAATAAATTTGTAAATTATAATTTCAACCTTTTTGAAACTTTTTACTATGATTACATAATTGTGTTTGGGATGAATTAATTCACCGATTAAAAAAAATCAACAAGGTTGAATTAATTCTTTGAATTAAAAAAAAGGTTTTGGTATGGCTAGGGGTGAAGGGTTGGGTTAGGCTGGGGCTGGGCTTGGATAGTAGGTAATGGTGGGTCATGGCAACTCATATATATAAGTGTGCAAGAATTGCACGCAATCAGGCTCTTCAAGTTTCAGGCCCATCAATGTTGTTTCATGTTCGTTTTAGACAATGCTGACTCATTCTGATTTGTTCAGACTTATTAACACACAATTTTCTTTGTTATTTTCCGATGTGGGATAAGGTACATTTCTCATTCCAAGTGTCCAACTTTGATGATTCATAACTTCTTCATCTATACTTCAAATTGAATGCTTAGATACTCATTTTGTAATGTTTGTGGAGGAGATTCCAAAAGTATCTTCACTTGACACACTTTACTTCAAAAATCAACCATATCGGAGCTCAAAAGTTGACAAAAATCCAATTTTGTTCTTCCCCTTTTACTCGTTTGTGTAATGCATGATGTTCAAAAAATTCAAACATATAGTGTATATTGGTGGATGAAATAAATTTAGAAATTGTAATTTCAACCTTTTTAAATCTTTTTGAATCTTTTTCACCGATTTAAAAAAATCAACAAGGTTGAATTAATTCTCTGAATAAAAAAAAAAGCGTTGGTTAGGTTAGGGGTGAATGGTCGGGGCTAGGCTGTGGCTGGGCTTGTATAGTAGGTAACAATGGGTCGGGATAACCCATGTATTAGTGTGAATGTATTGCACACAATCAGACCCTTCGAGTATCAGACCCATCAAGTTTGTTCCATGTTCGTTTGAGACAATGCTGACCCATTCTGATTTGTACAGGCTTATAAACACATAATTTCCTTTGTTATTTTCCGATGTGGGTTAAACCACATTTCTCATTATTCTTGTTGCATTTCTCATGTCGAATGTCCAATTTTGATGATTCATAACTTTTTCAATTTTTATTCAAATTGAATGCTTAGATGCTCATTTTTTAGTGTTCATGGAGGAAATTCCAAAAATGTATTTCACTCGACCCAGTTTATTTCAAAATAAGCTTATATGACCCCCAGTTCTTGGTTAGCTGCACATATGACCCTCAGTTCTTGTTTAGTGCTATTATAACCCTATTTTGGATTTTCGATCACTTTCAGCTGGTTAATTTCCGTCAAAAGAAAAAATTACCACATACCCCCTTGTTTTAAAATTAATATTCAATTTTTTTAAAATTTTCTTCTTCCCTTTCACCTTTTTACCGCTTGTCTCCCAATGCACACCGACCGGCAGTGAAACCGGGGCAGCTGCAGCAGAGCGTGATATGGCGTCTCTGATGAATATGGGGTACAATGCTGCTGTCTGTAAGACAACTTGGGAAGGCTACGGCGGGCTCACCGCCGGAAACTACGAGTTATAGCTCTTTCGTCGACGTTATCCGGTAGGGCTCCGGGAACAGCGTGACGAGCTACTTTGTTGATCTGGATTTTGGCCGGGAGTTCAAGATCGCTCGGCCGACGGCGATGTACCAGCACGAGTTGCAGTCGATGTCAAGGGTACATTTGTCAATTTAGGTGAATAAAGTACCAGATTGTATAGTCAATTGTCAGAGGTTTTATCACTTTTCAAGTCAATACCAATCTAAGATTATAATAGCACTTTCTTAAAATTGAGGGTTATATTTACATTTTACCCAATTTTTTCTTATGCACCTGGAAACCCCAAGTTATACATTACATGACTTATCCTTATCCCGCAATCTATCCTTAGTTTTGTTTAGTTCTATTTAGATGAAATCAATTTAGTTTATATTTTCTCTACACCTTATTTGAATTGTTTCAGTTAAGCTTTAACGTATAATGAAATGTCATTTCATATAATTTAGATTAATTAATTTATACTGTTATTATTTAAATTAACATTATTAATATTTTACTCTAGTTTAATTCAATTTAATTTAATTTACAATTCAATGTAATGTTGTAAAAATAAGTTGGGAGAAAGACAATATGTTTAAATCAGGTTCAGTTCAAATTAGTTTTATAAAATAAGGTAGGAAGAACTTCTTCTTAGTCATTGACTTGTCGATAAGCATCTGCCACATGTTATTGAAATATTGTTCTGCTCAATTCAATTTTGATTTAGACCAATTATGTTAAGTTCAAATTAGCCAAGTTCTTAAAATACAAGTTGATGAAATTTAGTTTAATGACTAAATTGATTTTTATGACCCCAACATATGTCAAAATATCAATTTTTAACCCCAATATTTAAAATGCACAATTTATAGCCCTAAAATATAAATTTGATACCATAAAGCTATTTATGTTTTTAAAAAAAAATATATGTAAGGGTGTTTTATTCATTTCATATTCATTTTCATTCTCTTTATTCAAAACTTAATATTTGAAATTTTAAATAAACAAAAATAATTCAAGAAAAATACAATGAATATCTAAAAATTTGTTTTGTAAAAAGTGCATATTTCAAAATTAGATAATGTAAATTTTTAAAGAGAATTTGAAAATCGATTGAATATTAGATATTTAACTTTTCAAATTATATTTTTTCAACAAAAAAATGGATTTAAAAAAAATGCAATTTCGTAAATTAACCAGAAATTTTTTGGTATTTTTCTCATTATTTATGTTTCAAATGTTTTTTTCGATATAATTTTGAAAAAAGAAAATAAAAATAAATTAAAAGTTACAAAAATGCCCTTACAAATAGTTGAATATGGCTAGTGGGCTATAAATTGATCAAATTTAAATGTTGGGTCTATAAATTGTGCAATATATAAGTTGGGGCTAAAAGTTACTCTTTTGACATATGTTGTCACATTCGTCCCTATGTAACTTTGAAAAATATATCTGAATTTTCAAAGTTAGATAAGACATTTTCGATGGGACGTTTGGAGCATCACACAAATCAACATCAAAATTTAAATCAAAGGAACTAATTTCATTGAGTAAAATGATATATATTTAAATTTAATTCAATTTAGTTCAGTTCAGTTCAATCAAATCAGTTAATTTCAATTGAGATTAATTTTATCCAAATAAAATTGGGAGAACATGTCCTAAACACACAAAAAATTCATCAAATTACCTAAACCATAAACCTTACCGATTATCTAATAGAAATTAATTGTCAAATTTTTCCCTTTTTAACTTTGAAAAGTCTATCTTTGATATACTTTTCAAAGTCATATAAGACATTTTGGATGGGACGGCTGAAGCATCACACAAATCAACATCAAAATTTTAAATTACAGGAACTAATTACATTGAGTAAAATTATATATGTATATATTAATTAATCTTACCAATTACCTAATAGAAATTAATTGTCAAAATTTTCCCAATGTAAGATATTTTAGATGGGACGGTTGGAGCATCACACAAATCAACATCAAAATTTAAATCATAGGAACTAATTTCATTGAGTAAAATTATATATATATATATATATATATATATATATTAATCTTACCGATTATCTACTGTAAATTAATTGTCAAATTTTTCCCAATGTAACTTTGAAAAGTCTGACTTTTCAAAGTCAGATAAGACATTCTGGATGGGACGGCCGGAGTATCACACAAATCAACATCAAAATTTAAATCATAGGTACTAATTTCATTGAGTAAAATTATTTATATGTATATATTAATTAATCTTACCAAATATCTAATAGAAATTAATTGTCAAATATTTCCCTGTGTAACTTTGAATAGTCTATCTGACTTTTCAAAGTCAGATAAGACATTCTGGATGGTACGGCTGGAGTATCACACATGCCAACATCGAAATTTAAATCATAGGAACTAATTTTATTGAGTAAAATTATGTGTATTTAAATTTAGTTTAATTCAATTCAGTTACATAAAACTTATTAATTTTTTTTCAATTTAGTCCATTATGTAATTATGGATGAGACTGATAGAGTATCTCATAAATAAACATCATTATTCAAACCATAGGAACTAATTTCATTGAGTAAAAAATTGCACATATCTTAATTCAGTTCAGTTCAGTTACATACAACTTGTTCAATTCTTATTTATACATCAATTCAGTCTAGTATCTTAAGAAATAAGATTAGCACAAAATGGCATTAATTAGGCAACTAACATGATGCAAGAAGCACCGATCTTCATACGTTTCAAATAAAAACTTTGATTTTTATAATTACATAAAAACAAAGAAAAATCAATTCTATAATCTTTTCCAGAGGCAAAAGAATGTGATAGTCAAAGTACTTGATCCCTAGAAATTAAAGTAATGACGTAGTAATATATTTTCTCACCTGTTTCCTATACAAAAACGGTTCGTATTTGATTAAATTCATAATATAAAAATAAAAAAAATGAAATAAAGGAATAAATAAAATTAGATACAATTGCACCACCCTCCCTCTGTGTTTCGCGGTCATATTTGGGCGGAACTCTGAGTTTGGGGTTCAAATTGAGCCATCTTCCCCAGAAAACCACCGGAAATTCTGCTCTGAAAAAACCCCAAATCCAATCGCCATTAGTCCAATCCAAATCCATCAAAACCTCACTTTCCTCTCCCACTCACCAAACACCGAAACACCAAAACACCAAACCACAAAATCACCACCGGCGCCGGCGAATTCTCGGTTCGTCTGCGTTCGCAGCTATCTTTTTCGCGCAGGGTCATCACCGCCGGCGGATATCAGCGGCGGAGAGGTGGTTTGGGCGGCGGAATCGGCGGTGGGGAGGAGGAATTAAGCTTTGATTGGGGCGGCGTAGCTGAGGAGGGGGGGTTAGGGTTTGTTCGCTGTGATGGGTGGCGGGGCTGGGGAGGGGAAGAGGAAGCGGAAGAAGAGCGACGGCGGAGTTCCGCCGCCGCCGGCGGTCACCACTTCTCGAGGGAGAGCGAAAACTCTCCCTCAGAAGTATAACGACAGCTTCCTCCCCTCATGGAGGAATGCCGGTGAAGAGGAGGAAGGTGAAGCGAAGAAGAAGTTCAACTTATTCCAAAGGGTAGAGCTCATTCCCGACGCCGGCGAATCATCCGATGAAACGATAGGCAAGGGAAAGGAGAAGGTGGCGGATTTGGATAGGTTCGGTGAGATGATATGGGCGAAGATTGGGAGCAAGTATCCCGCGTGGCCCGCCGTCGTGATTAATCCCACGTTGGACGCCCCACCTGCGGTGTTGAAGGCCGAGGTGGCGGATACACGGTGCGTGATGTTTTTCGGCTGGTCCAAGACCAAGAAGGGCACTCAAAGGGTAAGAAATTGAATCCTTTGTGTCTAACACTTTTTTAGTAACTTGGTACAAATCGAGTCATATGGTTTATGAATCGAGTCGCATGTTCTTGTTGTTGTTGTTTGGCTTGGCTGAAATCTGTGCGGGTAGTTGAGTTGCAGGTCTTGGATGATTACATGTTAATTGACGTTGGTTAGGACACCAAATAGGTTAAAATCCCATAAAGTTTTCATCTTTCGGCTGCTAAACTGTGTGAAATGGTTTATAAATCGAGTCACATGTTCTTGTTGTTGTTTGGCTTGGCTGAAATCTGTGTGGTCTTGTGTTACTGACGTTGTTTAATTAGCCGGTCTGCAGGACACAAGATGGGTTAAAATCCCATAAAGTTTTCATCTTTTGGCTGCTAAAATGTGTACAATGTGTGCCTTTGATTGTCCGTGCTAGGTTAATTGTCGATTCATGGGATGATATGAAACTAGTAGTACTTGTTGTTTGTGGGTGGTTAAGTTGCAGGGCTTTGACGAATGACTGTTTTTGATGTTACTTAACGTTGTTTACCCGGTCTGTAGGACAGAATATAGGTTTCAATCCCATAAAGTTTTCATCTTTTGGCTGCTAAACTGTGTCAAATGCCGTCTTTGATTGTCCGTACTAAGTTATTAGTGGATTTATGGGATGCCTGTCTTGATTGTTGTTCTTGTTCTTTGGATAGGCAGCAATCTACGTGGGTAGTTAAGCTGCAGGTCTTTGACGAATTGCTGTTCTTGTTGTTGTTTACTTACGTTGTTTACCCGGTCCGCAAGTTTTCATCTTTTGACCGTTTAACTGTGTAAAGTGTGCTTCTTCTTTGTCCGTGTTGAGTCAGTAGTGGATTTAAGGCCTAAGAAAGGCAGGGAAGTACGGATAATGAAAGTTCTGTGGAATGTTTATGTTGTTGACACGTGGATCTTGGTTAACTTTGTTGTTTAAAACCTAGTATAAGTCAAACATGCTGTTAAGGAATGTTATTGTGGGTTCTATGGAGTATATTTATACGTATCTATCCGTCTATATGTATCCTTATACGTATATGTATGTATTCTGGGAATGTGTTTGTAAATGTCTGAAACCCTGACTTGTAGTTTACCGTTCTTTGAACAAAGTTTGTGTCTTTTTACTGTGAAGTGCGTTGCTTGATATGGATGATGGGGTTTAAGGTTTTTTTGTGTGTGTTAAGGTCATGCAATGCCTGGTTTTTATAGGCTCGGAGATAGGGGTAATGATGAAACTACGTGACAGTTCTGGAATGTTTTTATGGGTTCTATGGAGTCTTTCCTGTTTGTAGATTTACCGTTCTGTGAACAAAGTTTGTGTCTTTTCACTGTGAATTGCGTTTCTTGATAGGGAATGATGGATTTAAGGTACTTTTGTGTGTCTTAAGGTCATGCAAGACCTATTTTATAGGCTCGGAAATAATGATGAAACTACATGACAGTTCTGGAATGTTTTTGTGGGTTCTATGGAGTCTTTCCTTTTTGTAAATTTACCGTTCTGTGAACAAAGTTTGTGTCTTTTTACTGTGAAATGCGTTTCTTGATAGGGATGTGATGGATTTAAGGATTTTTGTGTGTGTTCTGTGAACAAAGTTTGTGTCTTTTTTACTTTGAAATACGTTTCTTGATCGGGATGATGGATTTTAAGGTTTTTTTGTGTGTTTTAAGGTCATGCAAGACCTAGTTTTTATAGGCTCGGAAATAGGGGTAATGGTGAAACTACATGACAGTTCTGGAATGTTTATGTGGGTTCTATGGAGTCTTTCCTGTTTTGGTCAATACTTGGTTCTATGATGAAACTACACGAGAGTTGGTCTTTGCATAATTTACCGTCTGCAGAACAAAGTTTTTGTCTTTTTTCTGTCGGTCTGTATGGATTGCGTTTCTTGATAGGGATTGATGGATTTAAGGTTTCTTTTGTGTGTTTTAAGGTCATGCAAGACCTAGTTTTTATTGGCTCGGAAGTAGGGGTGATGATGAAACTACATGACAGTTCTGGAATGTTTTTGTGGGTTCTATGGAGTCTTTCCTGTTTGTAGATTTCCCGTTCTGTGAACGAAGTTGTGTCTTTTTACTGTGAAATGCGTTAGGGATGTGATTGATTTAAGGTTCTTTTGTGTGTGTTAAGGTCATGCAACACCTGGTTTTTATAGGCTCGGAAATAGGGATAATGATGGAACTACGTGCCAGTTCTGGAATGTTTCTGTGGGTTCTATGGAGTCTTTCCTGTTTTGGTCAATACTTGGATGAATCGACCTAGTTTTCTGTGTCTGAATCTGTGTATAGATGTTTGTTGTTAAGCATATGGTGCCCAGTTGGTCTCTGCATAATTTACCTTCTACAGAACAAAGTTTTTGTCTTTTTCCTGTCAGTATGTGTGATACGCGTTTCTTGATAGGGAATGATGGATTTAAGGTTTGTTTGTGTGCGTTAAGGTCATGCAAGACCTAGTTTTTATAGGCTCGGAAATAGGGGTAATGATGAAACTACATGACAGTTCTGGAATGTTTATGTGGGTTCTATGATGTCTTTCCTGTTTTGGTCAATTCTTGGATGAATCGACCTAGTTTTCTGTGTCTGAATCTGTGTATATATTCTGGGTAGATGTTTGTTGTTAAGCATATGGTGCCCAGTTGATCAAAGTTTTTGTCTTTTTTCTGTCAGTATGTATGTTAGGCGTGTCTTGATAGGGATTGATGGATTTAAGGTTTTTTTTGTGTGTTTTAAGGTCATGCAAGACCTAGTTTTTATAGGCTCGGAAATAGGGATAATGATGAAACTGTATGACAGTTCTGGAATGTTTTTATGTTTGATGGACACGTGTCTGTGTTTTGTGTTCGCTGCCCTAGCATAAATTAAGATTGTTGGTAGAGCTGTAATGGAATATTTCGTTTCCGTATGTCGAACGGATTGGTATTAACTGGGGTCAAATCTTTCCCTTTGTCGCAGGATTACGCGTGGGTAAAAGATGGGCTGATATTTCCGTTTCAGGAATACTTTGACAGGTGCGCCGTCTTTTTCTTCTGAAACCTTCTTGCATGTTCGTTCGTTCGTACGTTGTTGTAAACTGTGAGTTTTCTGCTGCGCAGATTCCAGGGCCAGACTAAGTTGTATGGGAGCAAGACCGCCGACTTCCGGGCTGCTGTCGAGGAGGCTGTTGCACTTGTTAATGGCGGCAATGCACCGCCGGAGGAGGAGCCTGATGTACCCGAGGCTGATGCTGAGCCAGAGTCAGAGCCCGAGCCAGAGCCAGCAGTGGCTTCCAAGCCAAAGAAGAAGCGGGCCGAACCCAGCTCCGAGGCACCAGTTGCTTCAAAGAAGAAGCGGGCCGAACCTAGCTCCAAGCCACCAGTTGCTCAAAAGAAGAAGCGGGCTGAACCCGACTCCGAGTCAACAGTCGCAACAAAGAAAAAGCGGCCAGGAGAGCCCAAGTCTGAGGTGGCAGCTGCTAAGCAGCCCGAAGAACCTAACTCTGAGGCGGCAGAAAAGCAGCCGCCAGCTGCTGCTCCAAAGAAAAAGCGGCCCGAGGAATCTAAGTCTGAGGTGCCAGGTGCTCCAAAGAGAAAGCGCGCTGTACCCAAGCCCGAGGCTGAGGCGTCTGTTGCTGCAAAGCCGAAGCGATCCAAAGTGGAGAAAGCAGGTGGATCCAGCAGTGCTGTTGATACTGTAAGGCTCCCGCTTTTCTTTGACTCGTCTCTTGAATTCAGTTCAGTTCAGTTCAACTGTTTGCTGATTATTATGTCTACTCTGTTCAGGACGGCGATGGAGTCTCGCAGCCGTGTAACAGCTGCCGAGTTAGTTTCCCATGCAAGGATCTGAAGACGATGAAGTTTGCAAAGGCAAAGTCTCAGTTGAGGTGTGGGCCTTGTGTAAAGGTAAATGACCGATACATTTACATATTTATTGGGCTTCATGGGCTCTACTTTAGTCTGCTAACCCGTTTTTTTTTTCTGTAGAACTTGTTCTCGCAGCTGAGGAGACAGCATTGTGGCGTGTGCAAGCTAATCTGGGATGGTTCAGATGGCGGGAAATATGTGAGTATTCTTACACTCTCATGTGATTGATCGTTGGTTTATAGCTGTCGACTGTGTCTGTGCATTTAATTGTTATGTTATGCATGATTACAATTTCCGCGTGCATAATTTGCATATTCTACGTGCATAATATTTTCATGATTTAATTGCACATTTTCGTGATTGATCAATTGGCGTGTAGCTGTCCATTGTGTATGTGATTTAATTGTCGAGTTCTGCATAATTGCAAACTATTCGTGCATTCTGCGTGCATGATTGTAAATGTCGTGTGCATTGTGAATGCTTGTAGAAATCAGACGCCTTGTAGAAATCACCCTCTCTGAGTTTAATCCGTGAATTCCCCGTACCTATCCACCACCTTCCCCTTTCCCTTGCCTGTCCTTTCATCGGTGGATTCGCCGGCGTCGGGAATGAGCTCTACACTTTGGAATAGGTTGAATCCCTTCTTCTTCACTTCACCTTCCTCCTCTTCACCGGCATTACTCGTCCCGTCCTTCCTCCATGAGGGGAGGAAGCTGTCGTTATACTTCTGAGGGAGAGTTTTCGCTCTCCCTCGAGAAGTTGTGACCGGCTTCCTCTTTCTCTTCCCCTCCCCAGCCCCGCCACCCATCACTACAAACAAACCCTAATCCCCCCTCCTCAGCTACGCCGCCCTACGCGAAAACGATAGCTAGGAACGCAGACGGAGCGAGAATTCGCCGGCACCGGTGGATTTTGTGTTTTGGTGTTTGGTGAATGGGGAGATGGTTTGGGCGAAGATCGGGAGCAAGTACCCCGCGTGGCGCGCTGTCATGATCAATCCGACGTTAGACGCCCCACCAGCCGTGTTGAAGGCTGAGGTGGCCGAGACTCGGTGTGTTATGTTCTACGGATGGTCCAAGACTAGGAACGGGACTCCTCAAAGGGTAGGAAATACTATTAGAACAACAGGACATGACTAAGGAGGGTGATTTCTACAAGGTGTCTGATTTCGTGTTTGGGGATATCGTGATTTTCTGTATAATTTCATTGAAAACTCTGTGCAAATGATTGCGTGCAAACTTTGTGCACATAATTGCAAACTTCGTGTGCATTTTCTTTTGTGTCCGAGTATACTTGCATTTTCACGTGATTGATCGTAATTCAGCCTTTGTATATCTGTTCCTTGTATATGTGAACTAACTGTTGGTTTTTTTAGGTACAATGCGATGATTGCAAACTTTGGGTGCACGCCGAATGCACAGATATTTCGTCCAAGCTCTTCAAGGTTCGATTTCGGTTCAAATATTTGGTATTCTATAGTTTTACCGTTTTTTTGTTCCTGTTTGACTGAATTAGTTTTATCACATTGATACAGACCATGGAGAACGAGAACATGGAGTACTTCTGCCCGGACTGCAAACCCAATTCTAATCACGGGCTGTCCACTGCCGATGAGTTACCGGCAGAATCAAGGTATTGTAAAATCACAGCTTTTTTTTATAATTTTTGCGTGATTTAATTGGAATATTATTTAATTTTTTGTTTTTAATTGTGTTTTTTTTTCCAGAGAACAAAGCGAAGCACCTACCTTGCCTAGCACGCTGACAGTTGTCTGCAATGGCGTTGAAGGGAGCTACTATCCCTCTCTGCATCTGTAAGTTCCCGAGCCTTACCCGTTCTTCTTTTATCCGTTTAATTATTCGTGTTCTTCCCGAGCCTCACTTTCTAACTGCTTTCAGGGTTCAATGCAATTGCGGTAATTCCTGTGGAACGAGGAAGCTGACACTTTCTGAATGGGAGCGGCATACAGGTTGTCGAGCCAAGAAGTGGAAATGCAGTGTCAGAGTGAAGCATATGAGGATGATCCTTTTGATCAATTGGGTACGAGCACTTGTTTTTCCCGGTTAATTTTTCGATAAATTATTATATATTGTCTACCTTTCGGCTTTTAATTCTAACATTTTGTGATTTTTTTGCAGATTTCGGAACATAACCCGCATGTACTTGAGCCGAAAAAATCCGACAAGCAGCAGCACGTGATTGCTTTGTTGAAAAGTACGCATTTTTCTGAATTTTGATGCTTTATTTAGTTGATTTGGGTACTTTATAAGTGCTAATCATCGTTGTTTTTCTAGATGATTATGAACCTGTTACTGTGAAGTGGACCTCGGAGCGCTGTGCTGTATGCCGATGGGTCGAAGATTATGACTACAACAAGATGATAATCTGCAACAGGTAATTTATTCGTTGTTTCCAGATGATTATTTAATTTAGTCGTGCAACAAATAATTTCCGAATAATTATTAACGTGCAACTGATAATTTATTTTTTCATCTCTTATCGATTCTCCCCTTCCAGGTGTCAAATGGCTGTTCACGAGGAGTGCTACGGAGCAGGCAACGTTTCTGATTTTGCCTCATGGGTTTGTAGAGCGTGTGAGACTCCGGAAGTCGAGAGAGAGTGTTGCCTCTGTCCTGTGAAAGGTCGGTATCTGATATATTGAGTTTTATGGCATTCGGTTAGCGGTTTTGATGATCTGATAACAAAATGTGTCGGGTTTGCAGGGGGCGCACTGAAGCCGACTGATACAGAGGGATTGTGGGTTCATGTAACCTGTGCCTGGTTTCGCCCGGAAGTCACGTTCACATCCGTGAAGACAATGGAGCCCGCGACCGGAATTTTCAACATTCCACGGGCCTCATTTGCTAAGGTCAGTTTATGGAGTATTAGTCTATTAGTGCGATCGTTTCCAATTGCTTACTTTTTAATTTTGACGATTGTATGTTTTGTTGCTGTAGACATGTGTTGTGTGCAAGCAAGTTCACGGGGCTTGCGTGAACTGTTGCAAGTGTTCGACTTCCTTTCACGCCATGTGCGCTTTGCGAGCTGGATATCGCGCGGAAGTAAGTATTTCTGGCATTTGTCGTGCAATTTAATTATATTGATTATTTTGTCGTGCAATTTAATTATGATTATTATTTTGTCGTGCAATTTAATTATGATGATTATTTCGTCGTGCAATTTCGTCGCTTTGATATTATTCATTTTTTGTCGTTCACGCTATTTTTTGTCGTTCACGCTACATTATTAGTGATGACCAACCTTTTATTCTTTTGAACCTGAAGCTGCATTCCAAAGTGAAAGACGGAGGGGTTGATACAAAACTGGCTTCTTATTGTGCTTCTCATAGGTATGTACATATACACTGTAGAAATGATAAAAGTCGGCGAGGTTTCCTAATGCTGAGTTTCTCTGTGTTTCAGTGCCCCAGATCCAGAGAACAAGCTGGTGATAATAACTCCAGACAGCGAGTTCTCTTCGAGAAGCAGGACAATGCTTCTGAGCCAGAACCAAGAGACGCGGTCACAGGCTTCTAGGCTCGTAAACCCAAAGACCGCAGAAGAATCAGAAGACTCGGAAGACTCGGATGTTGACGACAATGAGGCTGAGTCACTTTCTGCTGCGAGAGGCCGCGCTTACAGAAGGTCCAAACATAAGGTAAAATGGCTGTACAATTTTTCTCGGGCATGTTTCGTGCAATTTTTCGTGTATGTTTCGTGCAATTTTTTCTGATTTATATTCTTTGCTTGGCAGAGGGCTTTTATCCCCGAGCCAGTGTATCACCGGGTGATGGGACTCCGCCATCACACATTGAGCGAGATCGACCCCTTGACTTGTGTAAAGGTGTGTTGATATTTAATTATGCGCCTTGCAATATTCGTGCAATATTCGTGCTCGTGTCTGTTTAATTCTAACGGCTCCTTGTTTCTCTATGCAGGGAGAGGAAGATTTTGCCTTCTCTTCTTTCAAGGAGAGACTGAAGTATTTACAGGTTTAGCTCTTTTCTTCACGATCTCACGTGTCTAATTATTTTTGTCTGGAAGATTCTCATTGATTTTATCGAAATGTTTCAGCTGACTGAGAAGAACAGAGTTTGCTTCGGCAGATCTGGAGTTCATGGATGGGGTCTCTTTGCCCGGAGGAGTATTCAGGAGGGCCAAATGGTAAGCTCCCCAAAATTCCCTTTTCCCAATACATTCGTTTTTTGAGGTAGAAGTCTTATGTATATTTTTTTCGCTCCCAAGATTATCGAATACCGGGGAGAACAGGTCCGGAGAAGTGTTGCAGATCAGAGGGAGGCACGCTATGGGGTTGAGGGCAAAGACTGCTATGTAAGTCGTGAATCAACTCGGTTTTACTGGTTTTTTATTCCAGTTTAGGGAGACCTGAATACCTGAATTAACACATTTTCATGCAGCTTTTCAAGATTAGCGAGGAGATTGTGATCGATGCGACTACAAGGGGGAACATGGCTCGCCTGATCAATCATTCCGTGAGTCTCTCTCTCCCTCTCTCTCTCTATATATATATGTGTGTGTGTGTGTGTATATATATGTACATATATGTATATATACATACACATACACACGTATTTTGTCTAGACTATCTCCCTCCCTCCCTCCCTCCCTGTCGGTCTAGATTTTTTCTGTTGCTATACTGACTGATGTGCAAACTGCGTGCGCGTAAATATTTATATTGTTATGCTAGTATTTTGTCGCTTGCATTGCTATACTAACCGATGTGCAAAACCGTGTCACAGTGCATGCCAAACTGTTATGCTAGGATCATGACTTTTGGCGAGCAGAGCCGGATAGTCCTCATTGCTAAGAGCAATGTCTCCGCGGGTACAGAGTTGACGTAAGTCTTCATCTCTCCTTATTTCTTTCATTCGAGTTTGGCCTGAACACACAGTTTTCTCACTCGCTCTGAACTCGACTTGCAGATATGACTACAAGTTCGAGACAGATGACTGCGCTGAGAACAAGGTGCGATGTCTATGCAGATCGGAGAAGTGCAGAAAATACATCAATTGAGTCAGACAGTCAAATTTTTGCTGGGAAACTGGAGATTGACAGATGATTGTTTGTAGTATATCATACACCATTGTTCTTAGATATAGTCCATATACCTGTAGTTTGTATACCGTAGCGCGGCTGAGGCCCAATAGAAGAGTCATAGTTTAACCAGTTTTGGTTTTCTATTGCGATAAGGGTTTTATACTAGCTGTAGATTCTGGTTTTGGATACAAACTATAGAATGTTTGTTGTATTGTTTGTGTTTTGATTATAAAAATTATTGAATATTACAATTGATAGTTTTCAACTGTTATTTTGTTTTGGTTGCTTAAATGTTGAGTTTCAAAATACTCAGATATAAATACATGTATTAGTCGTGCACAATTGCATATTAAACGCACGTCAAAAGTCCAAACCAAAATAAATTTATATTGGACTGCGTTCCAAAAATTCATACATGTAACATATATCGACATATATCGGTTGATGAAACAAAGTTCTAAAATATATTTTTCAAGAAATTTAAAACTTTGTAGTATGAATATAACTGTGTTTGGGATGAATTAATTCACCGATTAAAAAAAATTCAACAAGGTTGAATTAATTTTCTAGAAAAAAAAAGGTTTTGGCTAGGCTAGGTTGGAAGTGAAGGGTTGGGCTAGGCTGGGGCTGGGCTGGGCTTGGATATTAGTAAATGGTGGGTCGGGTCAACCCATATATAAGTGTGCATGTATTGCACGCAATCAGGCCCTTCAAGTATCAGGCCTTTCAAGTTTGTTCAATGTTCGTTTTAGACAATGCTGACCCATTCCGATTTGTCCAGGCTTATAAACTGAAAATTTTCATTGTTATTTTCCGATGTGGGATAAAGCACATTTCTCATGATTTCTTTTTCCATTTCTCATGTCGAATGTCCAACTTTGAAGACTCGTAACTTCTTCATCTTTGATTCAAATTGAATGCTTAGATATTCATTTTGTAGTGTTCGCGAAGGAGATTCCAAAATACATCATTCACTCGACCACTTGACTTCAAAAATCAACCAAATCGGAGCTCAAAATTTGACAAAAACCCTATTTTACCCTTCCCTTTGTACTCCTTGGTAATGCACTATGTTCCAAAAATTTAAACATATAATGTATATTGGTTGATGAAACAAATTTACAAGACTTTGTACTATGATTACAACTGTGTTTGGGATGAATTAATTCACCTATTAAAAAAACATTCAACAAGGTTGAATTAATTTTCTGAAAAAAAAAAGGTTTTGGCTAGGCTAGGGGGTGAAGGGTTGGGCTAGGCTGGGGCTGGGCTGGGCTTGAATAGTAGTTAATGGTGGGTCGGGTCAACCCATATATAAGTGTGCATGTATTGCACGCAATCAGGCCCTTCAAGTATCAGGCCTTTCAAGTTTGTTCAATGTTCGTTTTAGACAATGCTGACCCATTTCGATTTGTCCAGGCTTATAAACTGAAAATTTTCATTGTTATTTTCCGATGTGGGATAAAGCACATTTCTCATGATTTCTTTTTCCATTTCTCATGTCGAATGTCCAACTTTGAAGACTCATAACTTCTTCATCTTTGATTCAAATTGAATGCTTAGATATTCATTTTGTAGTGTTCACGAAGGAGATTCCAAAATACATCATTCACTCGACCACTTGACTTCAAAAATCAACCAAATCGGAGCTCAAAATTTGACAAAAACCCTGTTTAACCCTTCCCTTTGTACTCATTGGTAATGCACGATGTTCCAAAAATTTAAACATATAATGTATATTGGTTGATGAAACAAATTTGCAAGACTTTGTACTATGATTACAACTGTGTTTGGGATGACTTAATTCACCTATTAAAAAAAAAATCCAACGAGGTTGAATTAAATTTTTGAAAAAAAAAAGGTTTTGGCTAGGCTATGGGTGAAGGGTTGGGCTAGGCTGGGCTGGGCTGGGCTTGGATAGTAGTTAATGGTGGGTCGGGTCAACCCATATATAAGTATGCATGTATTGCACGCAATCAGGCCCTTCAAGTATCAGGCCTTTCAAATTTGTTCAATGTTCGTTTTAGACAATGCTGACCCATTCTGATTTGTCCAGGCTTATAAACTGAAACTTTTCATTGTTATTTTCCGATGTGGGATAAAGCACATTTCTCATGATTTCTTTTTCCATTTCTCATGTCGAATGTCCAACTTTGAAGACTCGTAACTTCTTCATCTTTGATTCAAATTGAATGCTTAGATATTCATTTTGTAGTGTTCGCGAAGGAGATTCCAAAATACATCATTCACTCGACCACTTGACTTCAAAAATCAACCAAATCGGAGCTCAAAATTTGACAAAAACCCTATTTTACCCTTCCCTTTGTACTCCTTGGTAATGCACTATGTTCCAAAAATTTAAACATATAATGTATATTGGTTGATGAAACAAATTTACAAGACTTTGTACTATGATTACAACTGTGTTCGGGATGAATTAATTCACCTATTAAAAAAAAATCCAACAAGGTTGAATTAATTTTTTGAAAAAAAAAAGGTGTTGGCTAGGCTAGGGGGTGAAGGGTTGGGCTAGGCTGGGGCTGGGCTGGGCTTGGATAGTAGTTAATGGTGGGTCGGGTCAACCCATATATAAGTGTGCATGTATTGCACGCAATCAGGCCCTTCAAGTATCAGGCCTTTCAAGTTTGTTCAATGTTCGTTTTAGACAATGCTGACCCATTCTGATTTGTCCAGGCTTATAAACTGAAAATTTTCATTGTTATTTTCCGATGTGGGATAAAGCACATTTCTCATGATTTCTTTTTCCATTTCTCATGTCGAATGTCCAACTTTGAAGACTCATAACTTCTTCATCTTTGATTCAAATTGAATGCTTATATATTCATTTTGTAGTGTTCGCGAAGGAGATTCCAAAATACATCATTCACTCGACCACTTGACTTCAAAAATCAACCAAATCGGAGCTCAAAATTTGACAAAAACCCTATTTTACCCTTCTCTTTGTACACCTTGGTAATGCACTATGTTCCAAAAATTTAAACATATAATGTATATTGGTTGATGAAACAAATTTACAAGACTTTGTACTATGATTACAACTGTGTTTGGGATGAATGAATTCACCTATTAAAAAAACATTCAACAAGGTTGAATTAATTTTCTGAAAAAAAAAAGGTTTTGGCAAGGCTAGGGGGTGAAGGGTTGGGCTAGGCTGGGGCTGGGCTGGGCTTGGATAGTAGTTAATGGTGGGTTGGGTCAATCCATATATAAGTGTGCATGTGTTGCACGCAATCAGGCCCTTCAAGTATCAGGCCTTTCAAGTTTGTTCAATGTTCGTTTTAGACAATGCTGACCCATTCTGATTTGTCCAGACTTATAAACTGAAATTTTTTATTGTTATTTTCCGATGTGGGATAAAGCACATTTCTCATGATTTCTTTTTCCATTTCTCATGTCGAATGTCCAACTTTGAAGACTCATAACTTCTTCATCTTTGATTCAAATTGAATGCTTAGATATTCATTTTGTAGTGTTCGCGAAGAAGATTCCAAAATACATCATTCACTCGACCACTTGACTTCAAAAATCAACCAAATCGGAGCTCAAAATTTGACAAAAACCCTGTTTTACCATTCCCTTTGTACTCCTTGGTAATGCACGATGTTCCAAAAATTTAAACATATAATGTATATTGGTTGATGAAACAAATTTGCAAGACTTTGTACTATGATTACAACTGTGTTTGGGATGACTTAATTCACCTATTAAAAATAAATTCAACAAGGTTGAATTAATTTTTTGAAAAAAAAAGGTTTTGGCTAGGCTAGGGGGTGAAGGGTTGGGCTAGGCTGGGCTGGGATGGGCTTGGATAGTAGTTAATGGTGGGTCGGGTCAACCCATATATAAGTATGCATGTATTGTACGCAATCAGGCCCTTCAAGTATCAGGCTTTTCAAATTTGTTCAATGTTCGTTTTAGACAATGCTGACCCATTCTGATTTGTCCAGGCTTATAAACTGAAAATTTTCATTGTTATTTTCCGATATGGGATAAAGCACATTTCTCATGATTTCTTTTTCCATTTCTCATGTCGAATGTCCAACTTTGAAGACTCATAACTTCTTCATCTTTGATTCAAATTGAATGCTTAGATATTCATTTTGTAGTGTTCGCGAAGGAGATTCCAAAATACATCATTCACTCGACCACTTGACTTCAAAAATCAACTAAATCGGAGCTCAAAATTTGACAAAAACCCTATTTTACCCTTCCCTTTTGTACTCCTTGGTAATGCACGATGTTCCAAAAATTTAAACATATAATGTATATTGGTTGATGAAACAAATTTACAAGACTTTGTACTATGATTACAACTGTGTTTGGGATGAATTAATTCACCTATTAAAAAAACATTCAACAAGGTTGAATTAATTTTCTGAAAAAAAAAAGGTTTTGGCTAGGCTAGGGGGTGAAGGGTTGGGCTAGGCTGGGGCTGGGCTGGGCTTGAATAGTAGTTAATGGTGGGTCGGGTCAACCCATATATAAGTGTGCATGTATTGCACGCAATCAGGCCCTTCAAGTATCAGGCCTTTCAAGTTTGTTCAATGTTCGTTTTAGACAATGCTGACCCATTCTGATTTGTCCAGGCTTATAAACTGAAAATTTTCATTGTTATTTTCCGATGTGGGATAAAGCACATTTCTCATGATTTCTTTTTCCATTTCTCATGTCGAATGTCCAACTTTGAAGACTCATAACTTCTTCATCTTTGATTCAAATTGAATGCTTAGATATTCATTTTGTAGTGTTCGCGAAGGAGATTCCAAAATACATCATTCACTCGACCACTTGACTTCAAAAATCAACTAAATCGGAGCTCAAAATTTGACAAAAACCCTATTTTACCCTTCCCTTTTGTACTCCTTGGTAATGCACGATGTTCCAAAAATTTAAACATATAATGTATATTGGTTGATGAAACAAATTTACAAGACTTTGTACTATGATTACAACTGTGTTTGGGATGAATTAATTCACCTATTAAAAAAACATTCAACAAGGTTGAATTAATTTTCTGAAAAAAAAAAGGTTTTGGCTAGGCTAGGGGGTGAAGGGTTGGGCTAGGCTGGGGCTGGGCTGGGCTTGAATAGTAGTTAATGGTGGGTCGGGTCAACCCATATATAAGTGTGCATGTATTGCACGCAATCAGGCCCTTCAAGTATTAGGCCTTTCAAATTTGTTCAATGTTCGTTTTAGACAATGCTGACCCATTCTGATTTGTCCAGGCTTATAAACTGAAAATTTTCATTGTTATTTTCCGATGTGGGATAAAGCACATTTCTCATGATTTCTTTTTCCATTTCTGATTTTGAATGTCCAACTTTGATGACTCATAACTTCTTCATCTTTGATTCAAATTGAATGCGTGGATACTCATTTTGCAGTGTTCGTGGAGGAGTTTCGAAAACATCATTTACTCGACCCACTTTACTTGAGAAATTAACCAAATTAGAGGTCAGAATTTGACAAAAATCCTGTTTTACTCTCCCCCTTTTACTCGTTTGTAATACACAATGTTCCAAACATTCAACGTTCAATGTTCAAAATGCAATGTTATTGTGATGAATAACACTTTTTACATGAGTTCCTCTTGAAATTCTCTAAAATTACATCATCCTATTCCTACCTTTTACCAAGAGATGTCTAAACATAATCATTTGGCTTGAGATCTTCAACTAGTTTGATTTTTAGAAAATTTGACAACTAATAAAGGAAAAATAATGTCATTTCATTCTGACGCTTAATAGCACTTCGGTATGGATGAGAGTGCGGGTCCACCCGAGTCAAATGCACAAGCATTCACTCTATCCTCGCCCTTCAAACGCCTTTGCCGTGGCGGGTAATATAAACAAACGCCTCTTTTGATTTCAAATCAACCTCACTTCCTTTCTCCATTAACGGTCCCGCTCTGCTCAACTGAATCTCAGCTCGGAATCACGCCGGCGACGACAAAGATGATTCCATTGGGGAAACGGATCCGGCGGATGCGTCCGATTTGCAGCTGCTGCATCTCTCCGAAGAGCCGGAACACGCCTTCTCGCACCACCACTCACGCCATCTTCAACACGTAATTCGTCTTCTCCCTCTCTCGATCTCGTTTCTCTGTTTGTTGCGATCGTTTCATTTTCTGTTACAACACACAGTCACACACTGCAAATATCTCATCCGATTTTGCGCGGGAATTGTTGAATCGCAGTGTGACGTCATCATGCTTTAGCTCGCTTCAGCTCTGATTGATTTTCGTGTTTTTAATTTCGCCGCTGCTTGAATGTTGCTCCGATGTGTTTTTTAGCTGTTGATTGATTGATTAGGCGTTTCGCCCAATTTTGAATTGCCGATTGATTGGGCGTTTGTGGATCGGAGTCTGTATTGTGTGAGTGATTTGTGAATTTGATTCGTGTTTTTGGTGTTTGAAGCTACGAGGAGGACATTTGGATTGAGATTGCCAAGCATCTGGACGGGAAGTCACTGCTGAAGCTTTCCACGGCGAATCAATGGTTCCGTAAGCTGCTGACGGAGGAATGCGTCTGGAAGCACGCCTGCTATCGAGACCTCCAGCTTCCGTTTGTTTATCATCCAGTGGAGTTCAAATGGAGCAGAATCTACGCGTCTGCGTTTGGTATGGTTTCTCGATTGATGTGCTTTTCCTGAACTGTTAGTAGCCTTATCGTTTTGTTTTGACCGTTTCTGTGGATTGTGTAATGTTGCAGATGGATCTCACTCTTTCATGTTTCACCAGAAGGAAAAGCATATAGGTGATTTCCTCTCTCTATCTGTGTTACTGTTGCTGTTGTAGGCCAATGGGTAGTTTCAAACAAGGATGAAATGATTATAATAGGGAAGGGAAATGTCATCTGAAGTGTAGCTAGTTATAGATGTATGCTGTTTATCACCTGTTCTGTGCCTTCTGAATAGTACTGATTGATCCCGATCATCGAAAGACAATGTGAAAACTCATTTTGTGTTTGGTGCAGGATCAGATTCACCATCTTATACTATTATCTTTGGTTTTTGTTTTCAGCAGATTGGATGCGACTTGGCTCATTTCTGTTTGACTCATCTAATGCTTTCCTCACTGCAAGTTTGAGCCCTAAACAAACCATCGCACCTGCTGAAACAATGCAAAGAATCTTGGAGTTGAGTGGTTGCTGTGTTTTGAGGGATATCAAACCTGGGATATGGCTGGCAGGTAGTTTCCAAAATGGCTCAGTTTATGCAGGCAGTTGCAAGTGTTTCACGATTTACAGTTTCTCGAGTTTCAATTCCTCTTACTTGCGTCGATGTATCAGATTTGCAGCTGGTTCGATGTCCTGTGTGTGATGTCAAGGCCTGCGAAGGTAAGCCGATTGTGACCTCATTCTGCTATGTCCATAGTTCTGGTACTTTGTCTATGGCATTCTGCAGAATGCCATGAACACATTGTCATTCATTTTTCACTTTCTGCAGGAACAATGCAGATACTGGATACAAGGCACATTGAGCTGTTTCTGAACAAGGAATACCATGAGGGAAAGTGGCAGTATGAGTTACTAGGAACCTTTGATATAAAGACCCCTGCAGATGCAGCCTCAGGAGCGATTTTCGATGTCAAGCATCTCAGGGATAAGGAGAATGCAGGTAGCTTAACTGGACATTTGAGCTCCTATATATAAAGGTATTTGGATCATATTACTTGACAGATAAAGCTTGCTGTTAAATATGCAGGAATATTTGATACCAAATCATGGGTTGGGAAACCAAGAGACTGGCAGCCAAAATGCGCAATAGCAAACTTCTCTGTTGCAGTTAGCACCAATGTGCAACCAAATGAAGGTACTACTTCTTTGATCGAAACTGATGCTTTAGCCCGACTTTTGATGTCGTATAATATAAGAAATCGCCTTCCCAAATGCAGCAGGTCTTCGCATCAAGTATCAAATAATGAGAGCTGGGGAGAACGGCAAAGTTGTTTCAATCAGAATCTCTCAGATGCTGCTGTAATCATCCTCCCGGAAATTCGACAGCAAGTTCAAATGTCACAGTTCATAGCAAAGGTAGAATTCAGTTTCCTGGACAGCTAATTCAAACTGTACAGTTCATGAATGGTTCAAGTTGGAACAGTTGTTATTATTATATTGCTACTCTTTTATCTTTATAAGCTGTTAGAATTTAGTTGTGAGAGAGCTAAATCAAACTAAACTAGTATTTGATGCTACAGCAGTTCTTATTGTATACACACTATTATTAAGATGCTTTTTATCTGTAGTTTCCTGGAAAGTTTTGACCTTAAAAACTTATTTTTTATCTGCCAAAGTCCACACAGCTTAAATATATATTCTTCCAACATAATTACATAAAACAAATATTTTGATCAATGGAAATTCCAGAAGCCATATTTCTAAATATTGTTTTAGTCTTCTCTTTGTTCATCATCACCATTTCTGCAAGACATGCCTGTCCAAGTTATGAATACCAACTGAACAAGAACTACAAAAAGGACTTCATAAGGTTCCCTTTCAAGGTCAAAAGCGACCGGAAAATCTGCGGCTATCCAGGCTTTGATCTCACCATCACCTCACCAGAACTCATCCCCACCATTGATCTCCCCAACTCCGGCGAATTCTCCGTTCGCGATATCGATTACCAAAAACAAGAAATCCGGCTATATGATCCCCTTGGCTGCCTTCCAAACAGGCTGATCAGCCTTAAACTACCGCCCTCTTCGCCTTTCACGGCGACTTATTACAGAAACTACACTTTCCTGAGCTGTTCTCCTGATCAGGTTGCTGTCTCTAACTCTAAGTTCACTACCATTGATTGCCTGAGCAACAATATCGCCACCATACTTGTCACTTCTTCTCTAACTCTAGCCAGGGAGATGAACACATGCACCATAGTATTTGAAAAGGCGATTCCGGCGACCTGGACTGATCGGAATAGTCTCGCCGGAGATCTTACGCTTTCATGGAGCCTTCCCGGATGTGTAGATTGTGAGAAGAAAAGGAAGATGTGTGGGTTTGTAAATGGTACCACTACGGAGGTTGCTTGTTATGTCGATCCATTGACAGGTAAATTAAAATGAGTTTTGTTGAACGGAACTTCTGATTCAAGTTTTTATAAGTTTTAACTTCAAGTACGTAAACTTAAATCATATATCTAAAAAAGTATATACTTTTGCATAAAATCTATTACATGTTCATGTTCAACACGTTTTCTTATATATTTATAATGTTTAAATAAACGTGAGATGACGAAGACTTCTTTTCATTTGATTAGATGGTTAATAATTGAATAAAGTGCTCTCGCGTACCTATGAGTTCTTACAAATATGATTCATATGCCTCTGAGTTTTGAAAAAGTGCTCACATACCCTGATTAGAGACTTCTTAATTGAAAGTTCTAAAATGTCTAAAAATACTCGAGTTTGAAATTGTTATGTCGCTCAAATATTAGAAATTCAACCGGAATATTTTTTTTTTAGAGTTTTGAATTAAGAGATCAAATTTCAATCCAATGATACAAATACACTTTTGCAAAACTCAAGATAACAAGCACACATGTAAAAATTCAGGGATACACAATCATTTTATCCAAAAATAATTCATAAAATAAGTTGCAAACAATGCCCAACTACACCGACGAAGACTCTCTTTTCATATAAAGAAATAACTGAAAAAGAATTCAAATTGTTCATGGTTACAAGTACAAATCAATAACCATTTTGAATCATGATTTTTTAGAACCGCCGTCGGCTGGATTCATTGCTGGAATGGTCGTGTTTTCTGTGGTTTCTCTGGTGATTTTATGTTGGTTGTGTGGCCGGATTGACCAGAGGACAGGTCGCATTTCCGATGACAATGGAGAGATCCCCGAAGGCCCTGCCGCCGTAGCGCCACCACATGAAATGTAAAAACCTGTATTGAACCGTAACGTAAAGTGTACGTGTTTGGTCAGATTTATTGAATATATATACTACGACTTTGATATACTCTCTCTTTGGTCTTGTTTATTTTATTTTTTGAATTTAAAATTTCCGGTTTATTAGTTCCTATCCTGATATTAAATGCCTAAGTTATTAGTATAGATAAACTGAGCGATCCGCGATTTTTTGAGATAGTATATATCTATAATTAGATGATTCTCCAACTGTTAAACTATTAGTGAAAGAGAATTATAAATCACTGAAACTGATATTTATAGTTGTATTTTTATTGTAGAAATTTGGAATTTATCTATACTCTGATATATTTGTGTCTGATGGAGGTCGAGGTCAAAGTAACAAAAGATTAAATTTGTCCCAAAAACATCATAGAACCTAAATAATAATACAGATTTATGGCAATCCCTCTATTTCTCAACAATTATTAATTTATGCTATTATATGAATTCAGTTCAGTTATGACATTCAGAAGAAATCAAATCATAATTGAAATATAAAAGGAGAGAACTAAGAAACTCAATCATAATTAAAATAGGAAGATAAACTAATAAAAATAAAAGGGTAAAGCATTGAATGAAAACGTTTCAACATTAGTAATAGACAATTTCGAAAATATAAAATAAAACTAGTAATAGACAAGTGTGAAGTTTTGTCTCTTCATAGCATGTTTTGACTTTGGAAAAAATAATATTATTCATATATGTTATCATTCATATTTATTTATATTAGACATAAATATTACATACATAATTTCTGTTGTATATAATGCAAAATAATTATTATACATTTATAATTATATAACAAAAATACGCAGTGGAAGGAAACAAAATACAGATTGAATCTAGCGGGTTAGTATATATATATATATAAAGATCTTAGCTAAACTAAGGCATTAATCTTTCAAGCAAATTAAATGGAAAATCCAAAACCCATCTCTCTCAATTTCCTCCTACTCATCTCCTTGTTCTTCATCAAAATATCAGCAAGAAATGATTGCCTAGTTCCTGATTTTTACCTAAACAAAGCCTACAAAGAACCCTACTTCATAAGGTTCCCTTTCAAGCTCCAAAACCAGCTCAAAAACTGCGGTTTCCCCGGCTTCGATCTCACCATCGCCAAGCCGGAAAACATCCCCACCGTCCATCTCCCCAACTCCGGCGAATTCTCCGTTCGCGACATCGATTACGTCAAGCAAGAAATCCAGCTGTACGATCCTCTCAACTGCCTTCCAAACAGGCTCTTAACCTTAAACTTATCCTCGTCTCCATTCTCAGCTACCTATTATAGAAACTACACTTTCCTAAAATGTTCCCCGGAGATCGTTGCTTCCAAGTTCACCGCCATTGACTGCCTGAGCAACTCCACCGCCACCATCCTAGCCACCTCCTCGCCGGCGATAGCCAGGGGGATGAACAGCTGTGCGATCATGTTCGAGAAGGAGATTCCGGTGGCGTGGCCTAATCAGAAGGAGGACTGGTTTTCCGACCATCTCATCGGAGATCTGACGCTGTCGTGGAACTTGCCGGGATGTGCAGACTGTGAGGAGAAAGGCGATTTCTGTGGATATGGAAATGGTACAGATCTTGCTTGCTTTGATGTTCCAAAAACAGGTCAGAATAATTACATTAAATTTGCTGTTCTTGATGAAAATTTGCTTTTGGTGTTCTTTGTTTGGTCGTTTTCATCACGCAATAAAAAACTAAGGTAAAAACTATTAAGATAATGCAATTGGCCATTAAAAAAATTTGCAATTTGCATAAAAGTATAATGTCAACTCTATTGATACATAACATGGAGAAATTTAAACCACTAATCATATAGTTTGAAGTTTAATTTTGTCAACTAGTTTGTGACTAGCAGTTTAAGGATTTCATAACACGTCGGTATTTTTGTAATTAAGTACAAATTAAGATAAACATGGCATTTGAATAAATACATTATCAAATGGTAGCAATTTTCAAATCTTTGTAAATTTTCAACGTTAAAGATAAAGACATGTTTAAGTACCATTGTTGATAAAATGAAAAACTAGGTATTGTTACATTGGTCAAATTTTTACATTAATAATGAGATTTTATGGTCAAAAACCTTCCTTGTTCTGATTCTTCGTATATATTTTATCAAAATGAACTGAACTAAAAATCGAATTGAAATGAAAAATAATATGTTATTTAAAATAGAATTAGTATGATTAAATTTAACTGAATTTCAAAATTATATTTTTACTAAATTAAACTTGACTGACTGATCTGGTTATAAAAGGGTTCTCGAGCGAGCTCTTTAAACAATAAAATGTATTTTAGATCCGTTTTATAAAACTTTGAAATAATAAAATTCAACCATTTCATATCTATTACTAGTTTACTTAATTACTAATTAACTCTATAGGTTCAAATCCTCCGTGGGTTTCTGCACTCGTCATAGCTTTCTCCGTTGTTCCATCCTTGCTAGTTTTCGTAGCCATGCTATGCGTGATTTGCAATGTTCGCCGGAGAGCACACCGAAACCGAGACGCCGCCAGTCGCACGGCGGCAATATCACCCCAACCACCACACTCCGCCGCCGCATTGGAGGCGGGACTCGACGATTCCACCATCGGAACCTACAAGAAAGTGGTTCTCGGCGAGAGCCTCCGGCTTCCGGGACCTAATGATCGGACTTGCTCAATATGTATAACTGATTATAATCCGAAAGAGACCATTAGATGCATGCCTGATTGTGAGCATTGCTTTCATGCCGATTGTATCGATGAATGGTTGCGAATGAATGCCACGTGTCCGGTTTGTAGGAGTTCTCCGGCGAGAACTCATGCTGTAGATGTATGAAAAGTAAAAATGTTGTCGATTTTTCAACTTTTCATTTTGTATCATTCATATGTAAATTATCTTTATACTTGATCAAGGAGAAAATGCTTAGTATGTAAATCACAATTTTGCATCATCGGTATTAAGAAGATCTCGAACCAAATGAATAAGTTTAGACATCTCTTGGTAGAGGTAGGAATATGATGATGTAATTTTAGAGAATACAAGAAGAACTCATGTTATTTATCATAGTAACGTAATATTTTGAATATTAAATTGAATTTTTTTTGGAACACCATGAAGTACAAAGTCTCAAAAAGGTTGAAATTAAAATTTATAAATTTGTTTCATCAACCAAAATACATCATATGTTAGAATTTTTGGAATATCGTGCATTACAATTTACAAACGCGTAAAAAGGGAAGGGTAAAATTGAGTTGTTGTCAAATTTTGAGCTCCAGTTTGGTTGATATTTGAAGTAAAGTGGGTCGAGTGAATGATGTTTCTGGAATCTCCTCCATGAACACTACAAAATGAATATTTAAGCATTCAATTTGAATAAAAGATGAAGAAGTTATGAATCATCAAAGTTGAACATTCGACATGAGAAATGGAAAGAGTAATCAGGAGAAATGTGCTTTATCCCACATCGGAAAATAACAATGAAAATTTCCAGTTTATAAGCCTGGACAAATCTGAACGGGTCAGCATTGTCTAAAACGAACATTGAACAAACTTGAAAGGCCTGATACTTGAAGGGCCTGATTGCGTGCAATATATGCACACTTGTATATGGGTTGGCCCGACCCACCATTAACTACTATTTAAGCCCAGCCCAGCCTAGCCCAATCCTACATACAACCCCCTAACCTAGCCAAAACCTTTTTATTTTTTCAGAAAATTAATTCAACCTTGTTGATTTTTTTAATAGGGGAATTAATTCATCCCAAACACAGTTGTAATCATAGTACAAAATCTCAAAAAGGTTGAAATTACAATTTGTAAATTTATTTCATCAACCAATATACATTATATGTTTAAATTTTTGGAACATCGGGCATTACAAAGGAGTAAAAAGGGAAGGGTAAGACTGGGTTTTTGTCAAATTTAGAGCTCCGATTTGGTTGATTTTTTGAAGTAAAATGGTCGAGTGAATGATGTATTTTGGAACCTCCTCCACGAACACTACAAAATGAATATCTAAGCATTCAATTTGAATCAAAGATGAAGAAGTTATGAATCATCAAAGTTGGACATTAGACATGAGAAATGGAAAAAGAAATCAGGAGAAATGTGCTTTATCCCACATCGGAAAATAACAATGAAAATTTCCAGTTTATAAGCCTGGACAAATCTGAACGGGTCAGCATTGTCTAAAACGAACATTGAACAAACTTGAAAGGCCTGAAACTTGAATGGCCTGATTGCGTGCAATATATGCACACTTGTATATGGGTTGGCCCGACCCACCATTAACTACTATCCAAGCCCAGCCCAGCCTAGCCCAATCCTACATATAACCCCCTAGCCTAGCCAAAACCTTTTTATTTTTCAGAAAATTATTTCAACCTTGTTGATTTTTTTAATAGGGTAATTAATTCATCCCAAACACAGTTGTAATCATAGTACAAAATCTCAAAAATGTTGAAATTACAATTTGTAAATTTATTTCATCAACCAATATACATTATATGTTTAAATTTTTGGAACATCGTGCATTACAAAGGAGTAAAAAGGGAAGGGTAAGACTGGGTTTTTGTCAAATTTTGAGCTCCGATTTGGTTGATTTTTTGAAGTAAAATGGTCGAGTGAATGATGTATTTTGGAACCTCCTCCACGAACACTACAAAATGAATATCTAAGCATTCAATTTGAATCAAAGATGAAGAAGTTATGAATCATCAAAGTTGGACATTAGACATGAGAAATGGAAAAAGAAATCAGGAGAAATGTGCTTTATCCCACATCGGAAAATAACAATGAAAATTTCCAGTTTATAAGCCTGGACAAATCTGAACGGGTCAGCATTGTCTAAAACGAACATTGAACAAACTTGAAATGCCTGATACTTGAAGGGTCTGATTGCGTGCAATATATGCACACTTGTATATGGGTTGGCCCGACCCACCATTAACTACTATGCAAGCCCAGCCCAGCCTAGCCCAATCCTACATACAACCCCCTAGCCTAGCCAAGACCTTTTTATTTTTCAGAAAATTAATTCAACCTTGTTGATTTTTTTAATAGGGGAATTAATTCATCCCAAACACAGTTGTAATCATAGTACAAAATCTCAAAAAGGTTGAAATTACAATTTGTAAATTTATTTCATCAACCAATATACATTATCTGTTTAAATTTTTGGAACATCGTGCATTACAAAGGAGTAAAGAGGGAAGGGTAAAACTGGGTTTTTGTCAAATTTTAAGCTCCGATTTGGTTGATTTTTTGAGGTTAAATGGTCGAGTGAATGATGTATTTTGGAATCTCCTCCACGAACACTACAAAATGAATATCTAAGCATTCAATTTGAATCAAAGATGAAGAAGTTATGAATCATCAAAGTTGGACATTAGACATGAGAAATGGAAAAAGAAATCAGGAGAAATGTGCTTTATCCCACATCGGAAAATAACAATGAAAATTTCCAGTTTATAAGCCTGGACAAATCTGAACGGGTCAGCATTGTCTAAAACGAACATTGAACAAACTTGAAAGGCCTGAAACTTGAATGGCCTGATTGCGTGCAATATATGCACACTTGTATATGGGTTGGCCCGACCCACCATTAACTACTATCCAAGCCCAGCCCAGCCTAGCCCAATCCTACATATAACCCCCTAGCCTAGCCAAAACCTTTTTATTTTTCAGAAAATTAATTCAACCTTGTTGATTTTTTTAATAGGGGAATTAATTCATCCCAAACACAGTTGTAATCATAGTACAAAATCTCAAAAAGGTTGAAATTACAATTTGTAAATTTATTTCATCAACCAATATACATTATATGTTTAAATTTTTGGAACATCGTGCATTACAAAGGAGTAAAAAGGGAAGGGTAAGACTGGGTTTTTGTCAAATTTAGAGCTCCGATTTGGTTGATTTTTTGAAGTAAAATGGTCGAGTGAATGATGTATTTTGGAACCTTCTCCACGAACACTACAAAATGAATATCTAAGCATTCAATTTGAATCAAAGATGAAGAAGTTATGAATCATCAAAGTTGGACATTAGACATGAGAAATGGAAAAAGAAATCAGGAGAAATGTGCTTTATCCCACATCGGAAAATAACAATGAAAATTTCCAGTTTATAAGCCTGGACAAATCTAAACGGGTCAGCATTGTCTAAAACGAACATTGAACAAACTTGAAATGTCTGATACTTGAAGGGCCTGATTGCGTGCAATATATGCACACTTATATATGGGTTGGCCCGACCCACCATTAACTACTATCCAAGCCCAACCCAGCCTAGCCCAACCCTACAACCCCCTAGCCTAGCCAAAACCTCTTTTTTTCTAGAAAATTAATTCAACCTTGTTGATTGTTTTTAATCGGTGAATTACTTCATCTCAAACACAGTTGTAATCATAGTACAAAATTTCAAAATGGTTGATATTACAATTTGTAAATTTGTTTCATCAACCAATATACATTATATATTTAAATTTTTGGAACATCGTGCATTACAAAGGAGTAAAAGGGAATAGTAAAACTGGGTTTTTGTCAAATTTAGAGCTCCGATTTGGTTGAATTTTTGAAGTAAAATGGTCGAGTGAATGATGTATTTTGGAACCTCCTCCACGAACACTACAAAATGAATATCTAAGCATTCAATTTGAATCAAAGATGAAGAAGTTATGAATCATCAAAGTTGGACATTAGACATGAGAAATGGAAAAAGAAATCAGGAGAAATGTACTTTATCCCACATCGGAAAATAACAATGAAAATTTCCAGTTTATAAGCCTGGACAAATCTGAACGGGTCAGCATTGTCTAAAACGAACATTGAACAAACTTGAAATGTCTGATACTTGAAGGGTCTGATTGCGTGCAATATATGCACACTTGTATATGGGTTGGCCCGACCCACCATTAACTACTATGCAAGCCCAGCCCAGCCTAGCCCAATCCTACATACAACCCCCTAGCCTAGCCAAGACCTTTTTATTTTTCAGAAAATTAATTCAACCTTGTTGATTTTTTTAATAGGGGAATTAATTCATCCCAAACACAGTTGTAATCATAGTACAAAATCTCAAAAAGGTTGAAATTACAATTTGTAAATTTATTTCATCAACCAATATACATTATCTGTTTAAATTTTTGGAACATCGTGCATTACAAAGGAGTAAAGAGGGAAGGGTAAAACTGGGTTTTTGTCAAATTTTGAGCTCCGATTTGGTTGATTTTTTGAGGTTAAATGGTCGAGTGAATGATGTATTTTGGAATCTCCTCCACGAACACTACAAAATGAATATCTAATCATTCAATTTGAATCAAAGATGAAGAAGTTATGAATCATCAAAATTGGACATTAGACATGAGAAATGGAAAAAGAAATCAGGAGAAATGTGCTTTATCCCACATCGGAAAATAACAATGAAAATTTTCAGTTTATAAGCTTGGACAAATCTGAACGGGTCAGCATTGTCTAAAACGAACATTGAATAAACTTGAAAGGCCTGATTGCGTGCAATATATGCACACTTATATATGGGTTGGCCCGACCCACCATTACCTATTATTCAAGCCCAGCCCCAGCCTAGCCCAACCCTTCTCCCTAACCTAGCCAAAACCTTTTCTTTTTATTCAGAGAATTAATTCAACCTTGTTGATTATTTTTTATAAATTAGGGAACTAATCTTCTCAAACATAGTCATAATTATAGTACAAAGTCTGAAAATGATGAGAATTAAATTTTACCATTAAGAATTTTTCACTGTTCTTTTGTTTTGGTTTTGGTTGCATCAATGCTCCATTTCAAAAGACTGATACAGATACATGCATTTAGTCGTGCACAACTGCACAGTTAATGCACGTCAAACATCTACATATATATATATATATATGTATGTATATATATAGATATATGTATATATACACACACATACACACTCATGTAGATACATGCATTAGTCGTGCACAATTGCACAATTAACACACGTCAAACATATTCATATAGATATACTCATACAGATATACATGCATTAGTCGTGCACAACTGCACAGTTAATGCACGTCAAACATATTCATATAGATATACTCATATAGATACATGCATTAGTCGTGCACAACTGCACAGTTAACGCACGTCAAACATATTCATATATATATATATATATATATATATATATATATATAGATATACTCATATAGATACATGCATTAGTCGTGCACAACTGCACAGTTAACAACTTAACACACGTCAAATATATTCACATATATAGATATACTCATATAAATACATGCATTAGCCGTGCACAACTGTACAGTTAACGCACGTCAAACATATTCATATAGATATATGCATTACAAACTAATTGAATATTACCATCAAGAGTTTTTCAGTGTTCTTTAGTTTTGGTTTTGGTTTTGGTTGCTTCAATACTCCATTTCAAAACACTCATATAAACAATTTTATTTTGTTTTTGTTGCTTCACAGTTGAGTTTCAAAATACTCATATATATTTACATGTATTAGTCGTACACAATTGCATATTAAACGCACGTCAAAAGTCCAAACCAAAATAAATTTATATTGGATGGTGTTCCAAAAATTCATACACGTAACATATATCGGTTGATGAAACAAATTTCTAAAATATAATTTTCAACCAATCTGAAACTTTGTACTATGGCTACAACTGGTTTTGGGATGAATTAATTTACCGATTAACAAATAATAATCAACAAGATTGAATTAATCTCTGAAAAAAAAAGTTTTGGTTAGGTTAGGGGTGAAGGGTTGGGCTAGGTTGGGGCTGGGCTTGGATAGTAGGTAATGGTGGTCGGGTCAACCCTAAGTGTGCATTTACTGCACGCAATCAAGCCCTCCAAGGCCGTTCAAGTTTGTTTCATGTTCGTTGTAGACAATGCTGACCCATTCAGATTTGTCCGGGCTTATAAACTAACAATTTTCTTTATTATTTTCCGATGTGGGATAAGCCACATTTCTCATGATTTCTTTTTACATTTCTCATGATTTCTTTTTACATTTCTCATGTCAATGTCCAGATTTGATGATTCATAACTTCTTCATCTTTGGTTCAAATTGAATACTTGATACCCATTTTGTAGTGTTCGTGTAGGAGATTCCAAAAATATCATTTACCTGACCCACGTAACTTAAAAAATCAACTAAATCGGAGCTAATGCTGCTGATTCTGCACTTCAAAACATCATTGAATCTCTGGACTTTCAATAAATAGTAAAAGTGACAATATAATACCATCTGGAAGTACTTAAAACTACAGTAGCAAACTTCTATCCACCCATAACAATAATTAATAATAAGTGTAAATGTCTAGGAACTTCATCAACGTTGGCAAAACATCATTTCATGATAAACAAGTATGAAGTTCTCTCACATCGTACCATGAAGCTTTGACTTTTGATAAATAGTATAATACTAGTATTTGTCCAACCGTATTTTTATGTAGTTTCATAAAAATCTGGCCATGTCCAGGGTTCGATCTCACCGTCGATTCCGGGACGAACATCGCCGCCGTCAATCTCCCCAACTCCGGCAAGCTCTCCCCAAAGATTCCAATCAAATGCCGAAGGCCCTGCAGCAGTAGCTATTCCGACACCGGAGCCGGCGTTAATGACGAAACGATAAGCCTTTGTTCCGGTCAGTTTAGTTTAACGAAAATACAATTTAGTAAAATTTAGATAAATCTAATCATACGAAAAATGTAATCTTCAAATGTAACAAAATTAATATTACAGATTTGAAGTAGTTAAAATTGATGTTATATATCTTCTCTCAATAGATACTTTCAGTTCAACCTAAAGATGATATATTATGCAAATCAATGATGAAATATTATTTTATTGAGAGGATATAAAAAATTATGTTCAATTATTTTGTAGGTCTAAAAAGATGTATTTCCTGAATGAAAAGGTAAAACATGTTAGGTATGAAGATAAACAATTTCCTAGATTTAAAAGGATAAATTCTCACAATAAAAAAGGTAAAAGGATGGAGTATCCCGTTTCCTTGAGTAAAAAGGATTTATTCTACGACTATATATACAGACCCTGCCTATACATATCTCCTCATCAATTACAATTTGTCTATTCCAATCAACAATCAATGTCTACGTCCGAGAAGATCATGATCGTTTTGAAAAGTTCCGATGGTGAGACTTTTGAAGTCGAGGAAGTAGTTGCGCAACAATCTCAGACAATCAAACATATGATTGAGGATGATTGTGCCGACAACATCCCTGTTCCCAATGTGACAAGTAAGGTCCTTGCAAAGGTTATTGAGTACTGCAAACGCCATGTGGACGCACAGAAGACTAACGAAAGCAGTGAGAAGGCTTCTAGTGAAGAGGATCTTAAATCCTTCGATGCTGAATTTGTCCAAGTGGACCAGGGTACCCTCTTCGATCTTATTTTGGCTGCCAATTACCTGGACATCAAGGCACTATTAGATCTCACTTGTCAAACGGTTGCTGATATGATTAAGGGTAAAGATCCTGAAGAAATTCGCAAGACTTTCAACATTAAGAATGATTTTACTCCCGAAGAGGAAGCTGCGATTCATAATGACAATGCATGGGCATTCGAAGATTGAACTCAACTCTATTAATAATTTACTTATTGTTTTGTTTGCAATTTTAGTTGTTTGTTACGATTTTAATATGAAATAAAAGTTCAATTTTTTACACAAAACACATGTTGTGTGATTTATTTTCTATTCAAGTTTTGTCTTACATCATTGATCATCATACCATGATGTTTTGACTTTGAAAACCTATTAATATTTTTGCCATGTTTTGACTAATTCTTTCGAGCTATGGAAAATCCAATAGCAAATTTCCAGTTAATTTTAGCCCTCTCTTTGCTCATCACAATTTCTGAAACAAATCATCTCACCGTCACCACGCCGGAAAATATCGCCGCCCTTAATCTCCCCAACTCCGGCGAATTCTCCGTTTGCGATATCAATTACCTGAAACAAGAAATCCAGATCTACGATCCTCTTGGATGCCTTCCAGACGGGCTCATGACCTTATACTTATCCTCACCAGCTCCTTTTACAGCTTCCTATTACAGAAACTACACTTTCCTAAAATGTTCTCCTGAGGTTGCTGTGCCCAGATCCTCTGCCACCATAATGGCCGCTTCTTCGTTATCTATAGTCAGGGAGATGAATATGTGTACGATAATGTTTGAAAAGGCGATTCCGGTGACTTGGCCGGATCGGAATGATAGTCTCGCCGGAGATCTTACGTTGTCATGGAACATTCCTGGATGTGCAGATTGTGAGAAAAAGGGAAATTTCTGTGGTTTTGCAAACGTTTATTTTAAACCAGGTAATGATCTATATTTATGTGAGAATTTTCTTGTTTTGGTTTATTTCTGGGTTTCAAGATCATTCAAACTAATTTAATGATGACAATATTAATTGATTCCAATTTCATGTCATGGATTAATAAAAACTCAAGTTGATACTTTACAATTTTTTACATGTGTGTGATTAACATGATGTCAATTGGCTTCGTTTTCAACACTAATCTGCATATAATGTCAACTCTATGATGTCAACTCTATGAGTTGCATATAATATTGGACTGAACTAAATAAAAAAATTAAAAAATATTCAGATAAGCGGTAGAGAATTATTCGTCGTAAAAATAGTTTTTGTTAATTTGATGATAAAATAATATGCTTCTTGTGATAAAGGAAGTGCACCACCTATTCAAGAAATCAAAACCCTTAACTAAAGTCATAGCTCCATCAACAAGAAATTTTACCTTTTTATGTGTAACAAAAAATAGCATATAATAAATCATTTTTAGATATAAATAAATTGTAAAGCATGCATTGAATTATATTTTATTTAGTTGTTTTTATCTATATATAATACACTAATTACACACTAATTACGAGATGCAAATTACATTTCACTAGTATGATTTCATAATACCCGTGTCGATACACAGATAATTCTTATTATTTGCAGTATATTTTCATCGAGATGAGTTACGTTTCCACCAAGATCTGTGGTATCGGGCGAGCAGGAGGCTACAAGGGAGCGATGTGCCTTCTTCTCCGGTATATGTTCGCCAGAGCTTGATTGTCCTCCTCGTCATCGGCGGCTTGGTGAGTGCAGTCTCCGTGCTTGGTATGGTTTGGTTCTGCTGTGAATATTTTCGGAATCCCAAAAGAATCCGGCAAATATTAAGAAGATCAAATCGTCCCGAAGGCCCTGCAGCAATAGCATGATTAAATTTTCGATGCAGATCAAAATAAAAATGCGTGTTCGATATATTATGGTCAATAATTATGTATATCAGACATATGCATCATACATATTACTTCTATTGCATACACTTGCAAATCAGTTATATATCATAATCATAAAATATATGATTATATAACAAAAACAACGACTGCAAATATGTAAAATACGGACTGCATCTAGCAGGCCAGTAAACATATGATACGTGTATAATTATAATGTTTTGATTGACAAGATTTTTTCAATAAAATTTTAAAATCCTAATGTTAAATGCCTAAATTCTTCTGAATAACGATTGAATACGTGACCCATTTAAAAATTATTTTAAATTGTTTCAATAAACATTACACAAGTGTGAATTTCATTGATCATACCATGCTGTTTTGACTTTGAAAAACATATTAATATTTCAAGGATTTTAGGTGCAAGCACAAACGGATTACGCAGGTCAAAAAATGTAATTAAATGTCTGAAATATCCCTGTAAAAGTAGGGTTAAAATCTGAAACCAGAATTCCTGAGGATAATTGGGTCATTTAACTATATTTTTGGACCTGCATAATTAATTTAAACCTCATGTATCAGTCGTCTAATATTTTAACCTAGTCCATGGTTTATATGTTTGCCCGGTCTTACGACTAATTCGTAGCTATGGGAATTCCAATTCCAGAATTCCAGGTAATCTTAGCCCTCTCTTTCTTCATCACCATTTCTGCAACAAATGATTTCTTACTTTCTGACTACAAACTCAATCAAAGTCACCATAAAAACTTCCATTTCAAACTCCAAAATCACCCCAAAAACTGTGGCTATCCAGGCTTTGATCTCACCATCACCTCGCCGGAAAATATAGCCTCTCTCACTCTCCCCAACTCCGGTGAATTCTCCGTTCGTGATATCGATTACCTCAAACAACTCCGGCGAATTCTTCTTGTAATGGCCACTTCTTCTTTAACAATAACCAAGGAGATGATCATGAACACGTGTTCCGTAATCTTAAAAAAGGCGATTCCGGTGAGCTGGCCGGATCAGAATGATAGTATCGCCGGAGATCTTTCACTTTCATGGAAGAACCTTCATGGATGTGTAGACTGTGAGAAAAAAAACACCCTACGAATTGGTTGCTTGTTTCCAATAATGCAACCAAAACAGGTAATGATATTTCGGTCGTACGTGATTCTTTAGAATTTGCTTGTTTGATAATTTTTAAAACTAAATTAGGCCCTAGTTGTTGGAGCTTATAAATAGAACAATTTAATTTAATTTATTATAATTCAGTTCAGTTTTATTCAATTCAGTTGAGTTTAGTTCAGTTTAGTCTAACAAATAAATAATTTGATCAAATATAGGTAAATTCAGAAATAATAATTTTATTTTTCAGTATATTATTTTTCACTTCAGTAAGAATAAACTCAGACAAACATATCTAAATGACGACTATGATTCCAATTTCATGCCATCTATGAAAAGAAAAACTCAAAAAAAAAAACATTTGTACATATTAACATAATGCCAATTGCTTCATATTATAATGTCAACTACATGAGATTCTTCATTGATTTCATCATTTTACAGGATCTATATTTTAAGCAATTGTAATTATATTTGAGTTGAGAAATTCATCTTTTTCTAATTTGATAATTATATGTACATTTCTCGTCTTACCAATTTTTTTAAAGTGCGACGCTCTTAATAATTATTAACTCAAGAAAAGTTATCTGATAAAATTTTGCACTGTTTTTATAGGTACCAGACCTTCGATGGCTTCGGCTTCCACAGTCCATTTTTTTCTGATCCTATATGCTTCGATTATAGTACTGATCTGTGTTTGCGGGGCGTGTTCGTCGGAAAAAGATCGCCGGAATAGAGTTATCCAGGGCCCTGCTGCAATAGCACCACCCCGTGAACCCACCATTCCACCGCCGGCGGGAATAACACCACCATCTACTGTGTAAATAAATTCATTAAGCATTGACAACATGCATTTTCAACGAACTATCACTGTATATATAATTATATATGAATAAAAGAATGCTGAAGGATGGAGTGAATTTGAAAATGAATGTTTATTTTAAAAGCGTATATTTTTAATATCTCACTTTGTCCAGTAAGATATTAATTATAATGTTTATAATTTCTTAATTTTGTCGTTTCTAATATTTATATATTTACCTATCACCGTCCATCGAAAATGTTGAGTACATTTCATATTTAGGAAAGCTGGATTTTCAACTGATTTTGCCTTTGTCTTTTTATAATAAATAAATTTATTAATTAAAATTCCTACATTCGTTCTAGTTGATTCTTTTAAGGATTAGGTTTTTAAACAATATATATTTGAAGTCGGTAAAGGCCTAATTATAATTATAACCTATTAACATAAGAATTGCATAGTTTGTGAATTTTTTTACCTCATTGGCTATTAGTAAATTTGATGATGATATTTCTTATATACATACTCTTTTGAGAAAATTATAAAATAAGTGTGCAGTTTAACCCGACACAAGATTGTACTTGCTGATAATTAGGGTATTTGTAATATTTCGTTTTTTGTTTCTGGAGAATATTAGTGTTTTTTGGATCTTTTGGTTGTACTTTTCAATTGTGAAGGTTAACTTTAGGGAAACGAACCCTTCAGCACTTGCAACGCACTCGAGGCCGAATGCAAATTTTTTGTAGGTCTAAAAAGATGTATTTCCTGAATGAAAAGGTAAAACATGTTAGATATGAAGATAAACAATTTTCTAGAGTTAAAAGGATAAATTCTCAAAATAAAAAGGTAAAAGGATGGAGTATATACCGCTTCCTTGAGTAAAAAGGATTTATTCTACGGCTATATATACAGACCCTGCCTATACCTATCTCTTCATCAATTACAATTTGTCTATTCCAATCAACAATCAATGTCTACGTCCAAGAAGATGATCGTTTTGAAAAGTTTCGATGGTGAGACCTTTGAAGTCGAGGAAGCAGTAGCGCAACAATCTCAGACAATCAAACATATGATTGAGGATGATTGTGCCGACAACATCCCCGTTCCTAATGTGACAAGCAAGATCCTTGCAAAGGTTATTGAGTACTGCAAACGCCACGTGGACGCACAGAAGACTAACGAAAGCGGTGAGAAGGCTTCTAGTGAAGAGGATCTTAAATCCTTCGATGCTGAATTTGTCCAAGTGGACCAGGGTACCCTCTTCGATCTTATTTTGGCTGCCAATTACCTGGACATCAAGGCACTCTTAGATCTCACTTGCCAAACGGTTGCTGATATGATTAAGGGTAAAGATCCTGAAGAAATTCGCAAGACTTTCAACATCAAGAATGATTTTACTCCCGAAGAGGAAGCTGCGATTCGTAATGACAATGCATGGGCATTCGAAAATTGAACTCAACTCTATTAATAATTTACTTATTATTATTATTAATCATAGTTATGGATGGAAAGAAGTTTCATTGTATCTTTTAAAAATAATCCCTTTATATATATATATATATATATATATTTTTATATATTAAGGGAAATATTAGGGTTAATAGAATTTTAATTTGTAATTGATGAAAGTCATATTAGGGTTTCATGATATTCTATTCATATGTGTGTGTTTTCAATTAGATAAAGTCGTATTTTGCTTCTAATTGTGTAGTTGGTGAAGCAAAATAATAACCAACTACACAATTAGAAGCAAAATACGACTTTATCTAATTGAAAACACACACATATGAATAGAATATCATGAAACCCTAATATGACTTTCATCAATTACAAATTAAAATTCTATTAACCCTAATATTTCCCTTAATATATAAAAATATATATATATATATATATATATAAAGGGATTATTTTTAAAAGATACAATGAAACTTCTTTCCATCCATAACTATGATTAATAATAATAAGTGTAAATGCAGAGAAACTTCATTAACATTGGCAAAAATTCGTTTATTGCAAAAGTGTGAAGTTGAAGTTTTGACTTTTAATATATATAAATACACATAAAATATTCATATATTTATATATATATATAAATACACATAAAATATTCATATATACTTCCGAGCAATGGAAAATCCAAGAACCATAATTCATGTAATTTTAGCCCTCTCTTTCTTCACCACAATTTCTGCAACAACAAAGGATTGCTTAGTTTCTGACAATAAACTGAACCAAAGTTACCAGAAAAACTTCTCCATAAGGTTTCCGTTCAGAGTCCAAAATCACCCCAAAAACTGTGGTTTCCCCGGCTTTGATCTCACCATCACCTCGCCGGAAAATATCGCCGTCCTTAATCTCCCAAACTCCGGCGAGTTCTCCGTTCGCAGCATCGATTATACCTCAGACAACAAATCCAGCTCTATGATCCTCTCGGCTGCCTTACAAACAGGCTCATTACCTTAAACTTATCTTCTTCACCTTTCATGGTTTCCTATTACAGAAACTACACTTTCCTAAAATGTCCACCGGAGATTGTTGTGTCCAAGTTCACCGCCGTTGATTGCCTGAGCAACTCCACCGCCACCGTGATGGCCACTTCTTCGTTTTCTGTAGGTAAGGAGATGATGAACGCGTGTACGATGATGTTCGTAAAGGCGATTCCGGTAACTTGGCCGGATCAGAATGATAGTCTCGCCGGAGATCTTACGCTGTCATGGAGCCTTCCTGAATGTGCAGATTGTGAGAAAAAGGGCAATTTATGCGAGTTTGCAAATGGTTCTTATACGGATCAGATTGCTTGTTCACCAAAAACAGGTAATGATTTTTAAGTGATTCTTGACAATTTTTTCTTTGATTTTTTTTTTTTTTTGGGTTTTATTTCAAACAATGACATGAAAATAATTCTATTTTATGTCATCTAATTAATTAAAATTAAATGGACGTGGTTTTAGTTGATGGTCAATGGTTTCGTCTATTGTCAACTCTCTTATAAAATGAAGAGAAGTTCACTTTCGCTATAAAATTCTTGTTTAAGTCTAGAGTAACGTGTGGACTTTGAATTTACTTGTTATACAATCGAAAGTATGTTGAAGGTTCTTTCAAAATATTGAAAAAATAGCAAATAAAGATAAAGAGAAAAAAATAAGAACATCGAATATATATGGTTTACCAATGATTGGATACATTCACGGGTGGAATACATATTACATTAGACAGCTAATCAAATTACAGATGTTTTGATCATCTAACACTTAGAAAATAGAATGAAAACAAGTCTTATATAGAGGTTATTTCACTAAACTTTAGGTACTGAGTTTGAAAACACACATTTGAACAAAATCACCGACGCTCCAATAAAAAGGTAACCCATTGAGACCTCATACTAACTTACAATAGCGATTACTTCGATATTTAAAACATATACCGACAGATCCATTTATAATAATATATAAATGTACTTGCAAATTTCGATGAATTCAATTTGAAGTTCATAATATATGTACTTACAAATATTTATGATTTGATTTGCAGCAAATTATCGTCCTCCGACGACAATTGCGATCATTTTCATGAGTATTTCTGGTGCACTCATCCTGTTTAGTAACATGTATTTGTTGTGGTATTGCTTTTGGCATTATTTTTGGATTCCGAAAATGAGAGATTCAAATCATGCCATCCCTCAAGGCCCTGCGCCGGCAGCACCATCATCGATCGGTGTCAATAACACCATATATTACTCGTCTCAGTCGATATTACACACTTTCTTTATATTCTGTTATAATAAATTTTACACAGTCTCATCCAACATTTTATATTATTATAAAAAATTAGGTTAATCTATTTCTTGTGTCTAAAAGGATATATTATATTTGAATAAAAAGCTAAAACAATATTAGCTATGGGATAAACAATTTCCTAGACCTAAAAGGATAAGTTGTCCAAACAAAAAAGGTAAAGAGGACTGGATTTACAGTTTCCTCGAGTAAAAAGGATATATTTTATGGCTATATATACAAACCTTGCTCAAACCTTTGTCTCCATCAACTACAGTTTGTCCATTCCAATCAACAAATAATGTCTACATCAACGAAGATGATCGTTTTGAAAAGTTCCGACGGTGAGACCTTCGAGATTGAGGAGGCGGTAGCGCAAGAATCTCAGACAATCAAGCATATGATTGAGGATGATTGTGCTGACAACATCCCCGTCCCCAACGTGACTAGCAAAATCCTTGCAAAGGTTATTGAGTACTGCAAACGCCACGTGGATGCGCAGAAGACTGACGAGAGCGGTGAGAAGGCTTCTAGTGACGAGGATCTGAAATCATTCGATGCTGGGTTTGTCAAAGTGGATCAGGGTACCCTCTTTGATCTTATTTTGGCTGCCAATTACCTGGATATCAAGGCACTCTTAGATCTCACTTGCAAGACGGTTGCTGATATGATTAAGGGAAAAACTCCTCAAGAGATCCGCACCATTTTCAACATTAAGAATGATTTTACTCCCGAAGAGGAAGAGGCGATTCGTAATGAGAATGCTTGGGCATTCGAGTGAACTCACTTTTATTAATTTTAGTTGTTTATCGTGATTTTAAAATTAAATAAAAGTTCAAATTTATACAAGACACATACTGCGAATACTTATATGACTTATATTCAAGATTATTGTCAGCCTCAATTTTGTTAAATTTTGTGATTAAGTTTTTGTGCTCATGTTGATTTATATTGGCATAGTGTTGGATTGATATTAATGTTGCTTTAAAGTTGTTTAATTTAAAAATACTAGTGAAAACAAAACTTCTAATTATGTGACTATCTAAATCGCCACTAATTCTCAGTTTTTTATAAATAAAATCAAAATACAGTTTGACTTGGGAAAATATATTTATATTATTTACCTACTATATATATAAATATAGCTCTGGCACAAGTACATATATTTCTTTAAGCTATGGAAAATCCAAGAGCCATTTTCCAGCTTCTTCTCCCTTCCTTCGTATTCTCTCTCCTCATCATCACCGCCATTTCTGCAACAAACAATTGCCCAGTTTCTGAATTCAGACTAATCGAAAACGACAATACTTATCAAACAACTTTCCCTATAAGGTTCCCTTTCAAACTCCCAAACAACCCAAAACACTGTGGTTTTCCCGGCTTCGATCTCACCACCACCGCCGCCAGAATCCCCACCGTGAACCTCCCATTCTCCGGCGACTTTTCGGTACGAGATATCGATTATCATTCGCAAGAAATCCATCTCTACGATCCTCTTTCCTGCCTCCCAAACAGGCTCTTAACCTTAAACTTATCATCATCTCCTTTCACAGCAGCTTATTACAAAAACTACACCTTTTTAAGTTGTTCGCCTGAATCTGTTCTGTCCAAATTCACCGCCATTGATTGCCTGAGCAACTCCACCGCCGCGGTTTTGGCCACGTCTTCTTTAACTCTGGCTAGGGCGATGAATATCTGTACGATAATGTTTGAGAAGTCGATTCCGGTGACTTGGCCGGACCGGAATGATGATTGGTACTCAGCTCAGCTCAATGGAGATCTTACGTTGTCATGGAATGTTCCTGGATGTTCTGATTGTGAGCAGAAGATGCAGTTTTGTGGGTTTGCTAACAGTTCCAGTACTGAGATTGTATGCTTCAAAGCTCCAAAAACAGGTAAAAATCTTCTCTTTTAGTGATGTTTTTTTGAATTTGTTTAAAATAAGATGCATCGTACAAAATTCTCATTTCGACGACTTGAACTTTTATCACAAGTATGTGAATTGTATTAGAAAATTGTTTTTATCTGTTCCGTGATAAGATATGATACATATAGCCGACTTTGTGATCAGACCAATATATGTATCTTGAGAATTTGCTTCATATTTTTTTTTTTGGAGAATTAGGTTGTGTTTGCTTGAGTTTCTAATTAGACCAGTTCAATGCATCTCTGTTTTATTCAATTTACTTTAGTTTAGTGTGCAACAAAAACAATAATTTAATCAAATTTATATAAATTTAAATATGATGATTCTATCTTCAATACATCAATTTTCACTTAATTTCAGTTCAATTCAGTTAAATTTATGACAATGCAGATGAGGTCGGTAAGAAAAAAGTTCGGACAAACAAGACCTAAGAATATTGATGTGAACATGACAATATTTTAACTTAGTAAAATGCAACAAACTTCAGATTTTTGTTGGTCAAAACTCCAAATATAGCTAGATTGGGACAATAATACTATAAATAATCCCCATAGGATCACATTGAATAATCAAATTAGACACAGTGGTATATAATTTCATAATGCTTATGGCCAATTTGCAAAAGAATGTCAACTCGATTGAGCTGGCAATTAACCAGTTTCTTATTTTAATTCTCTAACCAGTTTAAATTTATAGTGATAGTTCCGTAACATTTTCAAACAACGTTCATATAATTTTGCTATCGGTTTTAAACGGTGAGTTAATTAAAAAAATTTATTGCATTTTTTCGTGCTCTTCTTTATGAAAATAATTAATCATTGTCTGAATATAATGGTGAAATATCACAGAATTAGTGTCGTGAAAGACCAACTTTTAAAATTTTCTATGTTTCTGTTTAAACAGTGTATTACATATTATTTAATTTAAAATTTACATAATTTGCATTTTTTTTTGAAACATATTATTTTATATTTTATCAGTACTGGTAATTTCATAATCTTAAAAAAAAAAAGACTTCTAAGAGACTTTTTGCCGATATATTATTAACGTTCATATGATTTTGCCACCAGGTTCAAACCGAATGCGTTTGTTCAGAATCATCATCGCATCTTTCGTGCTGCCATCCATACTCGCTTCAACAGTCGTATGGTGCGTCGTATACGGAGCAACCCGACGAGCAAACCGAAGCAGAGCTCAGATCTCCGCCGCCATCGCCGCCGCAGAAAATGCACAGCCACCGTCCACCACCGCCGTGGTGCCGCCGGGTCTCGACGACTCCACCATCGAAACCTACAAGAAAGTGGTCCTCGGCGAGAGCCTGCGACTTTCCGGTCCTAATGGCCGGACTTGCTCAATCTGTATAACTGATTATAATCCGAGAGAGACGATCAGATGTATGCCTGACTGTGAGCATTGTTTTCACGCTGATTGTATCGATGAATGGCTGCGAATGAATGCCACGTGTCCGGTTTGCCGGAGTTCTCCGGCGAGATCTGTAATTATAGATGTATGATTATGAAATGTAGTTCAGATTTTTTGATATGACCTTCAATTTTTGGAGTGCTCATTTGATTTTCTATACTAAGTTTAGGGTTTGATGTAATGTAACAATAGATATGTAAATATTGGAACTTGGAAGCATTCTTTTTGTTGAATTTCGCATGATTGGCACCGTTAACTAAAAAACACTATCTAACGACAAGTAAACCCGGCATGGCACGTATATAGGTTACCTGCTTGTGTGAGACCCCTTTAAAAATTGAGCCCTCATTTTTTGGAATGTTATAGTGTAAAAAATATAGATATTTATATTTATGATATCCTTATTGATATTAATTCCGAATTTAAATTTGAAAATATGATATATTAACATGTTTTTCAGCTTACAAACGAATAAGGTACATAATTAAATGTGATAATATTTTAAAATAAATAACAGCTTAATATACATATTTAAAATTTAAGGCCCTCAATTTTTAAAATTTTACTTTAGACCTCATAATTCCCAGGTTAGGCACTGGTCGACAAGTTTGACCATTAATAACATTTGTTTTATATATTAACAGAATTTAAGGTTAGGTACATTTACAATTTCCTCCCTGATTTGTAATAGGACCTTCACATACTAAGTCGACCATCATAGAGTCAGATATGACCTGTAATACGGGGATATAATCAGAATTTCCAAGAAGTCGGGGTACAATAGGACTTTCCGAAAATTCAAAATTACAATGAGATTTATCCAAGAACTATGAGATAGTTTTTTAGGCCTTCTATACGCAGTCCGTATTTTGCTTATTTGCAGTCCGTATTTTTTTAAATAATCATATATACAATGATTCTAATATATAACTGAATTGCAAGTGTATGCAATAGAAGTAGTATATATGATCCATATGTATGATATACATTATTATTGACCATATCATATATATTGAAGGCGTATTTTTATTTTGGACTGCAAAATAAGCAAAATACGGACTGCATCTAGCATACCCCTAGTTTTTCCTTTTTAAAAATGACTTAGTTAGGCATTAGTTGGGCTTTTAGAACTGAACCGAAACTAATTTGGCTCGGTTTGTGGCATAATTTCCTTTTCCTTAATTAGTTGGGCTTTTAGAACTGAACCGAAACTAATTTGGGCTCGGTTTTCCGGGTACCCGCTTATGATATAAACCCAAGAGTCTTCGTCGTCCCCTCCAAATTACCAGTTCCCAGATAACACGCTCGCACACAGTAATTATCCAAAAAACTCCCAAATCGAATCATCCATGGCCATGGAGATGAATCAGCTAGGAGAATCAGAAATTCATCAGGTCCTGGTGAAGCTCCTCGATGGCACCCACAGATTCCTCAATTTCAAATCCCCAAATATCACCGTCCAAACCCTAAAGCACAGAATCGAAACCCTAACCTCAGCCCCCGCCAGCCAACACCTCCTCCTCCTCAACCACCGCGCCTTGCCGGAGGAGGAGGGAGAGACTCTGAATTTGTCTGGAGATGGGGGTTTTCCGGCGGTGGTGCATCTCTCGGGGCGGCTCCTGGGCGGGAAGGGAGGGTTCGGGTCGCTGCTCAGAGGCACCGCGATGAAGGGGCATAAGAAGACGGACAATTTTGATGCTTGCAGGGATATGAGCGGGCGCAGGATCAGGCATGTGAATACGGAGAAGAAGCTCGAGGAGTGGAGGGCGGGGGCGGGGGATCGGCTGCTGGAGAAGGCGGCTGAGGACTATATCAAGAAGAAGATGAAGGAGGCGGCTAAGAAGGGGCTCGGGAAGGGCGCTGAGGTGGAGAAGTATGTGCAGAAGTATAACGCGGATTCAAAGAAGTGTAGCGAGGAGCTTGAGAAGTCTGTTAGGGAGTCTATGAAGAGGAAGCTGAGCTCAGCTGGGACCAGTAAATCCAAGAAGCTGAAGATGTGGTAAGTTGCTGAAACTTTGTTTGATCTTTTATGATTAAATGCATAATGTTTATGTGACTGTTTTGCGGTGTGTGCTGATCTTTTGCATAAAAGTTAATTCTTTCATCAATTTTTTGAGTTGCAACTTGAAGATTGTGTGGTATTTCGATATTTGATTTTTTGGATGCCAAAGTCGTATGCTTGTGAGTTACATTTTGCGAAGTAGTTACGTAGGCTGAAAGATTGTGTATTGCGTGTTTGGCATGGCATATACTAGTTTTGTTGGTTGAAAGATTTTGCGTGTTGTGGTAGGATTTTGTTTTTTCCTTCTATTTCATGATTTGAGGATTTTAGGTTCTTTTATTGAGACGATTTGGCTATTTTTGCTTCTCCCTGTGTCAAAGTTTTAATCTTTATTGATCATGCCAACTGACAATGCCATGTCCAGGTATGGGAAGAATTATATTGGAATGAGTGATAGCGAGGGTTATAGTGAAGATGAAGATGAAGATTACAACTACTCCGTTGTTCTTGGCAACGGGTATCATTCGGACTCAAGTGAAGAAGCTAAAGCCTCCCATGTTGCGAGTTACGGTGGAGTCTCAGAGAGTTTTTCATCTGATGAGGAGAAGGCTTCTGTTGAAGAGATTCAAGAAGCTGAGGAGAATGAGGTTTCTGCCGAACAGAATATGCTGACATCAGTTGTGGAAAGTGAAGTCGAAGAAGTCGTCAAGACCTCAGTTTTGCCCATCGTGGACGAATCTGCCCCTGCAACCAGCAACACCAATGGAGCTTTGGCTGATGCAGAACCCATGGATGTAGAGAAGCCTCTCAATTTTGATGAGATCAATTCAGCAGCTGATCTAGAGGTACCTTTCTTTATGCATCTTCATAACAAAACAATATTTTCTGTTTCTTGTATTCCGATTATCCGATCTAACATTCTCCTATCAAACTATAGGTTCTCGGGATGGATAGGCTGAAATCTGAGCTTCAAACACGAGGTCTGAAATGTGGAGGTACTTTGCAGGAACGTGCTGCCCGACTCTTTCTACTCAAAACTACACCAATTGAGAAGCTCCCCAAGAAATTACTCGCCAAGAAGTGAAGGTGCCCTAGCTTTCATTACTTTTGAACCATGCTATTAACTACGCAAGCGTTTTAACTTCATATAACGAAAAAACATGTTAATGCCTCGGTCATGATAAACTTGTATCAGAAATTGGTGACCAAGGTTTGTACTTTGTAAATCTACCTAAGAATGATACTTGCTTTGGTTTGAATATCAGTTTTTGTTTCATTGTGAACTACTAAGAGTAAAACTGTTTGTGTAATGTTCAGTTTGCCATTGTCGTCGAGAAGATTTGGTCGATGATTTGTTATACTTTCGATTGATTCTGTGAATACTTTCTTCATTTTGTTGAAATTTTGTTGGAAATTTCTTCATTTTGTTGCAAATAGACCTTGTCAGCAGAGGACATCATAGACCTTCTCAGTGCAGAAGATCACCTTCAAGCCTTTCTTGATCTTCCACTCCATGAGCTTGAGGTGGTCGATGATCCGTCCCAGCGGTGGCGCAAAGAAGTAGGCTTCAACAACGTAGTACTCCTCATCGCCCTCGTCCTCGGGATCGCTAAACAGCAACGACAGAAGATGAGCCCAGTCTGACCTAACCAGATTCTCAATCCCTTCATAACTGTAACTCTTTACCTTGTACTTCACCTTCATTTCATCGAGCACCATCCCGACCATCTTCTCGACGTAATCTTGAACCTCGGATTACGTCTTCTCGACGTAACCGTTGGAGTATCTGATCTCGTCCATGTACTTCTTCTCGTACTTGTATTCCTCTGGGATTTCGTCCAGCATCTCGTAGCTACGTTTGATGTAATAACTAGCGCAGAGACTGCGTTCCCTTTTGGTGATGTTGCATGCCGGAATCATCCGTTCCAAGTACAGTGCGAAGTTCCCGTCCAGCTCCTTTGACACTATATATTTCTTCTCCTTCTTCTCGGTGAGAGGATTCCGGCAGCTCTGCCGAGGTCGGAGAGTCATTCCTTCTAGGGAACAGTGAAGATTCAGGCCGAGTAATCACGGGCGGCGGAAAAGCCTTCTTTTTGGAGACATGTTTGACGGTCTTCTTCAGATCTTCCACCGGCGACGGAGTTTTGGAAACTCCGGCAGAACCTTTCGGAGAGCCGGATCGCTTGACGGACTTCTTCATTGCTGAGAGGAATTTGGGAGCGTTTTCGATTTGATGGCTAGGGTTTAGTAGAATGCGGATATGCTTAAATCTCGATAAATAAAGTTTGATAAAAAAAATCTTGATAAATGAATGATTGATAAATAAATAAATAAATAAATAAATAACTAGACAAATTACTTCCATAAATAAATAACTCAAGACAAATAATTGTTTGATATTAATTAATATAGTAAAAAATTACATAAAATTCATAACATATAATTTTTTTGATGTTGATATTTTTTTCTCCATCTATAAAAGTCAGAAAACAGGCAAAAAAGTTAAGTTTCATATTTTCTATCAATATATTGAACACAAGAAATTCTCGAGTTTTAATGATTCGATCATCCGATTATAATTTCATAACTCTATTCCATTATCATTTTGGATAGTGTCGTATACCTAAATCAAATTCTACATACAGGACATGTCCTATTAACCTTCAACCACTCATCTATACACTCAACGTGAAAATAATGCTCACATTCCGGCAGCCACCGCACCGCCGCTCCGGCGACGTACTCATCCAAACAAATGCAACACATCACATCCACCAAAAGCTTCCCTTGCCTCTCATCCAGAACAGCCCTCGGGTACGACTCGATCACCGACTCGTCCAAACCCGGTTTAACCGCTGGCTCCTGCATTACCACCATCTCCGCCGTAGCGCCGCCGGAGATGATACCCCGGCGCCGCCTTTCCTTCTCGAGGAGCCCTCGCACGCAGAGGACGAGCATGAAGAAGAAGGGAAGGATCACTAACGGGAGAAAGATGGCAAATCCGACGACTCTCGCGAACTTCCGCCACCGTTGGTACGCGGTGTCGCTGACGTCATTTTCCGTGCAGATGATGTCTCCGGGGGTGGCGCCGCCGCTGCAGAGGCCGCCTTTGGCCTCGCAGCTTTTGCAGTCGGGGTCTTTCCAGGAGAGGGTGAAGGTTGTGGAAAGACCGAACACTTCCAGGCCGCCGGTGACCGGAACGGCGACGGTTGCTATGACTTCACACGTGATATTCAGCAGCGGTGACGGGGGATTGTCGGAGGAAGGTAAGGCGGCGACGGAGGAGACGGGGTTGCTCAGGCAGCTGATCGCCGTAGAAAACGCCTCTATGATATTTGTTGGACATTTCACGAAAGTGTAGTTCTTGAAATTTTCACCTGAAAAAAAAATTACATGTTAATAAACATACAAATTTACTATTTAGAAGACCGAATTATTTTTATAGGACTAGTTTTAGACATAAATGACTGATCTTAATAATTTAAAATTATAATTTTATAAAGGGTATTAATTTTCATCATTTCATCAAAATAAATTAGGAGAGTATGACATTAATTTATAATCTCTCAACCCATTTACTACTTTCGATACATTATTTTGAATAGAATCGAATGAAAGTAAGAACTAATAGCAATATGATTGAACTAAATTAAGTTAATTAAATTATATTTCATCTGAATAAGATGAAATGAAACTAAAAAAAAAAACAATTCATAAGATGAAACATAATTTATAAAGTAGAAAACGCAATAGCTTAGAGAATGTCATTTTCCTCCTAATATTTTAGAAACTACAAAATTATGAAATACATAAAACAATTTCTTAAGTTTTTTTCATCTATTTAGTTAATTATTACCTGAAAATGGCGAAAATGGAGAAGAATTCGAGGAATTTGACAGCACCTTCAACAGTCGGCCTGGAAGGCATCCATCTGGATCTTGAAGCTGGATTTCCTGTGTTTCATAATTCAAACCTCCGACGTAGAACTCGCCGGAATTCGGAAGGTCCAAAACGATGTTTTCGCCGGAATTGCACCGCACGTCGAATCCCGGGTACCCGCATTCTTCCCGGGTCTCATTCATAAACTTAAAAGGGTATCTAACGTAGGCCTTAGATCCACACGTGAAGCTCGAGCAGTAATCTTCATCATTCCCAGAAGTTGCAGAAATTATTACACCAGAAAATGAAAACAGTGTGCCAGTGAAGATGAAGAACACAGAGAAAATTTTCATATTGTCTGAATTTAAATTCATTTAAAGAAAAGATCAAGAATAAATCAACTTTTTCTTGGTGGGATTTTTCATTTGTTTTGGGTGGGCTGTCTAATTCGGGCAACACCATAATTATGTAATTACATTATGAAAATGAAGTTCTAACTTTATGTGTTTTGGACAGGAGAACAGGATTTATCCGACTGAGATTAAGAGTGATTATATTCTCATTGGAAGTTACACCTTCTTCTATGTGAATGCACACCAAGAACTATGTTTTCTGTGTCAATCTGATAAATCCGGTCGTATTTTCACCGCAGATATTTAAAACTTGACCATATTCCGTGATATTTATGCGTGATGGAAGTCGATGTCAAAACAACAAATTATTAAATTTGTCCCCAAAGTATTAAAAAAATTATATTATATTACGAATTTATGCAATCCTCATGTTTCTCAATAATTATTAATTTATGTTCCTATTTGAATTCAGGTCGATTATGATCTCCATAAGAAACCAAATCACAATCGATATACAAAAGAGAAGAAGGTAAGAAATCAAATTATAATTGAAATACAAAAGGGGAGAAACTGATTTATAATCGAAATACAAAAGGGGAGAAACAGAATCATAACCGAAACAAAATTAAACCCAGCAAGAGGCGAAGGGGAACAAATAAAAAAGGTAAAAAGGTAAAACATTAGACGAAACACTGAACAAAAAATTGGGCGAAAGTTTGGGTCAGGAAAAAAAGTGAATATATAATTATTTAATATTAACATAGGGATAATGTCTAATTTTTTTACTATAGTGAACTTATTTAAATCGAATATAAACATTGAATTTCTTCGATGTTTATGTTAATAACAAACCTAGTAAGATATACATTAAAGTTTGAGATACTCTGAGTATATTTGTGTGAGACAAATAGAGTATATTATTTCAAAGATTCTGAAAAATATTTAGGATTGTTTTTACAATAAAAAACTCGATTTAAAGATATGTCGGTGTGATGACGATTCAATAATTGGATTATTTTGGAGTTCTTATGATGGAATAAATGTTGTAACTCATTTTTTTGTGAATTTTGCGAAGACGATCCCTCCTTATTGTTTAATGTATATTAGTGTCTTCTTTCAATCAATTTTTGATAGATCGTATATATGACCATGAAACTTGTAAGTGAAATCATTTTTCATCAAAAAATATGCTTATCAACTTCTTTTAATTATATTCAAATCTTAAATACTCTAATATTTTTATATGATTCGTAGGATGATAAGAGAGATTCAAGGGGAGAGAATTTTAATATTTAGTTCAGTTAAACATGTCTATATTTCTTCTGTTAGGTTAAATATAAGGGCTCGATATATGCAGGTCCAGTTTATTTCAACAGGTCTAATGGAAGTGAGAAAATATCATAACTACCCTTCATTAGTTCATTGATTGTTTACAAATAAATTTCAATGCCTAACCCGTTTATGTAATCATTGAATACACACCCAAATTATAAATTATTATTTCGTGAATTATAATACATATTTAAGAATGATATTATTGTCACTTCAGATTTAATTTGGACTCGGTGAAGTAAATTAGTCCTCCATATATATAGAATCACCCTACATATTAGCCATCAGATCATGATCTAAGCAATATGAAGAATAAAGTAAGAAACTAAGAATAAATCACTTCGATAATGAGTTGAGTGAGTTTCATCTGTAACAATATAAACCCTATGGTTATAAATGTCCATCATAACAAACCTAGGGTTCGTGAATTAAATGTAGGATATATATATATATATATACACACACGTTAGAAAAGTAATGTGAATTGCTACTAATTCATAGTTTGAAACCATATAAAACTTTAGATTAAACACTTTACTAATTTAATTTAAAAAGAAAATATTATAGGCAGTGCTATATTTTAGTCGTCGTCGTCACTGCAACTGTCACTGGTGGAAATCGGTGGTGGAAGCGCGGAGGGAAAGCATGGCGGGGAAACCGAAACATTTTTTTCATTCCGGCACCGCCTTTCCCTGTGGAGGAGCCTTCGCACGCAGAGAAAGAGCAAGAAGAAGAAGAGAAGGATCACTAACGGAAGAAAGACAGCAAATCCGACGATTCTACCGAACTTCCGCCACCCTTGGTGCGCGGTGGCGCTGACTTCATCTTCCTTGCAGAGGACATCTCCGGCGGTGGCGCCGCCGCTGCAGACGCCGCCCTTGGCCTCGCAGCTTTTGCAGTCGGGGTCTTTCCAGGAGAGGGTGAAGGTGGTTCCGAGTGTGAACGCTTCAGGGTTGCCGGTGATCGGAACAGCGATGCTTGTGATGACGTCACACGTGAGATGCAGCAGCTGCGACGGGGGATTGTCGGAGGAAGCTAAGGCGGCGACGGAAGAGACGGGGTTGCTCAGGCAGCTGATCGCCGTAGTAAATGTATCTATGATATTTGTTGGACATTTCACGAAAGTGTAGTTCTTGAAATATTCACCTGAAAAAAAACAATATAATGAATATTAAAATTCACTTTTAGCATATCAAAATATTTCTACATGACCAGTTTTTATTTAAAAATTCACTATATATTAGTATTTATCGTCAAAAATGGGGTCTTAGGGTTTATCTAGATCTGATATTATAGCTCAATTCAATTTACTAAAATTATTATTTGGTAATAAAATTTGGATTAAATTAATTATAGTAATTCTATTTATCAGTTTATGAATTTAACCTCATTTTCAGTACCTCAGTTCATGATTGATTGAGCGAAAATAACTTTAGAAGAGTATGGCATAAATTTACAACTCCTCAACCAATTTGCTACTTTCGATACATTATTTTGAATAGAATCGGATCGATTAAAGTAACAACTAATATATTATAATATGATTAAATTAAATTAAGTTAATTAAATTAGAATTCATCTAAATGAGATGAAATGAAACTAAAAAAGAATTCATAAGATGAAACATAATTTATAATGTATAAAACGCAATAGTCACTACCAGAAAGTTGGACGCTCGTTGCAGCGGTATTATCGTGTTTTTCAACGCTTTTAGTCCCATAAGGACCGCTTCCTATGTGACCGGTGCAAGGCTATGGTAAAAGCGCTGAAATACCAATGCTAGGACCCACGAACCATGTGACATTGTTGACTGGACATTCCACTTATTCGCCTACTAAAATTGACCAAATCTATCAACGCTTTGACTTTTAAGAAACGCTGAAACATGTAAATAAAAAATAAAATAAAAATTGGGGAATCAAATTTCAAAATTCCCCAATTTGGCTGATTAATAAATAGAAAATTGCTGATATAAAAATAATAAAATTCTATATATATCAATAATCAAAACTGTCACATACAAATATGAAAACGCTAATTCTATCCTTCTACATCAACAAAAAAATCTCATTAGCTTCAAGAGAAATAAACCTTGCACTAAAACTAACTAATCTACATCGTAAGCCAAGAGAAAAACCTTCAACAAGGGGCTTCAATTTGCATTCCAACTAGCCAATATTTTTCTGCAGATAAATCCATGCAATAATCAAGACCTGCAAACAAGCATCCAAGTTCAAACCCACCAAATTGTTTTATATCTATCGCATCCAAAACACCATCTCATGTTTACATAAGTACAGGTGTGCAATTGGCAACTACTCCTAATTTGTTTCACTACCAATTCGATACAACTACATCTGCACATGCATCTCAACAATATTACAAATGCATGTTATGATTACAAAAAAAAAATTAGAGAACTCAGGATAGCAATTAATGCAAGAAACAAGCATTATCATACTTAAATCTCCACGAAACAAGCATTATCATACTTAAATCTCCACCTACAAGCATTAATGCAAAATGTGTTCTTCAACTATATAAAATGGTACCTTTTCAGCCTGCCAAGCTAAATGGCATGAAACAATTTCCATTAAGCATTAGTAGAAGTGTAGAACTATGAAAGCAGGCATAATTGCTGCTCTGAAAATAAAAAGGGGCCAGACATCGAAACAGAAAACATGAAAGACTAAAAGCAGAAAGCACAGATATGTAACATATTTGTAATTATTTGAGTATTCTTAGGTATATAAAATCAGAATACAATATGTTGGTGGAGATGTTTTTATGAAATCAACATCCAATATAAGTTGTTATTAACAGAAGTTTGGTGACTTTAACTTCTGATGAAAATTAGTTCGATATGGAGATTGCGACATCAGTAAAACACATGGCATTATAGCAATACCAAGTAGTGAAACGAACAAATATCCTGCAATGTTCATTCTAAGAAGCTCAACCAAAAAGCATTACATTCCTGCCTGGACCAAAACAATGCAGTCGACCAAAGTTCTTGTGTTCCAGTTCAAAACCTTCTCATGATCGACTCGGCACAATCCAAAGTAAAGTAACTACAAAAATATCCACACAAAACGACATCAAAACCAATACAAAAATCAGCTCGACCAAATTGAAGGGTCGAAAACATCATATTGAGATAACAAACATGTTGGAGGCATAAATAAACTGGTGGTAGGATTAATAAAAATGGACCCAAGCACAAAGTCTGTTTGCTAACCTGCAAGGAAAGTGAGGAAGACTGATAGTACATGTGCAACCACCTTAAACACCAGGGAAAAAACAAAGGGGTTTCATTGAGACTGAAAGTTTAGAACAATGAATGTAAAATACCCAAATGAGACACACACACCAACATATACAGATATGAAAATGAAAAAGCATAACAAATTTGTGAAGCCAAAACAAAGATGTTGTGGCAATTGAGCAAACAAAAATGCTAGATCTAAACCTGGATGCAGTGTTTGTGGACTCGGGCTGCGGTGAGACCGGCACCGATCCGATTCACGACCGCGGCGGAGTGGATATAGACTGCTCAGGCGCCTCCTCCTCCACCCAGAGCTGCTCGGAGACCCTAATTATCATCCGTATCACCCACTGCTTCTGGGTCCCGACCCTGAAGGATCACACCAGCATCCTCGCCGCCCCGGAGACCCGAATCACGACCCTGTCAAACGGCATGATGGTCGCCACTGAGGCTAATTTGACATCCGAAACTGCCTCGATTGGGTTGGGTCGTCGCCGGGTCGCGGTTCTTGGAGGGGTTGAGAAACAATCGATCGGAGTCAGGCAGAGAGGGGTTGAGAAACGAAGCTTTACAGATTCAGAAAGAAGATAAGGATTTTCAATATTTACATAAAGCGTCAACGGCTGAGATTAAGTAGAGCAAATTCAATTGACGGATCAGATCTTGCAATATAAAATAAATTTAAAATAATTCTGAATTGTTTGTATATATTTATGAAAATTACGCAATAGTTATATGTTGCTTTTTTGGAAACATACAAGTTTATATGAACTTATGAATTTTAATAATTTTATTACTAACTAAATACTTTTAAACGTAATCAATTTAAACAAAAATCATTGATTTTAACTTTAATATTAATTATATATTTCGATTAACACGATTCATGCATAAAATAGTGATAATGACACAGAAAACTCTCAATTGAAATTTATATATATTATAAATTCACCCCTATAATTTTATACTACTTAAAATGATATTGTGCACTTTACAACTTAATGATGAATGATTAGTAAAAATATTTCATTTTAGGTTATCACAAAATGGAATATTAGTATTGAAATATAGTGACTTTCATTGAGTTAATGCCAAAGTAAATTTACATTAAAAATGTCTTAGGCATAATAAAATTATTATAATAAAAAATATATAGATTTAAAAGTCAAAATTTGACATGTTCAAATTTTTATTGAACTAAACATTCATATCAGTGACATTTCATGGACTATAAGTTAGATTGTCTTGCAAACACTCAAATATACTTAATTTCATTTGGTAATGAAAGTAAATTGATTACGACTATAGTGGAATATGACTCCAAAGCATATATGTACACTTGAGTAACAAGTTATAGTCTTAGTAGTTAGTCATTCTCAGATTATTGATACTAAAGTTCGCACTACACGTACATTTCGATGAGACAATAACAGAGTAAAATTACAAAGAAAGTGTCATGTATATAATAGAATTAGCATAATCATCAAAACATCCGGGTTTGAAAGTAAAAAATTGATGTTTTATGACATTTTTTCGTTCATATCAATGGTAATTCATTGAATTTATGTTATAATATCATAGAAACACTCAAATTTACATAATTTCTTAATATTTGAAACAATTTGATCACAACTATCGTTGAAATATGACTGCAAAGTATATATACTTAACTACGTGTTATAGTCTAAGTAGTGCTTCTCTGATTCTTGCTACTAAAGTTCTCACTACACGTACATTTCACCGAGCCAATACCAAAGAAAATTTACATAAAAAGTGTATTATACAGTATATATTAACATAATCATTAAAAAAAACCAAGTTTAAAAATCAAAATTTGATATTTTATGATATCAAAATTTTATACCAAGAGCAGCAGTTAGTTGTTGCTATGGATACCAAGCAGCAGTTAGTTGTTGCTATGCATACCAAGAGCAGCAGTTAGTTGTTGCTATGTATAACTAGAGCATAATTTTATATGAATTTGGTCCACCAAATCAAACATTCAAATTCATTTGTAATTTAAATCACACTAAGAAACTATCGTATACATAATAAAATTATCATAGTCATAAAAAAATTAGTTTAAAAGTCAAAATTTTGATGTTTCATGGCATTTTTCAAATTTTTATTGAACTAAACATTCATATCAGTGACATTTCATGGACTATAAGTTAGATTGTTTCGCAAACACTCAAATATACTTAATTTCATTTGGTAATGAAAGTAAATTGATTACGACTATGGTGGAATATGACTCCAAAGCATATATGTACACTTGAGTAACAAGTTATAATCTTAGTAGTCATTCTCAGGTTATTGATACAAAAATTCGCACTACACCTACATTTCAATGAGACAATAACAGAGTAAATTTACAAAGAAAGTGTCATGTATATAATAGAATTAGCATAATCATCAAAACATCCGGGTTTGAAAGTAAAAAAATTGATGTTTTATGACATTTTTTTCGTTCATATCAATGGTAATTCATTGAATTTATGTTATAATATCATAGAAACACCCAAATTTACTTAATTTCATTAATATTTGAAACAATTTGATCACAACTATCACTGAAATATGATTGCAAAGTATATATACTTAACTACGTGTTATAGTCTAAGTAGTGCTTCTCTGATTCTTGCTACTAAAGTTCTCACTACACGTACATTTCATCGAGCCAATACCAAAGAAAATTTACATAAAAAGTGTATTATACAGTATAAATTAACATAATCATTAGAAAAAACATAGTTTAAAAATCAAAATTTGATATTTTATGATATCAAAATTGTATACCAAGAGCAACAGTTAGTTGTTGCTATGTATAACTAGAGCATAATTTTATATGAATTTGGTCCACCAAATCAAACATTCAAATTCATTTGTAATTTAAATCACACTAAGAAACCATCGTATACATAGTAAAATTACCATAGTCATAAAAAAATTAGTTTAAAAGTTAAATTTTGATGTTTTATGTCATTTTTCAATTTTTTTTATTAAACTAAACATTCATATCATTGGTATTTCATGGATATTATATTATAATGTCATAGGAAAACTCAAATATACTTAATTTCATTTAGTATTTGAAACAATTTGATCACAACTATGGTTGAATTATGACTGCAATGTATATATACTTAACTAAATTGTAGTCCAAGTAGTGCTTCTTAGGTTCTTGCTTCTAAAATTTGACTACACGTACCTTTCAATACCAAAGCAAATTACACAAAAAGTGTCTTATACCTTATAAATTAATATAATCAATAAAAAACTTCAAGTTTAAAAGTCAAAAAATGATTTTTTATGACATTTTGTAAATTTTAATGCCGTATACCAAGAGCATTTTTTTTTACGATTTTACAACTCAATTTCAACGATTTTACAAGCTGAAATAAATTTCGGTCACACAAAGTCAACATTTCACATTTAAGTAATTTTTTGTTGACGTAAAGCAGCAGTTTTTCGCTGCTATATTGCCACAAACTCTGTTTCGCCTTAACAGTAACCCCAACATACATTAGCCTTGTTTCAAATCAAAATCCAAGCCCAATAATGAGTGGATTTCAAAACAGGCCCATGTACAGTCAGCGAATATTTCAGCGCTTTTAGATAACAGCGCTGACACATTTGCGGGGTCTACCTAAAATTCAACGCGGAATTTCAGTCAAATTTCCAAGTCAGCTTTTCTAGGAGCGTAAATATAAAGAGCGCTGCAGGACTGGACCACTTGTCTCACTCTATCAGCGCTCATTCCTTATAACGCTGAAAGGCTCTAAGTCAACATTCAAAATTTGTTGACCACAACAGTATAAAGCGTTGAAATGTTTTCCTTGCACCGCTTTTATTGATTTCTTTCACCGCTATTATATAATATCGCTGCAACAGGCCCTCAACTTTCTGGTAGTGAGTTTAGAAAGTATCATTTAATTTCCTCCCAATATTTTAGAAACTACAAAATTATGAAATGCATAAAACAATTTCTTAAGTTTGTTTTATCAAATTAGGCCCTGAGAGTGTTCTGGGTTTTTGTGGGATTTGAATTTTGGGATTTTGACACTGTACAAATCCTTAGATTTAGAATGGATCTTGCAAAACCAAGATCTTGCAAGATCTTGTATGGTATAAAGATTTGGTTTTGGATTTTGCAATAATTTATTAATAAAACAATAGTATATGCATATATTTGTGTCTTTCTTTTTGGAATAGTTATTTTGGAGCAGATGAACTCAAAATTTGTGAAAAATATATCATAATATGATTTTAAGAAGTATAATTATATTATTTTTATAATTATATTAAAAATGTAATATGTTTTTTTTCATTTTGGATCAATACAAGTTTACCATTTTTATTAAAATTGGATGGGTTGAAAAATTATGAACTGGTCACTTTATTTTAAAAAAAATAGAGTGGAGTCGGTAAACTTAAATAATTGTATATATAATATTGCAAAATATAAATATCATTTTCGGAACAATGATACTCATATTTATAATATTTCTGAATCTTATTTCAAAAGTGAATATCAATATAAATAATATAATAATAGTTTAAATATAAAACAAAAATGGTGGCAAAACTTGGTCAGATTTTAGGATTTACTAGTAAATCCCTAAAACCAAAACATGTGCAAAACATACATGGTGTGTTTGGTTGGGCAAGTTTTTGCAAAACTTGGACTATCTAAGTCCAGTTTTGTAAAATCTTGTTTGGTTCACCAAGTTTCCCAAAATCCAGACTTGCAAAATCCTAAAAATCAATCAAAGATTTTGTTTCATACTCACAAAATCCAACCCAACCAAACAAGGATTTTGCAAAACCAGACTCTCAAAATCCCAAACAAAAACCCAAACTCCCAAAAATCAAAAACAAAAACCAGACTCTCAAAAACCTGACGAACCAAACACACTCACAAGATCTTGGATCTTGGAGAGCAAATTCCAAGATCCAAAACCCCCCAAGATCCTAGAACACACAAGACCTAGTTTTATTACCTGAAAATGGCGAAAATGGAGAAGAATTCGAGGAATTTGATAGCACCTTCAACAGTCGGCCTGGAAGGCATCCATCTGGATCTTGAAGCTTGATTTCCTGTGTTTCATAATTCACACCTCCGACGTAGAACTCGCCGGAATTTGGAAGGTCTAAAACGATGTTTTCGCCGGAATTGCACCCCACATCGAATCCCGGGTACCCGCATTCTTCCCGGGTCTCATTCGTAAACTTAAAAGGGTATCTAACGTAGGCCTTAGATCCACACATGAAGCTCGAGCAGTAATCTTCATCATTCCCAGAAGTTGCAGAAATTATTACACCAGAAAATGAAAACAGTGTGCCAATGAAGATGAAGAAGACTGAGAATATTTTCATATATATGGCCTGGATCTGAATTCTTTTCTTTGAAAAAAACAAGGATCAAGAATTAATCAACTTTTTTTTAAAACAAATTAAATTTCAGTATTCTGAAAATCGTCGGAAAAAATTGGAAAAAAGTTTCGTGGGGTAACTAACAGGATTGATATAATATGAACTCTTTTCATTTGTTTTGGGTGGGCTGTCTAGTTCGGGCAACAACATTATATGTGTAATGAAAAACAAAAAGAGGCTGGCTTAATTATGATAATGAAGTTCTAACTTTATGTGTTTTGGACAGGAAAACAGGATTTTATCTGAGATTAAGAGTGAATATTCTCATTGGAAATTACACCTTGTACTATGTGAATACACACCATGAACTATATCTTTTTTTAGTGTACTGAATCGTCTGACAGGAGAAAACTCAATTTAAAAATCCAATTATAAAAATCTATTCTAATATTCTCAGTAAAACTAGCTAAACAATGATCCAAAAGTTCCGATTCCCGGGTAACAAAAATGAGTCCTTTAAACATATATAAACTAACTAACAAAGAATGTATGTGTGGGACCAGATAGATATAAAACTGTGTCGGTTCATCTTCACACAAACCTGATTAGGTTTAATACATCGTAACCACACAAAAATATCAGTTAGGTAAGATCGATCGCACCCAGACTCACAGATACCTAACGCATTCCTTTCAACATACAGAGAGAGTCTGTGATAACATGAAATCTTATTGTTCCGATTGTATAAATGTATCATCGCATTTTAAAACCACGACCCCTACACTAATAGCACCATCCCTTACACTAAGTCGAAACCTTTGACAAACCTTTAAATTACACAACATATTTAACTTTTGTACAATGTTAAGTAGGAAAGATCTACATAATTAGTACATACATTGGAATATCATCAAATTTCATCTTCCTTTCCTCCAAATTAACGTTTGGCTTAGGGTAAAATACAACCATTTTGATGGTAGCTAGACCAAGATCCTTATTCATTCACACATTACTAAGTAAAAGTTTATTCCAAAATATTAATACCCAAATATATATCAAAATTTCATCAAAACATTCATTTCTAGATCTGAATTTTGAGTTCCCCATGGAATTTATTTTTCACAAATTATTATCATCCTTTCTTATTATTACACTATATTCAGCTATTTCTTCAACATGTTATGGAGATTATCACTGCTCAGATTTCTTGTGTGGAAGTTTGAACTCAAACCTTCCTTTTGTTGGATACCCATTCAAGTTTCTGAATCAATCTAAGGAGGAATGTTGGTATCCCGGATACGATCTCGGCTGTGATTCCGGCGAAAACATCAGTTTGACTCTTTCAAATTCCGGCAAGTTCAACGTCGAACACATTGACTACTTTAACCAAGAAATACAGCTTCAAGATCCTCGGAGCTGCCTCCCCGGACGTGTGTTTGAACTGTTATCAAATTCATCCAATTCTTCTCCATTTTCACCATTTTCAGGTATATTAACAGCTCAATAATGAGTTGTTTTACTGTTGAATAAGTGTTTTTCGATCTGATAGATTAGATCTTGTATCCAAAATACTAGATCTGATTTTTATCTCGATGTTTTATTGTCGATACGATTATGCAGGTCGTGTTGCTGTTAGTATATACTAGTAAATGTTAACATATATTCATCAACTTGGACAATTAAGAGCAAGCTAATCTAATGGAATTTTATCATATCAAAGAATATATACTGAATAAAACTAAACTGAAAAACTAATATATGTAATAATATACAATATATAAGTTGAAAACAATGTTAAGGTGCATTCTCCTATATGGTAGTTTTGCATGTAAAAATGTATAATCAAAATTAATTAAATGGTTTTTTAACCAAATTTTTAAATTTTATCTCTTGAAAACAATGGTTAATATCTTTAATAAACTCTAATATACACATAATTTTATATATTTTGAAAAAAAAAATGCAAAAAATTCTTATTGAAATATATTCGATGGGAACATTATTTTGTGTGTTATTTTCAGGTGAGAACTACAAGAACTACACTTTCCTATCATGTCGGAATCCTGCAAAACTAATACGAAACTCCCGTTTGCCGATCATCCATTGCCTAAGCAACGACACCGTTTTGGTCATCGCTACATCTTCGCCGGACTTCGTCGCCGACATGGCCACCCTGTGCGACCTCATCGGAACGGTGGCTGTGCCGCAGTCCCAAGACGACGTCGTTAACGACGATATCGCCGCCACCGACTTCACCCTTACCCTTTCCTGGAAATACCCGGATCTCAAATGCCAAGAATGCCAAAAAACAGGCGGTTTCTGCAGGTTTTCCGGCGGCGAAACCGTTTGCTCCTCCGACGACGATAACGCAGATTTATCATCAGGGTGGAAAAGATGGGAGAAGTTTCTCAGAATAGTGGGATTCTATATATTTCTTCCAGTGGCGATATTTCCTGCGTTTTTCATGCTAATTATGGCATGTCTCGAAGGTATCAGGGGACGCCGGAATCTCGCCGGAAATACTCGAGCGATGAGATTTTCCGAGATGATCCAGCAGTTGAGGGTGAAACCAGGGTTGGAGGATCATGTTATTGAATCGTACCCGAAAATGGTTGTTGATGAGGAACTGGGGAATGTTGCTGGTGATGTGATGTGCTGTATCTGTTTGGATGAATATGTCGCCGGAGATATTCTCCGGTCGTTGCCGGAGTGCAAACATTTTTTTCACGTTGAGTGTATAGATGGGTGGTTGAAGATTAATAGGACTTGCCCTGTTTGTAGAGTTTAATATATTACAAAATTATAATGCAAATATATTAGTATTGTGTAAGTACATATATAATGCACATTTTAGGTATCTTATAAGAATTGAACTTTTAATATCTTCAAATAAATGTAGATGCAAATTATATGAAAAGTAGACAAATGCTACTATGGATCTAACAAAATTTTAAAACTCTAAAACCTTATCCATTAAAATCTTTTCTTCTATTCTTTTATTTTATTCTCTATCTTCTCACTAGCTATAAAAAAGAATATGGGCAAGAGTTGTTGAATAAATTTTTCTACTATTCTAAATTGTCCACATTAGTGGTAGCTTGAGTTAGTTTTACTATTGAATGTATGTGAACCGTCCATATAAGTATAGTTCTTCGATTGGATCAATTAGATCTTGTATCCAAAATGTTAGATCTGATTTCATATCAATGTCGATGTATTTTCACGTCGATGGTTTTTGTATTTAAAGGTGTTAACAGATAGATCATATCAAGTGAAATTTCAGTTGTAGCAGATCCATTGTTGTGTGGTGATTGATTAAACCAAATTGTTTTTAGTGGTTTCGCAGTTAATAAGTTAACAGCTCTAGGAAAAAACTACAATGTTTAGTTAATTAATTCTCTAAATATTTAATAGTACATGGTATAATATCATTGATATGTAATTGCCCAGCTGGTTAAATTTGATGTCGATTTTACTGTAATCTGTACTATGCGCGCCTACTATTTACCATGAATGAAATCTAACAAAATTATATATAATAGTATTCAAACTTGTACATCAATTTAATTTTATTGTTAAATTTAGACACTGTAGTTCTTGGTGTATTCACATATTTCAAGGTGTAACTTCCAACTAGATTCACTCTTAATCTCAGCCTAATAAATCCTGTTCTGGATTCCCTGTCCAAAGTTAGAACTACTATGTCAAAAACATTCTCTTCTTGTTTATCATTACCATAATGTTGATGCCCAAATTTTAGACAGACCACCCAAAACATATGAAACTCCCATGATATATAAAAGTATAAACATTTCCTATTTTTTATTGGTTTTTTCATGAAATGAAAATTTAGCCATATGAAAATTTAGTTGCCTTATATAAACTAATTTTTGTTTGTCTAGAAAATACAATGTAGGTCGGTCCCCTGCTAGTTAACACATGAAACTCTCTTCCGACTTTTGTGTCATTTATTTCAGGACGATTTTCTGAAATGAAAATTACTTTGTTTAAAAAAAAACACGTCGGCTGTGAATTTTTGTATTTATTATATTAAAAAATAGTGGAAAATAAAGATTGTAATAGTCTCACTAACATAATGAAAAGAATCTCATATTTTAAATTTAATGAAACAAGCTAGAAAAATGCAACCTTTGATACTGAACAAGCAAACATTTGAAAATAATAATAAAATTAATTACTATTTGAGATCTAGTATATATACTCTTGTACATGTCCTCCAAACTTTAGGTAAATACAGTCAAATTGATGCTAACAATGGAAAAAAAAAACTTTTTTCTAATCCCAATTTTTTTTTATAAATGTCAAAATGATTTTGAATTTCCAAACAGAAATCTTATAGATCTATGGAACTAATAATCCTCATGAAAAATGTGTTCATAATATTTCTTGTTATATTACATTCATCCATTTATTCTACAAGTATTGGACTTGATTATTCCTGCCTAGATTTCTCATGTGGAAGTAATAACTACAAGATCCACACCGTTCAATACCCTTTCATTAATGTTCTAGATCTGAACACATCCAAGGAAGACTGTGGTCTTCCCGGATTTGATCTCCGGTGCCCGCGATTCCGAGACACCACCATAGATCTTCCCAACTCCGGCGAATTTGTCGTCGACGACATCGACTACGACGAGCAGAGGATTCAGCTTGTAGATCCGCAGAACTGCCTTCCAGGCCGGATCTTGGATCTATTATCAGATCCTTCGAATTCTGCTCCGTTTTCACCATTTTCAGGTTAGCAGCAGCTTTATATCCTTAGATCTCAATTGAACACTGGACTGATATACGCAATCCGGTATTTTACTCAGTTGGTCGCTACTCCAAAAACTACACTTTCCTATCATGTTGCCGGAATGAGACAAAACTTATAAGCATTTCCCCTTTGCCGATCATCGACTGCCTGAGCAACCCCACCGTCATGGTCGTCGCCTCTTCTTCCACCGACTTCATCGCCCACATGGCCCCCGTGTGCAACCTCATCGGAACAGTGGCCGTGCCGGAATCTCAAAACGGCTTCGTCGACAACATCGCCGCCGCCGACTTCACACTTTCCCTCTTCTGGAATGACCCGGTCTGCCTCGACTGCGTAGCGAAAGGCGGTTCATGCCAGTCTAACGGCACCACCACCGGTAGAGAAACCATCTGCATTGAACATTATTCGCCGAGTTCGGTTTCACAAGTGCAGAAAGGGTGGGAGAAGTTTGTAAAGATAGCGGGATTTTGTGTATTAGTGCTTGGATTGTATTTATAGATCCAACAATTAGATCCACTTAAGATCATTGAATTGAAATTATCTGGATTGAGTTAGTGTTTCGATAGAGAAAATCTACGAAATTTTGATCAAAAAGATCGTCAGAAAAAAAAAACAACTTGTTAAAATTTAACTATGAATCAAGATCTCACACTTATTCTTCGGTGTTTGCTATATGCAGGTCCCGTTTGCTTCTGCAGGTCCAATGAAAATGAGAAAATATTATAATTACCCTTCATTCTTTTATTAATTTTTACAAATATAATTCTAAAACCCTAACCTTGAATGCATAAACGCGTCTATGTAATGATTGAACACGTGTCCAAATTTATAAATATTTTTTTCGTGAATTACAATAAATATTTTAGAGGGACATATTGTCATTTCAAATTTAATTTGGGCATGCAGAAGTAAAATTGACCTGCATATAGAACCACCCTATTCTTAACATAAATTAATAAAAACCGACATCAGTTCTCCGATCTCCCCAGGTTTAGGGGAGATGTGGAATAATGAAGGTGGTTTAGGGTTTATAGTAATTACTTGTATAATTACAACTTCAAATTTGTTTTGTGGAATTGAAGAATTTTATTTTATATGATATATTTTAAGATGATGACTCTATTTAAACTTATATCTTCATGTTTTACAACTGACTACTTAACCAGTTATATCCTTAATCACTTCTAAGCAAAGACCAACAAACCTAAAAATCAATTCTTTGTTTAACTGGTCCATAATGCCAAAATAAATCAAACAATATTGACACAAACTGAGGCTGAACAATAAATTGACAATAATACGCACAATAAATCCGTGAATATGTGTTTATTAAAATCAAGGTAAATAACTACAATAGTAAAATAACAAAAGAATATTAATTAGGTGGAAGTTCAATCGAACGCCCAAGCATTCTCTTTGAGAACCTCCTCTTCCTCTTCTTTGGTGAAATCATTCTTAATGTTGAAAGTCTGACGGATCTGTTCAGGAGTTTTTCCCTTGATCATGTCAGCAACCTTCTGGCAAGTAAGGTCTAGCAGCGCCTTGATGTCCAAGTAATTGGCTGTCAAAATAAGATCAAAGAGGGTACTCTGATCAACTTCGAGAAAGTTAGCATCAAAGGATTTCAAAACCTCTTCACTTGAAGCCTTCTCATCACTCTCGTTAGTCTTTTGTGCATCCACGTGATGTTTACAGTACTCAATAACCTTTGCAAGGATCTTGCTAGTCACGTTGGGGACGGGGATGTTGTCGGCACAGTCATCCTCAATCATATGTTTGATTGTCTGAGATTGTTGCGCAACTGCTTCTTCGACCTCAAAGATCTCACCATCGGAACTCTTCAAAACGATCATCTTCTCGGACGTAGACATTGTTGTTAATTGGATTAGACAAATTGTAATTGATGAGGAGATAGGCATAGGTAAGGTCTATATATATAGCCATAGAATACATCCTTTTTACTCAAGGAAAAGGTATATATCTCTCTCTCAATTTTTGACCTTGCTCATTCTGAAAATATATCCTTTTATGTCTAGGAAACTGAATCCAATAAATAACAGCTAAAAATTATCCTTTTACAACTAGAAAATTGTTTAAATATATAACTATTGATAAATTCTTAATAATTGGTTTTTAATTAATTATAACACCTTTTTAGGTTAACAAATTAATTAATATCCAAATTATAACATCAATTTTAACTACTACAAGGCCGACAATTAGTTAAATGTCTAAGAAGATTGCAAAACGACAAGTTTAATTTGGAAGATCACCAACTATACTATTACCTTGATTTATAAAATCATCAAAATCAACGTTTTTGACTTAATTGTAAAATACAATAATTTTGATGTTAACAAAGTGATTAAAGAATCTTTTTAATAATCCCAAATATCACCATATATTTGATTTTCAAATTCTCTGCAAAAACTATATATCCATGGGAATCCTGAAAATTGCTATAATTTCATTTATTGGCACAATAAATTTTTCAGCAATATTTTCTTCTGCATTTTTCGGAAATTATGATGAATATTGCTCAAATTTCTTCTGTGGCCGGAAAAACTCAACCCCTCCTTTTGTTAGATATCCCTTCAAATTTCTGAATCAGTCCAAGGAAGAGTGTGGGTATCCCGGATTCGATCTCGGCTGCGATTCCGGTGAAAACATCACGTTGAATCTTCCAAATTCCGGCGAGTTTTACGTCGGAGACATTGACTACTATAACCAAGATATACAGGTTCAAGATCCTCAGGGCTGCTTTCCAGGACGTCTGTTCAAGTTATTATCAAATTCCTCCATTTCTTCTCCATTTTCACCATTTACAGGTAATTTTTTTATTACTCCTTAAGTTTTACAATGCGTAAATATTAATATTTGTGAAAAATTATTTATTATAGATTGAATAGATCTAATTATTATAATTATAGTTGGACGATCCCTAATATTATAAATGATGATGCTTAAATAATAGAAATAAAATCTTAATTTTGATGAAAATGATAAAAGAACATTCCTATGTGTGTTAGCAATCTATAAGATTTTTTGACATCAAATAATTATTAAAAATAATATTTATAAAGTGCTCTTATTATCTATTTTTTAGTGTTACGTTGCAACTAAAATATTGACACTATTATTGTTATTATCTATTTTATTTACAATTATTAACATGTTTTCTTCAAAGTCAAAATTTACATTAAAATGTTCAAAAGTTTATTTATTTGAAACATTTAATGGGGTACATAGTTATGCATATTATCAATAATGGTTAAAACTTATGAAAAATACCTTAGTCTTGGAAGTGACGGTCACTATATAGTGACGGGGTTTATATGCAAAGAAATTTGAAACGGGATTTTTCAGCAATTTATGCAAAATTGCATTCACGCGCGGGGTTTTTCTGTAATTTATGCAAATTGCATTCAGCATGCTTGAATTTCACACTTGAATGCTTGTTTTTTAGACCAAACAGATTGTTTTTTTAGAACATGCTTGCATTTCACACTTAACAGGTTGTTTTTTAGAGAATGCTTGCATTTCACAGTTAACAGGTTGCTTTTTAGAGTTTATGTATTTTGAAGCAAAAAAAGATGGTTTTATAGAGCATGCTTGAATTTCACCCTTGAATGCTTGTTTTTTAGACCAAACAGGTAGTTTTTTAGAACATGCTTGTATTTCACGCTTAACATGTTGTTTTTTAGAATAAAATGCTTGTTTTTTAGACTGCGTGGATATGTTTGCTAACGTCTATTTTTAGACTAAAATGCTTGTTTTTAAACTGAGTGAACAGTGTGCGTGAGTGAATAGTGCATTTTAATCAAAATTGCAAATAAGGACCTCCTTCCTTCTATATTCCAATATAGTCCTTCATCACTATACAGTGACCGTCACTCAAGAGATCAACTCATGAAAAATTCATGTTCAAAAATATGTTAAATATTACTCCCATTTTTTACAAAATATTTGTATTTAATGTACGATGATGATTATTTTCAGTCGATTACTACACAAACTACACATTTCTATCATGTAAGAATCATTCAAACATAAAATGGAATTCTCCTTTGCCGATCATCGACTGCATGAGCAACTCCGACGTCTTCATCATGGCTTCCTCTTTCTCCGACTTCGCCGCAGACAAGTCCTCCGCCTGTGAACTCATCGGAACCGTGGCCATGCCGGTGCGCCAAAACGACGCCGATCCCGACTACATCGCCACCACCGACTTCACCCTTTCTCTCTCCTGGAAAGACCCCCTCTGCCTCGCCTGCGTAGCAAAAGGCGGTTTCTGCCGGTTCGCCGGAGAAGAAACAATCTGCACCGTTGATCTCATCGCAGCAAACTCATCGAGGTGGAAGAGATGGGAGAAGTTTCTGAAAATAGTGGGATTCTCAGTTTTTCTTCCTCTGGCGATTCTTCCGATATTCTTCTTCATCGTTCTGCTCTTTTTCGGATCGGAGGAGCGTCGCCGGAATCTCGCCGGGAGTTCTAGATTTTCCGAGATGATCCAGAATTTGACGGCGAAGCCGGGATTGGAGGGGGATGTGATTGAATCGTACCCAAAAATGGTGGTCGATGAGAGACTGGGGAATGTTGTCGGTGATGTGATGTGCTGTATTTGTTTGGATGAGTATGTCGCCGGAGATATTCTCCGGTCGTTGCCGGAGTGGAAACATTATTTCCACGTTGAGTGTATAGATGAGTGGTTGAAGATTAACAGAACCTGCCCGGTTTGTAGAGTTTGATGATATATATGTATAATATATATTATTGTTTACTAAACTCAATTAATTAAGCTTAAAATAAAATAATGATGATAATCTATTGTCAAAAGATTTTATGGTTTCTTTTACAAATTAATTACCTACATATACTCTTCAATCTTAGGATATAGATACTCTTCGTATATTTACATTAATGGTTTACTTTAATTTATATTTGAATTGAATATTTTTCATGTCAAAATTATGCATACAAACAAATAAATTAATTGCTTTAAATTTAAGTAAATTCCGGTAGGGATTAGGTTTTTTTTCTTCAATATTAAGATGTGAAGCCGGCCAAGCTTGAAAGGGCAAAACCCTAAACTATAAAAGCTTGGATTCGTCAGTAATTACACTCAAAATCAGGTATTTTTCGAACCAATGGAAGCTTGCAGAGAAATCCCCGATGACATAATTCATGAGATTCTCCTTAGAATTCCGGCAAAGTGTTTGTTAAAATTCCAAAGTGTCTGCAAATCTTGGCGTGATTTGATCCAAAGCCAAAACTTTATAAATTTGCATCTCAACCATCCATCTCAAAACAATAGAAGCAGCTATCTGGTGCTCAAGCGATCTGAAACGCAGGACAGCAATACAACGTTGTCTTTCTTTTCTCGCGAAGATGGAGGTTCTCTTAGTACTATCGATATCCCTCTTGATTTCCACCCTCTTCCTCCATACCTCAGAGGGATCGGTGGACCTTGCAATGGTATTTTTCTTGTGGGAGAGTCTCACATTGCGTACAATGATAATATTACCAAAACATGTCCCATCTATCTATGTAATCCCGCCACTCGAGAATGCCTAAAACTTCCTGATTGTCCCTTAGTAGCGAGAAACTACACACATAAACAAGTGAGTCGGAGTTTGGGTTTTGGATTTGATCCTAGCTCACATGAGTATAAAGTTGTAGCACTTGTGAGTATCTTCAGATTTGGCAAGGTGCTTTTAGAGCATCGAATGGACATTTTTCATCTCAGCTCAAATTCATGGAGAGAAGTAGATAAGATAATGCCACTCATTGAGATTGGTGGTATTCTTACATTGGATCCTAATAATAGATATTACCCTGTTATGTTAGATGGGTGTGGTTTATTTTTCAATGGACACTTACATTGGAGAATGATGATTATTGATCACTTAAAGACTGTATGCATCCTCATCCTGTGTTTCAATATAAGCAATGAGACTAAGCGATACTTATCATTTTCTAGTGATTTGCAAAGCTTAGTTAGTAAAGGGAATGAGGCTAGAAGAGATGCAAAGCTTCTTGTGCTTACGGATCTATTTTCCTTGGCTACGAGTGTTGGGGATTCTGATACTACAACTTGCTGGTTTGAGACATGGGTGATGCTGGATTACGAAGATGAAGAGTCGTGGACCAAGAGATATCGCATTGGACCATTCATTGTTGAAGGTGGAATTCCGCGTCCCTTAGTGTGTTGGAACGATGATATGCTCTTGTTTCAGCTTGGAGACGGCCATTTGGTTTCATTTGATCTTAGAGAGGAGGACGCTGACCAGTCTAGAGCACATAACATTCGAGGATGTAATGAAGCTGATATTTACATGGGAGCCATTGTCATGGACAAAGAAAGCTTGGTTTCGCTCTCTAGTGATAACCTATCAACATAAAAGTTATATATTTTATGGAAAATCTTCAGTATTATGTTGTTGATGAGGATTACTAGTTATAGGTGAATTTCTATGATTATGTGCTTCAGCATGTTTTATCAACATATTCAATCAGTAAGAGTTTAGTAATCCTGTGATTAGAGTGACAGAGTCAAGTGACACTAATTATTGCTACATATTTATGTGTCACAGAATTTACACACATTTTCATGACAAATATAAACGTCACTAAATTTTCGACAGAATAATAGAACCTTTCTAATATCAATATCATTTTTAAACTTGAATCTAATTTGATGTGCAAGGTAGATATAACACGATTTAATTTGGATATACAATATTTACTACTAATCAACAAATTTTATTAAAAGTTTTAGACTTGTAATACCACCATTCAAGATTAAATCCAACCTAAAAGGTACAAAAACAAGTCGCTTGATAATTAAAGACGAGCGTCCCAAAATCAATCACTATGCTGAGGATGATCGATATTTTTCAAATTGTTAACATCTTCAGGCATATCATTAACAATAAAACATAAACTTCCTTTATCAATATCAATCTTTAAGACAGTCGAACTAAACTTCCTTTATCCATAACAATGGCTTTCGTCTGACAATTGCATTCTCGAATGTGATCATGTCTTCTAGGCTTCTGATCATGATCATCACCTACAAGATCCAACGAAGCCACATGGAATACCAGCTTTGTGGCTTCATGCATTCTAAACAGTAGCATATCATCGTTCCAACACGCCAAGGGAAGGAGGAGCTCATCGAAGGGTCCAAGGTGATATCTCTTTGTCCACGAATTAGCATCTCCATATTTCATCATCACCCATATCTCAAACGAATCAGGTCGATGAAAACTCCCAACTAAGGCCAGGGAGCCCTCCAACACTTGAAGAGCATCGCGATGACCATTAATATATCTTGGATATGACAAGTATCGCATAGTCTCATTGCTTATATCGAAACATATAATTTCATCTTCTTTGTCCTCCAATGGAGGTTTCCATTGAAAAATAAACCACATTCATCCTCAAGATCCGCAATGTGATTATTACAGTTATCAGGATATACTTCATCTGCAGTTCTCCATGAATTCGAGCTAAGATAAAAAATGTCCACTCCATGACTATATTTCTTCCCACATTGCACTCCATTAGTAAGAATGACAACCTTAAAATTATTTGTTCTAGGATCGAATCCAAACCCTAAAATTTGTATCTGACCTGAGCAATAGCTTCGCGGAAAGGGACAACCAGGAAGTTTCCTGCATTCTCCAGTGGCGGGATTGCACAAGTAAACTGGACTTGCTTCAGAATCAACAATACCCCAATTACGATGAAAGATTCTCCTACTAGGAAAACGCCATTACAAGGTCCACCAATCACATTAAAGCGTGACGGAAGATCAGGGAAATCATGAGAGATGTTATTAAGAGAACCACTGACACCTCGGGAATAGAAAGACAACGTTTTAACGCCGTTACTTGTTTCAGACTGCATTAGAACCAAATAACTTTCTCCGATTTCTTGTTTCAGACTTTTAATCAAATCACGCCATGATTTGCAGACACATTGTAAGTTTGGATAATAGATGATAGGAACTCTAAAGAGAATTTCATGGATGATGTCGTCGGGGATTTCACTGAAACCTTTATTTTTCATGTTTATTATGCTATTTAAAATTGATTCCGAATGAAAACTATATGCCGGATGAATTTTAATATATATACAATTCGACGGATGACATATACAATTATATATGGCAAGCGTAATTAGGTCGTTTTCCTTAATTAATGTAAAAGGGTTTTTTAATTATCACAAAATATATTTTATTCATACTCGTGGTCAACTCATCAAATAAAGTTAGGGTTTTTCTTGAAAATCTGGGAAATATTGGGATGCAATGTGATGAGTTTCAATTGGTTTTGGATTTTGGATCAGAAAGTCAAATCATGTTGTTAAATTTGTTATGATTTCTATTTTCAAATAATCTATCAGGTTGTGTTAAAAAAAATTTATCCGGTTACCTTCAGTTTTAGGAAAATTTCATTATTTATATACTTTTTAATATAAATTGCATCTTTTTCATGGATAAAGTCTCTCCAATCCAACTTTCCTAAATGTTATGAAACTGATAATATACATTTAAGGTCAAACAATATATATTTTTCTTAAAACATTGTTTTTATAGTAAACATCGAGTAAAATATGTTTTAATGAAATTTTTTAATATTTGTAAGTAACAAAATATACGATTCAAATTGAAAAATACAATATATAAGTTAAAATGTGTAAATTTTTTTCTGAAAAGGCAGGAAAATTGGATGTTCTGAATTTGGTTTATTTTTTCAAATATTTAGATTTGAAGTCGGTAAAGCCTGAATTGTCATCAAATCCTTACATTAGTAAAACCTTGATTTATTAATTATTATTCAGACACTGATGAAAAGTTTTATAAAAAAAAACCGAGGATTGCCACCGCAAAAGCAACAGCAGATCATCAGAATACTAAAACAAGATCCATAAATCCAACCTAAGCCTGTGGCTTGGTCAAGGCAACAACCTTAGCCCAAGAAGGCCTGGCAAGGATGTCCTTAGCCCACGCGCCGACGTGCGGCCGCGCGTCGAACAGCTCCTTGATCCTCGTCCCCATGAGGTAGTTCAGCGCAGGGAGATGCAGCAGGTCAGCGAGCGTGAACGTCTCTCCGGCGAGGTACTTGGTCTTGCTCAGGCGAGCCTCGTACACGTCGAGAACAGGCTTCAGCTTCTCCTCCTTCTCCTTCACCACCGCCTCGTTGGTGGTCATCCCAAACATGGGAGCGATCGCCACCTGGAAGGCCAGCCCCGCCGCCGCGGCGTCGAAGTGCAGCGCCTCCGCCTCCATCCACGACAGCACCGCTGCGTTCTTCTTCGGATCGGCGAATGTCAGCTCGGTGTTACCCTTGTACGCCTGATCGATGTACCTCACGATCGCCCTGGACTCTGCAATTCCAATATTATCTCTCAAATCCCTAGTTCATTTCATAAAACCCAATTTTTTTTAAAAAAAAACTCACCGATGATCTTCAAATCTCCATCTTCAAGCGATGGGACTTTGCCAAATGGCTGCAAAAAAAACGCACAAAAATGAAAATTCATCAGATTCTGATCTTACGTACAAACACAACCTAATCGAATTAGTTACGTTGATGGAGAGGTAGGGCTCCTTCTTGTGCTCGCCGGCGTGCATGTCGAGTTTAACCATCTCGTAATCGAGCTCCTTCTCGGAGAGGATGGCCAGAACTCGCTGGACTGCGGGGGAGGCGACATCTCCGTACACCTTGATTCCCATGATTTTTGCTTAAAGAGTGTGTGAGTGCGTGTTTTTGTTGCTGTGATTTTAAGTTTGTGATGGAGATGATGGATAAATGGTGTGGATTATATAGGCATGGAAAACGTTATTCTTATTTTCTGGTATGGTTGACTACTGGTGATTTAATTCATATTGATGAGCAGGTGACGTCATACATGACGTATGTGTTTCTGCAAAAGGTAATTCGATATGGAGGGGATGTTTTTTAACCTTTTCTATATTTAATCCAATTTCAATTGAGACTAGTTAAATATGATTCATGTCAACTTGGAAAGTTTCATATACTTATTCAGATTCAGATCATCCTAACAATTTTACTATTTAGTGCTTAAGCAATCTGAAACGAAAGATAGTAAAACAATGTCATCCTTCTATTCTTGCGCGGAGATGGTGGTTCTCTTCGTTCCATCCCTCTTGATTTCTCCGATCTTCCTCCGCGCCTAGGAAGGACCTGAGGACCTTGCAACGGTATTTTCCTTGTTAAAGGGTATGACTATGGAGATTATATTCATAAAACATGTCAATCTATCTGTGTAATCCGGCCCGCCACTCGAGAATGTCTATAACTATCTCTACGGAAATGTAGATAATATTATAACACGCCAGTTTAAGATATGAGGGATCGATGGTGGAATATGGAAATGCAGAGTCGTGTACCAAGAGATATCGCATCAGACCATTCACTGTTAAAAGTGGACTTCTACGTCCCTTAGTGTGTTGGAACGATGATATACTCTTGTGTCCGCTTGGAGACAAGCATTTGGTTTCGTATGATCTTAGAGAAGAGGATGTTAATCGGCATGGAGCACATTCACATGATTTACTTCATCACATTTTTGGAGCCATTGTTATGAACAAAGAAAGTTTGGTTTCGCTCTCTAATTAGAAACTATTAACATAACAATTGCACATTTTTATGGGGGTTTTTGATTGGGCACAAGAATCAGACAATAATGTGGTTGAAAGTGGTAACGGATTTAAGAATCAATATTAGAGTAAGTGGTAATATAAAGACGGGAGACGATACAATGACATTTAGTTCAGCGAATTCGAGAGCAGGTGCCACCACTAGTTGAAAGGGTATTCGAATAAAAAAAGAAGTTAGTCCTATTGTTTCCATAATTTTGCCTTTCACTTAAAACATCCAAACAATCATCATGCAATTTCAGAAAAATATTTTTCTTGCAGTAACCTTTAATTTTGGATATAAATTTAAAATTTGAAAAGTCCTACTGCGACCGGATGAAAAAAAAATGAAAAAAAAAATTCATTGTTGCTTTTGAGCATTATTAATAAATTTCGATAATATTATTGAGATATTAAGTATTTTTTAATAATAATATTGTCGAAATTTACTGCAAATATAATTAAATGAGTAATTATGATATCTTTTTACACTCAACGTGTTACAATAGCATTTTCAAAGAACTTGAAATTATAATGGGACTCATACAATATCTAATAACATGGGATTACGAGTTTTTTTCAAAATAATATTAAATAAGGATGAAATAAATTGGAAATAAAAGGGTAAAAGGAACAATCCGGATAAGCGCGCGCAATCCGGTAACCCGAACCCGGAAAGACAAAGCCATCACTTTTCGTTTTGATTACTTGTTCGTTAATCTGATCGGAGAAGCGGCGGAGAGACGATGGCGGCGAAGAAGAACAGCGGCGGAGCCCCCAACAATATTAGCAGCGCGATGATGACGAACGCCGATAAGGGCCGTACTCTTCCGGTGGACCCGAATCTCCCCCGGTACCTCTGCCAGAACTGCCGCAACTACCTTCACTTCGTCGGCGTCGATCCCGGTTAGTATTTCTACTCTTCCCAGTTCTTGTTATTTCTCTTCAATTCAGCTCCAAACTGGCTAATTTGATTCATTTTCATTCAAACATGTGTACAGGTTCATACTAAATGTTAATTTTGATGGTATTTGATTGTACATAATTAGAGTTGATCGTTATTTCTCTTCAATTCAGCTCCAAACAGGCTAATTTGATCTCCACAGTAGCTTTCATTTATATATATGATGAATATTTTGATAGTATTTGATTGTACATAATTAGAGTTATCGTTTTTTCTCTTCAATTCAGCTATAAACAGTCTAAGTCGTCGTTGATGTTACTGTGAGTTTTGAAAGATGTTATTAGAGACAGTGAGGAAAAAATGATTCTTGGACGATTATTTGTCCACAATTCAGCTTTAACCTAACTAATTTGATCTTCACATTTAAATCATTCATATATATAATGTTTATAGTATATGGGTGTACTAGAGTTATCAGTGCTATGATTATCCTTCCTTAATAGTATTACTGTGGGTAATCAAAGATGTTAGTAGAGACAGTGAGAAAAAAAAACGATTCTTGGAATTATGACGAGTTCTACTCTTTGGATGTCTCGTTATTTCTTTTCAATTCCAGCTCTATAGAGTTATCAATGCTGTTATATCTTTTCCCTAATAGTAATACTGTGGGTATTCAAAGATGATAAGTGAGACAGTGAAGAAAAAAAAGATTCTTGGAAATGTGATAATTTTCAGAATGGATGTGCAGGGCTGCAGGGTTCTTCAGGACCCGGGGCTAGCAGTAGTAGTAGTGGAGCAGCTTCGAATAGGATGGATCATTCGTATGTTATGCTACCTAAGCAGAAAAATCAGGCAGCAGGAGTGCCTCCTCGGCCTGGTAATCAGTCGGTCAGGGCAATGGAAGAATCGTTTGTAGTCTTGCCTCCACCAGCTGCTTCTGTTTATAAGTCGGATTCTGGACCTGATGGAGTTGGAAATCATTTTCCATCACATGAAGGTGGCCTCAGTAGTATTCCTTCCCAGCAAAATAGTAATTCCGGATTTCACACCACCATAACCGTCCTGAAACGTGCATTTGATATTGCTACTAACCAGACACAGGTATATATGGATTGACTCTGTTGGAAACTGTCTTTTGGATCATCGTGATATTGTAGTTTACCTTGCCACTCTTCTTTGTTTTCTTGACAGGTTGAACAGCCTTTGTGTCTGGAGTGCATGAGGGTTCTTTCTGATAAGCTTGAAAAAGAGGTTGAGGATGTGAACAGGGACATAGAAGCGTACGAATCCTGCCTGAAACAATTGGAAGGGGATGCGAAAAACGCTCTCAGTGAGGCTGATTTTCTTAAGGAGAAACTTAAGGTTCATATTTCACCTTGCTGCCTCAAGTCTGGTTTTAAAGTCTGGTCAAAGGAGTACATAATTTACTATTATTATACTCAATTTTCAGATAGAGGAAGAAGAAAGAAAGCTTGAAGCAGCCATTAATGAGACAGAAAAACAATGTGGAGAAGTTAATTCTCAATTGAAGGAACTGGATATGAAGTCTGGTCGCTTCAAGGAATTGGAGGAAAGGTGAGTCGGTCAATAGAGTATGCTTTTGCGTTTGATTTATATGCAGAATTATGTTTGATTTATAATAAAAAAAACTTTTTATAGTCTCAAAAATATCTCCTTTTGACAGGTATTGGCAGGAATTGAACAATTTTCAGTTTAAATTAATATCACATCAGGTTCGTTACCATACTGAACATTATGAAGCTCCTCCTTTTCTTCTTCACACATGTTGCTTTAATTTATACTGGATTCTGACTGCAAACAGGAAGAAAGGGATGCAATTCTGGCAAAGATTGAAGTTTCGCAAGCTCATATAGAGTTGTTGAAGCGTTCCAATGTTCTCAATGACGCCTTTCCTATTGGCCATGATGGAGAATTTGGAACAATCAATAATTTCCGGCTGGGTAGGCTTCCTAGAGTCCCGGTATGTGAGTCACGGAATATCTTTGTTTTCTGGTATAAAGAAGCATATTTTTACCACAAGGTTTGAATCCACAAACCTTTAGATTGCAATTTGCAAAGCCCACACCACATTACCAATCATTAATCCTCTACCCCGACTGTATATTTTCCATTTCTTGGTAATTTGAATGCGAAGTTCCTTTTTATAATGATCATTTAGGTTGAGTGGGATGAAATCAATGCTGCTTGGGGTCAAGCTTGCCTGCTCCTTCATACAATGGCACATTATTTCCGGCCAAAGTTCCAGTATGCTTTATTCATGATTCCTCATTCCTTAATCTTCAATTGAATTTCACCATTCTTTATCTTAATTCAAATTCCTTTGTGTATAATCAGTTATCGAATAAAAATTCATCCAATGGGTAGTTATCCTCGCATCATGGACACGAGCAACAATACATACGAGCTGTAAGTTGACAGTTCTCTTTTTAACTGCATTGAATTCTTTGGGCATCTAACTTTAATTTTATGATTCATATTAAATGTACATTTTCTTCGTGTTTGTCTCAGCTTTGGTCCGGTAAACTTGTTCTGGAGCACGCGGTATGACAAGGCAATGACATTGTTCCTTACATGCCTCAAGGATTTCGCCGAGTTTGCAAATGCTAAAGATAAAGAGAACAACATTCCTCCTCAAAAGCAATTCGAGCTCCCTTACAAGTACGTTCTTGCTACTATCCTTAATATACACAAACTTTTATCGAGATTGAAATCTTGATATGCTGCTGATTCTTATTTTGATTCACATGTGTTTCCAGGATAGAAAATGATAAGGTGGAAAGCTACTCGATCACACAGAGCTTTAACAAACAAGAAAACTGGACTAAAGCTCTCAAGTACACCCTCTGCAACTTGAAATGGGCTCTCTTCTGGTTCGTTGGCAACACGAATTTCCAGCCACTTATGGCTAATGCCTCTGCTCAACCAGAAGCTACAGCTGCCAGTTCCATGCAGAGTAGAAGGCCTGCAGCTGCCAGCAAATCCTGATTCAAGATCGCCTCGTCTGTCTTATAATTGTGTAAATATAGACAGCTTTCGACCTTGTAGTTGTTAATTACCTTGTAACTGGAAGATCTATAAAGGTCTACAATTTACACTGAATCGACATTCTCTTCATAATAATGAAAAGATCAGATGTCTTCCTCAGATAAATTTATGTGCATACACATTCAAATAGGATATAGCTTGTAATGCTGTTAGTTTGAGTAGTTAGACCAAATCGACGAGTTTTCTTCGTATTTGGTACTTTTATCTCGATTCGACCTAATTCAAAATCTATGAAGTTCCATGGAAATGCTGCAACTCTGTTTCTTCTAGTACATCCAAATTAGTCAGCAAAAACTGGTGAGGCAGCTCAACTCATCACATAAAGATACTAACATAGCTTTCTTTTTGGCCACCAACAATACCAATATGATCCCTTCATCTTTAACAAAGATTTATAAAAACAGTGTAACATAAATTCATTTGCAGTGGAGAATCAAGAAACATCAAGAAGAAGAAATGGCAGGAGGAAAATTCACAGTGAAGATCGAGGAAGCGAGAGAATTTGTAGCAGAAGATGGGAAAGTACTTTCAAGAGGTCCAGTTTACAGAAATGCACTAGCAAAGGATGGATTCAGGCCTCTTGCTAATGGCCTTAACTGTTGTTGGGACATTTTCTTGTGAGTTTTACACACAGTAACTTTTGGGATGTGAAAAGTTTGCTCTTTTTTTGACAGTATTTTCTTGTCTACAACAGTAAATCTGCAACTGATTATCCCAACAATTTGATGCTTGGAGAGCGTGAGATGATCGACAGGAAGGTAAATTTAGCGATGGAAGATGTTTTCCGCTTTGTTTCTTGTTGTCTTTTTACGGTTCTAACTTGTAGTTGTATGTTTTTGCAGGCTGGTAAGTATATCTGGATGACTTATCAAGAAGTGTATGATCTGGTTCTGAAGGTGGGGAACTCCATTCGAAGCTGTAACGTTCAACAAGTAAGTTTTAATCTATGAAAGGCTTTGCTTATTTGTTACAACTTTCTTTCTAATGTTTCTTGTACAAATGTAGGGTGATAAATGTGGAATTTATGGTGCAAATTGCACAAACTGGGTTATAAGTATGCAGGTAAATAAATATAGTCACATTTTTATGTATTTTTTACTTTAAGTCACTTTTTTTACTCTTTTATCTTATCTTTTTTTATTGTTGCAGGCTTGCAATGCTCATGGACTTCAGTGTGTCCCTTTGTATGACACACTAGGTGAATAACTAAACTGTTATTTTGCGCTTAATGTCGGGAAAATCAGTTTCGCGAAGAAAATAACTGTTGATAATGGCTTGATTATGGTTTCAGGTGCTGGTGCTGTTAAGTATATAATCTGTCATGCAGAAGTTTCAATAGCTTTTGTGGAAGAAACTAAGATTTCAGAGGTAACATTTAATGAGTTTGAATCCAAATACTCACGAAAACCGACATTTATGCTCTCTGATTCCTTCAGGTGTTGAAAACATTTCCAGCCACAGGAAAGTACCTGAAAAGTAAGTTTCTCTGAATCATAACAGCCATGTTCCTTAGAAAGAAATAATCTTGCTATCTGTGCTATAGCTGTTGTGAGCTTCGGGAAGGTTTCTCGCGAAGAAAAGGACATTTCTGCAACTTTTGGCCTCAAAATCTTCTCTTGGGATGAGTTCTTGCTTCTGGTAATTAACCGAGCCGCTTTATCTGATGAACAAAGAAAATGCTTTCTTTGATCTTGAATTTCTCAAGCCACTCTTTCAGGGATCAGGCAAAAAATTTGACCTTCCACAGAAGAAAATAACCGATATCTGCACAATTATGTACACCAGTGGAACCACAGGAGATCCAAAAGGTGTCATGATCTCAAATGAGGCCATCCTTTCGATTATATCCGGTGTCGATCACCATCTTAAAAGCATAAATGAAGAGGTAAATTTAAGGTTTTTTTTTTTTTTTTTTTTTTTTTTTTCAAGTTCTACCTTCATTTTTACAATGTAGAAATCATTTTTTTCATGGATGACGACAATGGCAGTTTAGCGAAGAAGATGTGTACCTGTCATACCTTCCCCTAGCTCACATTTTTGATCGTGTGATCGAGGAACTTCTGATCAACAGAGGTGCATCCATAGGTTTTTGGCATAAGGATGTTAAACAGTTAATTGATGACATCAAAGAGCTAAAGCCGACGATTTTCTGTTCTGTTCCTAGAGTACTAGACAGGATATATTCAGGTAAAAAGAGTGCAACCTTCTCCGTTCTTCTTAAACAGTCACACTTCATCCTATTGCAAAAAATGGATCATCATTTCTAGACAGTAAAAATCTGTACATTTACATTTTATTACAAAGATTTGTACCTTGTTATCAGGTTTGACAGAAAAAGTTTCTTCTTCTGGACTTCTAAAGTATGCATTGTTCAACCTTGCCTACTCATAGTAAGATCAAAAATCAACTTTTTTTCTAGCAAATTATTGCATTTTTTCGCCTTCGTGCAAAAAATTTCATATTATCGATTTCTTCATCTGCAGCAAATTGAGAAACATGAGTAAAGGTTACAAGCATTTGGAAGCTGCACCAAGATTAGACAAGATCATCTTCAACAAAGTGAAAGAAGGCCTAGGAGGGAAAATGCGCCTCATATTATCCGGTGCTGCCCCTCTCTCTTCCACTGTCGAGACCTTCCTACGCGTTGTCACATGTGCTCATGTGCTACAAGGATATGGTAAAATCTGTCCAAAATTCATTAAAAATGTAGAAAGATCGCGAGAAATGAGAATGAATTTTTTTGTTGGACAGGTTTGACAGAGACCTGTGCTGGATCATTTGTGGCGCAGCCAGACGAGCTGGCAATGGTGGGCTCAGTGGGCCCGCCATTGCCAATCGTCGATGTCTGCCTGGAATCAGTGCCTGAAATGGGATACGACGCGCTTGGGAAAAACCCGAGAGGGGAGATTTGCATTAGGGGGAAATGCCTGTTTTCAGGCTACTACAAGAGTGAAGATCTTACTAAAGAAGTGATGGTCAATGGATGGTTCCACACTGGTGAGTTTAACATTGTCGGTCGATAAATTATATCTAAAATGATCAGATTATGATATTTTTTGCTGCATTGACTATTAGGAGATATCGGCGAATGGCAAGAGAATGGAAGCATGAAGATCATTGACAGGAAGAAGAACATCTTCAAGCTTTCACAAGGAGAATATGTTGCAGTGGAGAATCTTGAAAACATCTATTCCCTTGCTTCTTGTATCGATTCGGTATGGCCTCATCTCTTCAACTTAACTAAATTTTGATTCATTTCAATTCAGTAAGTTTTAGCTTGATGTAGTTTAAATCAAAAGTAGTCCTACTAGTACACTATTTTGAGTTCAACTCAGTAAAACACAACCTTAAACAGCTCTAAGAAACCTTAAAGTCATGAAAAATGATGTGCTTTCTTCTTACATTGCAGATTTGGGTATATGGAAACAGCTTCGAGTCGTTTCTTGTTGCAATTGTGAACCCTAACGCTGAATTACTCGAATCATACGCAGAGGAGAATGGCCTGACAGGGGATTTTCAAACTCTTTGTGAAAATCCAATGGTGAAAACCTACATTCTCCAAGAACTGTTCAAGATAGGCAAACAAAAACAGGTACATTCAACATAAATGCATATATTTTCAATCACAAATGCAAGGACTTAAATTTATTATTGTGCTGTGATAGTTGAAGGGCTTTGAGTTCATCAAAGCGGTGCATCTGGAAGCGGTACCATTCGATATGGAGCGCGATCTTCTTACGCCTACGTATAAGAAAAAGAGATCCCAGTTTCTGAAATGCTATAAGGTTCGTTTTTCCAGCACTTCATCATTCTTAAACAGAAGAAAAAAGAACAAGTTTTTCACTCTTGTTCTTGACTGTGAAAATCGCAGAATATCGTCGACGATCTGTATAAAAGTGCAAGACAAGCTCAAGAGGAATTCATGCAGACAAGGCAAACTATGTAGCACTTGGATCATTTGATATATGAACATGTAAAAGTACTGCCTTTAAGTGTAAACCTGATGTAATTAGGAATTGTTTTGGAGAGATATGAATATATAATAATTGAATGAGACATATCTCAACAATCAGAGTGGCGCAGCGGAAGCGTGGTGGGCCCATAACCCACAGGTCCCAGGATCGAAACCTGGCTCTGATATAATTGAGTAGCTTCCCTGTTCCCATTATTTTTTTGCATTCTCAACCTCCATCTTTTATTTAATCACCGATTTGCCCCAAATTCTTTTTCATTCCCAACCTCCATCTTTTCTTTTATCACTAATTCGCCCCAATACTTATGGAACCCTAGCTTCCACTGTTCCAACAATTGTTTTGCATTCTCAACCTCCATCTTTTATTTAATTACCGATTTGCCCCAAATTCTTTTTCATTCCCAACCTCCATCTTTTTTTTATCACTAATTCGCCCCCATACTTAAGGAACCCTAGCTTCCACTGTTCTAACAATTGTTTTGCATTCTCAACCTCCATCTTTTATTTAATCACCGATTTGCCCCAAATTCTTTTTCATTCCCAACCTCCATCTTTTCTTTTATCACTAATTCGCCCCCATACTTAAGGAACACAGAATCATCATCTTTGTAGTGCACATTATCAGTTGAATCATCATCATCCTAATCAAAATAAGTAATGTTAGTATGTTACCATTTCGAGAAAAATCATCATCGTCGTCCATTTCTAAACTAATCACACTAAATGTACGTCTGGATCATCAACATCTTCACGTGAATTTGCATCTTCTCCTATAGACCATAACGTACTATTGATGTTGATGTTATGAGACTTAGTCGGTTCCACCCAACAACACTTTGTGACCTATTCATTCCATCAAAGTTGTTGATTGAAGTGTCACTCTCATATGTCCGAAACAGGCGTTGCTCCATACAATAATATACCATATAATGATCACTTCCCTTGAACATAGGAATAAATATCTTGTTCCTCATACATGCTCTTGTGCACCTTTTAACAAAAGATGTGGTCTCATTCAAAAATAACGTATACTCTCCTAGATCATCTACATTTTTCCACTTATGATTAGATTCATCCCATTCCCAAACCACAATAATTGCATCCACTAGGCATAAGATTACGCTTAGCAACTTTCCATTACATTCTTATAGGTAGTTATGTGTTCCCAAGTCATGCCTTTTCTACACTAATTCTCTATCCATTTCTCTTACGTATCTATCGGGTTTCACAAACACCCAATTCTCCCCATAAACTCAAAAAGTATAGCTTCCCACAATGATAGATGAGATTAGTATGATAGAGATAAAAGCAGCAACGATTACCGCATAATTTGTAGCTCCATTTTTTTTCTTTGCAAGAAAGATACAAAATGATAGCACAACATTCATGATGTACTCCTACACCAAAAACAGAGCAATCATCCAAAGTTGGATGATTTGTAAAAGTAAAGCCAATAAGATCGTCGATATCTGAAGGTAAGTTAGGTAGGCTAATTCTCCATTTTAAGAATGAATTTAGGAAAAAAAATTCAAATCCTTTTGACATTAATAACCATCCATAGTTCGAAAAATGAATAGACGCACCACTTAACTCCGCATAATTAAAATTAGCAATGATGAATTATTTATTTAACAATGGGATGAAATAATTTTATGGTCGAATCCGAATTAATGGTTTGTACTACTAGACATTTTGATTCAAATCCAAGGTCTTTTGCCCGATGAGAATTGTAGTCCTAGGACTAACGCCAACCATGCACAACAAGTCGCGCGTGATAGTGGGGATCAACCTGAGCTGTAAAAGCACAAATCACATATTAGACTAGTAAAACACTATCCTACACACTGTTCAATCATAACCAAGCCTACACTCTTCAAACAAATCCTAAAACACACAAAACCAAATAATAAACCAAATCAAACCTGCCTACCGCTAATGAAAAATATAAATGATATATAGCATCAGATACTTGGTTTATCATCATTCAAGATGTCCAGAAGGGGAATCCAAGTAATCTCATCCTCTACTAATCATATATCCAAAACCAATCGACAAGCTCGATTAAACAGATCTAAATTCATCAAATCTAAATCCTAAAAAGTTCAACATTCAGAAAGGGTAATAAAATGGCATAAAGAAACTACTCACGGACATACCTCATGAGGAAGGTGGAGAGCTCCATCTCAGGGGAACTCAGGATGAGCTTGCTGAAGCAAGAGTGCTTCATGTAGGAGGAGTGGAGTAGGTGGAGGCTGGCCTTGGAGCCCTCACACCGCCTGATCTTCTTCTTCGCATTGCTCCTGATGAGGAAGCCCTCCTCCCAATCAGTCCAATTCAGCAGCTGCACATTCATGTTTAGAGCTTTTGGGGACTAGGGTATGTTTTAGAGCTTTTGGGGGCTAGGGTTTAGAGGGCAGAACACCCCCTCCTCATATGTATAGTGTGGGAGGTGTAGAATGGTATATTATTTACCTAAAATCTTAGTTAAAAACTGCTGACTAGATTAATATCGGGTCGAAACCCACCGCCCTATAAGAACCCACACAACACGCGGAACCTATTGCTACAAGAACCTACACAAAATAGATGACCTACAAACACACAAAACCTATTGCTACAAGAGCCTACACAAAACACAGAGCCTACACAACACAAGAACCTATTACTACAAGAACCTACACAAAACACATAACCAACACAAAACACAGAACCTATTGCTATATCATCAACTTTTTTTTTTTTTAAACGATGACATTCATTTGATGAGAAATAATAATCCGTCAATTTGTTTTTTGAATCGTAAAGTGAGGAATGGACGCAAATCAACTATAATTAGCTTAATTATAACCGACTCATTACTTGAAGGGTGACACAACACACAAAACCTATTGCTACAAGAACCTACACAAAACACAGAGCCTTCACAACAAGAACTCCCTCTTCTCGCCTTATCTTTATTCTCTCTTCTTGCTTGCATCGTTGGTGAAGTTAATTTTTTGTTTAGTGTTTTGACTTCATACTATGTTGAGGACTATGATGCTATCAGCCAAATAAACTTGTAGTGTGGGTGTTGTGTAAGTGTGTTTTGTGTGTGTGGTGTGTGTGTTGGGTGTGGGTGTTGTGTGTGTGTGAGACATGAATTCGATTCATAAGCAAAAGAAAATTCTTTAGTTTCTAAAACTTACTTCACATATGAAATAATTGTTCAGCTAGCTACGGTTTTTCAAATTGGTATGGAACGACATTCTCTTTAATATAGATTGTGTTATTTTTATTTTCATTTTAAGAACCCATTTGTAAGTAGGCCTAAGTATGTCACTGATAGTGGACATCCTGAAGTGTTCTACATATATGGCAAAATGGTGCAATCTGCTACTATATAGATGATTTTGGGTTTGCATTCTACTACACTATTTTACAAAATGTGATTCTATATGTGACCCGCCCTTACAGTTAGTGTAGATATATGTGTGTGTATGTGTTGAAACTAATTAAACTAAATTGAACTAATTTGCTAACAAGTTCAAGGGAGCGGTAACTTAATATCAAAGTAATGTACTTAACATAATTTAGGACTGACTAATTTTGTAAAATGGGCTTGCAAAAATTCATCAATTGATGCAAAATGGTGCTATTAAACATATGATTTTTTTTGGGGGTCAACAGTATTTAAGTTCACATCTGCACTAATTGACATGCTCTCTCTTGTCCTGGTGACTTGGACCTTGGTCAAAATTAGGGCATGACCCATCTACTTGATATAGTCTAATTCAGAGTCCGAATATGTGTGCTTGTTACTCAAAAATATGGTTTTATTTTAATATAAATGTTTGGTTAAATATAACCATCCATTCAACTCCTTACTTTTTTATAGGGCGGTACTAGATATCTGGGGGCCTGAACTAAACATAAAAAAAATTCATGTAAGAGAATTCGATCAAATTTAATTTGGCGGTGATGATGAAATTTGATTTGAAAGAGAATTTTAATACGCAAAGAAGAAATAAAATTAAGATACATTAAAATGATGAGTTTTTTTAAAAATGTGACCCTTATTTTACCCCATTATTTGAGGCATGAAGCGCAGGTTTCACCGCTCTCAAGGTTGGGTTCGGGTCAACCCCGATGAACCCAAAAATATGTAATAAATATAATAGATGGTCAAAAGATTGAAGTTTTGTTGTGGTTGAAATTTTAGATCTCATCACATTAAAAATGCATGCCAATTGCTTTCGAGATTTGTGTATCCATTGGCATAGATGTTATTATCCAAAAGATGTTGGATTTGAATCACATCAACCAGTAATATATACAAGCAATCATTTGGATTCGACAACCAAATTATTTCGTCCCGGTTACATATTTAACAACATTTATGTCAAAGAAACTCGAACAAAACCAAGGGCATATGTCTATATGTGATGTCATTGAAAACTCAAACTGCCTCAGTGAATTTTAACTTTAAAAATGCATTTTTGTTAAAATATCGATCATTTTTAAATGTAAAAACTTTTTTTTTAAAAAAAATTTTGCATAAAAATTAAATTCTTTTGAGTAATATAATATACGGTTTAAATTAAAGATTAGAATATATTAAAATTTTAATAAAATGTAAGAAAAATTGGAAATTCACGAGATCTTGTCGTATGATTCGTTGGCATGACTAGGGGATTGGGACCAATGAATTACAGTAACACCAAAAGGTAGCCAAGGTTACATTTTTATACATATTTTCTCAAAATGAACTTCCTCAAATATACGCTGTTGTTACATTTTCTTGTTCATATGATAACACTTGATCTTTTCTGGATAATTATATACAGAAATATTTGCAGTCTATGCATGTTAGAGTAGAGGAAATGCGGGGGAGAAGCCAAAGGTTTTACTTTAATGGCTGTTTCAGTAGTCCAACTCAAAAACATGTATTATTTTGTTTCAGTAGTCCAACTCAAAAAGTTTTTCACAGGTTCTTCTGGCGAGCAAGGCGCCAAGCCGCTTGTATAAAGCAAGCTGACTTCTCGCGCTTCTTCTGGCGAGTAAGGCGCCAAGCTGCTTGTATAATGCCAGATGACCATGCCTTCTCTTCTCAGTTGCTAAGATAGATTTTGCATAATTCTGTTTGAGCAATCCAGAAATTAAAAGTTGATATGCTACAAAGATAATGTATCTAAGGATATGTGGAAATTGAAGCAAATGGGCAGAGAGAACATCCAGCAAGCTTTTACCTGAATGCTGTGAATAAGCATGGCAAACAGAAACAAGCCAGTGAGTGAAATGGTGACGGCAAAGCTAATCTCGTAGATATCATTGCTCGTTCTGATGTTTTGTCCAAGGGAACTGAAAAATACATGAAAAAGAGAAATCGATGTTATCTCACAGCAATATAACACATCAGAGTTAGGATCCATTATTGCAGGATATCATCAACTCTCAAAATGCAAACCTTAAATTCCGCAAACCCCACCAGAAGCCGTAAAGTAGCCTCTGTTGACGATTTTGCTTTTCCAACAGCCCGGATTCAAGAGCCTCGAGGAACATGCCAAAGTTGAAATCTGATGGCTGCTTTATCTCATCAGGCTGAAGGAGAGGGCAAGATGAATTCAGAAATGAATAGTCTCCTGTATGTGGTACTCTACAGTAAAAGGCGAAGCGATCACAATCATGTTTTAAACAGGATGTAAGCCAGCAACTAGACACCTCAAGTACTGTGAGGTAGTACCAGACTGCTCCAAGTACCTAATAGGACATAAAGCATCAGAACAAGTAACTTAAAACTTATCTAACATTGAAAATGTAGTTAAATCACGCACATTACTTGCTAGCATACAGAAAAGCACATTGACTGCAGCACCATATCCTGGATTTTCTGGAAGCAGCCTAGAATGTCGTGTTAATCCTATGTAATACTTACCAAGCTTAATAATCCTTGCAGTAAACTGGGAGGAAAAAAATATCACCACTGGAACACTCAATACCGAACTTACTGAGCGTGTACGTAGGAGTACCACCTGAAGGAAATTCGCAGATGGGATCATATTGTTCAGTAATTATTCAAAATATACTTAATTACCTGAGGGATGGGAAGAGCGGCACAGATGGAAAGGAAACGATGGAGATTTGAGCAGTGTTTATATTGTAAGATTACATCATAAAAGTAGAAAATGTCGACTAGTGATCGGAGAGTGCAATAGAAGACGATCAAATCATGGTCCACATCAAGGCACTTGTTGCGGTTATCATATACAAAGGTGTACAAGTACAAGGGGTCTACGAGGAGGAGTGAAATTGTCGAAATTCCTGCTAACATTTTATTCCATCTCCGATTGCGAGCAACAACTTTCTTCTTGCTGCCACCTGATTCATTTCCTGCCTTATCAGTTTCAGAGGAGGGCTGAGAAAGGGAGCCCCTCCATCTGTTCATCAAAGAATGATATGGTTCAGTTTAACATGAACTCCGACACAACTTTCACACACAAATACACATTTACTACCTAAGAAAACATAAATAACAGTGAAAAACTATGTCCTAACCTGGTTGTGCCACTCTCCAGATCCATTAAAACTCAGTGCATAGTAGATAGGACAGCCAAAATAAGTGGCTTAATATAGAAAGACTAAGTTTTTTGTTTCTAATTTTCATACTCATTTCTGAGAAGTTTCTCAGTAACAGCAATCGAATGACCCACAGTTATAAGATGACACAAGGAACAGACAGTTAAAACAATTGAAATTCATACTTAACAGGATGCTTTTTTTATATATATTATGAACGTGATGATTATCCTTTTAATTATTATCATTTATTTTTGAAATAATATAAACCATAGTCCCTTATGTTCTGACAGTAGAATGCACAAATTGCATCTGAGATATATACTCATCGCACCGTATTTTTCCCTTGGCTGTTTATACTCCTGCCAACCCACTATATATATATAAAAGGATTAAATTGGCCAGCATCAAAATGACTACAAATTTGTTTATAATAAACTACACCATCAAACATAAAAGACTTGTAGATAAGTTATTATTGTGACTAGTGAATGATAGTGAGATGACGTAAGACTTTGTTTTACCGAAAGTATGATAGTTCATTGATCTTGCAAAATCCTTTAAATCATCAAATTCCAGTACCTGATATTTGGAAGCCTTGTGTACTTCTGAAAATGTATGCAAGCGTGCGATTATCTGACAGGAAGACTGAATAAGTTTCCTCCAGCGAGGATAGCCTGTCGATCTTCATAGTGCACTTTGTTAGATAACTAGGATGCGTAAACAGTGACAGAAAGACTGGTTGAGCTTCCTCCAGCCAGGTTAGCCTGTAGTCGATCTTCTTCACAGCGCAATGAATTCTCGTGTTTCCTCCTCACATAGCAGTGTGAGTTGAGGGCTGAGGAAGAGAACCCCGCGATCTGTTCATCAAAGCAAAGCAGATGATCTCTCAATTCTCATGCACCAGTAAACCATTTCACATGGATTATGGAAATCTAATGTCAGGCTAATTGCCTAACTCTGACAGTTCATCCTAACACACACATACACATTTACAACCTAGAAATGACAAATAAGAGTGACCTGATAATCCATTAAAACTCAGAACAGCCACACCAGCCAGTCTAAAGCTGGGAGAGTAAAAAAGAAGTCATTTTTCTGCTTACTATTCATACTCAGTATCAAGAAGTTTCCCAGTAATACCAATTGATGACCCACAGTTTGAAATTTCTCTATGGCTGATTTGGTGCCACATGGAACACTATTTCACTAGCATTCTATCAACAAACTTTACTTTTAAGAATCAAAAGTACCTTCTGGATTGCTTTCATCGCCAATCCTACATTGCGGCAGCTCGCCGGAATCCTGCTCAGCGACGACAAAGCCCACGCCTCGCCGGAGTATTACATCTCTGAGATCCAAAAATTGATACTTTGCGCCGTGGATTCGGTAAAAATCAATCAGCATTTCCACGCTGCGGTCGGAAGTAGCTGCCAGTGGAGTGAATGGAGGCGGCGAGATTGGGGTTTACGGTGGATGTGGTGGTGCTCTTGTTTATTCTAGTACTCTCAAGAGTCCAAAAAGAGACCGTTAATCCTTAATAAATTGCTAAAAAGTAAGTACAGTGTACTCCAGAGTAAATAATAAGATAATTAACGACTCGATCGTTTGACTGTCGATAGTACATATCAAGGGCAAATCCATCTGGAAATTTATCATCTATAGGCCTCCAGAACCACTAGCACTGTTTGTTCTTCGTTGCAATTTTGTGCCACCGTCAGCTATGGAGGCCAGGGAATATGTAAGGTCAGTGTGCTGTGTGTGTGTGTGTGTGTGTGTGATTTAAGTGTTTGAGTATAAAAAATGTTGCTTGGAATGAAATGACCAGTTTGTTGTAAGCCAATTTGAACTGCTATCCATTGGAAGGCTATGTGTTTGTGTGTGTGTGTGTGTGTGATTTAAGATATAAAAAAACCCATCTTTGAGCATAAAAATTGTTTCTTGGAATGATAGGACCAGCTTGTTGTAAGCCTATTTTGAACTGTTATTTACTGTCTTCCATTGGAGGGCTGTGTGTGTGTGTGTGTGTGTGTGTGTGTGTGTGTGTGTGTGTGTGTGTGTGTGTGTGTGTGTGTGTGTGTGTGTGTGTGTGTGTGTGTGTGTGATATAAAAAACCCATCTTTGAGCATAAAAATTGTTTCTTGGAATGATGTGACCAGCTTGTTGTAAGCCTATTTTGAAACTGTTTTACTGTCTTCCATTGGAGGGTTTTGTGTGTGTGTGTGTGTGTGTGTGTTAAAAAATGTCACTGAAATGTATTGGAAGGGCTGCATTTTATTGATATGGAATCATTTCATGTCATTTTTGTGCCTCTGGTGTTGAATTTACTAATTGTAATGTTCTGCTGTATGCTAAGGTTTATAGCAAGCAGTGTGTTGTAGAGTTGAAATCAAAACCCTTGAAAAAACTGGTTTTGAGATGGAGTCCAGTTAGGCTTCATAACTCATTTCCTGGCGCTCAGGTTTGAGAAGTTGAGACCGGCAAGATCAGAATCGCGGATTTCCTCAACCAAAGGAAACACCAGTTTCAGCTCAGTGATTATGAGGGGATTCGAGAAGGTTTCTGAAAGGATGAAAAGCTTAAAGGTTTCTGATAGTTGTTTTTCTGCAGTAAAAGAAACTGCTGCTGCTTTCAATCTGTTCTTATATATGCTTGCAAGTCATGTAAGATACCTATTCTGCATGCTAGACTGAACTGAACTTAATGCATCTGATGATTCTATTCTGCATGCTAGATGCTTAAAAAAGGCGATAAATTGACCATAAAATGTGCACTATCCACCCTAGACAAGTTCAGAATCCTCGGATGATTGTATATATAATGCTTGAAAAATTAGATGCAAAATATGTATTGTTGATTCTGTTCATTTTAGATTCTTGGAGCATGCTGGTATTTGTTCACTATAGAGCGTGTCGATACATGCTGGCATAGATTCTGCAGCAAGGGACGTTATTGTGAACCTCATGCTTTGTACTGTGGGGTAAAGCGTACTGGAGACTATTCGTTTCTTAACGTTTCCTGCCCTCTCCTTGAGCCTGAGGAGATTAAACTGCCAACAGATTTTAATTTTGGCATATTCCTCGAGGCTCTTCAGTCACTGGCTTGGTCTTGTTTGCATTGCTTATCGGAAACATGCAGGTAAAGTCGCAAATTCTGATCCAATGCGCTTTTCTGACATTTTCATTGCTCATCTGAAAACTTCTGTTTTTGTTTTTCTGGATTATTGACTGAAATGCATTATTTTGTTATATAGCGAAACTAACAAGAAAGTGATGTATTATATTTTTTGTTTCATCTTAGGTTCTACTCTCAGCAGTGGAGGACATGGGCAGCTTGCTTCATACAAGTAGCATGGCGGCACCATTTCCAGAAGAGACTCGAGAAGTCGTTGAGGGAAGAAGAAGGTAGATTGCAGGGTGCCATGGCTGAAGGAGGAAGCTTAACCAGCTTTGCTGCTACCATTTATGCATCCAAGTTTGCAGCAAATGCTCTGCGTGCATTACGACAAAAACATCCACAGAGCTCCAAAGAGTCTCCCTATTTACCTCCTCAGAAGCCATCAGAACCTGATTTCAACACAGAGGATAAGATCATGTAGATAGTCTTATGGAAAACATCGGTCCTCGGGTGAAAACCGTGGTTTGTTGTAGAAACAGTACAATTGGAACAGATGAAATCATTATATTTGTAGTACAATTGTTCAGAATACCATAAGACAGACATAGCAGTCAGCACAACAGTCCTTTCGCAGTAACCACTAGCAACTAACAAGGGCTTCTTAACTAGCTTGAGGCCACTGCACCGAAATCAAGTTTTTGTGGCTTCTGATGATGAGATGAGGTTCTATCTTCGTTCTCCTGCAACAACTTCTCGAGATTCTTCTGGCGAGTAAGGCGCCAACCTTGTTTCTACCTTGTTTCTCCATTGAATGAGTGTAGATTTAGCTCGTGATTTGTGCTCTACTTTCTGCACATACCTTTCCTCATTAGCCATATATATGAACTCTGGTTAACAACATTCACTGGTGTAGTTCTTGGAGGTGTTATCTGCATCGCATATGGAACCCTAAGTAAGTCTCAAGACCGGAGTTGAGTAATATATCTTGATTTAGAGCAGCTGCATAATCATAGGTTTATGGAACCAATGACAGCATCTTCATCTGAAATGCAGGTTTATGATTTTGTGAGAACGATTTTCAAGGAGAATGAATCACATCAGTATATCATGACAGCATTTTTCCAACAACAATCAAATGGCAGCAGGAAAAAGATTCTTCTTTTCATTCCTAAACAAAAGACTGCTAATATTTTCACGATCAGCTAATGTTTTCACTAACTAATAGTTACAGCAAGGAAGGTTCTTCGATCCCTTCCTTAAGCAAAAGGCTGTAAGCTACACTAACATAAACCCTAGCTAGCAAGGGTCACTCAAAGTATGAGTCCCCATACAGGCTCACAAGAAGGTTCCAGGCTTTCAGAACCGCCCTCCTTCTCCTCTGAGAGGCTCTTGCCAGAAGCCGACACATCAGGAGTGCAAGGGTGTGATATGGCTAGACCAACAGCTCGTACAGCTGCAGCACCAACAAGGTTAGCACTGGACTCGGTAAGCTGCCCAACCAACATAGTCCCTGGAGAGCCAACCATGATCAAAACTTTGTGCATCAAGGTAGGGGTCAAACCAAGCTGTATACACAAAAATCACATATTAGAAAGACTCCATAGAACCCATATAAACATTCCAGAACTGTAAGTAGTTTCATCATTATCCAGCCTATAAAAACTAGGTCTTGCATGACCTTAACGCACACAAAAAAACCTTAAATCCATTATTCCCTATAAAGAAACACATATCACAGTAAAAAGACACAAACTTAATTCACAGAACGGTGAATCTACAAGTCAGGGTTTCAAACATATACACACACATTCCCAGAATACATACATATACATATAACTGTATATATAGACAGATAGATACGTATAAATATACTCCATAGAACCCACAATAACATTCCTTAACAGCATGTTTGACAAATACTAGGTTTTAAACAACAAACTTAACCAAGAACCACGTGTCAACAACATAAACATTCCACAAAACTTTCATTATCCGTACTTCCCTGCCTTTCTTAGGCCTTAAATCCACTACTGACTCAACACGGACAAAGAAGCACACTTTACACAGTTAAACGGTCAAAAGATGAAAACCTGCGGACCAGGTAAACAACGTAAGTAAACAACAACAAGAACAGCAATTCGTGAAAGACCTGCAGCTTAACTACCCACGTAGATTGCTGCCCATCCAGAGAACAAGAACAACAATCAAGACAGGCATCCCATAAATCCACAAATTACTTAGTACGGACAATCAAAGACAGCATTTGACACAGTTTAGCAGCCAAAAGATGAAAACTTTATGGGATTGAAACCTATCTTGTGTCCTAGAGACCGGGTAAACAACGTTAAGTAACATCAAAAACAGCCATTCGTCAAAGCCCTGCAACTTAACCACCCACAAACAACAAGTACTACTAGTCCCAAATAATAAACCTAAACCGAGCCCTTCAGACTAGTAAAAGCACAAATCACAAATCACATATTAGGATGACTGCATACCTCGTCAAGCCGCCGGCCGGTCGAATACGAGGAGATCTCCTTCCCCAGTTTTATCATCCCTTTTGACATCAAAAGCTTATAGAGAACCAAAAATCACCTGTGTCGGATCCGAACTCGATGGGATTTTTTTGTGGCTGGTTGAATTTTTTTGGATCTGAGATTTTAAAGATAAGGGGGCTCTGCAAGGGTTTTGTAGTTAGGATCAAGGGGTTTAAATGCACATTATGGAAATATGATGGGTCTTTGTGCAATTAAAGAAAAGTTCATTAATCGGAGACGGGAAGCTAACTCTCTGCAAAGGGAATTCTTAGATCAGTATATAGCTTGCAAATTCTGTAGTGAGAATCATCCTTTGGTTGGATCAACTTGAATTGTATGAATTTTAGTAGTTTTTCTATAATCATATTCTCTCTCTTCTTACTCTTCTAAAACCGCCGTCTACCAACCGTTTCGGTTACATTTCCGATCGTCGACTCCGGCCAATCTCGCCGGATCACGACATCTATTAATACTCTGAATATTAATATTTTATCTCCATATAAATCAAAAAGTCCAATTGAATGGGCCTTAGTTGCTCAAATATCCAAAAAGTCCAAAAAGTCCAATTGAATGAGCAAGGTTTGAACTTGCTCAAATATATGCTCTTGTTACATTTTCTTGTTCATATGATAACACTTGATCTTTTCTGGATAATTATTTACAGAAATATTTGTAGAGGAAATGCGGGGGAGAAGCCAAAGGTTTTACTTTAATGGCTGATCAAAAACATGTTTTATTTTGTTTGGTCTTAGGTTCTACTCTCAGCAGTGGAGACTCGAGAAGTCGCTGTTGCAGGGTGCCATAGCCTCAAGGTACATGCCAAAGTTGTAATCTGATGAAATCATTATCTTCCTAGTACAATTGTTAATAATAACATATGACAGACCTAGCAGTCAGTACAACAGTCCTTAAGCAACTAGCAAGGGCTTCTTAACTACCTCGAGGTCTCTGCACCGAAATCAGCTTCTTCTGGTGACTAAGGCGACAAGCCAAACAAACATATAATGGTCCACAGACACAGAACTCTAGTCGCATGAAGAATATATTTGTTCAAACTCAAGGAAAAGAACTCTACCATCACAGACACAGAAGAAATGAGAGAACGGTCATTATCAAACTAAGAGTTCAGACCTTAAGTTTCGCAGCCCCCACCAAAAGCCATAAAACAACCTCTGCATACGATTTTGCTTTTCCAACAGCCCAGACTGAAGAGCCTCAAGGTACATGCCAAATTTGTAATCCGACGGCTGCTTTATTTCATCGGGTTCAAGGAAAGGGCAGGATGAATTTAGAAATGAATAGTCTCCTATTCACTATATATTAGTAGAACATAAAGCATCGGGCAATCTAAATTTGAAAATGCAGTTTAAAAATTGCAATAAAATCCTGCATTCATGAACATTAAATGTTTAGGAGGAGCATACATTACTTGCTAGCATGTAGAGAAGGAGAATGACTGCAGCTCCATGCCCTGGATTTTTCGGAAGCAGCCTGGAATGCCTGGTCAATTGTACATAATATGACCAAGCTTAAGAAATCTTGCTAAAAACTGGGAGAAAAAAACCGCGTCTGCAGCATACGCGACATAGGGTGACAAGATCACTTTTGAGCGGGGGCGTAAGGATATTATCTGAAGGATCATTTCAAAAATGTATGTTTTTATATGGAATAATGTAATATGGTATGTATTTCACGGTGTGAATGGATAGTTACCTGGGGGAAGGGAAGAGCAGCCCAGATGGCAAGGAAGTGATGAGAATCTGATTTAAATTGCATGATCACATCATAAAAGTAGATCATGTCTAATACTGATCGAAGAGCACAAAGGAAGACGATCAAGTTCAAGTCCCTATCACCGCATTTCTTGTCGTTATCATACACAGCAGCGTATAAGAACATGGGGTCTACAAGGAGGAGTGAAATTACAGAAATTCCTACGAACAAAATATTCCACTTCTGAAGAGGATCAAGAACTTTCTTCCTACTGCCATCATTTTCATTTCCTGGCTCAGTATGAGTTGAGGAGTGAGGAAGAGAGCCCCGCGATCTGTTCACCAAAGCAAAACAGTTGATCTCTCCATTCTCATGCACCAACGAACAATTTCACATGAATTATGGAAAGTCTAATGTCAGGCTAATTGCCTAACTCTGACAGTTCTTCCTAACACAAGCATACACATTTACAACCTAGAAATGACAAATAAGAGTTGAAACAACCGATGACATTCCATGCTCTAAGAAACTATGTAACTGACCTGATGATGCCGTGCTCCAGATCCATCAAAACTTGGTGCATAGAACAACCGGAACAACCAGCCTAAAGAGAGAGGAAAAAAAACATCACTTTCAAACTGTATTAGGAATTTCTTGGCAATTAAATTCAAATAGTCTGCAATTTTAAGAGGGTGGCTAATTTGGTGCCACACAGGAACACGGTTACACAGAAGACCTGTCATATCATAGACTTTGAAATTGGAAAATAATCATCTCCAGCAAATGAACTTCATTTTCGGATGGAACACTAACATTTAGTCAACAATCTGCCAAAAGTACTTACTAGACTGCTTTAGCCGGCGGAATCCCACATAGTGACGCTCACCGGTATCCTGCTCAGCAACGACAAAGCCCTCGCCTCGCCAGAGTACTGCAAACGCTGAATTCACCTCCTAATTCACGCCAACGCTCTAGTCGAACCCGTCTTTCTATGCCCTTCGCCGACCAGTATTCCTGATGCTTCAATATTGGCATGATGAGGATCAATCTTGGGCAGTGAGGAGAGGTGAATTACTAACCTGAGATCAACAAAATGGTAGAGCTGCAAAATAGAGGAACAAGGGGTCTACAAGGAGGACCAAGATTACAGAAATTCCAGCTAACAAAATATTTCACCTCCGAAGGGCTGGATCTGGAGGATCAACAGCCTTCTTCCTACTCCCAGCAGATTCATTCGCAATAAGCATTTTAACATGATCAATAGAAGCTATCAGCTTAACTCTTACATCACTTCCTAATCCTTATATATTGGTCGAAAAATCGACACACACACACACACACATTTACTACAACCAAGAAATCACAAGTAAAAGTTGAAACTTTCTATGATTTTTTGTGCATTTGAGAACAATATACTGACCTGATGATCCATTAAAATTCAGAACAACCACACCAGCCAGTCTAAAGCTGGGAGAGTTAAAAAGAAGTCATTTTTCTGCTTATTTTTCCTACTCAGTATCAAGAAGTTTCCCAGCAACAGCAATTGAATGACCCACAATTTCAAATTTCTCTGTGGCTGATTTGGTGCCACATGGAACACTATAATTCTATCAACAAACTTTACTTTTAAGAATCAAAAGTACCTTCTAGACTGCTTTCATCGCCGGAATCCTACATTGTGAAGCTCGCCGGAATCCTGCTCAGCGACGACAAAGCCCACGCCTCGCCGGAGTATTACAGTCTGAGATCGAAAAATTTATACTTTGCGCCGTGTATTCGGTAAAATTCAATCAGCATTACCACGCTGCGGTCGGAAGTAGCTGCCAATAGAGTGAACGGAGGCGGCGAAATTGATGTTTACGGTGGATGTGGTGGTGCTCCGCCACTCTGCTGGTGGCGGGAAGGTGGACGCCGCCGGTAGCTTTGGAGTCCGCGGGGATAATATTTAATACTTTAACCTAGAGAGTTGTATATAAAAATATAGAAAAAAGTGTTGTTGTACCCCCAAGTATTCAAAAAAGTGCTAATGTATCCCTGAGTTTTTCAAAAGTGCCAATATACCCTCAAATGTATAATTTGGGCAGATTTTTCTTTTGCCAAATGTAAAATGACAAGAATACCCTCACTATTATTTAATGGTAAAAAAGAAAAAATTTATGACGAATATGCCCCAACCAAATCAATGAATAATCCTTCCCTACCTAATTATTTATCTAATTCTCGCTTCCCTTTTTACATTCAACCCAGTTAAGAAAGGCAATCCAAATCCTTACCACCAGTCACCGTTACTTTATCGGATGAAAGCGTTTGAAGTCGAGGGGACCAAAACCACTGTAACCAGAAATTAGTGTGAGCCGGGGGACCGAAACCGCCACACTCAGTAATAATTAGCGTGACTAACTCAAGGTGGCGAGATTATGGTAATTTCACCAATGTTGTCAGTTTGTTGAATTTTTGGATAAAAATGATAATTTTTTTTAATACTGGCCTGCTAGATTTAGTCCGATTTTTGCTTATTTGCAGTCCGTATTTTTGTTATATAATCATATATACAATAATTATGATATATAACTGATTTGCAAGTGTATGCAATAGTATATATATGATGCATGTGTCTGACATTTTTAATTATTCATCATATCATATATATCAAAGACGTATTTTTTTGGACTATCAAAATAAGCAAAATATGGACTGCGTCTAGAATTGCCCCTTTCAATAATATTGTGCATTTATTTTGTAATTCAGTGGTATTAATTTCTTGAATTTTTTATCGTGCCCATGAGCATTTGGGTCAAGGGAAAAAAAATCCAACAAGTGAGGGTAAATTTGTCTTTTAATTTAAAATGGTGTTGAAAATGGGCTTTAGAGGTACACTTCTTTATTCAATATAATAATAGGGGTACATCAGCACTTTTAAATTACTCGGGATACATTAGCACTTTCTTATAAACTTGGGGTACATGAGCTTTTAACCCAAAAATATAACTTTAGAACCATGTACTAAAACTTTTTTTTTATTTTTGTAGTTAAATTTGGGCATTTCAACAAGTTTAATAATTATATTCTTGTAGTTTAATTTGTGCATTTCAAAAATTATTATTATACTCTTGTAGTCAAATGTCGAAACCTATATATATATATATAGAGCGATATTTATACATACATATATCGCTCTATATATCGCTAACTAGGATGTAGATGCAGTGACAGCTTGACTGGTGGAGCAGCTTCCTCCAGCCAACACAGCTCGTAGTCGATCTTCTTGTTTCCTCCTCGTATAGCGCCGCCAGGCTATCTGTATGTGGCAAGCTCCCCATGTCCTCCACTGCAGAGAGTAGAACCTGGAATTAAGATTCACAGCAATGTCAGAACTGATGCAGAAATTCATCAAAATGGAAACGGAGGGACTCACCTGAAGGTGTTCTGTATCTTCTTGCTGTGCAAACGCGTGTACTGTGAGGCCACGAACTTCAAATCGCCCGTCTTTAAGGTAAAAGCTTCTACATTTTTGGCTGCTCGCACGGTTCTGGTAGAAATGGGAAGGATGGAGCTAGGGTTTGGATCCAGAGCCCATGTAAGAAGCTCTTCCCCACAAAAATCGCCCGGTTTGAGATAAGTATAACTACCATTGGTGGTAAAGGACCGAAGGTTTCCTTGGCCGAGGAAAATCATTTCATCGATTGGTTCTCCCTCGCGATATATATAGCTTCCTTCCGTGTAGAGAGATGGCGTGAGACGGTCACACATGATATCCTTCAAGCTGTCATCCATGTTCTCAAACATCGGCACCTGTAAGAAATGACAAAAATCCATATTTCAATCTGCAATTCAGTTCAGTTCAGTTTTGGAAATGTCGAAAGAATCTTACTCTGTGCAGAAGTTCCCAGCAGTGATGACGCTTTACGTCCCTTCTCAAGTCCTTCGGAAGGTTCTTCATCAGGCCATCTTCCTCGATGCCTCGGGTCCCCTGCCATTTCAGCTGTTCATGCCTTCGAATCCGTTGCCTGAGAGGTTCAGGCAGCTTGCGTTGAGCCATCCACCGATCTGTTTTTTTCCTATCGCGCCTTTTGGCTTTCATTTCAACGAGTCTTAAACTGAGTGACTGCAAATATTTCTGAAAACCGACAATTTAAACATGTTGAGCACAATAATATAGAAAAGTGAAAAAATCCTAGGACTTTACAAACAATTTAAGAATACCTGCATGTTTCCGATGAGCAATGCAAACAGAATCAAACCCATGACTGAAATGAAGATGGCGAAGATATTCTCCCAAATGTAATTGCTTGTGCTGAGGCTTTGTCCCATGGAACTGCAAAAACTCGAGCGTAACTATATATGCAGGAGAGCAAATTCAGACAGAAAACATTATTACCTTAAATTGCGTAATCCCCACCAGAAGCAGTAGAAGAACTTCTGGCAAAAGCCCCAAGGTATCGTCTTTTCCAACACATCAGCCTGGAGAGCCTCCAGGAATATGCCAAAGTTAAAATCTGCAGGCTGTGCAGTAGGCTCGAGAAAAAGGCAAGAAGAATTCAGAAATGAATTGATTCCTTTACGAGATGCACCACAGTACAAAGTCTCGTGATTGCAATCATGCTCAGCACAGGATTTACGCCAGCACGTGTCAACCCGCTCTATAGTGAACAAGTACCAAAATGCTCCAATAATCTGACACGAAAAAAAAAAATCGCTTTTAAAATCAGGATTGAGAGAAACAGATATCTCAGATAGACTTACATTACTTGCTAGCATATAGAGAAACAGATTGAAGGCAGCACCAGCCCATGGCGTGTCGGGGAATATCCTCGAATCTCTTCTTTTTTGTTTGTACAATGAAATTATCAGAAACAGTCTCGGTAAATACTGTGAAAATATAGCCATCATCAACAGCCTCCTTCCGATCAGGCCGTTCACTCTGGGAGCTATAATCAAGACTACCACCTGAATATATCAATAAAATAACCTCATTCAATAAAAAAGCATAAAAAGTTCATATCTTTAACAATATAATGATCACCTGAGGGAGGGGAAGAAATGAGAAGAAATCGACAATGAAGTAAGAAGACACGTATCGTTTTGCTATTGCCGACAAATCCTTGATCAAAGTATCATCCTCGGAAACTTGGGAAGGTAGAGGTCGATATCCGGTGACAAATTGCAGTACTATGTGAAGCATGTAGCATGAGTCAGCTAATGAGCGAAGAACGCAGACAATGATCTTCAACTTGCTGTCCCAATCGAAACACTTCCTGTTGTTGTCAGCTATAGGGATGTAAAAGAACATGGGATCCAGGGACAGTACAGCTATGCAAGAAAGTGCGAAAAACCTATTCCATAACTGAAGGAACGGACCGCGAGGATCAAGAACTTTCTTGCTTCCTGATTTTCTCATCCCAAGTCCTCTCCTAGTAAGTCTAGTTATCGCTGAACTGCAACATTGCTGCTCCAAATCCATACGTCTCTCTGTACTGTGGTCGTTGGACCTGATCGAGGATCAAGAAAATTGTGCAGAATTATAATACTCAAGTGTTGCAGTAGCAAGGTAAAATCATTACAGAAAGAAGAGGAAAAACAAAACTGACCTCATGATGTCTCCTTCAAGGTCCATTGTAACTCAATGCTTAGAACAAACAAGCCAAGCAGCTCTTGTTTTTCTTGTTCACTACTGAGAAGTTTCCTTTTATAGTAAAAGGTATCAGAAATTTCTTAGTAGTAGTAATACAAGGGTGGGATATTTTTGCAGAAAAAGGCAAGGTCAACTGCAGGACTTCATTTAATGCCAAACTTCTGACACTTTTTCTTCAAACTTCTGACTTTTATGAGATTGAATGAACACAGCCACACAAGTATATATCAATCATAACTGCAAAAGGTACATGTATTTTCTTCATTGGCAAACCTGCAATCGGTCATAGAACACGGTGCATAGAACAAAATAGGAAGGAAAGAACAATTATTTTTCTTCTTGGTCATCGTTCTCAGGACTCGCACATGGGAAATGAATAAAAAGGTATATATAACAAGATGTTTCTTTTTCCTTTTCTTGTGAACATCATTTCCAGCATAGAACTTCCCATGCAGATGGAACTACAGTGTCATGGCAGGAAAAAAAAACAAAAAGGTCCAAAATTGCCACTGAACCACACACAGATCTTCGATAAACAAAGGCACTATCTTTAATCTACTGACCAATGCATATCCATCATAATAACGTGTAACCAAACATGTTAGCCTTTAAAACAAACAAAATATTGAAATTAGGCATTGAATAGTTATAACATGTAAAACATAAATGTTTTCGGTACATAATATTTGGAAGCCTAAATTACGTGAGCTTTCCTTCTACATAACCATTTACAGACTTTTAAGCAATACTCTCTTTTCTACACGATGAACGAATTAAATTGCCATTTTTCCAGTCAGTGGCAAAGATTTTCTTTGCAAGAAAATGCAGGGTGACAGTATATCCATACCTACATGAAGATATCTCAGCAAGAATCTCATGGATTCTAGGAGGCATTATGGGAAATGCTTCACCATCACGTCGATGATCAACGCATGCGCCTTATGAGGAAACTACGATGCATAAGCACTAACAACAAGACTTGTTGAGCTTCCCTCAGCCGGAATAGCCTGCAGATGATCTTCTTCCCTGTGCAATGACTTCTCACGTTTCCTCTTAAGATAACGGCCCCAAGCTGTTTGTATGCAGCAAGCTGCCCATGTACTCCACAGTTCTCTGCGCAATGACTTCTCGGTTTTCCTTTTGAGATAACGGCGCCAAGCTGCTTGTATGTAGCAAGCTGCCCATGTTCTCCACTGCTGAGAGTAGAACCTGGAATTAAGATGCACTTACCCAGTCAAACTCGGATTTGGAGAGAAGAACAAAAATTCAAGTCACGGATAAGATATCACCGAAAAAGTGGTTAGATATGATATACAGGAGATGCGATTCATTCTCCTTCAAAACCATTGTAAGCATCTGCTTGCAAACCAGCTAGTTATATGATTTTAGTACTAATCAAATTTGACAACAATTATGGATAGGCTTGTTAAACTCACCTAAAGACATGCATAAGTTCACGACTGTTGAGGGACTGGAACCGGGAGGCTACAAACTTCAAATCATCAGCTTTCAAAGAAAAGGCTTCCACGTCTGTGATTGCTTTGATGACATGAGTTGAAGAGGGATAGCGGGAGCTTGAATCCCGAGAAAAAGCCCAAAGCATGAGCTCCTCTCCACAAAAATCGCCTGGCTTGAGATGCGTCGACATGCGCTCCTCTATGCTCAATATATTGCCACGTATGAGAAAGAGCATTTCATCCACGGGATCACCCTTCAGATATATGTAGCTGTTTTTTGTGTAAATAACTGGTTTGAGATGACTACACAGTGCATCCATGAAGGCATCGTCCACTACTGAAAATACTGGAACCTGTAAGGATTGATAAATCCATTTTAGTTGAGCATTTCAGAGAAAAGAAATGAGATAGACAAAGCAAGCAAAGATGGAGCTTACTCTAGTCAGTAAAGCCCAGTGGTTACGATTTATATCCCTCCTCAAATCCTTCGGGAGGTTCTTAATCAGAGCATCTTCCTGAATACCTCTGGTTCCTTGCCATTTATATTGTTGATACCTTCTTACACGGCGCCTAAGACTTTCTGGGAGCACGCGTTGGGACATCCACTGCTCCACTTTTCTTCTCTCTCGCCTTTTCGCTTTCATATCATCAAGTCTCACACTGATGGACTGCAAATATTTCTGAAACAAATGGTTCACTCATGTTCAGTACTGTAATTTAGCAAGACAATAACACGGAACAGGGGGAAAAATTACAATTAACTCCCCTAGTCTTTACCTGCATGTTGCCTATAAGTAATGCAAATAACACCAAACCCATCACTGAAATGGAGATAGCAAAAACATTCTCCCAAATATACTTGCTTGTGCTGAGGTTTTGTCCCATGGAACTGCAATTAAAATTGGAACGAAAAATAATAATGAAGTTTCTACCAACTAGAAGCCAAGTGAGACCAAAACGTAAAGAAAAATATAATCACCAAACTCTGAGGGCACATATTAGCACCTTAAATTGCGCAGCCCCCACCAGAAGCACTGAAAGAACTTCTGCCAAAACATTTGCTTTTCTACCACCTCTGACTGAAGAGCCTCAAGGAATATACCAAAATCAAAATCGCCAGGCTGTGTTATCCCACTAGATATAAGGAAAACACAAGAAGAACTCAGAAATGAATAGTTCCCAATACGTGGTACTCCACAGTACAAAGTGTCAGAATCGCAATCATGATTGACACAGGATCTACGCCAGCATGCATCTACCCGCTCTATTGTTAACAAGTACCAAAATGCTCCAAGTACCTGACATTTGCATTTACATTATCTATTGATCAGGATCAAGAGATTCAACATAAAATACTTAACCAGTATTTTCAACAGATAAACATACATTACTTGCTTGCATATAGAGAAACAGATTAAACGCAGCACCAGCCCATGGAGTATCAGGGAGTATCTTAGAATCCCCAGTTTTTCGTCTGTACAATGAAATCATTTGAAACAATCTTGGTACAGATTGTGAAAATATGGCAACCATCAACAACTTTCTTGTCAATGGGGTATTCACTCTTGGAGCTATAATCAAGATTACAACCTGAAAGATCAGAATGTTTCTACGATTAAATGCTGTAATCACATGAAAATTTGATGGATTTTTGCGTTACATGAGTAGGCATGTACCTGAGGAAGGGGCAGAGCTGAGAAGATGTCAACAATAAAGTAAGAAAACAAGTATCGTTTAGCTATTGCCAGAAAATCATCAATGAGCACACCCTCGTGATATAGCTGAGAAGATGGAGATATATATCCAGTGCAAAATTGCACGAGAATGTGAAGCATGTAGCCTAAGTCAGTCAATGAACGAAGAATGCAAATAATGACCTTCAACTTGTTGTCCAAATCGAGACACTCCCTGTTGATATCAGTTACAGGGATGTAAAAGAACAAGGGGTCCAGGAACAGTGAAACAATGCAGGAGACTGCAAAGATTTTATTCCACAGATGAACAAAAGGAGCCTCGGGATCAAGAACTTTACTATACACCTTCCAGCTCCTTGGATATTCTTCGTTCAATCTTCTCATCCTGAACCCTCTCCTGATTGTACTAATCATCGCAGTACTGCAACCAGATTTCCGAGTGGGGGAACTTTGCTGCTCCAAATCAAAATATCTACCAAGAAAAAAAAGGGTAAGCATGTAAAACTCAAGCCTACAATAAGATATATAGTGAGCTTAGAGCATAAGGAAGCAACTGACCTCGTGTCTCGCTCAACATCCATCACAGCTCCGAGCCTAGAACAACCAACCCAAGAAACTAATTTTATACCGAAAGAAACAGAAAATTCGGAAGCCAGGAAATAATTCCTATGCTCCAATGGCTAGCAATAGAAGATGTAAAGACCCTAACAATGTGTATACATGTAATGATGGGTGATGATTGTTAAGTTTCCTGGAAAGTAGAAATATGTTGGGTTTATATATGTGACAAGCGCCAAATAAAGAAGACTCGCAGAAAACCAGTTAAAGCAACTAGCAGGAGACCAAGTAAAACTAGTTTCTACTGGTGGTCCAACTTAATACTACTTCAATAACTTGTAAACAATTCAAATACCACTGGACCCATTTCATGAGTCATCTGCAAGCGCCAAACAAGTTGACGTGTAGATGTGAAATTCTAGGAAAACTCGCTTATGTTCAAGGACTTCCTCCAGCTGCCGTGTGATTCAGTTCCTGGCTGACCATTTTCCTTTGGGCTGAGAATCAGTGAACCCCTCAAACTGTTCTACTAGACCCTCTCCTAAGATGATTATCATTGGTTCCATCGTACGATAATGCAGCAGCTCCAAATCAAGATACATTTCTGAACTCCGGTCTTGAGGCCTGGCGTAAACCAAACTACTTAGGGTTCCATATGCTCATCATATCAATATGATTGAAATTTCATGCACCAATTAACAATTGAACATGAACTACAAAATCCCAAATCAATTATTCAAAATCAAATCAAGAGGACAGAAAAAAGCTCAATATATTGTTCATCTAACAAAACCAAAAAAGAACAGATTTTTCATGCTCCAAGAAACAATGTAGTGAGCTTACAACAAAAGGGAAGAAAAGAAAAGACATCATTTTTACCTGATGGTGTCGCCCTCCACATCCATTGCAGCTAATCTCAGATTATTTGTGACGCTTTCTTTTCCAAATATGAAGATCATATCTTTACCAAATGAAATTTCCCAAGTAAATTTGCTCCCTTTTATGGTTTCTGAATTCAGACTGACCAAAAGGTCTTTAACCATTTTTTGTTTGTTTGGGAAGTTTATCCAATAAGCCCGGCCCGATAGAGTTCAACCCATCAGTAATATGATTAAATCAATTTTAAATACTTGAGCAGACTATACAACAAACCATTGGTCTTAAATTACCCAATTCAAAAAAAAAATTGGTCTTAAATTACCCACACTCTCTTAGGGACCAATCAAATGAATTTCTTACCCCTATTCCAATATTTTATTCAATCTATTTTAAAATAGTATTGAAATTACGATACTATCTGTTAGAAACCCTGACGGAAATAACAGCCCGTCACATATAATAAAGAAACAAGGCACAAGACCCAGATAGTTTCAGTACATATAAGCCCAGTGATTTAATCTCAACACTATATCTTATAAATTGCTAACTTTCCAATTAACATGACGTTATTTTCGTAAAAATTCATAGTGTATTTTTAAATATTTTGAAGAGTTGGTCACTTGAGTGACGGTCACTATATAGTGACGAAGCACTATATTAGAATATGGAAGGAAGGAGGTTCTTATTTGCAATTTTGACAAAAATGCACTATTCACTCAGTCTAAAAAACAAGCATTTTAATCTAAAAATAGACGTTAGCAAACATATCCACTCAGTCTAAAAAATAAGTATTTTATTCTAAAAAACCACTCGTTAAGCGTGAAATACAAGCATGTTCTAAAAAACTACCTGTTTGGTCTAAAAAACAAGCATTCAAGCATGCTGAATGCAATTTGCATAAATTGCAGAAAGACCCCCGTGTCAAACTTATTTGCATATAAACCCCGTCACTATATACTGACCATCACTTCCAACACTAATTATATTTTGAAATACAAGAATCGTAAATTCGTACGTACTTTAAAATACAAGAGCAGAATACTAAGACTCTAAAAAAATACAGGTTTATTTAAACAAAATTGTGACAGCTTGACTGGTGGAGATGCTTCCTGCAGCCAGCACAGCTCGTAGTCGATCTTCTTCCCTGCACAATAACCTCTCCTGTTTCCTCCTCGCATAGCGCCGCCAGGCTATTTGTATGTGGCAAGCTGCCGATGTTCTCCACTGCAGAGAGTAGAACCTGGAAGTAAGATGCACCAGCAATGTCACGAATCACAGATCGAACGATCATCTAAACGACACTCAGATTGATGCATATAAACCTAACCTGATATAGTTTTGTGTCTTCTTGGTGTGCAGGCGCATGAACCGATCCTCTTCCCTGTGCAACGACTTCTCGCGCTTCCTCCTGAGATAACGCCGCCAGGCTGTTTGTATACAGCAAGCCGCCCGCGTTCTCCTCCTGAAACAACGCCGCCAAGCTGCTTGTATACAGCAAGCTGACCATCTTCTCCACTGCTGAGAGTAGTACCTGAGATGGAACATCCCGGGGAGGCTAAGCCGGGAAGCAACCGACCTCAGATCATCAGCCCTTAAAGCAAGACATTCCATATCACTCGCTGCTCGGAAAGTTCTGGTAGCAACAGGAAGGCTGGAGCCACGTTGATACCTTCTTACACGGCACCTGCGAGTTTTTGGAAGATGACGTTCAGACATTTTGTCGCGCTTTTTCGCCTGTCTCACACTGATGGACTGCATATATTTCTGAGAAAACAAGGTTTATCCATGTTCAGTACTTTGATACAGTTAAGTAACCTAGTAACCTAGTATTCATTCACCTGCATATTGCCGATAAGCAATGTGAATAAAACCAAGCCCATCACTGCAATGATGATAGCGAAAATAGCCTCCCAGACGTACTTGCTTGTGCTGATGTTCTGTCCCATGGAACTGTAATAAAAACACGAAAATGAGGTTAATTTCTACCAAATGTAAGGAAAACTATCACTCTCTAACATCACCACCAAGGCACCAACCTTAAATTGCGCAGCCCCCACCAGAAACAACGAAAGAACTTCTGCCAGAAATCGCGATGTTCTACAACCTCGGACTGAAGAGCCTCGAGGAACATACCGAAATCAAAATCTCCAGGCTGTGCTATCCCACCGGACATCACAAAAGCGCACGATGAATTCAGAAACGAAAAGTCCCCGACTCGGTGTCCTCCGCAGTACAACGTGTGAGAATTGCAGTTGCGATTCGCACACGAATCACGCCAGCATTTATGTACTCGCACTATCGTGCACATGTACCAAACTGCTCCTAGTACCTAACATTAAAAAACATTGGTCGGGATCAAGAGAAACAACGTAAGACACTAACCTTAACCTGTAAACATACATTACTTGCTTGCATGTAGAGAAACAGATTGAACGCGGCACCAGCAGCATTAGCCCATCGGCTGTCAGGGAATATCCTAGAATCCCCGATTTTCTGTATGAACATTGAACATATCCGAAACAACCTTGGTATGTACTGTGAGAATGTGGCAGCCAACAACAACTTCCTCGTCAACCGTCCAGGCACTCTTGGAGCTATAATCAAGACCACAACCTGAAACATCATACGAGGATTAAGTAAGTGCTGTAATAACATGAAAAGTAGATTTGGACACATACCTGAGGAAGAGGAAGAGATGTGTAGATGTCAGCAATAAACAAGTATCGCTTAGCTATTTCCAGAAAACCGGCCTCGGGAATTGGAGCCACATTTCCAGTGCAATATTGCACCAGAATGTGAAACATGTAACATAAGTCAGTCAATGAGCGAAGAATGCAGACAATGACCTTCAACTCGTTGTCCACATCGAGACACTTTTTATTGTTGTCAGCTACAAAGATGTAAAAGAACCAGGGATCCAGGGACAGTGCAACTATGCAGGAGAATACAAAGATCTTATCCCACTGATGGAGAAAACGGCCCTGAGGATCGAGAACTTTCTTCATCATCCTAAATCCTCTCATCCCGCCTTTCCTAGCTTAGATTATCTACCAACAGAAATAACTGCCATACCAACAGAAATAACAGATTAGCAAGCCAGAAGATATGATTCATGTACTCGAATAGCTGATAATATAAGAGCAATGTATACACAGAAGGTTCCTGGAAACTGGAATCATTGTTGAATAATCATGTAGAAGACTTGGAGGAGACTAACAACAGCCATACATTCTAACTACTGATTGTCTTATCTGAGGATATTTTGTGACTTGTTGTCCTACAATGTTGTTGTCCTAAAATCATGTGAAATTTCTCGACAAGCACCCACACATTTCCTAGAAGAACAACTGAAGATATATCATTAAACAAAACCAACAATAAACAGATTCTTCATGCTCCAGGAAACAATGTACCTAGTTACCTCAAAACAACTAGGAAGAAAAGAAAAGAAAAGAAGCCATTCTTACCTGATGACATCATCCTATACCACATCCTCCTTCAGCTAATTTCTTCATGTAAATATTAATGTACTGTATTGAAAAATAGAACCATTTCATCAAATTATATATTTGCTAAACTGAACGGAACTGAACAGATCTATGTCACACTCTATGTCACTTTTCCTTTACAAAAATTCTTCTAAGAATCAGTCTGATGAGGACTGATAGGTGCATATCCAAATGGATGATGCAGGTCCAAAAATATGGTTAAATGATCCAATTGTCCTCAAAAATCCTTTTTTTTCAGATTTTAAACCTAACTTTACAAGGGTATTTCAGACATTTAACCACATTTTTGGACCTGCATAATCCGTTTTGACCTGCACCTAAAATCCCTGATGACATATTACAAACAATCCTAGAATTTAGAAGGTTAAAAAGTACAGCTTTTTATTCACACAAATATATGGTCCTTTTCCATCCTCATTCCTCTGTGTTGAAATCAGGCTCGGTCGGCTTCTGAGGCAGCAGAGGAGGCACATAGGGAGACACCTTAGAATTATGCGGATGTTTCCGGCGCAATGCACGAAGCGCATTTGCTGCAAACCTGGATGCGTAAATAGTGGCGGCAAAGCTGGTCAAGTTTCCTCCTTCGGCTACTATGGCACCCTGCAACCTATCTTCTTCCTCCCACAACGACTTCTCGAGCCTCTTCCTGGAATAGCGCCGCCACGCTACTTGTATGAAGCACGCCGCCCATGTTCTCCACTGTTGAGAGTAGAACCTAAGACGAAACAAAAAAATCATCACTTTCTTGATTGTGATATCATAGAAAAGAGAATAGAACGTCTAGAGTAGAATCTAAGACGAAACAAAATCATCACTTTCTTGTCAGATTCTAATATCTTGGAGAATTACATGGAACATCTAGAGTAGAACCTAAGATGAAACAAAATTATCACTTTCTTGATTGTAATATCATAGAAAAGTGAATAGAACATCTAGAGTAGAACCTAAGATGAAACAAATTATCACTTTTTTGTCAAATTCTGATATCTTGGAGAAGTACATGGAACATCTAGAGTAGAACCTAAGATGAAACGACAGTTAATGATCAATGAATGTCGCATCACTTTCTTGTCAGATTCTAATATCATAGACAAGTACTATATCTAGAGTTTTCTAGGTCTTTCTAGAAGACTTTACACACACACACACACCATCAGTGGGTTTTATATGTTATCATGGTACCAGGCACTGATCCTAGTCCTGAAAATTTTATCCTTGTATCTGAAAGCATCAATTTTTCCGATCCTTCACATTTTAACTAATGATAGTAAAAAAAAAGATCAACTATTGATTGATTTTTAAACATCATTTACTTAAAATGTAAAGGATCAGACATTTTTTGAGCCAATTGTTGAAACTTGCAACAATAAAAATATCAGCTCTTGATAATAAAAATATCAACTTTTCCGATCCTTCATATTTTAACTAATGATAATAAAAATATCAACTTTTGATAGATTTTAAACATCATTCAGATAAAATGTGAAGCTAACTGTTGAAAGTTGAAGTAAAAATGTGAACTTTGATCTGAGCCGACTCACCTGAAGGTATGTTGTAGCTTTTTGCTGTGGAGACGCCGAAACTGGGAGGCTACAAACCTCAGATCATCAGCCCTTAGAGCAAAACCTTCGACATCTCTCACCGCTAGGACGGTTCTGGTGGAACTAGGAAGGCTGGAGCTGGAGTTGGGATCTAGAGCCCATGTAAGAAGCTCCTCTCCACAAAACTCACCTGCCTCGAGATTAACCGAATTGAAAAATCCAGTTCTCCCGCCATTGGTCGTCGTGGTTAACAGATTTCCTCTCATTAGAAACAGCATTTCATCCACAGGATCGCCCTCCCGATAAATGCAGCTGTTCTCAGTGTACAAAGCTGGTTTAAGGCGGTCACATAAAGCGTCCAGCAAACGGTCATCCATTTTCTCAAACATTGGCACCTGGATATATACATCCATTTTAAGTTACCATTTGAGGGAAGTATACTAAATATAGATATAGACAGTTGCTAAGAGGGATCTTACTCTTGTTAGTAAAGCCCAGCAGTGATGTCGGTTGATGTCACGCCTCAAGTCTTTGGGAAGATTCTGGATCAGTGCATCTTCCTGAACACCTCTTGTTTCTTGCCATTTGTACTGCTCGTATCTCCTGATCCGCTTCTTCAGGTTCTCGGGGAGCATGCGATGGGACATCCATTGCTCGGCGTCTTGTCTTCTTCCCCGCATTTCCTCTACTCTAACATGCATAGACTGCAAATATTTCTGTAACAGCAAGGAATTTCAACATTTCGAGCATTTCAGTCAACATTTCAACATGTCGGAAAAAAAAGCAGTTTGGATCAGAATTTACAACTTTACCTGCATGTTTCCGATAAGCAATGCAAACAAGACCAAGCCAATGACTGAAATGGAGACTGCAAAGATACTCTCCCCGATAAAAATACTTGTCCTGAGGTTTTGTCCCAGAGAACTGAAAAGGATTTGAAAAGGAAATTACTTTCTTTCTACTAATGGAATGAAGTGAAAATGAAACTCCAAGAACAGACATACCTTAGATTTCGCAAGCCCCACCAGAAACAGTAAAAGAACTTCTCCAAAAACATGCGCTTTACAACCACTTCAGACTGGAGAGCCTCGAGGTATATGCCAAAATTAAAATCCGATGGCTTAACATTATCAGGCTCAAGAAGACGGCAGGAATCGTTAAGAAATGAGTAGTCTTTTGTACGTATTGTCTCACAGTACAAAATATGAGGTCCGCAATCATGTGTCTTGCAGAACTTATGCCAGCATGCATCGACACGCTCTATAGTGAACAAATACCAGCATGCTCCAAGTATCTAGCATGAGAACAAATGCACATTCTCATCAAATTTTCCAAGAAAGATTCTAAACTGCCTGCACATTTTATGGTCAAGTTATCGTCTTTTCAATCCTCAGTTTAACTTGATTCTTGGTATTTTCTGTTTACTTGAGCAGTTATAACAGTTTCTTGTTATAGCAGTTATAGGTGTTTTATGCCTAACAGAACCGTGATTGAGAAAGATGAAGAACTTACATGGCTTGCTAGAGTATATAGAATCAGATTGAAACCAGCAGCAGCCCACGGGAGTTCGGTGAACATCCCCGAATTTCTAGTTACTTCCTTGTACAATGGATATATGCGAAAAACTCTAGGAGCCAACTGTATGGATATGGCAATCACCAACAGCTTTTGTGTGATCCATGAAGTCGGCGCATTTACTTTGGGGGCTATTAATAAGATAGCCACCTGGAAAAATCGGATGCAAATGTCAGTACTACTATCAAAGTGGCTACAATAATCATACAAATGGACTAACCTGAGGAACTGGAAGAACTGATAACAAGTCAACAATGAAATAAGGACACAAGTATCTCTTAGCTATAGCCCAATAGTCTTCGATAAGCTCACCCCGGCCAAATACTCGCGAAGATGGAGCAATGTATCCGGTGCGAAACTGGAGGAATATGTGAAACAAGTAGAATAAGTCGGAGAATGTACGAAGAGCACAAAGTACGTACTTCAACGTGTTGTCCAAACCGATGCACTTTTTTTCATTATCCATTACAGGGATGTAGAAGAACACTGGATCCAATGACACTGAAAGTATGCAATAAACCACGAAAATCTTGTTCCAAAACTGAAGGAATGAGTCCTGAGGATCTAGAACTTTCTTCCTCCTTCCAGATGTTTCTTTTCCTGCAGTAGGACAGTAATTAAGTGACTTCTTTAAGGTTTTCATCCTCTCAGAACCCTTCTGAAACCCCCTCCGAATAATCCTACTCATCAATGAGCTTAAACTATCCTGTCCACTGGTTGAGGAAACCTGTACACCAGATCTCACTGGTCTTCCCCAGTCCTCAAATCTGAGCAAAAGGAAACAAATATCCTAAGACATTAAACAACATCCTAGTTCATCTCATCCCAAGTAACAATTTTTAAACTCAAGAAAGGATTTTTATTCATCAATCCATAACAATAAGGCATGAATTGAATGTCTCATTTATAACTAAAGATTCCCAATTTCCTAACAAAAAATTTCATCTTTTTTTCCTACAAAAACACAGTTAAGAAAAAAAAAAACATGTAAAGCAACATTACATTAAAACAAACACACAGGCACAAACTGACCTTACATACTTGTCATCCCCCTTGACCTCCATAGCTCACAGGGCACAGGAAAACCAGAATGAAAAGCAAACAAGGAGTGGTTCTTGAGGCCCAGAAATGACTGATTCTAGCTGGGTTTTCCTTCATGGGAATGAGCTTTATATACTGTTAATGGCAATGGAATTTCCTGGTAATCAGACAGTGGAATTTTTAAACTGTGAAAAGCGCCCTCGGAAGAAGACTTGCAGGAGACTGAGACACATAGAATAAACAACAGTCAAACAAGTCATTAGCGTACTTTTTTAGCCTGCTCCACACGCTCCAGTTTTGTTTAGTTTTCTCTCTTTGTTTTTCAGTCAAAAAAAACTGATGAATGAATGAATCATGTTAAAATCGATTATTAATTAAAGACAATCATGGCACATGAGTCTTAACTAATGATCTTAACACGTAATATTGACTTTAGAATAATCAGACCATGTTTTACACCTACCATTTGATTGAGTGGCATGAAATGCATCATTTCTCACTTGAGAAAAAGAGTGCACATATGCTTTTTTTTTTTTTTTTTTTTAAGATTCTCTTGGAATACAAACTTTCATAAATGATATGGAACTACAATATATATTTAATCATAAATGACATATTTTTGGGTTAAAAGGTCGATCATGTTAAAGTAAACATATAGTACAACGTATTTAATGTAAAAATTTAAGAAATTTCAAATCAAAATTTTTAAAAATTAAATAACAAATATACCGATCAAATTAAAATGTATAATATATAAGGTAACGTATAAAGACTTTTATGAAAAATCAGGAAACTTGGAGTTTAGGAGATTTTCTCTATAAAAAATAGTTAATAATTCAAGTGGAACATAATTTTTGTAAGTTCAAGTGGTGAAACAGTGCGGAACAGTACTAAAACAGTATGAACATTGCTAAATAATGTTGCTTTTGTCTCAAAACTTACAAAATCTCAAACAAACCAAATAAGGTTTTTAGAAGTTCACACTTACAAAATCTCAAACTCTCAAAATTTTAAATCAAAATCATGACTATCAAAATAAACTCTAAACAAACACACATTTATTGTCTCACATAACTAACATATTTTAAAACATTTCAATTTAGTTCGACGGGTTTCAGTTCAGTTCAGTTCAGTCCACGTAAACCTGGCCTAATTATAGCCCAAAGGCCACCAACATTTTGGTCCACAACTCACCCCGTCTCTCCCGCGCTTTCACTTAATTCCCACGCTTTCTTCTTTCCATTCTATCCACACTCAAAAAGCTTCACCGTTAAACCCTGAAAAAATCCACACCCCCAGAAAACACACAGAGGGGTTTTCTTAAACCCTCTCTCCATAAATTCCCAAGCTTTCACTTCCTATATTATGCCTATCTGGCCTAAGCTCATCAACGGTTCTCTCCCGGCATCGCATTTTGCCACCATGAAAGCTCTCCCAGCTCTGAAACCCTCGAAGGCCGCCGGCATTCTGTCGCGCGTGTTCCCCCACAAGGTAAAGTACCAGTCTTTGTTTAGGTTTCCGGCAACTGCGGTGTCGATCGGCGGGAAAAGCCAGAAGCAGCAGTTCCAGAGCTTCTCCACGAGCGGAGCTAGGGCGGCGAAGAGCCTTGTTGATGATGAGGCTGACCTCAGCGACTGGGTGAGTGGATTGAGCTCGAAGAGCTTCGGTAAGAGTAAGATTTTTGATGATGATGATGATGATAGTGGTAAGGGTAGGTTTGGCGGTGGCCGCGGAGGGAAGAGGAGGAGGGACAGTGATGATGGTGATGATAGAGTCTCGAGTAGGCGTGAATTTGATAGTGGTGATAGGTTTTCGTCTTCCAGAGGTGGTGGCAGGTTTGGAAGAGGTGGTGGAGATTCAGGTGGCAGGTTTTCCAGAGGTGGTGGAGCTTCTGGTGGCAGGTTTTCGAGGGGCGGTGGAGAATCAGGTGGCAGGTTTTCTAGGGGCGGTGGAGAATCAGGTGGCAGGTTTTCTAGGGGCGGTGGAGATTCTGGTGGCAGGTTTGCTAGGGGTGATAGAGATTCGAATGATAGGTTTTCTAGGGGTGATAGGGATTCTAGTGACAGTTATTCGAGAGGTGGTGGTAGGTTTTCGAGAGGTGGTGGAGTTTCGAGAGGGGGTGGTAGGTTTTCAAGAGGTGGTGGGGAGTCCAATGGCAGGTTTTCTAGGGGTGACAGGGAGTCTAATGACAGATTTTCTAGGGATGATAGGGTTTCGAACGATAGATTTTCAAAGGGTAGCAAGGATTCAGGTGACAGATTTTCGAGGGGTGGTAAGGTTTCAAGTGACAGATTTTCAAGGGGAGGGAAGGTGTCCAGTGACAGGTTTTCGAGAGGAGCAGGCCGAGGAGAAGATTCTAGGACAGAATTTGGAAGAAACGATAGAAATAAAGGGGCAGCCCGAGGTGGAGTAATGTTGTCCGAAGACGATGATGAGGAGGAGACAGAAGAGTTTGAGAAGGAGAAGGGGTATGCAAGGTTCAAAGATTTGATTGATAGTGAGGATGATAGTGAAGATGGAGAAGATGAAGATGAGGATGAAGATGATGATGAGGATGATGATGATGATGATGATGTTGTGGATGGCGCATTTAAGGAAGAAGCTGTCTTTTCTCAAACACTGAGGACTTCATCGTCAATTTCTCAAGAAGGAAACGACTCTTATCTTAGTGAAACAAGGTAGTATGCTTTCTGTCAAATTTGATGCTCAACTTTCTGCTTCAATTGAAAAAACTACTGAATAATAACTTGCTTTCACTTCTAACATGTCTTTTTCTCAACAGGTTTGAACAGTGCTCAGTTTCTCCCCTCTCACTAAGAGCACTTAAAGATGTTGGATATGAGAAGATGACTATGGTACAGGAGGCAACTCTTCCTATCATTCTGAAAGGTAAATCTAGATTCTGATATTGTTTCCTATAGTCGCTTATTCAGTACTGAAACTGATGAATGTTGTGACATACCAAATTAGCATTTTATCATAGTGCTTGATTACAGCTGTAAAGTATGAAAAATGAATGAAATGATCATTTAAGGCCCCTTTGGTTTTGCATCATCCTCACAGGTAAAAATTGCACTAGTCTTAAGGAGAGTGTAAATGATTAGAAATTAGAAAAAAGAAGCTATAATGGTGTGTGGTTGAGAATCAGTGGAACATTTCGAAATAGAATGAGAAGTTCATTATGGTTTGGATGAACAAGGAAAGGGGGAAGTGGGCCGGTCAGAGGTAGTAAATTTTTAGTTACAGTTGTCATCGTGTTTTATATTCACTTATTTTTGCAGGTAAGGATGTGCTGGCTAAGGCAAGGACGGGAACTGGGAAGACAGTTGCATTCTTGGTATGAAGATTGTATTTTTATCTGTGATGCTGTTTATTTATTTAGTATCATGAATAAACTGCTTATTTGTTTATATAGACACTATGAGTTAACTGTTTAGGTAACATTCGATTTCAGCTTCCTTCAATTGAAGTAGTAGTAAATTCTCCAGCTGTTGGTCGGGATCAGAAGCGACCACCAATCACTGTTCTTGTCATTTGCCCGACTAGGGAGCTTGCCAGTCAAGCAGCTAAAGAGGCCAATACATTGTTGAAATATCATCCTTCAATTGGAGTTCAAGTTGTAATCGGTGGCACAAGGCTTGCTATGGAACAAAAAAGATTGCAAACAAATCCATGCCAGGTACACATATTTTTACTCCTGCCACTTATTTATGCATCAAGACTTGTCTTGAGGCCTGTTTATGAAGTTGAATTATCATTCATTAACATTCTTTATTTTATTCATTGTGAACCTCAGATTCTAGTTGCAACGCCTGGAAGACTCAAAGATCATATTGAGAACACTGCTGGATTTGCATCACGAATGATGGGTGTTAAAGTCTTGGTGCTTGACGAAGCTGATCATTTATTAGACATGGGATTCCGCAGAGATATTGAGAAAATCATAGCTGCCGTCCCAAAACAACGCCAGACACTTCTTTTCTCTGCAACAATTCCACCAGAGGTTGTTATCATTAAGTCACGCGCTTAGAATTACATCAGACTGAGCGGTGAAATCCTAATATACTCTTTCAATTTTATTACAGGTTCGCAATATCTGTCATGTTGCATTGAAAAGAGATCATGAATATGTTAATACAGTTGAGGAAGGCAGTGATGAAACCCATGCACAGGTAGGCCTTCGGTGTATGGATATCCATTTTTTGCAATTTATTTTACTCTATCAAAAGTTCTGACATGTGAAATCCATCCACTTCTTTTATGCAAATATTTCAGGTCTCACAGATGCAATTGGTTGCACCTCTAGACAGTCATTTTCCATATCTTTATGCACTACTTAAAGAGCATATGGCTGCTGATGTTGACTTCAAGGTACAAATTTTTTTTAATCATTTCTGGATTCAAGGAGATTAGGAAAGAATATTCGTGCAAGAGATTTCAATATTATAATTTGGCAAAATCGCCTTTACAGGTTCTTGTGTTTTGTACGACTGCAATGGTCACAAGGCTTGTTGCTGACCTTCTCAATGAACTTAACCTGAATGTTCGAGAGATTCATTCCAGAAAGCCACAGAGCTATAGAACCAGGGTTTCAGATGAATTTAGGAAGTCAAAAGGTCTAATTCTTGTTACTTCCGATGTATCTGCCCGTGGGGTTGATTATCCTGATGTCACCCTCGTTATTCAGGTAAACTAAATATTATATACTAGTAAACTGTATATTCACTGTTCTACATATGATATTAAGTGTGTGTATCATCTTCAAATTGTAGATTGGTGTTCCATCTGACAGACAGCAATATGTTCACCGACTTGGTAGAACTGGCCGGAAAGGTAAACAAGGAGAAGGTATATTGATGTTAGCTCCTTGGGAAGAGTACTTCTTGTCAACCATCAAGGACTTGCCTATAACCAAGGCCAGTCCACCTCTTGTTGATCCCGATACCAAGAAGAAGGTAAAGTTAGATTATTGTTTGAACTTTTCCGGCCATTTTTAAGTCGTTTTCAGTTCTGATGAGAAGTTTTGTGCTATAGGTTCAACGAGCGTTATCCAACGTGGAGATGAAGAACAAAGAAGCAGCGTATCAAGCGTGGCTAGGCTACTACAATTCAAACAAGAATGTCGGGAGAGACAAGTACAAACTCGTGGAGCTTGCGAATGAATTCAGCCGGAGCATGGGACTCGACACCCCTCCGGCAATTGCGAAAATAGTCTTAGGCAAGATGGGCCTAAAGAACATCCCCGGGCTGCGCACCAAATAGGAAGGCTCTGGTTTAGGCTATTATTGTATTTAAACCCCATTAGGCCTCTTTCATGAGGATAATATTTCATTTTGGTTTGCTTATTTACATGAATTTAAAGGCTTTTTGTACCATGGCTATACATCAAGAAAATTAGATCTTGTGTAAGAATGATATTTTAGATGATATAAGAATGATATTTTAGATAATATAAGAATGATATTTTAACCATAAGTGAAGTTTTTTTTAATTTTAATAAATAATGTTTAAGGCTACCAACTATTTATCACTAATTTGTAGTTGGCCAATATTTTGACCATAATAAATTTAATATTTTATAAATAAAATTTGCGCCGCAATGAAATCCAATTCTGATCTGAACCGAATAAACCGATCTGAATGAAAGTCAACTTGATAAAAAAATATTTGAGATCGAACCGACCCGAAACGAATTAATCCGAAAATCAAAATTCGAGAATCTTGATCCAAATCCGACCGATAATTGAATTTACTCGCACTGAACCTGATTTGAACCGTCCAAAATCAATCGAAACCAAACCAAAATCCGTAATAGTAAGTCAGATAAGGATTGACCTTTAATTAGATAAAACTCATTTTAGTTGATGTCTATAAAAAATCATATAAGGGATTGATTTAGCCAGTATTTGTAGAAAATTAAGTAAGATTGATAATTTGATTAGTTAAACTCAACTTAGTTAGGCTATATGCATATTTAAACTACCAAATAATCAAAATTAATATCATCCCACTCATTTTGAACCCGAACCCGAATAGAACCGATCAACATATGACCGAAACCGAAATTATACGAATCCGAATTGATCCAATTAAATTTGAGCCAATAGTAACCGACCCGAACCGATAAGAAAATTTTACCGACTCAACCGAACAATTTTGATTTGAAACGGATTCAGCCGAACCGTAACCGACCAAATTGACACCGCGGATCCCCTATATAATAGGAGACAGGCTCCTTGCTTGTCACACCCAAACAAAACCCTACCATGTTTTCTGGTGAGCGGCGCCGCTGTCCGCCACTTTCATCTCTTCTACCTTTATTTCGTTACACTTTCATCTCTTCTACTTTTAGCTCTGTTATATGTTTGAGATTTCAATTAACATCGGTAATCTACATTTCATCGACGAGATCAGGTCTCCTCCATCGGAGTTTAAAAATGATGTTAACAGCACATTGATCAATCAGATGTTTTAAAATGAACAGGTCTCCGATTGATCGTTGTAGTTGTTTTAAGATTCTTCTCTCGTCTTTTACATTGTTTTTCTTATTAAATCTTTTCTCTTTTAATTAATTTCTAGTTTATGCTAGATTTTGTAGCCCAAGCGGGATCGGGTGGAGACATCGGCGGAAACAAATCTCTTTCAGGAGGTTTTGGAAGTTTTGCTATCACTTTACGTCAACTATTGATAAATAATATTAACGCAGAGGTCAAAGGCCAAAAAGTACAGTGTTCCCAAGGAGAAGCAAATCTTCCCATTGGTTACAAAGATATTCCTTAACTTGTTACGATAAAAAACAATCATGAAACTATAGAATCCAAGCGACCGGTGCTACCTTGCATCTAACAAGGCCTTCAAAGATCCACAAAAGAGGTTCATGACACAATGCCATTAGGTCTCCTTCCATCATTCATCCATAAATTCATATGTGTCTAAAGGCAAAGGGTGAGTTATTGATATCGAGCATGGGGAAATCAATATCTTAGCAAGTTTAGTTGACCACATGTCCCCTTCCCTGAATTTACTCAATCACTCCACAGAAACTAATGGGAGTGTGAGGAGATTTGGTCAATCAGTTGACTATTGATTGATCAGTTGTCGTCGATCACCACTTCATTATTTTAACAGGGTACGTTTCTATACTTGTTTTTCATCGTTTTTCTTTTTTAACCATTTCTCAAATTTTTGATGTTTTCCTAGTTTGTGCTTTAAATTGGGGCTTTTTAAATTGAGTATAGAAAGGAGAAACTAGAAGGCCCCTTTTTGGGGATCATTTTCCAAAAGGAGAAAACTGGAAGATTTAGGAATTATTTTCCCTTTCAAAGTTGGGAATTAAATTGTGAATTTTTTCCTGAATTTGAATTGTTCCAACAAATAACCCTTCCATAAAACTCATTTAGATTGCTTTGGTGCTAGTCAAAAATGTTTTGATGATTTTGTTTTGTGATTGACACATATCTAGCTTTTGAAATGAGAAAAATGATCGACCTTTTTGCCTTTGCTTCAGTTTAGTCTTGTTCTGTTACTTCAGTTCATTTCAGTTTTGATCAAATAAATTAGGAAGAACATGCTTTCAGTAAGTCGGTGGGAGTTTTGATATGACGCTAATCGAAAGTGTTAATAGATAAAATTTAGTGTGATTGCATATATCTGAACCTTTTAGGAGAAATGTCCTATCTTTTACTTGTTACTGTCTAATAGATTGAATCTAATCCGTTAAAATGTTTCATGTATGGTTGGGATTGATACAGGGGCATCGATTGATACAGGAACAAGGATGACACGCACAAATCGAGGGGATTCTGCATCTTCTTCGCCTGACAAGGACTCGGAAGAGATGAAGATAAAGAGTTGCAGAGGTAAAAAAGGTCTGTGGATGCTGAAATTTTTCTAAGTTTTCCTTTGAAACCCTTTATAAATAAAATTCACTGACACAAACAAACACCATTGGAGATTGTGTACCTGGTACACAATAAGCTTCATGGTGTAAACCTAGTACACAACAATTCAATAATCCAAAACCCTAAAGGCTACTTATAAAATTTATACCAAAACCCCCGAAATAACTTGAAAATCTAACTTCTTTTACAGAGCTTTCTATGAGAATACAGTTTATAAAACCTCCCTATAAAAAAAAATGTGCTTAAAGAATGTCAGATTTCATGCTTGGATTGCGCCTCGCCTGCATCTACTCGAGTACAAACATGTCGGTGCAGCAAATGTGTTCCAGCTGTCATCAGGTAGCAGGTTGGCGCCCTCCCTCGTCTTTCTAAATCCTTCTCTTTTCATCAGGTAAACTTGATCACATCCTCCTGTTAAGATTGATTCATATCATCAAATCTTGATTCGCTTGCATTGTTAAAATTGATCAGAGAGAGCGATAGATTCATACCTGTGATGATGTGGAGAAGATGGCTGGTCAGGAGATGACCTTTGACCCGAGCCTCCATGAAATCTATGGTCATCATATCCTCCTCCCCTTTGACTACTCTCACCCAAATGGGGTTGCTCGTTCAAACCAGAGAACCCAACTGGACCAAGAGTCCCAAATTCAAGCGGCTCACCGTGTGGACCAAAGCCAGCATTGTGTTCATAGGGGTACAGCATCACAACAGGACCTGAAGGTCCGTTAGAGGACACTCCACCTGGATTCATCTGTGGTATCTGATAATAACCAGCATTAGGAGGGCCATTCTGGTTATTAGAGTTATTGCGAAGAGGACCATTCTGGTAGGAGGAAGAAGGGAATGAGTCGTGTCTGTAAGAGCCCCAAGAAGATCTATCACCCCGGCTCTCATTGGAGTAGCGGTCTAATCTTGAATTGGACTTATCATTATAACCGCCACGGTTGTTATTGTGGTGGTGGTTATTACGACCCCCTCCCCTTGGCTTTGAATTCCCATTCCAGCTTCCATCTCTGTCACTATGACCGTCCCGGTCATAGTTAAAATTTCCTCTTCTCCCTCCAGCTGAGTGTCGGTGATCTCTAGGAGAAGAAGAAATTTTCTGAAACACACAAATATTCAAGTATTAGCACATCGATGGAGAGAGAAGAGGCAAATTATAACTATGACAGGGACGACGCATGAGATTGAGATGGACAAGCCTCTTAATATGCAGCCTAGACTAACCAGTACTTCATACCAACCAATATTGCTTGTTTGACAGATACGAAGCGAAATTCCAGTTGTTTGAATATAAACATGATATATAATAATCCTCACACTTACTCAGCTATTCAAAGAAACAAGGAAAATGATTCTGAAGAGACTAATAAAGATAAGTACAAGAAGACACACAATAGAGAAATCACCCCTAGACTAGCAACTATAAGAGTCTAGTTGACCGTTCTCTATCCACTAACCACTAGTCTTGTGTTGAGTATCTAGATATATAATTGTGTTGACGGAAATAGTTATGTTGTGAGATAAGAACTTACAGGGTTAGGTAGATAAGTTCCAGTCCCACTGCGATATCTTGGCATTTCTTCCACATAGCGTGGATAGACGTTTGGAGGTCTATTTGGAACAGACTGCAGTGGAGCAACAGGAACTAAACGTGGTCCATATCCCATTATCTGATTGACAAGGTTATTGTTAGCTGCTGAAACAGGTCGACCACCATCCCATGGGACTCGATTTTGGAGATACATTGGAGGAACCAGACCTGGCGGGGGATAAACAGGTCGATGCTCCTGGCACAATCTGCCATATTGCAAATTATACCAATGGCTGGCAAAGTCACTATTTAGTATATCAGACTTGTCCTCCTCAGATATGTCCATGGGATTTGGCATTCTGAAAGATGCAGGACTTAAATCTGCAGATTGAACAGCACCCTCAGGTGGGTCATGATGACCATTAACATTGTTCTCAAAGGCATCCTCTACCCCAAAATGCCTAGATGTATCTGCAGCTCCAGTTTCGGGTGGCACATTATAAAATGGAAGCATGGTTAGAAACGGAACCGGAGGGCCTGTGGGGTAGAATATGCTTTGCCGGGACCCACCACCACCCAAAAGCAGAGGCATCATTGCTTCTGATCCAGTCGGTTGAGAAGGGTCGTAGCTAGGAGCAATGTGCCTAGGGAGATGCAAGGAAGTAACAGATTGAGCTCTTGGACTTCTATCTGACATCTCAGCTTCCGGATCTTCTTCCTCAGTTTGGAGAGTCTCACTTTCAGACAGAAGCTTACCTTTTCCAATCGCAGCAACTGAGTCTCCAGCAACAGGTTTCTTCCCTCGTCTATCCTTAGTTGGCTTTGGTGCCTTGCTCGTTGATCCATCCCAGGAGCTCTCCGAAGAGGTTCTGCTTCGAATGGGATTACTATGAGCAGCAGATGAGAACCTTGAACTTGTTGATCTGTCATCAGAGCAATTTTCACTTCCTCTTCTATCGTGGGACTTAAAGTCATCGTGATGTTCTTCCAGTAGTGGCCCGCGTTTTTCTTTAATGTGTTTCCTAGCTGAGCTTCCAGAACCGTTTATCCGTGAAGGGACCAAGTTAAACCCAGGATATGCCGGGTGTTGCTTGTCGTCTGAATTAGGGTATTCGAGATTCCCATTTTCAGCCTCGAAGCCTCCTCCTGAGGAACTCACCACTTCTTGCTCCGGCCAGTAATCATTATCTGCTTGAGAACCAAAATCCTCACTGTTAGCCTCAACTGCATCTTCTGAGTTCAGGTTAAATCCCATGCCAGGGTAATAATGTGTTAGAGCTGGTGAAACCAGACCATGATGGAACTGCATATTGGAGAACGCAGGATCCATCATGGGAACATTTGGGGGATATCCATGCATATTTCTTTGAGCATACCCCATCGAGGCCAGCAGAGATGGGGGAATAGAAAATGGATAATGCGAGGTAGCTAAATTAAATGGTACAGGAACCTGGCCATTGAATCCATGAAGTGAAGCAGAACCCATCATATTCACAAGATCTTGCTCCTCCAGCTGCATCCCCTGACTACCAATGTTGGAGGATAGTTCTTCATGGGCATCAAAGCCCGAATCATGAGCAGATGCATTAGAACCACTTACAGATTCAGCATTCACATCAAGGCTCTGGTGAGAACTGGTATGCCTGACAGGCGAGGAATCTTCATTTGAAGATCGACCACTGTGGTTAACCAAACTTTCAGACCCTGAGTTTTTTCTCCTGTTACTACCATCAGGCTTAGAAGCAGTGGCTGGCACTTTTGCACTATCAGACACCCTATTACGTCTTACTTGAGAAGCAACATCACTATAAGTCTCTGTCAGCTCAGGACTAGACCGTGTTCTTGCAAACATAAACCTTTCCTGGATGTCATTAGCATTTCTCTGACCCCTACCAGAATGGTTTTCTATTGCAACAGGATCAGACACCCTTGAACTGTTCCCAAGATTCTTTTGCCCCTGAGAAGCTGAAGATAAGTCATTCATTCTCGATACACTTCCAGAAGAATGGTTGCTGCCTTTAGGAACAGAAGTGCGAGTCTCCTCCCCATCAACCACATGGCTTGTGTTCTCATCCGGTTTCTTGCTTTTAGTACTTCTCTTAGCAATATTGGGCTCAGGCGATTGATTTGGAGCAGCCAATTCCAGCCTACTCAAGTCATTTACTGGAGCATCAGGTCGATGGCCACTGCCATGTCTCTCCCAGGTATTCGTAAAGAACTGATTTACTTCATAAATTAAATCCTCCTTTGGGCAATCAAGTAACCTCGCCAACTTTTTGGCACCAAATGCAAATGCACTTCGGATTCTAAAGAAATTGCCTGCCAATGTAATAATCAAACATTTAATTACAGTATCAAAAACCAGAAACATAAAGAATCAAGATATCAGAGTTGAGAATATTTCCAATCAAATAGCCTCTCAATAAATCCATGCAGAACCCTAATAGAGCTATTATTTTATTATTTATCAAAAGCCATTGATGCATATGATCCTAACAGACCTCTTATCTTAATCAAAAGAATTTAATGCATGATTCGGAGGATACCCCCCCCCCCCCCCCCCAATCATGAATAAGTTGCCCAACAATCTCTCATTCTATAACAGACACTTTCAAACTATGCCCAACTATCAAAACTAAAGGACCCAAACAATTGAAAATAAACTGTAATTTTACCCTTTCTCTATCATATAAAACCAAGTTGTTATTTTCCAATAATAAATAAATGAGGATCAAACAATTCATCCAAGTTCATAAGTGAGTCGAGCTCAAAATGACCATTGATTACAAAACAAAGGTAGCAAGTTATCAGGGTGCCCACAACTACACTGATCTGTTCTTTGTATATATTACCTCTAAAAATCCATTTATAAGTAGAAAGATACTATTTTTTTACAAAACAACAAAAAAACAAGAAGAAAAACAATATTAGCACCAACTAAGGAGACATTGTATAGAACTGGCCAATAAAGAAATCAATATGTACCTTTACTAACACTACGTCCAAGATTGTTGTTAACTCGTAAAGGATCTATCACATTGAAATGTTTGGAAACAAACGGTTGACCCTGATTTTCCTGGCCGCCAGGGAAAACAGAATATGCATGACTACATGCTTTAAGGAACGGTTGACTAAGTAGCAATTCACCCCTGTCCTTCCGAGGTGGCTCAGCTGCCAACAAAAAATTCAATCAAAACAAGTTGGATTTCATTGAAAAATAAACAGGTCAATCAAGAGAAAGGTATTCAATATATACCCGTTACATCAGGGAGTGAATTGATCGGCACAGGTCCCCACAGGCTTACACAAAAGTTGTCCCAGTCAAAGTTACTGAAGAATTCCAGAAACCGATACAGGACCTGAAAATGCGATGTAAACCCAAGGTCAAAAGTTGTAAGGAATAAAATGTTTGCACACACACAGGTATCAGGACTAACCTCAAGTGGCCCAGTAAAGTTGCCGTTGAAAACATGAAAAATGTAAAGGACTAATGTTTCCAGAGCATAGGTGGATATAAGGCCGTGGTGGGCGCCGAGAATCCGGCTTTCATAGTAGCACCAAGCCTTTATTAGTATGATACTTCGCTTGAATAAATTTTTTTGTTTCACCAAATTATTAGCCTGCAACATAAAAACATTGTTTATTTACCAATCACAACCTCAAAAGACAAACAATACTGAGTAACGAACATAGAAGAATGACAAAGATTTCAAAGGTTGCAACGAACCTCCTCAAGAAAGCAAAGGGTGCACAGTCCCCCAAGCTGATTGAAAGATATATCTACAACAATATTCTCTACAAGACACTTCACTAACTTCACCTGTAATTCATTGAAAAAGAAAAGAGATCAAGTAAGACAACTATCATAAGCAAGAAAAATGTTAACTGTTGCAATGAACAAACTCAAAGAGCATCATAATGACAGGCTTGATACTCAGAGAATCAAATACTTCACATGTACAGCACCTCTGCCAAATTATTACTCTAGGCATCCTACTTGTACTATCCAGAACATAACTCAGAAAATTCAACAGTTAGTCATAATTACGTGCACACTAAGACAGAAGGACAGCTATACCAGAAGAGGCTATTTGTAAGTTCCAAGGACTATTTGAAGAGTGTACACAACAATAATTTCAAGCAAGTGAGAGATACAGTTTGACTGAATGCAATCTTTTACTTCAACAAAGAATAAGGAAAAAGCTCATCGGCCATCGCATAAAATCAAGTTATGTGAAGCTGTACAGAACAAATTGTAAACACAAAGACATATTGGAGAAAAACTGCAACTACAATTAGATGACGACTCCAAATTACCTCAACACGTGTTACAGAAAATATAGAACAATGATCTCAAAGTTAAGTCAATCAAAGGGCTTAAACACTTTCACCAAAATAACCAGGAAATTTTAGTCATGAATTGAGTACCTCGGCCTGAATATACTGGACCTCCTTCACACGGAATTCAGCCTGCTCGTTCTTTTCTTCACTCATTAACATGTCACGCACTTGACCGGCCCATGAATCTTTCAGGCTTTGGTTTGTACTGAAAGCCGTCAAGTCAATATCACCATCAGGTAGGTAGGTCTTCAATGGTACAGAGCCAAACCTAAAAACCTGTAATTGAATAACCATAAGAAGCAGATAAATTTGATTAGTTTCATGAATAAAGGTATAAGATTCAGGAAAAAGATAACTGCTTCACAGCATATACAAGGCAACAAGTCTGATGACAATAGAAAATATATAATATACAACAAAACCAGTGCTCAGACTATAACCTTCTAGTTACACCATGCTAAAGAAGTGTTACAATGAACATACCACAGATCAAACAAACTAACATAATAACCAAATGGACGTGAAGTTGCAAGAAAAATGGAACCTTTAGTTGAGCTTTAAAAGACAAACCTTGCAAGGGAAGCATTTCATAATGAGACTCTGGACATACTCCGCGACAGCGTTCCTGCGCTCCTCCGATGGTTGGTTTGGCTGTATGCGAGCAATCAGCTCTGCAGTCCTCTCTTCCGCCTTCAACCATCTCTCAGAATCCAGCAACTGGATCACCGGTGCAGCATCGGGCATGAGCCCGTTCGGCAGTAACAAGCCATCTGGCTCCGCCCATCCCTCATGTTCTCCCATACACTAAGATTTTATAAACCCTTTTCCAAACAACACTTATCCCCCAAACCTAAACCTTTTCGGATCAAAACCCGAAAAACCAATCCCTATAAACTTCCCCTGAGCCAATTCTCACCCCTCTGAACTCTCTGTCTACAAAAACACCAAAATTGAACCCCCAAAAAAAGCACTCCAACACACACCAGACAGCTTATACTAGAATTCCATGGCTCTGACTCTATTCCGACAACAACAAAACAAAACTTTTACGACAAGAGCCTACACCAAAAGGATTAACAAATAATTCCACATAAATCAAAACCCTAAAGTCAATCTCAAATTCTCAATCCCTTCTGATAAGTTCAAAAGAATCCAATCAAAACCAATGTCGACGAAATCAAGGAGAACCCAGAAAAGGGTTCCACAGAAACAAGCGTACGACTTGGACAGCAACACAAGCAAAACTAAGGATTTCAAAAAGCCCAGATTTTTTTTTCTAATCCTTTTTTCTTGCTTTTTTTTTCCTAAAAAAAATTCTGGGATTTGAGTGAAGAACAAAACAGAGTAAAGGATCGTGATTTCTGAGAAATGGAGAACAAACAGCACCAAGATTGTTCGTCAATGACAGGCAAACGATGCAAATTTGTTGAGTGTGTGATTGTGTTGTTGAGGAAATAGGGAATTTAGGGGCAAAAAAAAGATAGATATATAGGGGGAGAGAGATAGGCAAGAGATTATGAGAATATCAAAAGAAATGAATAAATATATAAATTATTATAATTTTATTTTATTTTAGGGGGAGAAAATAGTTTGACATAGTTTTTTCAGGGAAGAAAAAAGAAAATGTTGAGACTTTAAGAGATTTTTCAGTGTGAAAATTTGAAAGGCAAAAATGGAATCTGATTTTCTATATAAGGGAAAGGGTTTTTTTAATAATTTTGTGTATTTTTGAACTGGTGGTCATAATTTTGAATTAGCCATTTATCATGGTGATGTTGAAAGGATGCAAAAAGTGGAAGGATTGAAAGGAAAATATGGGAGTTGCAAATAATTGTAGCATAAAATGTGCAAATTTTATAAAGAAGAATGAGCTATTTGAAATTTAATATCGTCTAGTATCGATATAGTTATATCAGATAGTCCGTTAAATCGACCGTTGATATTTTTGAGTTGCTCGTGGGTTTAATCATACTTGATGGGCCGTTATAACAAATGTTTTGATGATCGATAAAGAAGAATATTGAAATGTAATCTGATCAAGTATCGATACAGTTATATCGGATAGTCAGTTAAATCGACTGTTGGTTTGATCGTATTTTTTAGTTGATCGTGGGTTTAATTATATTTGATGGCCCGTTGAATGATGTTTTTTTATGATCGATACAAAAGAATGAATTGTTTGAAATTTAATATCGACAATTATAGATACCGTTATATCGGATAGTCGATTGAATGGACCGTTGTTTATAATTTTTTAAAATTGATCATGGGTTTAATCATATTTGATGGCCCGTTATATGGTCATTTTTTATGATCGATATAGAAGAATGAACTATTTGAAATTGAATAGTGTCCAGCATCGATGCAGCTATATCGGATAGTCTATTAAATCGACCGTTGGTTGAATTTTATTTTTTAGTTGATCGTGAGGTTAAATATTTGATGGGCCGTTATATGATATTTTTTTGATGATCGATAAAGAAGAGTGAACTATTTGAAATTTAATAGTGTCCAGCACCGATGCAGTTATATCGGATAGTCAGTTTAATCGACCGTTGGTTGAATCTTATTTTGTAGTTGATCGTGGGTTTGAATTTTTGATGGGCCGTTGTATGATATTTTTTTATGATCGATAAAGAAGAAATAACTATCTGAAATTTAATATTGTCGTTTATAGATACAGTTATATTTGATAGTCGATTAAGTGGGCTGCTGATTCCTCAAAAAAAAGGGCCACTGATTATAAATTTTTAGTTGATCGTGGGTTTGATCATATTTGATGGGCCGCTATGATGTTTTTTAAGGATCCATAAATAAGAATGAACTATATAAAATTTAATATCATCGATTATAGATACGGTTATATTTGATAGTCGATTAAATGAACCGTTGATTATAAATTTTTAGTTGATCGTGGGTTTAATCCTATTTGATGGGCGTTGTATCATGTATGGTATCTTTTTTATAATCGCTGTACAATCATATGTTAGGCATATTAGATGGATGATCATTCGGGTTTTTCTGTTGGTGAATATACGTGACATTATATGATCATAAAGTTATATTTGATGGACCGTTTAATTATATTCTTTTATCGAATTGCTAAGAGCGATAGACAATCACAACTTCGGTCATATTAGATGGTCATAGGGAGTTCCAATTGTGAATCTGCATGACTTTACATAGTCACGTGGTCATATTTGATGGATCGTTAGATGATCATCGAATTTTTCTTCAGAATCGATAAACCTATATTATATTTAATTATATATATCAAATAGATTGATAAATGACTGCAGGTTCATTAGTTAGTAACGGTGGAGTTGTTACAATGATTGTGCTAATTTACTGCTCTTTATTCAATTGCTGGATCCGCTTCTATGATAGTATGTCTTATAATGTATGTAAGATCATGATCGTTAGATCTTCTATTATGATTGATGAATTATGAGAGGTAATACACTCGTGTCTACAAGGATTTAATTGACGAATCAGTAGAATGAAATGTTCAAAAAATGGTTGGGAGATAGAGTTATCGAGCTACTTTCAGTGACAACTGCTCCGATAGTTGAAGACGAAAAGCATTCGCAGTGCATATTCACGGGCTTGCTCATTCGTAGATTATGATTCAACATAGTTGATAGTAAGTATGATAACACTCGATGTGCATTCTTAAAGTTAGTTACAATTGAACAATATGTCACGTATGTTGTGCATGCAAATTATTTACTGAAAGTTTGACTGATAAACGTAAAATCTCCCCAAAGCATGATCAAGAACACTGATACACTCATTATAACTAGTGGATCAACTTCTTCACCGATGTATTGTATTTTATTTCTAGTGGCTGATCATGATTATGTCGCATTATGTAATTTAACCATATATCGATTGAAGTTTTAATCAAAATGTGTCTCGTTTAGTGAATTTTGAGGAATCGGAGGACTTACAAGTACAAATTTTGATAATTTTTGGCTAGTTGGGCCGAAGTATACAATTCAGTTATATACGTTTAAATTTTGGCCCATGTTTTGGTAGTCGTGCAAGTCAACTTTTGATCACTCATCCGCATCAGCATGGTCTATTGACATGGCAACTCTTCATTGCAGGTTTCATTACATGGCACGAGCTGAAATCCAATATAGGTAGTAGTACAAGATTTATGTTTCAGAATTACAAAATTTCAAACAATAAAAATTGGTTTCACACTTACAAAATCCAAAACAAAATTTTTGTAATTAAAACGTACAAAATGTCAAACAAAACTCCAAACTTCATAAATCCTAAATTTAAATTCAGATTTTCAAAATCTTTTCCAACCAAACAAATCTCACATTGTAATTAGGTGCATAATAAATTGTGATTCAAGTGTAAATTTCCATCCATCTCACTCTCAAATAAAACCGTCCAGTTGACATCAAAGTCAAACTATACTATATTTGATAATTAACTAAAACCGTCCAGTTGACATCAAAGTCAAACTATACTATATTTGACAATTATTTTATCTGAATATATTTTTAGTATCAATATAAACAGTTTTAAATTCACCATCATACATTTTCAAACTATTTGTGATTAATTGCATAATAAGTTGTGATTAATTGCATAATAAGTTGTGATTTAAGTGTAAATATCCATCCGTCCCACTTCCAACCAAAACTGTTCAGTTGACATTTCAAAGTCAAACTATACTCAATTCACAATTACTTTATCAGAATATATATTTAGGATCAATATATACAATTTTGAATTCAATATATCATACATTTTCAAATTAATTGTGATTAAGTACATAATAAGTTGTGATTTAAGTGTAAATATTCATCCGTCCCACTCCCAACCAAAACTGTTATGTTGACATTTCAAAGTCAAACTATACTCACTTTAATTTTATAAGAATATATATTTAGTATTAGCATACACGTTTTTAGATTAACTATATCAAACATTTTCAAATTAGTTGTTATTAATACATAATAAGTTGTGATTAAGTGTAAATATTCATCCGTTCCATTCCCACCTAAAACTGTGCAGTTGACATTTCAAAATCAAACTGCTGACTTTGACAATTACTTTACACGACTATATATTTAGTTTTAGTAATCATAGTTTAGATTTACTATACATAGAATAAAATTATTATTATTATTGATTTTTTTAAATATATACAACGAATAAATATATTTGTGATGAAAGTTGGGTTAGTTTGAATTTGAAAGGTCAAATAATTAAGTCAGAAATTTTTGATGAGACAGATGAACTGTTTTCACGTAATGAAAGCCATTACTTTTTGGTGTGACATGACTCATGAGTGATGTAAAACTATCACAAATTCCTATTCCTATCTATCTATTCCCTTTGAGTTTGGCTAAAGTATTTATTTGAAAATACAAATACTAAACCCTAACTCCATCACAATGTATCTTTTTGGGCCGGCCCAAATTCGATAAACGTAGTCCAAGCCCGCAATTCAAGTAAACCGATTCAATCCTCTTCCCGGTAGGAAATCCCTAACTCAAAAATCCCCAAATCGTTTGAATCTTCTCCGGCGAACCGACGACGGCTTAACGGCGGTCACGACCAGTGGCGGCGGCGGCGAGCTACTACCGGTAATTTTCATCAATTATGAGTCTTTATCAATGATTGCGTGATTTTGAATGCTGTATGCTGTGTTCTAGTGATCTACTAAGTCTCCTTTTTGTGTTAGGTTTATTGAGTTTTCGTTTTGTGTTTGGTTTAGGTATTTTGGTGTCAATACATATACATACACACAGTTTGGGTGTGGTGTAGATTTTCAGAAAGCTCCGGTTGATTAAAGAATAAAAAGGTGTGTTTTTTTTATCAGATTCCTTGTTTTTTTGTTGATTATTTGATTTGCATTTTCTGTTGTCTGTGTGTTGAATCTTGCACACTGTCGGGCTGCGATGGATGAATGATGATGTTGGTGCTAATTGATTCGATTTAATGTTATGCAGGATTCATTGACTCTTGTCACTGTACATTTTCCACAAATTTCGATGTCTGACTCAAGTGAGCCTCAAAAACAGGAAGAGCAGCAGCAGCAGGAGAAACAACAAGGTATGCCTCTTTCCAGTTTCTTTCAGATATTCAAGCTTCAGAATATGTTCTAGCGGGGGCTTTTGTCTGAGTCCAGTAATTTGTTATGTGCTTAAGCCATGTTTGATTTGATCGCTTAATGCAGTTAACATGTGTCTAGGATGTATATTAGGGCTTTCTTAGTGTCCATGACTACATGCAGACCTTAACTTTAAATCAAAAGGACAAGGTGAATTATGTAAGAGACCTGTAAAAAAGACTTCCTCCTGTCGACAAAGGCTTAGTATTCGTTATATTCTCCCTTCTTTTTTTCGTTTAAAGTTTTATGGTTTCCAAGGATAGTTTCTTTTGAATCCCATGATTAATGTTTTGTTGGTTTCTTTCCTGCTTCCGTTGGTTCTTCCGTTACTGAATGTTTACCTTTATGTAGTTTTGTGGGAGATGATTAATTTGAGTTAGTACATGATCAGTAATTGTCTCTATGTCTATGACTTGCAGTTTGCAGTTTCTTCAAGAAGCCATCTAAAAACAAGAACATCAGAAAACGCACTTCTCTTGAAGAAGACAATGGCGATGAAGACTCCAGGGTTGTTTTTAACAAGAAGAAACCAGCTACAGCCGATAATAAGCTGCACTTCTCTACTGGACCTGCCAAGCGTCAGCATGATTATGAAGCAGAGGAAGGAACCAAGACTCCCATTTTTCACTTTGAGTCTGTGAAGGAAATTCAGGTCGACAATGATAGTAAGGCAACAGCGACGCTGGAAACGGAGACTGATTTCTCGAGAGACGCTCGGGCAATCAGGGAAAAAGTTCTTAAGAAAGCAGAGGAAGCCTTGAAAGGAAAAAGTTCAACTACTGGTGATGAAAAACTATATAAAGGTTTACATGGTTACACGGACCACAAGGCTGGATTTCGGAGGGAGCATACAGTTTCTAGTGAGAAAGCGGGTGGGTCACATGGACCTCTCAGAGCATCTGAACACATTAGAGTCTCTACAAGATTTGATTATCAGCCAGATATTTGCAAGGATTACAAGGAAACAGGCTATTGTGGATATGGGGATTCTTGTAAGTTTATGCATGACCGTGGGGACTACAAATCAGGATGGCAGATGGAGAGGGAATGGGATGAAGCAGAGAAGGTGAGGAAAATGAATTTAGCCATGGGAATTGAGGACGAGGATGAGGAAAGTGATAAGGAGGACGAGGATGGCCTGCCCTTTGCTTGCTTCATTTGTAGGGATCCTTTTGTGGATCCTGTGGTAACCAGGTGCAAGCACTATTTCTGTGAACATTGTGCACTGAAGGTATGATCAATTATTCTAAATTTAAAAATTTTGAAGTTCATAACACACACACACACACACACACACTTAACTGGTTATGAAGTACTATTTTTAACTAGATTGGATACTGATCTTTACTTCTTATTGGCAGCACCATAAGAAAAACAAGAAGTGCTTCGTGTGCAACCAGCCAACAAATGGGATATTCAACACAGCTTTTGAGATACGCAAGAAGATAGCAGGCAAGGGGAAAAAATGAAGTCCTGGACTCAATGAAGCCTAACGAAACCATGTGTTGAGTTCCCCGTTGTTCACAGTGTAAGTTTGCCTTTCCAATAGTTGCAGTTTTGGTAATATGGCTTACAGATTCCAAAACAAACATACTGGCATTACTTTGGATAGGTAACTTATGAATTGTGTTGTGTCACAGTTCACTTGCTAGCAGATGTTGTTCTTGAATATTGATATTGCATATACTGTATTTCTTATTTAACATGGATAGTGATACTTTTCTTTTGCATAAAAACCCAAATATAAAACCAAAAATGACATTACATTAAAAAATGAAAAACTAAACTTCTAGTACTGTGTTTCTCTCTATAAAATTCCCAATGGAGATGTGAGACATGAATGGCTTAAGGAGGGTTCAACACTGAACCTTTCGATACTCCCATCTTCAACATTATAGATCCCCATACGGCCATTCCACCGCCATTAGGGCACTATTGACAGTAATCTGTGAAACATCGAGCTTGAGTACACCTGCAAATTCAGTAGCATACTAGCATCAACACTACTGCATGAATATAGTCATCGATTGAAGTATTATTGCGCGTAATTATCTGCAGGGGAGGGTTTGAGAGAAGGGATCCCATATTTGGATTCAGGGATCAGATGCACAAACCAGTGACTACACTTTTCTGTTGCGACTCAGCAGCATGTATTTGTGAGCACGCCGCGTTCTGTGTACTAACCTTGTTGGATTTTGATTTGGATTTGCCCTGGCTTCAAATACTATCTTGAAGAGTCGCGTTTCTGTGTATGTGTGTATTGAGGAACTGCATTCGAGCAAAGTGACAATAAACAGGTGCTCTGTCAAAGTGACAATCGCCGGAGATGCAGATCATCAGTGTTGAAATGATTAGAACACACATGAATCGATATCGACATCAACACTGCATTGCAAGAGATTTGTACTTGAGAAAATGCGATTTCAAAAATCAAACCTTTAAAAATATCCAACATTACAAAGATGTACTACTTAATATGTATAAGAGTGATGATCTAAATGATAGAACATATAGAAAAATAGAAGATTGTGAACATTATTCTAACATTAAAGCAGTAGGGCCAAAAAAAAAAAAAAAAAGCCAAGATGCATCATCATTGTTGAATACCGATGGTGAATACAACGTATGGATATAGACACCAACATTACGGTACAAGAGATAGTCGGAAAAATATGGACGGATAACTTGTATAGTTTTAGTTACACAGTAGACAAATTTCAAACACTGTCATATGATACTTATTTTCGAAATAATACTTGTTTTCATTATTTGAAGAAATGTGTTAAAAGGTGTGATAAATAAAATTAAACTGACCAAGATGCTAATAATATAATACAAGGCATTAGTACTAATTTCTTGTTTTAGTGTTATTATTCTTGGTCAGTTTAGTTTATAAGTAATAATGGTGATTTGATTGTGGGTGTTTAATATGTAAATTATGAAATTCAAATTTTAAAATGAATATATATGACCGTTGCAAAGCTATATGGTTATAAAAATTCACTTTAAATAGAGAACTTTTGAGGTAAATGATCATTAAATTCTCCCATTGATAATTCTTCAGCGAGATTAATTTATAGTAAAGTAATATTTTATTAATTCCGTACAATTAAAATTTTAATTGTGGATAATTCTTATTCAATTTCTCCTCCAAACTTATTCATTTTAACTCTTTATTTATTCAAATCAAATTCATAAAGAAAAAAAACTCTTAGATTGGTTGCCCGTACACTTTTACAATAGACAAAAACTAATAGAGATTTTGAAGAATTTTATGCCTAAATAGAAAAGAAAATGGCTCTGAATGAATCAACGTAAAATGTGATAAAAACACAGTAAAAACAAATTCATTATTTCAAATTGTAGTATATTGTATGACTATCTTATCATCCTCAAAAACCTTGTAGCGGGCTTTAATTACATGATATCTTCTGTACTTTCAACTCCAAATGAAGAGATGACACTTATGGTGTTGGATTGAACAACTTAATATATACAAGAGTGATGATCAAAATGACAAAACATATAGAAAAATAGAAGATCATGAACATTGCTGAAAGATTGATTATTAGGGCTAACATTAAAGCAGTAGAGCCCAAGAAAACACCAAGATGCATCATCATTGTTGAAACACGATGGTGAATGGAGCGTATGGATAAAGACACCAACATTGCGGTGCAAGAGATCGCTAGAAAAATATGGACGAACTGGAGTATCATAGTAAGTGGATTCTTACCTTGGATAACTTGTATAGTTGTACTTATACATGTTAGGCAAAATTCGAATGTCATCATACCCCACATGAATAAATTATTGGAAGGTTTCTTATCAAGCAAAACTAGGGTATTTACTTGTTCTGGCACAGTATCACGGTTGTTTTCAATATCATTTTGTTCATTATAATTGTTGGAGCTAGAGTTTGATCGTGTCATTTGATGTTCGGATTTCTCTTTCAAGAGGTGAAGAAATCGAATAACAGTTACAAATGTTGTCAACATTATAAAGAGCTAAAGATAGACTATGTGCTCTAACTTTTAAAATTTCTCATACATTATATATAATTTTCTCATATGTAGCATAACCCTTAGACAGATTGATTTCCATGGAGATATTACATCTCATGAAAACATGTTATAAACCAATGATTTCAATATTTAGAGATGATATTTTCTAGTGAATTTAAATCACAACAAATATTGATCATTCTGTCTTCAAATTTGATTATTAAGATTCACACTGTCATCAAACTTATTAAACACGTGAAAAGTTTCGAATAACGTGTAAAGATAGGAATTTTGAAATATTTTAACAAGTGAGAATAATTTTATAATAAAGTATATCTTATGATATCACATGTAATGTATATCTTAGAGAAATGCAGGTTAGTCCAGGTTGGGTCCTTATTACAGATGGTACTTTTCATAAATGAGATCACATTTAATGTATGTCTTATGATATCTAGTCCGAGCTGAAAATAACATGAGACTCCACAGTCTACAATTATTTTCTCTGTAGACTGTGGAGGCTATCTCATGTTCTCTGTAAGATTGTGGATGATATCTCGTGTTCTCTGTAAGACTGTAGAGGCTATCTCATTTTATTTTCAGCTCGGACTAGATATCATAAGACATACATTAAATGTGATATCATTTATGAAAAGTATCATCTACAATAAGGATCCAACATGGACTAGCCTGCATTTCTCTAAGATATCATAATATATACATTAAATGTGATATCATAAGAAACACGTTAAATGTGATATCATAAGATATACTTTATTATAAAATTATTCTCATTTGTTAAAATCTTTCAAAATTCCTATCTTTACACGTTTTTCGAAACTTTTCATGTGTTTAACATGTTTGATGATAGTGTGAATCTTAATAATCAAATTTGAAGACGGAATGATCAATATTTGTTGTGATTTAAATTCACTAGAAAATATCATCTCTAAATATTGAAATCATTGGTTTATAACACGTTTCCAATGAGATGTAATATCTCCATGGAAATCAATCCGTCTAAGGGTTATGCTACATATGAGAAAATTATATATAATGTATGAGAAAGTTTAAAAGTTAGAGCACATAGTCTATCTTTAGCTCTTTATAATGTTGACAACATTTGTAACTGTTATTCGATTTCTTCACCACTTGAAAGAGAAATCCGAACATCAAATGGCACGATCAATCTCTAGCTCCAACAATTATAATGAACAAAATGATATTGAAAACAACCGTGATATTTTTGCTTGATAAGAAACCCTCAAATAATTTATTCATGTGGGGTATGATGACATTCGAATTTTGCCTAACATGTATAAGTACAACTAAACAAGTTATCCAAGGTAAGAATCCACTTACTATGATACCCCAGTTCGTCTATATTTTTCTAGCGATCTCCTTCACCGCAATGCTGGTGTCTATATCCATACGCTCCATTCACCATCGTGTTTCAACAATGATGATGCATCTTGGTATTTTCTTGGGGTCTACTGCTTTAATGTTAGCCCTAATAAGCAATCTTTCAATAATGTTCATGATCTTCTATTTTTCTATATGTTTTGTCATTTTGATCATTACGATTGTATATATTAAGTTATTCAATCCAACATCATAAGTGTTGAAAGTTCAGAAGATATCATATAATTAAATCTCGCCACAAGTTTTTTGAGGATGATAAGTTAGTCACGCAATAAACTACAATTTGAAATAATGATTGTTTTACTATGTTATTATCACATTTTACGTTGATTCATTTAGAGACATTTTCTTTTCTATCTAGGCATAAAATTCTTCAAAATCTCTTTTAGTTTTTACCTATTGTAAAAGTGTACGGGCAAATAATCTACGAGTTTTTTTTCTTTATGAATTTGATTTGAATAAATAAAGAGTTAAAACAAAGAAGTTTGAAGGAGAAAACGAACAAGAATTATCCACAATTAAAATTGAAATGTTTGGAATTAATAAAATATTACTTTATTATAAATTAATCTCACTGAAGAATTATCAATTAGAGAATTTACCTGAATGAAAGGGATAAAGAAGCACTTCTTCTTTTGCTCTCTTACGGAGGAATTGACCATTCGCTCGCTCTTAGCATATCACCTTTCTGATACCACAGATTTGGGTTGAAGGATAAGTCAATGTATCTCAGATTCAGGACCATGAACGTCATTTATTTCTGTGCGCACGAGGGACCTTGCAAGTAAGAGAGGAATTGACCATTCGCTCGTTCTTAGCATATCACCTTTCTGATACCACAGATTTGGGTTGAAGGATAAGTCAATGTATCTCAGATTCAGGACCATGAACGTCATTTATTTCTGTGCGCACGAGGGACCTTGCAAGTAAGAAATCCCCACACTGCAGCTGCCGAGAGTCGAATCTTAAATCATGAACCAATGAATCTAATTTTCCAACCGTTAAGGTACACCCGTAGATGTTTGAGCTCCCTTATAAAATAATTGAAAGGGATAAAAGATGAAAGGACATGAGATTAGACCGTAAAAAGTGTTTAGAAGCTAAGGAAAATCAAAGAGATCATTCAAGCTCATTTACCTCAAAAGTTCTACTATTTAAAGTGAATATCTATAACCATATAGCTTTGTAACTGTCATATTTATTCATTTTTAAAATTTAATTACATAACTCACCTATTAAACACCCACAATCAAATCACCATTACTTATAAAACTAAACTGACCAAGAATAATAACACTAAAACAAGAAATTAGTACTAATGCCTTATAATAAATTATGAGCATTTCTTGGTCAGTTTAATTTTATTTTATACACCTTTTAACACATTTCTTCAAATAATGAAAACAAGAATTATTTCGAAAATAAGTATCATATAAATAGTCAATTTCCCCCCTAAAAAGCTAAGGGCATTGTTATATGCAATCCAGTATTTACTTCTGCAGTCCGTATTTATTCATGAAGTGACATTAATACCCTCAGTATTTATTCAAAAGTAAATGCGGTTCTCATAAATAAGGGTATATCAGGTACTTTAAATACAAATACGGACTACAAAAGTAATTTTAGACTGCACCTATCAATTCTCATACCTAAACATCGGATACTCTGGTCCTCAATGAATTCCAAGTATTTTCCAAGTAATAGCACTATTATATTAATCATAATTTTATTAATTTATATAATTTGAACAAACGAAAATAACTCCTATAACTTTATGATGATTAATGTGAAGGTATTTGTCATGGAATTCACAATAAAAGATCAAATAGTGGAGGTTACATCAATATTCAGAGTTATGACCTACATAATGTCATTGAATTAAATGTCAAATGAATATATATATGAATATTTGTTGGTTTGTTTAGCCTTGGTTACCTCCTCCAAATTAAGAACTTCATAAGTAAATACAATTAGAGATGTAACTCTGAATTTAACTCAAATCTTGTCCAATTTAACTCTTTCTCTATTTTGTTTGGAAAAATTTTTGAAATCTTTTTCAATTACTTCAAATATAACAAAGTATACAGAAATATATATATAAAAAATTAGAGTCCAATGCGACGGGCCAAATTACGGGGCTGATGAAGAACAAATACATGCTTCTCAGCTGTCTTTTAATTAATTTCTGGAAGTTGTAGATCAATAGTTTATAGAGGTCTGTCTGGAATCTATATTCAACATAAATTAAATTTCTAGGTACTTGTAATGGTATGGTATATAACAATAGTTTATAGGAGTCTGTTTGAGGACATGCTACATATTTATCCATAAATTTAAATAGCTTAAAATTTGATTCGATTTAATAGTTATCCATATTTGGCAGTAATTATATGGTGATTTTATATGGAGGACCAATTTACTTCACCCGGTTCAAGTTAAATCTGAAGCGATAATAATGACCCTCTAAAATATGTATTATAATTCTCAAAACAGTTTAAGTTTGATCAGGATCATTTGACTCCAATCAGATAGCGACACCGACACGGCATTTTAGAGTAATTTATAAATTGAACACGTATTCAATTATTAATAGACAGGTTTATGTAGTGAAAGTTAGGGTTGTAGAAATTTATAGAAAAATAACTTAACCAGTTAAAATAGGAGGAGCGTCCTGATATATACATGTTATTCTCATTAAGAAATGATATCTTACAGTGACGATAATATTTCTCTTCTTTAGTACTATACGTTAATTTGTAAAAATTAATGGAGAATAATATAATATTTCTCTTAAATATCTACGTTAATTTGTAAAAATTAATGAAGGATAATTATAATAATTTACCACTTTCATTAAATCCGGTGAGATAAACTGAACCTGCGTATACCAAGCAGGTAATTATACAAACTATAGCAAATGTTATGATTAAACTATTTCACCCCATGGCTGTATGACATCAATATAGCTTAGTTCTGAAATCTTTATACAAACCGAAATCTATACAATCAGATCTCTGAAACCCGAAGATAACAATTAAAACAACATGTATAGAAATATCATACTATACTCTAACTTGTAAGATATCATTTCTTTTCGCGCTCGACAAAATCAGGATCCTCAGGAGCTAGCCCTTGTCTGATCATCTTGGCAGCAGTATGTCTCCCAAAAATCAACGTATCCTTGGTGCTCTTCAATATATTCTCTCTCTTTCTCTTACCATTTGTACCATTATCACCTAGGATCTTTGATTCTGCGAGAACAATCGCGTCAGTGTACCTAAGACATGGCCCGGGGGAAACAGACATAAACCTAGATGGCCTCATATCAGTTAAGATGAACCCTTCCACCTGAGCTGCATGAACAATCTGCACAACAATGCTTATTGACAGAATTGTACCATTTCTTTTCGCGCTCGACAAGATCAGGTGGAAGCCTAGGATGAAGCCTACAACCTTGTTAATCTGGCTTCTTCCGAGTCCAAGGTTGCAGACATACGTTTGTTATGAAATCCTTGTACAAACCGTAAAAACAGAACCACGCAGAAACTACGTTATGAAATTGAAATCCATCCCAAAACCCTAGCCCTAACCTCGGAAACAACGTTAGGAAATACATCCCAAAACCCTAATCTGAAAACACACAGAAACTGGAAAACGAAAGATCTGTGTAAATGTGATGAAAGAGAGCAGGTATTTAAACCCTCAGCCTCATTCATCCAACGGCTGAGATGAGGTAGCTTAAGCTGGTTGTTGAGATCTTGACCATCGGATGGAATCCAAAGAGGTTGTTGGCATCCAAATTGGACTTTGAATTTTGCAGTATGGTTCAAATATTATAGTACAGAATTCTAGGTTTTTGGGAGTTGTAGCAATTAAAGTTGTTGACTGTGTACAACTGACTCGAAAGGACTAGATTTTTCTCCCATTGTAGCAAGCTAGATTTGCTAGCTTGAACTTTCAATTTGCTCAATATAGATATGTGTCTACTAGTGGATCTAGCTGGCGGAAGGACTCGTACCAAAAATTGATGGAGTAATTAAAAATTTATTTAGTAATATTTATTTTTTGAAATTTCCGTTTATTAATTTGTCATTATCATATTTATTAGTACTATTCAACCACATTTCATAACGTTTTCTAGATCCGTTATTGTCTACGAGCATAATTTCCTCTTGTAAGCTAGCCATGATTTGCCTTTCAAATCATGAAGGTCTTTCAGATGGTTCATCATCATCTTCAAAGAACTTCAAGCATGTCCAAGATTTCCCAAAACATAATTTTTTTTTTTCAAATTTCCTCAAATCAGTTGATATTTTTAATAAATAAAATTGATAAAAGCATGACAATGGAAAACAAATTTACCCTGTTGATGGACAAGTAGCTGGATTTAGTAATTGAAGACAAAAACTTGCAGCCTTTGGCTCTTTTACATGAATCTGTTGTGGCAAAATGTTTTTGCTCAGATCATTCAATGCAGCGGCATGCTTCTCCGGCGATTCGAATTGGAACATCAACTGAAAACAAAACATGAAGAAATTTAAGGCTAAAAGTAGGACACAAGTTCATCAGAAATTAATGTATGAAATCATCATTTTCAATCATGAAACTCAAGCATAAACCTTTTTCTTCAAATTCGAAAACTAAATTCTGACCTAATGACAGGGAAAATACCTCAAAGAAGAGTACTCCAAGGCTAAAGACATTCTGAGATGATCCAAGATCCTTGCCACAATTGTACAATTTGGTTTCGCGCTCGATAAGATCAGGATCCTCAGGAGCCCTTGTTTGATCATCTTGGCAGCAGTAAGTCTCCCAAAAATGAACAAATCCTTCGTGATCTTCAATATTTTCCCTCTTTCTCTTACCATTTGTACCATTTTCACCTTGGATCTTTGATTTTGCGAGCTCAATCGCGCCAGTGTACATAAGGCGAGGCCCGGGGGAGACAAACATAAACCTAGATGGCCTAATATCAGTGAGGATGAAGCCTTCCATATGAGCTGCGTGTACAATTTGCACAACTTCTCTGAATAATTTCAGATTTCCAGATTTTCTTGATTTCTCATCTTGCTTTACTTTAGAACAGCTGCAAGAGGTTAGAAAGTCCCTCAAATTCAAGCTCAGGGGAACCCGAGGCCGCGCAAATGACCGTGCCAGTATTGAAGAAGCTGACGGTGTCTGCACCATTCCACCACCATTATTTTCTCCGGCGGTGGTTGATGTTCCGGTGATTGGAAATATTCCGGCTTGTATGATGGCCGGAATCGCACAGTGTGGCACTGGCTCGCTGGAGTTTTTTACTTCATCTAGGAAACTGATCACGTCAGCAGCAACATTAGGTTGCCTGGTGGCTTGGGGTGATGGGATGGGGTCCACATCGTCGTTCTTTGCATTGGAATTCTGAGAATCGGAACTGGAACTAACATCGGAGTTGTGCTCCGACGTAACTCCTTGTTCGCCGGATTCCAACGTAACTTCTTGTTCGCCGGATTCCGACTTTATGATATCTAAAAGAACCTCGGTTTCGGTGCTATTCTCTACACTGTATCCAGAGTTGCTGCTATTCTCCATTTCTGCAAAACAAGAACAAAAATGCAGAAAATTAGGGATTAACATAATTAAACACATGCATAACTGACTAATTTTCTGATTTTTGGTGTGGCTTCTGGTTTACTACTAATGGAAATTTGGTACACCATTACAATAGCATTCAATCTCAACTATAACCCATTAAAAGTAAGAACAAAAACTCATGTTTAATTTGATTTTAGAATATTATGATCCAACTTCATCCCCTCAAAATTAATTTTAGAACTAAGAGTAATATATAGCACTAATCTTGTGATTTTAATCTTGAAAAAGATCAACAAAATACTGGGATAAGTAAAAGATCCAACTTAATTACACCCACGAAATAAGTCAGAGATATATATATACAACATGCTCGATCCTTTATCTAGCAACAATAACAACAATAAATTTTGAGTACATTACATGAATAAAGTAAAATCATACCTGCACAAGTTCGATTATTGACTAGAACACTCAAAATCAAAACTTTCCTCGACCAATTCCAGTTAGTAACCAACTATTTCAAACTGGTATTTATATTTGTAGTTTGGTTCTGGCGTTTTTGCATGTGCTCTTCTTCTTTCTATGGAGTTGTAGTTTAGGTTTGGTTTGGTACACGTTATTTATAGACGATTCAGTCAGTTAATGTGAAAGGATCGTCGAATTTTACTTAAACCACTTTTATTGACCACCAGAATTCACGCTTAACAAAACTAACCTTTAATCGTCATGTTTAACGTTTTTAGGTTATATAAACAATGCTTTACTATTTAAGGACGACAACATGTGAAAAAGCTTTTAAAAAAGTTCCTATACATTTTTCTGTTACTTTTTAATATTAATATATTAATATTTTATTTTATTTACATGGATGATATATATTGTACTATTAGGCCCTGTCCAGTTCAACTTATTTGGTGTTGTATTGTGCTGATGAGTGCTGTGCTGAGCTGTTCTGATCAGTGTTGTGTTGTGCTGATCTTGTGCTGAATATTGTTGAAAGTGTTGAATAGTGTTCATTTGAGTTGAAGAAAAAACACAAAGTTTATTACTTAAGAATTAAAAATTTCACTTAATTTATATTATGTTTACAAAACATAAAAAACAGTGTCCATTTAGAGTTTAAATGTGTTGAGCTGAATAGGTGTTGTGCTGACCAGTGTTGTGCTGTGCTAATGAGTGTTGTGCTGTGCTGATGAGTGTTGTGCTGTGCTGAAATGTGATGCAATAAGTTGAACTGGACAGTGCCTTAGTATTACTAAAAGTTTGGGTTACATATATTTAAATTATTGAAATTTCAAAAAAATTATATTGTCACTAATCAATATACTTAGGCCCATTCCAGCTCAACTTATTTGGTGATGTACTGTGCTGATGAGTGCTGTGCTTTGGTGATGAGTGCTGAGCTGTACTGATCAGTGATGTGTTGTGCTCATCTTGTGCTGAATAGTGGTGAAAGTATTGATATGTGTTCATTTGAGTTGAATAAAAAACACAATGTTTATTTAGTTACGAACTAAAAAGTTTACTTAAATAATATTATTTTTACAAAACATAAAAATAGTGCTCATTTAGAGGTTAAATGCGTTGAGCTGAAAAGTGATGTGCTGATGAGTGTTGTGCTGTGCTGATGAGTGTTGTACTGTGCTGACCAGTGTTGTACTGTGCTGAAATATGGTGCAATAAGTTGAAGTGGACAGGGGTTTAATATAATATCTAATATATCTTTCATCCTTGATTATTTATCTTACTTTTTTTTGGTATTCAATGATAATTTTATTATTTAATAGTTTAAATTACGTACACATACCTAAAAATTTGCTTGAACATACTCGAGCAACTGTATATCCGAACTATATGCATATAATGAGTATGATAAAAAAAATCATAATAATATAATTTCATATGTTTGAACTTACACCCTGTCCAGTTCAACTTATTTGGTGTTGTGCTGTGCTGATGAGTGCTGTGCTGTGCTGATGAGTGCTGAGTTGTGCTGATCAGTATTGTGTTGTGCTGATCTTGTGCTGAATATTGTTGAAAGTGTTGAATAGTGTTCATTTGAGTTGAAGAAAAAACACAAAATTTATTACTTAAGAACTAAAAAGTTCACTTAATTTATATTATGTTTACAAAACATAAAAACAGTGTCCATTTAGAGCTTAAATGTGTTGAGCTGAATAGGTGCTGTGCTGACCAGTGCTGTGTTGTGCTGATGAGTGTTGTGCTGTGCTGATGAGTGTTGTGTTGTGCTTAAATGTGCTGCAATAAGTTGAAGTGGACAGGACCTTAGAGACCAACCCATCCATCTCTATCTCTATAAATTAATGTGTTTGAACTTATCGGTGTACCACATGGATTCTAAAATGACATTTAAAGTTACCACCATGCATAGACGCGATACACGATCCTAACGGAATGTCTGAAATTATGGTAATGTGTAAGGTTAACACCACACCATGCATAGACAAATGCGATACACTGATCCTAACGGAATGTCTGAAAATCTGGTAATATGTAAGGTTAATACCACGCACGATCTTATCGGTCTGAAAATCTGGTAATGTGTAAGGTTAACACCACAATCCCAACGGTCTGAAAATCTGGTAATGTGTAAGGTTAACACCACATGCACGATCCTAACGGTGTGAAAATCTGATAATGTGCACCACGCACGCACGATCCTAACAAATGTCTAAATCTGGTAATGTGTAAGGTTAACACCACGCACAGACAACCGTGAATCCATGATGTGATGCATAACGCCTTGAATTCTGTTACAGTTGTCCAGAGAGCATCTGTATCTGGTCAAACAAAACAAACCACGCTAACCAACCATGTGATACTCCATATTCATATCCTAACTGAAATAAAAATCATGTATCCTCTATTTCTTGTAATCTGGTGCGACTGTCCAGATTATCCGTCTATCCGGTCATTAATAAACGTTGTCTAGATTATCGTCTTTCCCGTCAATAACAAAGGCTAGTTATGTGTTATTCCGTTGAGTCCGTTCACATCTAACTGAAGTTTTCGAATCCTCCTACTATTGCACAATTGAGTATCAGTCTACCTTAATTAATTAATTTCTTATATTTTTTGATGGAGTGATAATACAAAAAATATTTAGTTTTAAGGCCTCAAATCTGGAAAAGTGTGCTACATTTTAATTGATATTAATAAAAATTTACTCTTTAATTTAACATTATAACTTTGCATATAACATCAACTTATTATATTTAAGGGGGTGTACATTTGTATAAAAATGAAACATTTGTTTGTGGTCATATGCTTACATCAATCAGCAATGTTTTTCATTTTTGGAAATAACAATTGATAGTTGAAAAATGTGCATCGAATTGATATTCAATCTAAAATAGAACAAAAATTAGGCCGTGTACAACTTATTCATGGTGGAATTGAAATAAGAATTGGACTGGATTGATTTTTTTCAAAATTATTAAGTAAGCATAGATTAATACAAATGTTATATGTGACGACACGTCAGATCATTTTGACACGACATAATTATATGTGTCATACCATATTTGAGGCGTAAAAGTTATAATAAAAAAAAGTTGAATAGCAAAAGTACACGATTATGAAAATTTTAAAAGGGCCTTTAAACATTTTTTTGAATTAAACTACTAAAAGTGAAGGGTAATATTATTGGGCTCCCCATATTCTTTAAAAAATTAAATAAAAATAGGCAAGTTCTTACATTCACCCAGAAGTGGTGATGGCAAGTTCTTATATTTGAGTTCACTGGTGATCAATTTGATAAAGGAAGTGAGTAAAAAGACTTTGAAAATGATTAAGGAGACAAAATCTCACTTTCAATTCAAATGCCTAAAAGTTCTTCTTGGGCCTTCTTATTTATTAAACCTAGCTTTCATTTATCAATAAAGCCCATATATTTTGGGCTGGAGAGCATATAAGGATAAGTTGAAGTTATTGTGTCTTTCTCATCCATTAGGGCATAATTCCCAAACTCTCACCTTTTGAATTATCCAACCCAATATTGCTGTAATGGGAGTCCAAATTCGAGTTTCGAATAGAAAATTTGCCACATGACATGGAAAAGACTGGACGAGAGAAGTCTCTTGGGACTCTAACGTGGCATTTGTATACTTTTCTCTTCCTCTTTTATTTGTATCACAAAGTTTTCAGCGACGATATTGATATTCAGAATTATTATTATTTTATTATCTAAATTTTTATTACCACACCGATGATTCTAAAATGACATTTACAGTTACCACCATGCACACAGACAAATGCGTGCGGCGATCCATGATATTCATTCATATCCTAACTGAATACCTGAAAATCTGATAATTTGTTACATACAACTGTGATATTCATATCCTAACTGAATACCTGGAAATCTGGTAATTTATTACAAAAAACTGTGATTTCATACTGTGATGCATCCTAACAGAACGTCTTAAAATCTACCGCAGTTGTCTGGAGCATCCAATCTAGAAAACTGTTATTTCATACTGTCATGCATCCTAACGGAACGTCTTAAAATCTGCTGCAGCTGTCTGGAGCATCCGTATCTGGTCATCAAACAAAGCAAACGAGGTTAACCAACCATGTGATCCTCCATATACATATCATAACTGAAATGAACTCAAACCCTCTACTTCTTGTAATCTGTGCGACTGTCTAGATTATCCATCTTTCCGGTCAATAACAAATGTTGCGTAAATTATCGTCTTTTCAGTCAATAACAAATGCTAATTATGTGATACTCCATTCACATGTCTAACTGAAGTTTTCGAATCCTCTTATTATTGCACAACTTAGTATCAGTCTACCCTAATTAATTATTTTCTTATATTTTTTAATAGAGTAATGTATAATATTAAGAATATTTTAGTTTTAAGGACTCAAATCTGGAAAGGTGTGCTACATTTTAATTAATATTAATAAATTTTTATTTTTTTATAGTATTATTTTATTATTTAAAATTTGTAATATATTTGTTGCAGAAAAATAATAATGAAAACATCACATATTTATTGGATTCACAAAATTAAATGTGGCGGTCGGTATGCAAATATAGTCAACCGAATTTGTGGTCGACCCCTTGAGATATGATAGATGAGAGGAAAATGACCTCAATATTTCTCCATCAAAATATTTTTCTCAATTTAATTGTGAACCATATATAATATTGCTCTAGTTGGTTAATTAAGATATATGCATGCATTTATACAATCCCACAAAAGTGTGTAAAAAAGATTATATGAAAAGAGACAAGACAATAATGCATCACAAGCCACAAAATATAAACTTTTAAAATTAATATTTTTATTATTCACTATTCTAAAATTATACTGATACTCTTAATAATTTCTAAATATTTACTGTCATTTTTGGATTTCTAACTCCGACTCTGTCTTTAATATAGACTTATAAGAAAAATAGTCATAAAACATTTCGCACAATAATATCACGATATTAAACGAGCTTGTTTTCGCATAGTTATTTGGCGAATGAGATTGCTTAGCTCGTTTATGTGAATTGTTATTGGACGTTCATTTAACTTAAGTGGAATAGGCCGACATAAGTTACTCCATTAATCTAAACCTCACATGACCACAAACCTACAAAACAAGAAATTTTAAAAGTAGGGTTTTAGATGATGGTCCCTAAACTTGCAAACCAAACCAATTGATATTTATCTTCATGCCTATTGGATCACTCACACCAAAAAGAGATGAATTTTTACAATGACATCTTGTCACTTGTGCCCATATATGATATTCGCGGTACTGTTATACGCATTTCAGTATCAAAATATATGTATCATGTTAATTGAAAAACTTAATAATATTTAGAAAATAATTTGTAATTTCAATACTGTTTTAAACTGTTCTGAGTAAAATATCGGACTGTTTATAACAGTTCAGATGATGAATTAGCCAATCCGCATCCAACACGCAACGTTCTAGGGTTTAGGATCATAATTTGTTATTTAAGGAAGTGGTACAAATATGTAGTAGTAGAGTAGTAGTGGGCATTGTACCATCTTGCCAAAGGCAAATTGGTTGGAGGAGCATATGACACCTTCATCCTACCAATTATATTGCATGTGGTACTTTTGGTGCATACTTTCTTGGTTGGGGGCCAAAATTTACTACATTTTGCGTCGTTTATTCATCATACTTTAGATATTTAGAGTGGGACAGTGTGAGACAGATTCACGATGAGATAGATTGATATTTCATGATTTGATATAATAGTTATCGTTTAATTGTATCAGAGTAATTTTAACCTCGTTAAGAAGTCAAGCAAGAACATCTTAAAATTACGAGTAATTTGACCGCTACTTAATCATTGTACAATGATCTTGCACAAGAACATAATTTGAAATAGGACATTTTAACAGTGAGCAATTTAAAATTTTTTAAATACATTCATTATGACGATTGAAAATTGTACAATGATCTTGCACAAGAGCATAATTTGAATTCGGACATTTTAACAGTGAGCAATTTAATAAATTTTCGATACATTCATCATGACGATCGAAAATTGTATGATGATCCTACAAACCACTCACCTCATCCAATCACAAATTATATCAAGCATGTATACAAGTCATGTTTTGTTTTGGTTACTAATAGTGGAAAGAATATTATATACTAATTTGAACATTTAATTTCAAATCATAATTAATCTGATTTTATCACACCCCTAATTCAATCGACACATCAACATTTATACTTGAGCGAAAATGAAGTAAAGTTAATCGAATTCATTATTGGGCATAATTAACTTCAACAAAGAGTAATTATCCTGCTAATTCAATTTAGGCATGAGCATACTTCAATCAATCCTTTTAATTAATAGTTTGCCCTAATGAGTCGATAACAAAGAATCTCGTCATGCATGCATGTGTTCGTGACTGAAAGCATATATTCTTGGCAAAATATTTTTTTATAAAAAATCAAATTTCAATAACTCATGCTCATGTATATTATATATTCATAAAAATTCTCCCCTGACCCTGGATTTTTGGATAAATTTTATTATAATTTTGAATGTTTAGAATGCAAAAAAAGTCCTATTAATTATTGCTCTTAAATAATATCACCCGTAAATTTCAATAGTATTATGGAGTCATTTTAGTATTTTCTAATAATAATGATACCGAAATACACTGTGAAATTAGCAGGTAATTATGAGAATTTCTTTTTGCATCCGAATGATTACAATAAGACTTTTCAAGAATTTGGGTTAAATGAGATTTATCTAAAAACTCAGAGTTACAAGAGGATTTATCCACATATATATGTGTGTATTTCCTCTATTCCCCTTTTTATTGGTTCACTTCTTCGATCAAAAATTTATGCATCATATCTTGCTATTTATAATTGAAATTTGTTGAGAAGGGTTAGTAAAATGAAAAAAAAGTTGAAAATTACATTTGATTGAACTAAATGTGAGTGGTTAAATTTGGAAGAATTTAGAATTTAGTTTTTTTAAAATTATTTTATGCTTAAAAGGCATATAAAAATGTAAAGTGCATCATATATATATTTTAAATGGTGGGAATATGTATTGGCACAAACAAGTTTTTCAAAAAAGGACAAAGAGGAGGATATACTTTGTATTCTTCTGGAAAAAAGATCTCCAAACAAGAAAAAAGAGAGCACACTAATAATATTATATCAATTTTGAAAGAATAGAAAACAATGTCCACTTCTTTTGCATCCAATAATTTTACTACCATGTTTGTGCTTTCCATTTCTGCAAAACAATGTGTGGATTCTATGTGCTATGGAGCAATAATGCATGAAAAAATTAGAAAAAAGTGTTGTTGTACCCCTAATTATTTAAAAAAGTGCTAATGTACCCCTAAGTTTTTCAAAAGTGCTACTATACCCTCAAATGCATAATTTGGGCAGAATTTTCTTTTGCCAAGTGTAAAATGACAAGAATACCCTCACTATTATTTAATGGTAAAATAGAAAAATTTTATGACGAAAATGCCCAACCAAATCAATGAATAATCCTCCCCTACCTAATTATTCATCTAATTCTCGCTTCCCTTTTTACATTCACACCCAGTTAAGAAAGGCAATCCAAATCCATACCACCAGTCACCGTTACTTTATCGGATGAAAGCGTTTGAAGTCGAGGGGACCAAAACCACCGTGCCCGGAAATTAGTGTGAGCCGGGGGACCGAAACCGCCACACCCAGTAATAATTAGCGTGACTAGCTCAAGGTGGCGAGATTATGGTAATTTCACCAATGTTTTCAATTTGTTGAGTTTTTGGATAAAAATGTTAACTTTTTTCAATACTGGTCTGATAGATTTAGTCCGTTTTTACTTATTTTCAGTCCGTATTTTTGTTATATAATCATATATACAATAATTATGATATATAACTGATTTGCAAGTGTATGCAATAGAAGTAATATATATATATATATATATATGTATATATATATGATGCATATGTCTGATATACTTAATCATTGATCATATCATATATATCAAAGACGTATTTTTTTTGGACTATAAAATAAGCAAAATACAGACTGCATCTAGAATTGCCGCTTTCAATAATATTGTGCATTTATTTTGTAATTCAGTAATATAGATTTCTTGAATTTTTTTTTCGTGCCCATGAGCATTTGAGTCAAGGGGGAAAAAATCCAACAAGTGAGGGTAAATTTGTCTTTTAATTCAAAATTGTGTTGAAAATGGACTTTAGAGGTACACTTCTTTATTTAATATAATAATAGGGGTACATCAGCACTTTTAAATTACTCGGGGGTACATTGGCACTTTCTTATAAACTTGGGGGTAGAAGATCAAATTCATTAATTGATATATTTGACATTTTCCAAAAAATAGGTAAGAGGTAGTGTATTTGTTGCATTGAAATATTTGTGTAACCCGATATTATAATAAGACAGTGAGCTAATTCTTTATATTTTGGATTCAAATTAGTAATTATGTTCATTTATAAATATGTAACAAGTCGTACATTATTATAAAACCGAATTATCTGATTGTTTGTCTTCCGAACATCTATTAAAAGCTTAATCACTCATTTTTAAAGTTCTTTCACTTATTATCTGATATTTTATATAACTAAAAAGAGCAATGAGTTTTAAACTCTAATATTAGTTACTATAATATATTAAAATAATTAATTGACACCTAACAAGTGAGAAAATACATTATACAACAGTGTAATAAAGAATGATAATGATGTTTTTATAATTTTATGGTGACGTAATTCTGTAACTTGTTTTTAATATAATCAAAACATCAATCAAGCTAAACATAATATCATGAATTCTCAACATATCCCACACATGAATTTATCTCAAGCTTAAATTACTTTTTACAACCTAAAAATTTGATTAAATTACATTTGGATAATGTTAATGGAAAAGAGTGCAAATTTGTTTGTTGTGGCCTGTGGTTTTTGTGGAGCATCTGGACAAATAATGCATGCAACCATACTATGGTCACATGGGATTTGGCTGTCTTATTATTCCCAAGTCGAGACAAAGAAGTTGGAAAATTCTAAATATAATCATAATAACAACAATTTCATGGTCCATTTCTTTTAAAAATCCACCTAAATATTTTAACCCTGTCAAATTCAACTTCCTGCAAGCAGATCCAAGCAGACTCAAGCAGCTCCAAGCAGTCTCAAGCAGTTCCAACCAGTTCCAAGCAATCTCAAGCAGCTCCAAGCAGCTCAAACATCTTACTTCATCCGACTTGATTTTTTTCGGAAAGAAATAAAATGTTTTGAAATTTAGATACTGAATAGGTTATTTTAATTGTTGTTAATGAAATATTGTTCATTTGAACTTGTCTAATTACATTTAAACCACATACGAATATTCATCCATAAATAATAAAATAATCCAAGCAGCTCAAGATGCTCCAAGCAGCACCAAGCAGCTCTAAGCAGTTTTAGCAGCTATCAAGCAGTTCCAAGCAGCTGAACTTGACAGGGACTTAAATGATGATATACATTTTCAAATCTCATAAAATTAAAGGATAAAAAGGTAATAGTAAATAGTACTAAATTTTTAGTGGATTAGAAATGTGTAATTAAATTGTTAATTAGACGGATCTATACTTGGATAGGGCAGGCATTAGGTGTCCTCAAATTCACCGAATAATTGTGCGAATAATATTTTCTGGTCTAACCGTCACTATAGTGTTTTCCCGCTCTATACTAATGTCTATCCTAATATTAATTTTTAAATTCGCTACTAATTCTATCATGTATCACTTCTGTATAGATCAATCTATTATGAGAAAGTTTGGCGAGGTAGACTCAAAATAAGTAAGATTATGTAATACTTTTTTATTTGCATTTCTTACTTGATAATATAAGGAGATTCATGATAAAGTATTTATTAATCTCATCGAGCAACATCTATATATAATTAACACTCAATCTAATATCTTCTTGTTGATCGATTCTGAACGCTTAATAATGATTTAAACGTGAATTAATTGCGACAAATGGATCCTCTAATAATCGAAGGAAACCCGAAACCCTAGTCTGAACACTCTGTGGTGTTCCACTGGGACATTTAATTTTATTAATTAATTTTATTCATAAATGGAAAAATGTCAAAACTTATATCTATGGCTTTGCTGACCTGAGTTTGGCCGACGTCCGGCAAGAGACAAAATATGGGCTATTTGATTAATTCGGGTAGAAAGAGAATAAACTAATTTAAAAACACATAATTAGTAAACTGATTAAGAACTTTATATATAAAATAATTAATGTCACTGATTATGAATCTTTTTGACCGATTGATTGATAATGAAAAACAAAATGTTAGGTTTAATTGTTTAGTGAAAGAGCATACTAATATCATGGCCAAATTTCAATCCCATGTTCCCATCTAACAATTAGTTAGATAATCTTTAATTAATTAAACATGCTTAATTAATTTAGTTTCTTTATGAACTTTTTTGACTAGGCAATAATATACTTATCAAAATCACTTCACTTTTATCCAAACTTGTTTAAAGTCATATGCCTAACAAGATAGGCATATAGATACCTTCAATACTTTCTTCCATTTCATCTTTTTATGGAAAAGACAATATTAATTTTAGGAATTACGGACAACGTCCCGTACAATTCCTAAATTCTTCCCTGCTTAACATTATGTATCATACAATTGTAGATGTAAAATGCACTTATATCAGTTTTTTATGATTCCCTGCTCTTGACATTGTCGATGCATGCACCTCCAGTATCTTGATCGAGCACCTCGGAAGACTTGATGCTGCCCGTATCTTCCATTTCATCTTTTATGGAAAAACAATATTAATTTTAGGGGTTACCGACAATGCCCGTGTAAGTTATAATTCCTCCTGCTTAAAATTACGCATCATACTATTTACTGGTTTATTTTTATACTTCCATGTTCTTGATACTGTCGATACAACTCCCGTCTCTAGATCGATCATTTCAGAAGACTTGATCTTGACGATTTCAGTTTTTTAATTAACAAAAAAACTCTTCCAATCTCATTCACACATAATATGTATATAATTAGCACACTTATTTTCAAATGTTATTTTTAAATCATCTCATGTTAGATTGTTCTACATAAACTAGGGTTTTCTAGATAATTAAGACTTGAATAGAGTATGCTTCACCCTTTGGAAAAGGGAAATTGTGATGTTAACTATACATGGAGATTTATGCAGTATAATAGTGTCAACATGAATGAAAAAGTCAGATTCAGATAGGTCACACAAATGAAATGAAATGAAAAGATAAGTTTATTAATTTGATTAAAAATATAAAAATAATTAAAGAAAATTCAAAATGAGAGGGGCCATTAAAGCAATGGAGGTAGGGTTAGGTTCGGGCTTTTGTGTTCTGATTGGTTGGACGGTCGGTGGAGAGACTTCTAGCAGAGCCCCTTGAACATTTTTTAAAACACCACACTAACATTAAATATATAGAAAAATAGATAAAATGTTCTGAATGCATGTAAATATAGATAAATATAAACATAAATATAGATAAAATTAATACAAACATTTTATCAATTAAAGTAAAATTCCTGCCTTCCAAAAAAGTAATTAAGTAGACTTCACTATTTACTCTCCCACTTTAATTTGTGTGGTAAAACATTGAAAGGAAATGGAGTTGTGAGTCCTACTCCTGTGCAAAATCTTCACATGATTTGTGTCTCATATGATATGACATATCTCTAATTTAAAATCAAATTTCTCAAAAATTAAAAAGCTAAAAGCAAAACCATTTGACCAATTGGAGCAAGTGGTTGATAATAATACTTGAAGTAGATAAAGATCTCCTTTTTTATTTGATAACTCTCGTGCTAAAGTGATATACACAGTCTAATATTTTATTCACTGTAATTAAAAATATCATTTAAATTATAATACAGCTCCTTTAATATTACCAAATTTTTTAATAAATAAAAATATTTTTATAAATTTTATACCGTATTTTAAATTATATATCTAAAATAACGGATCACATATATCAAATATTTCTTCCATACCCCCTCTTTCAGTACATTGGAGCCACTTGCAAGTCAAGGAAGGATATAATAAAAACCAACTCCTCTCCATTTCCCAACTCCATAGTCCTCAAGAACAAGGCAATCCCTCCTCAAATCTTGCTCCTTTTGCTTGTGAAAGAGAATTCAAGGGGAAAAAGATAGATTTTTCTCTTCTTCAATGGTGTCTGTTCAGCAAGAATCCATGAGCACCAGTACCACCTCTCAGGAGCTCACAGGGCGCCAATGCTCTTCATCTGTTGTCAACAACATCAAGGCTCCTCTTGATATTGTAATTTCTTCTTCTCAATTTACTCTGTTTTCATGAATTGTTTAGTTGAAGATTCTTGTGTGTTTTCATCCTTTAGTGAATTTTATTTTTGTAAAATGTGATGGTTTGATAATTTTGAATTTTTGATTCTAGCAAGGGATTTTGGGATGTGATTTTTCATGTTTAGAGGCTGAAAGATTCTTTTTTTTTACAAGAAGGCTGAAAGATTCTTGTTTTGGTGTTAAAGTTGGTTTTTTGATGGTTCAACTTTGATCATTGCTTCTGTTTTCTGTAGACATGTTTGTGTGTGTTTATGTGTGTGTTTCACATGAAATTTTTGATATGAAGCTGAAAATTTAGTTTTTGATTGATTTCTCTTTATACACATACCTGTGTGTGTGACTGTGTGTGGATCTGATGATATCAAATGCTAATTTGGGAAAAAGGATTGATTTTTTTGGTGTCTTTTTTCCAGGTTTGGTCACTGGCGAGGAGATTTGATCAGCCACAGACATACAAGCCCTTTGTTTCCAGGTGCTTTGTGAAGGGTGATTTCAAGATTGGGAGCGTTCGCGAAGTGAATGTGAGATCTGGCCTTCCTGCCACCACCAGCACCGAAATGCTCGAGGTTCTTGATGATGAGCAGCACATTCTTGGCATCAAGATTGTTGGTGGTGATCACAGGCTCAAGGTCAGCCCTTTGTTCTACTATTTTTTCCATTTTTACCATTTTAATCGTAAAATGATTGTTAATAATGTGTTGTTAATCTTGCATTGCTGTTTTCTTGATGTTGCAGAACTACTCCTCTATCCTCACTGTCAAACAGGAGATGATCGAGGGCAGGCCGGGGACAGTGGTGACTGAAACATTTGTGGTGGATGTTCCAGAAGGCAACACCGAAGAGGAAACCTGCTACTTTGTGAAGAACCTCATCAGGTGGAACCTCAAGTCCCTGGCTGACATCTCCGAGAGGATGGCGATGCAGGACAGCCCGACCGAGCCAATCAACAGACCATGAAAACCGATCAGGATGGTTCATTTCATTTCATCGCTTTATGTCCTATGTTATCATGTGCTTCTCCTAGGATGTAGTAAACCCTAATCTGATCTGCTTTCTGTGTCGCCTCCTCGGAATTTTGGTGTGGTAGTGATGGTCTGTTACGCGTTTACGTTGCGTGAATATTGTACATAGGTAGTAGCCATTGGAGAAGCATTGTGTAATGCTATGATGGAAGCTAAAACCTGCTAGTTTTTCTCTGCTTTAGTAGTGCAAGAATAAGTACACAATGTAATGGGGCTTTGATAAATATTCTCCTCTCTTAATGTTGTTAATGGAAGATGTTATGTGCTCCAAATATGCTCTGCTTTTGGTTACTTTTTTCTTCTTTTATGCTCTCTTTTGATGGTTTCATGCTAGATTTCCCACTTCTATGTATAGTGAGGAGAGCATAAAGTAGGTTTTGGAATTGACATACATGATCCATTCTGTTAAAAACCTTGATGAAAGTGATATTAGTGTTTTAGGGGAGAAGAAGGCATCTTTGTTGTTTTTTAATCGAAAACCGCGGTTTTGCCCTTTTTGAGCAACAAAACCATACATTATGAACAGTAGCGGATCTAGGAATTAAAATCGGGGTAAGCGGTAGTATAGAGTGGGAAGGCGCTACACTGGCCGTCAGTCCAGAAAATACTGTTCACAGGCTTGTTGGCGGATCCGAGGGTAGGCTGACGTCTACCCTAACCTAGGCATAGATCTGGCACTGATTATGAATCATGCACACTTTCATAAACTTTCTAATATACAATTTCTATGAATGATGAAATTGTTATCCATATACATTTTGTTTAACAATTGCATAGCAAGCCAGTTAGAAAATATGCACTCCTGCTAAAGAAATACATTATCAGCATTCTTTTCAATTGTGTGTTTCTATAAGTTATCAAAAAAATGGCAAAAAAAATCACCAAAAATCATTACATGAACATTTACCATCTGAAAAATGATGAAACCGAAGGCCATCTCTGAGGATGATATCCCTCCCTTTCAACTTAGACATGAACTTCGCCATCGTGTGACAATCCGAGCAAGTTCTCGAGTTCTTCACCACGCGTATTGGCGCGCTATCACCCCTTCTCGAGTGGATAAACCCGTAAGTCATCGCAAGCTTCTCAGTATGCCTCAGGAGGATCTTCTCCTTCTCGTCCTCGTCAATGTTCTGAGCAATGCATTCAACAGCAGGAACATATCCGAGTTTCTTCATTTCAGAAACCATCTGATATAGCTCGAAAAGGATCATCCCTTCATCAGGATGAGCCTTTCCCTGAGAAAAGAACTTATGAACTGTTTTCTTGATCCTTATCCAGCTCCAAACAGGTCCAGCTTTGATCCCCCTGACTTCCATGAGCTCCTTAACCCGGTCAACCTCGTCCCAAAGGTTCAGATCAGAGTAAAGGTTCATTAAAAGGATGTAATTTGCTGCACTGTGTGGCTCCAGCTTGAATAGCTTCTTAGCTGCCATGTCTCCAAATTCAAGATTCTTGTGAGTTTTGCACGACGCGAGAAATGCTCCCCAGGCAGTTGCATCGGGCTGCATCGGCATCTTCTGAATCAGGTCCCACGCCTCGTCAAGATACCCGCCTCTTCCTAGGAGATCAACCATGCAAGAGTAATGCTCGATGGAAGGACTAATGTTGTACCTCATGCTCATGCTGTCGAAGAATCCCCATCCCTCGTCCATCAAACCCGAGTTCTTGCAAGCTGAGAGGATTGCAGTGAATGTGCGTGAATCCGGGCTCACATCCTCTTCCAGCATTTGATGAAACAGCGAAACCGCCTCTTTTCCACAGCTGAACATCGCCATTCCACCAATCATCGAGTTCCAAGAAGTCAGCTTTTTATCCTCAATCTTCTCAAAAACCTCGTACCCGCTCCTTAAGCTTCCACATTTACAGTACATATCGATCAAGGCGGTGGAGACATAGGCGTCGTTGGAAAGATTGTTTCTAACACAATAGCCATGAACTTCTTTCCCTTTCTGCAATAAGGATAGGCCCGAGCAGGCTCTAAGAAGGCTAGCTAGGGTTGCGGGATTTGGCTTCAGGCCTTCCTTCTGCATCTCCATGGAATAGAACAGTGCTTCTTCATTGCACCCGCTTTTCACGCAGCCCGAGATGAGAGCAGTCCAGGAAACAACATTGGGAGAGAAGCCAGAAAGTTTCATCTTGTAAATGGTTTTTAAGGCCTCTTCGATATGGCCTTGAGTTGCATAGCCGGAAACCAGTGCATTGTAGGTCACTAAATCAGGTTTCTGTCCTTCCTTCTCCATCTGATCGAGAAAATCCAACGCTTCCTCTAAAACACCCCTGGAAATGTACCCGGAAATCATGCAATTCCAGGCAAAAATGTTTCTGTTCCTCCCCATGTTGTTAAATACAGTTCTAGCGTTAATCAGCTTATCGTTCTTCACATACATATCCAACAGCGAAGTTCCTACGTGAAGATCACAGTCTAGCTCGTTCCTTAACACAAAGCAGTGGGTTTCCTTACCATGTTTCAAGAATCCCAGCTCGGAAACCGCTTGAAGGGCACTGGTTATGGAGCCTGAGTTGGGCTTGAAACCTGCAGCCTGCATTCTGTGGAGAATGTTCAACACTTCTTGATGAAATCCAGCAGCGTAATGTCCCGAGAGAAGGCAGTTCCAGGTTATGACATCTGGATTGATGATGGGATCATCTACCAAATCATGAAACAATCTCCAAGCTTCATTCAGATTACCATCTGCACAATATCCTGAAATGATCGAGTTCCATGAAGACAAATCGCGATTCTCCTTCTTAGAATCAAAGACTATCCGAGCTAGCTCGAGTTCACTACACTTCACATACATGGCAATCAATGCATTACTGACTAAAGCGTTCGATTCCCAGGAGTTTCGAATGACATACCCATGAATCTGCTTGCCTTCATGAGCAGCTTCCAGTTTGGCACAAGCATGCAGCAGTCTTGCCACCACGAAAGCATTCGTGGTCTTCAACAACGAATGCTGCATTTCGCGAAAAATCTGCAGACTCCGAATCCACTCCTCGTTCCGCACATTCACTAAAATGGCTTCATTCCACAGCAAAGATTCAGGTTCTAGGGTTTCATAGAAGGCCTGGTTAGCCCTCTCGGCACCCGAGCATCGCCCGTAGAAGTTCATCAGAGCACATTTTACATGAACATCCAAATCAAGGCCTCTCTTGATCACATTTCCATGAATCTCAGAACCTAACAAAAAATCCACAGAATTCCCACAAATCTTGAGAACCACAGTGAGAATTTTACTGTCAAAGACTACTCCTTTCCCATGAATTTCACCAAAAACTCTCAGAATCTCAACAGGGCTCCCACCATATCCCTTCAACTCCTCAAGAAAAGATTTCCAGCAGAGATAACTGCCACCGAAGTCCATCAAGAACAGCCCAGAAGCTGACTCGAAATCTCCCAGCTCCAGGTAAGATGACATCAAAGATTGGATTTTTTCATCAGTTACACCTTTCTTGGACATTTTAATGATCTGGGCATGCCTTGCTTTCACTGCTAAATCACTGCAAACAACAGAAGATGATGGTTCAAGAACTGATGCAGGGGACGAGGTTTCTGGAGCTACCTCAGCAACTCCGAAATGAGCTGTGGCTGAGTATTGTACAGACCATTTTCTCCTCGCCGCCGTCTGCGGCGGAGCTGGTGGTGGTTGTGGTGGAGGAGGTTGGAGAAATGAGGTTGGTTTGAAGTGCTGCAAGAAAGTGACTGCTTCCATGGAAATGGAGCTTCAAAGTTTCAAACTTTCAGCAGCTATGGTGATGATGAAATGATACAATTTTTTCATACATTTGATTCTCTCACATTAACCAAAAAATGGAGGGAATAATCCAACAAAAAATATGTTCTTGTCCAAAAAAACTAAGAAAAAATGGGAGTTGGAGTGGATTTTTTCATGGATAAGGTACACTATCTGCATTTGAAGCCATATAATAGATATCCTAAGCAGATTTTTTGCATTGGAACTTTTTAATAAAGTTCTGGAGAATAAAATTAAAATTATCCAAAATACTTACTACATCTGCTATTACTGCATAATTTGTTCAAAAATAAAAAAATAATTACTCAAAAATTTATTTAACCACTTACATTAATTTTGCTACTATGAAACTCAGAATTCTCTGTTGTAATAATAATATATACTGAAATTGTCAAAATCATCAAGTATAATAAATAAATTACACAATAAATACACCATGTCTATTACATAAAAGAGTCATGGACTCTTCAAAAGTAAACAATTTATACATGGACAACAACATTAGTATTACAATAGGCACTAACTACACACGCTAGACGTGTTCTATCGTTCTTTTCAACATCTAACATCTCTTTGTGAGCGTGACTTTTGTCTTTTCTTTAGAACGTCTTGTAAGCCCTAAGAAAAATTGTTCGGCAACTAAAATCGATATCAAATATTATAATATGAATTCCATGGAAAAATACACAGCAAATATAAGAGAGGAACAAAACTTTCAAGGTTAGTTATGCATGGATGACAAGCATATGATTAAGAAAGAAGCAGGAAAAAATCATACTTTCACTATCATCATCACATATTAAATTCATATTGTAGTCTTTCTAAGAACAAAAGTATTATATATTACTCCATGACCAAACCCTAAACAAGATTAAGCTCTCTTTCATTCATTTATTGAGTCGGAATATATCGCTAAATAACTCAGCATACACATCATTTCTAATCATCCCCAACCCATCCTCAGCAGAAAGCAAATTTCTCACTAAAAAGGGAGAGTGACTATCATCAGAAAGCATCGGAATATATCGCTAAATTACTCAAAAGAAAGCATACAAATCCCCAACCCATCCTCAGGGCTATCATCAGAAAGCAGCGAAAAATAAATTTTTCGCACAAATTTCTCAAGAATATACATTCAGTAGACCGTGTACATAGTTGCAAACCACACGAAGAAAAAATAACAGTAGAAAAAACATGGAATCAAACTAACCTCACGGGTATGGTTTTCATGATGGTATAGATCTACAGAAAAATCGGAACATGATAGCATGACAGGATTTGTCAGCTCTCCGACAGTACTCCCAACTTTTGCACGACAGATATACTCAGTTATATATCAAGTGAGTGCAGTAATGCTGGAAGTCTTTGAAGGAGAGCAAGCAAATGCTGTCATGGATTGGATCTTGAAGATGAACTCAAGAACTCGACTCCATGAAAGGAATATCTGGCTTCAAAGAACAAGTTCTTTGTATTCATATCAATCATATTTCTTCATCTCTACATATTCATCAAAAGAAAGAAATATAAGCCCTAGAGGAAGTTAAGAGTGGGAGCGTCGGTTGTTTTTACAGTTCTTGGTTGTAATATACTAATACTGCACTAGTTAAGGAGTGTATTTATAGTTAACAACAAGGAAAGACGAACAATGAGCATTATTGTTAAGCATGACAGAAAAGACGTGACCAATGTAAAAATAAAAAATGAAAGATGTGATCGATGTAGGACCAACTTATATTTGGCTTTTGCAAAGCACACTTGATTCCAGATCAAGTCCACCAAAGTTGAGTATCAAAATATTTGGCCCTCTTGAAGTTGAAAATTTGAAGCACAGAAGTCAACTACTCATAACAAAGAATGAAAGCATCTCAAGATATGCATCTAGGGATTTAAGTGCATATATGCTATGTTAAATGTCAATATCCGACTAAGTTCCCTTCAACTGTTTACCCTTAAAGTAGGTGCACTGCCAATATTCGCATCGACTAGGGTCTGTGCTGGAAACACATGCATTGTTCAAAGTTCTGCACTAATATTATATTGTATCTAGATGTTAAGCAAGAATGTCTTACATGGAAATTAACATGAAACTACAGGATCATTTCTATGCTGTGAATCAGACCTTGTTATAGTTGAAATAGCAAGGAAAAAGCACACAATGCCAAGAAGTTAGCTTACTGAATGAGCTGTGGCTGGCAGCTGGCACAGAATCATCGCCCAAACGAGTCCTTAAGATCTAAAGCCTTCGCCGCATCTCAGCCACCCCATGGCCTCTGTTGCACATGTCTCTCTCAGCATAGTAAGGTTAAAGCTTAAAAATAGGTGTAGTAGGGGTCAGTATTACTTGCACAGCATAAAATACCAAAAAGTATGCATCTTGATTCCTGCAGATATAATTTTCTAATCAAACTGTCCACTAACACAAACAGAAAGCATTAAGATAGTACTAATATAATAGCAGTGCCAGTTTCTCGTGGCTCAAACAAAATGTAGTACAAAGAAAACCATCTTACCTTAGCTTTTGTTAGCCTCGAGTGAGCCCTCTTCCTGGACATTAACTACAGTTTCCCCCTTTCTTGGTTCTCTCACATAGGATATTGTGAGAAAAACATAGGTTGTATCCCAACAAAACCCTCGTTTGAAACAAACAATATACTATGCAAGAAGGTAACATGCATCTATAGAGGATGGTACTTGCCAACCAAAAAGGTGTTACTCATTATGTAGTTCTTGTCACATACAAAAGTGGTGGTTAGAATGTCAGTGTGATAATGAAAGAAAACTGAATAGATTCAAAAATATAAAGTTTTAACATATACAAGAGATCTGTACCGTAGTAACTGGGATAATCATAGTATAGAAGAATATGAGAGAATTACAATGCTGCAGCATCAGGAATCCAAAAGTTTGGAGCTTTGGATGATCCAAACTTGTTTACAAGAAGTAATAGATGCTGAATATACGTGCCAAACTTTCATTTGTAACGACATATTGAGACTTCTAACAATTTGTTGCATCGGTCAATGAACCTCAAGAGACCCTGAAAAGCTTTGCTACAAGTAATTTTACCAGCGTTCTCTTACCCGGCCATCAGGCGTGACAGGATCAAGAACCCTCTTGTCCTCCTTGGAATCAGTAGTTTTTTTGCTTGGTTTGTGTTCATCAATGTTCACGATCCCATCATCATCGTTAAAATCCGGGGGAGAGTCATCGTCCTCATTGCTCCATTCATCATGATCTTCACCATCCTCAAAGTCATCACTGGCAATGTTATCAAAGTCAGACCATCCATCTTCATCTTCATCTTCCTCCTCTAAGTCTCTATCTTCTCCTTTAGCGTCACTCCTTTCTTCCCCAGAAGGATCAGTCTTAGGCACACCCCTTCCTCGAAATCGTGGGACATTAACAAGTGAACGGAGCTTTTCCTTGATAAGCAAAAGCCTATCCTTTTCAATCAGCTGAGAATCACGATAAGCATCACGCAGAAAAACTGAGTCCCTTTCACCTTTAAGGGAAACATAAAACATGTCCGGATGCCTAATCAGCATCCCGCGAACCTGCTGAGAAAACCTGAATTCATCACGAAAATGAGTCAAATGGTCCACAAGCGTTCTCTTCTCAAGAGTGAGGCTCAAGATCTCATGAACAACAGCACAGGCATGCTTTTCCTTCTCAAGAGTTCCAGGTTTCAAATGAGAGAAATCAGAATAAGGTGAAATGAATGGAATGTCTCTGAACTGAGAAATCCTTCTCATTTCCCCTCGCGAGAGAATAAGCCCCTTTGGCATCTTCACTCTGTTGAACTTCAAAGGCCTGTCAATGATCAAATCCCTCTCTTCCACTTCCCTTCGCCTGCTTTCTTGTTCAGCAAGCTCTGCAGCAGACACAGCTAGTTCTTCATCCCAATGAGTCAGCTCCAGTGCAGGCCCACTCGGTGTACTAACCACCACAAAATACTGAGGATAACGCCTGCAAATCGTGTCCTCGAAATCCAAAGGGAGTCCGAAATCATTCTTCAAATGAGCCAGCTTCTTCAACAGAATCCTCCTCTCAATCGACATCATCAGCATTTTCCTCATCTTCACAATTAATAACTCCTCCATCTCATTCTTGATCTTCAGTTCCTCAAAATACAGCCTCTCTGCCTCAGGAGTCAGCTTAAACTTAAGGGAATAAACCCCTTCTTCCACAACATCAAACACTGCAGGAAACTTCTTCAGAAGAGCGATAAACCGCCTACGCTTATCCAAACCCAGAGTCTTCCTAAACCTACCCAAATCCCTAAGCTGCATAACCCTATCAGGCTGGCTCATCAGAATCCTCCTAATCTTCAAAACCAACTTCAACTTCTTATCCTTCTGAATAACATTATCAAAAGGGAGCTCCTTCCTCCTCTTCACAACACCTGCCATCACCGGCAACCTATTCCTTAACCTCCCCGAAAACTCATCCCTCGCCACAAGATTCAATCTTTCCCCCAAAAACACAGTCTTTTCCACACTCCCAACACATACTGAGATGGGTTTTCGGAGAAAGTTCGATTTGTACGAGATACAGAATGGAAACACACCTACTGATGGCTTGACATGCTGAGCAGAAATCAAGAAACTAGGCTCCATATTTCAGTATTATTTCTACAGCCCAGAATACTAATAACACAATAGAAGAACTACTACCATAGTAGAATTGAACATAGGATAACTGAAGAAGATTACACTGACCTCTTGAGGTGATTGAATTTAATCAACTGAAGATATTTGGGTTTTTAAGCTACAGGGTTTATCTAAACCCCTCAGCTCTGGGAAGAAGGAAAAATGTGAATTAAAATGCAGTATGCTCTATGGATAAATCAACCAAAATATTTTAATTATGTACCCCTAAAGTCTTGGATATATATTAACATGCCTCTAAATTCTTGTAAAATGTTATTATACTCTTATAGTGACAACATTTTTATAATCTGTGTTATAATCTGTGATGATGGACTGTTTGATTGGGGGTCTCTATGTTTAAAGTCGATTTGAAGATACAAAAAAAAAATAAAAAAAAATCATGAATCGTGCTTGGTGGATTTTCTTTTCCTCTAAACTTGAATCATATGCGAATTTCAATTTAACTTATAAAAATTTTGTCTATTCTATTTTCAACACAAGATGATTTTGTATTTCAAATTAATTTTGCCGAGATAAATGTTAAGAAAGATACTTCACCAATTGTTGTTACAAAAAATTTCACCTAATATATTAATATTTTAGAAAAAGTAACACTATAAGTAATAAGTGGTGAGTGTATCTGTCTAATTCGAATTTATTTCATGTACTAGTTTTGGTTACGTTTACGTAGTTTAGATAAGCACGGCTAACCATACCCATTGGCATTGTAGTTATTTTGGATTCTCATTTATTTACTTACCATTCAGAACATTTCAGGTAAATTATAGGGCATATTATGATAAATTCAAGAAAAGAGGGGGTACTTGAGAATATTTTCTCTTTCTAATTTTAATTTTAAGAAATCACAATACCAAAAGGAAATTAGAAAGAAAGTTTAATGGGAAAGAAAAAAGTCCGGCGAGCTGAAGTCAGCTCCTCCGACCGGCGATCAAACTCCGACGAGCCGCCGCTGTCGGTTAAGAAAAGCCAGAAAATTAGCTCGGAGAAATCGTCTTCTAATAGAAAACTGACCGCCTTGCTCATTCTCCTCTTCATCGTGTTTCCCGCCATTTCCGTAGTTTTGTACCTGCGAATCTACTCATCAGCGGCGGCCGGAGAAGCTGAAAACCTGCCGGATGTTCATCGGAGAGAGCTCGTTAGGGCTGACATCAGCTACCGCCAAATTCTCAGTGTAAGGTGTCTTTTAGCTATCTGTGATCGTTATGGTTTAGCTTTTGCTCATTTTGAAATTGGATAAATGTTTTTATGGGTGTGTTTAATTGTGCTTGGAAATGCAGGAGCATATGAAGGCCTCTGCTAATGCGAGTCAGCGTCAGTTTGAAAGTCCTGTTCTTGCTTACATTACTCCATGGTAATGTGTTCTTGCTCGTTTGATTCTAATATGTTTTACTAAACTGAAAATGATGAATTGAAGCTTTGAAATTATATGATATATTAGGCTTGTTGGTATAATGCGAATGTTTAGTGGTCAAGATTGAAGAATGTTTTTGATTTAAAGTTGGATTCTTTGATAAAGTTTGAGTTTTTGTGTGCGTGCTATAATAGGATTTTTAGTTCAATGCAAAGAGTTTAGTGGAGGATTGAAGAAAGGGGTGATGAGGAGTTAGACTGTGAGATAAAGCTTGCTGCTTTTCCTTGGTTTGTATATATTGATTTTTTTTCCCTTCCATTTTGTGATTATTTGTGATGGATTTCTCTTTCTTTGGGAGAAAAGTTGAAAGTTTTTAGCTTTGGAAAGTGTATAAAGCCAAATGCAGTCACTTTCAGGCGTAATGATGTAGTTTGATATGGTCTGTGCTTAAAAGGGTGTTAAATTGTGCAGGAACTCTAAAGGATATGACCTAGCTAAGAAATTCGGATCTAAGCTGACTCATATATCGCCTGTGTGGTATGATCTCAAGAGGTACAGAATCTCCTCATCCTGGTTCAGGGCACTTGGTTTTCAATATTATGAATGTTTGTGCATATTTCTGTTCTATTAGCAGTTAGGAAGATGATCTCCAAGTGAACAGTTCATTGTTTCTTTAAAAACTTTATCAAAAGCTAATAATATGTTCTAGTAGTGTATATTCTCAGAATTTGTTGTTTATGCTAACTTGCCTTCTGTGCCTGTACAGTTTACAAATTATACAAGTAAAAGCTTAATGATTACTTTTCTATGGATTAATGTTAATGAGATTTGTTGTTGAAAAACCAGAATTTAGACATTGTTTTGCACTGTGTAATGAATTATAATATCTATAGGTTTGAGAAAATGTGTAGATCCATTGAGAGAATGGAAACTTAGCGAAATGGATTTAATGATAGTCCGATTTTGTTGTAAAGAAAATCAGAATTCAGACATTGTTTGCACTGTGTAATGAATTATATTATTTTTAGGTTTGAGAAAATATGAATATCAATTGAGAGAAAGGAAACTAAGTGAAATGGATTTAGATGAAGAATTAAAACAACTTGTTCCTGATTCCATTTTTTTGCAATTTGATTTTTGTGATGGTAGTGATAGTGAAGGAAGCTCCTTTGTGTTAGAAGGAAGACACAATGCTGATATTCGATGGATTTCTGATGTTAGAATGGCGGGTAATGCTAAGGTATCCCTGTGTTACATGTTTTTCTCTTTTCCCCACCCCACACGAGGTTTAAGTCTGTAGGCATGGCTTATTAGAAGCTGCTTTAGTTGTTATACTTGTGAATCTTCCATGAAAAGCAAATATTATAAATCGTGCTTGTTCTTATCTTATATTATGAGCATTGTGGTCGATTTGCAGTACAATATTCACACGTCTGTGAGCTACTAAGAAGAAGTGTTTTGCTTTTCCTGATGTGCTTTAGGTATTACCTAGAGTCGTGCTGGAAGCAATGCCCATGGAACTGCTAACCAAGAAGAAACAAAGAAAAAGGGTAATTAACCTAATTCTAGAAGAGTGCAAGTAAGTGTATACATTAGCTTATGTTTATCCGTTTTACATTTTTGCATTCCCTCATCTACAAACATAATGGTTTTTTTTTAAAAGGGAATTCGATTATGATGGCATTGTACTTGAGTCGTGGTCAAGATGGGCAGCTTATGGAGTCATGCGAAATCCACAGTTGCGGATTAAGGTAACATTCTTATTCACCATCCCTGCTGCATTCTTATAAGTTGCCCTTCTGTATCAGCATCCATTTCTAATCTAAAACTATAATTTTTAAATTTATTTCTGCATTGTGTTAGGCCTTGCAGTTCATAAAGCAACTTGGAGAAGCTATGCATTCAGTAAGCACAGCGAGAAATGGGGAGCATCTACAACTAGTGTATGTCATAGGACCTCCATATTCAGATGAACTACAGCCACATGATTTCGGGCCAGAAGATCTATCGAGCTTGAGTTCTTCTGTGGACGGTTTCTCTCTGATGACATATGATTTCTCAAATCCCAATAGTCCAGGTCCAAATGCACCTTTGAAGTGGGTGCGATCCATTCTAAAGCTTCTACTCGGTACCCCTGGTTCTGGAAAACAGCTGGCTGGAAAAATATTTCTTGGTATCAACTTCTACGGCAATGACTATCTACAATCAGGAGGTATATATATGATTTAGTATGCATCAGCTTGTGAAATATTTTTTTTTTTTTTTTTTTTTTTTGGACTGATTTTGATAACTTGCAGAAGGCGGAGGACCGATTCTGGGGACAGATTATCTGAATTTACTGGAGCAGCATAAGCCTGTACTCCAATGGGAGAAGAACAGTGCTGAGCATTTCTTCATTTACACTGATAACAGACATGCTAAGCACGTCGTATTCTATCCATCGCTTCTGTCAATTGACGTGCGCCTTCAGGAAGCTCGTTCGTGGGGTGCAGGCATCTCGATCTGGGAGATAGGCCAAGGACTGGATTTCTTTTTCGATCTATTATAACCGGTGCCATTCCCCCACTCCCTGTTTTTCTTAGACTAAATTTTCTCTGAAAGATGAATTTTGTTAATAATGTTTCATTAGCTCTGATATTAAAGATTGCTTCTTTTCTCCATTTTCTGATCAGTTTTGTGTACTTCACTCACCATATATATGTACTTCTGGAATTTCTGCTGTTGCATTGAGAATTTCGTAAGTAAGGAGGAGTACATTCATTACAGTGTAGTACATTCTAGCAAGTACTATGTTGTCATCCTCGAAATGAGAGTTGGCAAGAAACATTTGCAGCCACAAAATCCTCCAAAGTGCAAAATTCCATCATCTTCAGCCAACATGATCACTTCCCACGTGTCACTCTACCAATGGCTCAGTATTTTCCATCCCTTTTGAGTCAGCAACTTCACTCCCACTGAGTTGTGGGAAAAATCCCATCTTTCTGAGAAACACAAAAAGATTCAATCTTGCAGTTTTTAAGGCCTCTCCTTCAGAAGTATGCTATGGAGGCCCTTAATGCTGTTGGTTTGACTCCTCTCTCAGTTCTTTCAGAAAAGAGAATCAAACCCAGAAATTTCCTGCAATTTCCCACAGTTTCTCACCTTAAGAATCTGCCAGCATTAGCAAATTCTGAGAATTCTTTAGCCAAAATTGAGGTGGGGTTTTCAAGAAATGCTGCCTATGGAGGTGGGATTATTCTTCTGAATTGCCTTCTTGGGAATGGGATAGCAAGTGCCCTGACATACGAAGAAGCGCTCGAAGAATCGGTATCAGGAGTCTCTGCTTCTGACTTGGATCTTACTGGAATCACCAGTTTTGTTGTGGACAATCCTGTGATTGCAGGTCTTGGTGTTGCCATTCTGGTTGTTCCATTGATTCTTTCGCAGGTTCTGGGAAAATCTAAGCCATGGGGTACTGAGACTGCTAAGGCTGCTTATGCAAAACTCGGTGAGGTCCAAGGTGCTCAGCTTCTCGACATAAGGCCTCCTGCTGAGTTGAGGAAAGTCGGGAGCCCGGATGTCCGAGGCTTGAAGAAGAAGGCTGTTAATATTGCTTACAATGGTGAAGACAAGCTGGGGTTCTTGAAGAAGCTGGCTTTGAAGTTCAAGGAGCCAGAGAATACTACATTGTTCATCCTGGACAAGTAAGATTCTTTCAACACATTTTTGCTTCGTTTCCGTTGCTTTATCACAGGCTTAAATTCTTGAATATGCATGTGTGAGAGTGAAAAAAGATGATGCATTATATCATTTCTAGACTGAATGTTGGTGAACCTTTTTATGAAGCCAGATTTGATGGAAACTCGGAGCTTGTTGCTGAGCTCGTTACAGCAAATGGCTTTAAAGCTGCCTATGCAATTAAAGACGGAGCTGAAGGAAATCGAGGATGGACGGTAATGGCTTAAACCGATGTCTTTTATACATTTCCTCATTATCATATTGGTTCATCAGTCTGAAAATTCATCTTGGATTGTTTTGGTATCATCAAATGCAGAACAGCGGCCTTCCTTGGATAACTCCAAAGTCATTCAGTCTTGATTTCAGCAGTTTGACAGATGCATTCGGTGTATGTTTCACTCAAAATCTTTACTATCCTTCCATATATAGAATGTGTGTGTGTGTGTGAAAGAATTTTGATAAAATTTACTATGCTTGTGTTTTTAGGGCGATTCTGAAGGATTGCCTTTGGCTCTTGGAATTGCAGCTGGTGCTGCTGGATTAGGTCTGCTAGCATTCACAGAGGTAATCCTAGAGCACTAAAAAGATCATCTTTTTACGACATTTTTGGTGTTCATTTAATAATTTTTATTCATGCCTTTCTTAGGTTGAAACTATACTCCAAGTATTGGGTTCAGCAGCACTCGTTCAGCTAATCAGCAACAAATTCCTGTTTGCCGAGGTTTGTTCCCTAACTTAGAAACCATGCTGTTATCTCAATCAGCCAAACCGATGAGAGCTTCATCAGCCCGCCCTAAATCTTGTTTTCGGTCCACTGTTTTGACAGGATAGGAAGAAGACTCTGCAACAGGTCGATGAATTCCTGACCACACAGATTGCCCCTAAGGAGATTGTCGATGATGTCAAGGTAACCAATCCACCAAACCTAGTTCTTGAATCTCCGAACAACAGAATGATTCTGATAAATCTTTTCTTATATAACTCAAAAAAATGAGATTTTTTTTTTCGATATCATTATTGTAGGAAATCGGGAAGGCGCTTCTGCCATTCCAAGTGACTACCAAGTCTCTACCCGCACCAGTAGCTCCTAAGGTAGAGGATGTTCCAGAACCTCCTAAAGCAGAAGCAGTAGCTCAGCAGCCGACACCAGAAATCAACTCGGTTCCCAAACCCGAAGCAGTCAAATCCGACTCACTACCTCCATCTCCTACACCGCTCTCTCCATATCCTAATGTAAGAGCTCTTCACCCGACCACTTCAAAACATCATTTCTATGTTTAATCCAAAAGCATTGTAAGAACACAATCTCATTGCAGTATCCAGATTTGAGGCCCCCGTCATCCCCTATGCCATCAAAGCCAGTTCTTGGAACGAATTCAGTTCCAGAAACTGGAGCTGAAGCTGATCCACTACCTCCCATTTCATCATCACTTTCGCCCTTTTCTAGTGTAATAACTATCGATTCAGCTACGCTGTACAGTACTTAGGTCTGGCTGTTATGATGACATTGTTTCTTTGTGTCGTTGCAGTATCCAGATTTGAAGCCTCCTTCGTCTCCCATGCCTTCACAGCCATAGAGTTTCTCGAAAACAGGGAATTTTTCTGCGGACTGAAGTTTCAGCTAGGTTCTCGATGGCTTCCTTCAACAGTTTTTTGAAGATGTTTGTGTAGTTAGATAGCCTGTAAATGTGAGTGTTTGTATCAAACAAACAAATTGTATTTCTATGTTCAGATTCTTCCTCTATAGTAGGCAATAATCAAACAGATTTCTCACAGCTAAAGATGAATTTTACTCCTAGTTCAGTTTTGGTCAAAATTTTAGGACATAACTAATAACTCTCTTTTTTTTGATAAAAAAAGCAATATACTTTATTTTTTGTCAATATTAAGATTTACAAACATATTTCAGGTAGATGAAAAACATATTTCAGGTAGAATAAGAATCTACATTTGAAAAATATGTAGATGAAAAAAAAAAGGCTTTGAAATGTGAAAGTTACAGAAAAACAAATTCAATAATATCAGGAATATTAATTTCCCTTTCTTATTGAGATGCAATCCATATTTTGCTTTTTGTTGTCCGTATTTTTAATATATGATAATATATACAATGATTTTGATATAAATTTGATTTGTAATTATATGTATTAGAAGTAATATATATATATATATATATATATATATATATATATATGTGTGTGTGTGATGCATATGTCTGATATAAATTAATATGAGGTTTAGCACATATTTTTTATTTTAGACCGCAAAGAAGTAAAATACGAAGTTTACGAACTGAACCTAGCATGCATCATTTCTTATTGTATCTTAAATCAAAATTTAAAATATTAACAATATTTTAACAACAGTTTAATATATATCAGGATCATCCTGATATTGGCAATATCAGGCACCAATTAAATAACGACACATCATCTTTAACTAATTTATGATTGGGCCACGTGTTCAATCATTACCCAGACGGGTTTAAACATTCTAAATTAGGGTTTTAGAACTTTACTAAAAATATCTTAACCAATTAAAACATTACAATTGTACACGTGTCATTATCTTATTGGTGCCTGATAAGGCCTATATCAGGATCATCCGGATGAATGTTTTTCTCTTTTAACAATAATATATATTCTCCACGCTAGTTAAGAATAAAACTTCTCCACACTAATTGCGGTTTTATTTACAGGCCTTTTATACGCAGTCCGTATACTGCTTATTTGCAGTCCGTATTTTTTTAAAATAATCATATATACAATGATTCTGATATATAACTGAATTGCAAGTGTATGCAATAGAAGTAGTATATATGATGCATATGTCTGATATACATAATTATTGACCATATCATATATATCGAAGGCATATTTTTATTTTGGACTGCAAAATAAGCAAAATACGAACTGCATATAGCATGCCCCTTTATTTAAGGCGGTTTTTTATATATAAAGAAACCGTACGATAGTTATGATTTATGAACGTTAGGCCCAACAGTTAGAAGAATAACCCAGATCCAAAACCGCTCTCCAAAGCGGGAAAACAAGCGAAAAAAACAACCGTTGCAGAGATCCACAGTGGTGGCCGGTGAATTCGCCGGAGAAGATGGCCAGAACCAAGCAACGTGCTGTCAGAGGCGGCCGGGCCCGACCCACCGCCACCGAGAGTCAGTCATTTCCTTCCCCCCCTTTCATTTCATGCTCAATTTCTTGCTCCGCATTTCAGAAATTTCCGAAAACCTAACTTTGTACTGGTGAATTGCAGATGGTGAATCGTCAACTCCCAGGGTACTGTGTTGTTTTTTTTTCCTCCGGGACGTGTAAGATGAGGGTTTGATTTTGAAAAATAGTGAATGTTGGATTTTGATTTGAATTTGCTTTGTTTTGTTTTGGGGATTTTGCAGAGAGGTCGGAGTGGTGCAGCTACTGGTGGGAGTGAGTGTGAATTTATGCCTTTTTGTTTGATTGTGTTTGTGGTTTTGGGGGTTTGCTGATAGTGCAGTTTACGTGTTTGATGAAAGGTTCAGGAGGGGCAGTGAGGCAGAAAAGGAGGAACAGGCCTGGGACGGTGGCTCTGCGGGAAATCAGGCGTTATCAGAAGTCACAGAAGCTTCTCATTCCACATGCCCCTTTTCTCAGACTGGTAATGTTTGAATCTGCTTTTATCTTACCTTTCGTTGGAATGCAGTTTTTTTGTGTGTGTGTGAATTGTTGGCTGAACTGTGGTTTATATGAAATGCATATGGATATAGTGTATGCCAGCATTTTGATCTGCTCTTTAATGAATTATGATATATGTGAGTTTAAGGCGTTGTGCTCTGTGGGAGCACTTTGAGCCTGGTTACAGGTCACTTTCTCCTTTCTGTTCTCAGTTTTTGACAGAATGAAGATAAATCACTACTGTTTATGTATAATTAGGGCCTTCTGCAGCGAATTGTTAAGTAATGTTGGTTGTGATTACTGTGAAATTGTTCGTGTTTGTCAGGCCAAGTTTATTTTAGGTTTTACATCCTTGTGCTTCGCATTTTCTGCTTATTGGGCGTTCATGTGCAGAAATTATTCTTTTTTTCAGTTCAAATCTTAAGCAACTGCTGTTAATGTTTGAATGAATTCGTATAATCCAGGTAAAGGAGATCAGCAACTTTTGGGCACCTGGGGTGTCTCGTTGGGCAGCTGAAGCGATCATGGCTCTGCAGGAGGTATTAAGTCTCTGACATTCAGCTCTTTCCATTACTAGATTACACTTAGCATTTATGAGTTGTAGATACTTCTCCATATTTATGAGGATTCGTTTTCTGTAATTTACGTAGGCGGCAGAGGAATACGTGGTGACATTGCTTAGCGATGCAATGCTCTGTGCTATTCATGCGAAGCGTGTAACTCTGAGTAAGTTTTTGCTTTTCTTAAATGTATAAATGCATCAGTGATGAAAATTTCTGTCTATTTGCCTTTCCAATATTTATTAGTCTGATTCTCTTGCCATGGAATCATTTATTGTACTCCACACACACACGATCTACAATAGAGTTCCATTTCTCTAGAAAATATATTACAAAAGGAGCTCTAGTTATGGACGAAGGATAGAGTTAGCCAGTTAGGCTAAGTGTGTCGAACTTACAGATACTTACAATCAACCATTTTCAAATTAAGTACTCCCACTGTCCATTTTAAGGTTCCACTATATCGTAAATGAGCTTCAGAGGCAACTGGACTCTATTTATTTTTTATTTTGTTTACTTTCTGTATTATTTCGAGTATCCAGAAGTTAGTGGAATCCTACGCCAGAGGGAGTGCATTGCTGCAAATTTATTTATGCTAGTACTCTTTGCTGTTCTCATACTTTAATGGCTAGATTGTCATTCTCTTGTTTGTTAGAGAGCTATAAGTGTGTTTCGTTTCTGGAATGTACCAATCCCTCTGATAGTTTGCATAATTTTGAAGAACTGCACGAGTGTACTTCTTTGGTATCCAAATTAAGATCTCAATCAGTTAAGCATGAGTTATCTAGTTGAAGGTTTAGCTTTAACCTTTTCATTTCTTGCACGGAATCTCTGCCTTGTTGATGTTTGAGCACATGCTATCGTTCATCTATTTTCTACCCTTGCACGTAAACTAAACTTTGCCATCTTACAGTGCAAAAAGATTTCCAGCTGGCACGGCGTCTAACTGTGAAGGGGCAACAATGGTGATAACCTGAGATTCAAATGGCTCCTAGATCTTGCACCTTTCGATCATTAATTTGTAATTAAGTTATGCTACTTTAGCTAGGCTCTAGCGCAGTATGATGTAGTAGCTCTTGACAGTATCTAAGTGAAATAATTGATGGCGAGCTTGTCTTCGAGAAATTTCCGACTGTTTGTTTGCAGTAAGCATCAAAGATATTGAACAGGTTTCTTTTGAAATTTGAAGTGAGCCAGAATCCTTCAAGTTTGTTTGTTGTCTCCCAAACTGTCAGTCTTTCTGTGGAGCTAACAACATATGTAGTTGCATCTTTTTTTTCCCAGCTAATAATTTTAGCCTGAATTCTCCGACAAACTGGTCTTATCTTTATTCAGATCGTGAAGTATTATATGAAAGGTCGATTCTAAACAATGCAACATAGAAAGAAGTATAATATAAACAGTCGATTCTGAAAAGTGTGGAAAATGGCATGCATATACAAGAAAAGCCAACTAGAAAAAGAGTTTGGTAGATCTAAGCAAAAAACTTGTTTTTCAAAATTAGGTGGAGCAAAAAATGCCTCTATTTCTTGAATAAATCAGTTTAGCATATACAAAAAATTACTATTACAACTCCCCGCATTGTGATCCATAACATATTTGCTAGAGTTGACATGAGTTCGAAAACATACTATTTTTTCTATCAAACTTTAATAACATTACTCCTCGATTTAGACACTTTGTACAAATTGATTGAGGCTTTTTTAAGGTCTAGTGAATCTTATAAATTTCACTCCATTTCTTTAAGTGGTAAAAAAAAAACTCGCAGCTCTGAAAATAAAATACAAGCCAATAACCATCGTTTACTCTTAAGAAATAGTCGATTCATGAGATTACAGAGAATCGCTAAAATTATGAACATACTTATTATTCTCTGTAACTAAAGCAATATTAATATTGTTCGAGTGATATATTTGATCTAAAACTGGTTATCCATATATCTTGCCACATATATTATAAATTGAGCAGTTTTTGATGTTTCATAAACCGTTCAAATGCATATCATAAAAGTACGAGTGTAATTAAATTTCCTATTTCAATTCAGTTTCGATCAGTTTAATTAAACTGACTATTCATCTTAATTTAGTCAGACTAGTATATCTTGTTATACTAATAATTTATTTCAGTTCGGATCAGTTATGATAGTATATATATCTATTGCATCAACATCCATTCAACTAATCCAAACTTACTTTCAATATGAACAACCACAAGTCAAACCATGATGCTTGAAAAAGTTCTTTATGTATTTTTTTACCACATGTGTATGGTTGGTAAGTGAGGACTGTCTGATGTAGTGTGTGTGCAACTGAGTCAGCAAACAAGGGAAGTGAGCAAACTCATCTTTGAACAACAGCTTTCATTTCCATTACTGTATCCATATTATACATACATATTTTATATATATATATATATATATATATATATGTATATCTATATATAAACACCATCCCTCTTTTTGTTAGCATTATCATCCACTTTCTGGACACATATATTAGTTATTTCTGATGGAAAAACGCCAGGTTAAGCAGAAGAAACCCCGCAAGCCTCGTTCAGATGAAGGTAAGATACCTCAAATCCACAATATATATGTATATATGCATGTATATAATGTTGTTTTGATGTTGAATGTTTTACAGAGGTGAGTAGCATGTGGGAGCTCATCAAGATGAGTGAGCAGGAAGAGGATCTTGTTTACAGAATGCACAAGCTTGTCGGTGACAGGTATGATCGATGGCGGATGCAGAAAATATATTTAGTCAGACTGAAGTTACAGTTACAAAAAAAGTGAAATTAGTGACGTTTTTGTAAAAATGTGATAAATTTAGGTGAAATATAACTATATTAAAAAAAATTAGCCCTGAAAGCTCCCACGTGGATCTGTTTCTGGATATGTTAGATTTAGACGTAACAAGTAATTTAGTTTAGCTCGTGTTATTCAATATTTATTACAAAAATTCATTCATAGAGAGTGAGTCGGGATATAAGATCAGGTCGAAAGGCGTAGTCTCTAACCATACATATTTGTAAGTACGGACCCAATTTAATTGCTGGTGTCGGAGTTGTGCCCTTTATATGAAACTTTCAACTTTCTTGAGGTTTTGCATAGTACAAATGAAATAAATACTACATTCTATAATAAATGTCTAAATAAAAAGATGGTACAAAAGCAAAAATAACGTCTATGATTAATTTTCACAATCAATTTTGTCTTTTGCATTATTATTTTGTTTATTATGAATTGAGATTTGACTGATTCGTGTTTTGATTTAATTAAATGCAGGTGGGAATTGATTGCTGGGAGAATTCCGGGCCGAAAGGCTGAAGAAATAGAGAGGTTTTGGCTCATGAGGCACAACAATCACTCTCAAGGTTTTGGAAGCCAACAAAAATGGTGCAATCTTAAAAATGAATTTGAGTAGAATATTGGAAGATTGTTTGTTCTATAATCTCTCATCTCGACTCCTGTTTTAAAGATATGATGCACTGTTCGACTTCATTTGAAGATGTGTTTATGGATGTAGAGAGTATAATAAATATGTTACTGCGCTTTCGGTAGTTTTTTCCGAAAAAATAAAAAGGATGGAGTTCGTATATAATGTCTCAAGATTTCAATTTTAAGTTGAAATAATTTTGAGTAGAAAAATGGTAGGTGTTCTTTCTGGAATCTCTCATCTCGACTCCTGTTTTTAAGACAGGATGCATCGATCGACTTCATTGAAGGCATATTTATAGCTGTAGGAAACTGAATAAATATATATCTGATATTTCTATATATAATATTTAGAAAAGACAAAATGAAGCTTATTTGTAATGCGTCAAGATTTCAATTATGAATTTCAATTTTTTAGTTCGAAATTATGTTCTTGACCGGTTCATGCAATAACGTTATTGGATATGATGAAATGATGATAGAAAGAGAATGGAAATGAAAGCTTCCCTTTAAAGATTTCTTTTGATAATAAAGCTATTTTCTTTGATCTGAAAAATAAAAAATTATGGTAAATAGTTACATAATCTATAAGGTACTTTTACAACTACATAATCCAAAAAATATTGTAGTTTATTGTGAATTTTCATGATAATACCCATTTATTATCTTTTAAGAAGTATTGATAGGGTTAAAAATGGAAGTCACTAACGAATTTCAGAAGTTGAGGTAATACTTTTGAGTTTAAAATTTAAATGTCTAATTTAAACGTCATTTTATTTCTGATTAATCATAAGCCGAGTATTAATTAAGTATTAAAGTACACATAAAGAAATATTTGCGACTAATTGAGAGAGACTAATTGTACACTAGTAGTTATTTATCATTGTTTTTTGACATTATAAACACAAAACGATCTGGCTTAATTGAAACAAATTAAAAATATAATTAAGAACTCAAGAATCAACAAATTCAGATGTTCCTCTCCTTACAATTAATTGATTTTATTACAAGAAAATGGTGTAAAAAGCACCTTCTTATATATAAATATATGAGTCATGTCCAGTTTAACCGAAACCTTCGCCTTTCTTGTGAATCATCCTATTTCACGTCAAATTGTGGTGAATTAAAGAATATTGTATTGAACTGAAAATTGTTGAATTAAATAGAAATAATATAACAAAAAGTGTTAAAATAAGCTAAAAACTACTTAACTGGACTGAAATGTGCTAATAATCAAAATAATACCATTGATCACCAAAATTTGTACTCAACTCAAAAACTATTGAAAACTTTATGGCAACAAACCCTAATATAAATGATTTAAACCAATAATCATATATAAGTCCTGACCAGATCAGCCAAAATGTTTGTCTTTCTTTTGAATCGAATTATGTCACGTCAAACTTTGGTGAACTAAAGAACGTTACGTTGAATTGAAAATTATTGAACTGAATTAAAAAGCGATGACTGAAATGTGCTGATCATCAAAATGGAACCATTGATCACCAAAATTTGTACTCAACTGAAAAACTATTTAAAACTTTATGACACCAAACCCTAATATAAATGTAGCTCGGGTCAATGGAAATGGACCAGAGTGAATAATGTGGTTGAGGATCCGTGGAACACAAGTTCATTGGTATCTTTTTTTGGTTTAAATTAGGATTTTGAATGGAAAAAAATAAAATGAATGGATGATATTTTTATTCAAATTTTTATTATATATTGTTCCTTGACTCGAAAGAATTATAATTGAACGCAATAACGATTAATTGACCAAGTCAAGTAATTAATATTCTTTACAATTTACGCGGTTTCATTTCCTCAACACATATCGTGTCCCTCGGCCTTCATACTTTACCCAGAAAATGACAATGCAATACAGTGCTGCTGACTCGGATAATATAATAAATAATAAAATGTTGGTGTTTTTTAATTATTATATATCTTGTGAAGAACTTAATAGGCACTCCAATTGTTAAGTATATTACTTGATTACTAATTTACTACACCTGCCTTGCCGGTTCTTCACACTTTTCAGTCAATCTTTTCAATGCATGTTTGATCATTAATAACTTTATTTACGTTTATGAATTATATAAATACAAATTTTATGACTTAAAAGTAGATTGCGTTATGAATCCAGTAATATCTCGAATGATGGTATTATTAAGTATACACTACTTGAAATTTATGGTCAAACATGTCATGAAAAAAGTTGACGAAAAAGTGTGAAGGACAGACTGGGACGGAGTGGTGATCGTTAATAAAGATTATATCGTTAATTAAATTAGAGGGCAGAATTGTTGATTCAAAAAGATAAAAATACATCGTCGATTAAGTTAGAGGACTGATGTGCAGGTCCAGCTTACAAATGGTAGGGTCAGAAAAGATAAAGTTACCTTCATTATTTTTGTGCAATGCTATTTGCAGGTTATATTTTACTTTTGCAGTTCATATTATTTCTAGAAAAGGCAAATACACCCACAGTCAAGTGGTTAAAGTTTGAACAAGATCAATCAATAAGGATAATTTTGTCAGTTCCAATCAAAATACAGACTGTTTTAGCAAATGAAAACCCGCAAGTAAGAATTTCGTAAATTTTTCTATAGTCTAGACCTGTATTAGCAAATCTACGATCATTTTAAAATTGAAAATCAGACGTGCATTAACAAATTAAATATGCATCTTCCGGTTGAAGTTTGAAATACATCCATTGATTATAATTCAAATTCACCAATTTCCATGCAAATACATATTTTGAGTGTTCAAAACATAAACGCAGGCTCACATTTAAAACCGTTTACATCATGTTAACCCTAAAGCAAGCAGGAAAAAAAGTTAGGGTGGGAAATGGACAGTTACTAAAATGAAGGTTCGAAGAAAATCTTAAAAAGATGGATTTGTGTTGTGGAAAAGTATATATTAGGCTATGTAATCATTATTCACGCGACTAAATAAAAATGCCACGCTTTAATATTTAAAAATGATAAAATGCCACATTATTTTGAAATCTCCCCTAAAAGCTAAAAGCTACACACTTTTAAATTTTTTTATTAAAATTATCGTGCAATGCTATTTACCGGTTATATTTTACTTTCGTGGTCTGTATTATTTTTCGAAAATACGAATACATTCTCGATCAAGTGACTAAAATTTGAATAAGATAAATTAATAAAGACAATCTTGTCGGTTCCAATCAAAATTCAGATTGCATTAGTAAAAAAAACCAGCAAATAGAAATTCTGAAATTAGTGTACATTACTATTTACATATACTGCTAATACTGTAATTAAATATATGTATTAGAAAATATTAAAATATGATTCATGCAATTTAAATAGAATATGGAAGTATGGATTTTGAGGACTTGCATGCCTGACTCATTTGGTCAGCGATCTTTTCTCGTCCAATAAAAGTCAGGGATTCAAATCCTCCAACAACGTTTTAAACAAAAATTATAGTTATTTGGACATTAGTCGGTATAAGTGAAATCTACATCCCGTTCTAAGCAGTATGGTGAAGATTTCGATCAGTCGATATACGAGATTAGCAGAGTAGAGTAAATTATATTTTTATTAGCCTTTGTGATTATCTCAAATAATATTATTGAAATTGAGTGATTTAGATCTCAAATCAAAATCAATATTTCTACTTGAATTTCATTTGAGTAATTTTGGTACAATGATTAACTTATTCAACTTTTTTTTGTGTCAATTTTTCCTTTTAAAGTTAACCACAACTCTATTCAACATAAAATGCAAAAAGAGCAGGCCATTGTTGTACTAATATGCTAATTTTTTATTTAAAAAAAATGCTATAGTTGTAATTGCAATTTTTAATTAATTCCCGAAAATGGGTGCCCCGTCTAGAAGTGTAAAGCGACGTGAAGTCGCTATTCATAGTGAATGTGGGTTCCAAAGGCGTCAAGTCGCTATTCATAGTGAATGTGGGTTCCAAAGGCGTGGAGATTACGTTCACACACAACATACTAAACCAAAATCACATAATAACGATTTTTTTTATCTTTTATTTTTTAGAAAAAAAAAACATTAATTCATTCACTTTCCACACCATAGCTTGGATTTTTCTTGGAAGTGATAAGAGAGATGCGTAATAATTCATGTCCCATTTTTGTTTTCTTGGATGTTCGTTGATTTATTTGTCTACATGCATTTTGGTTTTATGATATTTTTCTCTTCGCCGAACTGAATTGAAGTGAACTGAAACGAAAAATATTAAAATATCTTGGAATATATTGAAATGTGCTTATTATGTGAGATAATAACCGAAATGAGTTGAACTGAATTTGTTGAACTAAACTAAACCAAATTAAAATGTGCTGAAAGTATTGAAAATAAGTTGAAGTTAATGGTACAGAAGACATCATATAGATGAGTCCAACAACATATATGGATCATAGAAAGTTGCTCTAGAAATAGCATGAGTGTAGTTTTAGATGAGACCTGGTATGCATATTTCAATTTTCACTAAAACTTTTTTAAAAAATGTTAGTGAATAAATAAAGGGTGTACATATTAAGGTACAATTACAAATTACAACTTAAAATCAAGTGATCTTTTTACAACAAAAAGTTGTATGCAAACTTGTGATAAGTATAATCACAAAGAAGAGTAAGTGTGGAAAAAATATATAAGTTCTAATATTCGACTTATTTGACATATAAAATAATTTTAATTTTGAATCGATTTGAACAATCAAGTGTAAATTCAATCAAAGTTTACAAGTGTATGATTTTGATCCAAACACAATCAAATAAGTCCTATGAGACGGTCATGTCGAATGATGAAATGAATGATTTGAGTCAAAATTGGTGATACCAGGCTCAGGCCCAACTACCCTGCAGTAGTTTGGGCTCGACCCATGATGAAGTAAGTTAACATTGAAGCATTCTGGATAGTACAACTCGGATAAGGACGGGTACACTAGGTGCCACAGAGAGCATGGATCACATGAAGAGCATGGATCACTGTATAAATAGTGCTCATCAGCACTATTCCAGGTAAGTATCTTCTCATTAATCTAGTGAATACCCCTTTTCTCTCCCGGGATCCATCTTTCATCATCACGCCGGAGGGTCTACCCTCGGGTACCTCTCGGGGCTCTGTCTTGCAGGGCTAGGTTGTTGGATCAAGGATCAGGGGAGCATTCGGACCGACCAGACGGGCATCATCAAAAATTTCTGATACTTATGTGACTGATATCACGCGTGGCGTGTATAACTTAATGTTTAATTAAATACAACATAGTATAAGTTTGAACGAATCATTTCACCATAAATACATAATATGACCGTTTCATTAAAACATCTATCACCAAAAATCAGATCATGTTCGATTAAATTCATAGAGAACCGATAAGATAAGTTATGAATGAGAGGAAGAGAGCTATTTTCTTATTTTCCATGCATGTTTTCTTCTTTCCCATTGAGAGAAAATGACATTATATATGTCATTATCTAAAATAAATTTATAATTCCCATCAATCAACCCTAAATGATTTACTAAGCATAACTTCTAGAAAAGAAGTTGATGGTTTGAGTTTGCATGTTATTTATTTATTATTTTTTACCAATTTTTACCATGCAAGAAAATATATCTTTTCAACTTTATTTCCCCATGAAAGAAAGGTACGAAAATAGTTCTTCTTTATAAAACGTTCAATCATATTCCGTTGATAATAAGAACAAAGATACCGAACCTGCACGCGTTTTCTTTCGTTTTTCTAGTTGCCATTTCTGAAGCCCAAATCATTGTTTATGAACCAATGTATTTAATTGTTATCTCCTCAATTTTGTTGTCGAGATTAAATCCACGTCAAAATATCGTGACTAAAAATTCAGGTCACTACTGATATTATCAATTGATTTTACGATAAAATAATTATAGGAATGATGTGCTGAATCTATCTAAATTTTGTGTTATATATAAGTATACACCTCTTAGATTATTGACGGGAAATAATTAAGATATATATCAACTCAGAAAGGCAAGAAAATGAAGAAAATAATACTAAGTAAATAGTAATCAAAATTAACAATAAACATGTTTAAACCTATAAAATAAGAAAAAGTCTCTTGAAAATCATATTCTTACAATCCTAGTCGTCACATATTTCATTTTCAGGTATTCTTTTCTCGTTCGTCAGATTGAGACAGTTTCTTCGTTCATCGAATCAAAGTTGTTTCTCAATTGATTCCATTTTTTTTTTGAGTACAAGAAACCTACAATCTAGCCTAATCTACTGATCATTCACTGATATTTTCAGTGGAGTGAGCTTCCTATATAATACACCAATGAGATTAAAATAGTAGTTTATTGTTTTGTTCGTTGGATCGAATCTCTTGCTCAATTTCAATTTGTTGCAGAAATTCTTTTGTCACTCGAATATTTGATTTTTGTATTTTAAGGTGTTTACAGTACAACACACGAAACAATAAATATGTTCATATTCTTCATGATTAACAAGATTGATTGATATTACAATTACTGATTTCATAATTGAAATGGACAAGTGGAAAATTTCCAAGAAATTTGGTTTGAATAAACATTTCGTTCTAGATCTTGTTGTTATGGATAACTTTGTCCTTTCTAAGTACACAATGGCCGTTCATCAGTGTCCCATTCTCATTGTTCTTGCTTAATTAATTGACCATTACACCAATAATATATGATTAGAAGATTAATCAAGATAATCTAGAATATTCTTTTTTTAGTTTTGAATACTATAACTTCTTCCTATCGTCGTCATTATATTGATCGAAAACGATGCATGGTCTTGTATAATATTATCTAATTACTGGATAGTAAATTATATGATATTAAAATATCAGTTTCTAGAGTGATTAAATGTGTAATTTTGTTCGGTATGGTAAAACACACGTAGATAGAGTATTTAATTACTAGTATCATATTCCTTATTTTATATTTTGGCATATTTTTCAAGTTTTTCTAACAGTTCAATTTTCATTTTGGTTTACTGAAAATATCCAATATCCGTTAACGAGAAAATGAGAGTACGCTCCATTTTACGATTCCTACATCACCTCTTTTAGTAGAATAGTAAGCGAGTGCGCTAATACATTTTGATCTCTATGAATCTAAATGGTGGTGCGAATTTGTTCGATCACTTACAAAAACACAAAAAATGGCATTTTCTCTGCTCCGATTTAACCGAGCCGAACTAAACTGTCATTGAAATGGCTTCTCTCGATCCAGTGGCGGAATCAGTAATTTATGATAGGATAGGCTTAAATGACTAAAAGTGATTTCGACAGAAATGCAGGTGAATGAAATTAGACAACGTATGCTCGCCCGGAGGCTAGAAAGTCCTAAATTTGACCGGAGAACAGTATTATAGTTTGGTTCGAATTTTAGGGTAGGCCAAGATCTACCCGAGTTTCTGAATGGTTCTGCCACTATCTCGATCTATATGCATGCTAAAACTTCTACAACAACGGACTTATTTGAATGAAACAAAATCGAATTGAATTGATTCGAAGTAAACATTAATAACTATAACTATTTTACATTAAAATTCATAACATTATATTTAATTGAAATTGAAATAAATTGCATTGAACTCCAAATAAGTTCCATTTCTCTAATTATTTATTTTTGCTACTTGTGGCAATTCTAAAAACTAATGAAACCTGAAATATTTTACAATTATCACAAGGAATCAAAATAGAGATGGATTCAATTAACTAATAAAGTACATCTAATCAAAAAGAGTTTGTTTGTCAGAACTCAGTAGTGACAATTAACTGACTCAATTATCATTTGATTAATTAATATGATTAATTAATTACGAACCCTAATACCAACACTGTCTCTATTCATCCCTTGATTCTGTTTAATTAATTAATTAATTAAATAATTAATTGTTCCTTTTGAATTCAACAAACACGTCATTAGGGATCGTGATGGCCCCCTAATCCGAGTGAAACGAGTTGTATTGTTTAGAAAATCATCACTCACTCGTCTTTGAGTTTTCCAACGATTTTAAAATGTGCTTAATCACTCTTCTTTGCTGTTCTTTTGTATTTAAAAATGTTTCTCTCTGTTCGATCTACCATACACAGTCCGATAATTTACGCATGGCAATTTAAAATATCGATCAAATGACTAGACTGATCCTGTAAGTTTACTAGTTTTTCAAAAATTAAATTAGCTGAAAACAGTCATACTTACATCATATTTTATACTACAAAATCAGTCTAAGAACAATTCCTGATATACCTTCATTTATAAGAATCACATTTACTTTCAAATAATTACTGAGGGTATTAATGTCATATATGAATAAATACGAATTGCATAACTAAATATTGGACTGCATGCCCTATTATGCCCTATTTAGATGGCTAATGTATGAGAACATGATAGGGGTTCTTGGCCGCCAATTACTGAAAATGGTGCATTTCTAAGATAGTGGAGGTTTGATCATTTAAAATTGATCACAATTATGTTCATCATATTTTATTAATTGTTGTGTATATATGGAATTTCCAACTATTATTAATACAATTCTATTCATAATTTAATTGAATTTCGAAAGTAATTTAGTGACTGCAAAGTGAATCACGACTTAACTATCACAATGATCTCTTTTAGGAGTGATTAATGATCGTTAACCGAAACATAATTTAGCCTTAGTGCTGAACAGAAAGAAATTCAACAGGTTGCTGAACAGGTACTCTATACTTAAAAAACAGAGGTTGCCGTTGCTTCACATCACCACCGCACTATCGTAATGTACAGTAAAATTTGGGGTTGCCGCCGCCACATCCGACAACCCCCGGATCCGCCCTGTAAAAAATTGGCGATATAAATTTTTATTTTTAAGTGAAAATAAGTTAATTTTACTTATATTCACTTCCAAACACACCTTATATCCTTATCTTATGAGAGGTGTCAACTTCTAGTTTGAGCAATGTGACTAATTATATTCATTATATTTTGAGAAATCAATAATGCTATTTTTGTTTTGTTTTTCCTTTTTGGTTAGCCCCTTTTAACTTTAGGGAGCATTAGATTATTGAAAGGGTTGAGGTCTTGAGAGTGATTTTTAGCTTTTAATTTTTTTATTATTAAAAATGGGGAAAAAATGAGTGATTTTTAGCTTTAGGGAGCATTTGCTTATGCAAAGGGTGGAGATTAATGACGTCATACGCGTGACATCATGCGCCTTGTTGGATTATTTTTCTCAATACAAACGAAACAACGCGGAACAGCGTGAGGAAGATTCTTGGATCTTGAATATTTTCCCATCTTTGACTTTTAGAAAAATATATTTTTGTATATTCATTGAATTTTCTATAAATTTAAATTTGCTTCTTACACGGTTATAACTTATACCTCGTACATTTGTTATTGCTGGAAAAAAAATTCAGAAAAAAATTCCTAATTTAATTCTGTTTAGAAAAAAATAAATTTTATCGACTTACGTAAATTTATAAAAATATATACTAATATACTTGTAATTCTTCACAAATTGATGTAGTTTTTTAAGTCATTGAGTTGTAGATAAACACAAATCTTGATAAAAATAAGATAGTAATGAGAAGAAATTTTGATATTTGAAAGTGATTTATAGGGAAGTAGGTCCTTTGAATGGGTCACTAAAGAAAAGATGAATGCAAAAAGGAATATGATCATGATTTTGTGTGAATGACATGTTGTTGTTTTATTTACCTAATTAATCCTCCTAACTTGTTGTTTTCACAACTTGCAACTTTGTTCTATCTCTTCCATTGAGAAAATGGAAAATAATACAATACATGAAAGTATGATGGATAAATGTTTAAATTAGGGTAAATTCATTTGGTTTTCAGTTTGAAATCAGTTAGTTAGACTCGAATTAGTGGTCAATGCTGTTAGTAATCATCATTATCTTTCCGACCCCCTTTAATGTGATTTTAGACCTGCCCTCCTGGCAACATTGTTTTAGCACTAGATAGATCGTCTTACTTAATTAGTTATAATCATAAGATTAGAAACAGAGAATGTTTTGTAATAGTATAATTATATGAATCAGTTTACAATTTCTCAGTTTGACTTAAGTTTAGAGATATATTGTATTTATATTTTTCAAGTTGGGAGAAATCGTGAATAATTGTATTCCATTTAAAAACATGAACACATCAAACATTTGAATTAGATAAACTAGTAGCAACAATATGTTCTTTGATGCTTTGGATGGTTTTAATGGAAGCAAGTTGTGCATAAACAAGATTTAGCCAACTGGTTCTAATCTTCAAAACAAATGTATAAAATTGGTTGATCAAATTAATTACATTAATTCACTTTTGGTCTAGATACTTAGTTGCTCATACCACTTGGAAAAATTCTTAAGTTGACATATTTGTAACTTCCAATAATGGGATAACCATAATTAAGGTTGTTTATATGTTAGTTAGTGTACTTTTTAAGGGAAGCAAAATGAGAAGAATAAAATATAGTGCTACTTGTTTGTACAATTACCTAAAATCCTAGGGACTTATTATTTATATTTTTTAAAATTACAAATCTTAGGGACCTAATAATTAACAAGTTCATAGCCATACATTGTGTCCTATTCCCCTACAAGCCAAAATAGAAGCACACAGAAAACCAAAGAAAAACAATGAACACATGCATTTGTAGCAATACAATTTTTAAAGTAATATACAAAGTACAATATTCTATTGTCACAGTCTAAAATATCAATGAAATGATATTACCGACTTCTGAAAGTTGACTAGTTTCTCAATATCAAATTGAGTTAAAAACATTTTGTACTTTCATACCATGTTTTGAACTACAAAATTAATATCGAAATTAATAGCAACACTCTAAATCTTGTGCCTAGATACATTAATGTGTATCTATTTGCATTTTTGTTTGATATAAAAGATGTAATATAATAATACATTATAATGAAGATGGTTAACCTTTCTTTATATGCAACTTTATATCGTAAAAAATCTAATATGATCAGTTAAATTAGGTCGTCGGTCGGATAAAAAACTGACATTGTTACACCAAATTAGTACAATATTTTGAGGAAAATAACATTTGCTGTATTATTTCATATAGCTACACACCCTACTACTAAATATGTGTATAAAAATCAATTTTTCAAAAATGAAGAAGATAATAATTTCAAGATAGTTTTAATGAGTCAAGAAAAGAAATTCCCCTTTCTCCACAACTTTTCTCCCCCTATTTAAACCCCTCCTCCTAGCTTTCCTGGTACTTACTTACATCACCAAACAATACCTCATTTTCTCACACTTAAACCCTCCCACCTACAATCTTGATCATCACCACATTCTTGGCAAAGCCAGAATTCCCAAGAAAGTTGCAAAAAACCTTTCTTTTTGCAGCAACTTCCTGAAAATGGAAAGCACTGGTGATCAAGCAACTCTCTTGTATGAGCTAACAAGTGGCAGAGAGATGGCAAAGAGGCTCAAGAACCATCACACATCCCCTGAGGCCTGTGAGGCATTGGTTGAGAGCATACTCTCCAACTATGACAAAGCATTGGCCATGCTTTCATGGAGGATGGCCATCAAGGAGGAGTCTGCTGCCTCCCCTGATTCCGGCATCGCCGCGGCGTTCTCCGGCAGCCCTCTGAGTGAAATTACCTCCATGTCCCTCCCCAAGGATGAGAAATGCAACAAGACTGTCTCCAAGAAGAGGTAAACTCACTCAGCAGCAACTTACTAGGCCTGTTTTGTTTTTCTTGAAGAAAAAGTTTGGATTTTTAATGATTTTTGTATTGGTTGGATCATCTGCAGAAAGGCATCTGCTAAATGGAGCCGCCAAGTCAGAGTTTGCTCCAAAGGGCAAGATGGTAACTCCCTAGATGATGGATACAGTTGGAGGAAATATGGGCAGAAAGACATCCTTGGTGCTACTTTTCCAAGGTGAGATTTTTATTCTGAATCTCACTTTTTTTCCCCTGTTTTGATTGTCATCTTCAAATTGAATTCAAAAAGGTTTGATGTTTATGAACCATTTCTTTCTTACATGATTGAAGTAGAAAGTCAAAAGAGTAAATAACCCGAAGTGCTATATACAGTCCGATATTTTACTCATCACAGTCTAAAATACGCTGTATCAACTTGCATAGATTTAAAGATTTCATTTATCTCAAGAGTTTGACCAAGCCTTATGCTTGAGATTAGGCTAAAGGTAGGAGAAGCAACTTGACAAATCATAAAGGTTCATACTTTATAGTACTTCTACATCAAATGTAGCTAGTTATGATCACACCTACTAAATTTTGTCTTTTTGGAGTTGCAACCATAGCTTGTTAAGGATTCATAAACCTTTTGATGAATTATTGATAGTGTGTCTAACTAGATGATGTGTTGATGCTATTGCAGGGCATATTATAGATGCACTCATAGGAACTCAAGGGGCTGTTTGGCAACCAAGCAAGTCCAGAAAACAGATGCTGATCCTTCAGTGTTTGAGATCACATACAAGGGAAACCACAGCTGCAGCCAAACAGCTACCAATGCAAACTCAATCATGGTCTCAGATCAGGCAGAATATCAGCAGCCACAGTTGCAAATGTTGCAGAATATTACACAGACACAAACCCTAAAAGTTGAGACTGATCATATTCTTCATCAGGCTATGATGAACAACACTCAAGAGGAAGAGATCTTCCCTTCATTTTCCTTCCCAGAACTCGAACCCGAGAATCAAGACACTCATTTCCCTTCATTTTCTGATTCTCCAACGACTTCCGATTCATACTACCTATCATCACCTCCAGGCCTTTTAAACAGCTCTGATCTAGGCAGCATTCTGCTAAACTCACAGTATGGTGAGACAACCCCGACCTCGGTCATGAATTCGCCCTTTGGCGACCTCGATTTCCTACTCGATCAAGAGCCAAACTTCGCGCTCGACACCCTATCATACTTTTAATACTCATATGGAAGCTGTTCCTTCTGGGAAAGAGCCAGAAAGCGAAGCCGAATAGCTAGTTTTTTACATCTACTTAGTGTATATCTACTTATCTAGTAAACCTTCTGGCTTTTACAGAATGTGAGGAAACAGATGAGTTTAAATTCAGTAGCATTGATAGAGATTCATAATTCATAATATTTGTATAATCAAGTTTGTTTGAATGATCATGAATGATTAATAAAATCCCTAGATTTTTTCTTGAAATTTCTTGAAACATTCAAGACTCCCTTCTATGATCATCTTTGCATTGCACTTGTACTTGAATCCTGCTTCCTCCAGCTTTGAGGAACCCCATTCAATCTCCCTCTTCGTATCCTCGATGAATCTGGCAACAAAAGTTTAAATTTAAGGGACTAAAACAAACTCAAAAGTGCGATGAAGAATCGAGAACTGGCACTCACTCATCAGGGATTATGATTTCAGGGAAAGAACTCTGCAGAATGCTTGCAATCTCAACAGATTTTACGAAATCGGAAGCACAGAGAAACCTTCCTTTCAAGCCCTCAGTTTCAATGCAGAAGATGAAGGCTGCTGTAACATCTTCAATGTGCAGGAGTGGGACTTTTCCATTCAGATCCTCCACAAAGCGCAGCATCTCGTAACACATTTTATCCTTAATCGCTTGCGAAACCAGCACTGTCATGCTGCCTGCAGGCCATGGCTGAATTGTATCCCCTCCAATGAACCCTAAAGCAAGGCTAACAACCTCCAGCTTCCCCGAATCATTGCATTTCAAAACCTCCTTCTCAGCCAAGGTCTTCGAGCACATATACGCCTGAGAAAATCGACTACTTATTATTCATGCAACAGACAGATTCATCACACACACACACACACACACACACACACACACACACACACATACACACACACATACATACATACATATTACATACATACATTGAGGAAATCTGTGGAGTGAGGCCTGAGAAAATCGACTACTTATTATTCATGCAACAGACAGATTCATCACACACACACACACACACATACACACATACATACACACACACATACATACATATTGCATACATACATTGAGGAAATCTGTGGAGTGAGGATAGGCCAGATTGCACTGACTCCAGCAGGTTTCATCTATGGAGTCCTTGTAGCCTGATCCATCTTCTTTCCATGATGAAGTCGATATGACAGTGGCCGGGTAGATCAGGCGCTTCACAGTGCCTGATTTTATGCATGCATCAATTATGCTCTTCACTCCAGCAACAGTTGCCTCTGTGGTATCCTTGTACTGCATCAAGGATGAAAAAAACCGCTCAACGCGACTGAATTGAATTGAAGTAAAAACTAATGTATTGAAAAATAGAGTCTTTATGACTAAACTGATCTACTGACATGCCTAGGAGAACAAGACAACAAGTTCCTACATAAAAAACTGTCTTATATGTTCATTTTTATACTTAAAAACTCACTAAAAATAGGCAAACTTGGATGTATGCTTACTTGAGAGCTCTTGGGATCATGCTGCAAGGGAGTAGCCACATGGACAACGGTCCGGCAGCCGTGAATCGCCGGAGAAAATTCCGGCGGGTTATAAATGTCAGCCTGAAAAAAAACCAGGTTGGAATCTGCATATGGAAGAGATTTCAACAATCCAACCTTCACTTCATCACCTACACAAAAAATTCATTTTAAATCAAGTTTTTTTTTTAAAAAAAAAACACATACACACACAGTACACCTAATAATGTAATGAATAAGTCGAGATGAATCTGAACGGGACAGAACTACATACACAGTAGATCTAGTGAAAGAACCTACCAAGATCTCTGAGAGTAGCATGAACAGTGTAGCCTTTGTTAAGAAGGTCCTTGATAAGATATGAACCCAGGTAACTTGAACCTCCTGTCACACATAACTTCTTCTCATCCATTTTTTTTTCTTCTATTGAACAATTTTTGTATTTCTATATTTTATGTGGAAGTACAAGATAGATTTTTTTCTTTCATGATTAATATTATTTTCAGCAAATTTCATAATAATATCGTACATCAGTTATCAATCCATTCCTGATAATAAATGATTTGATTTATATTCTTATATATACATAAAGGACTCTTAAGATAGAATTTCATGAGAGCTTCTCCTACCGTAATCTTCCAAACTAAATGTGACTTTGACTTTCATTAATTAACTGAATTAGAAAATGTTTGATCATCGAAATCTTTATGTAGGTATGAACACAGAGATATGTAATATCAAGATTCCGATCAAATAAGAAAATATTAAAAATTATGTATCAATTTAATTTTAAATTTTACTTTAAATATTTTTTACTAAATAAATAGTGCAATTGCAGATTTTCAAATAGAAAAAAGATTTGATGCTTTTCAATTCTGGGCTTAGCTTGATTGCATACATGTGAGATATAGAATATAAGTCAAGCTTTAGTGTGGGCTTCCTTGCCAATTGATTTGAAGCTTTGTTGGGCTATAAACAATAAGGGTGTGTTTGGTTGGACAAGTTTTTGCAAAACTTGGACTATCCAAGTCCAGTTTTGTAAAATCTTGTTTGGTTCGTCAAGTTTTCCAAAATCCAGACTTGCAAAATCCTAAAAACCAATCAAAAATTTTGTTTTATACTCACAAACTCAACCCAACCAAACAAGGATTTTGCAAAACCAGACTCTCAAAATCCCAAACAAAAACCCAAACTCTCAAAAACCCAAAACAAAATCCAGACTCTCAAAAATCTTGCGAACCAAACACACCCTAAGGCAAAAGAGTTGAAGTTTAAAGCGGTTCTATTGAGATTATGTCTTACTGAACTAAATTGAACGGATCGAACGTATTGAATTAAATTAAATTAAAAATTCAATAAATTTCATTTGAATTTTATTGCTAATAAGCTCAAAAGAACAGAGACACAGATACAATTCATAAAAATTATAAAAAGTTTTTTATTTGAATTTTATTGCTAATAAGCTCAAAAGAACAGAGACACGGATACAATTCATAAAAATTATAAAAAGTTTTCTCGAAATTAAATAAAAATTTATAAATCAAGTGATTTGATGATCATTCATTCTAAGACATTTTCTTGAGTTTTCTTGACACTTTCAAGACTTGCTTCTATGATATCCTTTGCACTGTACTTGTACTTGAATCCCATTTCCTCCAGCTTTGAAGAACCCCATTTAAGCTCTCTCTTAGTATCTTCAATGAACCTGGAAAAACAATGCAAAAACATTCCAAATGTAAGGATTAAAACCCGAATTTTCGCACAAAAACAACTCAAGAAAGCAGTGCTTACTCATCAGGGATTATGATTTCAGGGAAAGAGCTCTGCAGAATGCTCGCGATCTCGACTGTTTTTACAAGATCAGAAGCACAGAGATACCTGCCTTTCAAGCCCTCAGTTTCAATGCTGAATATGAATGCTGCAGATACATCTTTAATGTGCAAGATAGGGACTCTGCCAATCAGTTCCTCCAAAAACCGTAGAGTTTTATAAGTCATTTCATCTCCAAGTGCTTGAGAAACCATCACTTTAATGCTGGCTGTAGCCCATGGCTGTATTGTATCCCCTCCGATAAGCCCGAATGCAAGGCTGACCACCTCCAGCTTCCCATCATCACTGCTCTTCAGAGCTTCCTTTTCAGACAGTGTCTTCGAGTACACATATGCCTGAGTTCGAGTAATTCAGTGTCAGAATAAACACAAACTCACTATCTATCAGAATGATCATCAAGATGTATGCATACATCGAGGAAATCCATGGTGTAAGGATATGAGAGGTTGAATGGAGTCCAGCAGGTCTCATCGATGGAGTCCTTATAGCCAGATCCATCTTCTTTCAATGCTGAAGCTGATACAACAGAAGCTGTGTAGATTAGGCGCTTTACCGTGCCTGATTTTATGCAAGCATCTACAATGCTCCTCACACCAGCAACAGCTGCTTCTGTGGTGTTCTTGTACTGCAATAAGATAGATGAAAACAATTAGGTCATGTTCTTTTTGCTCAATTTAAACTAAACTGAACTGAGATGAAACCGAGTTAAGTTAGAAGGAACTAGCCTTCGTAAAATTTGATAGATGTAAATATTCTACCATATATGATGGATGAAATCACAAAGGTAATGTTCATAAATTAACTCTATTATGGGAATCCATAAATTGATATGTTTTTCTAGCCAAATTTGAATATGAAATGAAGTAAAGTATTGAAATAATTGATCTCACTAGAACTTATAGATATAAAATTTCAGCCATATTTTAAAACCAGTGATTTAGGCCTTGATTTTCTATTTTTATGAGGTTATTACTTATTAAATTGAAATGAACTGATCTTATTTGATCTGAATTAAAATAAAGAAAATGTTAGTAAACTTTAAATATAATTAATATAATTTAATTAATAAATTTTATCAAATTACATTTTTATTAAATTGAACCGAATTATACTACATAGTCCATGCCATATTATCAAATGAGTCCACAAAATAATAAATAATGATGGGACAGCTAAGAACAGTTGGGATTTTAAAATACGTTGGGATTTTTAAATATCAGAGTACTAAAAATAGTTAGGACCGTTTTTATTTTATGCTTACTTGAGAGCTCCGGTCGTCGTGCTGCAAGGGAGTGGACGACGGTCCGGCAGCCGTGAACCGCCGGAGCAAATTCCGGCAGGTTATAAATGTCAGCCTGAAACAGAACCAGGTTGGTGTCTGCATATGGAAGAGATTTCAGCATCCCCACCTTCACTTCTTCGCCTACAACATTAATCCAAAAACAAATTAAAATTCAGGCGAGCTGTAATTAACCGAGATTATCTGCGAAATGTCGTAAAATACTTATAAAGATTGCAGTCATCTGAAAAAATTATAAATAGGTGAAAATTTCTAAAGAAGTTAAATGTAACAAAACTAAACTGGACCTGACAAGCACATAACAGAACTGTAATAAATGATCCGAGAAAGAAACTGAACTGCAACGTTAATGAATAAGTCGAGACGAAACCGAACTGCATACACACTAGATCTAGTGAAAGAACCTGTCAAGATCTCTGAGATGAAACTGAACTGCAATTGTAATGAATGAGTCGGGATGAAACTGAACGGGACAGAACTGCATACACAGAGTAGATCTAGTGAGAGAACCTACCAAGATCTCTGAGAGTGGCATGAACAGTGTAGCCTTTGCTAAGAAGGTCCTTGATAAGATATGAACCCAGGTAGCTTGAACCTCCTGTCACACAAACCTTCTTTTCATCCATTTCCTTCTTTTTTGTTTGTTTTACAAAGGTGGTATGGAGTGGTAGTATATTTATATACACATCTTTTTATAAGAAATATATTTATATATATGCTACTTGCAATATTTCATAAAAAGTCAGCTGAAATAAAATATACAAATTGGTATCTTGACAATCATGCGTATAAGTATGTGGTATTCGACGGGTACATGTATACATACTCAATTCTACACCATTCGTATAGTTTGTTTGTCCATTTTTGTATAAAATAACAATTTCCAAAGCCAGTCAAATTTGCTTCGTCACTTGATTTTGTGAAGATTTTATGATAACATATTCAACAAAATGGAAGTCTATTTGATTTTAGATTTTAGATTTTAGATTGATCGGGTGTCTAAACAGAACGTTTTGAGGGCCTGTTTACTCCAACTTGTCTAATTATTTTTCAATACAATTTAATTTTGATGAATTTTAAATATTAACTATATTATTGGTTTTTTTTCCAATTCAGTTTAATTGCATATATTTCAGTTCAATAAAAGCAATTTATGAAAACCCTAAAAATGAGATTGATTAAGTCTTTTGGGCTCGAATATATTGCCATCAACTCCACCTAGACCATAATTATATATGTTTCATATGATCATTATAACGTGCATATACAACGACTATACACTTAACATAAGTATAATTGTCAAACTTAATGTACTCCTTCCGCTCAGTTCAAAGTTTCTTAGTTTTGTTTGGATCAAATTTTTAGCATAAGTTATTTTATATGTTATATTTTAATTTTAAAAGATAAAAAACAAATATTATTGATAACTATTATTTATATAGAAATTTATTAAAGATGATTATATACGAAAAAGAAAATAACAGAACTCATAAATTTTGATCGGGACGGATATAAAACGGAGTATAAAGTATGATGAATATGGTATTCGGTCTTACCAAATCCATACAAACGGAATAGAAAATTGTCAGCCTCGGCCGGTATCACTGTCTCCTGCAAATTTTCTAGTCAAGGGATACTAATTGTCTGATCATAGATTCTTGACTTCGTGTAATTGTGGAAATATTATCTAATTATCTAATTACCCTATCAAACAATAGCCACCAAATATTTCGTTTTGTAGTGCTTGTATTGGAGACTAGCTAAATTCATTTTTTAGACGCTTGGAGAAGACTGATCTAAATCCCTGTCAAATTCAGCTGTTTGGAGCTACTTGATAGCTGATAAAACTTTTTGGAACTGTTTGGAACTGCTTGGTGTTGCTTGGAGCTGCTTGACCTGTTTGGATTATTTTATTATCTATGGATAAATATTCGCATGTGGTTTAAATATAATTAGACAAGTTCAAATGAACAATATTTCATTAACAACAATTAAACTAACATCTTTAGTATCTAAATTTCAAAACATTTTATTTCTTTTCAAAAAAATTCAAGTCGGATGAAGTAAGCTGGTTGGGGCTACTTGGAGCTGCTTGCAAGAAACTGAACTTGACAGGAGCTAAGTTTATTTTTTCATTTTTTGAAAACTGATCGTTAGGCGTGGCAACAATTTGATTTTGATTTTGCAGAAACAATTGGATTGCAAAGATGACTAATCGAGCACTTAGAAAACATTAACACTTTTGCATTAGTGCTTCTAATATTATAAAACTTAGTTGTTACATATATAAAATGAAACTTAGATGATGTCTGCAGTTGCGTTCTATTTTATGATGATTCATGATTCATGAGCTGGATGAACAAGAAAACGAATCAAATTAACAATGTGTTGGTTGGCTAAAAGTGATGCTTTGGTATTGCAATCCGGCTGCAGATTTAATTTATTAATTGCATGATCGTAAAAGATAAAGTTACTCCTTCATTACTTTAATATAATTTAAATTTTTATTTACAAATAAAGAACGGTTCAAATCAATATCAGACCTGCACGTATAATTTTTATTTCTTTATACTTATTTTAGATATCATGTAATAAGTTTTCAAAAAATAATTTCCGAATATTGCATCAATACTATATGTTCTTCCATGTTATTGTTTTAAAAAAAGGCAGACGGCAATATAAGAAATCCATCAAAGAGGGGATATGACAAATGATACAAATGAACTTTAAAAATGCTGGTCGGCTTCTTTTTTTTGCTTAAATAAAAAATTAGTTTCACAATCTGAAATTAATAAACCGTCCTACTGTTTAACTATCTCTCAGCAAAGCATGACGGTTCAAGTAACGGTGAGAAGTCCGTGCTTCTTATAAGGATCCGCCGTTCTTCTTCTGCTTCTACACGAGTGAAATTACTTTAATATCATTTAGAGAATGTGATGTATATATATTTCAAATCGTAAATATGTTCAGAAATGTACAATGTAAATCCTAGGATTAGATTGAAAAAATGAATGCAAATAAAAAATACAATCTTTAATTAAAATAATATCATAAGCATGCCAACAACTACTATATCTATTAACATGTTCAACACAAGTACATACACCTCAAAACACTAGCAAAAAATGAATCAAACACCCCATCTGGCAATGCTCCCATCACCAGGGATGGGTCATATCATCCCAATGGTTGAGTTTGCCAAGAAACTCATCTCCCACAGCCAAAACTCGCTCTCCATAACCCTGATCATCCCTGACTCGGGCCTCCACTCGGCCGAGCAGAAGCCCTTCCTCGACTCTCTCTCGATTCAACCCTGTATCGACCTCATCTACCTACCAAAATCTAACCTCGACGACCTTGAAGGCGATGGCATCTCCATAGTCTCCAACACTGTTCTCCGATCTCTTCCATTTATTCGCGATGTTCTCGACTGTCTAGTGCTCGACTACAACCTGGTTGCTCTGGTGGTTGATTTGTTCGGCTCGGCTTTGTTTAACATGGCAAGGAAAGTTAAAGTGCCTCCATACTTATTCTTTTCTTCTAGTGCTAGCACTTTATCTTTCTTCTTACACTTGCCTGAACTTAACTCGAGCGTTTCAGAGCTACCGGAAAAATGGTCTATTGCCGAGGGAAGAAGATTCAAGATGGCCGAGGGAATCATTGTCAACACATTTCAAGAAATGGAGAACGGACCGATCAATGCATTACAGAAAAACGAAAAATTCCCACCCATTTACCCGGTTGGGCCATTGGTTCGAACAGATGGTGAAGATGATCACGAATTCAACCCGACGATGAAATGGCTCGAACAGCAGCCTCATGCCTCGGTTCTGTTCGTCTCATTTGGAAGCCTCGGTTCCTTAACCCGAGCTCAAGTCTATGAACTCGCGCTCGGGTTAGAAATGAGCGAGAACAGATTCATCTGGGTGATCCGTGATCACCCAGATGAACCTTTCCTGCCGGACGGTTTTGTTGAGAGAACAAAAGAAAGAGGTTTGGTTGTACTAAATTGGGTTCCTCAGGCTCGAATTCTCGCCCACGAGTCAACCGGCGGGTTTGTGACTCACTGCGGGTGGAACTCGGTGCTTGAGAGCGTGGTTAACGGGGTGCCGATGATAGCGTGGCCGTTGCAATCCGATCAGTGGACGAATGCTGACCTATTGACTAGTGAAGACCTCAAAATAGCCATGAAGGTTTGTGAAACTCATGAAAAAGGGTTAGTGATTGGGAGAAATGAGGTTGCATTGTGTGTGAAGAAGCTGATGGAAGGAGACGAGGGAAAGGCGGTGTTGAAGCGGACGAAGGCGGTGATGGAGGCGGCGAAGATGGCGGTTAGGGACGGTGGCGCGTCTACTCAGTCGCTGGCAGACTTGGTTTTTCTTTGGAAGCTAAAGAAACCAGATTTGGTGTGTGAGCTAGGTAGTAACGTTTAAAAAACATCATTTTCGAGAATCCAATTATTGCATATTATTATATATCAAAATATTAAATAGCCAATAATTGCCATATGAATAATAATATTATGAGATTGGATAAATTAATTTTATTGATTTTAACATTGACGTATAGATCTTACAATCATGAGATGGAGATGCAAAATATATCATTATAATTGACCCCTCTTAGTTCTATCTTTTATAAATTTTACCCAACTTATTTTTATCTCTAGTTCCACCACTGTTTAAAATCGATACATTTTGTATTCAAACTCGTCAGAATTACAGGAAAAAAACAATGTAGTGTAGTGTCATAGAATACTCATCGTGTCAAAACATAGTAGAAAAAGGAATATAACCGCCACACAAAAATGAAAGCAATATAAAATGACACAATACTTAAAAATTCAAGACATGTAGCAAAATACAGAGTTTTACTGTCAGTATTTAGTGACAGTTTTATTTGGTGACACGGTCACAGGTCAGTAAAACTAGCGACACTCTTAGACCTAGGAATATTAGCGACACTTATTAAGATGAAAATCGGCTTCATTTTTTTCTTAAATAAAATAATTATTTCACAATTGTTAAAACGTGTTTAAAAAAGACGATATCACATTAATGTTTCAGCGATTTCAAAAATCACTGAAATGCACGAAAAAAAAGCTGAAACAGACGTATTTTTTCTGATAGTGTCGTACATTAATTTTCATTCCAATTCGTGATAAAATGTGTGCCAATGCCGGTCATGGCATGTTACTCTGGAGTCCATAATAAATCCTTGAATTATGCATTCATGGCGACTAATTGAAACACACCAATTAATTTCTTGTGACCCCATTGGGCAGGCAGTGATAATTTATGATGAACAATAAACATCAGCCCCATTTTCTTTAGATGTAACAACTCAATATCAATATATGTTCAGAGACAATAAAAACAATTTTTTTTTTTGTTTTTTCATATAAATTTGACCATTTTTTATTCGTTATATAAGAGAGCATGTCTAATACATAAAATCTAACTAAACATTATTACAGAGCGTTTTGAGCCGGGTAAACATAGAACCGGTCCTAAGATTTTCGAGTTCGTGTGCCAAAAATGAATATTTGAGAGGTTTTAGGTTTATCTGGTCCTAGATAACTATTTAAACCTAAAATCGACCCTGTGATCAAATTCCGATTTTAGGTTTTAAAAAAATTTGAGCGACATAGATCTCTTGAGTGTATATACTCTATGAAAATATTGAATGTAGTTTATGAATTCTTTAAGCTAGATAACTATTCTTGAAATTTTTAAGTTTTGGGCTGATTTGCTATATATTTTCATATATATATTAATACTAATAGAAAAATATTGAAAGTTCAACGGGATTCGAGATCTCATAAACGGATCTGAGTAAACCTCTCAGACAATTTTCGACAGAGGTAACTGACAATTCTTGAGAAAGGTAACTGACAGAGGTAACTCGTATCACTAAATGGAGAACGCTCGTACTCCATTTATTTGAATGATGAAAATGAAGATTTACAAATATTTTCTTAAAAGAGGTTTATAAAATATATGCTTTACGCGGACACAATACTTGGTCGATTATAAGTTCATTAACTTGGGATCCTAACGCTATAAATTATGTAGTGTGTGCATAAAATGGCATGCAAAGAAATTATGAAATTAATTGTTCGGCCAAAAATAAGCTTAATATATATAATCTCATACAAGTAATATACATTTGTACCGACTTGCCATAATTAGTTATAATTTGTTAAAATAAAGCCGGCTTCATGTAGTAACAATTAATAAACCTTCTTCCTTCTAACAAAAATAAAAAATAAATGAGTTTTTTTTATTTGAGTAATAGCCCAAAGTAGACCTTTAGAAAAATCTTCCCTTCATGCTCCGATCGAAATCGAATTCATAATCTTTAACTTAAATCGATAGAGCAATGTCGACATCTACATACGCATCAGTAAAATAGGGCTAGATTAAGGTCCTGTCAAATTCAACTTATTTGGTGATATGCTGTGCTGATCAGTATTGTGTTGTGCTGTGCTGATCTTGTGCTGAATAGTGCTGAAAGTGTTGAATAGTGTTCATTTGAGTTGAAGAAAAAACGTACGCTGTGTTTAGTTCGCAAGATTTTTGAGAGTCTGAATTTTGTTTTGAGATTTTGAGAGTTTGGGTTTTTGTTTGGGATTTTGAGAGTCTGGTTTTGCAAAATTCTTATTTGGTTGGGTTGAGTTTGTGAGTATAGAACACAATTTTTGATTGGTTTTTAGGATTTTGCAAATTTGGATTTTGGAAAATTTGGTGAACCAAACAAGATTTTACAAAATTGGACTTGGATAGTCCAAGTTTTGCAAAAACTTGTCCAACCAAACACACCCGTAATGTTTATTATTACTCAAGAAATAACAAGTTTACTTAATTAATATTATTTTTATAAAATAAAAAATAATGTCCATTAGAGTTTAAATGTGCTAAGCTGAACGGTGTTGTGATGATGAGTGTTGTGTTGATGAGTGATGTGATGTGCTGATGAGTATTGTGTTGTGCTGAAATGTGCTTCAATAAGTTGAACTGGACAGGACCTAAGCTAGAATAGTCATATATAGGATCCATATACTCGATTAGGTCGATATATGAAGTCATATATATGAAGTGTTTAAAATCATAGTCAAAGTTGGAAATTCACGTAAATTATCTAAATTGTCGATCAACAATTCACTGGTTATTTTTTAAATGGTGCTAATAATTTAATTTCTGTCTACTTCAAAAATATTAAATACTTTATAATATATTCAATTCATTATTTTAAATATTTTAGAGACATAAATTGAGCACAAAATTCAAAAAATACACAATTAAATTACAACGTCAACCTGAATCATGATATTGTTATACGTTATGACCAGTTTCTGGAAGGTTTAATTTGTTTGAAATTATTAGAGAGAGCCTATTTTCTAAAATTAGTCTACTGTCTACATACTTAATTATGTCATTAATTCCGTGTCATCATTTTTATAATTTTTTCATTATTTAGCTAGATATAGTAAATGACATGATTATTTAAATAATTAGTAAATGAAATAATTAACTAAATTAGAAACACTACTCCATCGTCCCAACTGTTTTGACTTTTCAAAATCAAATTGAAATGATTTTGAATGTAAAAGTTTTGACAAAATATATCATTAAAAGAATATACTTTTATGATTAATAATATATTACATGACAATGATCTGTATTATAAATAATAATCAATAATCAAAGCCGTGTTTGTCTGACTTTAAAAAATCAAACTTACCGTTTTATATGTATCAAGAAATCACTGGTAGAATATAAAAATAGCTATTCTCATCACTCTACATCTTTCAACACTAAATAGTTGAACCAGAAAGTAGAAACACTACTCCATCGTTCCATTGTCCCAACTACGGCTGTTTTGACTTTTCAAAATCAAACTAAAACGATTTTCAATGTAAATTGTTTTGAAAAAATTATTATTAAAAACGAATATACTTTCATGATCCAACAGTATACTACACAACAATCATCTATAATATTATTGAATGATTGTAATAAATGATCAAAGTCGTATCGGATTTGATTTTCAAAGTCAAACCGAACGTTGTAGATAGTATCATGAATTACTTGTGGAATATAAAAAATAACTATTATCATCATCCTACTACATCTTTCAACACAAAATCTATAAACAGAAGCCCGAGTTCATGAACTCAAGTCACAACACCAAACCACAAAATTCACAACCAAAATGAAGCATCAAACACCTCATGTGGCCATGCTCCCATCACCGGGAATGGGTCATATCATACCAATGGTCGAGTTCGCCAAGAAACTCATCTCCCATAGCCAAAACTCGCTCTCCATAACCCTAATCATCCCCGACTCAGGCCTCCACCCGGCCGAGCAGAAGCCCTTCCTCGACTCTCTCTCGATTCAACCCTGTATCGACATCATCTACCTCCCAAAACCTAACCTGGATGACTTCGCCGGCTTCAACATCGCCACCATTGTCAACACGATCCCTCGATCGCTCCCTTTCATTGACTCGGTACTCAACTCGCTACTCAAAACCACCAACCTGATTTCCCTGGTTGTTGATTTGTTCGGTTCAACCGTGTTTGAAATGGCAAGAGAATACAAAATCCCACCATACTTATTCTTCCCTTCAAATGCCATCACCTTATCTTTCTTCTTACACTTGCCTGAACTCGACTCGAGCTTTTCCGGTCCGTACAAAGACCACCCTAATGGCGGTTTGTTCCATTTTCCCGGGTGCATCGCGCTACGCGCGGAAGAGCTAATGGACTCGTGTAGCGATCGAGATAGCCTTGCACACAAATGGGCTGTACATGAAGGGAGTAGATATAAAATGGCCGAAGGAATCATCATCAACACATTTCAAGAAATGGAGAACGGACCGATCAATGCATTGCAAGAAAACAAAAACCTCCCACCCGTTTTCCCGGTTGGACCGCTGGTCCGAACAACCGACAATGGCGAAGATGATCGTGATGAATCTAACCCAACCATGAAATGGCTCGACCAGCAGCCTCACGGTTCGGTTCTATTCATCTCATTTGGAAGCCTCGGTTCTCTCTCCAAGTCTCAAATACACGAACTCGCATTCGGGTTGGAAATGAGCGAGAAACGGTTCATCTGGGTGATCCGTGGCTTAACCACTTTGTTACCCGAAGGGTTTCTCGAACGAACCAAAGAAAAGGGTTTGGTTGTAACGAGTTGGGTTCCCCAAGCTAGAATTCTCGGCCACGAGTCAACCGGCGGGTTCGTGACTCACTGCGGGTGGAACTCGGTTCTAGAGAGCGTGATCAACGGTGTTCCGATGATCGCGTGGCCGTTAGAATCTGATCAGAAAATGATCGCTAAAATGTTGACCGACGAGCTGAAAATAGCCATGAGGGTTTATGATGTTTGTGAAGAAGAAGGGCTAGTAATTGGGAGAAATGAGATATCATTTTGTGTCAAGAAGTTCATGGAAGGAGAAGAAGGGAAGGCGGTGAGGAACCGGACAAAGGCGGTGATGGAGGCGGCGAAGGTGGCGGTGGGAGACGGTGGCGCGTCTACTAACTCGCTGTCGGAGTTGGTTGGTCTTTGGAAGAACCGCAGCACATATACAATATGACAAAACCGTTGGTGTGTGAGAAATGATTTTATTTTTTCCTTTGTATTATCTTGTTATTGTATGGTGTCTCTTGTGTTTCACATTAATTTAATTTATATTATTACATTTATTGGTTTGGAATTGTGATTTGATGATGATGTATGATGTATCTCATAGATTTATTTTGAAGTTATTAATATGTACTTCCTCTGTTCCAGCTAAATTATTTTATTTGAGTTTTTAAAGTCAAACTAAAACGATTTTGATGACGAATGTTTTCGTTTTAGTGTGCGAAATATTTTTGAAAAGCATTACTACTTAAAAATTAGAACAAAAACTATCTCTCTAAAAAGTCCGAATCATTTTCACCTACTTCTCCGTCTTCCTCTAACCTTTAATCGATTTTTGTTGATTTGTGTTTGAATATTTCCATAAACATCTTTCAATCTTTCATGTCTTAGAATAAGTTGTTTATTTCATTTTCTAATGATCTTTTAGTTCGAAATCATGAATCATCTATAAAATTAGATTCATATTCTTCAGATTCGGCTATCTTTACTAAATTTGGTTTTGGATGCTGGTTCTGACATTACGTCTACGTATTGATTAAGTGTTTGCGTTTGAACTACGTAACTCAACACATGTGTGGTGTTACAGATTTTGAATATTTTTGATTGACAAGATTGATATGAATGTCTTGTTAAACAGTTAATAGGCATATACCTTGAGAGCATGCTATGTTATTAAATATCTTCTTTATAATAAAAATAATTAGCCTATTTAACAATATTTAATCTAATTATCTTTGATAAATCTTTGGATTGAATATTGATCGCACTTATAATAATATATATGTTACCGAAATGTCCTTAGATAATGGATCTTGATTTGTTTAGTCAAATCCAGATAAAATTAATGATGACCGGCCAATATTATTCAATAATGAATTTAAGAATTAGTGTTTTTGGAGAATGAATTAATAATGGTAGCTAATTAACTTGTATATTATTCTTAGACAATTATTTTTTCATGAATTGAAGCAAGAACATTTTTGTTGTTCTTGTTAGAGGTAATCAACTAATTAATTTCTAACAGAATACTTCACGTCGCCGGCCTATGGAACATTTGATTAATTCACTAATATAAAAATAATTCAAAACAATTTTTTGACTTATTACTTGTATATCTATTGACCAGATTAATTAGTACAGTGTACGATTAATACTAATGTAAAATTATTAATTACATGACTTTTATACTTACTTGATTAGAAATGTGTATATATATAAATATATATTTTCTGACCCAGGTTGTGGAAACTTCCATTAGATTCACGGTAAATTCAACGTTCTAACTTCTGACATTATTTTCAATGATAATTTTTGGAAGATCTGAATTCTGTCTATTTGTGATTAGAAGTATGAGTAATTCCAACAATATCGATTAAGAAAATTGGTTGTAATATATGTTCATATAAAAATTTAGGATCTAATCTCTTTTAACAATTTTTTGACAGTAAAGGAGTGCAAAACAAGATCGGTTTCTAATAAAAATCTTAAAATAATTGGGTATAGATTCAAAGTTAGCAATTCAAAATCACTTTTACATACTTTTACGTAAATATTTTAATATAAAGCGCTCAAATGTAATGGCGACGTTTATTTCTGTAGTATAAGCCTAAAAATGCGTCACTCTAACTATTATTTTTTGGATAACAAACAGTGGCGGAAGTATTTCAAGGAACCTGGAATACTGTTTTCAAGCCGACGGGTTGGTTTTCCACCTACAGCGGTGTATGCGCAGGGCCGGCCCATATATGAGGCCAACGAGGCACTCGCCTCATGCCCGAAAATTTAAATAATATTTTAGGCCTAAATTTTTTAAAAATTGTAACTGATTATATATAAAAAATCAGTAATTTGGGCTTGTTTTTAATTTAAAATCAGAGTCTTATTTGGGTTTGTTTTCAATTTAAAATCAGGATCTTATTTGGGCCCATTTTAAAACTAATCAGTTTTTCAAAGTCTTTTTTATAAAAAACGAATTAAATATATAAAAACAATTAAAAAGGAAAAGAAAAATTGCATACCTCTCCCTTTCCTGGTTCCCTTTCGTTCGACAGTTCATCTTTTGCCTTTTGGAGTCTGAATATTCGACCATTTTATGTAGATCGTGCTCTAATTATCTTTATTTTTGTGTTCTTCCATTGAGATAAACACTCCTAAAATTTCAACTTATCTAAATTTGAAATGCAAAATTTGTGATATGCCCGGGTACAAATTTCTTGAGTTCTTCCGTTGTGATTTGATGGGCAGAATCTGTGCTTTATTAGTAATATATATACATTATGCATTAATATACATGATGTCTTATTTTAGAGATTAAACAATAAAAATGATAGGAGATATGCGCTATTAGATAATTTTTGAATGCTTATGCTATATTTGTTTGTCACGCTTATTTATTTATTTATTGTCGATTTTGTTTGATGGAAAATGTTTCTGCAAATTGATAAATATAAGTGTGCTAACGGATGGTCGAAAAAGAAGAAAAAAAGGCGCACGAGAAAAATTAGTTATATTTATGAATATTAGGGACCCTATTTTGTAAAGTCGCCTCAGGCACTAAAATATCTAGGGCCGGCACTGTATATGCGTATAGTGGTTGAATTTATAAATTTTAGTTTTCCGATTTGCCCTCGATGTAAAGTTACATGCTAAGCGTCCCTAATAAAATAGTAGAGCGGCTGTCATTACGGCCTATCCTAAATTTTTTTCTGGTTCCGTCACCGATAACAAGCTACGTACTGCTTTCTCCCATAGCTACCATACTACTATTCATAAAATGTTGGCTAGCCGCGGTAAAGGGAAGGCGATCAACGAACAAAGCGCGGTAAGACGGGCGGCGCGTCGACTGAATCACTGGCGGACGTTTAGTTAATGGAAATGATTAATTAAAGGGGGACTGCTATATTTGAAATGAATTATTGTTAATGGAAATGAACTGTTTATATTCAATTTTTTTGAAGAAAAACAACTCATTTACAATTTTTGCCGGCCTTAGAAAACTGGCAAATAGACCAAAAAAGATTCAAACCACAAACTAAATAGCTGTAAAAAATACGAACATACGTGAGTTTGTGTAAATATTATTTCAAACTAATATTGGATGTGGGTTTGTGCAAAACGTTGAAACTATGATTAATCTACGAGGATTTTAGATGCATGATTGTTTTGATTTTACAGATCTGATATTGATTTGAAATGTCTCAGATTTGCTAATGCAGGTCTAAGTCATAATATATAATAATGAAGGATAATATCGTTCTTTCTAATCCTGTAGAATCAAATTATCCCTACACCTAATCATGATTTTATTATGTATCAAAGTTTAGAATTACAATTACTATGTATATTAGGGATGGTTAGAGATCAGGATTGTGAATAATATTAGAAGCGTGCCAACTATATTTAGAGTCACATCTAATCAACTATATTTGTTCGGATCCACTATTACACCAAACTTATGCAAAATAATATGAGTTTGAATTTATACAATCTTTAAGTTTATGAGGTTAATGTTAGGATTTCAAATCGGATCCATGAATAAAAGCGTCAATATGCCGGAAATGACCATTTTACCCCTGAATATTTAGCTGTTTCCAGCTAGTCAATTAGGCCTTATTATCAAAATATTGATCAAAGGCCTTACTAAGTTGTAAACCATTCCTTAACGGATCGGAGAATAATATGAACCACAAGATGGACTCACAGTAGCGCATGTTAGCCTAATAACCTTATTTAGAGCTTTCGAAGCCTGCTATATAAGCTCATGATGTAGCTATCGGGCCTTACTAACAAATCATTTCAAAGAAGAGAAAACGAGGGTTTCGAATCTAGATCTAGAATTTTTATCAGTCGTGTACTCTCTCCGTTCGTGTTAAATAATGTACTCGATTTATACAAATTTGAAGTTAACGAATCACTTCAAAGAAAAGAAAACAAAAATCTCTAATGTATTGATCCCTCCGTTCATGTGAAAGATCCACGCACTCATTTTGGTTTATCATGTAAGTTGATGTAAACTTGAAACTAACAAATTATTTTAAAGAAAAGAAAGCGATGGTTTCGAATCTAGATTCTTTCTCAGTCATGCGTATGTATACTCTCTCCGTCCACGTAAAAGGTATAGATTTTGTCGATTGGGTGTTCAATTAAAATTGCATAAATTTTTTTGATTATTAATTAAACATTTCTTAATTTTCTCCATTTATTTCACTTGCTGCTTTTTTAAACTCATCATTCCCTCGTTCATTCTATAATTTATAATTTAACTTCCACTTTACCTCTCTACACTTTTCATTGGGACAGAGTCAGTCAAAAGTTATGACTGTCTATACTAGTACACTAATTTGTAAGTAAAAACTGTGTCCCACATCAATCTACATATTTTCGATAACTGGATGTTCTAGTTCGAACTAGTAAAATGCATTTATTTTTTATTCATTTATTTTTTTATTTTTTATATCTCACTTTCTTTATTCATATATGGGTGGGATAAAATAGAGGAATTTATTTGCGGAATTCGACATCTTATGACCACAAAATTAATTTGGGAATTATATGCGGTTGGTTGAGGTAATTAACGCAACTACACACTGCCCTATCAACCAAAACGATAACCCCACTACAATAATAAATTGGACCATGACATTTTACCTCACAGTATATATTATTCCAATAAATATTATATTTGATAAAAAAAAAGATAACGTTGATGAGTGTATAATCAAAATATTGCACACTAAAATTCAAGTAAAATAGATAATTAATATTTGTAGGATCAGATAACATTTACATAACCACTTTTTTTGAAGTAAAATGATTTAAGAAATTCCTATAAAATCATGATTTCAAATTATTAGGAGCAAGTAAATTTGTAAATAGGTGGTGTTTTTGCATAATTTCATCAAGCCATGAGAATAAATGGCTCTCACAAATTCATAATAATAAGGTCAATGAAAATGAAAAGTGATTAATTAATCAACCAAAAATCCACAAACTATTTAAGATAATTTGGTATTTATCCTTAACATAAATAAAAATAGATATCATCAAAAACCTCACGACATCGTTTCCTTGCCAAACTAGCTAAACATGTTTGAGCAAATTAAAAAGAAGAAGTATGAAATCAAAACCATCACATCCATTCATAATTGGTCATTAGAATCGATATTCATCACAAAAATTTTGTTCGTATTGTAAAAACCCATACAATTTGATCCTATATTAGAAAGTTTGACCTAAATTTTCTTGAATTAGAGAAAATAATCGATCTAGATTTTTCCCAATATTTTTCGAAAATATGACCTAAGTATCCATCTTCTTTTAGACCTTGTGTGATCTCATCCCGACTTCTTTCAAGAAATATGCTAATATAAAAATTACGGTTTTTATCAGTTCATCGTTTTTGAATCTTTGTGATCTCACTCATAATCAGGGACGGAACCAGACCGGTATTCATGGGATTACTGAACAGTTATGTTTCGATACATCGGATGTTGCTCTTCTCTATAATTCCATTGTACTACCACCTCAGTTATAGTAAATTAAGCCTGAATTCTAAAATTTGAAGGTTACCGTCGCCACCTCCGACAACCCCTGGTTCCGCCAGTGCTCATAATAACTGAAACTATCAAAATTGATTTTTTTTATGAATCTTTATGATTTTGATGAAAATGATTATGGACTCAAGTTCACGGTAGATTGATAACGAAAAATCAAAGATGAATAAAGAACAAAAGTTATCAATGATAACTATTACCAAAACACATGAAAAACAAGTAAAATCTTGATCTTCTTTATTGATGAATTATTGGCCTTTTCCAAGCCCCCACGCCCTTATTATTAAATATGAGATATTCAACGTCACACGCACGTCACTTGCGGCTGGTTCTGAACCATGCATGACGTCACCAACATTTCGTGGGATAAAAATCGAAAGTTAATTATATATTTATTATATCATCATTGGTGCATGCACAAAGTTGATGGACAATATTGATATAATGACACAAAAGTCGCATTATTATTTTTTTAGTGGCGCATAGTAATAATGTGCATCTTTTTAGATTGGATAAAAAAAGAATGGATAACATATGATAACATAAAAGATATTTTCTATAATATATTTAGTGAAGTAAATATTAAAATGCGACATCCAGTTTCATATTTTACCCAGTATAAACCTAAATATTATTAAATTATAATATTAAATATTTCTTAATTTCCCAATAAATATATTATAAAAATATTTTTCTAAATTTATACTGTATTTTAGATTATTCCCGCAACACGATATTTGTAACACATTATTTAATATAATTTGCACGGAGTAGATAAAGGATAGGTGGCTAATGACTAGAATTGTAGCACACACGTACGACACAATTATTGGTTAGGTAAACAATTCATTGGAACCATTTTAAGGATGACATTTTTGAATTTGCTTCCAATATTTTGAATTTGGTCATGTCTTATGTCATATATGTGAATCAATTTTGTTTAAAATATTAATAATCAAAATTCCACATGGAAGGAGTTCTCATTAAAAATTTGTTTATATGAATTTTATATGCGTTGAGTTGATTTATATGAGGTGATTAATGCATGGATTTTTTCTTTCATTGATTCTACGACACGTTCAAAGAGTGAGACATCCCCTGATCCTTTAAACAGACTGTCCTAGAACGGGATAAGTGAGGTGTCTAATCTGATTGAGATACATTTTTGTTTCTGCCAATGTATTGGCTCGTCGCAATCAGTATATTGTACGATGAAAAATGCTAAAAGACGATGACTCATGGATACCATGAATTGCTTAAAAGGGCATTCACCTATATCATAGATGAGCACATTGTGAAAAGGGGTTCTATCTTGCAATTGTAACTAAGCACATTTCATGCATATAATGGCAAACCCTAAATTATTGCATAGAAACCAAATAACATATCATCATTCACCTATAACTACAAAGGATGTATTTTTTTCATAAAAGTAAGTAAACCACTAATCATACTTTCTAGAAACATGAAAAATAATCAAACTCGCAATGATCATCAACCAACTAATTACGCAGCACCAACTTTACTTTTCCACTTGTTCGCCACCACCGCTAGCGCCACGGCGGAGGAGCCACCATCTCCGATCACCTTCGCCGCCGCCTCTTTCAACTCCCTCATCCTACTCCTCACTTTCTTCCCCTCCTCCCCTTCCATCAACCTTTTCACCACGTTCGCCACCTCCAACCTTCCCACTACGCCATCCTCCGCCACTTTTGGTCGGAGCGCCACCCCGAGCTCTTTGTCAAGCATGAATGCGTTCATCTTCTGCTCGGCAAAGAGCGGCCATGTCACGAGCGGGACTCCCTCCACCACGCTCTCCAGCGTGGAGTTCCACCCGCAGTGGGTCAGGAACCCGCCCGTGGCCTCGTGGGCGAGTATCTTCGCCTGCGGGGCCCACGACGGGACCAAGAAACCCCTCCCTTTCGTTCTCTCCACAAATCCTTCCGGTAAGAAAGCTAACGGATCATTCTGACTGTGCACACTGAAGTACGTGGCATTCGAAACGGCGTCGTTTGGACTACGTACCACCCATAAAAACCTCTGCTCGCTCATTTCCAATCCCAATGCTAACTCGGCCAGCTGGGCCGAGCTGAGGGTCCCACCGCTGCCATATGAAACGTACAGAACCGAACCGCCGGGCTGCTCGTCGAGCCACTTAATGCAGTCTTCTTTCTCGCCCGGTTCACCCGTCTTGTTACATTTATCCGCCTGGATCAGCGGGCCAACCGGGTAAACGGGAGGGTTTCCCGACCCGGGTTTCTGGAAATATTTTATCGGGCCGGGCTCTAAATCTTCGAACGTGTTTATGATGATCCCTTCCGCCAGCTGGTATCTCATTGTTTGCCGGAGAACGGTTTCGTAAGCCTTGTCTTTCCGGTCCTGGACCGGGTCGAGGAGTAATTTCCCGGGTATGGGTACTGACCCGGGAATCTGAACCGGGTCGGGTAGGTCACGGAACTCCCCTACAACGGTTTTATCGAGTTCCGGCAAGTGGAGGAACAGAGATAAAGCCGTGGCGGTGGTCGGGTAAAATATATACGGCGAGATGTCGAACTCGGCACAGACGTCGAAGGCGTCCGTCCCGAACAGGTCCACCACCAACGCCGCCAGCCTCTCCGCCGCAGAGAGACGGCGGAGTGCGTCCCGAAGTTGGCGGAGCGAGCGGGAGACGGTTAAGGCAATCCTGGTCTCGATTCTGACGTCGTCGGGCAGATCATCGAAGCTCACCGGCGGGAGGAGGACGTGCCCGATGCTAGCCGGTAGCGAGTCCAGGAAAGCCCGTTGGGCTTTCGAGAGAGGCCCATCGGTGGGGAGGATGATGGTGGCGGTGAAGCCATGCTGGACCGCAAGGCGCTTCGCAAACTCCGCCAGCGGGATGAGGTGACCCATCCCGGGCGAAGGCAGAAGCGCGATGTGCGGCGGCGATTGAGCCATTCTTGCGGCGGCGTAACGGCGGAGAGATTGTTTGTATGTGTGTTACAGAAGTTGAGAAGAATGTGGAGCAGGGAGGAAAGGAAGGGAGATGAGGTTGGTATTTATAGTAATAATCATGAGAGTATTTGATGAAAATAATTCGATAATTATATTTGGATATGAATCTGCTGTATTCATGCATCATGCATGGTAAGATTACTGGCTTTATTATTATTCTATTATTTAATTTATTTTACATGATTCACTTTCCTTTTTAATTTTTTATTTTTGAGGAAATAAGATTTATAAATTATTGCAAGAGTGCATAAAGTTAATTATTAAGCTATGTTCATCCTAAACGAATTAATACTCTATCCGTCTCATCCAAATCTGCACACTTTGACTTGTGACAATTGCTTCGAAAAATGTTTGATCATTAATATTTGTAAATATGTTTAGATATAAATTTCAAAAAATATGACATTTTGAAAATATACGATGTTCCTATATGTAACTGAATTCATAATGATATATGTTTTCGAATGATAATATTTTAAATTTTATTTTACATAATTAAATAAATATATTAACGAACAGTCAAACCAGATATTTTGGTTGGTACAGGAGTAAAATGTCAAATTCTTGAAATACTAATTTCATAGGATTTAACGCTGTCAAATAAATTTCTACACTGAAAATCATGAATTTAGAGTCTCTAGAAAAAGTTGCATGACCTCACTTCTACGTGGTTCAAGCATTTGGCACTCGATTTTGTTCATAAGCACTATTTCAATTCAGTTTAATTTAGTCACATTCATAAATTCAATGTATTTCAACAAGGTAGCCCCAAAAAACATTAATTTGTAGTGTTGGAAAAGTTGAAATGAAAGAGACTAGCTAAATTCACTTTTCTTGTTGCATGCTATACCAATATGAAACCAATAAGATTCGGATTAAGCTAAACAATGGGATTAGTGTTGGATTAAACGAAAGATTTAATGTAATTTTCATCCTCTTCGTTTGTCACCGTTACATAAGATATGATCTTTGTAATTTTATATTAATTTTGTTTGATAATAACATGATTAAATTTTAGATCGACATCCCTGTTCAGTTGAGTTGTGAAAACATATCTGCATCTGCTGCCAGTTAAGTCAATAAGAATTTCTGTAATAATCTGTCTGAAAATGAATTTTGTAGTCTTATATAAGAATTTTGTCACAATTTCTTCACTTTATATAGACTTGTTTTCGCATTTTGTTTTCATTCAGTATATATGATAAATTATAATTTGATAAAACTAACTAAATTTAGTTAGTAGCATGCTCTTTTTTTAAAAAATTTCACTTTAGTTCAGTTAGGTCCCGTCGTGATTTTTATTTGACTATACTTTTTACCATCTATCACACAAGATTAACTATTCTATTTACGGGTAGAACTGAATTGATTTGAGAAAATAGGTGGTGACGTTATGGAGAGGTCATGGTGATGTCGTGGGAAATAATAATTGTGTAGGTATATTGTGTAAATAATTAAAAACAAAATGTTGGGTTGCTTCTGGAAGAGACAGTAGATATAAATGGTGGCTAGGCATTGGGGTATTGTGCGGTGGTGACACCTTTTTCAAACCCACCAATTTTTTTGTGTATTTAATATTAAAAATCGCCTATCCATTCAATTTATTCTTATCACTTTTGATATTTAAATATATTTTATTTAAAATTAACAGTTTTAATTTAAATATAATAATTTATTTTCTCATATTTTAATAAATGTCAGTATATTTTAATTTAATTTAGTAAATCTCAGTTCAACTCGTCAAACATGACCTAACTGTACAGTCACTATTATCCACAAGAGAAATTGGAAAAGGGTGGAAAATTGGCCATGTAGTAAATACTAGGTTGACAAATGACAACTCCGTTCAATCTTCCAATTAAATGCTAAAATGAATGGTCAATAATAATAATAACAATAATTTTAAATGAATGGTCAATAATAATAATAATAATTTTAAATGAATGGTCTTTAAATTCAATCTCATTTTTTCTTCTATTATTGAAATATGAAATAGTCAAACTATTAGCTAAATGATTCTGGTCATTTGGACTCACTGCGTGTGAATTATTTTGGATTGAGAAATGTGGCACATGAAATGTTATTGCATGTCAAATTGTGTTGAATTGAACTACATTGCGATAATCGGTGATAGTTTATATGATGTCGTATTTAGCGATGAAATCAGAAATTTATATTAGTTGAGGTATAATAAATGGGTAAGAATAATTAGAATAAACTCGTCTCTGATAGGAAAGTCAAACTCTCGTAAAAAATAATAATTTAAGCATGGATTTTGGATTTCATGACATAATGTTCAATATAATCAATGAAATATAAATAAATATTATTTTAATTTCAACTAATATTTAATTTTTCTTGAAACAAAACGAAACTAAATTGAATAATTATGATTAAAGTTAAAACGTGTACAAGTGTTGGAAATATATGGATTGGTTCACCCAAGTTATACATTGAACTTCACCTCACTGTTTTTCATGTGGGTTTAGTTCATGTCCAGTTTAATTTATTGCACCACAAGATCAGCAGAGTACAACACTGATCAGTACAGCTCAGCACTCATCAGCATAGTACAACACTGATCAGTTCAGCACAGCACCAAATAAGTTGAATTGTACATGACCTCAACAACAAGTACTGAAAAATTATGAGGTTATAAGTGATGTATTAATTAGTATTGATAAGTGATGTACTACGTTAATTATATTTTGTTGCATTGAAGTATATATTTGAAAATAAGCTGAAATTTACATTTTTTATATATGTCTCCATTTTTCCTTTCTAAAAAAGAAATACTTGATGCATTTGTAGATGACGACATGAAACTCAAGTTAGCATCTAAAAAGGACAAGATTGAATCTTCTGGACGGTAACAACGTTGTTACAGCTGGAAGGTTCACAATATTATTAAATTAAGTAAAAGGAACTAAATAAAACTAAGTTAATACAATTGGATTGGTGAATTATGTTAATGTAAATAGGTTATCCATATAATCCAAAATGAAAGCATGTTTATGTGAAAATGTAGAGACACGAAATGACATCATTAAGGTTGCGGTTGCGTTTAGTTAACGATGATTTTGGAAAATTGGGATTATGCAAGTCTGAGATTTCAAATTCGTGTTTGGTTCACACAGTTTTATAAAATTTTATTTTTGACCCCAAAGTCCAGACTTGTAAAATTCTAAAAATCAATCAAAGATTTTGTTTCAGACTTACAAAATTTCAACACAATCAAACAAGGATTTTACAAAATCAGACTTTCAAAATCCCAAACAAAAACCCAAACTTTCAAAATTTTAAAATAAAATTCAGACTCTCAAAATTCTCTCCAACCAAATACATTCTTAAATTTTGAATTAATAGTATCAGATTTCAATCAGTTCTGAATTACTAAATTAATAATATATATTTGAGTTAGTAGCTATTTATATAAAATTTTGAGAGTCTGATTTTTGTAATTTGTTTCATTGGGTTGAAATTTTGTAAGTTTGAAACAAAATTCTTGTTTGGTTCGTCATGATTTTGCAAGTCTAAAACAAAAAACTGTAATTCTAAAATCAATAATTGTAAGTTTGGACTTGGAAGAACAAAAACCAGACTTGAGAGTGGGAAAAACTAAACTTTCTAAACTATGCAAACCAAATAAATTTTTTTAAAACTAGACTTTGAAAGTCCGGTTTTTTAAAAATTAGGTGAACAAGATACAAAGCATAATGTAATCATACAAGTGTTGCGTGATTAGAGTTTAGAATGTTTTCTGGAGAGGGAGAGAAGATAATAGTATAGAGAGTTATTAAAATAAGCGGGATGTACTCTGTAATAGTTTTTGAAATTATACTATTAAATATACTGGTGATATGAATGTAGATCAGATTTGATCGAATCACGTCAAATATGTGTAGTATCGACTTCAATCGATTTTAGGGTTTCACCTTGGTGCTTGGAAGTTTGCCATCATATTTGACACAAACACCACATTTTTCATTTTTTCCGTTAACGTCGTCGTTACATTGCATCATACTCATATGCATACCAAACAGTTGAAAACTTAGAATCCATCTGCAATCGGCCGGATAAATAACTCATAATCGGTGATATTATCTAGGAATATGCATGCATGTGAAGATCATCGTGTTATCGTAACGTAGATGCGTGCGGCTATCAATTTTGTGGTTCATTCGGGTATTGTTGGTCTCAGTGATAGAACCATACCGGAATTCATTAGTTTACTGAACAGTTATGTTTCGACAAATCGGAGATTACTCTCTTTTATAGTCTTACCGTATTACCGCCTGAACTGCAGTAATTTAACCTTTAAATCTAAAATTTGAGGGTTGCCGCCGCCACCTCCGGCAACTCCCTGGTTCCACCATTACTATACACAGTCCGATTTGCAGTGTAAAATATTGTATCAAAGTATGGAAATTTACCTTAAATAGTTTAATTTTGAAAAACTAGACACTTTATAAGACCGGTAATGTCATTTCATTGATATTTTGAACTATTCTGAATAAAATATTGAATTGAGTATAATACTGTTTCATTTTGATATTGTTATATAATAGTTTATCAAATTTTATCGTGCATATTAGATGATGCATGTGTTATGCTTTTATTTATTAAACTTTATAGTACTGTCGATTTGTTACATTGAAATATTTGGAAGATAATGTATCTAATATAATTTCTCATTATTACAATTATTCCTCTCTAAACAAACAAATATTTGATGCTTTTACGGCATGAAACTCAAGTTATCATCTATAAAGGACAAGATTGAATCTTCTGGACGGTAACAACGTTTGTTTCAGCTGGAATGTTCACGAAGTTATTAAATTAAATGGAACTAAATAAAACTAAGTTAATATAATCGGTTTGGTGAATTATGTTAATGAAAATAGGTTATCCATATAATCCAAAATGAAAGGCATGTTTATGTTAAAAATGCAGAGACAAGAAAGAACATCATGGTACTGGTATCACGCAGGATGCAGGTACAGCAGGTGTGGTAGGTTGGAGCGCGAACGGAGAGTTTCTAAAAGTTGTTTCAAGGCGCTACATAAATGTTCAACACCCGATCCTTGCTGAAATTTTGGTACTTGAAGAAGCAATTTTATTGATAAATGAGCTTAACTTAAGCAATGTGGAAATTTTTGGTGATGCTCTCATGGTTCTTAATATGGTTCACAACCATGTTGCGCCTTTTCTGGACTGCCAGGAGCCAGTTGGTCGCATTCAGCAGTTGATCAATCATTCTCATCTTTCGGATTTATTTTGGGTTCCTAGAAATCATAACTTTGCTAAGTCGAGTGCCTTGGTATTTAATTCCTGGACATCTCCTCCTAGTTTTATGTCAAACGATTCTGGACATTTTTTAGAATTTTGAAAAGAAATCCTTCCATCCACAAAAATAAAAAATAAAAAGAACATCATAAACAAATGACCAACTTATTTATCAGAAATTTTACCTCGTTCAGCAGAGATCAGGAATTCAAAATTTTCAAGAACCAACATTTCAAATAACTTTTTTTTATTTTTCAAATTCAAATCTCTAAAAGTGCTTAATCACCGTAGTAAGATGAGGAACTCGACTACTCGAAGTAATATATATATATATGGGATCCCTATATATATATATTAGATTAATGCTTTGTAGTATATGACATCATTAAAATTTTGCAGTCAAACCTATTGACTTCAATCAATTGAAAGTTTTAACTTTGGTTCTTGGAAGTTTGCCATCATATTTGACACACACACCACATTTTTTCATCAACGTGATCGTTACATTACATCATACTCATATCATGTTGATTAGAAAAATATATGCATGCTAAATAGCTGGAATATTATAAAAAAAAAACAAAAATATAATTGGAATACATATCTATCTGACCATCTGCAATCAAATATCATAATAGATTAAGAAGCCTTTACATTTTAAAATCAGACAAAATTTTGTTCGAAATCGTGTGAACTTTAGTTAGGACATAACGTGCATTTCTGTATTTTGCCTTGATTTAAGAGCAAGGATTCGACTATAAAAGCTCCAACTCCAATCTTAATTGGCCACATCTATCTCCGACTCAAACTCCATTTGTACCTCCAACTTCGACCTCGACTCTCACTCCATGATACGCCGCTAGAATAACTATATTTCCTCTCTAGGTTAAACAACAGCAACTCGATTAGTCAGCTTGTGACCATAGTATTACTCTACTTCATCCTTTTTTCTAAGACGGACATTATTAACAAAATTGTACACCGTTATAAATAAATAAATAAAAAATTGTATGCACCTAGGGAACATCCATCGACAATTCGACATCATTCTTTGAAATTTTCAGCTGGGATTAACATATATGTTAATTAAGGTTGTATAAATATGTGTATATTCCCTTATTGTATCTATCAAAATCTTGTTTTGTCCAGAAGCCAGAGAGCAATCAATATTAAAAATATTCTTAAATCATTAAATTTGTTTTGATATATGAAAACTGAGAGTTTAAACTATTGTATTCAGATTATGTTAAACATTAAAGCCAGAACTGGAATTCAAATGATTGAAAACTGGAAAAATGAATTGGCACAAGAACATATGGAAAAGGCCATAATAATCAATCTCGGTACTTCAAATAATAATAATTTGGTCATGCTAGTTTGCTGTCCGTATTTTTTTTACATCTAAAATAAAAAATACGTGAACACTATATAAAATATGATATATTTCATATTTATTTATATCAAATATATATATCATATATATTATATATAATTACAAATTATCAAAATTATTATATATAATTGTATAATAAAATACAGACTGTATTTAGTAAACTAAATAATAATCATCAAACTCATCTTTATCCATCACCTTTTTCCCTTTAAATTGAAGATAAAGTTATTTATTCTTGAACCCAAATAATTCAAGATCCCAATAATAATGATCATCAATCAAGTTTGATATGAATGCATAATAGAAAGGAGCCCAATCCAACTCTTTTTGACACACCACTAACTTTCAATAATTAGCTATATTTGGATTGTTAACTCTCTCTTTTTTAACCCATTTCTTCACTTTATCATTTTATCCATTATATGCATGAACATGTATCAGATAGTATGCCTCCCACCGAGACTTATGATGTCGGACGAGGTGTTGAGAACGAGCGAGACTTATGGTGTCGGGTGAGTCGTTGAGAACGAGCGAGACTTATGGTATCAGGCGAGGCGTTGAAGACAAGCGAGACTTATAGTGTCGGGCGAGGCGTTGAGGACGAGTGATTTGAGATAATATCCAATGTTATGTTTTGTCCAAGATCTTTTGTAAGAGAGAAATTGTGTGAAAAATTTTAATTATAAAACAGGATGTACAAGAATAATACAAGGAAATGCATGTTTCCTTTGGCTAGCTGAGCAACATTTTCAACATCAGATCATTCCAAGAATCTATAGGTCCAGGCAAGCACCAATGCAGGCAATCATTCTGAACTTTTGCAGTGCTCTTATCTTTCCCAGCAAAGGGGTCGAATTGCCGGTAAACCCCAGGGTGGCCATCAGGCCTCAGCATGGAGAGCTTGGTGGTATCAAACAGCCTCAAGGTTAAAGATGAAGATAATAAATATGCAGATTCAAATTCTTCAAGCTCGATTTTTCGCATCACTTCATCCACACCAGTCATGTTGATCTCACCTTCCTTAAACGGCCTAGTCCGGTTGCAATACCCGCCCGTGTCCCAAGCCCCATTTTCAAAGTGGTCTGGTGTGGTGGTTCTCAAGAATGCAACCACATTTTGACCCGAGTTCGCGAGGAACTTGAGAGTCGAGTTCATCACCTTCTGATATGCATACTCAAACCCTACCTCGGTAACATTGTTCATTCCATTACAGTTGTGGCATCCCACGGCCGCGTTGTTTTCATAGTAAATTGCCGCTTTGAGGAACCATTTCCCCCCGGCGGTTACTAGGTAATCGAGGTTGTTGAGCTGTTCTGTCCAGACAGGGTCTAATTCGTCGAGGTGCAGCTGTGGAAGGCCTGATGTCACCCCATTGTCATCCTCAAAGACAGTTGCTTTGGCTAAGAATGGTGACCATAACACTGAGAGGCTAAAGTTGTGATTAGGGAATGTCCATCTCCTGTTCTTGTATCCCTCATCGTGGTATACATCAATCGCTTCTTCCGCCTGTCAAAGGTTAAATAACAAGAAATGAGTTTTACCTCAAATGCATCAAAAAAAAAAAAACTCAGCATATACAAATTCTTGGCCTAATGTTATAGTGTTCTTGAATCTTGATACAAATGTCAGCAATTCAGCTTCATTTTTATTACATTATCATCATCAAGCAAAATGTGACTAGAAAATCAGCGATTTTGCAACAAAAAGTAGCATTTAAACACATTTTTTACAAAATGAGACTAGAAAATCGTCGATTTTGCAACAGAAGTAGCATCAAAACACAGATCTAACAAGATCACCCCTTTTCGAAACTTTCTAGTTTTTCGATATAGATTGCATTGCCACTTGCAAAGGGTCAGAAAACCATAAATGTGCCATACTTGAGAGGTCACAGGCTGGAATATTAAAGATCAAGCCTTTATTGGTGTGGAATTCAATTCATTTCAGATATGGACTGATTTTATGTGAACTTACCTCAGAGAGACTGCAAAGCAAGGATTGAGCGTGGTTTCGCATAATCGAGTCACCAATGAAGGCTAATGATTTGTCTCTCATAAAATCGAGGAACTTTCTTGCATCGAATCTGGCTAACTCGCAGTCCCTTGGCTTCCACCTCCAGTACATGTAATCGGTGTCAGGGCGGCCATTTGTCATGCAATTCTGATGAGACTGAATGGAAGAGCATGTCTTGTTGGTATAATATGGACCTGTGGGATTTGGAACCCAATCTCCCACAAACAAATCACACTTCTTTCCTGCTTCAAGAATAGCCTGAAATCAATCTAATGAAGGGAATTTATCACAAAAACATCATTCAGCTGCCAGCCAAGAAACTTCAATGCATCTAAATCCTAGAAAAAAATGGTCTAAACAACTGGAAAAAATCATGTCTTTGAATCTGCTGCATCTTAAGATCATCCTATTCTACGCGTTGAATCGACAAGATCTCTCCTACCTAGCAACCTAGTATACTGATAAAACTTTGAGTGAAAACTCCCAAGATACATGAGGCTCAGATATGCAAGAACTCACTTGCTAAAATCAAGACCTTAAACCTGTAAAACTAATAGATTAATGCAAGATCCTAATTCATTTTAACATGTTAAAACCATCTAAGAACCTATTCACATATAAAGTTCTACAAACAGAGAAAATATCACACTAAAAGGTTCAAACTTCACTAACATAACTGATCCCTTTTCTCCAGAAGCTGAAATTTGCAGAAAAGATCCATTTTTTACCCCCAAAAAAATTGAGAAAATCACACTCCACAAATTCATCCATGCATATAGAAAGAACACAAGAAAACATCAAAATCCAGATATGAGGCTCATATATGCAAGAACTCATCTATAAAACTATAAAACTTCTAGATTAATGCAAGATCCTAATTCATTTTAAGATGTTAAAACCATTTAAGAACCTATTCACATATAAAGTTCTGTAAACAGAGAAAAAAATCACTCTAAAAGGTTCAATTTCACTAACATAACTGATCCCTTTTCTCCAGAAGCTGAAATTTGCAGAAAAGATCCATTTTTTACCCAAAAAAACAGAGGAAAAATCACACTAAAAGGTTCAATTTCACTAACATAACTGATCCCTTTTCTCCTGAAGCTAAAATTTGCAGAAAAGATCCAATTTTTACCCAATAAAAACAGAGAAAATATCACACTTCACAAATTCATCCATGCATATAAAAAGAACACAAGAAAACAGCAAAATCCAGCTGGTTATTACCATTTGCCTGAGAATCATCCACCTGAGACGGCGGCTCGCTCCTCACCGCCACCACCTGCAGCGGTGGCGCTGCAACCGGCGGCAATGTGTGGACACCATCATCACCATAACTTCTGGTGGCTGATTCAAAGGCCAGAAAAGTAGGCACTGAAAACTCTACAAAGCTGGAAGAGAAGAGACGAAAAGCGAGGCCTAAAAGTAGAAAGCAAGCTCCAAATTTCGCAAAAACTGATAAAAATGGGCTCTTTTTGGCAATGTGGCTGAAACCAAAAGGTTTCATGATTCTTGAACAGATGTTTTTCTCAGACAAAAACAAGTCCAAAATGTGTTGAATTTTTGCTGGGGATCATATCCCCAATGACTGTAAGAACAGAGGAAATATGTTTTCTTGGTGATAATGTTTTCTTGTTCTGAGAAACATTCATACATAGTAACTTAAATCTGGGAAGAGTGGCGGCTATAATTAGTAATGAGGTTTATATATAATTATAATGGAGTTTGGTGCATGTTATTATTGTGATCATCAGTGTCTTTTCCCCTGTCCTTATTTTTTGTTTTTTTCACTTTATGATAACTTTAGAAAGGAGGAAATCACAAGGTAGGACAATGATTTTGATGAAAAATGCACCTCACCTATAGATAGGTGGGTAAAATTCTATATATATACAACATATGGAGCAAAAAATGAGCAATCTATTAAGTAAAACCATCGATTTAAGTACCAGGTTGGAACAAAACTGATCAAAATATCGACAGATGAACATTTTTCTTGAAAAATCATTGAGTAACATGCAATTTGCCTGAGGAGTCTCGAACCTATAAATGTTTACATTAATATATACTTCATCCACCTATGTATCACGAATTCTCTGTTAGAACATGTTATATTATAGGTTGTCTTTTTAAACAGTAAATCTTTCACAATTCTTATATAGTATTTCAAGTATTTTTACACAAACCATGCATGTTTACATACTGCACAACCAATATACATGCAGTGCACAGTACAACACTTTATGGACGTTTAGGATCCGTGACGGAATCAGAACTTATTTTTATAGAAAATTGAACATGGCATCTTTTCTGATAGATTATGCGCAGAGTTATAGAAGAAAGTTAAGCAAAGGTACAATGTTAAATTTGGTGGGACATGCACCTTAACAATAACACAGTTAGTATCAAATTTTAGATGAGACTGAAAAATTAACGATTGATAGAGTAGTTCCGCTCATTAAAAATAGCATACAATGTATCATCTTTCACTCTTTCTATTACACTAACTTTATAGACTAACATAGTTAAACACAAGTGATTTTTATAAAAAGATCTTCTCACTATGTGTAGATAAAAGTCTAGTCAATTTGGAACCTCAATTTTCATGAGCAAAGCTTTTAGCTCATTTTAAAAGGAAGAAAGGATTGCATGCAAATAAAGCAATCCATTATTATTCATGTGATTGTTTACCTAACCTCTCCTTTATTCTGTTCTTAGTTATAAAAAATTATACACAAAAACAGAACATGTCCCACTATATTGAGTATTAAATTGATAAAATAATGGAATATTGATCAAATTAAATGAAATAAAATAGTTTATATAAAGGATAGAAAACGTGAGCATACAAAAAAAAATTATGTAAGATATTCATTTGTCATATTGGCATATTGTGACGTTGGAATCGAGTCAATAAAACGAATTGTTTATGGAGTTGTTAGTCGGAGCCATCAGGCAGCCTGGCATGCATGTTTGATATTGTAATTGTTTGCATCGAGAAAATATAGCAATGGGAGGCATACTATGTTATCGAGTAGAGCTGAACTGAACTGAAAGATAAGATTTAACATTGAAATAATCACATGCAAATTTCACAAAATATGCATACTACTCAATTTCCCGTCACTAATATTTTGAGAGTCGATTCCTGCACTTCGCCATCTATAATGTTACGGTTTGATATAGTTGATGATGAGACCCAACATAAACAGAGTCATGGTTAGAGAAGTTCTGATCAAGAATTAATCAAATTGAGATTAGATGGGTTCTGATCAAGGCGGGAGAGGCAATCCACACAAATCTTTAACTGGATTTCGGGTTTTGTAGGTCTCCCTAATCCATAAACTCACACTTTGCATAAAATGATCATCATGAGAGATATGTTAAGTTATAACACCAAGTCGACATGAATTGAAAAATGGATGATTTAATATGGATAGAACCACAGACAGAATTTACAAAATATGCATACTACTTATCACTGATATCTTGAGAGTCGACTCTACACTTCGCCATCTTTGGTGTTACTGTTTAATGTAATTGATGATGAGACCTAGCATAAACAGAGTCATCGTTAGAGAAGTTCTAATCAAGAATTAACAGAGCTGAAATTAGATGGATTTTGATCAAGGTGGAAGAGGCAATCCATACAAATATAAGTTGATTTTTGGGTCTTTCAGATCTCCCTTGTCCATAAACTCACACTCTGCACAAACTGATCATTACGAGAGGCATGTTATGTTATAACATCAATTCCACATGAACTGAAAAAGAGGATTTAACATGGATAGAACCACAGGCGAATTTCACAAAATATGCATACTACTGCCTTTGCCTTTCCATCACTAATATTTAGAGAGTCAGACACTTCACCATCTCTAGTAATAAGTGATGTAATTATACATTTCTTACACTTTATATAATTGAACATTAATATATAACGCTGTGTTGCTACTATATTCTATTTGATATATGACAATAGGAGTGGAACAAGCGACTTGTCGGAGGTGGGAGCGGTGATCTCCAAATTTTAGTTCTGAAGTACTAATTTATTATATAATAAGATATCAATACGGTGAAATTGTCAGATGGAGAGCGATTTTCGTGTTCAGACATATCCATATTCAGTAGCGCTATAAATTTCATTCCGATTCCGTCACCGACGAAATACATATAATTCTTACATTTCGTGCTTTGATACATAGACTATTAAATGGTCACTAAAAGTAGAATCCGTTACTTAATTAAGCGAGGCGCCCATGCTGACCAAATTATTAGAAGACTAATCCCAAAGGGAATCTCTCATCCCAATCTGAATCGTTTACATCACTATTTAACACATCACTCTCCACCTACAACAAAACAACCTTAATTCAATCCCTAGATTCAGAAATCCCCCAAAAAAATGGCCGTCGGAGCAGCAATCAAAGCCGCCGTCGCCGATGGAATCATCACCTTCATGTGGATCTTCTGCATCTCCTCCCTCCGCCCCATCACCACCGTCACCGCGGCGGCGCTCGGCGTCTCCCCCGACCCGTCGTTGACCATCCTATTCATCACCGTCTGCCTGATCTCCTTCCAGTTGTTCGTCTTCGGATTCATCGGCCACTTCCTCGGCGGCGCCACCTTCAACCCGACCGCCACTGCCGCCTTCCACGCGGTGGGCCTCGGCGGCGACGCGGTGGGCCTCATCGCCATGGGCCTGCGCTTCCCGGCCCAGGCACTGGGCGCGGCTGGCGGGGCGTTGGCGATCAAGGAGTTCATGCCGGCCCAGTACAAGCACATGCTAGGTGGGCCGTCGTTGAAGGTGGACGAGCACACCGGGGCCGCGGCGGAGCTCGTTTTGACGTTCGTCATCACGTTCATGGTCCTCGTGATCGTTATCAAGGGGCCCAAGAGCATGATTGTGAAGAACTTCCTGATTTCAGCCTGCACCGTTGGGCTTGTGGTCGTCGGTTCGGAGTTCACCGGGCCGTCGATGAACCCGGCGAATGCGTTCGGGTGGGCTTACATGAACGACAAGCATAACACTTGGGAGCAGCTTTATGTGTACTGGATTTGTCCATTCATTGGTGCAATTTTGGCAGCTTGGGCTTTTCGGTTGGTTTTCACCATGCCAGGCCCGAAACCCGGCCCCAAGAAGTCAGGCCCGAAGAAAAAGGCAGCTTGAAGTTTGGGGATGATGAAATAAGTAGGGGGAAATCATTGTATTGTGATTTGACTGGATCAGTGATCTTGTAGATTTGCTGGTTTTGATTAAATGATACACGTTTTAATTTAATCTTTATTCCATTTTGCAATGTTATCTTTATTTTTTGGCCTTTCTGTACGGTCAACCCACTAATCGAAAAAAACACGCTAATAATAACAATCGAAACAAAAACGCTAATAATAACCGTGCGATACTGAGTATTATTAGTGTTTGTGGTTATTGTTGGTATGAGTGGATGAGGTAGAGCGACCCAAGATTTCTCACCTGACACTGAATCATGTGATAAAATACAGATTGCATTTAGCAAGTGATCGACAAGATTTAAAAAATTATGGCACCAAAAAAGTAGAGAAAATGGTGTTTACAAATCATTTTATGATAGACAATTCTCACAGCAATCTCAGACCATAACATATCAAATGGCATTCCACTCAATACCAATAAATTCAACTTCTGTATATATGAAGAAAATGTTCATGAGTTTCTTCTTTGTAATGGCAATAAATTTCTGTAATTTTCCACAAATCTTTCCTTCATGTACAACAATCAGTGTGTAGTATTATCAACAAAACGCGCGCATCGCCACTAAGCTGCTGCACTAGGATCCTTCATGCCAAAACCGCGCTTAAACCTCTCAATCCTGATAGAAATCACGGTGAAAAGAAGAAAAACCTTTAGGAAAAGTCGAGGCAGAACAAGAAAATGCAGACATTTTCAAAATTTGACAAGAATGCTTACGTTGGAGCGAGTTTGCCAAGGCTTTCTAGCTCTTCTCCTGTATTTGCATCCAAGACTCGGCCAGAAATCTCGAGGATGAGCGATCTGTCCCTGTCAGAAGGCAGCCCTCGACTTGCCAACAACCTTAAGTCCTTCGGGTGAAGCTCTCTCCCATTCACATAAACACCGGTACTCCCTCCAGCACAATTTTCTGGCATCGGGAAGTTGAATTCTTCGATAAATGGCTGCAAAATGAAAAAATTTCAGTAACTCATGTGGAAAAGTTCAAATAATTTGAGCCTTGTTCATAAAAGATGCAGCAAATCTTACAGGAATGATTCCGAGACAAGGACCACCTATCACACCCCAGAATCCAGCTCGAAAATCATACCTAGCAAAGGATTCACAGTAATATTTCAAAATAATGGAGGGAAAAGAAAATCTAAAATGGCAAAAGACGACTGAAATGCTTACCAATAATGTCCAGGACGAATAGGTCCAGCGAGCTTTTCAGCCTTTTTAACTAGACGATCTGAAATAAGGTTCCCGTTTATAGTAACATTAGGCTTTTCCTCGTCATCGTCGTCATCATAATCATCATTAGCTCGGTCATCCATCATTCTGGGAAAAAAGGCATCAGCAGTTTCTCTGGCTCTCAGCTCCTCTCCTTCCTTGCTAGGTTCACCCGAGCCTAGAGTGGTTCCAGTGTTATTACCATACTCCTTAGAAGATATCTCCATTTCAGTTGCAGAACCGTCTTGTATGGTCTTATTCTTATCCATTTCATATCGCCCGCTTTTATTTTCGCCTTGCTTAGGCATATTGTAGTTCCTCGAGTAATCAAAATGTTCTTGAAGCGGTGCTCCCTTAGGAGGTGGCAGCTCGACCCCTTTTCCCTGTGCCTCAACAGAGTTTGGTTTGAAATCATTACCCGAATCATTAAATTCGCTTGATGTAAAACTCGCACCAGCCTTGTTTTCAGTTCCATTTAAATCAGAATCCATTGTAGTTGCATAAAGGCTCTTGGAGTCGATTGTCACTTCGATAACTACAGTACATGAGCCACATCTCATTTGCTTCGGGATCCCATTTACAATGAGGATCATCTTCCTTGGGAGTTTCAACAACTTATGACAGTTGTTGCAAGCAAGAAATGGTGCACCACCAGCTACTGGCTGGCACATGCGTGTACCACGAGTGGGTAGAGTCCTTGCAGGCCGACTGTTCATGACAAAACCACTGGCTTCTGAAGTTACATCACTTGGAAACCTCTGGTGGGACGGCTGATTAACAGACTGAAAGGAAGCAGCGTGATCACGGTCATACATTGGACCATGGTTTTGTGAGGCTGAACCATGGCTTTGATATCCATGAGGCTGAAAAGGAGGCTCCTTTGGCACACCTTGAGGCCGATACTGGTTGTGGCACTGGAAACACGAGCACGATGGATGGTGATGGTTGATGTTAGGCGTGAAAGAATCATTGTAATGATCTCGGTATGGACCTCTCGGGAAAGATTGGAATCCATGCCTGTTCATACAAGGAGCTGGCTCATTATAACGGCTTCCATAGGCAGGTCTTGAATCATAATGATCTGGAATGGCGTATTCCACAGGACGCCTAGGATAGCCATCAGGAGAGACTTCCTCGGGATAGGAATAAGGATCCGGGGAAAATCTTCTCTTGTCCTTAGCCTTATCGATCACATCACCAGATCGGATAACTTGGACTTTCAGTTCTTCCAATTTCCTCAAAAGCTCAGCCTTCTCATCCATATCACTCCTTCTGCTCAAAGGAATAGGTTCCCCGTAGCCATGATTAGCTCCCCGACGCTGATAATCTAAGGAATGACTTGAGCCAACAGCTTCATTTCTTGATTGCCTGTAATATCCATCCATGTCATTAATATCTGCGAATCTCATGTCCCAATTTTTAACAGATCTTTGCATATTTCCCATTCGGGATCCTGTCTCATCATAGCCCCTATCCATTCTTCCATTTCTGTAGTCATCGATCCTTGCATTAGGGCGGGGATTGTCGTACATGCTATTCACAAACCGCCTTCTTTCAGCCCGACTAGAAGAGCTTACATTAGACCTCACATCATCCTCAGCATCATCACCTATATTGTCATAAACTCTCTCCGAGAACCTTCTCACCCTCTCCACATCAGCATTCTCATACAACGGATCCATAACAGCATTTCCTCTATCAACTGTCACCAATTCAACATAAAAACTCAGACTTTTTTACAACACAGCATCCTTACATACATACAAACAGTCTTAAAAACTAAAGGCTCATCCTTTCAATTATGTGCAATGTTCTTCACAGCGAAAACCGAATAAAAAAGAAGGCAAACAACAAACAGCAATCTCCAAAACACTGATTAGCATAAAACCACTTTTCAACAGATGAATACAGGAGAAAGGACAGATCACAGATAACATTAACTAGAATCCAGCAGGTAAAGAACACAGAACAAGCAGACAAAACTCAACAAAAATGGAAAAAAAAAACACTCTTTTCAGCAAAATCTAATCATAATCTCTCATGTTAATCACTTTTCAACAGAGAAATACACAGACAGATTGATAAAATGCTTAACAGTAACTAGAATTCAGTAAAGAACACAGAACAAGCAGACAAAAACTCAACAATAATGGGAAAAAACAGTCTTTTCAGCAAAATCTAATCATAATCTCTCATGTTAATCACTTTTCAACAGATAAATACACAGACAGATTGATAAAATGCTTAACAGTAACTAGAATCAGTAAAGAACACAGAACAAGCAGACAAAAACTCAACAATAATGGGAAAAAAACAGTCTTTTCAGCAAAATCTAATCATAATCTCTCATGTTAATCACTTTTCAACAGATAAATACACAGACAGATTGATAAAATGCTTAACAGTAACTAGAATCAGTAAAGAACACAGAACAAGCAGACAAAAACTCAACAATAATGGGAAAAAAACAGTCTTTTCAGCAAAATCTAATCATAATCTCTCATGTTAATCACTTTTCAACAGATAAATACACAGACAGATTGATAAAATGCTTAACAGTAACTAGAATCAGTAAAGAACACAGAACAAGCAGACAAAAACTCAACAATAATGGGAAAAAAACAGTCTTTTCAGCAAAATCTAATCATAATCTCTCATGTTAATCACTTTTCAACAGATAAATACACAGACAGATTGATAAAATGCTTAACAGTAACTAGAATCAGTAAAGAACACAGAACAAGCAGACAAAAACTCAACAATAATGGGAAAAAAACAGTCTTTTCAGCAAAATCTAATCATATTCTCTCATGTTAATCACTTTTCAACAGATAAATACACAGACAGATTGATAAAATGCTTAACAGTAACTAGAATCAGTAAAGAACACAGAACAAGCAGACAAACTCAACAACAATGGAAAAAAGCAATCTTTTTCAGCATCATATTATCTCATTTCTTCAAGAAACAAGAGATTTCGTACCGCTCAAGCCAGCACCACAAGCAGAACACTGGTAAAAAGGGGAGCCGCTGGGCTCAGGAAGCAAGCTCCTACACGTAATACAGCGCACCAGACGAGGTTTTCCTGCTTCAGACATGATTTTGACCCAAACCCACCAAAAATCTCCAGCAAAATGCAGACTTTAGATGGGATTTCATCCAAACTTCGATCAAAGGCCTACCAAGAAATGGTTTTTGCTGACTTTAAGGAAGACAAAAGCAAAGGGAAATGCAAGAATTGAGGTGCAGTTTCTTGTAATTCTGGTTCTTCTCGGGTTTAGAAATTGTGCGGGGGATTTCAGAGTTTTGTTTGGGTCATTGACATTGACATGGGAGTTGAGAATTTCTGGAGAGATTTAAAAAAATTGTCACTTGGAATATATCTTCCATATGAAAATGCAGTACAGTACAACTATCACCAACTTCGGATAATTCTATGTTTGATTTATTTTTATTTTTTTTGAAATGCTATGTTTGATTTATTTAATAAACATGTTTGTCTCTTTGTTTTGGTCAATTTGTGAAATTGTCACAGCTATTCGACATTTGTGCAGTGCTATTGGTTCACCTTTCGTGTTTGACTTTGTCAACGTTGACTCAAGACAATTTGATTCATATTGAATATATTAATTAATAATGTATAAAATTGCAATTAATCACTAAGTGACGTCATCTAATCATGCCAAACATTTGAATCAAAGAGATGTTTTCAGTCTCAAAAGATCCATTAGTCCATGGAAAAGATTGAAGATAAAATAAAAACTCTTATACTTTTTTATAGTTATTCATAGTTCGAATAGTATAATTAGAACCACTGCTTAATTCCGTCAATCGAAACCTTCATTGTCGAAACACAATCGAAAGCAAAACACGAGCTAAATATGTGATCAACCAAATAATCATATAAATGTAAATCTACAAACTTATGAATCATACATAAACTGTTATTTTCATATATAGGAAGTGACGTAATTTTCATAAATAAAAATAAAAAGAATAAAAAGAATAAACTTATTGTTACTTTTAATAAATAAAAAGAAGAAATTCCATAGGAAGTGACGTAATTTTCATAATTCACAAACTGTTATATAAAGCGGAAAATTCTTACATACAACACGCAATATGAATCACAAAGTATAAACAAAGTCGTCAATTAAGAGACATAAGTTTTTAAAATAAAAAAATATGACTTTATCATCAGTTACATTGTGACTGGTAATCTGGAATTAATTTCAGATCTAATGACAAAAACAAATATTGTCATTTCTGTACTTCTCATAGTTCACCACAATTGTGTTTTTTTTTTTGTTTGTTATGTGTATGATGGCATCATGCATTGCATTAAAATATTGATTTTTGTCTTTCCTTCATGCTTAAATTGTAGCACCTTCTAAATAGTTCTTCAGACAGTTTGTAGACTGGATTTTACATTGAAATCAGTATGTTTTCTCTGAAAATTGATCACTTTTGTATAGATTGGCTGCTTTGCATTGTCACAAAACAACATTTTCTTGAGATTTTGATGTTTTTTTGCTGATTTTTGGTTTATAGATTTGTGAAAGGATACAATGATGGGGCTTGTTGAAGAGATGCCAGTTTCCATTGATCCATCTGAGGTTATCGATGAATTCGAGGCGATGACAAAGGATGCTGAGAGGGTGCAGAGGGAGACTCTGAAGAGGATTCTTGACCTAAACAGTGGGACGGAGTATTTACAGAAATGGGATCTTGGAGGAAACACTGATCCTGAGACCTTCAAGGCTTGTGTGCCTGTTACAACTCATGAGGATTTGGAGCCATACATTCAGAGGATTGTTGATGGTGATAAGTCTCCTATTCTTGCTGCCAAGCCTTTCAAAGCAGTGTCTGTGAGGTATATATCAGGGAATTTGGATTTTTTTTTTCTCTGATTTGTTTATTGATCTGTATTTGTTTTGTTTTATGTTGCAGCTCGGGGACTTCTCGTGGGATGCCGAAGTTTGTGCCTTTCAATGAGGAACTGGTGGAGATCTCTATGCAGATTTTCAAGACTTCTTATGCCTTTAGGAACAGGCAAGGCTATCATTTTTCTTGCAGTGTGTGTGTGTGATTTATTTACCGATTTATGGTATGGATTTAAGGTTCTGTCTTAATGATTTATGGTATGGCTTGTTGATGTAGGATGAAAAAGTTGAGTTTTTTAGTACAGATTTAGGGCATGGATCTAAGTTTTTTTTAGCACAGATTAAGGTTATGGATTCTAGTTTTCAGTGGAGCAAGATTCTCGCTTTGATGCTGCCATGGATGTTTGATGAAAAACCCGATTATTTTAAAAGATTTCATCAGCTAAATGAGTCTTGTTTTAAGTCATGTGAAGCTGTATGATTTGAAAAAAAACATAATCTTGCAGGGAATTTCCGATTGGAAAAGGGAAATCCTTGCAGTTCATCTATGGCAGCAAGCAGTTTAAAACAAAGGGAGGTTTGGATGCAGGAACAGCTACAACAAATTTCTTCAAAAATCCACTCTTTAACAAGAAAATGAAGGCTATGCTAACTCCAATCTGCAGCCCCGAAGAGGTCATCTTCGCGCCTGATTTCAACCAGGCCCTCTACTGTCACCTTCTGTGTGGCCTTCTTTTCCGCGAGGAAGTTCAGTTTGTCTCCTCCACATTTGCTTATAGCTTAGTCCAAGCTTTTCGCAGCTTCGAGGAACTCTATGAAGATCTCTGCACTGATATCAGAACCGGAGTCCTCAGCAGCAGAATAACTGTCCCTTCTATAAGGACTGCAGTTTCAAGATCGCTTCATCAACCAAACCCTGAGTTAGCAGATCTTGTTTATAACAAGTGTCGAGGTTTGAATAACTTCTACGGGTTAATCCCCGAGCTGTTTCCAAATGCTAGGTATATTTATGGGGTCATGACTGGATCCATGGAGCCTTATGTGAGCAAGCTGAGGCATTATGCTGGGGTGGTGCCCTTAGTTAGTGCTGATTATGGCGCTTCCGAAGGGTGGATTGGGGTTAATGTTAACCCCTCCCTACCCCCTGAAAGGGTCACTTTTACTCCTATCCCTGATATCGCGTATTTTGAGTTCATTCCGCGAGAACAAGCTGATTCCAAACCAGTTGGCCTTACTGAAGTTAAGCTTGGCGAAGAGTATGAAGTTATCATCACAAGCTTTTCAGGTACTGATCTGGAACTCTTGAAAATTAGGTTCAAAATTAAGTAAAGGTTGCATTTTTATCTGAGAAAATGTGGCTGAATTGAATCCATTTTGCAGGTTTGTACCGATACAAACTAGGTGATGTGGTTAAGGTCTTAGGGTTTCATAACTGCACCCCGGAGCTCCAGTACATCTGCAGGAGTAATGTCCTTCTGAACATAACCACAGAGAAGATCACTGACAAAGATCTCCAGCTGTCAGTGGAGAAAGCAGCTAAGATTCTTGCAGGTAAGAAGCTTGAAGTCCTCGACTTCACAAGCGCGGTGGACTCCTCCTCTGAGCCAGCTCACTATGTGATATTCTGGGAGATGAGCGGAGAAGCAAGCGATGAGATGCTGCAGGAGTGCTGCAACTGTCTGGACCTGTCATTTGTCGATGTCGCTTACACAAAAGCGAGGAAATCCGAGTTCACCGGGGCGCTCGAGATTAGGGTTCTGAAGAGGGGAGCTTTTCATAAGATCTTGGAGCATTTTGTGGGGTTAGGGGCTGCTGTGAGCCAGTTCAAGACTCCAAGGTGTGTTAGTGCCTCTAATAGCTCAGTTCTGCAGATATTGCATGATAATGCTGTCAAGAGCTACTTTAGCACTGCATATTAGTGCTCTTTTCTGGGAATTTATGATGTTTGCCAGCAATTGTCAATTAATTCATTTATAATATTTAGATAAATTTTAATATTTGAGAAAAATACACAAATTGTGATGATAAACATGAGAAATAATATGTTTATAGTTAAAAGAAATGGAACTAATGTTATAGTTAAATTGGGTTAAATTTCATCAAATTATGTGTTTGTTAAAAATAAATTAAATTAAACGGAACTAATATAACTAATATCAAAATAATTGTTAACATTATTTAGCTGGTTTTTAATTTTTCAAAAAGGCCTGCAAAGTTTAACAAACTCTAAATTAATACACCTTCGAACATGTCATCGTCATGTATTTATGACGTGTCTAACTAATTTAGGGATGGTACCAAATTGAACACAATCAAAATTTATCGAGTAATTTATTTTTAATAATTTTAATTTCAGATCGCACAATTTTCATAATATTATTTTAGTTGGTATGCTTTTCTAAGCTGAACAATATCCAGTCAGAAAAAAAAAATTCACTTCCATGAAATTAAAATAATTTCATAAATATATAATTAATAAACTTTTTTCAATAGTACAAACGCAACTATATATATAATTAAAAAAAACACAGGCTAAAATGTGTGATCAACCGAATCATCACATAAATGTAAATTTACAAAATAGAAAAACATTATAAATTATACACATTACACATCTTTGATATATCAATCCGATAAAATTAAGACGATACAGAAAAGATTAGCGAGAAGGATGACACACATAGATCGAGAAACGACCGTTGCATAAATGACCATACTATAATGATGATCTGGAAATCGCATCAGCTCAGCTTCTTCATCATGCATTTTCCTCCGATCTTCTTCCAACTCAAGAACACACAAGAACTCCATCTTCTTGCCTTCTTCTTATTCTCTCTCCTCTTGCTCGCATCCTCAGTACTAGATCTCGAGCCCAGAAACACAGATGAAGATGAAGATGAAGATGAAGATGAAGATGAAGATGAAGATGGAAAGATCATCATATGCCTGTCGATCACATGGATCACAGAAACCAGCTCATAAGAATCATACAGAGGGCTCCCACAGTCCCACACATTAACCTTCTCCTCCTCTGCAACCATTTCTCTCATTCTAGTGTGTGTTAGTGTGTGAGATTTCTTGAATCTTGAAGGTGGGAAATTAAAGAAGGAGTTTTGTTTGGCAGTGCATGAAAAAGAGCATGGAACTGATCTAGTTTTTTTGTCCGTTTCAAAAGGAACCCAAACGCGGTCTTAAAATATTGGCGCTCTAGCTGGAAATGTCGTGGGGCAATTTTAGTACGTAGCTTTATTTTCCCTTTATTATGAGTTAAGGAGTATTTAGAATGTGTTAGTAGCTTTCTAAAATAAGAATGTGTTACTTTCAATTTAATAAAGAAGAACTAAAAAGAGTCATTTTTCTTTGAAATGAATTCTATAGAGAGTGACGTAATTTTCATAATCACAAACTCTTATACAAAGTGGAAAGTTTTTTGTATTATACGATAATAATCGGAAGAATATTGCATGTAAATAGTAGTAAAAAGTGAAATAGATGGTTGTAGATTTTTTCAATTATAAATATAGAATTATATTCAAAAAATAGTTTGTATGTGGACATATATAGGATAACTTTGCATTTTTTAATTGTAATAATAAGAAGAAAATCCATGGAATGTTTCTTAAAAGCAAGAAGAGAATATTTGAGAAAGAAATAATTTATGGACCATCACATAAATTATTTCCACCATGAAAAATTGCAAACTCAATTAAGAATATTCAACATGATGCTTAAGGTAAAAAGTGAAACAATATTTTTAAGAGTGTGATTGGGACCAAAGTAAGAGTGAAACATACATTTTGTCCCCTAAAATATATTTACAAAACTATGTGAAATTGGCTTTGAACTATATTCTAGAAATTATGATCCTAAAATTAAATTAAATTTTATTTGAAAAACAACAATATGCAATCTTCAATTCTATAAAATTAATTAGCAATATAGAGAATTTGAGATTATATATTCATATATTCGATCGGATAATTGATTTAAGTCGGACATTTGATTTAAGTGTCTAAACAACGCTTGAACGTCATGATTTATCGTTACACCTTTACACGTCGTGATTTATCATAGTGTTGGGTTGAATGGCTCTCATAACAGTTACGATAATCGTAAAAAATAAAATAATTGAAAATGAAGATATAAAGGACAACTTTCAGGCTATTAGACCAAATGTGATGCACAACAGGCACTCTCACAACACAATCCAGAAACAAACTACAAATTTTCATGTTTTTCCCCAGAAACAAGACACACTAATATGCAGTGCTAAAGTAGCTCTTGACAGCATTATCATGCAGTATCTTCAGAACTGAGGCATTAGCAGGAACAACACATCTTGGAGTCTTGAACTGGCTCACAGCAGCCCCTAACCCCACAAAATGCTCCAAGATCTTATGAAAAGCTCCCCTCTTCAGAACCCTGAGCTCGAGCGCCCCGGTGAACTTGGATCTCCTCGCTTTTGTGTAAGCGACATCGACAAATGACAGGTCCAGACAGTTGCAGCACTCCTGCAGCATCTCATCGCTCGCTTCTCCGCTCATCTCCCAGAATATCACATAGTGAGCTGGCTCAGAGGAGGAGTCCACGGCGCTCGTGAAGTCGAGGACTTCAAGCTTCTCACCTGCAAGAAACTTGGCTGCTTTCTCCACTGACAGCTGGAGATCTTTCTCAGTGATCTTCTCTGTGGTTATGTTCAGAAGTACATTACTCCTGCAGATGTACTGCAGCTCTGGGGTGCAGTTATGGAAGCCTAAGACCTTAACCACATCGCCTAGTTTGTATCGGTACAATCCTGCAAAATGTATTCAATAAATCAAGAAAAGAAACCATTTTGCATCATGCATTGATTTAGGGTTTGAGATCAGTACCTGCTGAGGTTGTGATGACAATGGCGTACTCTTCGCCAAGCTTAACTTCAGTAAGGCCAACTGGTTTGGAATCAGCTTGATCTCGCGGAATGAATTCAAAATACCCGATATTAGGGATAGGAGCAAAAGTGACCCTCTCAGGGGGTAGGGAGGGGTTAACATTAACCCCAATCCACCCTTCGGAAGCGCCATAATCAGCACTAACTAAGGGCACCACCCCAGCATAATGCCTCAGCTTGCTCACATAAGGCTCCATGGTTCCAGTCATGATCCCATGGATATACCTAACATTTGGAAACAGCTCGGGAATCAAGCCGTTGAAATCGCTCAAACCTTGACACTTCTTGTAGACAAGATCAGCCAGTTCAGGGTTTGGTTGATCAAGCAATCTTGAAACTGCAGCCCTTATAGAAGGAACAGTTATCCTGCTGCTCAAGACTCCAGTCCTGATATCAGTGCAGAAATCTTCATAGAGTTGCTCGAAGTTGCGAAAAGCTTGGACTAAGCTATAAGCAAATGTGGAGGAGACAAACTGAACTTCCTCGCGGAAAAGGAGGCCACACAGAAGGTGGCAGTAGAGGGCCTGGTTGAAATCAGGCGCGAAGATGACCTCATCGGGGCTGCAGATTGGAGTACGCATAGCCTTCATTGTCTTGTTAAAGAGTGGATCTTTGAAAACATTTGTTGTAGCTGTTCCTGCATCCAAACCTCCCTTTGTCTTGAACTGCTTGCTGCCATAGATGAACTGCAAGCATTTCCCTTTTCCAATCGGAAATTCCCTGCAAGAATATGTTTTTTCAAATCATACAGCTTCACATGACTTAAAACAAGACTCATTTAGCAGATGAAATCCTTAAAAAAATCGTCTTTCATCAAACATCAGTGCAAGAAAAACTAAATCTTCACAGCAAAAACACGCACACGATGCAAGAAAGCGAGAATCTTGCTCCATTGAAAACTCAAATCCATATCCTGAATCTGTGCTAAAAAACTCAGATCCATACCCAAAATCTGTACTAAAAAACTCAACTTTTTCATCCTACATCAACAAAGTGGCCATAAAAGTGCAAAGAATCATCATTTAGTAGAAATCTTATATCCATACCATAAATCGGTAACTAAATCACACACACACACTGAAACTAAACAAGGTACAGCAAGAAAAATGAGAGCCTTGCCTGTTCCTATAGGCATAAGAAGTCTTGTATATCTGCACAGTCATCTCCACCAGGTCCTCATTGAAAGGCACAAACTTTGGCATCCCACGAGAAGTCCCCGAGCTGCAACATATAAACAAAACAAATACAGATCAATGAACAAATCAGAGAAAAAAAAATAAATCTAAATATATACCTCACAGACACTGCTTTGAAAGGCTTGGCAGCAAGAATAGGAGACTTATCACCATCAACAATCCTCTGAATGTATGGCTCCAAATCTTCATGAGTTGTAAGAGGCACACAAGCCTTGAAGGTCTCAGGATCAGTGTTTCCTCCAAGATCCCATTTCTGTAAATACTCCGTGCCACCGTTTAGGTCAAGAATCCTCTTCAGAGTCTCCCTCTGCACCCTCTCAGCATCCTTTGTCATCGCCTCGAATTCATCGATAACCTCAGATGGATCAATGGAAACTGGCATCTCTTCAACAAGCCCCATCATTGTATCCTTTCACAAATCAATAAACCACATATCAACCAACAATCATCAAAAAAAAAAATCAAAATCCCAAGAAAATGTTGTTTTGTGACAATGCAAAGCAGCCAATCTATAGAAAAATGATCACTTTTTCAGAGAAAACATACTGATTTCAATGTAAAATCCAGTCTACAAACTGTCTGAAGAACTATTTAGAAGGTGCTACAATTTAAGCATGAAGGGAAAGACAAAAATCAATATTTTAATTCAATGCATGATGCCATCATACACATAACAAAAAAAAACACACAATTGTGGTGAACTGTGAGAAAGTTTGCTCACAGAAGTTGTTTTTTGTCTGAGTTGAAGGTTTTCTATGAAAATGAATACAGTGTGTGTTTTACAGTGAAGAAAGTTTGCTAATGGTGATATTTTTCTGTGTATTTATAGCCTGAATTTCTGTTGGACTAATCAAAAGTTACTGTAAAAGATTGGACTAATCAAAAATTTAACCCACTTTAGAAAACATTGAAAGTTGTCCAAAAGTCAATGATAACATTAAATAATTAATCTTAGGAGAATTGGATTTCTTAAGTAAATTATATTATTATTATTTCATCTTCCAATTTTGAATGATTCTTTACTGTTTCATCATGCATTATTTGACCCTAAGAAAAGAAAAAAGTAATGAAATAATATAAAGGAAAGGGTGCAGATAGAATTACCTTAATTTTACAGTTAATATTTACTAAATTGATTCAATTCAAGATTTTCTATATTAAATATTAGATATTTTCCAACTACACATTTATGTAGTTTCATGATGTTAATCAAAACTAACATGAAATTTCTTTTATAAATAAACACGTAATAAAGATGTAATCAGTGACGAAGAATTGACTATTAATATAATACAGAAATGAAACCAAACAAATTAAAATGGGAAAATTTCAAGTTTCAACCACTTATTTCATAACATACTCCAGAAACAATCTTTCTTTCAGTAAAATTGTAGGAAAAATCCCGGTCTACGTTTTGAATTTTCACCCTCTATCCTCCCAACTCCCAACTAAATTTATCCGGTTGACTTTTTAAAATAAAACCGATCCAATTTTAATTATGAATATCTTTATTTATATATATTAAAATACTTTTATAAAGTTAATAAGTTAAAAATATATATGTAAGTCTAGTTTATTTCACCAGATTTAAATTAAATTTGAATTGAGAATAATGTTCCTCTTAATATTTATTATAAACGTCGAGAAACAGTAGTTTATGATTTTGACGTGTTATAAAATAAAACTTTTAAACAAATAAATTTACCTCTAAACTAGACAACGCTCTCTTGATTTTATCTTATCCAAATTGCTACAAAAATATAACGTAAATTCCGTAAAGAAGATAAGTTTTATCCTCTAAATAACTAAATAACGTATTACTAATGTTATTTTACTTTTCACACAATTTTTTATTCCAAAACAATATTTAGATTGATATAAATCCGATAATGTATTTTATTATTATAACATTCAAAACGTACAATATTTAGATCAAATCTTTTCATTTATAGATAATGTATTTTATTCCACTAAATTACATCTTTGTTGCATCATCTGCGCATCTATACTATACTTTAAAAGAAAATGGATTAGAATTTTCTAAAAATTTTGAATTATTTTTAGGATTAATGAGAAATTGACACATCAGCATCTTATTTTTCCTTTTACAAATATTATTATTTACTTTTAGTTAGACTAATAATCCTACCTTTAATTTCCACTTAATGATCATGCTTTGATTTTAAAAAAATGTTTTTTATAAATAAGAAATGGTTGAAAGAATTAAAAGTGACTTAATTCACCGTATTAAACATCTATAATATATTTTTAAAGATGATGAATTAAAATTTTCTAAAAATTTTGAATTATTTTTAGGATTAATGAGGAATTGACACATCAGCATCTTATTTCCCTTTTTACAAATATTATTATTTACTTTTAGTTATACTAATAATCCTACCTTTAACTTCCACTTAATGATCATGCATTGATTTTTTTAAAACGTTTATTTATAAAGAAGAAATGGTTGAAAGAGTTAAAAGTGGCTTAATTCACCATATTAAACATCTATTTAAATAGTCATTATCTATGTAGTATAGTATAGTACTCTTCAAAACAAAAGAAAACTTGATGATGTGTCTTTTTACAATTTTTTGAATCTATAGTACTTTTTTTTTGAAAATTTGAATCTATAGTACTCTTTAAAGTAAGATGATAAAAGTTGACGTGTCATTTTCTAAGTATTTTGAGTATTTTTTACAATCAACTACAATTTGACATGTGTCAACTCTTTTTGAAATTTTTTAAAACTTTTTGTTCCACTCCTTCTGAAAAACTGATACATTATTTATTTTAATAAACTGCTCCATAACAAATATGTTCTAATTACTCCAGTTACTCCTTAATAAATATGCTTTAAATCGTTTTCTGCTCCTCTTTCCCAAAATTTCTCCAGAATAAAGTGAAACATCTATATATTAAATTCCATATACTACAATTACTCCTTAATAAAGCTGCTACATTTATGGGCTCATATGTTTTCACAGCAAACCTTTCCAAATTCTCTACACCTTTTTCATTAGCACTCTCTCTATAAATTATGTTCACTAAATTCCGGTAAAACATCCATCGGGTATGTATGTCTTGCTTAAATTAGTGTGTTTGTTGTTTAGTATGTGAATGATTTACAAAATATCTCAAAATACTGAAAATATCTTTTTCTTCAAAATGTGATCCAGATGTTTCTGCGTGAAGACGAAGGTGTATCAATATTATTGATAAGAAAATATCTTCAAAATGAGGACGGAGTCTCCTTATTATTTCTTTTACGAGTTTTTATCATTTACTTTGCATGTTTAGTTGTTCCTTCTTCTCTTTTTCATTGTAATTATTTGTTCCATATTTAGCTCTTGGTTTTTTTGTTTACAGCAGTTATGGTTTTTTAAAACTACGAACGAAATTTTGTTATGTTTAAAATTAGTTAACAGTTTAAAAGGTAGGTTACATTTTTCTGGAATTCTTTTACCTTTTTGCTTCTCAATTTTCATATGTTTCCAATTTATGTTCTACGACACAGCTTTACTGCCAAGTTAATAAACATTCCGTTACTAATCATCAATTATTACAGATATTTTAACAAGTCATTTCAATTCAAGTTGATTAAACTTACCTCAATTTATTTTTCAATTAAAAAAGGTTAGCTGATTTTTCTTTCATTATCACCACACCATAATTGTCTCTTTATTATATTTATTACGACAAATCACATAATTAATCATATTCATCACCATAAATAGCTATAATTGTCTTTCATCCAGTAAAATGTATTAATTATCAATTTTGTTTGTATTAACATTCTCACATTGTGAACATTTTGAACATTTAGACCTATATCGGAAGAATTCAATCAATTTTATATAATGACATGATAAGTAATATATTTGGTATATTGGATATATATCATTAGTGAGGAATTAAAATGTCATGCACATTAGCATGTAATTTTTCATGAATTAAATTATTATTATTAATTAATTAATATATGCATATGATATTTTAAAATAAATATTTTAAAATAAATATTCGTGCATTGTCACGAGCATTTTACTAGTATGTATTAATGGTCAATCACTTCCTACACTGAAAAACACAGTCATTTTTCAAAAAAACCATTGCTTCTGTGAGTGGTAAGTTGAAACCATTTGCAATCATTTCTACATTCTTCACACAGTACACCAAAACTGTGTGTTTCTTGTTTTCTTGTTCATCGTTGAATTTGAATCTTGATCTTTGTTTTTTATCTATGCATGCTTACATTGTACAGTATGAATAGCATGATTTTTGCTTCTAGGGTTTTCTGAAAGTGCTCATTTTTTGTATAAATTGGCTGTTTTTTTGCTGATAGACTGAGATTAGTGAAAGAAGGGATGAATGAGGAGATGCCAACTTCTTTCGATACTTAGGGCATGTTTAATACGCCTGAACTGATCTAAACTGAATCGAATGGATATTGTAACCAAATCAAATGGAAATCTCTATCTAATGGTAGAAAAGCAGAAATTCAAGAACAGATAATAGAACTGAATTGAACTATACTTAACTGAATTTAACTACGTTTAACTGAAATGAACTGAGTTGAACTACACTTAACTAAAATGAAACTGAATTTTCAATAAACTTAAAATCGAATTATTATATTTTCGGGGAACTGAATTGAAATAAATTACAATTTCTCTGAATTGGATTGAACTGGACTGAATCATGAACATATTTTATTTAAATTTTAATTACAGTATAATGCACTGAACTGAAAAATATTGAACTGAACTGAACCGAATTGAACTGAACTGAAAAATACTGAAGTAAAATGAAAAATGTTGAACTGAACTGAATATTTGAACTTAAAGTATATAGATAAATTGTACTAAACATGCCATTGTTGTTGAATTTGTTAATTTCGAGTATAAATTAGAAATATTAAAAGTAGTTTCATTTAATAAATTAAAACAAAATATATTGAATAAACATTTGTTCACAAGTAATTTCATTTGATAAATCAAAACAAAAGTATTTCATTGACATTTTTCAATTGTAGAAAAATTTATGAGAAAGTCTCCTGAAAGTCCAACTTTCCTGACTTTCCATAAGAGTCTTTATACGTTTTAACTTATATAGTGTACCTTTTAATTTGAACTGTAAAATTTGTTATATGAATTTTATTAATGTTTTAATGTAAATTCATGAATTTTTGCATTAAAACATGTTTTACTATATGTTCACTTTGATACTATCAATGTTTTAGCACAAAATAGTATCACTCGACCTTAAATATATAGTGGTAGTTCCATAACACTTAGGAAAGTCGGACATTCTAGAGACTTTGCAAAAATTTATTTAAAATTAATTTAGTGAAAACATGGAATTTTTTTTGAAGTCTGTTGAAATCTACTGAACCCAGCTGAAACCCGCTGAAGCCGCTGAACTCTGCTGAAATCCGCTGAAATCAGCTTAACTTAACTGAAATGTGCAGAATTTAAGCTGAACTTGACATGACCATATTTACCGGAAGAACAACTCATCTACTTTCATTTATGAATAATTTCATATTACACCACTAATCACATCTTTATAAGGTCATCTACACATACAGAATAGTCAAAATTCTCAATATTTCGGTGAATTCTATAAAATCTCCAAAATATTGAGGTCCTTTGAGTATGCATTCATATGATGATGGGACAATGATCTAAAGATTAGAATGTGAATTCTAACACTCTTGAACACCATGATAATAGTAAAAGGTAAATAAATGAAACTTTCAGATTTATTAAAAGAACAACTTTCAGATTTATTACAGCACAGCAGACATCTCACATAAATGACACTAACACAAACAATCTGTTGTTCTTCAAGTTCTTCTCAATCCTTCATAAATCCCCAGAAAAGAAACACTAATATGCAGTGCTAAAATAGCTTTTGACAACGTTGTCATGCAGAATCCTCAGAACTGAGGTATTAGCAGCACCAACAAACCTAGGAGTCTTGAACTGGCTCACAGCAGCCCCTAATCCCACAAAATGGTCCAAGATCTTATGAAAAGCTCCCCTCTTCAGAACCCTAATCTCGAGGGGACCGATGGACTTAACTTTCCTCGAACTCATGTAGCCGGCATCCTTAAACGCCATGTCCAAACAGTTGGAGCATTCTTGAAGAATCTCATTGCTTGCTTCTCCACTTATCTCCCAGAATATCACATAGTGTCCTGGCTCGGACGAGGAATCTATCGCGCTTGTGAAGTCGAGGACTTCTAGGTTTTCCCTTGCAAGAACCTTGGCAGCTGCTTCTACAGACAGCTGGAGATCTTTCTCAGTGTTCTTGTCTATGTTTATTGTCAGAAGGAGGCTTCTCCTGCAGATGAACTGCAGCTGTGGGGTGCAGTTGTAGAAACCTTGAACCTTAACCACATCACCTAGCCGGTATCGATACAGCCCTGAAAAGGTTTCCATCCAATGTCAGAATCAGTCAGATCATATGACAAAACAAAAACAACCTTAAACATGTTATAATGCAAAAAATTTTAAAAAATTAAGTAGCAAAATATACCGTTCAGATTAAAAGTTACACTGTATAAGTCAAAACGTATAAAAAGTCGGGAGTTCAGGAGATGTGTCAGAATCAGTCAGATCACATGACAAAACAAATGATACAACCTTAAACAACATAGTACCTGCAAAGCTTGTGAGGATGATTTCATACTCCTCACCAACCTTAACCTCAGTAAGGCCAACTGTCTTAGGATCAGCAGAGCCTTGATTGAGAGGGATGAACTCGAAAAACCCGATATCAGGGATGACAGCAAAAGTGACCCTCTCGGGGGGTAGGTCGGGGTTGACATTAACCCCGATCCACCCTTCCGTGGCGCCGTAATCAGAGCTAACTAAGGGCACCTCCCCAGCATAATGCCTCAGCTTGCTCACATAAGGCTCCATTGATCCAGTCATGACCCCGTAAATATACCGAGCATTTGGAAACAGCGCGGGGATCAACCCGTAAAAGTTGTCCAAACCTCGGCACTTGTTATACACAAGATCTGCCAGCTCAGGGTCTGGTTGACGAATCGATCTTGAAACTGCAGCCCTTATAGAAGGGACGGTTATCCGGCTGCTGAGGAGTCCGGTCCTGATATTGGTGCAGAGATGTTCGTAGATTTCCTCGAAGGTGCGGAAGGCTTGGACGATGCTGTGAGCGAATGTGGAGGAGACGAGCTGGACTTGGTCGCGGAAAAGGAGGCCGCACAGAAGGTGGCAGTAGAGGGCCTGGTGGAAGTCGGGCCCGAAGATAACCTCGTCCGGGCTGCAGATCGGAGTCTGCATGGCCTGCATTGTCTTGTTGAAGAGCGGGCTTCGGTATACGTTGGTTGTGGCTGTTCCGGCGTCTAAGCCTCCCTTTGTCTTGAACTGCTTGCTGCCGTAGATGAACTGCAAGCATTTCCCTTTTCCAATCGGGAATTCCCTGCAAGATTATGTAATGAAATTCATCATCATCATCATCCTCGTACATATATCCACTAGAGTATGAAAATTCATCATCAAACTCGTACATACAACAAAGCGGTATGATCAATGAGAAAACTTCAATGAAAAGAAACCAACGCTTTGAAGAAAACTCAAGTTCATAATCATCCTCGTACACCCTCGTACATCAATAAGAAAACTAAAAAAACATAATCATCCTCGTACATCAAATAATTAGAAAGCTTCAATTAAAAGAGTCAATCATTTTGCAGAAAACTCAGATTCATACAGATTGAACATGAAACCTTAAAGAGAACAAAAAGAGAGGCTTGCCTGTTCCTGAATGCATAAGAGGTCTTGTAGATCTGCATAGTGATCTCCACCAGTTCATCATTAAAAGGCACAAACTTCGGCATCCCACGAGTAGTACCCGAGCTGCAAAAACCAGACCAGAATCAATCATAAGACATCGGAATTTCCAAACATGAATCAATCCAAGTTCCTACAAACTAACTTCAAGGAGATGGTTTTGAAAGGCTTCCCTGTAAGAACAGGTGAATCATCGCCATCAACAATCCTCTGAATGTATGGCTCCAAATCCTCATGGCTTGCAAGAGGCACACAAGCCTTGAAGGACTCAGCATCAGTCTTTCCTCCAAGATCCCATTTTCGTAAATACTCCGCGCCACCGTTTAGGACAAGAATCCTCTGCAGAGTCTCCCTCTGCACCCTCTCAGCATCCTTAGTCATATCCTCGAATTCATCGATAACCTCAGCTGGATCGAAAGAATCAGTCATCCCCATGGTTCTCTCCTTTCACTAATCTCAGTCTGTCAGCAAAAAAAGCAGCCAAATTATACAAAAAATGACCACTTTCAGAAAACCCTAGAAGAAAAAAACATGCTTTTTAGACTGTAAAATGTAAGCATAGATTCAAATTCAATGATGAACAAGAAAACAAGAAACACACAGTTTTGGTGAACTGTGTGAAGAATAGAAATGATAGCAATTGTTTCACTCACAGAAGTAATAGTTTTTGGAGCTGTGTCTGAGTTCGATTTTGTTTGCATTTTATGTGAATGGTTAATCGTTTGTATTTGTAGAGGGAAAAATCCCGGTCTACGTTTGAATTTTCATACTCTCCAATTGACTTTTCAAAATAAAAATGATCCAATTTTAATTATGAATAATTTTAGTTGTTTGTGGATAAAAAATTGAGTGGAGGGTACAAATATCTTATCTTCTTTATCAAATGAAACATTTATAATTAATTTAAATAGCGGAAAAATTTAAGCTCTTACTTCTATTTTATTTATCAATTTTGATTTATGTATTATCATGATATTATAGTTCATAAAGTATGGACAAAATTTGAGCTAATATGTGATAGTTGTGGTATATTATGTGAATAAAATTAATTAGTGGAGGATAAAAATATTATTGGTACGTTATTGAGAGGGTAATTCTTATCTTCTTTGCCAATTTCTTTTGAGGAAATTTTTTTTTCATTTCAAATTACTGAAAACTTCTAAAAAAATATGGTTTAAAATACATTCAAAAATTTAACATAACTTATGTGAATCATTGCATATAAACTACTCAATTAGCACAAATTGATTCAAAAAATTTCAATTCAATTCAGTATTTTATTATTATTTTTAGTTCAATTCAAAATTCCGGTTTACATTTGAATTTTCATACTCTCCCGTCGTCCCAACTAAATTTATTCAATTGACTTTTCAAAATAAAACTGATCCAATTTTAATTATGAATAATTTTAGTTGTTTGTGAATAAAAGATTGAGTGGAGGGTACAAATATCTTATCTTCTTTATCAAATGAAACATTTATAATTAATTTAAATAGCGGAAAATTTTAAGCTCTTACTTTTATGTTTATTTATCAATTTTTTATATGTGTTATAATGATATTATAATTCATTATCTTATCTTCTTTATCAAATGAAACATTTATAATTAATTTAAATAGCTGAAAATTTTATGCTCTTACTTTTATGTTTATTTATCAATTTTGTTATGTGTTATAAGGATATTATAATTCATAAAGCATGGACAAAATTTGAGCTAATATGTGATAGTTGTGTTATATTATGTGAATAAAAAATTAAGTAGAGGATAAAAATATTATTGGTACGTTATTGAGAGGGTAAATCTTATCTTCTTTGCCGATTTTTTTTTGAGGGTAAAATTCCTTTCACTTCAAATTACTGGAAACTTCCAAAAAAATATTGTTTAAAATACATTCAAAAATTTAACATAAGTTATGTGAATCATTGCATATAAACTACTCAAATTAGCACATATTGATTCAAAAAATTTCAATTCAATTCAATATTTTATTGATATTTTTAGTTCAATTCAAAATCCCGGTTTACGTTTGAATTTTCATACTCCCCCGTCGTCCCAACTAAATTTATTCAATTGACTTTTCAAAATAAAACTGATCCGATTTTAATTATGAATATTTTTAGTTGTATGTGAATAAAAAATTGAGTGGAGGGTACAAATATATTATTATAAATTATTGGTGGGATAAATCTTATCTTCTTTATCAAATGAAAATTTATAATTAATTTAAATAGCGGAAAAATTTTAAGCTCTTACTTCTATTTTATTTATCAATTTTGTTTCATGTATTACTAGTATGGTTCAAAGGCGCGTTGCGCGGTTTTTTTAAGTAATACTTATACTAAAACTTATGTCTTGAGCCTAAATAAAACTAGCATTTCATGGTCAGATGGCTTTACTGCACTTTTCTTTGTTAAGGCTTGGGATATTATATGCTTAGATTTTTTAGAGGCATCAAATCATTTTTTATCAAGGTCTAATATTGATAAGGGTATATCTAGCAATTGGATAACTATTATCCATAAAAAAGAAATCCATGTCAGTTTTAATGATTACAGACCAATTAGTCTTTCCAATGTCACAAATAATTTTTTTTCAAAAATTCTTATGGAAAGACTAAAACCATTGATGCCAAAATTAATTTCTTATCATCAGTCTGCTTTTCTAAAAAATAGAGACATTTCAGACAGTGTCATCTATCTAAAAGAGATGTTCATATTTTTGAATAGAAAACAAAGGGACCCTAACTGTATCTTGAAGCTAGATCTGATGAAGGCTTTTGATAGGGTCAGTTGGGATTTCCTCAAAAAATCCTCCACAAATTTGGTTTTTCAGGCAGGTTCATAAATTGCATCCTAAAAAATTTGTCTAATGCTTGGTTCTCTAATTTAATTAATGGGAAGCCAGTTGGCTATTTTCATGCCTCTAGAGGCATAAAGCAGGGTGACCCTCTTTCACCATTTCTTTTTGACATATTTTCAGAAGTTTTTACTAGGAGTATTGCTTATGTTTTTCACTCTGAAAATATGGAATATTATTCAATGCCCAGGAACTCTATGCCTATTTCCCATTTGAGCTATGCAGATGATGCTGTGATTTTTCTAAAGGCATCAAAATTGAATCTCATAAAAATGAATGCTTTCCTAGTCAAGTTTGAGGAAACTACAGGTCAAAAGATCAATTTTGAAAAGAGTGAGTTTTTTCTGAGTTGCACTGAAACTGCAACCAAGCTTAGACAAGTTAAAAATATTTTAGGGATGAATAAAGGTTGCATGCCTGTAAAATATTTGGGAGTACAAATTTTCAATGGAAAAATCCTTAATCTGCATTTTCAGCCTATCTTGGAGATGATAGATAGGAGATTATCCAATTGGAAAATTTTATGGCTTTCTGCAGGTGGAAAACTAACTCTCATTCAGTCATGCTTGTCCTCCTTGCCTCAACATATTTGGGCAGTTACGGAACCCGCTAAACAGATCATCAAGAAGATTGAAAGAAAATTGGCCATCTTTTTCTGGGGAGCACTAAATCCAGAACTAAGAAATCATGGAGAAAGTGGAGGGCTCTATGTTTTCCAGTTGCTCAGAATGGACTCGGTATTAGAGATCTTTTTGCAACCATTAAAGCATATGCATGTAAACTCTGGTGAAAGTACCAAATTGGAGAAGCCCCCTGGACCACCTTTATTGCCTCTCTACCTCCATCCACAAGATCATCCCAAAATTGGAGAAGAATCTGCAAAATTAACCTTGTAGCTGAGGCAAATCCCAGAGTAATTCATGGCTTTGGTGATTGCAATTTTTGAACTGCAAACTGGACTGACTTTGGGCCTCTTGTTGACATTTTCAACCCTGGAAATGACCAGTATCTGAGCTTTACAGTGAAGAAGTTCATTGCCAACAAGTTTACTTATCTGCCTCTTCTTTCACTGGTTTTCCCTCCCAACATTATTCAAGTCCTAAAGGCTGCAATACATCCTCTCAGACAGGACAGACTCATATGGAAGCCTGATCTCCATGGCAATTTCAGTATCAAGAGTGCCTACTCTATTTTATCCAACAGGCTCAGAAGTTTCCAGCTCTAACAAAGATATGGAGGCCAGGTATCCCTAAACAAATTTCCGTGTTCTCATGGAAATTATTAAATTGTCTCCTTCATTTTGATGATATCTTGAGTCAGTTTGGGTTTCAATTGGCTTCTAAATGCCCATTGTGCTACCATACAAACTCCATACATCATTTTTTCTCTACATGTGCAACTGCTGCGCACCTTTGGAAATATATGCATCACATCTGTGGTTCATTATATTTTAATGTAGAGAATTTGTGGGATAGATTAGCAACTCTCTGGTCCTTTGTTGGTCTGTCCAAACCTCACACAAGATTGAATCATACTGCTCCCTCCTTTGTAGTCTGGATTCTATGGAAATGCAGAAATAAAATGATCTTTGAGGGACTGACCCCAAACCTTAAGTTGATGGAGAAGGAACTTCAGCAGCTGATATATTATTCACTACTTATCAGTCCAGTTCACTGCACTAGACCCATTGATGATAATCTGATGTCTCAGCCCTGTATCCCACCTATCTATATCCCCCCAAAACCCAACATTCTAGCAGTCAGATGGTCCAGACCTAGTCTTGGAGTTAAAATTAATGTTGATGCTGCATGGTTTCAGAACATGACTGGTATTGGTTTATTTGCTAGGGGATCAGATGGTGAATTTATTGGGGCAAAAGGATTTTATACTGCTTCTATTTCCTCTCTTCAAGCAGAAATGCTGGCTATTGAGTGTGGAATTCAGTATGGACTTGCTTAGGGATCTAGCTATCTCTGTGTGGAGTATGACTGCAACAATGCTGTTCAAATGATCTCACATTACTCTTCTGCTCATTGGAAGTTATACTCACTCTCACATAGCATTAAGGAACTGCTAGGTACAAACTCAGTGAAACATATCTTCAGGGAGGCCAACCAACCAGCAGACTTCCTTGCAAAGCACACCTTAAAACTCAAGGCAGAGGCAACCTATGACTGGCTTTCTCTTCCAACTGAAATACAAGGACTCATCAACCTTGATGCATGGGAGATTCCAACACTCAGAGTTCCCCTCTCTACTGCTCAAACCTGATCAAGGCTCTCTGTATACAGCTAGGCTTAGTTACTAATCTTTTCTTTTAGCCTCATCTAGTCATTTTTCTACTAAGTAGGTGGCCGCTTGGTGTTTTGCATGCAATTCGCCTATAGGCTCTCTACTTGTTTTGAGAATTTTTACTGGAAGGTTGCTTCTCTTGTTAGCTAGGCATAGTTTACTTTCTTAGCTCAGTCTCTATTTTTGGAGCATTTTTTATGCTTAGGCCTACATTGGGTAACAAAATTGTATGGTACTTTTGACCACTTTTGTGGTTATTTGATTGGTTAGGGAAGCCAATAAATTTTCCCCCATCTAAGGATGGTTTCATTAGTAACTTATGCTTTTAAAAAAGAGAATAACATTCGTCCGGATGATCCTGATATAGGCTTTATCAGGCACCAATAAGATAATGACACGTGTACAATTGTAATGTTTTAATTGGTTAAGATATTTTTAGTAAAATTCTAAAACCCTAATTTAGAATGCATAAACCCGTCTGGGTAATGATTGAACACGTGGCCCAATCATAAATTAGTTAAAGATGATGTGTCGTTATTTAATTGGTGCCTGATATTGCCAATATCAGGATGATCCTGATATATATTAAACTGTTTTAAAAAAGGTAATACTTATGCGTAATTCAATACATTCTAAATGCTAAATTATTAGTATTAGAAGATTATAAACCACTTAAACTGACGCTCTTGGCGAAATTCAGATTTTGGCAATATTTCTCCATATTTGTGCTGATGGAGACCGAGATCAAAGTAACAAAATAGTAAATTTAACCACAAAATATCAAAAACAATTAAATAATAATCTCTCCGATTTCTCAATAATTATTAATTTATAATAAATACTCATATTTGAGTTCAGTTCAATTATAATCTAATAAACCAAATCATAATAGAAATATAAAAGGGAAGAAATTATTTATATATTAGAAATTAAAAATTGATTAGGATTTAAATTTGTATTTAATATGTTAATATTTTACCCAAAAATTAGGTGGACGAAATACTTTTACAAAGGAGGAAGGAATATATTCGAAATTGATTAGGAATCATGTTTGTATAAAAAATGCTAAAAGTTTACTTAAAAATAGCAAATTAAATTTTGGACAAAAAAAAGTGAGAATAACTTTTTAGGATTATAAAATAGGGATAATGATATTATAATTCATAAAGCATGGACAAAATTTGAGTTAATATGTGATAGGTGTGATATATTATTCCTAAAGGGAACTAGAAGAGTTATTGCTCCGGTCAATAAATAAATTAATAAAAATATTAAACTACGTAGTTTTGATGAAAACCACCACATAACCACCGCAAGTTCACCATATTCCGGCGCCTACCATTTTTATATATTCTTTTTTTTGTTTCTTTTAATTAAAAGAGTTTTGATGGAAATTAAATATATACATCCATTTTTAAACTTTATTAAATTATTTGATTGGATATTTTAGGATCCTCATCGCAGTAATCAATATTCTGTTATAATTCCTAAAATTTATTACTAAATTTAAAAAAATTAATATGATGTACCAAATTATAAAATGTGAAAGTATCATTATTCTTTTGTGTATCACTAACCAAATATAAATTATCTTAAAATATCAAAAAATCATTACTAACCTAAAAGTATTAATAAGATGCGCCAAATTATAAATAGAAACTTATATCTCATAATCACTGTTTTTATAAAACTAATCAAATATACATTGTTAAAAAATCCAAGATTCATTAGTAACTTAAAAATACTAATTTGATGTACCAAATTATAAATGGACGATTACCTCTTTGAAAAAATATAACAATTTACTATTGCTCTTATTTTTATAAACAAATACTTAAAAGAGGTAACAATAGTAACACGTGGAAAAACGTCTAACGATAACACATACTTATGGATCATTCACTATCGAAAAACATATACTCATTAAATCAAAATCTCTTACAAATTTATTTGTTTTCTATTATGAAACTAAAACTTATAAGTTATGCATTACATGCTATTATTTTACACGATTCTTTGTGTGGTACAATTTTGGTATGTTAAACTTATATTTTCAATAGCTTAACTTCTACGCTATGTGAAGATAGAGAAAAATAGTTTGATCAATTACATTTACTCTTATGCAAATATTATCTAATTCAAGATTTAATTTAATATTTACAAGTGTTTCAAATTGCACAAGCAGATTTTCAAGTATTAATATGTATATAGAAACCGTGTATTATTAAAAATTTTGCTTGATTTTGTATTTTGAACATATTATTAAAAATTAACTAAAATGTTTTGAAATAAAATCAACTAAATTAATTTCATGCAAGATAAAAATTCAATCCGATTAAATCTACTATTCAAGTTCATACCTAAAATTTAATTTACACTTTGTGCCAAATTAAATTCTTTTAAAAGTGTTCATAATATACCGCACAACGTGCGGTACAACAAACTAGTTTATGTGAATAAAAATTAAGTGGAGGATAAAAATATTATCGGTAGGTTATTGAGAGGGTAAATCGTATCTTCTTTGCCGATTTTGTTTTAGGGAATAAATATGTCATTTCAAATTACTGGAAACTTCTAAAAATATTGTTTACAATACATTTAAAAATTTAACATAACTTATGTGAAATCATTGCATATAAACTACTCAATTAGCACAAATTGATTCAAGATTTTTCAATTCAGTTTAGTATTTTATATTTTTTCAGTTCAATTGAATATTTTGTATTTTTTTAGTTCAATATAGCGAGAAATAAGCTCCTACAACAGGTTCTTACCTTAACTTATGTTAAATTATGAATAGAACTTAAATCATAACATATATAAAGTTTTACTTGTAATTCTTATTGGGAGCAGTGCAAAACATTTTATCAAACATGTATCAAATGGTTTCTAAATATTTCATAGATTAATTTGGTAAAGAAGATAAGATTTGTACTCTAAATATTTCATAGATTAATTTGGTAAAGAAGATAAGATTTGTACTCTAAATATTTCATAGATTTTGATAATATGTTTGCTCTCCACTCAATTTTATATTTTAAATAATATGTCATCCAACAGTCATATGTTGACTCAAATTTTATTCACGAGTTATAAAATAAAACTTTTAAACAAACAAAATATATCTCTAAACTAGACAACACTCTCTTGATCTTATCTTATCCAAATTGCTATAAAAATATAACATAAAATTTCGTGAAGAATATAAGTTTTATCCTCTAAATAACGTATTAATAATGTTATTTTACTTTCCACTCAATTTTTTATTCCAAAACATTATTTAGATTGATATAAATCTGATAATGTATTTTATTATTATAACATTCAAAACGTACAATATTTAGACCAAACTTTTTAATTTTAAGATAATATATTTTATACCACTAGATTACATCTTTATTGCATCATCTAGGCATAAAAGAATGGTCAATCACTTCCTTCACTGAAAAACACACACAGTCATTTTCAAAAACCATTGCTTCTGTGAGTGGTAAGTTGAAACCATTTGCTATCATTTCTACATTCTTCACACAGTACACCAAAACTGCGTGTTTCTTGAATTTGAATCTTGATTGTTTGTTTTTCATCTGTACTTACGTTGTACATTGTAAATACCATGATTTTGCTTCTAGGGTTTTCTGAAAGTGCTCACCTTTTTGTATAAATTGGCTGTTTTTTTGCTGATAGACTGAAATTAGTGAAAGGAGAGAACTATGCCGGCTTCTTTCGATCCAGACGAGGTTATCGAGGATTTCGAGGATATGACTAAGGATGCTGAGAGGGCACAGAGGGAGACTCTGAAGAGGATTCTTGTCCTAAACGGCGGCGCGGAGTATCTGAAAAAATGGGGTCTTGGAGGAAAGACTGATGCTGAGAGCTTCAAGGCGTGTGTGCCTATTGCAACTCATGAGGATCTGGAGCCATACATTCAGAGGATTGTTGATGGCGATGATTCACCTGTTCTTACAGGGAAGCCTTTCAAAACCATCTCCTTGAGGTTAGTTTGTAGGAATTTGGATTGATTCATGTTTGGAAATTCCGATGTCTTATGATTGATTCTGGTCTGGTTTTTGCAGCTCGGGTACTACTCGTGGGATGCCGAAGTTTGTGCCTTTTAATGATGAACTGGTGGAGATCACTATGCAGGTCTACAAGACCTCTTATGCCTTCAGGAACAGGCAAGCCTCTCTTTTTGTTTTCTTTAAGGTTCATGTTCAATATCCTGTATGAATCTGAGTTTTCTGCAAAATGATTGACTCTTTCAATTGAAGTTTTCTTATTGTTGTACGAGGATGTACGAGGATGATTATGAAAGTTTTCTTCAAAATGTTGGGCTCTTTTCATTGAAGTTTTCTCATTGATCATTACCACTTTTGTTTATTGTTTTGTTTTGTCATATGAATCTGGGTTTTCTGCAAAATGATTGACTCTTTTAAATTGAAGTTTTCTTATTTGATGTACGAGGATGTACGAGGATGATTGATGAATTTTAGTACATTCTTTAAGGTTCATGTTCAATCTCTTTGGTTTTTCGCGCTATATATCGTGATTTTGTTACTGTTATCATGGTATGAATCTGAGTTTTCTGCAAAATGAATGACTCTTTTAATTGAAGCTTTCCTATCGATGTACGAGGATGTACGAGGATGATTTGTGAATTTTCATACTCTTTGTTGGATGTACGAGGATGATTTATTGAATCATGCCACTTTGTTGTACGTATGTACGAGGATGATGATGAATTTTCATATTCTAGTGGATATATATATGTACGAGGATGATGATCGATGATGAATTTCATTACATAATCTTGCAGGGAATTCCCGATTGGAGAAGGGAAATGCTTGCAGTTCATCTACGGCAGCAAGCAGTTCAAAACAAAGGGAGGCTTAGACGCAGGAACAGCCACAACCAATGTGTACCGAAGCCCGCTCTTCAACAAGACAATGCAGGCTATGCAGACTCCAATCTGCAGCCCGGACGAGGTTATCTTCGGGCCCGACTTCCACCAGTCCCTCTACTGCCACCTTCTGTGTGGCCTCCTTTTCCGCGACCAAGTCCAGCTCGTCTCCTCCACATTCGCTCACAGCATCGTCCAAGCCTTCCGCACCTTCGAGGAAATCTACGAACATCTCTGCACCGATATCAGGACCGGAGTCCTCAGCAGCCGGATAACCGTCCCTTCTATAAGGGCTGCAGTTTCAAGATCGATTCGTCAACCAAACCCTGAGCTGGCGGATCTTGTGTATAACAAGTGCCGAGGTTTGGACAACTTTTACGGGTTGATCCCCGCGCTGTTTCCGAATGCTCGGTATATTTACGGGGTCATGACTGGATCCATGGAGCCTTATGTGAGCAAGCTGAGGCATTATGCTGGGGGGGTGCCCTTAGTTAGCTCTGATTACGGCGCCACGGAAGGGTGGATCGGGGTTAATGTTAACCCCGCCCTACCCCCCGAGAGGGTCACTTTTGCTGTCATCCCTGATATCGGGTTTTTCGAGTTCATCCCTCTCAGGCAAGGCTCTGCTGATCCTAAGACAGTTGGCCTCACTGAGGTTAAGGTTGGTGAGGAGTATGAAATCATCCTCACAAGCTTTGCAGGTACTATGTTGTTTAAGGTTGTATATTATTGTTTTGTCGTATGATCCTGACTGATTCTGACATTGGATGGAAACATTTGCAGGGCTGTATCGATACCGGCTAGGTGATGTGGTTAAGGTCCAAGGTTTCTACAACTGCACCCCACAGCTGCAGTTCATCTACAGGAGAAGCCTCCTTCTGACAATAAACATAGACAAGAACACTGAGAAAGATCTCCAGCTGTCTGTAGAAGCAGCATCCAAGGTTCTGGCAAGGGAAAACCTAGAAGTCCTCGACTTCACAAGCGCGATAGATTCCTCGTCTGAGCCAGGACACTATGTGGTATTCTGGGAGATAAGTGGAGAGGCAAGCAATGAGGTTCTTCAAGAATGCTCCAACTGTTTGGACATGGCGTTTAAGGATGCCGGTTACATGAGTTCGAGGAAAGTTAAGTCCATCGGTCCCCTCGAGATTAGGGTTTTGAAGAGGGGAGCTTTTCATAAGATCTTGGACCATTTTGTGGGATTAGGGGCTGCTGTGAGCCAGTTCAAGACTCCTAGGTTTGTCGGTGTTGCGAATACCTCAGTTTTGCAGATTCTGCATGACAACGTTGTCAAGAGCTACTTTAGCACTGCATATTAGGGTTTCTTTTCTGGGGATTTATGAAGGATTTGAGATGAACATGAAATAAGTTGTTGAAACTTGAAATGTTCCCTTCTTTGTTAGGTTTCATTTCTCTTTCTATTTACTTATTGAGTTGCATTATTATTTCGAGTTTTTTAAAGTGGTCTCTTACCTTTGAATTGATGTTGATTTTGTAAGCGAAAAATAAAGATGTTATATAATTCAATACTTCTAAAGATCTGGTAAAATAAATATTTCTAAAAATGATAAATTATGATTCAAAAATGTTAATGCCTTTTATTAGTTAATAGTAACTTGTATAGACTCAAAGTATAAAATACTATTCAAGTACCACATTTTGAGTCCATGTGTAAAATTTAGTATATAGCACATGAAATAAAATTGGGTTACAAAACAGAAATAAAATAAAAAAAATGTCTCTAAATTAGATTAGTGAAAGTATATTTTGTCAAACAATATATAAATGATTTGTAAACATATCATAAATTCTTCAGTAAGAAATAATATTTGCTATTTCAAGAACGGAATATTAATAATCTTACTTTTCACTCAACTTTTATTTACATAAAATATACAACCAACTATCGCATGTTAACTCAAGTTTTGTCAGATTATAATATCATGAAAAGTATAAAGTAAAAAACATTTCTAAATGAGAGTAGTGAAAAATATTTACTCAAATGGTTTTAAATATATTACAAACTTAGTGAAGAAGATAAGATTTGCCCTTTCAAGAATATAGAAGTGGTCATGGATATTTATACCCCACTCAATTTTACACATAAAACACCACTCAACTACCACATATTGATTTAAGTTTTGTTCATAATATCATTACAAGTATAACGTAAAAAAAACTCCTTAAATTAGTGAAGAATATTTTATCAAATGTTTGTAAATATATCATAAATTCAATTATGAAGATAAGAGTTGCACTTTGAAGAATGTAGTCACTATTTTTACTCGCCACTCAATTTTTTATTCGCATAAAAATGCCACCCAACTACCACATATTGACTCAAGTTTTATCCACAAGTTATAAATATCACTAAGAGTATAACGTAATAAAAGTCTCTAAATAAAAGTAATTAAGAACATTTTGTCAAAGACATTTTTCAAATAGTTTGTAAATACATCATAATTTCAATGAATAAGATAAGGACTTTAGCTTTCAATAACGTAGTCATTTATATTTTTACTCACGCTCAATTTTTTATTCACGTAAAATACTACCCAATTACCACATACATACTCAAGTTTTGTCCACGAATGATAATATCATTAAAAGTATAACGTAATAAAATGTCTCTAAATGAGAATATTGATGAATATTGTGCCGAATAATAGAACATTTTGAAAAGACCAAATCAAACATTCAAATAACAGAACCAATAAAAATTACTGCCATTTATTTTGTATAAATTGAAAAAGCATATATCGATCTAAAACAATAATATAAGGAGCTCTGATTAGTAAGTAGGTTGAGAAAATATGAAAAATTATAAAAAAATAAAAAAGTCGATGTGTGGAGAATCTCACACTTATTGAATAACATAAATATAATAAATTAGTCAATAATTGATTCTCCACGAGTAGAGAAGATAAAGAGTATATTAAGGGGGTTTTGATATGAATTTTAAGATTGATTGATTTATGAAGTGTAACATTGCTATCTTTTTGTCTTTATATTTGAGCTAGGTTTTTATGTTATATTTCTAATTATATTTTATTTTTGTATGTAGAGTAGCATGCAACTTTTATGGGTCCTAATGATATTATTAGATGCAAATATATTTTTTAGAAAAAAGTGCTATTGTACCCCTAAATGTTTAAGTAAGTGCTTATGTACCCCTATGTTTTTCAAAAGTGCCACTATACCCTCAAATCTATAATTTGGACAGAATTTTCTTTTGTCAAATGTAAAATGTCCAAAATACTCTCACTATTATTTAATGGTAAAAAAAATTCTATGACGAAAATTACCCAACCAATTCTGTTACTTCATCGGAATGAACGGGTTGAACCCGAGGGGACCAAAACCACCGTGCCTAGAAATTAGTGTGAGTCGGGGGACCGAAACCGCCACACCCAGTAATAATTTGCGTGACTAGCTCAAATTACCAAAGGAGATGATAGAGTTAGCGAGATTATGGTAAGTTCATCAGCGTTTTCAATTTGTTGAGTTTTTGGATATAAAAGTTAACTTTTTTCAATAACACCGTGCATTTATTCTGTAATTCAGTGATATCGATTTCTTCAATTTTTTTTAGTGCCCGTGGAGTTTTGGATCTGGGAAAAAAATAACCCAATAAGTGAGGGTAAATTTGTCTTTTAGTTCAAAATACTGTTGAAAAATTGGTTTTAGAGGTACACTTCTTTATTCAATGTAATTATAGGGGTACATCAGCACTTTTGAATTACTCGGGGGTACATTGGCACTTTCTTATAAACATAGGGGTACCTCTGCTTTTAACCCTATTTTTTATCACAAAAAAAAGTTAGTTAAATTGAAAATTATACTATATTCAATAATAGAGAAATGGAAGTGAAGAAAGAAGGACAGCTTTCAACACTTATTTTATACATTGATGAAGGTCTTTATATGACAACCTTGACTATATAACATAGTACTCAATTAACAAGCTACTGCTAAACTTCCTTCTTCTTCAGTTCTTCATGTTCATCTCAAATCCTTCATAAATCCCAGAAAAAACACTAATATGCAGTGCTAAAATAGCTCTTGACAACGTTGTTATGTAGTATCTGCAGAACCGAGCTGTTAGCGGCGCCGACACACCTAGGAGTCTTGAACTGACTCACAGCAGCCCCTAATCCGACAAAATGGTCCAAGATCTTATGAAAAGCTCCCCTCTTCAGAATCCTAAGCTCGAGTGGACCGATGGACCCGACTTTCCTCGAACTCATGTACCCGGCATCCTTAAACGCCATGTCCAAACAGTTGGAGCATTCTTGCAGGATCTCATCGCTTGCATCCCCGCTAATCTCCCAGAATATTACATAGTGGCCTGGTTCAGACGAGGAATCTATCCCGCTCGTGAAGTCAACAACCTCGATCTTTTCCTCTGCAAGAACCTTAGCAGCCGCTTCTACAGACAGCTGGAGATCTTTCTCGGTGTTCTTGTCTATGTTTATTGTCAGAAGGAGGCTTCTCCTGCAGATGAACTGTAGCTCCGGCGTGCTGTTATGGAAACCTTGGACCTTAACCACATCACCTAGTCGGTATCGGTACAGCCCTACATAGGTTTGCATCAAATGTCAGATCATATGACAGAACAATAAATGCAGGGCTAAGGACAATGCACCCTAACAACAGAACAAACTTAGTACAGTACTACAACCTTAAGTCTAAGTCAAGATAATGAAATTATTACTTATTTAGCTGTCAACAACCTTTTAAGAAAAGTCTCAAGTCATTTTCACATCCCAGAATATTCAATGACCATCCTTAATCTCTAGAAGCTAACAATGTATTCACATTATGCATGCAAGAAATATTACCAGCAAGAAAGAAGTCATTTGTATTATAATAAGAACATGGAACATATGGATGGTCTGAAAATAGTACCTGCAAAGCTTGTGAGGATGACTTCATACTCATCGCCGACCTTAACTTCAGTAAGCCCAATGGGCTTAGGATCACCCGAGAAAGACGGGCCTTGGTTCAGAGGAATGAACTCAAAGTAGCCGATATCAGGGATGACAGCAAAAGTGACCCTCTCGGGGGGTAGGGCGGGGTTAACATTAACCCCCACCCACCCTTCGGAAGAGCCATAATCAGCACTAAGTAAGGGCACCTCCCCTGCATAATGCCTCAGTTTGTTCAAGTAGGGCTCCATCGATCCAGTCATGATACCATAGATATACCTAACATTTGGAAACAGCTCGGGAATCAAGCCGTAGAAGTTACTCAAGCCCTGGCACTTGCTGTAGATGAGGTCAGCCAGTTCGGGGTCGGGTTGACCAAGTAATCTCGACACAGATGTCCTGATGGAGGGAACAGATATCCGGCTGTTTAGGACTCCGGTTCTGATATCAGTGCAGAGATCTTCATACAGTTTCTCGAAGGAGCGAAAAGCATGGACAATGCTGTGAGCAAATGTGGAGGAGACAACCTGAACTTCCTCGCGAAAAAGGAGGCCACACAGAAGGTGGCAGTAGAGGGACTGGTGGAAGTCTGGCCCGAAGATCACTTCATCGGGGCTGCAGCATGGAGTTCGCATAGCCTGCATAGTGTTCTTGAAGAGCGGGTTTCTGTATACATTTGTTGTGGCTGTTCCTGCAGCCAAACCCCCCTTCGTTTTGAACTGCTTGCTGCCGTAGATGAACTGCAAGCATTTCCCCCCTTTGCCGATTGGAAATTCCCTGCAAGAATAAGGTTTTTCTTCGGTCACAAGAATCATACAGCAAGATACAGCTTCACACAACTAGAAAAGCTCCGATTTTTGCTTTGACAACAAAATTCAAGAATGAAATCGTAGCAAATTTATAAGCCATATATCCAACAAAGTGGTATGATCAACAAGAAAACTTCAATAAAAGAGTCTAATCCATACCATAACACTAACAAAATCATGATAGCACCGAAAAGCAAACAGATTTATCATGAATCTTGAAAAGGAAAAAGATAACTGCAAGAAAATGAGAGTTCTTGCCTGTTCCTAAAGGCGTACGAAGTCTTGTATATCTGCATTGTGTTCTCCACCAGGTCATCGTTGAAAGGCACAAACTTCGGCATCCCACGCGTAGTACCCGAGCTGCAACAAACAAACAAAGTAACAAAAACCACACTAAAATCAATCACAACAGACTGAAAATTTCCAAACATGAATCATTCTCAGAGTTTAAAAAACCGATTTTTCACAAACCTCAAAGAGATGGTTGTGAAAGGCTTCCCAGTAAGTATAGGTGAATCATCACCATCAACAATCCTCTGAATATATGGCTCCAAATCCTCATGAGTTGCAAGAGGCACACAAGCCTTGAAGCTTTCAGCATCAGTCTTTCCTTCTAGCCCCCATTTCTGTATATACTCTGTGCCACTGTTCAGCTCCAGAATCCTCTTCAGTGTCTCCCTCTGCACCCTCTCTGCATCCTTTGTCATGGCCTCAAATTCATCGATAACATCGGCCGGATCAAACGAAGCTGGCATCTCCTCAATCATCCCCATGATTCTCTTCCCCTTTCACAAACTACTGAATAAGAAACAACATATCAATCAAACAATCAAAAAAACATCACTTTTCTGAGAATTTTACACAAAAAGTGAGCATTTTTAGACAAGCCCAGAAGCAAAAATATGCTGATTTCAGTGATTCTATCCTCCCTCCTAAATCTGTGGATGGAAAGATTGTTCCTTGACAGTACAAGTCAGAAAAGTCAACCACTCAGAAAAAGCAGATCAAGAAAAAAAAATCACTTTTTTATGAAATAAACACACAGAAAGGGGGCAGATTCTTGAATTTCTCTGAAACTGTTGGAAGGTATCAACATGGCAAAATCCAGTGATTGGGTGGGTGGAACAAGAATCCAACTTTAACAAACAGTTTCAAGAATCCAACTTTAACAAATTAACGTTTGATTTAAACAAAAAACATAACTCAAGATTCAAATTCAATGCATGAACACACCATACACAAACAGGTGAGCAATGGTTTTTGCCAGAAAACATGATCATGGTATTTCACTCACCTGACAGAGAAGCAAGCTGGTTTTTTTTGGAGCTGGCTGAGGTTTTTCAGGCAAGTGACAAAAAGGTTGTAAGAACTGAGGAGATTTATATAGATGTTGAGACCATGAAATGGATGAGAGAGAGGAGAAGAAAGGGAGTGAGACAAGGAAAGATATGGGGGGAATTTAATATTAGTAAATGCAGATGATTGTCCGAATTGGGTTTTCTTGGATTTTGATTGGAGGGTCTCTCTGTGTGTTTGAGGAAGACGAGGATAGTGTGTGACTGTGTGTGTTTTTCAGTGAAGGGGAGTTGGCCAATGATGAGGTGGCTAATGCTCAATCTCTGTGTTTATATTTATAGAGCCACAATTCCTGCCTTTGTTGGCCGGTATGTTACTATCTAAAACCTTTGTTTTTCATAATATTTACAAAAAAATATAATAAATGGAGGGTGAAAATATTATAATATATATTTTTTAGAGAAATTATGGATTAGATAGGTACTTTAAGATATTCTGATAATTTCTGATCTCGAAATATCTGATAATTTCTGATAATTTCTGAATTATGTTTTGATTCGATTCTGTCTCTATCTATGTAGCTTTGTATGCAACTTGAGTCAACATACTATAGTTTAATAGATAATAAAACTTGAGTAAACATGTTATTTTTCAGTTTCAATTATTTAAAACGGACTTTTATATTATATTTTTATCACGTAAAATTATTGTTCTTAAAATACTCGGAACTATAAGTTATATGTAATTTTATGGATTGCTTACTATTATTATGTCCATATACATAACTCATGAATAAAATTTGAGTCAACATGATGTGATTGGATAATATTAGTTTCAAATTTTTAAAGCATTTTTTACATTGTATTCTTATCTTTATCTTTATTTATAAGGTATTGAACTATGTAACATTCTTACCATCTATAAATTATATGGCATTATTGTTATTACTTATATTTAATATGTATTTATGTAATATTATGCTTAATGATTCTAATTTAGACTTATCCATTCTCACCCAAAGTGTATGGTTCAACTTTTCAAAATTAAACCGAAACAATTTAGACCATAAATTTCTATTGCTATGTAAGATTGTTATCGTGTTATATATTCTCAGATTCATAATCACATGTGTTTTTATTTAACAATTTTTTTAATAGTTTTACGATATTTGAACGAAGATTTCTTGGTCAAACTCGATCCACTTTGACTTTGAAAAGTCAGACCATACTTGTTATAACGAGACTTAATCAACACATCTTTATTATATTGGTAATTGATAAACTAATTTTTTTTCTGTTCTATATATGATTTTTTTATACTTTGTATGTTTACAATATTTTTAAATATTATAAGTTATGCTACCTTTTTTTGTGCAATTCTATGTGCTTAGATAATGCTTAACAAACATTTTTGTTTTGTAACCAAAAATACTTGAATGTTGCACATTATATTTGCCTACTGGTTTATGATACATATATGACGTTATAATTTGTATACTTTTAAAAGTATTATAACGTATTTAATTTCAATTGTTATCGTTATCCTTGAAGAGTTTGTATTTTTTTATGTTTTATATTTTAAGAAATATCTTATGTTACGGATAATATTTTTGAGAGCACAATTCTTAATAGTTGGTTATTTTCACGGATAATTGATGAAGCACATAATTTGATACGTATACGTATATGTAAAATATACTTATATACATACACAATTCAGTCGTAGTAGAACTCCAAATACACGGATATGGCACACTTTTTTTTCATAATAACTTCTTTAATTTTTTTATTTGATATATTTGGACAGCGATAGAAATTAATTAAACATGGAAATTGGACGGAAAACTTGCCCTAACGTAACGGCCGACGTTTCGGTTTGACCAGCCGACTGTTCTGTGCTGTAATTATCCATGGTCACGAAAACCGTCCGATATTTTATTTGAACTGAACTGAATTAAATTAAAATATAATTAGATAAGTCGGAAATAAATCCTAATCGTGCACAATAATGTTACAATTAATGATTGATTATCAACGATAATGATAATAACTATCTCAATTGAATCTGCCAATCCAGTAACTTTCGATGAACAAGGCGGATTTCTGAGAACGGTGTCACGGAGATGGCCGAATTTCTAAAACCCTTACCTAGTAGAAAGCCTAACATTGGGGGAGGCGCCTCATTGGCAGCGGACTTGAGGCAGCAGCAAGTTTGTTTTGTCTGTGACGCACTCGGTTATTAACATGCTGCACCGAGTTTTGTATACACATCTAAGTCGTGAGGCTACAAAGTTTATTAGAGAATAGGTCTTATTTAGGGTTTTTTTGGGTCCCAAAAAATAGAAATTTTGTAACGCATTCTCAAGCAAACTATACAAAAATAAGTCTTGTGTTATATGACTGTTGGAATTTCCCAAATTTCTTATCGTTCGATTCTAGACGATTTCTAGAAAATTAAAGTGATAAATATAAATAAGATAAAGACTGATCAACTCGACTTTATAAATGATATTTTAAAATTGGTTTTATTATAACTTGCATTTTAATAATAGATTGTCGTATGCTTTGCGGGCCGTTACCTAATTAATTTTAATTAATTCACGTAATTACAAATCAGGATGGTGAAATAGTGATAATTAACCTAATTTTAAATATATTCTTAGGATGTGTTTGATGATTTTAAATGGATTACAAGTTGAATAGATCTAATGATATCTTATTTGAAATTAAAATATTCGTAGGGATTGAATTGGGATAGAAAATACAAAAATGTTTTGGCTGATAGTATAATGGTGATGACGATGACGATTTGACAATGTACACCATTTTGCAATTTATATTATTGCAGCAACAACTAGCAATGTATGATGAGCATATGAGATGTTGACACTTTAATTTTTCTTTTTAGGTTTTACTTTTTACCCCGTTCATATTGAATAACTGAACTCAGATTAATTTATATTCATAGAATTTACTTCATGTAATTTGTATGAGTGAATTCAAGAAAATCAACCCTATAAAATCTGGGCAACTTCAAAATTATCACGAACAAATTAAGAAAATGTATCAGAAAGATCTCGGCATCGTCATTAGTATTGGAGTAGTGTTACCCTGTAATTCAGGGTCGGCGCTATCCTAACATTTTATGTGATATGTCTTATTTCCTTTCGTTATATTTTAGGGTAAAAAATCTAGAAAGATTTTAAGTACCATATATATCTTTAAATATACGAACTTAATTACTTCTTCATTAATCTATAAAATATCACCATTTGACCTCAAAGTGAATTAGTCTTTTACATTCTATCTAGTTGAATAGTTATGAGACGATACTCTGATAAGACGATACTCTGCTTATAGGGACAATACGGTCCTTGGGAAACCTCTAATTTAATAAGTGTAGTCACCAAACCATCAAAACTGAAACCACCGACACATCTTCATATGTCATCTGCAATATATGAGACCAAAATGGAAACTAAAGACATGGTCCCTCAAAAACCCTAATTGATTCAGTTTAAACATAGTGAAATCTTTTAGTCGATCCAATTAAATAGTTATGTTGCGGCACCAACCAATCACTTAACCATCGAAATTGATAACACCACTCACTCGATCATGAGTCACTGATGGACGTCCTTTTCTACACGTCTTGATCCGATATGTTCATGAACATACCTGCAAAACAAACCTCCCGGGATGCCAAGAGTAGACACTCTGATACTTAAATCAGTAAAACTCTTTTGTGATAAGCATAAATATAAGTGTTTAGAGTTTGAATCCTTTTTCAGGTCCACCAAAACTATATTTATAAGGTTTAACTCACCCTTGATCGTGGTAACTAAACCTACGATCAAGATGGTGATTGACATAATTACCAGATCATTAATTTGACCATAACTACCTCCCTGAAATAGTTGATTTGATCTCATCCGATTATATCACTCATAATATAATGAACTTAGGTCATATAAAGAGTAGACCAAAAGAGCGTATAGACCCAAATGACCATATATTCAGATTTAGATCTGTCGACATGTAGATCCGGATAATAACCCATATATTCGGATTCAAATCCGTCCACCTGTACACCCGAATAATAACCACGTGTTTATCAGCAACCTCAAGTAATAACTATAAACTTATCAGTCACCCATATTATATAATTCCACAACTCTTGAAAAAATATAGTGCCAATTGCAATGCAAGATTATAGTAAATTGTACTGCAGTAAAAAAATGGTCAACGGGTAAAATGTATGTTGCCGTTGTAATCATGCATTGATTAAATGCCAGAGGCTGTAGATCCTCAGAGATTCTTCCCAGTCAGAGGCAATAAAACAAAAACACATTTAAAAGGGTTGCAGCATCTGGATCTGACTGATAACGATAATCTCTAGATGGATATATTCCGGCGCCGGCCGATCACAATCAGCACCGTTAAATTCAAAATGTAGGTGTAGCTGCGGGGCCTCCGCCCATTTCCGTCCATCAGGCGGCCACCAGAATTCAATTTCACCACGTGATCTTATTTCTTTAAATGGAAAGACAACACTATTTACTCCGACTATGATATTTCTCCCTTTATACCACTTATTAATCAGAATTTATAGATGCAGAGCCGTTTGTATGTTGCAGGTCCATCCAACATGTTAAATACCTATAATGCTCTTTTTTAGTTTTTCATTTAATGGAGAACATGTGTATTGAAGAGGGGCATTTATGAATTTTACCAGATCCACTGGACCTGCAAAATACAAACGGCCCTGCACAGATCACGGCTCCTTTTTAATTCCTTCATTTTGATGTGAAATACAGTTGTAATTTTTATACATTGTACAAGATTATATGTAATGAAAAATTCAAATTTATGTACCAATTTAGATTTAACGTAAAATTAAAATATAATCAGACAGAGGAAATAATAATACGGACATATAATTAAGTAAAATACGGACGGTCAGTTGCTAGATACAGTCCGTAATATACTCCATTCTATACCATTTTTGAAAATCTGAATTGTCATTGTGCTCAGAGTTATAATACTATAGATGTATATGATGCATCCATTCCAAAAATTATTTAATGTAACCAATCAATAATGAATTAAATTAAATAAAAAAACTTGAATTAGCTCAATATGATACTTTTTAAATGTCATAATCTGGGCATAAATTATGAAAAAGCAATTCCCCAAATTTAAGAATTTTGAAAGTTGAAAAAACTGCTTTTTAAATTCAACCATAATATCAACGTGCCATAAAACCACAATTGGTTAGATTACCACATATTAAACAAATCTCAATATATGAACCACAACCTATAATTTTTTTGTGCATTTTTATTTGATTATAACAAAAACAAATGGTTTGAGTGTTGCATAAAACTCTATCACAAATTGATAAATGAAAAATAACGTTTTGAAAGTGATGATTTTGTTAACGATAACGTGTGCTTTATCATCACAAATCTGCCCTGTATGATGGCGTTTTTTACACGCACATTTTTTTTTAATCTGTTCTTTTGTGATAAAATTCATTAATTTCACATTTCACATTCACTCAATCAAAATTTTAGATTAATACTTATGATTTATTTATTAATTTTTTATTATAAATAATGGAGGAATATATGTTATTTGTTAGGGGCTCTACCACCAAAATGGGGAAATAGTAGTCAATCTTCCACTTGGAGACAAGGATAATATTTTGATGGAAATTCCATTAATATATATTTTAGGTCAAGCAATAATACTTGTTGTACTCCATTATCTTCTGAGTAGTTCTTGTCACTCATCACTTATATTCACCGGAAGCCATTAGTTTAATTGCATGCCTTTTTCATTTGCGGCTTTCACTTTTGAACAAACACTAAATTGGCGTCAAGATAACTTTTTAGCCAAAAATCTTGCGATAGTTTTTGGAAAAAGTATATCATAAGTTGTTATAAAAAACGTCCAGAATCATTTACTTAACTATACTAGTTAGAGAACGTGTCAGAAATCGTTTTACAAGAGAAAAGTCGGCATTTTATAGTAAAAGTAAAATCGTCTCAGAAATCGTTTAATTAAAGGAACATCTCGGTAATTTCAATCTCTCGACATCTAGTGGTACCAAACACATCTTTTGATGCATAAAAAGTAGATGATTTTTTATTTCGTCGAACAAATCCGAAAAGCCGGTAAAAATCTCCGATCAGATGATCATCACCAAGATTAAATATCTCGTCATGACGTCGTCGCCTTGGTTAAAAATCGAGAGCAAACCAGCTGCTATTAAAATTATAGTTTCTTGCTTCATTTTCATGATTATATGATAACATAAATTTAGTTTTCTCGTATTGGTACGAAAAATTGAGAATTTTATATGAATTTTGCCTCTATTTTTTGGGTCAAATATCAATTTAGGAAAGTTAGGCCGGCCGGCGGGTTGAAGACATTAGTAGCCGGTGCAACAACATTTTGCCGTATCTCTGCGCCGAAATTTATTATACTCCCAATATTGAATTTAATTTAAAGATATTTTCTACCATTTTTTCTGATCTTAATTCTCTCTATGGACCGATTTGATGGCAAAAAGAAAATATATTTGTGAACGATAATTTATTTTCGTTGACCTATGTATTTAGGAAGAAATTATTTGATAATGACCTATCATAATAATTCAAATACTCATTTATTTTCCTATGAAATGGTCTTGAATGATGAAAGCAAAGACAATTAGGAAATTGTTAAACCCACAAAACCCTATGTAAGTACGAATGCGATATGTTGATCTTAAATATTGAATACTTCAAATTCACTAGAAAATTGTGAATTTTCTCAAAGTTTATTTGAAATGTTGATAGTACAATTAAATGAAATTCCCCTGAGTTTTAAAACTTTAATACAATAACGGCATATTCTTCTCACAAGATTAGTTTACTCCAGTTAAATAAAAATATAATTTAATAAAATTCAGGTAAACTTAATAACGCAAATGCTGTAATTTAGTATATTAATTTTCACTTAAATCAGTTCAGTAAAAAATAGACTCTTAAGAATGTGGCCTAAGTTGAACAGAACAAGCACCTTAATCACAATTTTACATTCAAACACAAATTAGTTTAGTACAAGAAAATTAGTATTGGATCTCTCATATCCAATCAATCTTTGTCAACTATCAGAATTTCTTGTAAAAATGTATAAGTAATTATGATTATAAAATTACTCCTTCATTTTTATTTGTGCTCAAAGACTTATAAATTTAGGCAAAATTGAAAACAACCATAAAGCTTATTATACTTGGGCTATATATGGTGATCACATACTTGTTCATCACTAATATTGGTCCCAAATAGAAATGAAAGTGATGGATTCATTACATTTAAAAAAAAAAAAAATTGGTTGAACATTATAAGTAACATAGATAATTAACTTCAAATTATCTTTCACAACAATTGAAAAAATCAATCAATTCAAATTACTAGATTGGTAACATTAATAATATTGTTTGATTGTGATTATAATATAAATATTTTGACTTGGTAATTAAAAATTGTAATTTTCTATCATTAAATATTCCAATTTGATGTCAAGAAATCATATTTGTTACCTTCTTCTTGGACACAATACTAATTAAACTCAATAGTCATAGATCCAATTCTTCTATCATCATTTTTAATCTTGGAAAAAAGAAGATATCATTATACGCAGTCCAGTATTTTACTCATATAGTTTAAAATATAGTATGAATTTATGAAACATGCTCAATTATAATATTCTGATATTCATGAAAAAACTTAGTAATATATAAATAACGTTATTTTAAATTGTAATAAGTAAAATACTAAATGTACATAACACTTCAGAAAATAAATAAATAGTCATTATTTACGATAATATTCTTCAATCAATCAAAAGTTGTAACAACTAATTTACTTGTCACGGGAATCATGATTTGACATGTCCTCAAAAATAATTCAAATCGATTTTACTTACATGCATGAATCCAGTTACATAAAGATCCAACCTAGTGAGAAGTAGCGGTCAACGACTTGTTACAGTCAAATAAAGAAACAATTTTTCATCCGTCATGATAGATGACGACTCATGAGAAATAAAAAAAGACTGAATCTTTTGTCATAACGTAATACAAAAAAGAAGTGATGGTGTACATATACATGTGAATTTAGTAACTGATACGCAGTGCAGTATTTTACTCAGAATAGTCTAAAATATCAATGAAATGACATTACCGTCTGTAAGTAGGCTAGTTTTTCAAAAATCAAATAAGTTGAGATCATTTTTGTACTTTTACACCGTATTTTGGACTGTAAGAGTAAAATATTGAACTGCGTATAACAGTAATTGACACATTATTCCTATCGCAGTTTAGTCTATTTTATTGATAAGGTAGTTCAAATTATCATGAAACTTATCATACCATTTCTTACAAATTTGTTAACAGTGGCAGAATCAGAGGTGCTACGGGGCGGTCCCTCAAAATTTATATTATAGGAGGCTATATCATTACAGGTCGGAATAAATACGCTGTGTAATATTGAATTCCGACAATCTCCAATCCTGTTTAGTAACTTCAAACTTTTTCGAGTGGTTTCGTGACTGTGTGATAATATTTTCGAGTATAAGAGTAATACACCAGATTGCGTACATCGCAATGGGGGAAATTTTGACATTGAAAAAAATTAAAGAAAATAAGAGCATAATAAATATGAAAATTTTATTATACTGCCATCTAGTAAGTACCTTCTTCTTCCTCAAGATAGTACATCAACTGGGCAGGATTGCAATATAAATCATCAGATCTCTCATTCACTAAAGGGAGATCCTGAGCCAGAGCTTTCACCAAGTTATCAAAGAACTGCTTAGTAATCTTCGTAACACTGAAAACCTCGGCGAGAAACCTCTTAAACTCAGCCCTAGCAACCTCCTCCCTAGCAGCAGCTGTCGAAAAATCCTCGTCATCTTCTTCTTCCCTCTTTTTAAGGTTATCCTCGGCCTCGTTGATGTGCCTGAAACCCTCGGTTTCTGCTAAGTGATGAAGCTTCTCGAGCTCGCCCTCGGCCTGTCCTTGCACGAACTCGTAGAAATGCCTCTTAGGTTTCTCATCGTCGGGGATGTAGTAACCGTACGCGTAAGACCATTTCAGAACCCGCCGGCATTCGACGATTTGTGTCCACGCATGTTTCATGAGTACGACGTCTGTCTGAGGATGGGCGTGGATGAGGGTGTTCATATGTTTGGAGTCGAAGTCTTTGATGCACTGGATCGATTTCAGACGCGATTTATGATTCTCTGTCCATCTTTCGTGGTAATGTATGTATTTGTTCAGCTCGCTCCTGGCTTTCTCCCTGATCTTCTGTTCTTTACTCAGTTTTCCGGCGCCGGAATTCTTGTCAACCTCGTACTTGTTGCAGCGATGGCTGTATCCTGGCCAATCTGCTAAACACAGCCAGCAGAACTCGTGCCGACAGGGAGCCCGGCAGGTCATGTGCATGCATCCGTCGTTTTTCTCAATGGATTTCCCGCATTTCGGACAGGGTTTTGTGTTGCATATGATCCAGTTCTTGTTCTCGGACTCGGAGTTGTTCTTCGCCGCCCACCTCGCCACCAGGTCGCAGGAAGACGGCGAGTGGTTCTCCTCGGAGCAGTTCCAACAGAATCCGTAACAGAATCCGTACGGGCAGTTACAGACCACGTCGAGGTGCGAGTTCGTGGCCCCGATCTGTCTGAACTGACACTCCAGCACGAACTCGCACCCGGGCGATGGGCACCACTTCATGCTCTTCCTACTCTCAACGTAAGACCTTAAAACCTGATCATCGTACTTTGCCCTAATTGCATCATCCTTAGCTAAGAACTCGTCGATTATTCCGGCGATCGACGCGCCGCATTTAGGTTCCGGACAGCGCAGGGAGAGACACCCCGCGCCGTCGGTGACCGATGTGCTGACGTAACCACCCCAGCACATCTCACAGAAAACGTGTCCGCAAGGAGACATAAACCCTAGATTCTCATCGGTTTCTCCGTTGTAGTTGTCCAAACAGATGCCACAGAAGAATTCACCTTTGATCACCTTCTTTCTATCCGATGAAAACGTGAGACCGCTGTCCTTCCTGGTCTTGGCCTCGTCGGAAAACCACTCCTCGTGGATCTTGCTAGGGTTCCACCCGTACTTGCTGAGGAGGACCACCGCCTCAGCGGTGGAGATCGAGAGAAGGCTTGAGATCTCCGACGTGGCTTCATCCACGCGCCGCTGGATATCTGGACTGGTCAAAACACTGATGTCGACGTCATTCTCCGGCGGGCTGCTCGCAGTAATTTTATCGGCCATATCATCGTCGCCGTAATCGTCCATATCATCGTCGCCGTAATCGGCCGTATCTTCGTCGTCGTACTCATAATCGGACATTGTTGACATCGAAGGTTTTTTAGGGGTTTTGATATAAGAGTGAATTGGGTGTTTTTGTATTTGTAGATCTTATACACCTAAGTGGAAACAAATTGTGATTAGGATTATATGCTTTGTCAAAAAGGAAAACATAAACAACATTATTTGAAATAAAAACCGATTCAAAATTTGAATGAGTTAAAGAATCGAATGGAGGTCTTAATTAGGATGGATTCTTCTAGTTTATTCTGAAAATAATATTAATGCGGTTTATTTCACTTCAGTTCAGACCAAGAATGGTTTAGTTTAGTTTGGTTACACTATTATTATTTAATACTTTTCTTTTACTTTTGTTAAATATATTTAAGTTCGGATCAAATAAACCGAAAAAACATGCATGTCCTTATTTAGTAATGTAAAAATATTTGTTTTTATTTCTATCTTCAGAAAATCTCCAAAATATTAGTTAAAACTTTAAACATGCTATACAACTATTTTAATTAATTGGAGAGTAAAAGCGCCCCAAGGTAATGATGCTGGTATAATGATTGTAAAATTAGAGCGATTGTAACTTACTGCATTGACTCAATCTAATTGTTATCACCTCTAATTTCACCTCTCTATCCATTATAATCACATTATTTAGTTTAGTCGGAATGATTGTATACATGGGAATGTATCATAATGTCATAACCATAAAACTGTGTGTAGTAAATATGGTCTCCTAGTTAGGACTCAGGAGTACTTGAACTTCATATACCTTTTCAATTTTTCTTCTGTAAGGAGTCGTGAATGATTCTATCTTTAAATTAGATAAAAAATAAAAATAATAGTACGTTTCATATTTCATCAAAACTAAATTGAATAAATAAACTAACTGGAAATAATTCAAGATAAGATGGGGAAATCTGATCTAAGTCGATGGACTTGTACCAGTTTTGACCCAAACAGACCCAGAACCCAGAAAGTCTAACCCGGAAAGTGAAAAAAGTGTTGTCCAGGATCCGGCCTGTAATACTAAAAATCTGAGTTCGGGTCAAAAAATAAGGGCCGGGCCGGGTCAATTTTCTGGGTCGGCACAGTACCCCTACATCGGGCGCTTATGAGTTGCAGAGCGAAAGAGGAATTGGTGATTTTCGTGCGGGAGATACGGAAAAAAAAAGTGAAGTGTGAATTTTTAGAATATAAATTACTAAAATACCCCTCAAACTAACTGAACTAACGGAGACAATTAACCAAGGTCTGGAAATTGAGTATTTTAAGAATGTAGGGTACTAGAAATTGAACATTTTGAATGTTGGGTTTAGAAATTGGGTATTTTGACCAATGTTTAATTTAGTTTTTGCACTTTAGTCTATTTTTTATCATTCCAATTCAAAATAGTCAAGCAAAAAATAACTTGGTTCCGCAAATATAATCTATGTTTACGACTAACTTCACTATCCGCAGTCATAATCAGAAAATTTCTGAAATTCCCAACTTTCACGACCTTTATTAATCACCAAAACCAAAGTAAAATAGAAGGAAAAAATAAAACAATGTACAAGAGCAAGAGCAAAATAGAAAATAGAAAACTAAGGAGGGAATTAACATTGGAAAAAAAAAGGGAGCAAATTAATATGAATTTTTATATATTACACTCCATTATCATCTCCAAACTGCTCCTGTAATTCTTCAAGATAGTACATCATCTGGGCAGGACAGTTATATATATCATCAACCTGCTCAGCCTGATCATCTTTCACATCCAATGCCTTCATCACCTGCTCAGGATTGAACTCCAAATCAGACCTATTCATAGCTCTCTTTAACAACTCCGGATCTTCGACATCCGGGAGGTTGTTAGCTAGGGCTTTAACCAGATCATCAAAGAACTTCCTAGTAACCTTAGTCAGCTCGAAAACCCTAGCCAGAAACCCTCGAAATTCATCCCTAGCAACAACCTCGTCAGCTAAGAACACGCCATCGTCTTTCTTAGCACGCTTTCTAAGGTTATCCTCAGCTCCCTGGATGTGTCTGGAACCGTCAATTTCTACTAAATGGTGGAGCGCCTCGAGCTTCTCCTCGGCCTGTCCTTGCACGAACTCGAAAAACTGTTTCTTCGCCTTCTGGTTCTCCGGGAAGTAGTAGCCGAGAGCGTAAGACCATTTCAGGACTCTCCGGCATTCGATGACCTGAATCCAGGCGTCTCCGATGGTGGTGTTGAGCTGATTTTCCGTCAGCAGGTTGGAATCACTCAGCGTGTTTATATGCTTGTCGGAGAATTCCTTCATGCTTTCTGTCGCTTTCTTCCATGATTTATCGTTCTCGGTCCAACGATCGTGGTAGTGAATGTACTTGTTCAGATCATTCTTAGCCCTCTCCCTGATCTCATTCGCTGTGCTCTTGGATCCAACGTTGTTATCATCTTCCTTGTACCTGTTGCAGATATGGCCGCTGTAGGGTTTTAAGCAGATCCAGCAGAAGTTAAACCCGCAACCGGCGTTGCAGGTCATGTGCATGCATCCGCCGTTCTTCTCGATGGATCTCCCGCATTTCGGACAGGGCTTCGTGTTGACTATGATCCAGTTCGTGTTCTCGGATTCGGAGTTGTTCTTGGTGTTCCATTTCCCGACAAGCGCGCAGTCGGCCGGCGAGTGTCTTTCCTCGGAGCAGTTCCAACAGAATCCGTTAGAGCACTTGCACGACACGTCGAGGTGCGCGTTCGTGACACCGACCTGTCTGAACTGACACTCGAGCACGAACTCGCACCCCGGGGACGGGCACCACTTCATGCTCTTCCTACTCTCAACGTAAGACCTTAAAACATGGTTATCATACTTTGCCCTAATTGCCTCGTCCTTTTCTGAAAAGACCGCGATTATGCCCGCGGCTGACGCGGTGCATTTATGGTGGGGACAGTGCAGCCTGAGACAGGCGGCACTGTCGATAGTCGCGGTGATGTAACCCATCCAGCAAGTCTCACAGAAAACATGCCCGCAAGAAGACATGATTCCGAGGTTATCATCGGCGACTCCGTTGTAGTTGTCCAAACATACGCCGCAGAAGAACTCGTTTTCGATGACTTTGTGTGGATCGGAAAACACGAGGCCACAACTCTGCCTGGTTTTTGCCTCGTCGGAAAACCACTCCTCGTGGATCTTGCTAGGGTTCCACCCGTACTTGCTCAGGAGAACCACCGCCTCAGGGGGGGAGATCGAGAGGAGGCCTGAGATCTCCGCCGTGGCTGCATCCACGCGCCGCCGGATATCTTCACTGGTCAAGATGGTGAACTCGACGTCTTTCTCCGGCGGATCGGACGAGGTTTTTCCTTCAACGTGGTCTTCATCGTAATCGTAATCTTCGACGTCGGAAATATTGTCGTCGTCGTCATACTCGTACTCATAGTCGGACATGGTTTTATTTAGGGTTTAGCAGATGGCTATAGTTTTATGAGGTTCATCGGATGGGTGCCGTGTTTATATATATAGAGAGGTATTCACCTAACCAGAAACAAATTGTGATTTGGATTCTACGTGTTTAATTATTATTTATTATTAATAAGGAAATAAAGTTATCTAATCTAATTTATTTTTTTAAGGAATGGATTTTGAGAAGGGGTTTTGTAAAAAATTCATTGATTTGTATGAAATCTCTTAACAAAAATTACAATAAGTTAAATAATCGGTCAAAATTAACCAAAATAACCGGTCAAAATTTACAACAAACTATTCAGAGTAACCGGCCACCACAGTCGCCTTGAATTGGTATTATGGTGTGATGGTTGATTTTGTCCCTATTTTAACCTTTTCACAGTGTCCATTCACACATATATCTCTAGTAGTCACTACCACAAAGGGGTCATGCAAAACATATATTTAAGGCATTTGAGTGTTCCGTAATTTTTTCCACTTTAAAAGCTACTTGCAAACTCGTAACTTCAAATTTGCTTATGGTATAAAAATATTTAAGGCGTATCCATCAAATATTACGGCGTTTACAAGAACTGCTTTAAATTAAATTGAGTTACGACTTTGTAAATCAATTCGATTACCCTTACTATAAGGGTTACGATATCGGCAGTGTCTATCTTTTAATTAAGATAATTATACGTCTGCGAATAATCCCTCTTTTCCTACTTCTTCTCCTATCTCTTCTCCTACCTCTTCTCCTACTTACCCCTTCCAAGATGACTCCACGAACTCAATGTCGCCGCGCCTCCTCGCCTTCACCAGTGCCCTCGATGTCGCCACCCACCAAGGGCCGCCGGATTGGTACGTCATCGCCGGGCTGCCGTCTTCAACCACCGAATAGCTCACAATCCGGGCCGGGTCGACTGGATGAAGGGTCTCGTGGACCCGGGAAAGAACCCGTACCCGTTTGCCGATAATGCTGTAGAAGAAGTATGGATTGCTACGAGATTTGTTCAAAAGTATGCAAGGTATGATCAATTGAATACCCTCTAGTTTCTTAAGATACCTTGTTCTTGTGAAAATTTATATGAAAATCAAGGTTAGTCAGTTTGGTAGTGTGCGGAAAAAAGATGAAATTTTGATTATGCAAATGGTACAGATCAACTGGCATTACTGGCGTTGAAATCGCGTGGCCCGAATGAATCAATGCTCAAGAATTGGAGTGCAGAATCACCAGTGTGCAGCTGGATGGGTGTCGTTTGCAGCTCGGTCTCTCACAGAGTCATAAGCTTGGATATTTCCCACAAGGGTCTCAATGGCAGCATCCCGCCTGAACTGAGAACTCTCTCTTTTCTCAGACTTCTTGATTTGAGAGGTAACGGTTTTAGTGGGGCCATGACACTATCAATCTTCTCATCCTTGTCCAATCTTCAGTTTCTGTACCTTACCTCTCAGACAACAGGCTTTCAGGTAGCATACCTGCTTCAGTTTCAAACATGTCCAAACTGGAGGTTCTTCTTTCTAAGGGCAATTCATTACAAGGAAGCATTCCTCGGGAAATGGGCGATCTTCGATTCTTGAGAGTGCTGGACCTGCAGTTCAACCAGTTGACAGGTCCATGTCCCTCAACTATCTTTAACCTTTCACTCTTTGAGGTTATGGCACTTTCTGGGAATATGCTCAATGGGAGTATTTAATGCTCAATGCAAATGCTGATTAAATAGAGCTCATTTCCAGAACAAGACATGGGCTGATATTTACCAAAGCCGTTGATGCTGCAGAATTCAAGAAATGGCGGAAATTGGTCTCCACAACACTGTGATCCAGTTCGAGCAACATATCCGCCTGGGCTGAACTTAACAAGTTTGAAGCTGATACTCATCGAGAATTCGGAATCGGTTCTGCCGCGCGATTTGGCTCTGCGGATCTCAAGTCAGTTCTACTTCTAATTGTAGTTTCTTGTTGGAATTTCGTTGATTTCTTATAGTTTTGAGATTGTTTTGTTTTGTGTTCTGCAGAAAAGCAGTTCATGTGAATGAGAATTTCAGGTGATCATTTGGCTTTTGAGCATAATTATTTTGTTTGACACTTTCTAAATGATTACGAGCGATTTAGTTTCCTTTTGGATAAGTTGTTGGTTGTGTAATGTAAGTAGTTGTGAAATGCTTTTGTTTAACATAGAAGTTTGGTTTGCAGATGGACGAATTTCACATCTGCTGATATGAGGGAATCGGATTTCAGCGGTTCAACCTTCAATGGTGCATATCTTGAGAAGGCAGTTGCCTACAAGGCTAACTTCAGTGGTAAGAATGTGCAATTATGATGACATTATGCAAATTTTGGATGCATTTTAATATACTGGATAGTTTTATTATCTGTATATTGTTAATGTCCATTTGCCTATGGTAATTTTCTATAAGTAGCTAGATAAAATGGAGTGATTTATCTTATGGTCCAAGTAACTTTTCTATAAGTAACTTTACATCGTTTTTGGCCAAGTTTTGCACTTTAGTAATCTTAGAACTATGAGCTACGATTTAGAACCAACAATGAACTAATTTGATAAAGAAATGGCCAAGAAAATGGTTTTTAAAACTCTGCACTGGTGCTGTTCTTGGCAGCAGCTAGAACTTGGTTTAAAAATTCATAACTTAGCAACCATGCATCGTTTTTGGCCAAGTTTTGCACTTTAGTAATCTTAGAACTATGAGCTATGATTTAGAACCAACAATGAACTAGTTTGTTAAAGAAATGGCCAAGAAAATGGTTTTTAAAACTTTGCACCGGTGCTGTTCTTGGCAGCAGCTGAAACTTGCTTTAAAAATTCATAACTTAGCAACCAGGCATCGTTTTTGGCCAAGTTTTGCACTTTAGTAATCTTAGAACTATGAGCTACGATTTAGAACCAACAATGAACTAGTTTGATAAAGAAATGGCCAAGAATATGGTTTTTAAAACTCGGCACTGGTGCTGTTCTTGGGAGCAGCTGGAACTTGCTTTAAAAATTCATAACTTATCAACCATGCATCTTCTTTGGCCAACTTTTTCACTTTAGTAATCTTAGAAGTATGAGCTACGATTTAGAAACAAGAATGGATTCATTTGGTTTAGAATTGGGCAAGAAACAGAATTTTAAAGATCTGCACCATAAGTCTTTACATAATTCTTTACATTTCGTTTTTACACAAGTCTGAGAGATAATCTCTTGTTTCCTTATGTGTTTGAAAACTAATTTCTCCTAGCAAGTTGTAAAATGTGGACCTTGTTAATGCCAGGTTTGGTGGGGTTTCTTCTCTACCTAACAGTAAAATGAATGGTTTCCTGTAAATTTCTCACCACATCACTGCTCCATTTTATTACTACTTGTTTTATTTGAGCGGTAGACTACTACATCACTGCCCTATGTCACTATTTTGGAGTCTCCATTGTGTATAACGACGTCGGTGTTGGTTTGTCAAGATATTATTATATGTAAACCGTGTAGATAGATACTTATGCCTTTTAGTTATACATGAGTTGATCAGTCTAAATCATACTTGTTGCCTCTCCTTACTGCTTTGTTTTCGACCGTGACAAGTTCGATCCATGTTCTGCGTTGCAGATGTTCATGGACTAGGAGCGTTTTGGTTGGCTTGCTATACTTGGACATCTGATTATTGCAATAGTGTTTTGTTGCAGATGCATCTGATTATCGCAATTGATATGGTGGACAATGGTGTTGCTTGTATGGTACAGTGGACAATTGATCCTTTTAGCTACAATTATGAACTTTCAATTTTGTAGAAGTATTGAACTTTAAAGGAACATAGTTTGATCCTTGGAATTTCAATGTTATGTAGTTTGTTTTGTTCACAAGAATTGTTTGATCATTTGAATTAGTGAATGGTTAAAAAAAAGTGATGTTGTCATGTTTACGGAGCTCTCAGAGAGCTCATTTTTTTCACCCAGGAGAATGGAGTTAAGACATCGCAAGCTGTCCAGCTTGCTATAATAGAATTGACTTAAGACATCGCAAGCTGTCCAGCTTACTATAATAGAATTGACTTAAGACATCGCAAGCTGTCCAGCTTGCTAGGGTTTTTTTCTTCAAACGAGCTTACTTGCGAACTCGCAAGTTACGCTTAAGGCGGAAAGAAATGCCTTAAATCTAAAACCATCTAAGGCGGAAGAGGAACCGCCTTAGATGATTTTTCCCATTTAAGTCACAACCAGGGAAGGCATTTGTTTTCTGCCTTAACACATGAAAGATGAACTGCCTTAGATGGCTTGATATTCTAGTAGTGAGTTTAAAGTTGTGTGATATTTAAAAATAAATCAAACAATATATCTAGTAATATGAATGCGATATTATTTTAATTGATGGAAAAGAATGATATATGAGAATCAAGCCGTCTTTCTTCCTGCGGGTCTCCCCTAAGGCCATGTTCAGTTCAACTTATTGCAACACATTTCAGCACAACACAGCACTCATCAGCACAGCACAACACTCATCAGCACAGCACAACACTGGTCAGCACAGCACCTATTCAGCTCAACACATTTAAGTTCTAAAAGGACACTATTTTTATGTTTTGTAAACATAATATTTATTAAGTGAACTTTTTAGTTCTTAAGTAATAAATATTATGTTTTTTCTTCAACTCAAATGAACACTATTCAACACTTTCAAAACTATTCAGCACAAGATCAGCACAGCACAGCACTCATCAGCACAGCTCAGCACTCATCAGCACAACACTCATCAGCACAACACAGCACTCATCAGCACAACACAGCACCAAATAAGTTGAACTGGATAGGGCCTAAACCCTTTTGGGAGATGAGGTAACAATCATGACCGATATTTATTGATTTTTGTATATAAATAAGGGTGGAATTACAAAAACTTTAGATCTTCAGATTTAAGGTTCTAGTATGTTTTTTATTTTGATCAACTTTCTGATCGAAATCTAACTAAATCTGTAGTTAGACTGAGACTTTTTGAATTCGCTTAACTTGATATAGTCTTTAAAATGTTTGGTTTTACGTCTATAGTTTGATTGAGATGCTTACATCTGAACGACATTTATCACCGTGTTCGTGTTGCGGATTTAGAAAACCCATGGTTTATAAGATTAATTGATTACGCTTGGATGCAGATCTTTTGTTAACTTGTTGATCAGTTCATGACTTTCGCGGGAGAGGTCAATAATATTCATGAGAGCAGTATCACACTGTCTTCTATTTTTTATTGAACAATTAGTGTGATTAGAATTTAGTTTGATTATCTCTTGACACTATTTTAAAATTCCACTTATTATAATCATTGGACGATTCCCAAAATTTTGAACAAAGTCTTCAAGAAAAAAAACTTTGATTTTATGAAAAGTTAGTCATAAAAATGTGACATATAACACAAATAGAAATAACCATACTAAATCAAAAAATGACTTGTTATATTGATAGACTGTAAAAAATCCATATACGAGGTAATCAAAACAGACAATATTCAGGGGCATCTATCTAAAAGCTAGAACATCTAAAGCTATTTTGTGGTGACGTCACAGAGATCGTTGGCCAGTGCAACCACCAGAGTTTCGAAGAAATTCCGAGTACTCTTCGTCAGCGCGGTAACCTTCTTACAGAAGCTCTCAAACTCCAACCTAGGAACATCTATCCCCTCCGCAAGCTTCTTAAGCTCATTCTCAGCCAAGTCATGGAGCCTCTCAAGCTCCCCCTCGGCCTCGCCTTGCGCGAACTCGTAGTAAAGCCTCTTCGCCGTCTCATCGTCGGAGATGTAGTAGCCGTAGGCATAAGACCATTTCAAAACCCTCCGGCATTCGATGATCTGAATCCAGGCCAAAGTGATGCACCGGAGCTCCATTTCCGACGGGATCATCGTCGTGCTCGCTGAGAGCTTGGGAAACTGATCGGCCGGCAGGTTTTCCAAGCTCTTCTTCGCCGTGTTCCTCGAGTTATGGTTCTCGATCCACCGGTTGAAGTAGTGGGTGTACTTTTTTAGGGCATTTTCGGCGTTTTCCCTGATTTTTTGTTCCTCCGTCAGTTTTCCGGCCTTCCGGGCAACCTCGTACCCGTTGCAGGCGAAGAAGCCGCCGGTGCTGTCGTTGTGCTGCGACCATGGTCCCATGCACAGCCAGCAGAACTCGTGCCGGCAGGTGCAGGTCATGTGCATACACCCCTCGTTCTTCTCGATCGGTTTTCGGCATTTCGGACATTTTTTGGTGTTGCATATCATCCAATCGTTGTTTTCGAGTTCGGAGTTGTTCTTCAACGACCATTTCTCGACTAGGTCGCATTTTGCCGGAGCGTGGTTTTCCTCGGAGCAGTTCCAGCAGAATCCGTAAGAACATTTGCAGACCACGTCCATGTTAGAATTGGACAGAATCGCGCCGAGCCACTCGACGACAAACTCACACCCCGGAGAAGGACACCACTTGATGCGCTTCCTCGTCTCAACGTAAGACCTGAGTATGAAATTCTCGTACTTTCTCTTGTACGATTCTGTTGTTAGGTTGTCGATCATGTACCCGATTGAATCCCCACATCCGGGTTCGGGGCACCGGAGAGACAAGCAACCCGGCCCGGATTCGATGGCGGTGCTGACGTAAGTCGTCCAGCAAGTCTCACAAAAGACATGTCCGCAGTTAGCCGTAATACCACGATGATCTTTGACGTTTCCTTTGTACTTTTCCAGACAAATGCCACAGAAGAAGGTTTGGTTACCCTTCATGTGCATTTTGTCCTTTTCGTCGTGGTTGAGGTTGATCAGACCGCAGCTCTTCCTGGTTTTCACTTCGTCGGAAAACCACTCGTCGTAGATCTTGCTGTTGATCCATTTATACTTGCAGAGGAGCGCCACCGCTGCGTAATTAGGGATCGAAAGCTGAGTGGAAATCTCCGAGGTAGCTTCTTCGATTCGGCAACGATAATCTGCGCAGCTCAGTACGATGAATTCTGAATCCATCGCGTTGTCTTCCTGATCATCGGAAGCGTCGGATCCGTAATCTCCCAGGCCGGAATCGGAGTCGCAATCGTCTAAATCTTCGTCGGAGTTGTAATCTCCGAGGCCGGAATCGGAGTCGCAATAGTCTAAATCTTCGTCGGAAGACATTGCCCTGTGGTTTGATTAGATGACTGATTTGATGGTGTTGAATGGAATGGGTACCAGGTTTATTTATAGGGAGAATTGGGTGAATCCATTTGGAATCAGGATTTCGTTGTTGGCACGTAATAACCTTTTCTGGTTGGGAAACGATTTCGTTTTCCCCACGTAATATCCTTTTCTGGTTGGGAAACGATCTAAAATTGAATCACCATTGTTCAATATTCATTTGGGCCATTTCTATTAAACCGAATTGTAACTTATTTGGGTATCATATGGGCCACCTTTTTGTATATATATAGTTTTTTGTTTTTGAAGAAGAAGAAATTCGTTCAAAAATATGTTGATCAGCTTTAGAAACCCTATCAAAAGATTACTAATTAGAGAAATGTTTGTCTGAATTTATTTCTTATTAAAGTGAAATGAATTGAATTGAATTGAATTAGATTTACTAAATGAAACTAGACTGGACTGAACTACTCTACTTATAAGATCAGACAAACATGGACTAAATGATGATCAGATCAATTGCGTAATTACAAATAAGGCTTGTTCTGCTGAGCTTATTTTTTGTTGAATTAATATTAAACTAAATTAAATTAAATTAAACTGAAATAATAACAATAATATATATATAGAGAGAATCGATGTGTTTAAATTTACTTAAAACATGACCTAAGAGATACAATGATACTGCTCTTATAATTATTAATATAAAGCACTTAACAATAGATCCACATCAAACACAGTCGACTTGATTAACCATACAATTTAAACATTTCAATATTTCCTTCATCCTACACATTATAAATAATCTTTTTATTTTCTCATTTAAATCAATCGATTTTAATTTTCCCTGTTATCCCTACCATCAAATATTTGTTCTCTATTATCAACATTTCGAAATATAATATTATTATGTATATTTTCTCATTTTCTACTTGATAATTACAATTTAAATTTTTGAAACTCATTTCCACATTAAACATAGACACATACATCTCGTTTAATCAGGACTACTCGAATGTACGTATTCAATGATATACTTGCATTCTTATAATTAGACCCTTACGTTCCACTAGTTTTATCTTGATAATTATATTAGTAGATCTGATAGGTGAATTCGAAAACGTTTAATGAGACAGATTAGAGAGTGGACACGGTATTAAGAATATCGTTCAATGTTATATCCAGTTAGTAATCAGGTAGTGCGATCCGAATTGGTTGGAAGTGAGACTGACTAGACCACTTATTATACCTTCTTTTGCATTTCTAGTTTAGATTATGAATATGTTGTTACCGATATTAATACTCTTAGTTACAGATACTGAGAAGATTTATTAAAACCCTCTTAGAAATCTCACATATCGACTCTTTTTTGGGAGCTATCATACACTACTCGACTCCAATTATATTATATTTCATTGAATAAATGATCTTGCATATTATTCGCCCATTACAACTCATCTATCATCACTAATGAATTGACAACTTGACATTGACTCATTCCATTTACTATAATCAAATCAGTTTACAATGAGCTTCATAATCAATTTTTTAGCGCTAAACTAGGTCAAGAAAGGCTAGCTAAACTCCAATTATTATGAGGAAAAAAAAAAGAGGCAAGAAAATAAAGGAGAAAGCGAAAGTTTGTGAAAGTGGTGCACGAGAGAATCCAATTATTCCCCCAAACAACAAATAAATAAAGTAAACAAACTACTCATCCCATTTCTGCCTTTTGCCATGTTACCTCTTCATTTTCTTTAGAGGCACCATTGTAGAAATGGCCATCTTTTTAGTCTATTTTGTTGAAGCTAAATGATACCTAAATGAAACTAAATTCTATCAAATTACACTTTTATTGGATTAGATTGAATTTTACCTAAGTAAATTACTAGTAAGTTTAAGATGGAAATTTTTATTAGGGTAAGTTGAGTTCAATTTGTTCTCATTACGTTCATCATCTTTTAACACTTTTTAGTTTGGTGCAGTAACTCGACACATTTCAGATCAACTCCCTACAATTCATCACAATTCAATTAAAAATGAATTTGACAGGATCTAACATCAAACTTTCATGTAAAATCAGATTGAGTACTATGAAAAGAAACGCTACCTTCGTATTTTGTTAATTGGCAAATGGAGTGTTCTATTGTTTACTGCTCTATGATCTAACTTTATATCAAATTGTCAAATGAGCTCTGTCTACTTCAAATAAACTTAATTGAATTGAATTAAAAATTGTTAAACCTATGAGATTATAAACGTTGAATTGAAATGAGTTAAAGCAGACACACACACACAGATAAACTGAAGGTAACTGAAATTAACTGAAATCAAATTGAAGTCTGCTGAATCCTACCAAATCCAACTAAAATTAGTTTTACTTAACTGAAATGTCATAAACTAAACTGAACTTGACAAGATCTCTATATATGATCACTTCCCACTTAATATTTCTTTATAAAATGCATGAAAATAATGAAAAATATGAACACTATTTACACACACAGTGACACAGTAGACTGAGAGTTAGGTGGGGCGGGTTTGTATCTGGGTCGGGTACTTGAAAGCAACGTACTACAAGCCCGCCTGCCATGGATGCTTTTTACTCAAAACAGCCTCTTTTATATATTCGAGGCCACACACTAGCACCCACTATATAGCACACGCACTCCCTCTGATCACCGCCGCCATTTCGGATCGCCGAAGCAGCGGATGTTCCTTCACTGATTGCTCTCCACAAAATCAGATCTCTGTGATTTTTGTTTTCTGAGATGGCGTCGGAGGATGTGAAGACGAGTGAATCGGCGGTGAGGAAGATCGTGACCCTGGCGGAGGAGGCGAAGCTGGCGAGGGAGGAAATCAAGCCGTCCAGCCACGCGGTTCTCAGTATCTGCAAGTCTCTCGTCGCCGGAGGCGTCGCCGGCGGAGTGTGAGTGTTCTTCATTTCTGTGCTCATTCATACATTTAATTGTTTATTTATGCCTGCGTTGTGTTCTTGAGCTGCTTTGATTTAATGCTGGAGTGATGTTGAATTGAATTTGTGTGTTGCTTTTTTCTCGTTGTTATGAAATTAGCACTTTTTATATGAGGATTGAAGGAGCTGAGTATACTCTGTAGCTGCTGCAAAGTGTGAATAGAGATTAGCTTTTAAAAATTGAGTCTTTTCTGAGCTCATAACATGCAGTTTGTTTATGAAGATTAGTTGATGTTGAGAACGCTTAGCTTAGATTCAGTGTGCATGTAGTTCATAGCTGATTTTACTCTTTGAGGGCTTGCTACTGTAGAAAGTTTTGAAAAGATTGAATTTTGTTTGAGTGTATTAGTTACAGTAGAAAGTTGTTTCTTTTTTTCCCGTTATTAATATGAAATTCATTCTCTTTACACGAGGATTGAAAGAGTTGATTAGATTCTGTAGCTGCTGCAAAGTGCGAGTAACTGTGTGTGCTATTAGCTTTTTAAATTTTGAGTCTTTTCTTAGCTCATAACATGCAGTTTGCTCATGAAGAATAATTGATGTTGAGAGTGCTTGGCTTAGATTCAGCTGTAGTTTGATGAGTATTTGAAGGCTTGCTAGAGTATAAAGTTTGAAAAGCTTGAATCTTGGGTAAATGTATAAGCTATAGCATGTCACGATTGTATCCTGTATTAAAAGAGATGTGTTTTTTTTTGCAGATCACGTACTGCTGTTGCTCCATTGGAACGTCTGAAGATATTGCTGCAGGTAAAGTTTTCATGAAGTTGCAGTTTTTAAGCCATTTCCTTCAGTTTTGCCACTTTCTGTTTAAAATATGGTTCTGGTCGATGCTACTTTTGACTGCTCTTGCTTCTTTATTGCTACACACTGTCATCCTGGATGATTTCCACCAGGTGTGATCCTACTCATCCTTAGTGCTTTCTTTGTTAAATATGCAGGTTCAGAATCCCCATAACATAAAGTACAATGGTACTGTACAAGGGTTGAAGTATATTTGGAGAACTGAGGGTTTCAGAGGGCTGTTCAAAGGAAATGGAACTAATTGTGCTCGCATAGTCCCAAATTCAGCAGTAAAATTCTTCAGCTATGAGCAAGCTTCCAAGTGAGTCCTTGAATAAACATATAAGTTGGATTGATATAGAATGTTTGAGCTTTTATGTAGGTCATTTATTGTCAAAAAAAATTGGACTTTTTGTTTGATGAAGAGTTGGCATGCTTTTCAAAGTAAACTTTTCTTAGAATATTATGAAATGATGTGGAATTGTATGCTAAAATGGTGAAATTGGAAGTAGTGCTAGGGTAATTTGTTTGTTTCACTGACACTTCCAGTAACCATTGACGTCTTCTTTTTTCCATTGGATCAGGGGCATACTTTGGCTATATCGGGACCAAACTGGAAATGGTATGTTTATTTTTGCACTCCATTTGATCTTTATGGGGATGAATAATCATTGTTTTGTAACTTTTGCTTAATAATAGGCGATGCTTTTCAACTATTTAATCCTAGTTATGCTTGTTGTCTATATTGCCTTCTCTTGAATGGTAATGCTGAAATTTGCTGTCAGAGCTAGTTGCTGTCTCTGTAATGTTTTTTGTCTGTTCAGATTTCTATCTTATGGGGCTGAACTCGGAGATCAAATAACTTATACTTGTTGCTCTGATCGTAACTTTACGGTGTAATATTTGAAATCTTTAATGCTCACTCATATTCTGGGCTTGGATTTATAGTTACACATGCCTTTTAACATGAGTTAGTATGACTTTCAACTGTACAAGCAAAGTGAACTATTTCACTAGTGTAAACTATCAAGAATATAAATTTTCTTTAAAATGTGATGAATGCATAACAAGTCAAGTGTCTTGCTGCTAATTGTATGACCTTTACTGGGGTCTATATACTGATTTCTTAGTAAATGATACACAGTTACAGAGAAGTTTATAATTTAAATCCGCAAGCCATTCCAAGCTTTATTAGAATAGATTTAAGGCATTCTCTCTGTGGTTACCAATGAGATCAGATCAGTTTACTCTAGTGTCCTTGTCTCTGTTCGATGCATTCAAGCTCTGACATTTTTGATGATAATTGAGGTGGTGCACTAATATAAAATCTCTATAACCTTTTCAGAGAATGCTGAACTAACTCCTGTATTGCGGCTTGGAGCGGGAGCTTGTGCTGGAATAATTGCCATGTCTGCGACTTATCCAATGGACATGGTTCGAGGAAGATTGACTGTGCAGGTAACTTTTTTAATCTTACCTACTTATCTTCGCATTCAGCTTCATGACATATTGACAAGTCTTACAGATCTGCATTCCAATGTTTGTTCCTCTTGTTTGCAGACTGAGAATTCTCCATATCAATATAGGGGAATGATTCACGCTCTGTCCACTGTTCTTCGTGAGGAAGGTCCCCGGGCTCTTTACAAGGGCTGGCTTCCTTCAGTTATTGGAGTGGTAAGATATGCTTTGATATGCTAAAACAATGATGACCAATATAAATATATTTGGTCTTGTCTTATTCTATGGCGATTCTATGGTGATTGCAGGTTCCATACGTGGGTCTCAATTTTGCTGTATACGAATCACTGAAAGATTGGTTGGTCAAGTCTCGGCCATTCGGGCTTGTTGAAGATCAAGAATTGGGTGTCACAACAAGGCTTGCATGTGGGGCTGCTGCAGGAACAGTGGGTCAGACCGTGGCTTACCCACTTGATGTTATTCGCAGAAGAATGCAGATGGTAGGCTGGAAGGATGCTGCCTCTGTCGTCACTGGCAATGGCACGAGCAAAGCTCAACTCGAGTATACAGGCATGGTTGATGCCTTCAGGAAAACTGTGAAATACGAGGGCTTTAGAGCATTGTACAAGGGTTTGGTTCCCAATTCCGTAAAGGTCAGTTTCAATAAAGTTTCCTTCTTTTCTAATGGTTTTTGTGATCCATTTGTAAATGTGTACCTAATAAGAACAAGTCCAGTTCGTTCATCACCTAAAAAAACCTAAAAAACTTAAAAAAAGAGACTTTTTTTTTTTTTTTTTTCGGTTCCTTTTCTGCACTGTTAAAAGGTCAATGATAAGATGAAAAATTCCTGATTCCCGTCATCTACTATTTCTTCAGGTTGTTCCATCAATAGCACTTGCTTTCGTGACATACGAGCAAGTTAAGGACTTACTAGGCGTTGAAATCAGAATATCAGACTAACTTATAGAAGCCTCAAAAATAGGATTTTTCTATTTCCCTCATTCAAATGAAAGCGAGCACATCAGATTTTGTAGGCAAGGATAAGAGGGACTGCACGATGGCAGTCACGTCCTCTCAACCCGAGAGAGAATTTAGAGACCTTTCTGTCCCTTCTCGTTTTAGTTTTTTTTTTTTTTTTTTTTTTTTTTTTGTATCAGTTCCCTTAGATGCTCTAGTGCTCGTTTTCTGATTCATTTTATGTGTCAATAATCCCTTCCGAGGAATAATGCCATGCTATGACTGCTCATGTAATGTCTCGTTGAAGCATAGCACTTGTTTTGATGCCAGGTTTTATACATGTGACATTATCTTACGTTGTTTTGGAACAAATTCGTGATTTTGAGTAACAAAATGAATACAAAGGTTGCATTTTGTTGTAGTATTGTGTACATGGTACATACATCGGCAATAATATTTACTGTAATACTAAAAACTACACATACATTTAGGAATATTTGTCCTAGAATCTATGCCAATTCACATTCTTCTGCAGTGCCTGTGTAATTCAGGAAAAACGATGAGTACATGTTAACATAAATCATGGTTATTGAGACATGCATACCTGCAATCCTTAATCTTGGTCTGAAACTTAGGAGATGTTCTGAATTCATTCGGTTTTGCAACATGTTGGCGTGGTCGGCAACAATCTTTGAGGCCGGTGTTTGTGTTCTTGTTGTCAGAATCTCGGAAATCCGAGGATTCTGCATATGGTGTCCTAATCGATGCGAGGATTACAGCAAGGTTGAATTCTTTGAGGGGGGAAGATGTGCTTCTAGAAACGTTGTGTTCTTGTTTTTCCCGCAAAATTTCATTGCCAATTTCTTCGCTGCTCATCGTGTTGAGTTTTCTGCCATTTTGAATACGAAAAATTGTTATTTAATTTGATGTGAAAAGCTGATGGCCAGATTGATTGGTGACAAATTTTCATTTTATTTAATTTTTGAGATTTCATGGAGCAAAATTGTTGAAAATTGGTGGTGGTACTATACTTTCATATTCTTTCCATTCACAGATTAAAATTAAATACATTTTTCATCTAAATAAAAATCAGAGCTTTCATCCATGTTTCAATCCAAATCTCCACAAAAAATTTCATAATTTCTTACAAATTCTCACCAAATTACACAAAATAGTCCTAAAATTGCCTACTCCATCCCGTGCTCCTGATTTTTGATCAGTGCGACAATTACTCGGATTAGCACTGAGTATATGTCAGAGCTTCCACGGTGAGTGAAGAGAATCCGTAAGGAAAAGAAGGATAACATTCAGACGCTAATCTGTTATTTATCTGTTCTGATAGGTACTCATCAGGCAAAGCCTCGGAGAAGACGGAAGAGGAACAAAGCAACCTGCAGCAGCTACAGGAAGAGGATTCTGACCGAGGAGCAAGTCAAGCAGCTCGAGCTCAACTTCGGGAGCGACCACAAGCTTGAGTGCGGGAGGAAACATCGGCTCGCAGCCGAGCTGGGGCTCGACCCGCGCCAAGTCGAGGTCAGCTGGTTTCAGAACCGCCGCGCCAGTGGGAAGAACAAGAAGCTCGAGGAGGAGTACAGCCGCCTCAAGTCCGAGCACGATCACACGGTCGCGAGCACAAGCTTGAGTGGGGGAGGAAACATCGGCTCGGGTTAGACCGGATTTTTTTAACAGTGGTAAAAAAAAACTCGAATAAAAAACCTACCCTGCCTTGCGTTTTTGGCTAGAATCCAGTAGTTCATTGACAGCTTCGTCTGCTAACTGTTGCAGATTGGAGCTAACCATCCTTAACAGAGCTTTCACTTCGCCGACCTCCATTTATCGGTATGACTACAAGGAAAACAAACATGATCAGCAATGAATCATACAAAAACTGAAATGAGACGGTAAAAACATTACCCTCTTGATTGAACAAGGCCAGTGTTCTTCAGATTGAGAGTGTAATGCAGAATCGAAAAATGTTCTTCGGAGTTGTGCTTCTTCTCTGATCTCTCGGAGGCTTCTTAAATACAACATGAGTTACGGCAACCTGGTAAAAGATGGGGACAAGGCAGATATATGATTCCTTGCATGTAATGAATCGGTTAGGGAGGCAGAAGATTGGCCACATCAAAAGATGAGAATGGATCATGTGCAAGAACTGGATTACCCACTTCACCGAGCTCCATTCATGGCAGTAGCTCCTGAAAATATACCAGAAAGAAAAGATGGTTTTTTTAATTAAAACCTGGCCAACAAAAGAATTCAGACAGAAAAAATGGTGAAAAACTGGAAAAAAAAATGATCAAGAAGCTTACTTTCATGGCCTCCTAAGAGCTCCACAGCATGGACAAAGCGAGCATGGAGAGTGGTCGTCCACCATCTCTTCGCCGGAAACCTCGCCAGGAAACGTGACCGCATTATCCCCGCCGCCGCAAGGTGGTGGTGCTGCGACTGAAAGCTGCCGGTGGAAGAGATGGTGCTGTGACTGCTGTCAAAGGACTGGTTTTGGTGGTGGAGAAATGGATATGCCTCTGATAGGCCTCAATTAACCGAATTCTGGGTGGTACTGCTGCTGCTGAGGATGATGCTTCTGATGCTGGTTATGGTTATGGCTATTGTTGCTGCTGTAGATGGTGGGATTTGATAGGGAGAGATCAAAGGAGTTGCAGGCCATGGCAGAATCAAGGTTTTCTTGATGAATGGTTGCCTTTGTTGATCTGCAGAGGTATGATATCTGGGATGATTCTTAAATAGATCTGCAGAACTGCAATATACTTCACTTGATGAATTATTGTACTACCATATTCCAAAAGCAAAAGCAACAAAAGAGAACAAATTCTTGAAGTGAAACAAAGAGTTTCACAATATATTCTCAAATCAAACATCTTTTTGAAAATAAACATCTTTTTGGTTTGGAGTGGTCATTAAGGGTGGAATAAAGGAGAAAAGAAGATGGTATATTTATTTTTATTTTTTGAAAATCAAAAGAAATGGAATATTTATGGTATATACAACGTACAACATGATATACTTGTCAGTTTCAAGGTGTTATATATTAACCTATTATTAATAATCATTTCTTGAATTTACTGTTACGTTTCTTGTATCAAACAATTTTTAATGCTCTAGATAGTATTGTATGGTCATCTCGAGCAAATTTTTTATCAAACGGTTACGGACGTTTTGTGGGATCATAAATTATATGAAATCTTCCTGTTTTAAAAAAGAACGATCTTATGAAATGATTATACTGCTAAATAATATTTATTTTATAAATGCAAAATCACCCAAGCGAAAATCAATAAATAAAATATCATATAAATTTCTTTATACAAATTTCATGAGGCAGGCTATTAGACATAAACATTATTGAAAACATTAAATTTACAAAAAGTTAATTAACTCGAAGACAATCAACATGTAATAATAGGGTTAAAATTGAACAAACCTCAAATCATCTGAATTAATAACTTTAATTCGAGGAATCTTAGACCATGTTGCTGGAACTTATATAGACAATGCGACGATGAATTGTTATGGAAAATTCGGGCGGTGGAGAGTGCGCGTGAGCTGTTTGATAAAATGCCTGAGAGAAAAGTGACGGACTGGAATGGCGTGATATCGACGTATCGGAATTGGGGGAAGGAGAAGCAGGCGGAGGAGCCTTTCGGGTTGATGCCTGAGCTGCTGAAGAATGTGGTTTCGTGGACTGCGATGGTGTCGGGTTATTCAAAGGCTGAGGATCTGAAGAATTGTAGGAGGTATTTCAATGCAATGCCGGAGAAGAACACTGTTCGTGGAATGCGATGATTTCTGGTTATGCTCAAAATGGGTTGACAGAGGAAGCTACTCAGTTGTTTAATCAGATGATTGTACAGGATTGAAACCAGATGATACGACTCTCATTGCTACCATTTCATCTTGTTCATCGCAGGGCGATTCTGATCTCGCTGAATGGCTTGTTACTATGATCAACAGGAAAGGAATTCGTGCAGATCATTTTTTCAAGACTGCACTCCTTGACATGTATGGCGAGGGAGATTTTCGATGGATTCAGGGATCAAAGGTAAACTGTCGGCCCTGGTCAGATAACAGAAGTTGTCAGCGATGGACTGGCATTCCTGTCACTTGGCTAGGCCAAAATGAGAGTGATAGGTTGGTTGGCCTTGGTGATCGGCTACACCAGCGGGTCGTGGGGCAGAACCATACAGTCAAAGCTGTTGCAGATTTTTTCGAGCGCTGAAGATCGCGCTCAGCCTCGATGATTTCAGTTATGTGAAACGAAATTTCGTAAAATGGTAGGATCTTCTGATGAAGAAGCAGTTCTGCTATGTTCTTGCTCACCATGGCGGCTCTTTTGAACTCGGCGAGGACGATGAAGAGAGGGAGGAGCATCAGGAAATCTTCAACAATGCGAATCTGAGTGAAGGATATCTTGCCCTAACTCGAGATATCGATGTTATGGAAGCGAAATCGCCTGAAAACATCTACAAGTCTCATTTGCTCGATGGTGTTAATAATGCTGCAAATGTGGACTCAGTGAGGCAAAATTTAGCAGAAACTCTTGTGAACGCGTTTGTTAATGCTCAATTCCACCTTCAAGGGATATTTAGATGATTAGAACTTTTGGTCAGAAACTTATGTGACTTATCATAATTTCGCCTAATCTAATTATTTATTTAAATAAAAAAAATGAAAAATAAAGTATGTAGGCACAAGACGTAATACCCCTATTATAAAGGTCATTCTGCAAATAAACAAGTGAGGTGTCAAAGCAGCCAACATTTTGGGAATTAGGAGGGCTTTGGTGTAGTTTGGCCCATATTATAGTGTACCAAGTTAAGCTTTACATTTTAATAATAAGGAAAAAAAAAACTAAAATTTATTGATACATAATAACAAATAACTTTAGTATATGTTTAATATTTCAAATTTCACTGGTTGATAAAAAATTGATAATAAAACTAATTGCTAGTATATTCATGTATCAAATGTTCAATTCCCGATTAATAAAATTTATTTATAACATTTTTAAATGGTCAATGTTAACACGTGTCAAATGATCGGCTCTCAATTACTCGAATGAATTAGTAGTAATATTTGGATGACCCGCTAGTATGTGGATCAATTAAAATTATTTTGATTGCTAGTAATATTAAAATGACGTAAATGGATATATTGCAAAACTTACTATACTATCACCAACCACATTCTTTTGAGTTATGATACATGCAGGTCCATATTTACTAATACAAGTCCAAAATATAATATTTTGGGTGCACTAGTATAATTCAGGACCACATATTGTGTTTTTCAGACCTGCATTTAGTAAACATGGACATGCATGTATAATTACTGCATTCTTTTGGATGCACTTTTATGTGCATATATAACTTCCACCATTAGTAAAAACTAATGCCATATGCTCTAAATTGTCTAGAAGAAGAATATGTATAGAGTATAAAAGAAGAGCATGAAATGACTCCAATTTTGGTTATTAAATTTGTAATGAGGAGAAAGAATGCTTTTTTTGATAAAAAATGAACCGAGAGGGATGAAAATTGGATCCGATCAGATAACTAATAAGAAAACTCGTGGTTTGAGGAAAGAGACAAGAGGAACCACCACGCCACTCATAAACATGAAACCCCACAGATCATCGTTTTCAGTTCTCTTCCCCATACTTTCTTTACATTCAACTCCACTATCATGCATGCATCGCCACGCTCAATTATATGAGAAACGACAACGAATACGAAAAAATTGTTATTTACTTTGTTACACCAGAAGCAGGCTATAGCGTGTCAGACATGGAGTTTTGAAACCTCACAAATCTAGCTATCTGAATACTAAGTACAGATATATATTTCAGTGAACCACACCATTCAACTTTCACATAACTAGTATCCACTTTCACAATTCCTCCGATCACCAGATTCATCAGTACCCCACTCTAGCTAGCTCCTGGTCAACACCAGCAACCATTTCTCCGGCCGATCTCCGACACCAACCACTCTAGCTAGCTCCCGGTCAATACCAGCAACCATGCATTTCGATCGGCAGATCTCCGGCAGATCTCCGGCCGACCACTCTAGCAGATCATCAGATAGGTATCTTCCATCTTTTTCTGCTTTGGTTCCTATCTTCACCAAAGAAACAACCTGTATTGTTAAGCTGTTAATGTATTGGTTTCTTATGATAATAAAAAAGCTGTTAAAGTATTGTTTTGATCAAGACACTATATATAAGAAATCTTTCCTTCACCTAGCTTTTAGGCATCTTTTTTAGTCGTTGCTAAACCTAATTCGAAATTCTTAAACAAATCTATGACTTAAAAGTGGTCCTTGTGGGGCCCACCATACATGACTTAATGTTTAAAGGAATGGAAATTAGGTATCCATCCAAGTTTTATTTTTCTTACAGAAGTATTGATCTGTATCATCATCATCCAGCAGAAACATTCCGAGCATAATGTCGGGAGAGATTATTGAGGTAGAGATACCGGAAATCATGTCTTCTCCACCGTCGCCGCCTCCGCCGCCGACTGAGCAGAAGAAACACGGTGGATGGAAGGCCATCGCTTTAATATTAGGTAATATTTTTACCTCTCTTTTTACAGTCCCAAGAGTACTTACTTATTCTTAGTCTGGGCTGGAAACGGAAAAAATGTACTGAAGCATCTTTTTTTATGAAACAGAATGAGTGATCATATATATTTCAAAACAATCTTTTTCCACACTTTCCATCCACAAAAAATAAAAATAAAAAAAAGAGTGGGTTTGGTATACAATATTTCAGATGTAAGTATTCCAGGTGGATTAGTTATTTTTAAAAATAATATTCAAAATTTTCCCATTTAGTTAATTCTTATTTTAATTATTATTCCGATTTAGCTACTAACTAATGAAATGAAAATTGCTACAGAAACGGAGACGTGCCAGAAATTGGCCGACATCGGGATCCTTTCCAATTTCACCGTTTTTCTTCTAACGGTTTTTAACCTAAGTCAAGTCAGCACTAATAATGTGCTAAATATTTTGGGTATCGCCTCCTGTTTCCTGCCGCTCCTCGGCGCGTATATCTCCGACGCCGTCCTTGGAAAATACGCAACCATTGCTGTCTCCTCCATATTTACTTTGATGGTACGTACTTTTTTAAAAAAAAATTGGTGAAAGAAAATAAAGATGATTAATTATCTGCATTATATAATCATATATGTTAATTATCAATTATAGTGAAATTTATAATATAATGAGAAATTAGTTTTGTGCAAAATTGATAATTAATTAACAAGGAATTAATTAATAAAACTGGAAATGATTGCAGGGAATTGTTACGATGACTTTGATTCCCTGGATCCCGAAGCTCTACCCGCCGGCGTGCCCTACCCAAACGTCGTGCGTCGGTCCGAAGGCCCCTCAGATGGCCGTGCTGGTCTTATCACTGATTCTCCTCTCAATCGGATCAGCCGGAATCAGTCCGTGCATCATTCCCTTCGGCGTTGACCAGTTTGACTCCGGCAAAGAATCTGGCCGGAAAGGGACCAGCAGTTTCTTCAACTGGTACTACACCACCACCACCATCGTCCTCATCATCTGCAGCACCGTCACGATCTATCTGCAGACATACGTCAGTTGGGTAGTCGGTTTCGCTGTGCCCACGATTCTTATGGTGATTGCTATGATTCTGTTTTTTGCGGGGACGATGATGTACATTCGCGTGTCGCCGACGGGGAGTATAATATCCAGCATCGCTCAGGCGTTTGTCGCTGCCTTCAAGAAGTGTCGACTTAGGGTTCCGGCGGCCGGAAATGGGGATGATCAGCTTTATTACGATCCGCCACAGGCCGAAGGATCGGTCTCCGCAAGATTGACTCTCACCAACAAATATGCGTAAGTCCTGTACATGTTCATTTCAAATTTCAACTAGCTAATTAAACTGAAATTAGACAACGTGCAAATATTAATCAGACTTTTCAATCCTACAATCCTAAATATTAGTTAGACTTTTCAATCCGGTTCAGAATGATCCTAGTTAACATATTAACGTTGATTATCATTTTATTCGAGAATTATTTTTTAATAATTATTTTCGAGTTTATTTTATCTCGACACTGTATATTTACTAAGTATCAATATTGCAACCCGTCTCTAAAAATTGAGGGATGTATTAGACTTTTTCCATGTAAACATTTATGCTTTTATCATTACTATTTTGTACACTAAAATACTACGTTTATTGGCAATTAATCCTATCCAGGTTCTTGAACAAAGCTGCCATGATACAACAAGGGGATCTTGGACTAGATGGATCAAGAAGAAAGAAATGGAATATTAGCAGCATTCAAACGATTGAAGAGATGAAACTAATCTTCAACATCGTCCCCGTTTGGGCGTCAGGAATGATATTCTTCTTAGGTCTCGGCCAGGCATCCACTTTTACGATATACCAAGCCCTAAAAATGAACCGGCGACTTAGCCGCCGGTTCGAAATTCCGGCAGGATCCCTCAGCGTCATCTCCATGATCACCCTCGCGATATGGGTCCCATTTTACGACCGGATCCTCGTACCTTGGCTAAGGAACAGGACGAAGATTGAAGGTATTAGATCAAAGTTGTGCATCTATAAATCAACCACCAATATGAACTCTAATCCCATTTCTTCTTAATCGAATAGGTGGGATAACCATTCTTCAGAGGATCGGAATCGGGTTGGTTTTCTCCATCTTGGCCTTGGTCGCAGCGGCGCTGGTGGAGCCCGTGAGACGGGGGAGGGAGCTCTCTGTACTGTGGCTAACTCCGCAGCTGGTCTTCATGGGTTTCTCCGATGCATTCAACGTGGTCGGACAGATGGAGTTGTACAATAAAGAGTTCCCTGAAAGTATGCGGAGCCTAGCGACGGCGATGATCGGAATCTCAGAGGCCGGAGCTAACTACTTGAGCATAGTTCTGGTCAATGCCATCAACAGCACGAAACCCGACTGGTTGACAACCGAAGGAAGGCTGGAATACTTCTATTACCTAATGGCCGGTTTAGGGGTTCTGAACCTCGGCTACTTTCTGTACGTGGCGCCAAAGTACAGATACAAAAGCCGTGTCATGGTTCAGAACTAATGGTTATGAAGCAGACATCTTAGTAGTATTGGTAATTTGCAAATTCTGGATCTTGAAATGGCTAATCAAAGCTTTCAACACTGTTGTCATGTTGTTGAAGTTAGTTAAATTTATGCTTTTATGAACTAATCCTCTTTGAAAAGAACTGTTCTTCTTGCATTTTTAAGTGATTAAATGACAAACAGCTTTCTACAGTACGTGAACTCTCAATAATGACTGCAAAGAGCCGCTATGCGCTTTATATATTATTATTATTATTATTATTAATAGCTGAAGAAAATTAGTAAAAGGATGATTTAATTATGATCGTTAGATTAGATTAAAGGGAAGGGCTATGATTTTGAGTAAAAAGATGAGTAAAAGTAAGTGAGTTAACGGAACTCCTCCCTATATATATTCATTGAGAGTAATCACTAATTTACAAAAGATATTAGGAACAGACAAAATAAATTATGATGCATTAACATTTGGTCAGATATTTGCATATATTAAGAAAGAAGCATTGACATTATGCCAAGATTTAAAAATCCAACATAAGTATGGATATGAAAGAAAAGAAATGAGTACTTTTTGCCAATAATTTGGAATAATGGGAATTAAACCACCTTCATCTGAAAAGAAAAGAATATTTAGAAAAAGTAGAAAATACAAATACAATGGTAGAGATGATTATAACAAAAATCATAATACACGGAAGTATAAAGGAATAAATAAATACAAGAATATTCAGTGTTATAAATGCAAGAAATTTGGTCACACCGTAGAAAAGAGAAAAATATTAATTCACTGTTTTCAGAAGATAAAGAATTAAGAAATAAATTATTATCACTATTTGTAGAAAGCTCAGATATCGAACAGACATATTATGATTCATTCTCAAATAGTTCAGATAATTCGGATGTGTGTCAATGTAAGATTCAAACAATTAATATGCTTAATAATAAAATAATAATAAAAAAGTTTTATTAGATATTATTGATAAAATAGCAGATTTAGAATCTAAGAATGATTATATAGAAAAACTAATAGAATTGGTAGTAGAAGAAGAAAAATCAAAATTACCACAAACAGAAGAAGCATTTAGTTTAAGTAAAATAGTCAAAAAATAATCTGAAATAAAAAAGAGAAAGCCAATAAAAGCAGATGATTTAAGAACATAAATTAATAAACTAAAATCAGAGGTTAGTTCAATAAAAAATAAATTAAGTAGGTTAAAAGATAAGGATTTAGATTTAGAGTTAAAATTAAGTAACATAAACCAAAATAATAACAATATGCCTAGTACAAGCATGGAGATAGCTTAAGAAACTCCAACAGATAATCAATTTTTTAGTGCTATTAATAAAATTAATATGGAAAAATGGTACTCATTAGTAATTATAGGAGTTGAAGATTTTAGTGTCACAGTTATAGCATTACTCTGATTTTTCCGGCGAGGAGATCGCCGGAAACTGGGCAGGGTTGGAAACATTTATTTAGTATTAGAATAATATACATAATATTAGGTTTATTACATTATATATATATTTATTAATTTATTAATTTTCCTTAACTTTTTAACTCATACAAATAAAGGGATTCATGGTCAAAAATGGGTTTGTTTGAATATGAAATTTCAAAAATATTTTTTTGAAGATTCAACTTTGAAATTTTGACTGGGACTTGAGACGGGAAAGTAATCTTTACGTAGGTAAATTAACATGTGATACCAATGTAAACTCTTTACGTGTAATCCTAATTAAAAATAATTGAATTTAAATGAGAATCAAAGAATTGAATTTCAATTATTGCAAAATATCTTCCCTAATACAAATTTAGAGTATAATGAATTAGCTTTCGAGAGATGACATGTGACTATATAAGCTCTAGACCCTTGAGTACAATTCTACATTCATATACTAGAAAGAAAATTGCAATGGCTTCTCAAATGAAAGCTTTATATGTCCTTGTGATCCTTTTGTTCCTCCGAACGATGTGATCTGGGATGCACCTGTTGATGGATCTCATCAGAAACATGGCTAATCTTTTCACATTTGTATCTTGTGTAGTTTGTTTTCCTGATTTCAGGGATTTCTATGCATTTCTACACTTTAATAAAAAATGTAATGTGTTGCAAATTTACTAGTGAATGATTTATATATATGTTGGGTTTAATTTCTACATAAATTAAGAGATTGCACTTTCTATGATTTGGTTTTTAAAAAACAACGATTTTGAACAGAGTGATAAGTAGGGAAGATCATGGGTTTGAAGCCCGGTGCTCAATTCTTATTCTCGTTAATATATTTTGGAATCACGAGTGTTATAAATTCTCCATTTCTTTTATACACCAATTTAAGTCAGATGTAATTTGAATATACATTAAATCAATTTAGTCATGAATAATACTCTTTTCTTTCTCTCCTAAACTCTCCAAACACGATCTTTACATTTTCCGGCCAACCGCCGATTAAATCACCACTGGAGCTCCCATGTTCACGGCGATTACAGGGTAGTGAAAATAAATTTGAAATATAGCCCAAGGAATGGGAATTAATGAAGTAGCAATCTGTTGGGCTTGATGTGTTTTTTCGGCCCAGTGAGGGATGCTGAAATCGGCCCGCGTAATGCTCTGGTCTTGGGCTGGAATAATTGTGAATTGTAGGATTTTAATTGAAACTGAATAATTGTGAATTAAAGGATTTTTATTTGAACTGAAATATTTTTAAAAATTTTCTGAATTTTGAATTAAAATTTGAACTACTGATAGAGTATAGGAGAATAAACTATTTAACTGAACTAAACTTAAAATTAATCAAATATATTAAAAGTGTTGTGAATTCAAATAAACTGAACCTTACACTTGTTTTTAAAGCTTGTATGAAGTCCTACCTTCAAAATCTATAACTCCCTTTAAAACAAAATGTTTTGTGATGGTGTGTCAATTTCCTAACTTTTTGAATTTTTTTCAAGTTTAATGAGGAATTGACACATCAGCAAGTTTTTTTTTTCCAAAATTTTCATTTATTTTTGGTTTATTATCCCTTTATTGTATTAATTATGTGCAATTGTTCCAATTTTTCAAAATTAAATATTGTTATTGTTCATTCCATAACCTTCAATATTTATTCATAATAAACACCATTATTCCTAATGTTATGTAAGGTTTTCTAGAAATAAAATAAATCAATTATCCAAACTTAATAGCTCAAGAAGCCAGCCAAATTCTACTGCATAAGCCAGTCAAATATTTTGATTCATTCTGCTGCATGCCAGCCAAATTTTTGCAAATTGTAAATGCAAAGAGTTGGAAGATAAATTTTGCATTTAGGAAAATCCAATAAAGATAAAACAATGAATTGAAGATGAAAATCACAATAAACCAAAAGCTAAAAAAGAGCCTAGAATAAAATTTCGCTACTTCTCATATTATTAGAAATTTAAAATGTAAAGGAGTGCAATAGTAAGTACCTTTAAAACAAAATAAATTATGCTAATGTAGCATTTTATTAGAATTTTGAATTTTTTCTCCAATTCACTAGAACATAACAAGTAAGCTTGCTTGAATTAATTATTCCAATTCTTCAAATTTATTTAATTATGTTATTGTCCATTCCATAACTTCAACATTTATTCCTAATGAACACCATTATTCCTAATGCTAAGTAACATTTTCTATAAATAAACTAAATTAATTACCCAAACTAAATAAGTTTTAATAGAATGAAGAAAGTATTTTCATCAAATAGTTTTTAAACTAATAGTATTTATAGAAATAGTATTTATAGTTTTCAAATAGTATTTATAATAATACTATTTTCATCAAATAGTATTTTCCCAAATCTTTTCGTATCATCACAAAATTTTCGAACAAATGGATCTCATAGTCTCACGTCATCGTGGGACCTATACACCATGTGTATGATCGACACGTCGACATGTCGGAGATAATAAAAAATCAGGAGATGCGGCCACGTCACACCAGCACATCCCACTTTCCACACGATGTCAGCCGTCAATTACGCATCTCCGTCCATTTCTCAGTCCGACGGCTGGGATTGCTTTGAATTCTTTTGTGAGTGCTGCCGCAGACGCTTCATCCTCCTTTACGTCATCTGCCCCGCGCCGCCGCGCCACGCTCACCTTCTCAAATGAGCAAATAGTATTACTAGGTGAAATTAGAACAATGCAGTTTTATTAATTGAAATCGGCTAGTATTTCCTGAAATTAGCTTAAATGTAGTAGAAAAATTGGTAGCTTTTGAAAAACGTAGATCTACTTAAATTATAATTTTTATCTCGACTTAATCTATTTATCATGTCTTAATTATAATATAGTGTAAGACAAAATTAAACGGGAAAATGATCAGGCAGTTCGGTGATAACCACCTTTATCAATAAGCAATTATTTGACTTTTCTATCTTATATGTGTGGAAATACAATCTACTTGTTGCCGATCAATCTTAGCGTGTGGTGCGAATTGATCACATGTACCCAATGTATATTGAGTTTAGTAAAAACGTACATGAACCCTGGTTTTAAAATGTACACGGTGCAATATTTTACTCTTATAATTCAAAATACAGTGTAAAAATACGAAAATATTCTCAATTTATTTGATTTTTGAAAAATAACTAAACTTAGGGCCTGTTTAGTACAACTTATCTGAATATTTTTCAGTTCAGTTCAGTATTTTTCAGTTAAGTGCATTGTACTTTTTAAAAAAACATTAAAAAAATTATATTAATAATTCAACACAATTGAATATAGTTTAGAGAAAATATAATTTATTTCAATTCAGTTCAACGAAAATATAATTTAATGATTTTAAGTTCATATTGAAAATCTAGTTCATTTAAGTTATGTGTAGTTCAATTCAGCTCATTTTAGTTAAGTGTGGTTCAATTTGGTTCATTTCAGTTAAGTGTAGTAAATTCAGTTCAGTCGGTTCAATTCAGTTCAATTCAGATGAGTGTAGTTCAATTCAGTTTTATTTTCTATTCTTGATAAAATACAACCCCATTTACTTATATCAATGCATTGATCGTTTTCTTCAATTCAGTTCAATGAAAATATAATTTAATGATTTTAAGTTCATATTGAAAATCCAGTTCATTTTAGTTAAATGTAGTTCAATTCAGTTCATTTTAGTTAAGTGTGGTTCAACTTGGTTCATTTCATTTTAGTGTAGTCAAATTTAGTCCACCCAGTTCAATTCAGTTCAGTGTAGTTCAATTCAGTTCAGTGTAGTTCAATTCAGTTCTGTTTTATCTTCTTGATAAAATACCTCATTTTAGTTATATGAATGCATTGATCGTTTTCTTCAATTCAGTTGAATGAAAATATAATTTAATGATTTTAAGTTCATATTGAAAATTCAGTTCATTTTAGTTAAGTGTAGTTCAATTCAGTTGATTTTAGTTAAGTGTGGTTCAACTCAGTTCATTTCAGTTGAGTGTAGTCAAATTCAGTTCACTCAGTTCAATTCAGTTCAGTGTAGTTCAATTCAGTTATGTTTTATATTCTTGATAAAATACAACATCATTTAGTTATATCAATGCATTGATAATTTTCTTCAATTCAGTTCAATTCAGTTTAGTTCAGTATGATTCAGTTCAATTAAGTTTAATTGGACTGGTCCAATTAAGTTTAGTTCAGTATGATTCAGTTCAATTCAGTTCAAGTCAGTTTAAAATTGATGAAATATGATTTGATAAATATTTTCTAATTAAATTGTATCAATGCATACTTTTGTAAGTTCAACTTAATTAAATTTGGTGCTAATAAAATTTGACTTGATAAAAATATAGTACAATTTGGATATATCAATTCAGTTAAATAAAGTTCAGTTCAGTATACTTCAGTTCAATAAAGTTCAGTTCAGTATATTTCAGTTCAATTATAATTAACTTCTAGGATAATGATGAAATATAAATTTGATGAAATTTAGGTAATGTCAATGTAGGGATTTATTTCTTCAATTCAGTTTTGTTCATTTAAGTTCTATTCAATATATTTCAATGGTTTGTTTTTTATTAAGAATTTTGAATATAATTATATAAAAGAATCAAATGTATTTTCAGTTCAGTTCAGTTCAGTTCAGTTCAGTATTGTTCAGTTCAGTTCAATATTTTTCAGTTCAGTTCAGTTCAGTTCAGTATTTTTCAGTTCAGTTCAGGCGTATTAAACAGGCCCTTATAGGAAGCGATAATGTCATTTCATAAATATTTTAGACTGCACTGAGTAAAATACTGCAATGCATTTAACACCCCAGTTTTAAAAACAAAGGTACAATCCAAATAGAAGCGCATATTGTGGGTTAACTTTTGAAAAGGAAACCGTACATGATAATGGTCAGTGCCAGTCATGACTCACGGCCGTAGCATGTGGTGCTGCTTTACCGTTATTGGCGGTCTTCAACAGCCTTACGTGTCAACTTATTACTCGACGGAGTCATTTTATAAATTGACATGAGGAATAAATTTAACGCTCTGACTGAAAAAGACTTTGTCAAACTGAATTTCAACATTCTTACTTTCACGAAACAAATGTGATTAATAATAAGTACAATAAGGTTACGCTCTAATTTTAATTTAATTCATTTTAATTTACAGTACAACTTATAAACGGGTAACGATATTGATAAATTTAAATTAATAAAGTGGAAATGAATCAAGAGAGGTAATGGAAATGGACGGAAAGGAGAAAATTGGAATTTTTTTATTTGGTTCAATTTATGTAACCGAATCCCTTTCGTTTGTTGTTATTGAGTTGAGTTTAAAACGAATGAATATAGGTATTAGAGGAGGCGGTAGTGGTTCATGATGGATGTAGTAGTAACCGTGATTACATTGTCATCAGTAATGATTGGTGTCGGGTCGAGTGGTGATTGTGATCTAAAAATGATCCATTATCGACGGTGATAGTGTCGATAATGAATCAAGTGGCGATGGTATGGTGGTGGTTGGAGTGAATCGTGATTGTCGATAACGATTGTAGTGAAATGGTATTAGCAACAGGTGTAATCAAAGTGAATCGGTTGCACCGATCATATCAATCCAACTTTTAAATATTATAAGATCATTTTCTAACATTTTTAACGAATTAATTTTTTAATGAGATAATGTCTCAATCTTTTGTAACATTTTGCCCAAATTAGTGAGATTATCAATTAATCATCCTCTAATTGAGTACAAGTTAAGAAATCTTAGAGCGAGTCATTTTGCTATAAAGCGTTTAAAATTTTAGGTAACACATCAACGTTTTTCTATAAATCCTTCTAGTCTCGTGACATCTCAAACCAAAATCGCTACCTACATATTTATAACAAAATCGCTTCTCATTCAATTCAGCTGCTCTTTATTTTGAATTCAGACAACTGATCTAACTATCGAGGTGTGAAATCAAACTAAATTGGCCTACCATATTTTCCATGAGAGGCTGAGGAAGAAGAAATAGATATTCAAAAGCCCACCAAATAATTAATGTAACGTCCCCCTAACTTGACCCCTAGAAGTTCAAGAAGTCAATTCATGCAAATTATATAATTTTGTAAGTAATTGCGAATTAGTGTCGGTTTAGAAATGTCAAAGCTAGCCTTAACAATATGTTTAATTATTCTTCTTGCTGAATTATAAATTGAGATGATTCTCGTTACAAAATTGATTATTAACTTGTGACAAATTTTGAGAAATTTAATTTCCGTTAAAATTCACATATGCATCATAGTGGTGATTATGGTCAAAGTAGCGGTGCAGTCAAAATAGTAGCAGTGGTCATAGTCGTGGTGGTATTTGGGTAGCGAAAATAGCAATGGTGATCGAAATTGTAGTAATGTTTGGGTAGTCAGAATAGTTGTAATGACCGAAAATATAACGGTGTTAGAGTAGCTAGATTAATGATAGTGATTGTAGTGGTAGTGGTGTTGAGGTGTCCGGAGAAGTGACTGAAATAGCCGGTGTGATTGGTGTGGTTGTGATGTTAGTGTGTCTGTATTAGGGACTGAAATAAAGGTGATGTTGGAGTACATGGAGTTGGGCTGCGTTAGGATGAACGAATTATTAATTGTGATTGAAGTGTAGTGGTGATGGTTGTCAGGGTAGTGACTCGCCAGTGTGGGAAAGTTGGAGTTGGAATGGTGACGGTGTCAAAGTAAGATCGATGTTAGGGTGGCCGGAGGAGTTATGGTGATCATAGTGGTGGTAACCAGAATAGTTTCAGTGTTTAGGGTTGGTGGAATTGTGGTTGTAAATTGAATTGGATTAGATAGTTTACTGTTAAATTAAATTAAATTATTTATAATTGAATGGTTTAGTTTGAACTATCAAAATTAGTTTACGCTCAATTTGAAAAAGATAAAACATACAGTTAAACCTCGATAAATGAATACTCTTGGGACCATCATAAAAATATTCATTTAGCGAGGTTATTCATTTAGGCAGTAGTATTACATGAATTGTATGTATGTGTACTAAGTCCAAAAATGTACACATGTGCATTATACTTAAAACTACTAATAAGACACATAGTATGCATTGTATGGAATATCTAGAGTCTACAACACGAGCAGAATACTCCCGAAGTTTTGTTTGCTCTAGGAAAAATCAAGGATGAGATGAATTTTGGTCGGAAAAAAGACTAAAAAACTATAAACATCTTTTTATTTTTGTAAGGGAAATATTTATCTTATGAAAATTATTGATTAGAAATTTTTTAATACATATATATCTTATGAAATGTGGTGATTATTCATTTATATTTACATGGGGTCTTTAAGGATTTTAAAATAATTATTCATTAATATATTTAGCGAGGTTATTCATTTAACCCCTTAGCTCAAGTCGGGACCACGAAAAATTATTCATTTAATGAGATTATTCAATTATTGAATATTCATTTATTGAAATTTAACTGTACCATTTACATTTTGGATTAACCTCAATAAAATAAAAACTAAAAATATCTTGTTGGTGTACCTTTAAAAAGTCTAAATTCAAAAGGGTTCAAAAGTAAAATTCATGGGATGACTCACCTAGATGGTGAGTCTGACGGAGCGGACCCACTACGGATCTGAAAATCCCTATCCAATACAATTAAATCTGATTTTTGAATTATTAGAGTATTTATTTATTCCAATTGTGGAGTATAATATTTGTCAATCCCACGGCATGCCACGTAAGCCACGTGGGCTGGTAAAAGCTCCAGCACAGCAACGAGTAGATACAATTATCAAATGACACGTGTAGGTCCTCTTTTTTTATTTTCCTGAAAATATTTATCTTAAAAAAGCTGGAATAAATATCAGGAAGCAGGACTGGCCAACAACACATTCCCTTTGGCAACTCACACCAAGTCCCCACCAATTTTTATGATATAATATAATAAATTCTTTATTATAGAAATAATTATTTTCGAAATAATATTTTATTCACGGTAATAAAAAATGTAATTAAAGTGATTATAATATTTCGTGTAGTTCAATTGAAAATATTTTCGTAAACTCACAATAACATTTTGATAAAAAGAAAGTAAAAAGAAAGTAAAGCAAAATAATACGAGTAGTTCAATTTCTTTTATTATAGAGTTGTCAATTTTCAACTTAACATTAACTATGGCAATTGATGTAAATATATCTTAAAGATTGCGCATATGTTTACTTCTAATAATTTGAACAATGTTATTTACTAAATTATACTACTTCTGTCTCAGATTAATCTGCCCAGTTGACTTTTTACACTACTTAACATATTTTTTTGACCAACAATATCTTTATTTATTTATATTATCGAAAAATTAAAATTTGATATTCAAATACTTTATGTTGCAAGTAATATAATGATATTTTGATATCGATAATATTAATGACTATATGTCTATTTATATGTAGTCAAAATTTAATAACAAATAGTGTTAAAAATCAGAGTGCAGATTAAGGTGGAATAGTGGTAATATTTACATAATTGTTTACTTCCTTGTCCCACTAAAAATAATACTCTTTATTGCAAATTTAATAATATGCTGCATGTTAATAATTTGATGTATAAGCTAATAAAAGATTATAGTCAAAATTGTACATGTGTGATTTTTCAAAGTCAAACAAGCCCGTTTGACTAGGATGGAGAAAGTATAAGATAATTTTGATAATAATGTTAACTATAAATGAATAAAAACTTATAATCAAAGTTAAATCTATATGATTTTTTAAAGTCAAACAGGACGGTTTGGCTATGACTCTATGAGGGAGAAAATATAAGTCAATTTCAATAATAATGTTAAATATAAACGAATAAAAACTTATAGTCAAAGTTAAAGTCTGTTTGATTTTTCAAGCAAAACGGTTTGAATGGGATGTAGAAAGTATCTAATAGTTTTGATAATAATTTCTATTCCGATAAATTCTAACGAATGTCAACTACTTTAATTTGTATCTCAATAATAAGAGTATATTATTCAGAACTAGTTTTGTTCAATTACATTTAATTCTGTTCAGTTCAATCGTCTAACTTTTCAGTAATTTCAATACATTTTAATTCAACATGATTAAGTTTCAACCGAATTTGACAAGGCATGAATATGACATCATGCCTACCAAAGCTGATGCCAAATCCCCAAATGGCAAATACTACAATAAATGTATTTATGGTATTAATTAAAACCCCTCATACGGTACGTGTACACACGGAATCCGGCCATTTTGCCTTCGGACACGTGTTTCATGACGTGGAATGGCGCCCCATTCTCTCTCCTTTTCCTCGGTGTTTTTAATGTTTTCTCTCTCTTTCTCACTTTCCAGTGATTTGCTGTTCCTCTCTTAACCTTCATCCTTTCTTCCCCTCGGAGCCATTTTATTTTCAGAAAATGCGGGAGTTTTGAAGGGAAAAACCAATTCATAATTTCGTATATAAATATATATCAGCCTTCTGCAAAAACCCCTTTTCCCGTTTGAATTCTATTGCTGTTTTGAGGTATGAAACATGCAGTTTCTGAGCTTTTTGTGTGGAAATAATTGTTGGTTTTTGTGAAAGTTGTGTTCTTTTTTTGGCCTGGTGAAGTGGAATTGATGTTGTTTGATCTTGCTGGGAGTTTGAGTTGTCTGCTTTTGTTGTTCTGATGTAGGAAATGATTAATTAATTCTTGTAATCATGGAATTCAGGAATTCCCCCCTTGAATTTGTGATAAATTTGAGTAAAAATCATGACTTGTTAGAGTGATGTTTCTGTATGGAATTCTGGGCTTTTACACATATGCTGTGTGTACAGGGGTTTCTTCATTATCTGAATGCTGTTTAGTTTCAGATTTGTGAAAAATTAGGGCTTTCTGGGATTAAGGAGTGAGATTGGAAGATTTACCTGATTATTAGCTGATAAAGTAGGTTATTTGTGTGTTGGATCTCATTATTGTCCAAAATTTTGACTGTTTTGGATTTGAAATGGCCTTTTATGAACTGTTGCAGTGGGGCTGTGCCGGGGAGAGGAGTTAGTTTATAACAGTTTGCATTTCCTGACCTGAGTTGACCTGTTTCTGTTTCTGACTGTCTGCATAAACTCAAAAGTTTTTATTTTGATCATTTTGGACATGTAGATTTGCAGAAATTGGTTTGCGTGTATACTGTAATGGTCTGAAATTGGTGTGCTTTTGTTCACATCTGCAAGAAGACATTGGAGTGTACCAAAAATTGAACCAGATGTTTATGAATGAAATCATGTCTTTAATGGGGTGTTTCTGTTTCACTTTGCTACTTATCTGGTATGACAGAGCTAAGTTTTGTTTATGCAGTCTACTCCATCTAATCTTTTGTTGAAGTTACGTTTATCTGGTGTGAAGCGATGGGAAGCAACGAGGATATAAAGTCGCCCAAGTCTGAGAAATCCTCTTCCGTAGCACTGGTAAGCATATTAACTTGACATTCTTTTCTACAGAGAAATATACTTGTAGTGTGTAGATAACTCTTTGCTGGACTAGATGGATCATCTGTATAGCACCTTAACTGCCACTCTCTTGTTCCCTTGTATCTTTGCTGGGAATTAGTTCTGATCTTCTGTTGCTTAAATTTGACAGGAACAGGGTCAACAGAATAGCAATGTCCACATCTATCCTGATTGGGCAGCAATGCAGGTTCCCCCTTTATACCTGGAACTCTTAGTTTCGATTCTTCGATGATGGCCTTTTTGGTTAACTTGTAGTTTGATATCTTTTTGTTAGGCATGCTATGGTCCTCGACTTCCTGTACCCCCATACTACAACCCTGCTGTTGCATCTGCTCACCCGCCTCCTCCTTTTATGTGGGGACCGCCACAGGTACCTTGTTCTTTAAAGAAAACTCTTATGCTATTTGGAAAACTCTGTGTGATATTTGTCGCACTTTGTTTCCAACTAATTATGTAACAGTGTTCCTTTTTACTCCATTCCAGGCTATGGTGCCACCTTTTGGCAATCCTTATGCTGCGTTCTATGCTCCTGGAGGTGTTTATGCTCCTCCCGGGGTTCCCATAGTAAGTCTTTTGTCAATACAGAGTTCACGTGAACCATAATGAGCTTAAATTTGTAAAAAAAAATTTCATGTTTTTTGGCATTACTATTGACTCATCACGATAGTTTTACCTGTTTTGCTTACTATGTTCATCTTTTTTGTCCCCCGTTAGCAGGGTGCACATCCAAATGGTCATGTAATTTCACCACCTGCTGCGGTGACTGAAGCCACAGTAAGCTTTCTTTACTTTGAACCGATATCAACTTAAACTTTTTATCATCGATGGGATAACAAGTGTATAGGATACTGGAATTAACTCCATCCTATGGCTTAGGCTGGGATTCCTTTGAGCATCGATTCACCTGTCAAGCCGGCTAAGGTGAAATCAGACCAAGGGCTAATGAGTAAATTGAAAGGGTTTGATGGGCTGGAAATGTCATTAGGTAACGGCAATGGTGGCAGTGCTGGTGCTGGAGCTGACAATGGCTTTTCACAAAGGTTTGTCACATTTGATACATCTTAGTGTAAGGAATACATAAACAGTGTGTAAAACTAACCATCCTGTCTGTAGATTTTCATATAGCGAGGACACTGAAGGTTCAAGTGATGGAAGCGATGGCAACACTTCAAAAATGCATCAGATTAATAAAAAGCGAGGCCGTGAGGGAACTCCTGATGATAGTAAGTACTAGAAAGCTTAATTTTTGTGTGTCCTAGCATTGTCTATGAGTCCATAAGTTTATCTTGATACTGTGCAAAATCTGGTGTTGTTTTATCTTACTTAGCTTTCTTACATATTTTAGCTCAAGAAGAGAAGTCGGTGACTCCAAAGAGTACAGTTCACTCTGGTGATACCAAAGGAACTCCATCCAAAGTGAAGCGTGTGGTAGTTGCTCCAGGTAGCGATACTGATAAAAGCACGGGGGGTGTGTTTTCTCCTAAGCTGACTATAGATCTAGAACTAAAGAACTCTTCTGCCGAAAACTTGAACTCAGGCCCCGTCAGCGATGGCTTGCTGCTGGTTAGTTTTGGCATTTCCTAATGCTATCAGCAATGGTTTAACTGTGGTTCGTAGTCATTGTCTTTATTTTTGTTAGGTTTTCGTTACGATTAATTATTTTTATTTTCAGAATGATCGCGAGCTTAAGCGTGAGAAGAGGAAGCAGTCAAACCGTGAATCTGCCAGGAGGTCAAGAATGAGGAAGCAGGTAAATAAACACGATTCAACTTATACGTGCCTTGGTTTACATTTACCCGTTGTTGTAGACCATGTTATACCAACTATAATAAACCACAGGCCGAGGCTGAAGACCTAGCTAAGAAAGTGCGTGCCCTGGATTCAGAGAATCTGACTCTTAAATCTGAGATGAACAAACTAACTGACATCTGCTCAAAGCTGAAGGTTCAAAATGCTGCCATGCTGGTATATATACTGCACTTCTCCTCGTTTCTTTAATGCTAAACAAGACGGTTTCTGAAATCTAAAACACTGATAAATCTTGACAGGAGAAACTGAGAATGGCACGACTAGGGCCCGTGCAGCCCGTTGGAACTGTGAACCTTCTTGCCCGAGTGAACAACTCGGGGCCCGAGGAGGGTGAAGTGTATGAGAGCTCGGGCTCAGGCTCGGGTTCGGGATCTAGGGCAACCAAGCTTCGCCAGCTGCTCGATGTTAACCCGCGCACTGACGCCGTGGCAGCCAGGTGAATGCTCTGCTGCATCAGATTCATAACAAGTTAATTGTTGATCTTGGCATAATTTAAGTCCAGGAATAACAAAGAAACTGACACTAGATTGCATATAAATGTTTACCATTGTGTACCTGTGCTATTGACAGCATTTGAGATGTATTTTTGAATTCAGAATGCTGGTATGGCCGCTACAACTGGTAGCTTCATGTATAAATCACTTTGACTTGACAGTCCTTTGGTTTTGGGCTTGTAATCTCATACATATGCACTTATGCTTCACTTTATTATATTATAGTTTGTTGGAAGTTAACCCACGTCGGAAACATAGAGTAGAAACCAACCCGAAATTATCCAAAGTCGAGTCCCGTACGTTTTCTTGGTCGGTGGCAATCACTTGAGCTTCAAGAACCAAGTTTCGGTTACACCGATTTAGGGGCATTACATCATTTTCCTAGGAGCAATCGAGAAAAGGCTAGCATATAAAATGACAGTTTCAGTATCCAGTTTTTGATGAAATTACAGATTTAATTCCCACTTTATAGAATGAAAATAGATGGCGAGTGCCTGATCGAATTGATCAGGTCATATAGATACAAGGTTCAATTCTACTGGTATGTAAATAATTCACAACTTTCTAGCCGGTTGATGACCGGCCATAAACGGTTTCATCGCGCACAACATTCCTTTCGTCACCAATCGATCATTGTGATGTAAAGATAATATCAAGTCTGGGTTTTTTAACCCCTGACCCGGCCCATATCCGGGTCGAACTAAAATCTGTTGGACTATAATGACCCAAACAAAATGGTGGGCGGCCCATGTTCTGGATTACAGTTGAATGGTAAAGATGCACACGTGACGTCGTCCAAAATTCCGGCCGTGGTAACGTAATAGCTACACAATTGACCTTTGAATGTGTAATAATTTAATTCCAATTTCCTAACTCCGACGAACTTCCCAACTCCCAACTCCCAATTTGATAAAGATGACTTATTTAGTTCATCACTAGGATTGGAGAGGTAAAAAAAAGAGTAAAAAAAATTGATTTGAGAATCAAATAGAGATAGAATAAATGAATTGAGTTGTTCATGTATGACTTTTTTTTAAAACAAAAGTTAAAAAATTACAGTAGTAGATATTTTTAACTTTTCTAAATTTATTCAAAAACTCAGACACAGATTAAAATGTAATACAATATTTAGTAACCAAGAAGAGTCAAGAATTATTACTATGAAGTGAAATGTCTTACTTCAAAAATCGTGAGATTGATAGGTGAAACTAACATAAATTTTCATGATTATAACATTCATCCACCAATGCAGGAATAAATCATGAACATTATTGTAATCACTAAACATCAAATTGAATGAATAAATATAAATCCGATCGAATAAATTAAAATGTCAAATAGTTAAAAAGTAATAACTAATCCACATTTTCTCTATATACTATTACAAAGTAAATTTCTTTTATCGGATTGTATATAACATTTTCGTTCACAAAGATTTCTACTTTTTATTAAATTACTTTTACCCATACCTAAGTTTCAAGAAATGTGAAGAAACTTCAGTTCTTATCCCGGACACGAGGAGATAGGGGCCATGTCAGCATCAACAAATTTAAAATAAATTTGCCTGAATCTCTATCCCATCAGATCGGTCCTACCATTTTTCTCCAAACCTTCATTTTTTGTACAAAATCTTGTACTTTCCCGTATAAACCCACCAAATATATAATCAAAATTTATAAAATTACGGTAATTTATGAAAATATATAGTAATTTCACTGCTTAATATTAGCCTAGATTGATCAGGATACATGAAGATATGTCATAAACAACTTTAGTTACATTTAATATACGATAAGTTTTACTAATGTAACACTTTAAGTTTGTTGTTAAATTTATAACAAATTTTATGATATAAATGGTATGATATTAAGACAGTTTATAATCAAACTTATAATTTTACGGTATAAATAGTATATGACTAATGTTAAAGAGAAAGTTTATAGTCAAATATAAATTAAATTTTACGATATGAATAATATGGAACTAATGTTAAAAAGATATATTTACAATAAATTTTACTATATGAGTGGTGTAAAGTTAATGTTAGAAAGACGGAGTGCGTATAATCAAATTTTATAATATAAGTTAAAAAGACTGTTTATATTCGAATTTACCATTTATAATATGAATAGTATGGAATTGATGTTAAAAAACAGTTTATAGTCAAATTTATGATATGAAGTTAAATTTACAATAAATTTTACAATATGATGATGAATAGTATCGAGTTAATGTTAGAAGGTAGGAGTGAGTATTTAAAAAAGCATCCAAAGAACAAATTACTAATGCATTATTACCAGACTACAAAAATTGTTCACTAGATAGACAATCTGCAGTTACATTTTTACGCCATGCATTGCTCCAAGACTGGATTTTTACCGCTCATCTGCAGTATATATAGCACGTTTAATCGATTTCCTCATCCGGGCTCCCCTGAATTTCGACCAATTTCTTGATTCTGGGATTCTTCTGTGAAGAGTGAGTGAGCTGAAAGATTCGATTTTTATTGTATATATAATAAGCATTTCAATTCGCTCTTGTCCCTTTCTTTCTGCTTGATTACTTGCAAATGTGACAAATTTTCATGGCGTTGGAGTGAATCTAGGGGAAAAGCTGAAGCATTCTTAGCTACTGGTCGGTTCCTCCATGTGGCATTGTGTAGTAGAGAGGGATTCTTGCGTTGCTTGGTAGGTTTTGGCTATTAATGCTCTCTTATTCCAGTTGTGTTTGGATCTGTGGGGTTAAACTTTTAATTTGTTCACGGGTTTGAGTTTGTTTTCTTGGTAGGGGGATTAATGTAGGTTGAAATTGGACTGTCTTTTGGCATTTGTGTCTGTTTATCCTGTTTTTGGTTTGGGTTTTTTCGCGCTTTTTCCGTACGTTTGGTGGATTGATGGTGAGCCTTGAGAGTGTAGGCTATAAAGGGTAGTTTTTTTGTTTTTGTTTTGAGAAGATGAGCACGTAGATTGAGTTGTAGTAGTCCTGTGGTTTGGAGTTGGACTGCAATTTTCGCGCATTGAGCGAAGAAAGGGGTAGTTTTATTCATGATAAGAGCACGTAGATTGATTACTGGGAAGGAGGTTAATGTGATTTATGGTTGAAATAACCTTGCAGTGATCCAATTTCCATTTTTTACATACTCGGTTCTTTATGAGCACATAGATTGAGTTCTAGTAGTCCTGTGGTTTGGAGTTGGATTGTTCTGTGATTCATTTGACATCTGTCTCCCTTAGATTTTTCGGGTTTTCGCGCATTGAGTCTAGAAAGGGGTAGTTTTATTTACGATAAGAGCGCGTAGATTGTTTACTGGGAAGGAGGTGAATGTCATTCATGGTTGGAATAACATTCTAGTGATACCATTTCCATTTTTTAAATACTCGGTTCTTTATGAGCACATAGATTGCGTATCCTGTTTACTAAAGAGGGTATTAAAGTGGTTCGGAGTTGGACGGTTGCGCGATCCTAGTGACAGTTGTCCAGCTAAATATACTACAATCTGTTAGCTTGCGGGTTCTCGGTCTTTCTTCATACGTTTAATTTGAGTCTAGGTAGTTGGCCTTATAAAAGGGCGGTTTCTTTCTCATAGGAAGACCACATTCATTGAATTTAGTCCTTGAGAAAGATGGGGCATGCTACTGTTTGGGATCACAAGGCTGCGATCGAATTCACTAAGGATCGGTATGGAATCGATCAGATTCTGCTTCGGAACCCTCAAGGCGCCTCTGCAAGGGTTAGTTGATCTCACCAATTTGATTCCTCATCGATCGCATGCGTTGAATTCATATTTGTTTTGATTCGTCATTTGTTTGGTGCATTGTATTCTGATTTTGATGACTCGGTTGATTGAAGCGTTCTTATGTTAAGTACTTTTCTCTGGTTTTGATTCCTGATACTGAAGTGTTGAATTCCTATTATTAGAACTTCTCTCAGATTTTATACCTGATTTGATTGAAGGGTTGAATTCTTACTTTAAGTACTTCTCACTCATTTTTATTCCTCTTTTGATTGAAGCGTTGAATTCTTATTTATGTACTTCTCTCTGATCTTGATTACTTGTTTTATTTGAATTCGTTGAATTCTTATTTGAAGTGTGTGTTGGGATCCAGGTGAGCTTGCACGGTGGACAGGTGACTTCTTGGCGGGATGATCGAGGTGAAGAGCTGTTGTTCACCAGCAACAAGGTGCTAACCTTTTTTTATATTGTTCTTCATGATATGTGTGAAATGGCATACTTATTGAATTTATTTATACACGCGTGGAAAATTCAATATTGTTGTATTGTTACTTTATCGGGACCGAGAACTTATCTATCATATGTTTTAGTAGTCATGTGAATTTATGGAGGCGGTTTATTATCTAGTTCTTGAATGCTCTTTTTTTTAGTAAATTACACTGTTGTAGAGAATTTTAGACAAAGGAAGCTTCTCGCACTCAATTTTCCTTGACATGAATTGCAGGCAATATTTAAACCTCCAAAGGAAATGAGGGGAGGGATTCCCATATGTTTCCCTCAGGTACTATAATTTAGTTGTTCTGCATTTGATGGATACTCATACATCTTATTAACTAGATCTTTTTTTCATTTTTTTTGTAGTTTGGAAACTGTGGATCACCTGAACAAAATGGTTTTGCGAAGAACAAACTTTGGATCGTTGATGAAAACCCACCACCACTTCCCTCAAGTGTTTCTCGTGGTAAATCATTTGTGGACTTGCTGCTGAAACCAGGCGAAGATGATCTCAAGTGCTGGCCTCACCGGTATGATGACCTCATTTCTTGCCTCATGAAGTGTTACATTTAGGATGTTATGTGCAATGTTAGTTAAAGAGAGAATTCTTTCTGGCAGCTTCGAATTCCGTCTCCGTGTCTCTCTTGCATCTGATGGGAACTTATCCTTGATTTCGCGTATAAGAAACATCAATGGGAAGCCCTTCACCTTCTCATTTGGTTATCAAACCTATTTTCCCGTGTCTGATATAAGGTTTGTAGTTTTCTTTCTTGAGTCTTCACTGTAGCTCTTGGCTTTGATTTGTTAACGCTCTTGTCTGATGTTTCTCCATTTGGGCATTCTCAACAGTGAAATCCGGGTTGAGGGGATTGAAACTTTGGACTATTTTGACAATCTCTTGGCAAAGGAACGCTTCACTGAGCAAGGTGATGCGTTAACATTTGAATCCGAGGTGAGAATTGATAGATTATACCTCTGAATGGCTGTCTTGAAGTTAAAATTGATGTTTTATGGCTGTCTTGGATTTCCCCTGAAGAATCGAATTTCTTGTAGTTTGGAAATATAAGTTTTATAGCTGTCCTTATATCCCTCTGAAAAGTTGAAGTTTCATAGCTGAAAAACTGAATTTGTTGCAGGTGGACCGCGTTTATCTGAGCTCGCCAAAGTGCGTTGCCGTCCTCGATCATGAAAGAAAGAGGACGTATGTGATAAAGAAGGAAGGGCTGCCAGACCTTGGTAAGGACTCCTTTCATTAAAGATTGAAAATAGAATTATTTTCATTTATCGATGTTCAATTTTTTTTCCCCCGGAAAAAATGTCAGTTGTGTGGAACCCCTGGGACAAGAAAGCCAAGGCAATGGTGGATTTTGGCGATGACGAGTTCAAAAGAATGCTGTGTGTTGATGCTGCTGCCATCGAGAACCCAATCACCCTGAAGCCCGGAAAGGAATGGACTGGTTTTATGGAGCTCGCAGTTGTACCTTCCAGCTTCTGCAGTGATGTTCTTGAGCCCAGATTTAGGCTCTGAGCTTTTGGTTTTGGTGGGGGATTTTGAGCTGTAATCTGAATAATGTCGAGTTGTAGTTGTAACTTTTATCGTGCTTTTGCTGCTGTATGGTTGTACCTGTCTAGGAATAATACTGGGATTTTGCTATTTTCTCTCGCGTTTTCAGAAGAGATGAAAAGGCTTTTATCTTGCAAGAAACTAGGCATTTTAGATATGCTTTTTCTCGCTTTCAATCTGAATCGGTAACCATATGATGCATTTAGGCTCGTCAAAGTACTTAAAATGCTACAAAGGAAGAAGTTTTGCAATTTGATTCCAAAGAAATCCTAAACCTTAAACCTACAAATACAGTACACTTGAGTAGCTATCTCACTTTCTGCTTGTATACAACTTCTGGACACTCTCCTGTCGAGATCCTAAGCCAAGCTCCACCCAAACCTTAACTTCTGCAAACTATAAACCCCTCCGGCCTTCCAATCGCTTTGTGTTTTCGAGTAATATCTGAAAAGAGAGAAGGAGAAACTTCAGATCAGAGCCTTAAGAAGGCAAGAAATTAGCTAAAAAGAGAATGTGGATAGTCTAGTTACTTCGCGAATGTAGCTCGCCACAGCTTTGCAGCCTTCAACAGCCACTGCCATCACCTCTTCAAATGTATCCATAGGCAACTTAGCATCCATCTACACAGAAAAAGATTTAGAGCAAATTTCATATGGGGGGAAAAAGTGGATATGGTTACAGAAGTTGCAGAAGAATTTCTAAAGAACGGGAATGGACCTGAAGAAGGGTCACTTTATCCAGCTTCGGGAGAATTCCTACAGTAACATCAGGGCCTCCAGCACTATCTTCGAGATAGTTGAGATCTGTCCATTCAATGAAATTACAGTAAACTGGCTGCATGATACATTTTTATACACAGAACGGGTTCAAAATGATGAAGAATCCATTGATTATTACCAAGAAGAGGTTGACTATCGAGGAATCCGGCACTGCAGGAAGTGACGAGATCACGCATTGGAATACCAGCATCCGCAAGGGCCAAAGTTGCAGCATTTATACAAGCAGACCTTGTTCCTAGAGGTATAGTAAAGAATGAAACATGTGTTTGATTGTCAAAGAAGAACCAAAAATGTTTTTGCCCTGAATGGATTCACCACCTTACCTCCATCAGCTTGGAGAACCGTGACAAATATATCAATCTGCAAATAAAATGACACGTTTGAGAGGGGGAAAAATCATTGATATTGACTACACTTGAATCTATCTTCATGAATCCTACGAACCTGAGAGCGAGGCATAAGATGGGTCAATATAGCAGCCTCCATAGTTTGGCGAATAACCAGTGAAATCTCAGTGGATCTCCTGCACTCAACAGGAATAAATGTTGGTAAGAATCAGAACAGTTGATTGTCATTCAACATTTGTACAAAAATCGGATAATGAGTTTGAATTTCACTTTTTTAATTTCCTCCATCCCAAACCAATTTTAAGACCCAAGCTTCTAAAAGTGAGGCTACACGCATTATCACGAACCAGACAAGCAGACATATAAAGATAGAAAATGTAAAAGACCGAGTGGTTTGTACAAATTCTTCAGAGATGAAGTGTGTTTACCTATCACTTTTTGGTTTCCTCCTACGATCCCCTGTACTGAAATTAGCCATGCTATACTCGCATCGAACCTAATTGAATGACCAGTGTATACATAAAGACACTTATACATTGATAAATAATGCATATACACTGATACACATCACATTGCAAGACTAGATAATGTAAAAAGTTTACCACTGCCTGGTCATTTATCAGTTGGCTTTTATGTTGCACCTACAGAAATGATAGCACAGTCATATACCCCAGCAAAGTTCCATATGTAATGAACTAAAACATAAAAAAGGTCAACACTCATACAATATAAGAGTAATGAAAGATCCACATTGTACATGAGCCATTTACAGAATCATTGCTCAACTAAATCATCTCCTTTGCCTAAAAATTAATGACATAAAGAGATAAACGCCAAGATAATGCAACCAAAACATATACAACGGTTACTCGGCATTGCTGAGTTCTAAAGAAAGCTACCCATTGTAAATGTGCTGTTTCAATGAACCAGCTCATTAGTTTAGAAAGCCACGGTAAAATCATTGTTAAACCTACTAGTATCTCCATGGACATATTTTAATCATAAATCCCTAAAACTAATGACATAAGGATACAAACACCAAGATAAAGAAAGGGGTCGATTAATTACCTCTCTTGGACCAAAAACAGCAGCAATCACCTTAGTATTTCCCATCTCGAAAGAAGCAGAACTGCAATACACAAACAAATTTTCAGCCAAAGCCCACTCTATCAAGCCGTCGAAATATGCATTATGAATTACACATACGCTGAATTAGCTTATTAAACTATGAATTACACACACACACTGAATATGCAATTTTTAAGCATTTCCCATCTAAAAAGAAGCAGAACTGCAATTCACAGCCAGATTTCAGCCAAACCCCACTAGCCCTAAGCTATCAAATCATTTAATGATGCATTTTTTACACACACACATACACTGAATATGCATTTTTCTGAGTACTGCCCAGCTCAAAAGCAGCAGAACTGAAATTCACACCCAACCCACCAGCCAGAAGCAATTAAATCTTCTAATCATGCATTATTTACCATGAATTACACACTCTTGAAATCATAACACAGAAAGTAAATTTACAGTACCCATCAGCTCTGGAAACGACCCCAATATCTGCTCGGAGCTGCCGCATCTGACATTTTCCAAACAAACAACAAAAATGAACAAATTTTGAATCAAACCTAATGAAGAGTACAGTGAAAGCTAAGTTTGAGCAAACAGAATACCTCCAGTGGACGGCGGCCATCAAGGCGAAGGCCTTCAGGATTGACAAACTCCATCTGCACCATCTCTGCTAATCGTCTGTGAGAATGAAGCTCGAATTCTTAGCTTATTCGTCACAAAAAAAATTCACCAGGTGAAAAGGGCGGAAGAAGGTTTTGAGAATGGAAGGCGGTGGACTTTGGGCTTTTAGCGTGGAAATGGGCTCTGGCATTTAAGAAGATTTGGGTTAAGAAAAATCTATAACCAAATGTTACGACTGGGCTCGTTAAGTAAGGACTAAATTGGAAAGTGTGGCCAAAATGTAATCTGAAGTGCTACAATTGATTAGAGTGCGATCGCAACTCAAAATAGTGTCACCCGAAAAAATACATCGAAAATAAACAATATCATGATTTGATGCTCACCAATTGAACGATTTCTATCCTCTATTCTTCCTACTTTTATATTATTCGATTTATATACGGAATTGTCGGCTCTAGTGATGTATATTGCTGGAACTAGGGGTGTTCAAAAATACCCGGCCCGACCTATCCGTCCCGTTGACCCGGCGACCCGGTATAAAATAATCGGATACTTTCTTATATTTTACGGACGGGTACCCGGTCCGTTAATTTCGTAAATTGCCGGGTCCGGGTCCGGGTCACATAAATGTCATTTTCCGGGTACCCGGAAACCCGGTATAATATTTAATTATTTAATTAATTATAATTATAATTTTAATTTTACCTTTTAATATTGACATTTTTAAAAATTAAATACCAATTCATCCTAACTAGAATCAACATCTTAAATTTCCAATCCACCTCTCCAACCATTTAGTCTTTTGCTTTGATATTGCTACTTTTCCTTCAACACAAGCCCACAACCGCATCTCACACTGCATTTGAATACATCCACTAATTTGTCTCGAATGATAATTATTCACAATTTTATTGATATTTTCATATTAAATAATTTTTAATTAGTTTTGGACTTTTACACTGATAAAATATATTTATTATTAAATAATTAAATGTATTTTGTAGCACATTTTATAAGTAATAAAATAAATAGGGTACCCGGTTACCCGGCCCGCATAATTGGGGTACCCGGTTGTACGGGTACCCGGTATTTCCGGGACGGATCACGGGCCGCATTTTCAACTACCCGCATGTACGGGTACCCGGTTGTACGGGTACCCGGAAGTACGGGTACCCGGTGTTTGAACACCCCTAGCTGGAACATTGAATACTAGGGGTGGCAATCGGGTCGGGTTGGCGGGTTCGTGTCGGCGGGTTGGCGGGTTGGAAATGTCAAACCCAAATCCAACCCAATAATATGTCGGGTCACAAAACCTTGACTCAAATCCGACCCAGTAAAAATCCGGATTACCCAAACCCAACCCATTTATTAATAACGGGAGTGAATATGAGACTGAATTTTAAAATTTATGCAGCTCAAATGATCATGTCATATGGAAACTAAATCAAGAATTATAAAATTAACTCTAATTAGTAGGATAATTTCAATGGTTTTGGAATTAGAGAATTTGTTTGCATTTATAAAGGCAATTTCAATCATTTGTACAATTACACCTTAAATATATGGGTCAAACAGGTTACCAATTTAACCCACGGGTTTGACCTGAACCTAACCCATTTATTTTCGGGTCATTCGTGTCTGACCCAATATAGACCCATGCCGTGTTTCGTGTCAACCCAAACCCACTAAATTCGTGTTCGGTTCAGGTCAGGTTTTCGTGTCGTGTTCCAAATTGCCAGCCCTATTAAATACCTCTAAATTGAATAAACATTAGTCGGGACAAATCTCAAATAATATGATGGAATTATAACTTAAAAATAAGAATATACGCATCTTTCGTTCAATAATTTTAAATTATAAATAAATCAATAATTTATCAATCCTTTTTTAAAATTAAGGAAAAATTTCACTTCACTTCTAAATTATTAAAATTATACCATTATACCACTATTAATCATTACTAAATTCTATGTTTATTTTTAGATAAGATTGGAAAAGTATAACATTTATGATAATAAAAAAAACCTACCATTATAATTTTTGAATGGCTAAACTATTACAGGAAATGATTCAGCATTTGACCCAATTATGAACCTAATTAGTGCTTAATATAGACCATATTTAAAACGATTATGATTAATATTTTTCTCGTGTAAAAAAGGTAAAAAAGAGTGATGAATATTACAATGGCCAGGTCACCAAAATAATAACCCCGAGTAAATATCGCAATTTTTCAATCATCTCCCATTCACAAACCTCTGTTTCCCCTGTTTCTTCTTCCTCTGCAACTTTTAACAAAAAACAAATTTTGATCCTGCAATTTTATTTACCAAGGTATAACCTTAAATTTGTTTATTCCGGCGATGAATTGCTCCAAGATTCAATCTTCATGGTGAAATATTGAGAGAAATGTCTGATAACGAAACGAGACCGCTGCAAAAGCCGCCGGCGTTCAGAGATGCAGGGCTCCCTCCGCCGCCGTACTTTCACCCTCATAAGACGTCCCGCTCCGGCGGCCGGAGCTGCTGCTGCACCCTCTGCCTCTGTTTCCTGATCACCACCCTCTTAACCACCCTCTTCTTCGTCTCCTTCACCGGATTCCTGTACCTCCTCTACGAGCCCAAGCTCCCGGATGTTCACCTGAAATCTCTCAAAATCGACAACCTCGAGATATCGAACGCCCAGGTATTGAATTCCAGGGCGGATATCAGCATCTTCTTCGAAAATCCCAACAGGAAGATCAAGTTCTTGTATGATAAAATGTCGGTAACCCTAAAAGGGACTGGCCTGAAAGGCCAGGTCGATCTCGGGAAAGGGAATATTCCGGCGTTCTCGCAGGCGGCGAGGAATACCACGGTGGCGAAGGCGGCGATGAAGGGGAGCCAGAAGGTGAAGAGCGAGGCGGATGCGAAGAAGTTGAGGGAGCAATTTAGGGCAAAGAGTTTGGTGATGAGCTTGGAGGTTTTGAGCGGAATTGGGGTGGAAATTGATGGATTTAAGAGTGGGAAATTTAGGGTTAGGGTTGTTTGTGAAGGGTTCACTTTGAAGGCGGTTCAAAATGGTGCCAATCCCAATTGCATAGTTTCCCAGAATCAAATGTAATGTTCTTCTTCATCTTCTTGCATTTTTCTTCTATAAAATTCGTTAGCTGTGTTATTTTACGATAATCTGTTTTATGGAGTTCGGAAAAAATCTTGCAATTTGACTTTTGTAAAAAGTACACACAATTTACTTACTTCGAATTCTTTATTAAGTTCATACGTATTTCAAAATTTTCAAAAATTGTTACAATATCGTTGTTTACCTTTGAAATTGCATGCATTTTTACCTTCAAAATTGCATGTAATAATAAAGACACAATTGTTGTGTAATGCAGGAAAGTATAATAAATCCAAGATGAAGTCAATGGAAGGATACTCTTGCAGAGATTTGAAGAATATATGCTGGTTCAAGTTCAAGATTGTGACTACAATGTGGTATTGTGGTAGTACATGTGTGTGAAATTGACAAAAACTATGAGATGTACACATGATATATATATCCAATTTGTACGAAGAACTCGAGTCTTGATTGATTAAGTGTGGTGCGATTAAGAAATTACATTACATTTACTTATATGCAATGCGTTGATATGACGTGCCACAATATATTCATTGTCTCAGCGGTTACTATAATTCTTAGACTCTGTGATTTACTTTACGAGGAATTGCTTGACTTTCAAGACAAGGGTTATCGTATTTTGCTCTGTGATAGTAGTCCAGGGTTTTACACACATTTTTTTATATATATATAATCGCTTGTATCCCAAATTACTTTAATTACTATTTATATTTCGTTATTTATAAACTATTGGAAGTGAGTCGGTCACTGCACTTGACCAAGAACGACCATGGTTCAATCCCCCATGTAATGCAAAAACATATTTCCCTTCTTTTCGCTTTGACTCTCAAATCTGATTTCATGTATTCTGAGACATGTTCAAGTGAGCGACGAGAGTTTTCAATCAATAGACGTATCAAGTGTGAGCATTACCCACTCAAGTAAAACCTTTCAACGCGCTACTACCAATTGATATGTGTATCAAATGGCAATCTTATTAGCTTAAAAACCCAAAGTAAGACCTAGACTTAGGTTTACACTCCCAACCATTACACTCAGAGTTGCATAGTAAGGGTATATGATAGGTTACGTATACTTTGCTTGCTGTTTTTTAATGGAAAGAAGGTTTAATCTTGATAAAGTACTAATTTCATTATCCACACCAAATTCGTGAAAATGTTGAAATACACCCAATCTATAATTTACCCAACATATAATCGCATAATCTAATCTTCATATATCTCACCTAAAACATTTGCAAAAAATAAACAGAAATATTATATACCGTTCAATATTTTATTTGATATACTTCAAATATCATTGAAATTGCAGTCCCGTTTTTTTGTATATTATTAAATTTTCTAATAAATATAATAATTAATAATATTTTTGTAAATTAATATTGTATTTTGATAAACAATAATAAATATAAAACATCGGGTTTGTATAACAACACCCAACAAATATTGGAATCCATCTCTATTAGGGTATCTCTTTTATTAAATTTTTTTATTTTCTTGATGGTGATTTACCAGCTAATTTCCAAATTAACAATAACATAATGAAAGCTAAATTACATGGGCCCATGAGGAATCCATTGCACCAATAATAGCCGGCTGAAAAGGCCCCATCTCGCGTCAATCAAACCACAGCCAACAAAATATCCATTCTTTATTTTAATAATTAAAAATAATAATTAAAAAAAGAAAAAGCAGAAAATAGTGGCAATAATGTTCTCTCCTCGTTCCCTTCAATAATCAGCAGCCAGAGGACTAATTCCATCTCTCTCAAATCCCATCTGCCAAACAACGCCCAAAAGGTACGAAAAATCGCCGAAATCGCCAAGAATTCGTTGATCGAATCCGCGATGTTGTTGATCTTGATCCTTGTTTGTTGATCGCTGATCTTGTTTTTTTTTGCTCAGATCTGTAGGTTGGTGGGATTGAAGAAGACGAAGAATCTGTGAAGAGATGGCGTCGAAGCGGATCTTGAAGGAGCTGAAAGATCTTCAGAAGGATCCTCCTACGTCCTGCAGCGCAGGTGATGATCTCTTGTTCCGCCTTTCAGATTTACTTTTTGTTCTGTTTTTTGATGGATGGTTGTGTTTGCGGTTGTTGATTTGTTGTTTGATGTGTTGATTTGTGTTAAACTTATGGTGAATTGAGGTGTAGCTCTTGTTTTGTGTTGCTTTGTATAGCTTTTGCCTTGTTAACCTTTTGATTTGCTGCGTGTTGTTTTAAAAGCTTTTTACAATCACTTAATGAGAAGTGGAAGTGCAAGCAATTGTAGCGATTTTATGATTTTGGTGCCTTACCCGTAGAATATTGTTCCTCCGGTGTCTAGGTTTTGGCTTGTTAGCTTCTTCTTGTGGCCTTTTTATTTGACGAGTGTTGTTTCAAAAGCTTTTTACAATCATTTAACAAGAAGTGGAAGTGAAAATAATTGTAGCTATACTGTGATATTTGTGTTGAACTTGTACCTCTTTACCGATTGGTTGATTGCCTTACGCAACGCAAAGTGTAAGGCAAAGATGATGGTTTATTTGATGGTGAATTGCTGTTGTCTAATCTTTTATTTTCTGAATGTCAATGAACATTAGGAAACTAGGACTGTGAATGTCTTGCGGAAGGGTTTCAGTTTATTTGATTCAACCTTTTGAGTTTCATTGCGTGTTTCATCTGCGTTTGATATCGAGATGTCTGAAAAAGGAGAGGAATAACACCATCTCTTATTATGCTTGCAATTTGTATGCTTTTTAGACCCTGTTGCCAGTGACATGTTTCATTGGAGAAATAACGTTGTGTGATCTTTCGTTACCTGAGCTATAGTGACTATGTAGAAGCTAAGATTTCACTCGTGGAAGATTATGTTTTCTGTTAACATCTTTAACTGAACCCTTTAAGTTTCATTGTGTGATATACTCTCTGGAGAATAACTTGAGAACTCTGAAAAAGAAAAAAAGAAGGCATTATTCTTATCCCGTTTGCAATTTGTATGCTTTTAGGCCCTGTTGCTGAGGACATGTTCCATTGGCAAGCAACAATCATGGGACCTCCGGATAGTCCTTATGCAGGAGGAGTGTTTTTGGTCACAATCCATTTCCCTCCGGACTATCCATTCAAGCCACCAAAGGTATGCAATAAATCTGAATGTGTACCCGGTCTCAAGTACACATGCAACTAAGTTCATTTTGCTGATATTGTCATTATCTACTGAAGGTTGCATTCAGGACCAAAGTCTTTCATCCCAACATTAACAGCAACGGCAGCATATGCCTTGATATCTTGAAGGAGCAATGGAGCCCTGCTTTGACTATCTCTAAGGTTCGGTTTCTTTCATAAATTGTCCACGTTGCATCTAAAAAGTGTCTTGAATCTTGTTTCCACATAGACAGCACATACATGAATATTATGTGGAGTGATTTTTGAACCATGAGGTCCATATAACTGATAGAAGTATGTGCAAAAAATACATAAAGAAACATGACTTTAAACAGACTGTTAATCATTTGTAGGTACTTCTATGACAAAACATGAATTACTGTGTTTAAGTATGTGTCTTGTGCATCAACATATTTTTGAGCTACTAGGTCCATACAAGTATATGCAGTAATAAACACAAATAGATGCATTTGCAAGGACTATGTGGACTACTATGTTGTTCTTGTTTTTGGATATTACTGTTAATCGCCAGTGTTTGGAAGCTGATGAGAAATGCTCACGCATCAACAGATTTCATCCTACACATGAAAGACTGACTTTTTTTTCTTGTTTTGTGTTACTGTTCAGGTGCTGCTCTCCATCTGCTCGCTCCTCACGGACCCAAACCCTGATGACCCTTTGGTTCCTGAGATTGCTCATATGTACAAGACAGACAGAGCCAAGTACGAGGCAACCTCAAGAAGCTGGACTCAGAAGTATGCAATGGGATAGTCCCTTGTGTCATGCAAACAAGAATCTTGTTCTAAAGTGTGTACTATTTTCCCCCATGTTATGGACAAATGTTAGGGTAGTGCTGAAGATGTTTCTTTCTTAAAATCTTGAATTTGGATGCCAATGAAGTGTTTAGTTGTACCAATGCTACTGCTATTACTACTACTGCGAATTTCATCAAGAAGCTCTTTTGCAACTGTTAACAAATTTTTGTCCAAATTAACATGTTCTGGGTTTAAATTTTAGTGTCCTGTGGTTCATTTTAACATTTCTTAAAAATTTAATAATTAAACAATATAATGAGTATGTTTTAATAAAGTGGCCTAGGCCACTTGACAAGAGCCCAAGTCTCCCTTGGCGTAGGACAGAGGTTCTAATCACCTCAGACGTATCATTTCAAATCATTTCTCATCTGATTTCGTGGACAAACAGGAGCTGTATCGATAACGGTGTCAAGAGCGGGCCATAAAAAAAAACCGTGTAAGTGAGATTTTCACCCCACTCTAATTAAGCATCAAGCATAGTGAAGATTTTGATCACTCGACAGAATCATAAAAGTAGAGTAAGATTTATATAGTTATAAGATCATTGTAATAGATTATGTCGTTTTAATATTTTTAAAAAAAATGTCTTTTGCTAAAAGCTTAGCTTCAAAGTGAAAATGCCTTTCAGCAGGGCATCAAATTTGATAAGCAGTACAAATAGACTTCTTGAGTACAACCCAATAGGTAGGCCTCAAACCTTTTTGAGGCTGAATAGCCCATGTGCCACCAGGCCTGATGCATTGAATGCATGCCCAAATGCCACTAGGGGAGTAATATTTTTCATCTTTCTAAGTAATTGACTGGCTTACTCAGTTATTGTCATTCATATAAATCGATATTATAATTGAACTCAAATTAGAATTACTCGAACATGAGCTTTATTATATTGGAATAGAATTATTCAATTTCGTTAAATAGTATGATACATAATAACCATATTAATCATAAATTGGCTTTACACTAATTAACATCAATCAAACTAGTGCGATGCAGCGCTGACAAACGCAGCTGTAAATAAAAATCAACGCTGCTGTAAACCAAAATCATCAATGTCATCAATGCACTCTTGGGATGTGCGCGTAACTTAATGCAAGTTTGAATTCATAGCGGAGATGAAATAGTGAGTTTGAGATTTTGAGAATAGTGATTTGTTGGAGAGTAATATTTGTCACTCACAGTAAATTTGTATAGATACAGTTGTAAATCAATACATTTTTGGAATACTAAGATAAATTAATGCAAATTTGAATTTATAGAATCGGAAATAAAACAACAAACATTGAGATTTGAGATAGTGATTTATTGTTAATCACAGAAAACTATTATCAGTCAACAGATTACAGAATACCAAATAGTAAATATCGAGATCGATTTAACCAATGAAATAGTGATTAACGCCCTCGTACTACTTTCGCCGACCCTCCCACCCATTCATTTCTCCCTTTCAAATTTCGTTTCACACGAGACTTTTTCACTCACTCTTCCGTGTAAACTCAACTATAATTCATTTTAATCAAGAATTTGTTGAGTTAATTCAATTCCGTTTCACACGAGACTTATTCACTCACTCTTCCGTGGAAACTCAACTATAATTCATTTTAATCAAGAATTTGTTGAGTCAATCTAACTCCTCCGTGTAAATTTCAAAAACCACTATTGGTATTAATTAAAAAAGAAATTACACATGACTATTCAAACAAAAAGTCTTGACATTCCAATATGTGTTTGATATATAGTTTATTAATTAAACTCAAGAAAATGACACATTTATAACTATGTAGCAATAAACATATATTATAATCCTTCTAATTACCTATACATAAGAAATTTGTGCATACATAAAAATACCAATAAATTTATTTTTTCATTTCACTTTTTTACTGTTGTAAATTTTTTTAACTCTCAATCCTATTAATTGTGATATTTGACTACTCTTGACTGTCCCTCCAAGCACTCATCCCTTTGTGAGAGAGAGAGCATAGTGTAACGTTGCGGTTGTGATCTGGAAAGTTTGAAATTTGAATGATATTTATTGGAGCTGGGAACCTACCAACCAATCAGATCGTAATGCTTGATCCCCAAGTTTTGACTACTGTTCTTGTACTATGTTTGCACCCCACCTCACCACTTTTCTGTACCATGATATCATTTTACTAAATTGACCTCAGCCACCCTACTAATTTCCATATTTAATATGAAATTATTAATAGAAATAAATACCAATTGTCTCGGCGGTTACATAAGATAAAATAGTAAATTCACAACCATATGTATTTATAAATTAATTCATTAGCATTACTTACACCAGATTTCAATATTAGTTCTCTTTCCATCTCACATAAATATACACTCTGACTTTTTGATATTATTTAAAATTAAACTCTGATACCTTATTTAAATAGATATATAATCACTAATATTATCATATTTGGTAGATTAATCGTAACATAGAGTATTCAAATATCAAATTTTAATTTTTTGATTGTATAAGTAAATAAAGATACGATTGGTCAAATATGTGTGTTGAATAGTATGAAAAGTCAACTATGCTGATAACGCTGAGAGAGAGGCAGTACAATTTAATTCAATACTGTGTAATTTTAACTGAACTTGATTATGAAATATTTTATATGAAATGTAAGAGGAATGTATATGACAATTATTTCTATATTCTTTTAAATAAAGATTTGCATAAATAAAATTTTAGCATAATTTTACCATTTTGAATGTGCCATCGTCATCAAAATTGAGTGGATATATGTGAACATGATTTTGTGTATAATCTAAGCAGCCAATTTGCATGAGAGAACTAGCATTTTTCTTGCTGCCCAAGTCATGATTCAAGTTGTGAGTCATACACATATCTCAATTTGCGTTTTTTTAATCACTTGCCATTTATAGATTTTTTTTACCCAAAATGATAATTATTCAAATGGTCAAAATCCGGATCTTAACCAGCTAGATTTGCTTGAATCCGTTTCTTTTTACCTACATTTTTCTCCTATTTACCTAACGTATATATTTTATTTACAAAATTGTACTCTTTTAATATTCCATCTGTCCAACCAATTCTGCACACTTTGACTTTTGATAGTCAACTCAGAAGATATTCGATCATTAATCTCTCATTATGTTAAAATATATGTTATAAAAATGTGATATATTGAAAATATATGATGTGAAAAATCAAACAAAATCACATATAATGATATAAAATTCTGTATATCACTTTAGTATTAAAGTCAAAGTTGAGAAAGTTTGACTAAATGCATAGTCAAATTGCAAATTTAATTGGGACAGCTGGTATACAGAAATTATGATTTTAAATATAACAATAGTTTTGTTAAATAAATAATAAATTTTATTAAATTTTCCATCCCAATTTATTACGTTTGACTAATAATTCTAACCAATACTTTTCGCTCATATCTTATTTATTATATTATGACACTTACATTTTTTTCAATAGAAATTATTTTGAAAAAAATGAGTAAAATTATCATTTTCATTTTAAAAAATTTTTACATAGAAAGATTACCTTATATTAGAAAGGATTTTTAATTGAAGAGGTTAAATTGTGTTTAACGGGTCCACATAAGAAACCTACGCGGCGGGTCGCATGAGAGAGAATGAATCTCTTTTGGACTTCAAACTCCCTTCATTTTCTCGGATTCTTGGACTTCTTCTAACTCTCTAATTACCCTCCGTAATTAATTTTAATTAAGTTATTTTTAGAGAAAATTAGAATTTCACCAAAATACAAATGCACGCAATCCGATATATTAATTGAATTTAGAAAATAATAAAAAATATTAATTGACACCCAAGAATAGGATCCTTCACTTTTTTATATAAACTCCTCCCTCCTAGAATATTTCTACCAAGAATCCCAACTTTCTCTCTTCATAACTCCATAAAATCTCACTCAAAAATAAAAAAATCCCACCATTTCTCTCCCTTAATCAAACAGAATCTCACTGAACAAACTATACTCTCATCAACAAAATGAAAGTGAAGCTTCATCAAGCTTCTCCGGCCGGCATGATGCCTGCGCTAGCAGGACCGGTCAGAAAAAGCGTTTTCCACCGCACCTTGTCTTCTATTAATCATCCTTCTGGTGGCGAGTTCAAGATGCCTCGTGTTGTGAGGATTCAATACACCGATGGGGATGCTACTGATTCCTCGAGCGACGAGGATGAATTGATCGGAAATGGTCTTTTCCGGCCACGTCGGGTGATTAAGCAAGTTAACGAAATTGTGATCCATCAAGGTGTCTATGCCGTGGAAGAGAAGAAGGGGAAACAAAAGAGGAGGAGAAACGGTGAATTGAAGCTAGAGCCAGTTACTCTTCCGGCGGCACCACCGGCGGTGATGGATACTGGTGTTAAGAAATACCGTGGTGTTCGTCAGAGGCCTTGGGGTAAATGGGCTGCAGAGATTCGTGATCCCAATCGGAAAGCACGGAAGTGGTTGGGAACTTATGATACAGCACTGGAGGCTGCCATGGTCTATGACAGAGCTGCCATTCAACTCCGTGGGCCGGATGCTCAAACCAATTTCAAGAAGCCGCCGGTGAAAAGCCTCCAGCCGCCTTTGAGTTCCGGCTCTGATTCCGGTAAGGATTCCACCGCCTTATCTCCAACCTCTACCGCCGTATCTCCAACCTCTGTTTTACCGAGCGGTAAGCAAGTAGTCCAAAACAACTGCGATGACAAGAATCCACAAAGTGATGGTTACCGGGTACCGGGAGCGCCGGTGGATATCGGGTTTGGGTACAAGCCGGTGGTGGTGGATGAGGAGGAGGGCTTGCTTTCCAATCCTTGTATGCTGGATGATTACTTCAATTATAAGGCACCAAGTCCTCTCATCTATGGTGAAGCTGCTGCTAACAATGAAAACATTCATCCACAGTCATTCTCACAACTGCAACAACTAGGTGGAGACATGGATTTCCAATTACCAGATGAATGTTTCGATTTCAACTTTGATGATATTTCGATGGATTTCTGGAACACTGACAATGCAGCAGCAACAACCGCTTCTTCTCCATCGTTTTTGGATGTGGATGTGAGCGATTTCTTCGAAGATCAACAGCAAGCAACTGTAGGTGGTTCAAGTCCTGATGTAGGTTCAAGTCCTGGTGTTTGATGGTGTAATAGATTAACATCTTAGTGATCTCAGGAAATAGGTGGAGGGGTGGTTAAGTAACTTTAAGTGTAATTAGCTTGAACTATGCTGTTATGCTCTTGTTGAATAGTGATGAATCTGAACTGAATGAATCTGAATAAAATTCCTTTTTGTTTAAATCTTATTGTCATTCTGAATTTGTACTTTTGTTTGTTTTAGTGTTCATAATGCTGACAAATATTTTCATAAGATCATATGACTGCAAATCTGGTTGTGGATACAAGGTAATGTGGGGCTTAAAAGGTAAAAAAGGCTATCAATGAGAGCACAGCTTCTCAAAACGCTCCAAATTTACCACTTTTGGTGATGTTTCAATTTCAATGTCTGTGATTTTTTACTTTTCTGGGCTGTGGTAGAATTGACTAGTAAAAGTTTCATTGTTTTTGATTTATGAATTATTATGACTAAGTGATAATCTATATTTCTTGATTGATGTGGAAATGCTAGGGATGTTGTGGAGATTTTTGACATGAAAGTACAAGAACATTCAAAAAAGTCAACAATAAAAGTTATTGAATGTGACATTTCATTTGTAATATAGAAACTAAAGATTTTGATGATCGAAATCATAATAAATATAAAATCATGCATCAATTCTATATGATAAATAGTTAATTCACGTTGAATAATAGAACGAATATCAATATCAACATAATCCGATCTCAAATTTAAAAGTCGTCATAATAATAACACTATCACCAACTTTGTGTTTCGTTCCTTAAAAAAATAGTTAACATTCTTTGATTTCTAATGCTAAAGAGTATACTAGAGGGTAAACTAGAGCAGTTTTTGACTGTCTCAAATTTTCTTCTGTCAAAATGATTCTGAATGTTTTCAGTAAATTAAATAAAAAAATCATATGAGATATTTATCACTAGTACAATCCAAAAACATTATGATTCATATCCAATAATAATATATTGTGATCGTGTTTTGGTGTCGGGCGGGTGGGATGTTCAGGACGAGCGAATCGTATTTTTGTGTTATTGTGATGGTGTACCAAGCCTGGAAAAGAAGGTGATAAACAATGCAAGGAACACTAAAAAGGGAAAGCTCTAAGCAGAGGAAGAAAGGGCCATGAGAGTCACGAGCCTATTTACGCAATACAAAACAATTATTTTAGTATTATTGTTTTGAAATTTGCAAGCTCCAATCTCACTTTTCAGTTCTGAGGCTTAGATAAGGTCATGCTATACGCAATCCGTATTTTGCTTATTTTGCAGTTCAAAATAAAAATACGCTTTCAATATATATGATATGGTCAATAATTATGTATATCAGACATATGTATTATATATACTATTTTTATTGCATACACTTACAATTTAGTTATATATCAGAATCATTGTATATATAATTATTTTAAAAAATAGGGGATGCAAATAAACAAAATACGAACTGCGTATAGAAGGCCCGTACATTTTCCGTAGAACAAAGGTCAACTTATACAGATCTGTGTCATTTTGTACATGACCGACCATGATTCACTGAGTAATCCACCAACAAGAAGTTGCTGTTCAATCATACACTAGTGAGATGCTTGTGCTCGAGTTTGAGATGAAACGGAACGGGAAAGAAAATAATGCGTGGCTTAAAATAAAGTAATAAGAAAAATGACGATTATTTTCTATTATTATCGTGAGAATCCATGTTTAGAGTATAAGCAGATATTATTGTGTTGAAGTATATAAGAAAAGGAAACAAAAGATTATGAGAATGGATTATAGACTGATCGATGACTATACTAGTGATATGTTTTTTTTCATATCAATGTTGTTTTGAAGTCTTATGAATATTGAGAAATGATAGATGAGATGTACGTCTTCGCGAAACCTTCATGTTAAAGGTTCCTAAATCACAAGTCATTATAGACTGAATGTTGGTGCCTAGTTATTTGGTGAAAGTAAGACAAGTTGAATGAAATCAGATCAACTTTTCTGAAGTATGGTATTGATAGAGCTAAACTTTACGATTCTATTTGAAACATGCAATTGCACACTATAAATTTAACTGTATTTTCATTCATATTGATTCAGATAAAAATTCTAATGAGATAGATACCGATGTTGAGATTTTACGTGTGAATTAACGGCCATTGAAAAAATTCATCAATTTTCGGGTAGATATTGGTATCGGATGAATACAAATCATACCTTTTTAGGCTGAAAAACATTCTCGACAATCGTTATTTTGTTTGATTCATACGTAAAATACCCTACTTCACATACAAATATACAATGTATGGTATTGATAGAGTTAAACTTTATGCTTCTATCTTAAACCTAACACTTATATTTAATTATATTTCAATTCATCATACCCGATTCGGATAAAATCCGTCCTTAGATACTGATGCATAGGGATTTTATGTGTGAATTAACAACCACTGAAAAGAATTATCAATTTTCGGGCAGATTTGGTATTCAGTGTCGAATGGATACAAATCATACCTTTTTAGACTGAAAACATTCTCAACAATCGCTATTTTGTTAATTTCACGCGTAAAATATCATACTTCACATAAATTATAGAGAGATTTTATGTGTGAATTACTACCACCGAAAAGATTCATCAATTTTAATGATATTCAGTGTCGAATGAATACAAATTATACCTTTTCAGGCTGAAAACCTTCTCGACAATCGTTATTTTGTTCATTTCACTACCTCACATACAATGTAACTCCATCGAAGTATAGAAAATTGACCTGTACTCCAAGTTCCACCCATGGTTCAAGCCACATTAAGATCCCAGAGCAACGGTCAAACAGCATGATTCAAGGCAGACAGAAAAAAACAGCTACACAGCACTAAACATACATATAGGTTGGAGTCCAGGTAACAAGAATTTGTTGGTCTTTGTCGGCATGGCTAGCCTGCTTCGTTTTTCTTCTGCTCCATTTCTGGGGCAGCCCATCAAAGGTCAGAACTCAGAAGATCCATGTGAGGTAGGTCATGGAGGTCAGGTGCTGCATTTCACCAACAAGAATGAATGAATTGATTTAGCTTCTCAGACTCATAATAATGGAATGTTGCAACTTGTAACACTCAACAATGTTGTTGCCTCCCTCTTGAACATCTAACATTATCTTGTTTACCTCGTAAATTATCGATTTATGAAATCTCACGTTAAATAGTTCGAGATAATGAAAGTTCAACGGTTTGTGATAAAGCACATTTGAAAGATAGAAGTTGTTTATGTCGTAAAATTGAATAAAAATAACCTGATTCTGAAATGACCGAAAGACATTTCATCTATGATGATGATTACCATATTTATAGTGTCAGGCACTGACATTCGTATTGTTCTTATACATGAGTTGTTTCCATTTGAATCTCTGATATTTGCTTTTCTGGCAGTAAAACACTTTCTTTGTTCGGAAATTACTTTCTGTGTGACACACGTCGATCTAGCGAGATTGTAAGTAATTATGTAACGAGCCGAGTCCGTCATGGGGTGAAATTGGAAACAATTTTGAGTAGACATACAAAAGGTGTGGATCAAATCAGCATCATTTTTGTGTTTGACAACCTTCTACATTTCAAAATGTATAGTAATTTGGCAAAAGGGATTTGTAGGGGAAGTGCTTTTTCTGCATGTACCTTGTGATCTTTGTCCATTAGAAGAACTTGATTTCATTCCTAGACTGACCAAAAGTAGGACCAAGAAAGGGACCCTTCAATTCAATTACTTAACCAAATGCTCATCAAATTTTTTACTTTGAAAAAGAAAACAAAGGCTACATTCTATATCAGGTTTAGTAAATTTCAAGGAATGTGTGTTACTTGAAATGACTATTTCTTTTTTTGCTGATTGTCCAATGATTACCAAAGATTTGCTATTTTTTGAATGGCACTTTGCTAGTGAACATGACCATTCATCAATCATCAAGATCGGAAAAATCTCATATGTTATGAAATAAAACGAATAAAATAATATTTACCCGCAAGAACAAAATAACTCAGTGAGCATGACCATTCATCAGTTATGAGCTAAATCTAACAAGATAGTATTAAACAGTAAGAACACGATAATTTGAAGGTCGATATTCTGTCACGTACACAATCATTTGGCCGGACTAGGTGCCTTATAGCTCCAGAATCGCAACAATTGCATGAACACAAAGAGTAAGGTAATGTTTTATGAACTTACTTTTGCTGAACTAAAATGGATCGAATTAAATTATGACGACGTAAATATTAAAGATGAAATAATAAAAGTAACATGACTAACATAAGTTGAAATTCATCAAATTTTATTTTGTATGAAATTGAACCTGAACTGAGTTACGAATAAACTCGAGAGAACATAATTTGACAACAGAAACAACATGTTACACCATTTTCAGATGCTAGCTGCCTCAACCAGAAGAGCATGATCACTCTATGCTATGGGGACATAATGCATTGTTGGTGGGAGCAAATTTGTCACCTTTTCCATTCTGCAGCTTCTCTTTGAACAATGCCACGCAATAAATACCAACTTTAAACACCGAAACTTCAAAAGAATCAAAGGTAATACATTGATATGGAGCTGGATAAAAGGCTGAGCAACCTGATTCAGAGAACATGGCAAATGGATAAGAAAACTCAATGAAATAACTGTTCATCATGATTATCAGAGTGACAGTTTCTGCATTTTCGCAGAGTCCATCGATGAAGTGGATGAAATGCAGGCACTCACTGACACTGTCTTTCTTATTATACTCCTGTTCGAGGAAATGTCCGCGTACTTTTGACTTCAGTGACAGTCTCTCTGAAAAACCGAAGTCAAAAGAGGTGCAGAAAAACTGTCCACTGTCAACTTCGGTTTTTCAAGAGACAGTATCTGAAACCAAAAGTTAGACTTCGATATGACTAGTTTTTATGAGAAACATTACATCAAGAAACTAGATGAAAAATGCAGCATTTGGCAGACAGGTTGTTCTTGGATGAATAAAGCAACATCCTAGACAGTGATGGAGGAGAATAAGGATGTGTTTGGGAGTGGGAAGACAGGGTTCTCTTGGAAGTTCAAGAAAAGGGATGAGAAAAATGATGCAGCCAAATAAGGGATTGGATGATGGAGTTTGTTTCAACTTAGGAATTTGGTTCAATAATGTCCAAATGGGGATGATTTTGGTGGCTAAGAAAATGAACTCCACAAAGTTGAATTTGTTTCCTCATCATTGTACATATAATAAATTTCACTTGTTAAAAAAAGGAATTTTAGATTGTTCACGAGGGGATGGAAAGAAATTTCGCACTTTATACAGCAGTTGTAATTGAGTAGAGCTAAACTTCACGTCCGCATAATGAAAATTACATGTAGGCCTAGGGCTCATGATTTTTGTAGAATCGAAATCTTGGATCGAGATTTTGATAAAATTATTATATACATGTATGCAAAAACAGCTTCAAGTATGATCAATCAGGTAAGAATTCACAATTTTAATTTATTTTGTAATAGTAAATTAGTAACACACACTAAGGGTGTGTTTGGCTCGCAAAATTTTTGAGAGTCTGGATTTTGTTTTGAAATTTTGAGAGTTTAGGTTTTTGTTTGGGATTTTGAGAGTCTGGTTTTGCAAAATCCTTGTTTGGTTGGGTTGGATTTTGTGAGTATGAAACAAAATTTTTGATTGGTTTTTAGGATTTTGCAAGTCTGGATTTTGGGAAACTTGGTGAACCAAACAAGATTTTACAAAACTGGATTTGGATAGTCCATGCCCAACCAAACATACCCTAAGAATTTATTTTTTACCTAACTTAGATTAAGTTTAAATTGTTAAGTATCATTTTCACAAAGCTTGTTCAAGCATCGGGGATGTAGCTCAAATGGTAGAGCGCTCGCTTTGCATGCGAGAGGCACGGGGTTCGATCCCCCGCATCTCCATTGTTTTTTTATTATCCTTTATTTATTTTTATTGTTTATTTTTTTGGCAAACCGAAAGAATCAAGCGTACGAATCTTCGTACAGAAAATTGCCACGTGTCCTCCTTTGATTTCCTTGTTCTTATTTGACGCCACGAATATTATTTCGAGCTCAATATTTCACGCCATCATATAATTCTTGAATAGTTGCTCTCACAATTTCTTGCAAAATAAATATGAATTGATACTTGTGGCGGGCTGAATTTCATCGTCATGGTCGGAGCAACGGCGGCGGCGGGTGGCGGAGAATTCGATCGGGCGGCGGCGGCGCCGGTTTCGGATGTCCAGTTGAGCTTCGTGGAAAGGGCTGCTTCTGCTGGCGGCGCGGCCTTCATCTCAGCGATTATTGTGAATCCTCTTGATGTTGTTAAGGTAATTCGAACTGGGTTTCTGTTAATGTTATGTAAAAAATCAATCTTGGGAGCAATTTTTTGAAGATAGTATAAAGGGGCAGTTGTTTGATGAAGTTTTTTGTGCTGGATTTGACAGACTAGGTTGCAAGCTCAGGCTGCTGGTGTGCCATATGATTCCATTTCCACTTCAAAATACTTCGAAACACGAAGAGTAAGTCTTTTCATGGCTTTTCGTGTTTTGGCATTCTGTTTGATGATGCACTGCTAGCTAGTTAGAGCTGTGTTTTGGCATGTTTTGAAGTACTTTCGAACTTTGTATCACAGATGGGTTGATATGTTGACAATTCGAGGTGGTTTAAACTATGTGATTAGATGAGTTTAATGTAAAATATGTTGATATGGAATGAAGACAAGATGAAGTTTACTTTCCATGCTTGGAGTTGGAGGATTCATTTGTGTTGAATGTTATCAGAGAAAAATTTCATCTTTACTTGCTTCCTTTCAACCTTTGGTAGTGCACTTTGGTGAAATGCGAGTCTATGTATGTTTTTAGCTTTCTAATGTGATGATGTTTGTACTTGGTTTGTGGTTAGATGTTTCCAGATAGAAAGCATAGTTCATCATCTAACCGTGTGGCCGGGGGTGGTGCACTGACGAGTTCTTCAGATGGTTTGCAGTATAAAGGAACAGGCGATGTCTTTTACAAAGTTATACGCCAGGTTAGTTACTCTTATATCCTATAATAACACCTTAAATGGAGGTTGCAGAATCGTTCGATTGATCTGTTAGGCGATTTTGATCTTTTGGGCCTGTGCAGGAAGGATTTGGTAGATTATGGAGAGGCACAAGTGCAAGCCTAACATTAGCAGTCCCACAAGTAGGTTCCTTATTTCTTGCTGTTATCATCTTACATTCTTACTATTCTGGTTGAAGTTTCTTGAAGTTATGTATCATGTGTGATTAAAAACATTGCATTACAGGTGGGCATATATATGCCACTTTATGATGTTTTCCGAAATTACTTGGACAACCAAACAGCAGAGAAATTTCCAGCTATGTTACCATATGTTCCATTAGTTGCAGGATCCTTGGCACGGACAATAGCTTGTATAACATGTTATCCCGTTGATCTCGCCAGAACACGCATGCAGGTTGTTAACTAGATTTTTTTCTTCTTCAAAATGAATGCTCCACTGTGCACAATAGTCTTGCATTTATAGTAGCATTTAACTTAAATTCTCGGCTTGTCAGGCTTTTAAAGTTCATCAATCAGGCACAAATCCTCCAGGAGTCTTAAAGACGTTGATTGGGGTCATTTCTTCAGCTGAGAGCCCCAGTGGTGTTCGAACATGTATGTATACCTTAAGGTCCTTAAAATTTTCCCCTGAATATTGTTCCTATAATTATATCAAGTTAGATTCTTGAATAAGTTTTTACTGATAAAAGATGTGCTTCAATGTTGCAATATTGTTTTGCAGTCCAAAATTACCGTGTTTTGTGGACTGGACTTGGTGCACAGCTTGCTCGAGACGTTCCTTTCTCTGCCATCTGCTGGTCTACTCTTGAACCAGTGAGCATCTTAATTTCTTTGTAGTCTGTTAATCAAAAGTTCCGGTTAGTAGTATTGTGGTAGAGTAACATTCATGTGTCACATTGTCTCAGATCAGGAGAAGATTTCTAGCCCTAACTAATGATGAAACGAGTGCCTGTTTGGTACTCGGGGTAAACTTCAGCGCTGGAGTTGCAGCCGGAAGTCTTGCTGCCGCCGCCACGTGCCCTCTTGATGTTGTAAGAACTCGGAGACAGATAGAGGTAGTTATTATTTCTCGTGTACATGTCTTGTTATATATTTTAAATTGCATAGGTGGAAATTTTAAAAATAAAATTTGCATATTTTCACAGAATGATCCTGTGCGAGCATTGAGAATGACGACAATTAAAACATTACGAGAGATCTGGAGGTAAAATCCCGAATCCGCAATTTTTGAGCTTTCTCCGTCTCTCTCTCTGTCTCTCTCTCATAATTATTGTGTTCTTGAAACAGGGATGGAGGATTGAAGGGGCTTTTTATGGGAGTCGGTCCTCGTGTTGGCCGGGCCGGGCCATCAGTCGGGATCGTTGTATCCTGCTACGAAGTGGTCAAATACGCGCTGCAGAATAGACACTTGACACAATGACAAGGTAGTTTTAGACACAGCTCGCTTCTTGAGCAACATAGTTTCACACTAGAACAATAGAACAAGATTCTTTTCACGCAATTTCGCCAAGTAGGCAACATTAATAAGAGTTCATAGGACCTTATGTTATGATGAAAGAGCACATAGAAATGTGTATGAAACTTGACAGGTCTTTCATCTCTGCCTCTTGAGATGATATGATCCAAGCTTGTGTCATTCTTTTTCCAAATAAAAGCAATATATTAACCGTTTATGTGCTATTTCTACTCTCTTTCCTTGATAACTATTTCTTTACTTCGATTCTGTAGTGAGATTTTGCACTTCATTTTTATTTCTTGCGACTTGTGTCGATAACATGAAGAAATCCTGGACATCAGAAGGGTTCCCCTTCAAATGCAATGGCCTAAAACTAGTATTTAAGGATGATATGCTTGAAAATTGCACTAGAATTTGCCCATTTTCCATCTTTTATCACATTATTTTGTCTAACACTTTTTGAAATCCGATTATATTTCTTGTATACTCATATAACAGATCACTGTTAAGTAAATAACACGAACAGAAAACCTCATCGGAAAAGTTTTACTAAAAAGTGGCAAAGGACATCACCAGAGGAAGAAGCAAAGATGGACAGGTAAGATTAACTAACATAAACTGCTAAAAAGTTAACTATAGATGATGGTGGTGGTGGTGGTGGCGGCGGCGGTGGTGATGGTGGTGGTGATGTCTGATCATTCAGTACTGCCACAAGAAAGCTCCCATGGCAAACTTCCTCTTCTGATGAACATCTCCAATGGCCGGAAGCCCGTATTCTGCAAGAAGGCAGTCCAGCTTCCACTCCGGCATGACCTCGTACTCCGCCTTGGTGTACCTCGGGTAGTGCAGCGGCATCTGGAATCCACAGCGGCGCTCTATTTTCCCGGCCAACCCGTTGGCGGCTTGCCTCGGGGCAGAGTACTCTGTTCCTACTCTGTTCATGGTGAAGAAACTGTCTCTGTTTGTGTGTGAGAAATGTGAGATATTAAAGTAAAGAAATGTAAAAGAGAGGAAGGTATAAGTTTCTGATTTGTTTTATGAACAATGGCAAGGTATTTATAGGACAGAGTTTATGAGGATTAGTTTAAGTGGATCATTTGCGTTTGTCTTTCTTGGTTGGTATGACATAAATTTCGAACTTCTCTATGCGATTTTAATTTAAAAATATTTAAATTTATCCACAAGAAAATACTTCACATAGTTCATTGTCAAATTTTAACCAATTTTGTATGATGTTTTAGGTTAAAAACAAGGTGTTTATGCTTTGCTGTTTTCTCTTGAATTGAAATCTCAGAAGATTGTTGTTCGTTAAGATCCAAGAATTCCAGTGATTCTCATTTGGAGGATATTGGTATATTCTGGTACAAGGAGTCTCTAAATTATAATGATAATGATGACTTATTTTAATCATTTTCTAACTGCTTTGATCTTTCTTGTTTCATGTTTATCCACACTTTAAACCCTAGCCCCCTCATTTAGGTTAGGTGTCTAACATAGTTTGCATGATTTTGAAGTATCACAACTAATTAGCTTGGTTTATTTATCATAAGATAAATCAAATATCATTTCAGCTAGCTTAGTTTGAGTGAGATCGATAATACAGTTATAATTAATAATTTCATAACCATTTTGTATCAATATAATTGGAGGAACGACTCTGTATAAGTCACTCCTATAACAATTTATCGTTCAAAATAAAATAATATTATAACGTTATAATACGATACTGCTTTATATAATCCTTATAGTTGATTTTAGATACCAACACAATAGTACATTTGGTCAAGTTTTACATTATGAATGATGATTCATTAGGTCCACAAGTAAAGAGATTCAATGCACCAACAAAAACAAGTAGAAATCCTCAATGTGAAGCTATGCATATGATCCACAAAATGTGCTTAATGGGGGCAATTATGCATTCAATGCAAAACTTGAATATAGTTTTTTTGGTGGCCATTTTATGATGATGCAGGTTGAAAACTATTAGTAGTACTAACTTACAGGCCAAAAAAAAAATTTATACGTACAGGTCTGATTGGATAATGCATGTCTAATTTTAATTTGAAATGTCTGATTTTACTAATGATTAAAGATAATTTTATCTTTTCTGACCTGTAATTAATAAAATGTAACCGTAGAACCTTAAAAAATCTGTAATTAGGAATTTTGGGAGGTGGAAGTTCAATAACGGCACTAACAGAAATTTCTGGCAACAAAGGGCAAATGGATCATGAGTTGCAACACCATATTGATGTCTCTAACTAATATGGGGACCTCACTTTACCTTGTCTAAGGGTCAAGTTCTTAATGTGTCCATTCCTAATTGCACCTGTTTTCCAAGGATGTAAAATAGGGGAATAAGTTAATGAAAATGAAAATATAAAATGGAGTGTTGATATTTAACGTGGTTCATCAAATATATTGGATTAATGTAAGCTCAATTATAAATGGTCTAACATAGTTTTTGGTATCAACGTCCCTCCCATTCATCGATGTTTGAGCAATTTTTTTCGGCGTTTAAAATGTGTAGTGCGGATCTTCATTGATTATGTCGGGATACTAGTGATCAGGTCTCTATGGCGTTTGCAGAGCCGGTCTTATGATTTTGGAGACCCGAATGACATATTGCATACCGACCTAGTATTGTATTCATGTGCGTAAACTTATCTAAATTTGTAAATAACTCGCTAAATAAAAAATTATATTAAATTACATAAAAACTTATAGGGAATTGCATAAAGTTTTAACTATGGAATCTAAATGCAATAAATTTTTTATACCTATGTGGATTCCTTGAAAATAAAAATAAGTTGGTATAGTTTAGAGAGTAAATAATATATATTTTTCCTGAAACTAACCAAAGTAAATCAATAGATAATAGGGCCATGGACCATTGATCAATTCAAATGTGGGCTTGTTTTATCTAAATAAGTATTTAAGCCCAAATTTTATGTACTCTTGGAGGTTAAAAATGTACTCTTGTTTTAATTGGAGGTTAAAAATGAGAATTTCGAACATCTTTTTCTGTCGAAAACGCCCCCAAAACATTGAAGATGTCTTCTCTTGAAAGTTCTTTGTTTAGAAAACTTTAAAAAATGCCTTGAAAGAAACAATAAAATATGGATTCAGATTGATTTAGGCAGATGTTAAAATGCTGATGTATAAAGTAATTCCGAAGAATTCACGCGAAAAATGAAGAAAAACAAAACACTGATTCCATCTAGCATAGGAAAATTGTAACTGATTCAATACCTAATGCACTGAACCTAACTAAGAGAGTTCTGAATCAGAGACATGCCCGGCCGATAGCCTTCTTCTCGGACTCATGACCGTTAAATGGCTTTCAGAGTTCATCCTCATCGTTCTTCCACGCGGAGACATCATCTGAGGAGGCCTCACTCGCCCCGTTGGCGTCCCTGCAGTAAAAAGATTAAAATGTAAAAAAAAAAAATGTAAGAAAAGATCTCATGGCTGAAACTATGAATCTTAATATACCTGGCTGTTTAGTTGGTTTGAGATCTAGTAGTTTCTTGGATGATATGGTTCTTCGTGGCACGGCTTCAGAAGGCGATGGAGGTGGTAATAGATCGTCTGAAATGACAATATCGTCCCCACAGGCTGACGCTGAGGCATCGCTTCCTGATTCTGAGGTTTCCCTCTGACCTAAGCTTGACCTTCTGTCTTTCTCAGCCATCCTGAACAAGAACATCTGGAATGGAATCTGAGTAACAGGCTGAGGGTATGTTGGATTCCCCCAAGAAGGGAAGGTTTTAAGCATTCCGGCCTCCATTTCCGAGTAGTCCACTGAGGGCGCTGGGGTCTCGGGATTCAGGATCAAGAACTTCTTTATGCAGCGAAGGATTCGACAGATGGAAGTGAAACTCGGGCGAAGATTTGGATCATTTTGCCAGCATTTCTTTGTTAATGCTGTTAGGTATTTAGGAGAGTAGAATGGGAACAGTGGCCTTTCTCCAGCCCTAATGTTCCTACTCATTTTATCCCCCTGGAGATGGCTGTCTTCAAATGGAACTTTCCCTGTCAAAAGCTCGAAGCAAATCATCCCAAAGCTATACACATCTGCCTTCTCAGTGTACTTGCTCTCACAGTTTTCAGTCACTTCTTGATCAGCCAGGATCTCGGGCGCGTACCATATGGTCTCAGGCTCGGGATTAGGCTGAGATTTTTTCACGGCATTGGCTAATCCAGGCCCGAACTTGCAAACCTTGACACGAACATAGCCTTCCGAGTTGAGATTCCTCGACTTCACATAGATGTTTGAAGGGTTCAGATGTCCATGGAAGATTTCCTTCGAGTGGAGATATTCCATTCCCCGGGCTATCTGAAGCATGATGTCAACCGCGACAGGGAGGCAGAACGGGGCCCGCTTCTTCGGCCCGCTGAATTCCTTAATGTAGGAGGAAAGGTCTCTATTCATGAGCTCCATAACCAGAAAACACTCTTTTCTCTCCTCATCAGAGAATGCACAAAAAATGTGCATAATATTTGGGTGAGAAAGTGAAAGCTCCTCAGAAATGGCTCCAAATAATGGCTCAATGTCTCCAAAGAAATGCCTGAGTGCAAAACTCTCCCCTAACCATTGAATCTCCTTGTACTGGCCCCCATTCCCCAACCGACGCCTCACTTGGTAATCCTTCGAGCCGACTAGAGTTGAGCAAGGCAAGATCTTATCCTCCATTTTTGCATTTTCATCCAAATTCTTGAGGAGAATCTCAGAGAGGCGATTCTCGTGTTTTGTGCCTTTCCTCTTCAGTAAACTCCTCCTCAGCATCCATCTGTCCTCTTCCCACACTGACTGCAGCCGGTTGCAGAAATCATCGATGATGAGATACTGTTTCCCAAGCCTCCATTGAAAAACCTTCACATCTCTACACTCTTTATGATACTTCAAAGAGTACAAGACTCGCTTTCTCTGAAGATCATCCTGATCGAAACCTGATATTTCTCCGACATTTTCAATGGCTTCAATCACAATTGGGAAGCAGGACAGAAGGTTATGGACATGGAATTCGATGCAATCCGTGTTGTGATAAAGACTGATGGCTTTAGCCCACCAGTCTCTTGGCTCTAAGCACTGCCTGATGAAATGCTCAGCTTCCTTTATAACCCTAAACAGCTCTCTCAGAGGGCTTTCGAGACCTTTCCATTTCGTGTTCTTTTCTTCGAATCTCAAGTTTTGCTTCATTTCTTCTGAAATGGTTGTGTATGCATGGTTGATCATGTCTACTAGTAAACAACATTGTCTCTGGTTGATTTGGATGTCTTCTTGGAAGACCATTAGGGATTTGAGGCCTCCAACCACCTCTCCTATGTGTCTAAATTGATCCATTTTTCAAAAATACCTGAAATTCCAATGAAACATCATAATCGTGGTTTAACTACTTACAACTTCTCATAATCAACATCGTTCTATCAGTCATAGAACAATGTCGAGCATGCAAAGTTGTTACTATGCAATTTCTAAAAACCATAGCTCGACTTTGGAAATCGACATTATTCTATCATAATAAGTGTAAGATAGTGTTCAATGTGTCAAATCATTACATATTTCATGTTACACTGTAGAGAAAACATCATTCTATCATGATATCAAGGGACTTTTATAATAAACATTATTCTATCAAACAAAGTAATGCTTAAGAGCTTTATAAGAAAAATAAAAACTCACCAGCAATGAAGACAGCAAATTAGGGCTCCAAAGGAAGCCCCTTTCTTGATGATGATGATGATTATCCCTTCAAAGATGCTATATTTCAAGAAGATGACCACAAATTCTTGAAAAGGAGAAATCCAGAATTCTGTTCACTTTCAAAACAATCAAAGATTGAATCTTTACAAAGCCAGAGACATCAGAATCAAGAAAAAGATTGAATTTTTAAGGAGCCATGAAAACCAGAATCAAGAATCCATGGATGGTTTAAAATTAGGGTTTTTTACAGGGCTGTGAAAGCTGGCAAATTGGGTCAAAAAACTAAAATCAAGCACCTTTTTGTAGCAAAATTTGAAATTTGTTTCTACCAAGATTGGATTTTTTTTTTCGAGACAGAGGAAATGCAGAGGATTGTTATAAATGCCTCAGATCAAAATCTACAAGTTATATCAGTTTCGATTCTGGCAATGTTCTTTCTCTCCTAGTTTCATGGGCTACACGTTTGGACATTTTGACACCAGATTGCAGGCTTCTAATATAAAATCAAAAATAATATTATCATTCCAACTATATATAAAATAAAATAATGACTTTACCAATTTGTTTGAGCCATATGGTTAGCTTTGGTTAAGCCATGCAATTATTGATGTGACAAATTATATCCTGAAATGCTATGCATAGTCCGGTATTTTACTCCGCGTAATTTAAAATATCATAATTACAATAGTACTTCTGAACAATGCTAAATTTTTCAATAAACATAATAAATAAAAATATATTTATAAATTTCACACCATATTTTAAATCACAAGAATAAAATACCGGACTGTAACGTGTATAAATCAGTGTGCAAATTGTAAGTGACAAACGATAAATACATGATTTTTCATTATGCTCCTCCACGATTATACAATCAAAATGTATATCTAAAACATCATAATCACGTTATTTGTGCACCAAACCAAACTATGATCAAATCCAACGACTCTATTTGCTTGAATAAGTATTTTTGGTACGTCCATCTACACATATCTTGAAAATATTCAATTAGGGAAATATATATTTACAATCTACGGCATGAAAATTATTGAATCAAATAACATCCATGAATTAAGTAAAGAATATCTACCATTATCTAATTTAATTAAGGATATAAATTTTGTACACATAACAAATTAAGAATTACATATCCCAAAAGCCAAAACCCTATTTACAGGTCTTGAATTTTAAAAATTTATCAAAAAATATTTCTAATTAATGAAAATTTTCAAAAATTAATTTTAAACCTATTACATATATTTAATCTCTTTTTTATTTTAGACACTCAATACCGTCTCCAATTACTGCCATCTTTTTGAATCACCGTCGCCCGCCTCCGATCACCACCCAGAAATATATCGCCTGAATTTCGTAAATGGGTGGTGATCGAAAAGATTTCAAGATGGTGATCTTAGAGACGAGCGACGAAGATGGGAGAAATGACAGTGACCGGATAGGCGGGCGATTATGATTTGAGAAGACGTCGGTGATTGGAGACAACGTTGAGTATCTAAAAATAGAAAAAAAGGATTAATGTTGTCAATAAATACGGATGCTTTAGTAAATTTTTAAGAAAATTAGGAGCTGTAAATAAGCTTTTGTGACATGTAATTAGGGGTCTCATAATTTCTCATTTACACTCCATATTTTGAAGATAACTGAAAAATAGAATCATGATCAGTTCTCCCTAATTTCTCTGAAATTTTTTTGCTTCGCAGGTTCAGTTCAATTTTGATATTCAATTAATTTAGGTCTTGTTCTCTCTATAGGCTTTTTTTGTAACTAGTTCAGTACATTTCAGTTTTGATCACAATTGATGAAATTCAAATTAATTTTATACTGATTACATTTATCAATACATAAATTTAACTTCTTTTCAAAAAAAAATAAAAATACATAAATTTAACTTTGTTTTTCCACAACTTAGTTCATATAAGTTGAGGAGATCAGACACCAATAGTAGAAGTAGTTTGCTAATTTTGTTCAAAACTTGTGGGAGGAAAGTGACACAAATGGAATGGAATAGAAACTTAGGGGGCAGTAATGCAAAATAGAACAAACAAAAGGGTAAAATCATAAACTTCCTAATTTCATCTGTGGAGATCGGACGGGATCTTCCTATTAGATCACCACTACCATCACATAGCAACCTCCGCCGCCGCAGTAGGAGGAGCGCCTCCGTGCCGCCGTGCCACCATAATAATACACAATGCAGTGGTACGTCATTGCCGCGCTTCTCACTGTTCTCACCAGCTCCCAGGTACAGCAAATCATCCTTCTGTGCTTTTAGTGTGTGATTTTAGTGTTACTGTTAGTGTTTAGTGTGTGAAAACTGAAATAAATTGCTCATATGCAGGGAATCTTGACGACATTATCTCAGACTAATGGGGGATACAAGTATGACTATACAACTGTGCCTTTTCTTGCTGAAGTTTTAAAGGTGAGGTGCTTTTTTCTCCAATAAAATTGCAGCTTCTGTGATTTTCCAAATGCAGAAAGTGATTCATGTTTTGTTAGTGTTGAAAAGATGTATTCGTGATGGAATACATGTTTAAGAATTTAGGAATTGGCGTATTAAAGCTCGAGTTTTGATGAAGCACTTGATGCTAGCTACTATGTTGAAATTTTGATCTGAACAAGAATGAGCTGTGTTTTTGTAGGTAGGGGTTGTTTTTGTATGAGGTTTAAGTGTTGGTATCTTTTTGTTGAAGTGCGGCAAAATTGTAGCAACGATTTAATTGTGATTTTTTCTCCAGCAAAACTGTAGCTTCTGTTTGTACATTGTGTAGCTTTTGTGATTCAGGAAGTGTTAAAAAGATGTATTCTTGATGGAAAACATCTGGTATGTTTAAGAATTCGTCATATTAAAGCTTGAGTTTTGAATTTTTGATGAAGCATCTGATGTTAACTACTGATGGATATCGTGTTGAATTTCGATCTTTCAGCGCAAATGTATCTGAATTTTGAATTTCGAAAACAGAACAGGAATGAGCTGCTTTTTGGAGGTTAAAGAGTTTATGAGTCTCTGTGTCTTAGGATTTTAATGGTTGGTATCTTTTTGTTGAAGTGCAGCTTATTGTATCTAGTTTACTTCTTTGGAGACAAAGTAGCGGAGAAACTCCTCCGAAAATGACTACAGAGTGGAGAAGTGTTAGGCTGTATCCGATTCCATCTATCATATACCTGATCCATAACAATGTCCAGTTTGCTACATTGACTTTTGTTGATACGTCGACCTATCAAATTTTGGGAAACTTAAAGATTGTCACCACAGCCATTCTGTTCAGGTACATGCCAATGTCAACAAATATTGTGTTACTATAGTCGTTTATGTGATTCGTTTCTGAGTTGATCTTGACCATTTACGAGTTTTTCATGTTGTAGCCTGTTTTTGAAGAAGAAGCTATCTGAATTGCAGTGGACAGCTATTGTGTTGTTGGCTGTAGGAACAACCACAAGCCAGGTGCCACTTCTATTGTTTTGCCTAGTAGCTTTGTGTGTCCGCGTATTTATCTTGTCAGTATTCCTTCTTTGCACTCATAGGCCCATAAATATCGTGTCATTAAACATTTTGTGCCAAGGCACTTCAACAGATTTATATCCCATACTAGTCAATGAGATGTTCCAGTTCTTTAATGAATCATGCTCAACTGGTCATCCATTTGCACGACTCTTTTGTATTTATCCATAAAGTTGGAGAAAAATCTGAGACTCATTACAAGTTCGTTTGTTTGTGTAGCTTAAAATTTGCGGAGCACCTTCTTGTGAATCTGTTTTTTCATCACCCATTCAAGGGTATATGCTGGGAGCATTATCAGCATGCCTGTCAGCTCTGGCTGGTGTCTACACTGAGTTCTTGATGAAGAAAAACAAAAATGACAGCTTATACTGGCAGAATGTCCAATTATATACGTGAGTTTGGATACATTGTTTTTGAACAAGAAACAAAATTTCCATTGCTCCGTGTTCGTCAATACTGTTGTACCTAATTAACTGATTCAGAGCTCTCCAACTTGAAGGTTTGGTGCAATATTCAATTTAGCACGTCTTGTTATGGATGATTTCCGAAGTGGATTTGAGAATGGACCATGGTGGCAACGCCTTTTGAAGGGGTACACTATAACAACGTGGCTGGTCGTGTTGAATCTTGGTTCCACTGGGCTTCTAGTATCATGGTTGATGAAAAATGCTGACAATATTGTAAAGGTATACACTCGTGTTCCCCCCCTTCAAATATAGTCATAATATTCTATAAGTTTTACATATTTATAGTCTGTCTATTTATTTTGCATTATAGACTTATCGTTTTTGTTTTTTAAACCTTGAAGGTGTATTCTACCTCCATGGCTATGCTGCTAACCATGGTTCTGTCTGTCTTCCTGTTCAAGTTTACGCCAACACTACAGGTAAGCTCTAGATTTTTCCTCGACTTTTGTCATTTTTACGACTATCTTGTAGACTCCTAGTAACTAGTCATTCCATCTACATCACATTTTCTTCTCTTTGCAGCTTTTCTTAGGCATCATTATATGTATGGTATCATTGTATCTTTACTATTCCCCTATAACTACTCACGTGGACCAAGTTTTACCCATCAAGGATGATCCCAAGGACAAAATTGAAGTTCCTGAAGATCGAAGAACAGATTCATGATGTATCATCGATTCCTTGTTATATTAAGCCGGGGAGCCACGTCTTTTGTGAAGTATAGGACTTGAAAAGAGAAAGGAGACCACAGCGAGAACGTGTTAGAGTCTAGGAAACTGTTTGTTCTAACATAGTGCAGCTCATTGCTTGAGATATTGAACTTTGGCAAGAGCAAATACCTCGAAAATCTGGTTATATCACTGGGGCTTGTAAAATCTTTAAGTTGTTTCTGAACTTGAATTCAGAGTACAGAAGTTGTGTAGAAACAAGGACTTGTAGTACGTCTGAAACCATCAAAGCTCTTGGCTCTAGTCGGGTCCCTGCCTGATTCTGCTAATCCTAGTCTGAAACCATCAAAGGACATGTTGTCCTTTAATAATTTGAAAGTGGGATGGAGGTGTAACTTTAACCTAATTTAAAATTAAAAAAGGACGGTAATTATTAATTTATACTTTTTTAATATAAAGGTTGAATTAAAGATAATTTTTTAAAAAAATTAAAAATTATTTCGAGAATTTTGATAGTTGTTTTTGTAAGATAACTTTATATGTATGCAACTCGCTCACTCATTTCAGTCGTTTGAAGACCAACACGTGTTTATAAAAACTCAATGTAGTTTCTAACTCGGTGATCTTACATGAGTTAGACTAGGCACTGAATTGAATTTAATTTGACTGATCTGAACTATAATAAGTGCAATAGTAATGAAATTAACTTACATAACACCGAATCAATTTTTAGATGAACTATACTTAATTGAACAAATTCTAAAAAGTTAAGGTGTGACATCTTATATAAGACTAGTCTTGTAGTCGAGAAAATCTTTGAATAAAGTATGACCGGATAAGCATGGAGGCGATGTAGTATCGTGCTGCACAAGCAAAGCGGCTATACAATTTCATGACGTTTCAACAATACGGCGACACGATATTGGTGATATTACAAAATAAAACGGCGATGCATGCAGCACGGTGTTATTACAAAATAAAACAGAGTAATCTGCACCAGATTCAACAACACCCTAATTGCAACTGTGTTAAGTAGAGCATGGGACTTGGAGTCGGGGAGTAAAAGATCAGATCACACGTGATCATCATTCCAAGCAAGTATCCCTCACGGTTTAGTTAAGTCATTATGAACCGTGTAAGTCGAACAGGTAATTTTTGTTATAACTAGGAAGTTTGTTCTCATATGCTAGCTAGATTTCTTGTAATAGTCGATAGGTTACGAAACCAAAATAAAAATAGTTCCATAATTCCGAAATAGATCAAAAGTAAGGATTCCAAACGCAATTTAGAAAAGGGTTCCAAACGAATTTTAAAAAGGTGAGGCGGTGGAAACACAATATATATAATCAAACTAGCCCCACCTTATACTCCTCCACACATTCTCACCACCAAAAGCATCCAGACCAAATCAAAGTCGCAACCAAAAGCTAGGGTTTTCTCATCTGCTACACAGACACCGAACGCCGCCGCCGCCGCCATGCCGAAGAACAAGGGAAAGGGAGGGAAGAACAGGAAGAGGGGAAAGAACGAGGCCGATGATGAGAAGAGAGAGCTCGTGTTCAAGGAAGACGGACAGGAGTACGCTCAGGTCCTCCGGATGCTCGGAAACGGCCGCTGCGAAGCCATGTGCATCGACAACACCAAGCGCCTCTGTCACATCCGCGGCAAGATGCACAAGAAGGTCTGGATCGCCGCCGGTGATATCATCCTCGTCGGTCTCCGTGACTATCAGGTATGGATTGAACCGATCTCAGATCTGGTTTCTTTCGCGAATTATTTTCCCCTCTTTTGATAATCTAGGGTTTGATCGGTGAAAACTCTGTGATTTTGCGATGATTTTGTGTAACCCAATTGAATATCGTGATTATGCTTGGTGTTTGATGAGTTTTTGTGGTTTAATTTGCTCTCTGAGGTTAGGGTTTATTGAAATTGATGTGAGTTTTGCTTGTTATTCAGTATGGTTGAGTCGCTTTTCATGGTTTGTGCTCTAGTTTAGCGTCTGCTCACTGGTTCAATGTGTTTATTGAGTGGTTTACTTGAATTTGCTGCAAATTTTGAATCTGTAATTGTAATACAGTGTACTGTGAGCTGTTAATCAAGGTGCTCTCTGAAGCTAGGCGTTTATTGTATCACTGGTTATGGCTTTCGCTTCTGAATTTGGGGTTTTCCCTCTTGGTTTGTGCTTTTGTATGATATTCTCTCTGAATTTCGGTGCTAATTGTATCACTAGTTATGGTTTGTGCTTCTGAAATTGGAGTTCTAATGTGTTTTGATGATCGTGTGGAATTTGGCAGGATGACAAAGCTGATGTGATCCTCAAGTACATGCCGGATGAGGCAAGGCTGCTGAAGGCCTATGGAGAACTGCCTGAGAACACTAGGCTCAATGAAGGTATTGCTAATGGCTTGGACGAGGACGATGACAATCCAGAGAACGACTACATCGAGTTTGAGGATGAAGACATCGACAAGATCTAAGCCGAACTTTTGGGTTCTGTTGTTCTGTGTCACGGGGTCTTACTCTGCCTCGCAGCTACATACTTCTCGCGAGGTTTAATATTATTATTGTTCGGTAGGGAAAAAACAGCTTAACATTCTGGATGTTTATGTACTAAGAGTTTGCTCTGGTTACTTCAATAATTGCAATTTGTGTTATGGATTTGATGTTTGTTTTTGGCTTCTGTTCTGTTTAGCATTCGGGTTGGTTTGAGTATTGGTCTTGTAGTCGTAGTTTTGATTCAGTGATATGAATGTCCGTGACTCGGGAAAAGGTCACGATTGTTCTTGAACTAAAACTCCATGAATTTACATATACTTTCTTCAGGGATGTTCTTCGTTGTTCATAATGATGAATTCGACTTTGAAATCCGAGGTAGGATGAGAATTTGATTTCCAAACCCTCTGGTTTGTCTCTGGAATCCTCATATTTTCTTCATCTGGGTAGAATATTTGCCAGTTATTCGTATCAGAACTGGATTTATATAGATAGAATAGCATTCCGCTCGAATAAATATACAAGTTCTAAAGGGAAGAATGATCGAATTTTTTGATTCAGACAAGAGAAGAAAAAGATGCAACATGAAATGTATATCTCTATTCTATATGGTTACAACAAAAGCCTCATACACAGAAAACTTGTAAACCGATTCATTCAGTTCCAGCAATCTTCTTCTTCAATGTTTCGATATCTGTCGCCAATTCTTTTCTACTCGACTGCTCATTCACAAACAGAACAAACAGAGTTACATGGATTCATATAGTTTAGCTTCTCTTAAGGAATCAAACGTTCTTCAGGGAGTATGAATTAAAACTAACCTTAAATAGCAGATAGCGATAAACAAACCATCCGGTGTATCCAAGCCCTACCAACTCTAGTATCTTCGGGAGCTGTCCAAACATATAAGTAAAAAGCTCAGTTCAGTTCCGCAAAGCTTTACTTTTTATTGTTCGAGTTCTATAAAAACTGCATCTTCACTATAAGAGAAAAGGAAACAATTTTCACGATCTGATATGAGACGTACCAAAGGAACTGAGTTAATTGCACCGACAACAATTGAAGCCAGCCAAACTGCAACAACTGCACCACCTCCATAGATGATTACCGTGGACTTGTTCTCAACTGCATCCCACTTTGAAACACAAACAGTACTTAAGTTAGACAAAGACGGACTAACAAAATTGGAGAATTATTGCAAGAACCAACTTTTAGAGTTTAAAGCAAATGAGAAGCTTCTGCATTGAGCGCACCTTTTCCTTAATATCAGAAAGCAATTCACTTGTGTCAACCGCAGATGTCTCCTCTGAAGAAGCATTGACTTGAAGCAAGGAAGTGCTCTTAGGTCCTGTCCCGTCCCAGATTAGAGAGTAAATATTGTAAGTAGCAAACCAAGAATTAATTTAAAAAACCAGAAAAAAAGTGGTATCATCACTTGGTAACCTCCATAGCATAGAAACTAAAACCCGGTTAACTATGGATCCGTTTTACCATTCTGTAAGACAAATGTACAAATCTTAATCAAAGGCTGATACACACCAAGGACGAGATATAAGTTTAAAAGGCACATGATAGATAGCGGTCAACTACACTTAGATGTCATCATCATGCATGGTAATAGAATCTTTTACTAATTCAAATGGTGTCCAGATTAAGCCAAGCCTGCCCTAATAGGCCACCACTTAAATTAATACCACCATTACAAATGACCTTTTAAAATTGCAAACTTTTATCAGGCAGGATAAAGCGAATATATATAGCAAAAATATACGAGGATTTGTATATCTAACAAATGAACTTTAGAACATCGCAGACAATAACACTACCAGTGCCAAGGAACTAAAGACACTCCCAAGGACAAGATACAAGTTTAAAATTCACGTAGCTCACTCTGATACAAGATAGCGAGTCAAGTAGGTCGTAGCATCTTTTACAATTTCAAATCGTGTCCTAATAACATCTCTAGACCATAGGTGGATTAAGTCAATGCCACTTCGAACAGATACTCTTAGCAAGTAATATACACTATCATTTATAGAGAAGAAGCCAAGAATAACCTAGTAAGCAACCACTTAAAATAATACCACCATTACAAATGCATTTTAAACTGCAAGCTTCTAAGTTCTATCGACATTTAAAAGCAACATGTCACTCCTCAATTCCACAAAAAAAGTTCGGTTTTTGTCGAGCAAAATAGGAAAATGTGAATATCTAGCTTACAAAATACACGAGGATATGAATATCTAACAATGAACTTAGAACATTTTAGACAACAACACTATACCAGTGCTTACAAACTAGCTCAAAAGAAACAATTTTGACAGAATCCCACTTTGAGAATAACATCCAAATCGCAAATGCATATCATAATGACTCTAAATCAAAGAAAGAGGTCCATAAAATTACCAGAAACCTTCTTGAGGGAGGTGGAAAAGGCAGTGGAGGATGATAACTGGCGAGGGGGCAAAACGGGAAGAGCAGAGCAGGTGGCGTTAGGGCGGCGAAGTGGGAACCTCGGACTGAAGACGGCGGCAGTCGCCGACATGGAAGTGGAGGCTGCTGCCATTTGGAGCTCTGATTTCTAGCGTTTTGTGTTCTTCTCCACTCAAAATTGGAGCGCTTTTTGATCCCAGAAAAAAGGTTTTTTTTTGAAAATTCAGAAAGAGTTTTCTATCCACATTAATTTGGTGAAGAACTGATCTTGTTTGTTGCCACGTGGTGCCGCTCTGCTGTGTGATTGGTTGGTTTTTGATCAACAAATCCTTTCCAGTTCCCATTTGTGGTTTTCTTGTTTAAATTTTCTCCAAATTCCACACCGGATTTGTCATATGGGCTGATTTGTTTTGGACCATGATTCATGATTTTTTCTGAAAAATTACAAAAATATAAAGTCCATAGTCAGAATCAAAGTAATATTAACTTGGACTGTCATGATAGTTTTGGAAAACATCTTTATCGTAAGATTGAGTAATGGTGTTGAACTGATACAGTTAGAATAGACTATACAGTGAGATTAACCGGAAAGTGACGACAGTATTTTAGTGTAGTTCAGTATTTTGAATACTATGAGTTGCAGTCAGCTAATCCGACAAAAATTGGTTGGAAGTATTGACCTTGTCATTAGTATGATCATGTTTAGTTAGGACTACATATGTTGTTACCGGTTCGCATACCATATTTCACTATTCGCCAGTCAATACATTTGTAATTAAAGTTATGCTCGTACCCTAATATTTATCAATTATCGATAAAATTGTCAATGAACTAAAAAAGACTGAAAAGTATAGTGAATTGATACTATAATATTTATCGTAACACTATAATCGATGATATCATTATATTGTTTAGAAATGAAGAGTAAATGAACAGCGATTATATTTACAGGTTATCCTTTCACATCCTCAATTAACCTCTAAATAATTGTTAGAAAAATGATTAGATCCTTATAACATGCGCAACACATCACAAGCTTCATCACCACATATATTGTTTGGTTTAGGGTTGACTATTTTGTATGTGGATTTGGAAATCTTTTAATAGTCAACTTCTAAAATCAAGTTCTAACAAGCCTACATGTCAGATTAGTGGAATCAAATCAGCCAATCAACCAACTAAGCAACTAAAATTTGGTTTAATCATTTCCTTCAACTATGATTAGTAAATTATCAATACAATGAGTGAGAATACTAAATAATACTCCAAGAATGTGAACTCCTGTAAAAGGGATTCCTTTATATATATTCGGAATTCTTATTTGCAGATTTTATTTTGCTAATACGGTTTGTATTTTGATTGGAACTGATAAAATTGTTCTTATTAATTTATATGTTTAAATGTAAAATGCTCGTTATATATTACTGGGTAATTGACTATGTGGTCACGTACTTCCAAATTTTAAGAAAGTAATTATATAGCTCTTGATTGAAATTTGATTTTATAATTCATATATGAAAGCCGAAAAGAAATCCGGTTTCATATTTCTGGTATTTAAATGACATAAAATATCAAATTCAAATATTTTTATACGTTTTAGTAATTTTAATCAAATAGTCAATTTCACTCAAGGGATATGCAATAAAGAAGTACGCGAACAATTTGTCAAAATTCAAAAATATATGTACACATACGATGAATATTTAGAGCTACGCGAACACTTTATTTAATTTTTAAATATGAATTGGAATCATTAGTTGAACAAATGACTTGGTAATATGAATTGAATATCGATTATGTGATGATGTGATGAAAATCTTCCAGGTGTAAATCTTAATGCCAGCCCTAATGATTGAGACCCACCATCTAAATTAATTCCACTATCAATCATTTCTGTGGATCGTCATCAAGATAATTGTTAGAGATTAATAAATTGTTTGATTAATCTGCCTTTTAATTAGCATTTGTACCACAAATTAATAATAGAATATTAAAATATTGTATTTTTAATGCACTCTTATTGACTAAGGGATGTGAGGTTGCAAAGAAACGGCCGACAGGTACTTAAGTCATCAAATTTCATCATATTATCAAATATTAAATCGGTTCCATCCAAAATGTCTGATTTAACTTTTCAAAATCAAATTGATACGATTTTGATGTTTTGAGTGAGATAGAAAGAGTACTTTTTAAAAAAAACAATTGCTTCTCTAAATGAATTTGGTTTATTCTAAATCTACACTTTCATAGTTAAAATATTTTGAATTTGAAATACACTAAAATAATAATATTGCAAAATTATTAACATGATATATCTTAAGTGGTTCATAAAAGCTCGATCCATGAATCTAACTTTATTGGTTAAGTGACAGGTAAATGGTAAATATTGATTATCATCATATCAATTTCTATGGAAAATAACAAAAATTCGATTAGTAATTTCGAAATTCACATAACACAGTAAAAAATAAAATAGATGGAATATGACTGATTCTCCAAAGTCCTTCATTCATAATTTTTTTCTTGTTTGTCATCCAAAGAAGAATCTTATGTCTGCCTTGATAAAGATTGTTCTCACGTTCTAAAAACAAAAGGTTCCATGCTTTGAAAAAGAGACTGGACTGCAAAAACAAAAGTATAAAAAACACCATAGGAAAAGGTGTCAAAGAACGATGCCAATGTATTTCTTGACGAAAATCGAACTAAAATGAACTGAACGGAACTAAAAATTAATATATCGAAAACTAGAATTTTTAAGAATATGTGTAATTTAATTTTTGAGGGATTTTGGAGTGCACGGCTAGGTATATTAACCTAGTTGGCATCCTTCTGTCTCGTACCTAAATTTCCCTACGTTTTTGTATCCTCCATAGAATATGTGTTCTCAACAACTAAGTATATTTGTACAAATGGCATAATATTATATAGAAGTGTGTGTTTTTGTGTGTGTATAGTGTGTGTGCATCTCCATTTTTAGTGTCCAACTAATCCCACATTTTGAGTTCTTCAGATCCCACCTCCAAATCTCCCTCCTTTCCATCATCGTCGAAAAAAATTCCATCATTTAAGACTCTTGACAGCAAAACCAGAGCAAAATTTTCATCTTTTCGACGTTTCGAATCACATTCATTCACCACCATTTCTGTTTGTGTGTTTTGGACCTTTTTTGGTCAGTTTGGAGTGATAAGAGTGGTTAAAGTTTGAATTTTTATCGATTTTTCGGTGTTTTTTGGATGAAAGATTGAATTTTTTGCCAGATGGAGTTTGCATGATGATCAATGGCATGTGGAAATAGCCAGGCTGTGGTGTTTGATGGGGTCTTACAGTTTCTTGAACCTCATCTCTGCTGCCATTCTTTTTCATTTGTTCTTGATGATCATCCCTCTGGTGCAAGGACAGAGCATCAGCAATGCAGATTCTTTGGATTCTTCGATTCGAGATTATGCATTGATGAGAAGGGAAGGGATAAAAACAGGTGTTCTGTACAACATCTCCTTGCCTGCAAACTATTCAGGGATTGAAGCTTACATTATCCGCCTTCGAATTGGGAGTCTGTACTCGAGGGGAGCGAACCTGAGCTATTTTCACATCCCTCAGAAGGTGCTGCTAAAGCCCTTTTCAGAAAGGATCATACTTGTTGTTCAGAATCTCAGAAACCAGTCTGATCTTTACTTCAACGTCCCGAATTTCACCCGAGTTTCTCCTGTTTTAGGCCTTCTTGCATACTCATATGATGCAGATGGTAATGGAAATCCTCTTGAGATGAATGTGATGATGAATGATACTCCCATTTCAGTCCATTTTCCCGGGGTTTCGAGCCTGAATCCTTCTGCAAAATGTGTTAGGTTTAGGAGGAATGGTGAGGTGGAGTTCAGTAATGTGACTTCAGGAATGGTTTGTAATGCATTTGGTGAAGGGCATTTCTCCATTGTCGTTCCATCCGTTCCTTCACCGAGAACCAGGAAGAAAGACGGGATTTGGAAATGGTGGGTGATCGGGTTCGGGTTGGGAGTTGCAGGCCTGTTTCTGCTGGTTATGTTTGTGGTACTATTGTATAGATGTTTTAGGATAAAGAAGATTGAGAAGATGGAAAGACAGTCTGAGAAAGGCGAAGCCCTCGATACCATTTGGGTTGGAACAAGCAGAATGCCTTCTGCTGCAGGTATCAGAACTCAACCAGTTCTTGAGAACAGTTATTTGCCTTGATTGATGTATTTTCTTGAAATTTTTTTGCCTTTCTTGTTAGAAATTCATGTTGATTCTACATATTCTTACAAGTGAATAGCCATTTTTTACGAGTTCTCGGGTTTTTCTTCTAAGACTGTCACACTTTTCCGACTTAGGCTGTTTAGAATCTTGTGGTTGTTAGCATTCATGCATCTTGAACTCAATCATCTACCTAATGGACTTTAAAACTAATAAAAGAAGCCAATTGGGAATGCATTCAAATTTGTCTTCATCAAGCTGCCAATTTAGTTGTTAAGCCATTCCTTTCTATACTAATGCAGCTTTGAATAAAACCTAAAGCTTCACAGTTCTTTTCACATTTTCTTCGACAAAAGATTTCCCGCTAAAATGTAGCAAAAGTCGACTAAAATGACCTAATGTCACAGAACTTGTGGAAGGGAAAGGGAGGATCAGAGAAAGAACCGTTGAGAATCGCATCAGTAGTGATCTTGTTAGCAACTTCAGTCGCATGAATTCCATCCCAGCTCACATAGTTGTGTGGATCGTGGCAAGCCGTGGCACTAACTTTCTCGCCATTTATCACTTTGCTTGTTCCACAGTAAACTTGTGTGTTGTAGTTGTATCTCCCTCCTCCATGTCCACAGCACGCTTTTGTACCGTACTTCAGCCCTGAAAAACCCGTAAAAAAAAAACCTAAGTGAATCAAACAAACCTTAAAATGTGTGTTTCTTTACATTACCATGAGAAGTCGGGTTCCGAAAGAGGTCTAGCAGAACTGCATGGGTGTCTACATAAACAACAGATGCTTCGGGGAGATGTGGCCGGATTTTCGCCAATGCTTCTCTTAGCATGTCGTTGTAGTCTATAACAGCATTGTTGTAGGACACCAAGCATCCAAATTCATCGATATCTGAACTATTGTGGGGTAGTCCTACAAGAAATGAAGGGTAGCACCCTATCGGAGCAAGATTCAGCACTAGAAACACCCGTCCGCCTAAGCCATACACATCCTGCAAAATGCTACATCAAATGAGACTAAAGTAGCACTCGATTTTACTAAAACTCGAGTCTGGTTTTTAGTACCTCGATCGCATTTCCAATTTGGGAAACGACTTGAGGCAGAGAAGGTTTCACTCCATCTATTCCGATGGATGCCAAATCGGAAGTGAAGTCATTCTGGCCTATATAGAATGTGTAGACTGACCTTCCAAATATGCTAGGTGATGGAAGCTTGGAACCTACTGTAGGACTAGGTTACCTTTGGTTGTCCAAAAAACATGAACAAAAACAAAAACATGTACCTTCGGAGCGAGTAGATTTACTCTGATCGGCCTCGACCTTCAACTGCTTCAACTGGTTGAGCTGAATGGCGAGCGAAAAGGGACTAATCCCGGAGACGAATAGGGAAGTGTTTGGGAGCAGAACTGTTGATGCCAATGTAGCAAAGTTGGCACCATGCCTATAATCAGATCCTACTGATTTCAAATAAGGGCTCAAAAATGGAAACCCTAAAGCCTGAGCTACATTCCAAACAACAAAGAAAATTAAAAGATGACAAATTCATGTAAAGAATCTGCATAGTCCAGAATATTTACCCAGAAAATCGACGACGAGTCTTCCGTCCGTGGCTCGGCCGACTGGTTTCTTGAAGAAGGTCATTCCAAAGGGAGGGCTTTGAGCTGGAAATGCTGCCCAAAAACCACCAGTATCAGAGTTGGAATCTCCAAAGTTGAAGATTCCCTGAAATGCACATTTTCCCTCAGAAAGTCCTGAAAATGCCATGAAAACCAAGCATAACAGCAAAAATTGGCTCAGAATTGAGGCTAATCTGGATAAAGGGCTCATTTTTCAGCTTCTTTATCTTTGATATGTTCCACTGAGAGAAAACTCATGCCTTACCTACTAATACTTGTATGCAAAAAAGCACATTATCTTGAATAAAGCAGCCCACATGCCATTTATGGACAAAACTCATTTGTACTAAACTTCTAAATATAGTATATCATGATTCTTGATTATGCTATATGGGCAGGATAAAGAGTAAAACACAAATTTCAATTTTCCAAACTACTGGATTTACCATACTGGATTTAAGTTTTCCCAGGGGGTTGCATAACATATAATTCAAAGGTTCCAATGGCAAACTACATGTAGCATTTTTCAGCAAATGATTAAAAAGCCAGGCACCTTCAATTGGAATGACTTGAGTTCTATAAATTATCACACCCATTCTTGTATCAGCCCCTTACAACAACTTCATCTAAGTTTCTAGCGAAGAACTAATCGACACAAGTTAGTTCGTGAACTTATCGAGTAATCTTCACATGTTACACTCTCATGGTGAGCTCAGCTCGGAGGTGGAGAGTGTCGTTGATGAAGTATGGACTGTCCTCGGCCATGAACGAGGCCCATGGCACGCCAAAGAGATTCCGATAGCCAACAGCTTTCCCGCCTGTGAATGTGTAGTTACCCTTGTACTTGCTCACATAGTCATCAGTCGGCTTCAATCTGGCAGAGAATTCATAGTCGACAGCAAATGTCACTGAACCCTTCTCTTGCATCCCGAGAAAGAGACCGAAGCAGTGGAAAGAGCTCTGTTGATCCATATTGCAATGAGCAGACAGGAAAAACCCTTGCCCGCCTAGATGAAATGCTTGTGAGTAAACTCTGCCGGAAGGGTACAGGTTAGAGCATTCCTCGCGCTTGAGATCCAAAAACACCATACACTGCTGGCGTGGGGATTCGAACTCGACCATCTTGACAGGGCGATACTTGTAAATCCGCTCCACGTATCGACGGCTGGGATTCGAGGAATCCTCTGCTGCAATGTTTCTCTGCCGATGTGGTACCTCAGATTTGTAAAAGAGAGCTTCCATGACTAATTGTGAAGCACGTTCACGTTCAAAATCACTGCAAAGCAGGACTTTCTTCAGCTTCCGGCAGGTTAGGAAAGGGAAACGGACACAATGACTGAGGCGGGAACCAACAACTTCTTGCCGCTCCTCAAGTTTTGGATAATGAGTTCTTGCCCATTTCAGAGCAAAATCGTAGACAGCATCCTCTGATGCCACCTGGAGATCATCGCTGGACAAAACTGCCTCAATTCCAGCCAGGGGTAAGCTCATAACTTCCTCTTGGAACCTATGAAAAGTGTAATCATGTCAAACGAAATACTTATATTCTTCTTTTCATTTGCACACTCTATTATCAGTGTTCATAGATGGTAGTGATAACATTATATACAGAAAATGTGAAAAATGCATTTCCTTTAACCCACTATATGTTAGTTTAGCTCAATAGAAATCATCACCAGACAGACGGCGTGTTCTATTAAATGATGATGATAAAAATATATTCCATATAAAATAGGTAGAAGAAAAGAAGTGATAAATTGTGTTAGCTACTTACTTGGTTATATCTTTGTAACGAACAGCCAAAAATTCTTTTGCTGCATCTGTCAAAGGCTGAACAGCCTCAGCCATTAGCACACTAGATGGGAGCTCCAGATACAATAAAGCAGACTCAGGTGTCATAGGCAAGTTACGCAGAACACGTCCACAATATCTCATACAGGAGGCAACCTCAAATTTATCTGCGGCCATTAGCACATCCAGTAAAGCAGGTGCTGAAGTGGTACTCAGGCTATTGCTGTACATAAAATTAAGAAGCTCCATAAGGGCGGCTTCCTCTGCAACAGAGGAGAAAAGAGAATGAGATACACATTCAATTCCTATACACCAAATGACTGAGAAAATTCGACATCAATATGTACCTGATGCATTAATTCGTAGAGTTACATGTCTCTGCTCAGACTCCCGCATGCCATTTGAAAAGAGCTAGACACACAGTCACGCATTAAAACAAAACTTCAAGTCATATTCAATCTACAGGGGTAAACACTTCATTATGTTAGGAACAGGAGCAAAATTTACCTTGTAAAAGAAAGGACTTTTTGCTGCTAAAATAGGAGAGCTAATATGTAGCGTCCTAACACCAAGTACTCTAGAAGAACCCATGTCACAATTTGAATCATCACTATTAGCAGCCTCATCACCTGCAAGAGTAAAATGAAAGTTAGTCTCACTAAACAAAGGACCCTGTCTGTATAACTCAACTTGTAGAAAGATCACCAGAGTAGCAAGCCTACCAGATAACCATACCAAAGTGAATACACAGATTCTAATCCAACAAATTACCTTACCCAGAACATCCCCCACGCGAGTGGAAAAGGGGCAGCGGACCAAGTTAAGAAAAGATTGGCAGAACATAAGCATCCCAGAGTGGCACAAGCCACTCAACAAAGGTGAATACAAGGTCATGTACTCGTGTATGATCACGTAACAGCTTAAAAGAGCTAATGTCTACACTTTACATTACACAAATAGACAAACTAGTTCAGGCAAACCAGCACTTGAGAAAATGTAAGCAGCAAGCCATCAAAACATCATACTAAATCACTGACCAATGCTACAAAAAACACAAATATTTCAAGAACTAAAGGGTTTCCACAGCCGCAACCTGAGGGTGATTCTTCAATCATAGCAAACTCCTCCTCGTCCTGGTTTTCGCCTTGCAGTAAATCATCAGCATCAGGCTGATCAGAGTTCAGCAGCTGCTCCTCAGGGCAGACAGAAATATCCAAAGCTGCAAATGAGTGGCATACATCTGGTTAAAATTAAATCATCACTAAATTAAACAAACACATAAAAACCCAATCTTTGAACTCCACACAAAACCCTAAGGAAACGATTTCGAAGAATACCATGCTGCTTCCTGAAGTCCTCCCTCGGCCGCTTGCGCTGCCGGGCCCACTCCGCGATGCTCTGGCACGCGCCGTCGGCGCCGGAATCCACAGCATCCGCCGTATCGTCGGCGAGCACCTCGATCAGCAAGACCCGGTCGGAGAAATTCCGGTCGTTGAACGCGAAGGCGAAGTTCGGGTCACGGCCGCCGTTGGGAGACGCCGCCGCAGCGGAGGAAGACGACGATGAGCTCTCCATGACGGCGGTTCTCGGGTCAAACAAATCCAAATTCGTATCCCTCATCACTGAATCTGAGAATCCGGGAATCTCAACTGATATGGATTACGAATTCGGAAACCCTAAATCAGCTGGGATTTGGGGATTTGATGGAATTGGGGATTTGGGGGAGAAATGAACGGAGAAGGAGTCAAGACTGTGAGCTGCTCTGCTGGGCGCTGTTCTTCGTCTATTTCTTATTTTTTGGAAAATAGGATTTTTATTTAAAGGAATATTATAGCACACCAAAAGGAAATTTCTACACAATTTATTTTCTAGGATTTTCATTAATATACTAGGATTTTCTTATCACATCTTTATCTTGTGTTTTACTCAAATTGAAATTGTTGGAAAATAGAAATAGATTGTTCTACAATGTCTTTGATTTTCTAGATTTGCATCACATATGAACACACGGTTACATCAAACATATCCAATATTGAAAATATCTTTTTGCCAATTAGTGGTTTTCAAAGGGTTCAGGCATTAATGTTTGCAATCACACTATTGAAAAATCAATAACTATTGAAATCAACAACTAAAAGAGATCTATTGCTGAAGTACGTTTTTTTCTGGGATAAAAAATGACATTGTTCTGTATTAGTGGCAAGACGTCGGTTGAAGGTAATATAAATATTGGAGGGAAAAGATGTTATTATGATATAATGTTGTTCAAAGTGAAGTGTGCTTTTTTCTATAAAAATGGCATCGTTCTGTGTTAGAGGAACGATGTCGTTTGAAGGTAATATAAATGTTGGAGGGAAAAAAATGTTACCATGATATAACCGTTGCTGAAAGTGAAGTACGTTTTAAAATGACACTGTTCTGTATTAGAGGAACGATGTCGTTCGAAGGCAATACAAATGTTAGAGGGAAAAGATACTACCATGACATAATCGTTGATGAAAGTGAAGAATGTTTTTCAGTAAAAACAATGATGTTCTTCTGTATTAGTGAAATAAGGTCGTTTGAAAGAAGTACAAATGTTGGAGAGAAAAGATGTCACTATGTATACAAATCTCAATTTCCAACACCGTATATCCATTATCCTTGTTAATTAAAAGGGTAAGAATTTCACAAGCAACTTTACGCGCTAGTTAGACACTAATATCGTGTTCCGTGCTAACAACTACAATTATCACCGCTCTGCCTTACTAGAACCCAACTAACTGAATAAAGATATAATATTTCTTCAAATCTTCATCTTAAATCAAATATCTTCATAAATAATCAACACACAAGTTAGGAACTTTCATCCAAGAACGAAATGTGAAGGAAGTGACATAATGTGCAATCAACAACTAAAAAAGACCTACTACATATATGTTTTTCAAATCTGTTGATATAACCGTGGATAAAAGTGAAGTACGTTTTTTAGTAAAAAATGATGTCGTTCTGTATAAGTGGAATGATGTTATTTAAAGATAATACAAGAGCTGGTTGGAAAAGACGTTACTGTGATTTCAAATCTCAATATTTCAAAATTATAGGTCTTTACTTGTTAATCTGAAAATGTTTGAATTTCACAAGAAATTTCACAAGGTACATTGTATGCACGATGTTTCTCCAATTACCATCGCCCTGCTTACTAGAATTCAACTAACTGGATAAAGATTAACATTTCTTCAAATCTTCATCGTTCAGAATTAGTTTTTGGACAATTTTAAGTGATTAAGCTTACAAAGAATTTTCACTAGATTTTCAAATTTTACATCTACTAAAAATCATAAAATTACGCAGATATTTTTATAAACGTTTTATGTCCAAATTGGCTGTTGACTCTTCAAGTCACAATATGTAATTAGTACTCCATCCGTCTCACCTAAAACGTCTAATTTGACTTTTCAAAGTCAAATTGAGACGGCTCTGACCATAAATATTTTCGTTTGGTGTACAAAATTGTTTTGAAAAAATCAAATATATATTTATATGAATCCAACAATATATTACGTGACGATAGTTTATAATATTAAAATAATAATAATTAACGGTCAAAGTCATATCTATTTGAATTTGAAAAGTCTAAGAAAATTTGAGTGAAACTTAATAAATTAGTCAATTATAATTTAGTATATACAAAATTAAAAAGTGCAAAAATGTGGTCACACATACGACTTTGAGTCTTTATTTGATGGCTAAACCATCATCCAACTTGCAACTAATTTAGTTATTTTTCTCGATGTAAACTAAATAAGTTATTCCAGTAATTTTATTGACAAATCTTCTTCTTTTTGGCTGTTTCTTCACAAACATTCTTGACATACAAGTTGTATAAAAAAATTACAGAACAAGTTGTATATGTGCTCATTTACGTTTAAGTTTTGTGAAAGTGTGTCGAACTTTTTATCGAAGTTGATTCTTCCATTTAAAACATTAAAATATTTAAAAATACCTGAATTGAATATTATTATATTATTTGAATTTCAGAAATATTCAATTGTGTTGGGTATTAAGCCAAACTTAATTAGAATTTGAGATATATTCATATTGTAAGTTTTATTGTATCCGTTAAGGATTAGGAAGTTGTATTCCATTATGGATTAGGATTGATGTTGTCTCTATATAAAGAGACGTAGAGATTGATTTTAGGTGAGAGAGGGAGAATCAATATTTAGAGTTAAAGAAAAATAAAGAGACGTAGAGATTGATTTTAGGTGAGAGAGGGAGAGGCAAGATTTAGAGTTAAAGAAAAATAAAGACAGTGTTAGAGATATAGACAATGAGGTCTAATCTAGGGTTTTAAGTCTAGTAGAACTTACCCTGTTGAACGTATGTCGGGTTTGTGACGTCGTGGTTGTTGTGTGATCGATCGCTTCTTCTTCCAATATAGTTAAGATTAATAAAGAGTTTGTTGTTTGTTGAGAAAGTTTCCGCTGCATGTTATTGTTGGTGTTAAATATATATTGTGTGTTTCTTAGGATATAAATATTGAAAGAGATTATATCCTACAAATTGAAATATTATTGGACATTTTAGTGTGAAGTAACAAGTCAGAATTCAGTGAAAAATACAAAACACTTTATCAAAATTTCAAGAAAGAACAGGGTACGCGAGTATTTTACACAAAATCTAAAATCAAAACATTTTAAACGACCAGTAGGCAGATAATGTGACAAAAAAATGACCAAAACTTGCAACTTTTACGCAGATAATCGAACAAAATAACCAAAATTTGCCAGTTTAAGATTATCTGCACACAGATAATCCAACAAAATGAATAAAATTTGCCAGGTTTTAAACATAAATGACAAAAAACGGCGATCTTTCCTAACACATGTTTTGCATTATTAATCTCTGGTATTTTGGTCCATGTCCATCCTTATTATCACCAAAAAACATGAAAGAGATACAGACCACCAGCACAGAACAACATCTGAACATGGAACTCTAATCATTAAACTACCAAGAACATCAAAAACATGGTTTTTGCTTGATCTTATGAACTCTAATCATCGAAATATCGAACCCCGACTCGAGAGCCATTGAAGTTGCAGCAAGTATAGACAGTGAATTTACATTCAAACCCTCTTCTTACATTCATGAGTTAAGGTACCTTGGAAATCCTAGAACTAGAAATCCGGCTCTCCATCCGCGCTTCTAGAAGTTTCGCCTTTAAAGTGTTTTCTTTTATCGTACCATGATTCCATCTTGATGATGATTCAAGTGCTTCATGATCAGGAATCCTAGGTTTCTGCTCGCTTGCTGGATGGATTTCTGGCTGCATTTCTGAGATTAGGACAGCATTTTGAGGTTTTTTCTTAGTATGATCAGAAACACCGTCTTCTTCAATGATCTCATTGTTCTTCGGTTGAATCAGAGGAAAGGACTCCAAAGAACAACCGCGAAGCCTTCTTCTAGAAGGCTTCTTGGACTTCTGAGATTTGAGGAAGGCTTCGATTTCTAAGCTTAGCTTGTCGACAATGGTGGACTCATCGGTTAAACCAGAACGAGTCTCGGCTAGCTTCATCTGCATCCTTTCATCCAGCCAGGCTTCTGAGAGATGGAGAATCAACCGTTCCTGACTGTTCCAACCGCTTCCAAATCTGTTTTTCCTTAAATGTATCTCTCGCTCGTATTCCTGAACACCTTTTGCAAACTCATCGCATAAGTCTTCTAGAAGCATCCGAGCTTTCCTTTCCCTCTCGAGTTCCTTCACAGCATCGGTATAAGAAGACTTGACATCTGAGAGCTGCTTTTTCAGCCTCCTATCTTCCTCTACATCATCCTTCCTCAGCATTTTCTCATGAAATCTTTTCTTCTCTTTTAGTAGCTCTTTGTTTAGGAGCCTTGTGTGGTCTAACTCCTTCTTCATCGCCTTCATGAGCGCGGTGTTGGAAGAGTGCTGTTCTTCGAGACTCCAAATTCTGTTGAGTACTTTAACAAACTCGGTGGATGGTTGGAGGTTATAACTTGGATCTCTTGATCTGCCATTTCGGGGGATTTCTGGTATGTGAGGACTCATCTGATCAAAGCAAACAAGATAACCGAAAAGATGTCAAGAAAAACTTACTTCACTCTCGAGAATGAGTTCAGCGAACCACAAATTATCGACAGAAGAAAGATGCAAGTAAATACCTCCACTGAGCTACTCCCCGGGGACTCGAGTGGCATAACATGATCATTTCTTTCAGCTGTTCCTTGGTTTTCCATCATCGGCTGCCAAAATTTTGCATTAAGAAACTAAAACTCGAGAGAAAATTATCCAAACAAAATGATAACCTCTTATAATAGTAATCTCAAGTTCATCATTGACTATCAGCTAAGCTAAGAGATCCCCACTGAGATTAAAGGAAGTGTCTTTCAGAGTTGATGGCCAGTTGGCATATAGCATAAATGCCGAATCAGTAAACACAAGCAACAAAAGACAGATGCAATAAACATGTGTACAACACAACACAAGGCCAACCATAGACTAATTGCAAGACAGGAATGGAGCCCTCTGAAACAACCGAAACCCTACAATTCAAACTCATAATTCACACCACAATTCAGAAACAAGCGAAACCCTACAATTTTTCAAGGACATAATCAACAACACAGCATGAAAATTTGGGAAATGCGATTAGCCGTTTTTACCAAGATAATGATCCAAGCACATCAAGAAAAACAGCATAACATTAAAAAAAACCGAAAGTTGGATTGGCCCTTTTGATTTATCTAATGAGTATCAGCATACTGATCAAATGAGTGCCTAAAACTGCTGATCTAATAATTACAGCATCAAAGCAAAAAATATCAGCAGCAAACGAAAAATTAGACCTTTTTGATTGATCATGATCAAATGAGTACATATCCTTCAACTCAAATACATCAACAACAACATCGAAATTCAACAGAAAATGGGAAAAAGGAAAGAAAGTGGGATTAGCCCTTCTGATTTATCTAATGAGTATCAACATACTGATCAAATGAGTGCATAGAATCAGAATTTTCTGATCTAATAACAGTATCAAAGCATAAAATATCAGCAGAAAATGAAAAATTAGCCCTTTTTCATTGATTCTGATCAAATGAGTACATATCATTCAATTCAAGAACATCAAGAACAACATTATATCATTCAAAATCATCAGGAAATCAAAAACCAGAAGCTGAGATTAGTCTTTGCTACCTGATCAAAAGCCGCCTTCTTCGACTTGTGATGCTGGTGAGACCTAGGATGATGAACCTCCCACAGATTGGCACCAAGCTTTCTGGCAGATATGTTGGAAACAACTGAAAAGCTCAAATCTTGAGGCCTGGAATCATCTCCCTGAGGCAACTCAAACCTCCATGTAGGGGAAGGAGTAGTTTTGCCACCCTTGTTCCCCACCAGAGCTCCTACTTTCAACTTCTCCCTTAAAGACTCCTGCTTTTTCACACCCTTTTCTTCTCCCTCCATTTATAATCAATCACTCCCCCTAAATTTCAACCCCCTTTGTCTATTTCCCTCAATTCAAACTCAAATTTCAAACACACACAGACACACAGTGCTCAGGCTGGAGCCCATATCATGTTTCTTCAAGTTCCTCTTTCCTAATCATGCATTTCACACACACACACACAGTTACTATACTTAGCATGCTGAAAAAGGGAGATTTAAGGGAAAGATGAAGATTTTTACCACTTTATAAACATGTAGAACATGAACAAACTTATTGTATTTAGTTTGGTTTACTTTGCATATATGTCAGAAGATGTTGTTAAAGAACTTGCCAAAGATTTAACCTTTATCCCCTAAAGGAAAAACAAAGCATGAGGAAATCTTTCATATGAGGCTGATTTTTTGATGAATTTAAAGGGAAAACTTCTCAAAGGATGCAAAATGGTCTGTGGTCCAAAGGCTATAACGTTGTAGTGGTGAACATCATACATATTTTTGCACTCCTAATTGCCTCAAACGGTTCAATGTGATTATTGATTCCAACTTGCTGTTATTTTTTTTGTGAAAATATGATCATTAACAACAAAAATCAAACCTTGAAATGTTGCAATATTGTCGAAAAATTGCATTTTTATGATTAAAAAATTGCATCTTTATGATAAATATTGCAATAACTTAAAAGAATTCGAGCTAATTTTCACTTCTGATCCAAAGAAATATAGGTGTGTAGTAGGCCGAGGCCCTAAAGTGGTCCATTGAGTTTAAAATGGCAAAAATCCGGTGGGGCAAAAATGTAGGTTTCAGAAATGATCCAAAGGACATCCCAATTAATTGTTTCCCTTTCATAAAAGATCATCTCTTCTGTCTTGAGGTTAATGTTTTCCCTCCAGTAAAATAAAACTTCCAGATCATCACGTCATACTTTACCTCCTCATCAATCTGTTGTATCGGGAGTGATGAGATAACAAGTATGAGATTAGTATCTTTTATTTCACGATATTCTTCAATCTGGGGTAAATTTGATCAAAGTTGACAAATATTAATTAATTTTATAATAAAAAATAACATTCATCGGGATGATCCTGATATAATCCTTATCATGCACCAGTAAGGATGAGACACGTGTACAATTATTATGTCTTGATTGATTAAAATAACTTTAATAGTTTTCTAAAACCCTAATACTGAATGTTAAACTCGTACGAGTAATGATTGAATATGCAGCACAATCATATAACATATGTCAGGATAATTCTGATAATAAATATTAGACTGTAATGGAAGTATGACAATTGTATCCAAATGTTAACATGTACCTCCTTCCACTCATCCAAAATGCAAGAAGACAAGTTCAATAAGTTCAATTGTAGACTCAAATCTCCAAGAACAAAGCCGGTCATTGGAGGAAATTCCATGAACAAAATCACAAATTCACACACTATTGGTGTAATAAAAAATTGCATGATGTAACAATTTTAAAGAACATTCCTCTTTGGATATCCATCTTTGGATATCCATCTTGATTCCAAAATGACCAATATTTACAAATGCAATTATCAATGCCTTTTAATCTATTAACTACCTTTTGTCCCTATTGGATTGTAGTTGTTGGTTTGGTGATTTGTATAATCATCAAATTAAGACAGCTCCATTTTCTTGATTTCTCCTTGTTGTGTGTAGTTGGTGCTGTTTTTATGGTCATTTGGGACCATCTTAGCCTCCAAAGTAGACCAATATTTCAATTGATTTGAAAAGGGTTTATTGTCATTTTGCTTTTCTTCTTTGAGATCCCAAAAACAAGAAAGTAGAAACCCTAGAAGAGAGTGATTTGGAAACTCTCGTAGTTCAAAATACGTAATGAATTTATAAAAGCGTTGTAATTTCAATGGTATTTCGTACTGTAATGAGTAAAATATCGAACTGCATATCGCACTTTAGTTTGGAAAATGTCATGATATTATTGATAAGAAACCATTCAGAAAATGTAGAAACAGATAGTGATGCAATATTGCATTTCACAAAATGACCATAATGGCCTGGTGCATATATATAAACCTTTGCCAAACAAAAGCAAATGCAAGAATTGCAAAGGCAGGTTACAAAATAAATTAGGCCATGAGCATAGCAGAGAACTAGGGCATGATTTCAAGCCTAGGCTCAAAACAGAAACCAGTGAAAAGCTGAAGAGGGAACCTTTTCGCGACGGGGCATTTCTGAGCCCATCGCCACTGTTTCAGGCTCATGTCAAACAGAAGAAGCGAAGGCGCGCCATAGCTCTGTATGTATATGATATCATCTGTGCCACTGCTGGCAAAAACATCGTCGAGCTCACCAAAACCTTGAAACAGCTTGTGTGGCATTCTTGCAATTTCTTGCCAGCCCTTCCCCTTGAGTGCCCATATCCCGATCCCCTTGATGATATCAGAACGGTCCTGTTTCCCGATCCCTCCCACCATTATCAGCTTGTTATTGAGGTTCATGAGCCGGCCACAAGTAAGAGAACAAGGAGCCGGGATGAAGCTTTTCATCAAACCATCAGAAGATCGGCTAACAAGGTTATAAGCTACCAAGCCATGGCGAGTTTCGAGAGGAGCACCTCCAATGTTGTAGACCAGAAGGTACAAGACTCCATCACAGATAATGCTCTCATCGCCTCCTCGCCATCCCATGAACACCTCGTAAGATGGGGTGGCCCACGCCATAGTCTCTGAATGGAAGACATGGATTGCAAGCTCCCATTGGAAGAAATTCCCTGGAACTTGCTTAGACTTGACTATGGAGACAGTGTAGTGATGCGAAACCCGGTCGGCTGAAATAGCTAGGGCAGTATAATCAGAGAACTTCAGCCCGGGACCGAGTGGCTCCTGAAGCAGCTTGCATTGGCGAGTTATCGGGTTGCACACGTATAGATCGATTGAGTCGCTCCTGCTGTCATTGTCCATGAAACTGACCAATCCACAAGATGAAGCGATGATCCAATTGGAGGTCTCGAGATAGGGAAGTTCAATGCTGTACCATTTCTTGAGAGTAGGATCGAAAGCATATCCATAAGGCTCATCAGAGCTTGTGAACATGAAGTACCATGGCTTCTGGGGAGCTTGGGACAAGTTCCGCACAAATCTTCTTGAGGTCACGATTTCATTCCACCTTCTGCAAACACTTCCTGACCGGAAAATGCTGGCTACAGGCAGGCACGATAGTATGCGCTCTATCAAGTCATCAGGAAGTATGTCCAAGGAATGTTCTGCAGCCTCCTTGTTTACATTTTCAGATCTCTGGGAATATACTGCGTGTTTCTCTACACTTCTGAAGCAGTGACTAACCCACGACGTTTCCCCTTCCATGAATCCTCAACCTGTTAACGAATCAAACAAACCGACATCACAACAAAGGAACAGAACTCGTACCATTATACTTAATCCTTTCAGCACACTGAATTCAAGCTACTAAGCAAAAGAAAAGCATCTTGAAAACATTCAAAGTACAACCAAGAACACAAATATCAAGAAGGTAAACTAACACATCCACCATCCATTCTGCTATTCATCCTAATCATCATCCTTTTACCTATGTTACAATCATAACCAATACAATAGCTGCAATATCACAAACCACACAGAAACAGCAATACTGACATCAAAATCAATATCGAAATATACAGTTCAATGCCAGAATTTTAAGAATAGTAAACAAAACTCAAGTTAAAAATAACCTTCAGAACTTACTGGACAGGAAATCTAGTAGAACTGTAGAAGAACAGAATCAGAAAACCAAAAAGCAAATGAAAAGATCCAAGCTTTACTAGATGAACCACTGCCTAGAAGAACATCTCACATCAAAAAGAGCAATAAATACCCAATTTTGATTCTTGGGTTGAAAAATCTTTGGCCAAAAACGGTAAAATGCATGCCGTGTGATATTAACCTCAGCAATCCATAAATGCGGTTTGCAACAAACGCGTGTATTTTTCCAAAAACAACATCATACATAATGCATTCCCCACAATGCAAAAACACATAATCATCACACAAACAGCAACAACTCATTTCTCATCCTTCCACTAGCTAGCACGTCAAGGCCATCACACAAAAGAACTAATATAATACCAAATGTTAGGTAAGAACACAATAAACAACAAGCACCAAAAAGGCCAGAAATAGCTGTCAATCAAACATCAAAAAAAGTCGAAGATGGCACCCAAAATTCACATAAAAATCGAACCTTTAAGCATCCAAACGGGCTTCAGGCAAAAGGGTTCGTCCCGAATTGCTCAGAATCCTCAAGATTGCATTGAAAGGGGAGTATTTTTGCTGAATCAATGGGGGTTTCTGGAGTTTAATGGGTTGAATTAATGGGGACGAATGGATGGATGGGTTCTGGGGCGTTTGGATTTGGGGTATTAAACGGCAAAAGGCGTTCGTTACAAAGGGGAAAGTAAGCCAGGAAGAAGCATTAGAGTGGAGAGTGACAGCTGGTGTGTTTTTGTGTGTGTGGGTTTCTTTACCTTGACGTTGCTTGGATGCCACCAAAAAACGACAGGCGAAGAGAAAATGGAGAGATGGAAATGTGTGTTTTTGGATTTCAGAAAACAAAGCTTGCTTCTTTAATACCGAAATTCGTAATCTGATATTTTACTATATCAGTTCAAAATATCATTAAAATTATAATCCTGCCTACATATATTGCTAAAATATTTATATCGGATCGTGTATAAAAACACACCTATAATATTGAGTGTCGTGTTGTCTTTGTTTTACTTATATACCCAAAAACTGTGATATGAATTGTATATTTTTGAGATTGCAATATTTCAACAAAAATAGAAACATTTTCAATAGAGTGTTATAATATACTGATCAATTTTGTATTTTTATATTTCAAAATATAGTATGAATTTACGAAAATACTGTCAAGTATTATGTTTATTATAATATATAACAATATTTTAACATAAGTAAAGTACTGAATTACCTATTAGAGCAATGGTGATCATTGGATGTGTAAGCACTTTGGTGGTGCTATATTAGTGTTTACTATTTTTGTTATGTTTCAAGGTTACTATGAAAATATAGTGGCTAGGCTATATTTAACAAAGTTTTTGAATTATTTTTGAGTTTTCTAACTATAGTGATTTAGGTGATCCTTGGTTTAGTTTCCTTAGAATCAAAGAATGAAATGATTAAAGAAAAAGGTTATTTGTGGGCATTTTTATGATAGTGTTGAATGTGCCACACCACTACTTATTGTGACACATTTAAACAAATTATGACACATTTTATATTAAATCTTCATTAGTATACATGGACCTGCATGTATCACGACTCTAAGAGTAATCATGTAAGAAAATATGAGGAAAATATACATTAGCATTGTAAAAAATCTCAAAATTTCAAAATAATTAATACAAAAGGTTCCAAAGCATTTAATAAATAAATAAAATATTCAATTTTTAAATTAAAAGCAATATTAATTGATCAAATATTTGTGAAATTACAAGGAAAAAAAGTGTTATTGGAGGAGAAGGACATGAACTAATGGTAACAGGGGTCCAGTGTTTTGTTTGGTTAAAAGCATTTCGGCCAATAGGGCTGCTTTACCTAACTTTTTTAATTATGAAATTTATTTAAATATTGGACTTTTGAAAAAGAACACACTAATTTCCACATATATATTCCACGTATCAGGTGTTACAAAATCAATGTCGAAAACAAATAAAATTGAATTATTCAACTGCTGAATATGTTGCACTAGTAAATATAAACAATTTAATATATTATTTTTGGTTGAAATAATGTGCATAGCTAACTTTTATGTATTAAGGGCGTTTTCAAAAAAGCAAATCTTACAACTTTATTTGTGATATCTAATCAATGAATCATGTTTTATGAAAATCTCATGTGCTTTGTGTTAATATATTAAAGCGGCGGATTAGCGGATCCAGAAATATTTTTATGATATGATTAAGAAGCACTCTGAAAAATAAGAGATATAAATTCTACGTAATACAATAAATCGAACACGTATAATATAGTTTTTAGTTAATAAAAAGTACCTAAATAATTTATTAGGGAGTGAATGCAAGGAATACCTATGAGTCCCCTTGCTTTGATAATCTTGTAAAATTGATTTATTCCCAATCTATTTGATTTTTTTTTGATTTATCTAGTTATTCATACCTATTAAACATCAAACACGAAAAATATATAAGCTAAATTCAGTATTATGACATTTAAAAGAATCGCGTAAAAACTAATCCAGTTATTCACCTAAATAATAAATCAAACACCTTGAGAATTAGGGTTTATCCAACTCAATTAAAATTAAAATTTAACAATCATCGACTCGACATCCCATTCTAATCCAACTATTTGAGAACCATACAAAACACTCAGAGCAAAATCCCTAAATTATCTCCCACAAATTATGATAAATTAAAATTTGATGAAAAGAGAAATTACTTTGGGCTGGAATCGATGGGATGCACGGTGTGGCTCGAGTGACAGAGGGCGGAGCACGGTGATGGACCGATGGTGGTGGCGGTGAAGGGCAGGGTGGACTGGCGGTGGGCGGCGACACAAATGGATAAGTGGGAAATTTTTCGCCTCACTGTTATAATAAAATATGTTTTTTAATTGGGTAATAGTCCAGAGTGATATCTAAAAAAATCTCATCTCAATATCCGAACAGGAACGAAACTCATAAAATCTGAGTTAAACCGTTAGCACTCAACCGCACAATTCCCAATTTCTTGATTGAGGAATTGAAAATTCTTAAAATCAAAAGATAGTTATGATCCTGTCAAGTTCAGGTTCTTGCAAGCAGCCCCAAGCATCCCCAAGCAGCTCAAACAACTTAGTTCATCCGACTTGAATTTTTTTGAAAAGAAATAAAATGTTTTGAAATTTAGGTACTAGAGAGGTTATTTTAATTGTTATTAATGAAATATTGTTCATTTAAACTTGTTTAATTACATTTAAATTACATACGAATATTCATTCATAAATAATAAAATAATCCAAGCAGCACCAAACAGCTCCAACCAACTCAAGCAGCTCCAAGCAGTTTTAACAGTTATTAAGCAGTTCCAAGCAATTGAACTTGACAAAGCCTATATGCCATGTGAATAAAAAGGATATTCTTAGATGCATGGTGATAGGCTAATAGAAATTGACCTTTGCAAACATTATTAATATATGTACACAATAAAATAGACAACAAGTACAAGAGAGAAAAAGAGATTTTTCAACTTTCAATTTGAGAGCATGGAGGAATTATGAGTTGTAAAATCCACTGGAAAATCCACTAATATTATTTTGTTTTTGCCTTTTGTGTAAAAGATTATATAACTTCCAAATTAAGCACCCAAAAGAAAAACAATTTCCATCATTCTGCATCATCAGTTCATCATTTATGCATGATTTGTCCTATTATGCCAGAATTTGGAGTGCTCAATTGGACCAACAGGAATACAATTGAGTGAATAGATTTGTATCAGAAGATTAAAATATTAAATGTGTGGTACAAATTAATTTGAATTTATTAGAAAATGAAAGGATAAATGAATAACAGAGAAAAGTGTTTTTATTATATATCATGTAAAATATAATTTCGAGTTTTGAAAAAGCACCGTCGTAACTTTTAATTTGCCAAAAACATAAAAATTTATATCAGTAAGATTTGACTATATTGACAAATATAACTGTGATAATAGACTGATACAATTTATTTTATGTGAAATTAAAAATTGTACGCCCTCCAATTTACACCCTAAAAACACTCTCATAAATCATAATAAAGATTGGCGGTCAAGCGTACACTGACCACTTAGTATTTCATATTTTTACTCAAATAAAAGTTACGAAAATCATTGTATCACAGGTCAATTCTTATGTATGGTCCAAATGTCAAGGAATGAAATTAAATCTCCGATTAGTTGTGAATTTGTGTTTCGAAGAATCAAGTTAATGTTGGATATGAGTCATATCGCATGCCTTTTAGGTTCCTAGAGGTCGGAATTTTATAACTCACACACCGGTAAATTACTCGAAGTCGAGTCCCTTATTAATTAGCGTATGAAATTCTCTTCTAAATTTATTGTCATTCATTTCTGGACAACTTTCAAATCGGTGAAATGAAAGTTATTTTATTTAAAATTTAAAAAATTTAAGAATTATCAATGCATTTTATTTTAAATAAAATTATTAAAAAATGATGAGATGTGACTATCAAACAAGGAGGACAACAACATATAACAATTGTATTTTAATAATCAGTTAAAAATTGTAGTTTGATAATGACCAACTGACGACAACGTCCAATGACCGTATTCTAGATGGATAGTTCATTCAATTACGAATTTAATTAAATAGACGTAGTAGTTTTGAACAAGAAAATAAAACAAGAAATCAACACATTAAAATAGTGCTTAAAAACACATTAAAAATTAATTAGGTGGTAATTAAAAACTTAACGTCCACATCAAGTCCCATACATTTTAAAACACAGATTTAATTGTGAGAATAGACAATCCAGTCAAGTTTGCAATATTTTTTATAACTGATTGTGTGATTTGTGTCTGATTTTATTGAGTCATCAAGCACAAATGTAACCCTAGGACGTGGGCAAGACTAGTAGCGGATTTAGAGATTTATATTAGAACAAACGTTAGTATAAAGTGATTGTGGCGCAACAGTAACATTTAGCCGAAAATTATTATTCACATATTTATCCGACGGGTTTGAGGGTAAGCTGAAACCTATCCAAGCTCGTAGATAAGTTCACCATTAGGCAATATTAACCATAATTAAATTCTTTTAACAATTAAAACTTGCACGTGTGACATAACTACTGGATTTTTAAGATGGACTCATTTTTTCAGTTCAGTAAAGATTGCACATGAATCCTAATATTAGGAGCAAGCTATAGCGGTCGTACAGTTGATGCCGACAATACTCATACGGAATTCTCTCAATACAATTACATCTAAAGAGGAAACAACAAAGTGATTGGTGGAATTCTTGTGATCTTATTAGGCGTTTTGAAAGTTCTTCTGTCTCCTATTTTCTCGCCTCGACAGATATCTCTTAGTTTTCTTTAACCCTCTTTATTTCAATTTGTTTTATATGGAGAATTCGAGTTTGAGTTGAGTTGAATCAAAGGATCTTGTCATGGACTCATGTTGGTGGATAAAAATCATAGAAATACAAAAATTAATAAACAAAAACAAAAAGTTTGTAATATTTAATTATGGGAAATTAGCATAAGTTGACTTTCAGTTTCAGGTGAAAAAAGAGCTGTTCCTCGATACCCAAAAAGCGAACTGTAATTACAGAACAAAGACAGTATTATTAAATGCAGTTTTTTCGAAGAACTGTAATTCTGGCAAAAACTGCTGCTCAGTTCTCATCAATCAAATCACAGTCTATCAAATGGCAAATTTCAGAATTCAATTCTCTGAACAGCTCATTTTAGCACTTCAAATTCAAGATTTTAACCACTTTTGCAATCTGAAATAAAACTAACTTATACTAGTACTTCATGAATCGACTCATCAAATAGAACAAACGACAGTCGTTGTGATCATCCATAGAATACACAGTAGTTGTTAAGAACAATGATAAGCATCGGAAATGAACATGGTAAGCTGAAACTCAGCGAGTTAACAAAAGGGTATCATCGTTCTATATATCGATCTACAAAGTCTCTAGAGCTTAACTTCAATACCTTCTTCCTCCTCGCCATTCTTCAAAAGCGGGCAGCCATGGCTATGAGAAAGAACTGACAGATAATCTGCAGGCACTATAGGATCTAAAGGCCGAGTCTGCATATCGGGCTCTTCTTGATCAGTGCAAGATCCACCTATAACAAAACAGCCATAAAACAAGTTAGAACCTGAAGGATCACGCCACTTAGTTTAGAAGCAGAACTATTGTCACCTTGTGTCCAAAGAGGTCTCTAATGTTATCGATGCCATACAGGATCATCGTAGGCCTACAAGAAAAACACGAGAGAGTATCAATCATGAATTCATTAGTCACAGCTGCTGCAATTATCATATAAAGAGGGAGTATCGCAATCTTTTGCAATCTGTTTGCATTTTCTTCAAAAAAGAGTGATATGTGAAGATGGTTTACCTCTCAAGTGAAAGGCCCCATGCAATAACCCTCACGTCACTAGGAAGTCCCATCGGCTCCAACATCTCGGGTCTGAACATGCCCGAGTTTCCAATTTCAACCCACTTCTTGAAGCCTTCGTGATAGCTATTAAGAATTTTTCAAATATACAACACAAAAATTATCATTGCTAGGAAGATGCAAACTGTGAACCCTTGAAAGAGGATGTGATGATATACCTGAAGATTTCCATACTCGGTTCTGTATACGGATTGTAAGCCGGCTTAAACTTGAGCTTCGTCATGCCTTCAGAGTAGAAATCAATTTGTCATTCCAAATTCAAAACTTACATTGTGCAACAGATAATTCAAATATAAGAGTTTTTTATGTTGACAAAACTGAAAACAGAAAAAATCAGACAGCCTACCGAGTCGGGCGAAGAAGTCTTCAAGAACACCTATCAAGTCAGCAAGAGAAAGTCCCCTGTCACACATGATTCCTGAAACATACACCATTGGTCAACAAAAAAAATTAAAGAATACAAGGAACAGTGTAAGGAATTTATTACACATATCTACCTTCAATTTGGTGGAATTCAGCCAAGTGAGTTCTATCGACAGCTTCATTCCTGAAAACGCGGTCAATAGAGAAGTACTTCTTCGGAGCAAAACCTTCCTGTAAATGAAATTTGAATGTAACTAACAATTAATTATCATAGCAGTGCAGATGTAGATGATTAAAAGAAGTTAGGAGAGAGGAAGACATGAAACCTGAGCAAGCTTGTATAACATCCTTGAAGAAACAGCAGTAGTGTGCGTTCTAAGCAGGTTCTTGTTTGCTTCCTCTCGACTCCAATCATAATTGTACCTGCAAAAGTAAGTGATAACCTTTAAAAAAGCTGTCAGCAGTAATTTTTAGGAATTGCATTCACTCATACGCTAACATACCCGCGTGAACCATAACCTCCTTTTTCATGAACACTTTTGACCTTCTCAACATAATCTTCCGGCAATGTCCTTGTAGTTGAAGGTTCTTTCAGAAAAAATGTGTCATGTGAATCGCGAGCAGGATGCTGTTGTGGCTGGAAAAGTGCATCAAAATTCCAGAAACTGCTTTCCACATAATTGTTAGTTGACATCTCCTCGAATCCCATCAACTGAAAAATCGTCTGAACTCGCTGTCGCACCTTAAGCAATGGATGCAGATAACCCCCTTCCAGTGGTAGACCTCTAGCGTTGAAGTTGTAATCCTTGAACTCCAGCTCCTTCCAGTTCGCTAAGTTCTCTCGAGTAAGATCAGTTGCAGCTTTTTTCCTCTGCGGAGCATAATTGGGACCCTTTGCAACAGAATATCCCTTCCACACCTGCTGGGTAATAAGCTTCCTCTTCTTCAGACCATCAACATCATCTGCAGTTTCTCCATTCTGGATTCGAACAAGCTGATCTTTAACCTTATCTTCTACATATGGAACCTTTTTTGAAACCTGCGCCTTTCCCATTTCAATCCATTTGTTCTTTATAGCCTGTTGGCAGCCAATCTTGTAAATAGAAGCTTCCAGCTTCTTCTGCAAATTACACCATCAGAAATTCAGCAGTCTTAACTTTCAGTCGCATACCACAACACACAAGTTGTACATAGAAGAATAACATAAAAGACAATGTTCCAACCTGCAAGTCCTCCCGTGCAATACCCTCAGAAGGTACAGCTGAATAGAGTTGGAACTCCGGCGATCCAGATTCTGCGTACGTTTTCCCCTCATCAGTAAGTATCCATCTCTCCCTCTTTATGTCCTGCACTCGCAAGGATCACACAAAATTACAGATAATTAGGAACTATTCATCCCAGGTACTAACAATGAACACTATGTCTGATAAGACACATGTTTAACGTCCTCGAAAAACAAGCATTACAATAATTCATTCACTCAGATATAAAAAACAAAAAACACAGTCAAGTTTCATTATCTTCACTTCCTCACTAGACTTACTGTACCTCACAAATTCGAAATTCCGAATTAGTGACTGATACAAGCCACAGTGCATGGGATTGTGACAAATACAATGGATTAGGCTATCAGAACCTTAGTGCAGACATACAGGGAAAAATAGGTTCTTGCAACTAAATTATGAAGACATACGATATATAACGTCCTCCAAAAAAAAGGTAGAATTACATATCCATAGTCATGCTTGATTATCTTCTCTACCTCACTTTACTAAAAATTCAAAACTTTGAATCAGATTTTACGAATAATACAATAGATTCAGCTATTAGAACCTTAGTGCAGACATACTTAGAAAAACGGGTTCTTGCAACTAAATTCTGCAGACATCAACACGACACATGTTTAACACCTCAAAAAATGTAAAGGTAGTATTACAATTACTACATAAACACAAAAAACAACACATATCCCCAGTGATCTTTGATTATCTTCCTCACTTTACTACAGCACTTCACAAATCCGAAATTTCGAATCAACGACTGGTTCAAGCTACAGAGCATGATTTCGCAATTCAATCGAGAAGACGACAACAGGTTAGCCTTTTACAACCAAGGTGCAAACTTTGAACAAGACTAATGGGGAAAAACAGATTCTTGCAAATAAATTATGCAGATATACAGCATTCAGCTTGAAGATTTCCATGAATCACTGATACTGGCTATCAAGCATAACGAAAATTAACATGATTTGGATCAATTTGTCAACCTAGCAGCAATTTTCAAAACCTAACAGCAAAAAGTTAGGGGATTGGGAATGTACCTCGGTGTCGATGAACTTGAAGGCGACAAGGCGCTTGATGACATTGACAATATCGTCATGGCTGAATCCTTGATCTTCGGCGAACTTGCCGGAATCTGGGATCTTCTCCACCTTATTCAGGAACCCTAAAACTGCTTCTTCTGCCATCTCTGCCATCTCTGTAAAGTGGTGGCGGCACAGCGGGAAGCAGCAAATGCCCTATGGGTTTTTGGGTAAGGTATATGTTTTTCGTGGTTATTGCAGAACAGCCCTTGTGTGTATGGTTAAATTCAAAAGCCATCCTCATATTAAATTGCAAAGGAGTCCACTTTCCATATTTGTTAGTTCCACTTTCCCTTGTGTGGATTGAATTAGGATTTGGATTTTGGGATTTAGAATCCAAAAATAACCAAATTCTTGTGTGGCAATAGGTGGATTTGAAATTCGGATCTCATTTCCGGATTTCAGCCCAGATTTACCAAAATTATTAAATGTTGGATAAATGAAAAATAAATATTATTTTGATTAAAAAGTCAACTAAATTAATGCATTCAGTATTAATATATAGCAAAATATAAAAATTCAACTACATTAATACATTAAATATTAATATGTATCAAAAAATAAAAAGTAACGTATGTCATGCATATTACAGAAATAAATTTATTAAAATATAAAATTCAACTAAATTAATGCATTCAATATTGATATATAACAAAATATAAAAATTCAACTACATTAATGCATTAAATATTAATATTTATCAAATTATAAAAAGTAAACTAAATTAATTTATTCAATATTGATATATAGCACGAAATAAAAATTTAACTACACTAATTCATTAAATATTGATTTTTCTTTTCATTTAAATAATTCAATTCAAAATCCAAATCTATACCAAACAAGGATTTGAAATCTCAAATAATCAAAATCCAGGTGTCAAGTACAAAATTTTCAAAATGTCAAAACCAAATCCAAACCCTCCAATCTTTGACTAGACTATAATTTCTATTTTCTACCACACCTTCATGGTTAAAAATGTAAAAGATATTGACGAATCGGAGTGTCTCAATTACAATAGAGTAGAGAGAGTATTTGATTATCAAATATTTGATGGTTAAATAACATATGTTTAATATTTTAAAAGTGATAGTAGTATATCACGTGACTGCGGGTGTTATTATTTGTTTATAATCAAATATGTGTTGGAAAAATTGATTATGTCGACGTCAATAAAAAAACAAGAGAGAGTATATACATGTGAATATGTGATAGTGAGCTACAAAAAAATTTTTAGTAAAAAAAATAAGTTTAATGTGGTTATATTTTACAAAAGGACATGCATTTTAAGTGAGACTATAACTTACATCTCCGTTTTAACAAAACTTTCAAAAAACTTTGGAAGAATTATACTCAATTGATCTATTTATAAACTTTTATTTATGTTGAATTATTTTACTTTTATTTATAAACTTTTTCCATTCTCATAAAACTGATATGTTATCATTTGATACAAGATCATACACATACTCTATGAATTACTGTGCGTCAGAAACTACAAAGTATAACCTTTATTTCCAATCGTACAAAGGAGTTCAATTTGTAACAAATCTTCATAAGAACATCTAATTCAACACAACCAAACTAGAAGCGATTTAACACAGAATTCCGATCATCGGAGCAGATGATTACATTAAGCACAAGTTCAACAACAAATCAAACAATGAAAAGCTGTTATTCACCGGAAGGTGTCAAAATTGATCATCGGAAAAAATGCAGATTCCGGCCAAATTAACTACATTATCCTCCTCTGTACCATCAACCCACACAGCCTACCTCCATGACTGGTGACAGTGTTCAGCTCCTTCAACGCACTCTCCACTGATGACGTCATCATCCCTTTCCGAGGCGGCAGCGGCGGCGGCGAAGACGCGGAGGAGGAGACCGAGGTGTTCGTGCAAGTGGACTCGTTCCCGTCGGAGAGTTCGATTGAGGAGAAATCGAATTCGAGAGACTCCGACGAGAGATCGCTCTCCAGGGACCCAATTCGGCTGAGCCGCCGCGAGGAGGGGCGGCGGTTTTCGCTTTCATTCTCTCCGGTGATGTCGCCCATGCTGATCGCTGGAGCTCCCCGGAATATCCCAAGATCTGCGGTCTTGGAGCTGGAGATCGCGGCGGCGATGTTGAGGACGCCGTGGAACCGCCCCGAGGGTCGCCGGATTCCGATCGCGCTAAACGACGGCGTTTCGATCCCGGACTTGCTGATGAGGAAGCGGACGGTGCCGACGAGGTAGTCGCGGATGTAGCCGGCGGCGAAGATCTCAATTGCGACGGCGGCGGTTTCCCGGGCGATGAAATCGGAGGAGACTCTGAACAAGAACTTGTCGTTCCAGGTCGGGTTTTCGCCACCGACCCGATCAACCCGAGTTCGGAGCTTGGTGCTCGGGTCGACCCATGCCGCCGCGTAGCTGTGCATTCGCCGGAGATTCCCCGACGGCGCCTTCAATCCCTGGGCGGAGATGAGATTGATCTCAAGAATCTGCTCCTTTTCTTCTTCTTCTTCTTCCCGGCCACCCTTCATCGCAGAACCCTTGTTCTTTCTCTCTCTAAACATCGCTGCTGCAAGCCTGCAACTGCCGCTTACTTTCTCTCTGTAGAATCAATCAATCAATCGAGCTGATCAAATCTTGGCATTTCTCGGGTGAATTTGATTGCTCCAGCTAGGAATCGTATTAACTGATCGGCGTCGGAGTTTGATTTTCGCCGGCGAGCGGCGGAGAGAGACAGAGAAGTAGTTGCAGGGATCTGTGTGTGTATTTGAACTGTACTGAGAGCGGGGCAATTTTAGGAGTTGTTGACTTGTTGGGGGAGTTCGTGTGAATATACCGTTGTGACCTTATATGATGCTCTGCTTTTCAATTTCACCCTTCTCTATTCTAGTGCCAATATGAAAATGCTCATTCCGTCTCAATTAAAATGTTTGGTTCGACTTTTTAAAGTAAAATTGACCATAAATATCATTATCTTTTTGTGCAAAAAATTGTTCAGATTAATGATCAAACGTTATATATATATAACATGAAAACTGAAAAGTCAAACAATATGCTTTAAAAAGTCAATATATCATATAATGATAATCTTATGTATTAACTAGTAGAAATTAATGATGAAAATTATCTCTATTTGACATTGAAAAGTCAGATGAGATGTTTTTGGTTAAAAATCAACCCCATGTGAATGTATTATTGAACCATTTATTAAATTACAAGTTGACAAGTCAAGCTATTTCTGTATATGACAAATTTTACAGGAAAACTGATTTGAGTTTGATATTTTATTTATATTAGTCCAAAATGTCACTGAAATGATGATATCACTAGTTGTATGTTGCTAAATTTTTCCGTGAACGTACCAATTGATGATGTTTTTGTAAATTCACAACCGTATTTTGGGTTACAAGTGTAAAATACTAGACAATATAGAATAACATCCAAAATTTATTGTCCCTAATACTAAAATTATCCATTTTATCCAAATTTGGGTTGAGATATAATGTTATTATCATTTATCAGTAACGAAGGTCAATTTAGTTGAGTTGAAATTATGTTATCCATATCAAGTTAGGCTATGTTAGTCAATGCTACGTTGTGCCAAACTAATGATATTTGAGTTGTATTACCAAACGAGGATTGATCTTGTTAAGAAATGTGTAAAGATCATATAAGACTAATCAAAACTGGACTAAATGAATAACATATTACGATCAACAAAAATAGTGATAAAAGAAACAAATATTTTCAATTATGTGTTAAATAGTGTAGTGCGCGATTTACCAAAACCACGGGAGAACAATTTTTTGCCCCTCTTATTTTCGTGACCTTATTTTTAGAACTAAAATGACAGGAACGACCCTCCTATTTGACTTTTTTTAAGTGTTGCTATATATAATATGGCTTTTATTTATTTAGTTCAGAATTCGATATAAATTTACAAAAATATATTTGTTTATTGTGTTTTTAGCAGTATTCAGGAAAGATGTATTGTAATTTTAATGATATTTTAAATTATGCTAAGTAAGCTATTATATTGCATATTAACACTTCACTTAATTTGGTGTTACAAAATGAAACCCTTAAATTTTTCTTAACTGAAATTACATATTTAACATCAAGCCAAAAGCTGTCAATAATAGTAAAAGATTTAGAACAACTATAGTAAATGACGAGCTATGAACAGAAGAACAAAGCATGCAAACTCGATCGACTAAAAAAACCAGAATCGTTTACTGGCCGGTTTCCCCTCGTTCTCAACCGTCGCCGCCGCGAGGGAGCGGCGCTGCCGCTGCCGCTGCAGCTGCAGCTGCACCATATCTTTCAGCTCCTCAAACTCCATAGCCAGACTCACCTCCTTAAACATCTTAAAATACGAGCATGCGTAGAGCGGCACAGATTCCGTCGCCGGCGGCCAAGTCACGGTGAACTTCCCCAATTTCTTAGCTCGGTCGATGATCGGAAACTTCTTCTCCAGCCTCCCGCGCAAATTCAGCTCGTACGGATAAAACCGCCGCCACGTGCACACCGAGAAATCCATCTTCGCAACCTCCGTCCTCGGCGAGAACAAATACTCGCCGGAATCGATAACCGGAGCTCCGTCTACAACCGCTCGTAGCTCGAAAATCTCCTGCTCCTGAATCTCCGGCTCTTTATACTCCGTTCCCCACCCTTCGCCGCCGTCGTAATTCAGGCAATCCCTCACTGGAAACATTTTCCGCACGTTGCATGAAGCCTGGCCCACCGCCTCGTCGGAAACGAGCGTTCTCTCCTTGATCAGCGTGAGGTAGACGGAGGACCTCTCGTCGGAGATGAAGCTCTCCGGCACGGAGACGATGAATCTCTGGGCCCACGAAACGGTGTCGTTTTTCAGGGGCGAGGGCTTTGTAAGGAGAACTTTCCGGTAGAAGTTATTTCCGGCGAGTGAGATCTTGACGTAAAAGGAGCTGCCGTCCTCACCGTCGGCGAGGGTGGCGGATTTGACTTCGATTTCAAGCAGCTTGTATAGTAAATTTGATGAACTACCCATCGGAATTTATCTTCTATATTATGCTGAAAGTAGAAAACGAAAATTAAATTATAAAAATGTTAATGAGTATGAATTTGTTTTTTAAATAGATTGTGATAGACTCTCTTATAAATCGCCCTAAAACCTAGAATACATGTAAAACACAATTTTCTATTTATGGAAAAACCGAATCCAAATACTTATCTAACTTTTATACGAAATTAGGTAATTGTGTTATAATTAAAGTATACTTCATCACCATTATCATAGATTTTTCACATAATGTCCAAAAATAAGAGAAAATCAAATAGATTCCGTTTTGTTTAAATTTTAATGTTTTACAATGGTATGGTGGACTCTATCTCCATGTAAATATAATGCAATTGCATTCATATTCAGAGAATGTTAATAGTTTTCATACATTTTCATAAACTTCTAAAAATGTTTATAGTTTTCATACATTTTCAGATTTTGTTGTAATATTATATTTAGAGCATAAAGACATGAGATAAAGCTTTAGAGTTTTCATACATTTTGCATAAACTTCTATCACATATTTATCAGGATCATTCTGACGTGATATTTATTATGTTTGATATAACAGTTTAATATTTACAATTTAATATTTATCAGGATTATGATCACGTGACATTTATCATGTTTGATATTAATATTCATCAGGATCATGCCGAGAATCATCATGATCATGTTATATCGTTGATATAAATTTGACCCTGTTATTTATTGCTGATATAAATTTAAAATCTTTTCAGTAATCTCACAGCTTGCTTTCACCGACTAAAGAATATACCACTCTAAATTAAGAACAAATATACCTCAAGATGAATTACACTTATCATATTGCAATAACAAAAAAAGATAGATCAAATACACCTAACCTAAATGAAGAACTATATTGAACAATAGAACAACGGAGACACGAAAATCTAACTACTACGCAAAGCAAAATAACCGTCTAGGCGGTTTCGCCGGGTTCTCAACCATGGCCGCCGCCGTCATTGAGCGGCGGCGCCTCAGCACCGCGTCTTTCATCTCTCCAAACTCCACAGCCAGATCCACCCGGTTAAACTCCGTGCAATACGAGCATGCATACAGCGGCGAAAACTCCGGCGCCGGCCACCGCATTGTGAGCTTCCCCACTTTCATATCACCGTCGATGATCGGATACCTCTTCTCCAATCTCCCGCGCAAATTCAGCTCGTACGGAAAAAACCGCCGCCACGCGCACACCGAGAAATCCATCCCCGCCACCTCCCTCTCCGGCGAGTACAAATACTCGCCGGAGCTCATCACTGGAGCTCTGTCCACCGCCGCCCGTAGCTCGAAAATCTCCTGCTCCTGAATCTCCGGCTCCTTGTACTCCGTCCCCCGCCCTTCGCCGACGTAATTCAGGCAATCCACCACCGGGAAATGCTTCATTACGGCGCAAGAAACCTGCCCCAACGCCACGTCAGACAGCAGCATCCTCGCCTTGAAAAGCGTGAGGCAGACGGAGGATCTCTCGTCGGAGATGAAGCTCTCGGGGACGGAGACGACGAACCGCTGGCCCCACGAAACGACGTCGTTTCTCAGCTGCGAGTGCTTCGTTTGGAGCTCTTTCCCGGCGACGGAGATTCTGACGTAGAAAGAGCCGCCGTCCGCCGCCGCGGCGATGGTGGCGGATTTGACTTCGATTTCAAATAGCCTGTACAGTAAATCTGAAGATTCACCCATCGGAATTTTTACAGTAGTAGTAATGGAGAGTAGAGATGAATTTATAGGCAATGAATTAATCTATGTATCCTTTTAAGTGTTGGTTTTGAAGTGTGAAATATGATTCCCAGAATCTCGAAATCTATCCTTTTAGCTATCGGTTTCGAATTGTGAAATACAGATTCCCAGAATCTCAACTGAATTTCGGATCTTTCTATTATTTCCGTACGAAGGAGTATTTGATAGTACGTAATTGTTGTTTGTATAAATTACAAGTTCTTCCACTTAAATTAGGTAAATTATCCGATAACCCTTGAGTTCTTGTAAACTCTTATCGTAATTTATGATTCGCAATGAAAGTTATATTGCGGCCCTTGATCGGTCTATTAAAAATGATTAAAATATGTATAATAATATTGAGTGTATCAATATCTTGTTGTAATATAAAGTGACAAAACGTGATTAAAATACGTATAATAATTTTGAGTTTACTAATATCTTGTCGCAATATGAAGTGGAAAAATAAAATAATGACGTTGAAATTACGTTGAAATTGTAATATACGGGAAGCAAGAAAGATTATTAAGTTATAGAGGATAAGTATTATTTTTAATAGTCACAATAAGACTTTCTTTATTATTATAGTGTTAAGATAAGATTTTATGATACTTTTCAAGTGTTAGAGGAGAATTTACCTTATAACTCAAAATATGACAGGACAATTAATTTGATTATCGTTTGATTCAATTATTTGATGAGTTAGTCTCTTGAGCGACGGTCACTATAGAGTGACGAAGGATTATATTGGAATATGGAAGGAAGGAGGTACTTATTTGCAATTTTGACAAAAATGCACTATTCACTCACGCGCACTGTTCACTCAGTCTAAAAAACAAGCATTTTAGTCTAAAAATAAATGTTAGCAAACATATCCACACAGTCTAAAAAACAAGCATTTTATTCTAGAAAACAACCCGTTAAGCGTGAAATACAAGCATGTTCTAAAAAACTACATGTTTGGTCTAAAATACAAGCATTCAAGGGTGAAATTCAAGCATACTCTATAAAACTTTTTTTTTCTTCAAAATACATGAACTCTGAAAAGCAACCTATTAACTGTGAAATGCAAGCATATTCTTAAAAAAAACCTGTTTGATCTAAAAAACAAGCATTCAAGTGTGAAATTCAAGCATGCTGAATGCAATTTGCATAAATTGCAGAAAAATCCAAACCCCCGTCCCAAAATTCTTTGCATATAAACCCTGTCACTACATAGTGACCGTCACTTCCAAGACTAATTATTATTTGATTAGATGTTAATTTCACTATTTTAATCTTGTTGGGTGATTATGAACATGTTGAATGAAATTATAAAAAACAATTTTATTAAAAGAACTCATGATTACAAATTTATAAGGTTTTTCTCACTAGTAAATCCGGTTTCGAGTCAAACCGAACTCGGGTCAAGAAAGGAAAAGGAATACCGGTTATACGAATCCCCAACACCGGAACTTAACCCAATTAAAGTTTCCCCCCTTTCAAAATCTCGGAGCTTTCATCACTGCCCCTTTCGAACTAGTGCTGAAGCCCCGGCTGGTAAATTCAGGTAACTATTCAATTTTGATTAATATTTTGTGATCGATTTTGATGCTACCTGCACTTCTTGATTCATTGTTTGATGCTCTAATGATGCTGGGGCAAGCCCTAAAAATGGCCATTTGAATCCAGAAGAGTTGATTCTTAATGTTTTCATAGGGCTCCATCTGTATTGGTGTGTGATTTGTGTTAAGATTAAGTTTAATAGATTTGTAGTTTAAGGTTGAATCCAGAAAGGCCTAGTTTGAACCATTCAAAAATGTCCTCTCATTCAGAGCTTTCTAGTCCTTTCAGTTATGAGTCATTGTTAGATGCTTTAATCATGCTGTTTTTCTGGGTTTGCCCTATCCAAAAGAATTAATTTATGTCGATTCTTTATGCTTTCATAGGGCTACATCTGTGTTGGTGTATGATTTGTGTTAAGATTAAGTTTTAATAGATTTGTAGTCCAAGGTTGAATCCAGAAAGATCTAGTTTGAACCAGTCAAAAATGTCCTCCCATTCAGAGCTTTCTAGTCCTTTCAGTAAGAATTTTGAGTTCGCGAAAGTAGTGTCCTTTCTTTGGATTTTTTGCTTTCTGTTTCCTCAGTTGTGTGAAAAAGTAAAGCTTTTAAGAATCCAGTTATTTTATTTTGATTCCTTATGTTTTCATAGGGCTACATTTGTGTAGATGGATGTGTTAGGCTTAGAAGTTTATGTATTCCGAGCTATCGAGGGTTAGATTTGTAGTTCAAAGTTGATACAGAAATCCTAGTTTGATTGAACCGGGTTTTAGCATTTTACCAGTCAAGCATGTTCTCTAATTCAGAGCGCTTTCAGTTAGAATTCTAAGTTTTGCTAAAAGTAAAAAACTTCTGTTATTCCTTGAAGTGATGCCCTTGTGTCAAAGTTCATATTTTCTCTTTGTTGTATACTGAAACCAAACTCAAATAGGATTAGGAAGATGATTTATTTACACATTCCATGATGGATTAGGTTTGATGTAGTCTATATATATAAAGACTGCAATCAAATTACTGACTACTGGTAATTTTTAGGAGACATTTGTGATGGATATCATATCACAGCTGCAAGAACAGGTGAACACAATTGCAGAACTGACCTTCAACACATTCGGCTCTCTTCAACGTGATGCCCCTCCCGTCAGGCTGGCTTCCAAGTACCCAGAACCGCCGCCAGCCAACCCCGCCGTTCCAGCAGCTGCAGAAGATGCAGTTAATCCCGCTGAGAAACCGAAGCTGATGAGTGCCGAGCTCGTGAAGGCTGCAAAGCAGTTTGATGCATTGCTTAATGCACTCCCAGTGGGAGTGGACGATGAAGAAGCGCAGCTGCAGAGGATTGCTGAACTCCAGGCTGAAAACGACTCTGTCGGCCAGGAGCTTCAGAAACAGCTCGAAGAAGCCGAGAAGGAGTTGAAGCAAGTACAGGATTTGTTCAGGCAAGCTTCTGACCACTGCTTGAACTTAAGGAAATCAGATTAAGTACTGATTGTAGAGAATGTTTGTATTTTGGAATAGAATATATCGAATTTTTTCCTAATTTCCCATCTTGATCTTTTAATATAGTCATGTTTAAGGCTCTTTTCTTTAATTTATCGATTTCAATGCATTAATTTTCATTTGAGATCAAGAAATATGAGAAATATTATTAGAAAAACAAACATAAAAGGGTTTTATTTCACTGAAACAGTACACTTTTACAAAGTAGATGCACATTGACATTTTAAGATTACAAAGCCAAGAATCTTATTCAGGTAACATTGCATTCATACTTTTCCTGCATGCCTTTCTGGAGGCATGATGATTCTTTCCCTTCATCTTCAACCTGTTCTTCTGTGAGAGCTTCTTCTCGAGATCCTCGACTCTCCCAGAAAGGTTAGAAATGGTGCAGAGTTGTTGATTCCCAGTTTCGATCAGTTTCTGCATCATCTTCCTCAGCTTCTCGTTTTCTTCCACGAGCTTCTTGTTGAACTCTGCAGAAACTGAATCGCCATCTGGTGATGGTGGCGAAAGATCTCCTTCCTTCATGTCTTTCACATCCAGACAGCAGCATCCTCGCCTTGAAAAGTGTGAGGCAGACGGAGGATCTCTCGTCGGAGATGAAGCTCTCGGGGACGGAGACGACGAACCGCTGGCCCCACGAAACGACGTCGTTTCTCAGCTGCGAGTGCTTCGTTTGGAGCTCTTTCCCGGCGACGGAGATTCTGACGTAGAAAGAGCCGCCGTCCGCCGCCGCCGCGGCGATGGTGGCGGATTTGACTTCGATTTCGAATAGCCTGTACAGTAAATCTGAAGATTCACCCATCGGAATTTTTACAGTAGTAGTAATGGAGAGAGATGAATTTATAGGCAATGAATTAATCTATGTATCCTTTTAAGTGTTGGTTTTGAACTGTGAAATATGATTCCCAGAATCTCGAAATCTATCCTTTTAGCTATCGGTTTCGAATTGTGAAATACAGATTCCCAGAATCTCAACTGAATTTCGGATCTTTCTATTTCCGTACGGAGGAGTATTTGATAATAATCGTGACTCTGAATTTTCTCGTACTATTCGGAAACCCGGGTCAACCGAAACCCGGGTCGAGAAAGGAAAAGGATAAACCGGTCTTATAAAAGCTTCCACGGCAGAACTTAACCCAATTCAAGATTTCCCCCTTTCAAACTTGGAGCTTTTATCACTGCCCCTTCCGAACCAAGTGCTGAAGCTGCCCGCCTATCTGGTGAATTCAGGTATCTATCTATTCGATTTTGATTAATGTTTTGTTATCGATTTCAGATTTTGATGCTGCCTGGCACTTATGTTCTAGGCTACTGTTCTTGATTGTGGAATGAATCATTGTTAAATGCTATAAAGATGCTGTTTTTATACTGGGCTTGCCCTAGAAATGGCTATATGAATCCGGAAGAGTAATTTTATGTTGTTTTTTAATGTTTTCATAGGGCTATGGTGTATGAACTGGTTAGGATCAGGTTCAGATTTGTAGTTGAAGGTTAAATCCAGAAAGTCCTAGTTTGAACCAGTCAAAAATGCTCTCTTTCTAGTGCTTTCATTTAGAACATCGAGTTTGCAAAAAGTAATGTTTTTTTTTGTAATTTAAGGCTTTCTGATCAGAAGGCTACATTTGTGTAGATGAGAAGTATAACCTGTGTGAGGATTAGGGGTTTATGTATTTGGATCTCTCGAAGATATACCGAGGGTTAGATTTGTAGCTCAAGGTTGAATCCAGAAAGTTCTAGTTTGATTGAACCCGTCTTTAGCCTTTTACGAGTCTAGAATGTCCAGTATTGCAAAAAAGTTAAAAACTTTTATATGTTGTGAAGTAATCCTTGTAGCAATGCCCTTGTGTCAAAGTTCATGTTTTTGTAGTTGAAGGTTGAATCCAGAAAATCCTAGTTTGAACCAGTAAAAATTCTCTCTTTCTAGTGCTTTCAGTTAGAATTCCGAGTTTGCGAAAAGTAATATTTTTTTTCGTAAGTTAAGTGGTGCCCTTTCCTTGGATCATTGCTGCTTTCTGATCCTCAGATGTGTGTAAAATGTTCATGCTTATACGAATCCAGAAGGCTACATTTTGCGTAGATGATTGGAGGTTTATGTATTTGGAGCTCTCGAGGGTTAGATTTGTAGTTCAAGGTTGAATCCAGAAACCGTCTCTAGCTTTTTACCAGTCTAGAATGTATAGTGCTTTCAGCTACAATTCTGAGTTCTGCAAAAAATGTTTAAAACTTTTGTATGCTGTGAAGTAATCCTTGTAGTTACGCCCTTGTGTCAAAGTTCGTGTTTTCTCTTGGATATTAAACCAATCTCAAATAGGATTTTAGATATTTTATTATTGCAGGTTTATATCCTTTTATGATTAGGAAAAGGATTTATATATGAATTCAATGATTTGATGTAGTCTCTATATATATGAGGTTGATTTTGAGAGAGATGGGAAAAGATTCAAATTACTGACTATTGGTATTTTTAGGCGACATTTGTGATGGATATCATATCACAGCTGCAAGAACAGGTGAACACGATTGCAGAACTGACCTTCAACACATTCGGGTCTCTTCAACGTGATGCCCCTCCGGTCAGGCTGGCTTCCAAGTACCCAGAACCGCCGCCAGCCAACCCCACCGTTCCAGCAGCTGCAGAAGATGCAGTTAATCCCGCTGAGAAACCGAAGCTGATGAGCGCCGAGCTCGTGAAGGCTGCAAAGCAGTTTGATGCCTTGCTTAATGCACTCCCGGTGGGAGTGGACGATGAAGAAGCACAGCTGCAGAGGATTGCTGAACTCCAGGCTGAAAACGACTCTGTCGGCCAGGAGCTTCAGAAACAGCTCGAAGAAGCCGAGAAGGAGTTGAAGCAAGTACAGGATTTGTTCAGGCAAGCTTCTGACCACTGCTTGAACTTAAGGAAATCAGACTAAGTAGCGATTTGTGTTGAATTTATCGGTTTTAATGCATTAATTTTCATTTGAGATCAAGAAATATGAGAAGTAATATTAGAAAAACAGGCTTTTATTTCACTGAAACAGTACACTTTTACAAAGTAGAAGCACATTGACATATAAGAGTACAAAGCCAAGAATCTTATTCAGGTAACATTGCATTCATACTTTTCCGGCATGCCTTTCTGGAGGCATGATGATTCTTCCCCTTCATCTTCAACCTGTTCTTCTGCCTGAGCTTCTTCTCGAGATCCTCGACTCTCCCAGAAAGGTTAGAAATGGTGGAGAGTTGTTGATTCCCAGTTTCGATCAGTTTCTGCATCATCTCCCTCAGCTTCTCGTTTTCTTCCTCGAGCTTCTTGTTGAACTCTGCAGAAACTGAATCGCCATCTGGAGATGGTGGCGAAAGATCTTCTTCCTTCATGTCTTTCACATCCAGTTCCACAACCTCGGGAGCTCGATCTCCATCCTCCATCTCCAGTTCGCCTTCAGGGGATTCTCCATCGTCAGGAGTCATTTCCTCTGCAACTTCTTGATGAACTTCATGAGTACTTTCTTCGGAAAGCTCTCTCATTTCTCCTTCTTGATCATCAGCGAGCTTTTCACCCGTCCCGCCATCATTTTTATCCTCCAAGGATTCTGTCACCGGCTGTTGAGAGGCGATACCCGTCTTCTCATCGTCCTCGTTCATTCCCGGGACAACTTCCCGACGATCATTGAAGAGTTTTACACCTGATTCTTGACCAGGCACGATCTCGGGCTTCTTCTGGGAAAGATGATCAATTTTTTCTTGCAGGCTCACAAGCTCTCTCGCCACGGATTTTCTAACATCCCTTATGCTAGGGTGCAAGCCCTGAAACACAAGATCCAATTTCAGTTTCAGCATTTTCTCACATTCTAAAACATGGCGAAATGAGAAATCTCGATTTTACCTGAATAGTATCCAGCTTGAGCAGAAGGTTCATAATGGTTTCATCAATGGCAATCCTGCGCTTGTCGTCATTTACAGCGTCGGAAGAGATCTCATTGCCTAGTTTCACCACCTCGTTCCGGACTTCTGAAATCTGCTTCAGTTTCTTCAGCGGTTCCCATCTCCGCACTTCAAATCCCCGATAAGCCGCCTGAATCAAGGTAGCTGCTTCACCTTCAGACAGATTTCTCCTCGCCGGAAACCTGGAATCGCCGGAAATCAAGGTAGTTTCAGCCTGGGATTTTGGCAAGTTCTGATCTTTAGCTTCATCTTTCGTGGCCGTCCCTTCTGAAACTTCATCGGTTTTCGCTTTGGACGATGGTTCTTGAGGCGGCTCGGGCGATTTATTCTTGTCACCGGGAGGGCTCGGAGATCTTGAACTTCCCTTGCCATTTTTCTTCTTGTTCACTGGATCAACTCTAAGACAAACAGGAGGCAATCTTGAACAAGTTTTTGGTCTTTTATCGGTCAATTCCTCAACCGACTTCACAGGGACAACCTTTTTTGCAGCACTGATTTTCTCTGGAGCTTTAGAATGACTCTCTTCACCAGCACTGGTTTCTTGCTTCTCCTTCTCCTTCTTCTCCGTGGACTTATCTTTGAGATTATAAGGCATCCAGATGAATGGAAATGGAAGCTCCCTTTTCCCTTCAACAACCGGAGAATCTGCTGAATTCTTCAAAAAACCTTGTGGACTCCAAAAAACGGGAGAATCGCCCGCCTTCTTCACTGAATCAGACCGCTCTTCCTCAAACTTCGCATCCTTCCTGTTGTGATCCTGCTGATGGTTAGGACAGCCGCAGCAGTGACCATATGATTCAGACATGTTCCTCGGACTATTACACGGCGGCCTTTCCATCGGGTGATAAGGCATTGGAGGAGCAGGATAGCCGCCATAGTACATAGGCGGAGCAGGAGCATAAGGAGGCATCATCGGGGGAGCGAAGTAGCCCGGATAATAACCATATCCAGAATGAGGCCAAGATTGGTAAGGGAATGGATTCTGGTTCATTTGATGAGAAGGGTATGAATCCATGAACTGATTATACGCAGGATACATTCTTGAATATCGAATTTTAGACCTCGGATAAAACAAACAACACCTGTTCAGACATTCAAAGGATCATAAGTACATACAAATGAAGAACAATACATAAACAATCACTGATTTTCCCATAACAAGCAATAAAACACTAAACCAAACAATCACATCACATAATCAATCAAAAGGGTAGCAGAAAGTCAGAATCTTGAGAGCAAATTACAGTTTCTTAGCAGAAAATAAGGATCTTGAGAGTAAATTACAGTTCTTATCTTGTCTTAAACGAAGAAAACACACAAAAACACACAGAATAACATAAGCTGCAAGAATATTGAGAAGGGTCTCCCCAAAAACATGAACAACGCCTAAAATAAGCCATAAACACTAAACAAACAATCACATCACATAATCAACCAAAAGGGTAGCAGAAAGTAAGAATCTTTTGAGAGTAAACTACAGTTTCTTAGCAGAAAATAAGGATCTTGAGAGTAAACTACAGTTCTTTATCTCATCTTAAACTAAGAAAACACACAAAAACACAGAGAATAACATAAGCTGCAAGAACATTGAGAGAAACTTACAGTTAACGAACGAAGAAAACGCACAAAAAACACGAAAACAAGTACTCCTTCCGACCGGTTCCGCTGGATCCAAATGAGCAAATTATCACATCAGTTCCTTTCTTTCCACCAACCCAAATTTAAAAAATGATTAAAAAGAGAGATTCAGAGAGCTCAGAACAGTTTAATGATCTTTTTTTTCTGCAATTCAATCTGATCTCCAACGTTGGAACTCGGGTGGGTTTATATAGGGGTGTGAGAAATGAAGGAGTTCTACAGAGTTCGAGATGTTTCCCGCGTTTTCTTAAACCGTCAGTTTATGGTGTGTCGGGAAGTTTCTTTGCCACGTGTGTGGATTTGTCCGAATGTGGGCCCCTGCACTGCAAGATAGATATTTTCTAGACTTCGGTAGCACTATCCAGAGTCAAAATATGGGGAAAACAGAGGCCCGAGAAATCAAATAGGTTAGCCCAATAACCAATTCAAAAGCCCATCATAAGCTAGTACTTAACCCGACCCGCTAACCCGATTTCACCCGCCACCCTCTTGCTAAACCTCTAAAATCCAAATAGCCTCCCACGAAGGGTTTTACTGTAAGAAAGACGACACCACAATCTATCAGCTCCGAAATCAACCATGGGCAAAGCCAAGAAATCTCCCAAATTCGCTGTGGTGAAGAAGATGGTCTCCTCAAAAGCCATCAAAAAGTAAGCTCCTTTGCTTCATCACTGTGTGTGTGCGTGTTTTTTTCAGTTTGTTTGTTTGTTTTAAGGTTGTAGTTTTTGATGGCAGACACAAGGAAGATGTGTTGAACCCTAACAAGAAGGATTTGACCAAAGAAAAGCTTCCCAGAAACGTGTATGTGTGTAAAGCTTTCTTCTTTTGAATTTTTATGCTGTTTTTTTCCCACAATGGTTGACATTGATTCTGTGTGTGTGATTGATGCAGGCCGTATGTTTCTTCAGCTCTGTTCTTTAAGCATAATACTGCCCTGGGTCCTCCCTACAGGGTTTTGGTCGATACCAATTTCATCAATTTTTCCATTCAGAACAAGGTGGGAGATGGCGTGAGTTTTTGTTTGTTTTGGTTGGAATGCTGATGTATTTGATGTTGGTTTCTTTGTTTACTGCAGTTGGATTTGACAAAGGGAATGCTGGATTGCTTGTATGCCAAATGTGAGTTTCAATTCCCTGTTGTGCTCTTCGTATTGTTGTTATTATTTTGTAAGTGTTGAAGGTTATATATAATTAATGTTTAGCTGCATATTTTTTTCTCAACTCACTTATGAGCGAAATCAAAACTTATGATGGCACTGGAATTCTTAGCGTGTAGTTATATTGAGTGCAGTTTATTTTATATTTTACATTCAATGCAAACCCTAGGGGAGCGATTCACTGCTTAAGTGTACCAGTCAATTGGAATTAGTCTAGAGATTTTCTGCACTGTTAGGTTCCTGTCTCCTTACGATGTCTCTTTAAATGGCCGTGACTCTTAAGAGAAGAACTAATGTAATTCTTTTTGTTTTGTTGAAGGCACTCCTTGTATCACTGACTGCGTGATGGCTGAGCTTGAGAAGTTGGGTACGAAGTATCGTGTTGCATTAAAGTATGTATTCCTTTCATTTAATTTTCTTTTTTCATGCTTCCTACTGATAATGCTTTGTTTTTTTTATAATCATATGTACAGCTTTTGTTCTTCTTATTCTATTAGTTAAAGCTAACCTTAGCTTCATGGGGATGGATAGGGAGTTATGCTTCATAGTTTAAATTCAAAAGCAGCGATAAAATTCGATATTTTTAATTTTTGCTTATAGAATGAGTATTGTAACTATGTTGGCCTTAGTGAGGGGGTGCGGACTGAAACTCAGCTTCTTTAGTTTTTCACCGGAACTTAGTTTATGCATGAGATATTGCGGATCTTTTGTTTGAGAACAAGATATCTCTTATATAATGGAGAAATTATTGATCCCCCGACTCCTATATTCCCTTTCACATTTTTGATAAACTGTTGCTTATATTAAGAAGGCTTATGTCCTGATTTCCCACTTTGATAGGATTGCGAAGGATCCTCGATTTGAAAGGCTTCCTTGTACGCATAAAGGAACGTATGCTGATGACTGCTTAGTACAAAGGGTCACTCAGGTATTCCCTTCTCAAATCACTTTTTTTCCGAGGCTAGATCCGTATAATATCAATTAGAGACTGGTAATTTACCGATGTCCTTTTAATTGACCTAATTCTCTCTGTAAACAGCACAAATGCTACATTGTTGCCACGTGCGATCGAGACTTAAAGAGAAGGATACGAAAGGTCTGAATCTTTTGAATACTGTGTATGTTTTAGAATTAGGCCTTGAATGTGTTCTTACTGATAGACTTTGATTGCTAAACAGATCCCTGGTGTGCCGATTATGTACATCACTAAACATCAGTACTCTATTGAGCGTATGCCTGAAGCAACAATTGGTGGAGGTAAGCTAAATATCCAGCATTATATTACATTACATATAACTTCTGGATTGCCCTCGTACTTGATCATAATATCTTGTTCTATTGGATTTGCAGCTCCGAGAATATAATAGAAGATTTCGGTTTTTCAAATGTACCCTGAGGAAGCTATCATCGCCATACTTTGATTTGAGCCGATGCTTTTGATAGTTATAATTATGTTCCCGAACGTTTGTTGTATTGCCCTATATCCTGTATTATCTCTTCGACATACTGGCTACTGCTGAGTTTGTCCAATTTACTCCTTTTTGTTATTGTACTGTACCACATTTGTTAAATTCAATTTCAAACAAGAATTTCAGATGCAAATTGCAATTCCATTTTAATAAACAATAAAAAAGTGGGAAATGATTCTTTATTCAAGTACAACATTACTTGTACAAACTACAAAAGCCAAATGAGCCAAAATTTAATCTTGAGGCTTTCATTCTGGTGATCTGAGCCAATATTACAAAGAATCTAATTTTGTGTGCTAAAAGTGGGAGCTACAAAAAATGCTCTCTTTATAAGTGCTAAAAAACCTATATATAGAGCAGTGTCAGTAAACTGTACAAGGGTGAAGGGTTTTCCTTTATTTCACAAGAATCTGGGACTTTGCCGCGGTGCGTGAGCATTTCTTGCGCCCGGTCTTGCTAAGCGCGCAGACACAGATCTCCAGGAGATCATAGTCTTCTTCCCAGAAGAGCAGTGAGGCCTTCTCGGGATTTTCCAGGAGCATTTTCGATGTTAGATATCCAGCTATGGTCCATGTCTGATAGAGGCGGGATTGTTTCCCGACGAATTTCCCATTTCTTGTATCATAGTACTCAGGCCAGTTATCTGCTTGAAGCCTTTTTTCTGCAAGGCCAACTGCCTTCTGAGCTAAATCTGTTCTCCCCATCTTCATGCATGCCAATGTGAACTGCAAGAAACACAATCGTAAGTTCAGCAATGGAGATACAAATCGAACTTTAGTTCAGTTCAGTTTCGAGGATGAAATTCAGCTTAAAAATTAGCTATGCCATTGTTCTCAATACATTCATTCTTACTCAGTTCATTAAGCGGGAAAAAAATGTGGGAAGAACAGGCCCTAAATGTGGTTTAGATACAGCATAGTCGAAAAAATGTACCTGCCAGAGAAGTGTAGGCCATGATCCGCCATTGTGATAAGACCAGGGTCTGCAAAGATCAAGTTCAGCGACAACTAAGGTTATGCTAACCTCGAAGAAAAAGATTCAGCAAAAGAAGAAAAAGAAAATGAAAACTCACGTATTCTTTGGGTCGCTGCCAGTGATAATACGCCAGTCTTCGTGCTCCAAAGCAGGGTACACGATCTTGAGGGGCATGCTCCCGACAAGATCATCCCATTTATTATCAATCAGATTAAGAGTAGACTCATTTTGCTTTGGAGTACCCAAAGAAGATATAATGGACCAGAGATTTCCAAGCGTGAAGAACCTGAAGTCCATGTGAGCGGGTTGCAGGTTGCCAATGAGATAGCCACCATTCTCAGGAAACCAATCGATTAGCCAATGTGGAATTTGTTCAGGATAGATGTTAAACTTGTTAGTTGCATCTGTCGAGTACTCCTCAGTCTTGTATCGGTAAATTTCGTTTATTTTCTTCATATCAACCCAGTAATATTCTCTAATATGAAATGACAGAGCACTGAGTCTATTGTTGACGGCCCTAACTAGAGCTCTGGATAAATCATCCACTATGAGCATCTCACGGGAGCACCTGAGGGCAGAGTAAAACAAGGCCTGCAGTGTGAAATTTGTCATAATTCAAATCATAAAATATACCCATATAACTGTTGCAGATGCATTGTAGGCAAACAAGATTGCAGGAAGAAGAAAAGCAAATGTACCTGAATCTCCAGAGGGTGACCATGAATACCCATTCGTCGATCAATCATACAAGATCCATCAGTGACCAGCAACGAGGGGAACATATCAAAGCCATCAGACAAGCACAAATTGAGTATAAGTTTTATGCCTGTTTGGACATCCACTCGTTCTTGTAACGCGTAATCACCGGTGATCTTCCCATAAGCCCTCAGCAGAATAATCCACCACAATCCTTGATAAACCAACAAAATTTAATTAATAAATAAAGCCTTGGTATGAGCAATATTCTCACTTGAAGAATATATCAAAGTTCTGGAATCACTGACAAGGGAGAAACAAAACCAATACATACCAGAATCGACAGGCGCAACACGCCCAATAGCTGACTCTCCAAAATCTGGATCCAAAACTTCTTCAAACTTGTTATCATCAAGAGGAACAGTTCTTACTTTGAAACTTGCTGGCATCAAACCCTGTCCAGGACTGTAGCAATCTACAGTTTTTTCCCAACTCTAAAATTGGAAAAATAGATGCAAGGAATCAGTAAACTGAACAAAAACATTACCAACCAACACCACCACAGAAGCCATATCAAGAAAACATTCAATTACAAACCAGAAACTATACTATTTCATGCCCTTCAGCATTCTAGACTCCACACAAGAAACACAATGTATTACAAACCTAAGAACAAGCTCACTTCCTCTAAAAGATATTCGTTAAAAATATTGACTTTTTTTCACCAACATCTAATCTTAATCAAATTTAAAATGCATGCAGAACTTTATTCATCCGAACAGTTGACTCTACAGCAATCAGATTATCTAACTATGTGATCCATGCATCTGCAGTATCCACATTTCTCACCAGTCATAAAAAGTACATATTGTAAATGAATGTTTGTAAACATCGAATATTTAAATGGCCGCACATAATCTTATCAAGCTACAGTTCCAGATACATCCTTATATTGAAGAGATTCATAAGAACAAAGCAATATACCCTATCATACACACACATAAACACTCAAACACATAAGCGCCTTAATCATATATTTACCTGCAACTGCAAGGTATGGAGGAGGAAGTTCCTCACAATATCACCATCTCCCTTGAGCAAAAAGGCCAAAGCAGAGGGAACAAAGTCCCTAATAAACACCTGATCATAATTCAGCGGCGTCTTATCATTAGGATCAATGGCAGCAAGCGTTCCAACAGGGCTCCCGCAGTACGAAACCACAGCATTCTCCAGCAACCTCCACGCCTCCTTCTCAATCTCAGTCTCCTCCCTAACAACCTTCTTCTCCTCCTCCACCGCCGCCGCCGCCGTCACGAATTCCACATCGTCCGCCTTCCCTGCAACGTTCTCGTCGAGATCAATCTTCTCCACCACCACCGGCTTGTGGAGCCCGCCCTGCACGTAAATCCGCTCGAAGTTGTTCTCATTCACCCGCGTCTCCACCGTCGGTGTCGTGGAGTGGCACCTGAAATCCGCTGCGACGCTTCTTCCTCCATTGAAGAAGGTGAAAGGAAGCCGGGGAAGCTCACCGCGAGGAGCATGAAGAAGATGATTACGGATTGAAGCGGTGGAAATTGGGCGGGGAGAAAGAAGCAGCCTGCAGAAGGGTTTGATTGCCGCCATGGATTTGAATGATTTCATTGCAATAATCTTCTCTGAGATAATATATGTGTATATATATGTATCTATATATCTGGAAAATGATGAACAGTAAGAAAGGCGGTGGCTTTACGCTGCCGTGGACGGCGGCGTGTCTTGGCGCAGAAGCTGGGAATTCCGGCAGGGGCAACACGTCGGGATTGCCCTTGACTTTATTCCCATACTCTGAAGAAGAACACGAAATTATTTCCAAAAGTGGGAACCTTTTTCTTATCAAATTCTATTTTTGTTATTTTTGGAATTTGATTTTCGGTTTGATGAATTTTTGGTGTGGCTTTCTTGTTATATACGTATGCATATTTGGATGATTTTGATATGTGGTTTGTGTGCCTGTTCAGTCAAAGGTTATAAATTGGGGAAATATTAGCCTCCAACATATTAGATTGCTTCTCAACTGCAAACATTATTTTTGTTTTCTAAATCGGTAAAAGTACAATATTATTCTAAAATATTAGTCTAATTGATACATTTTTAATTAGTTTGAGATATGATAGTTAAATTGAATGTTAATTTTTTTAGTCCTATTAGTTAAATGAATTGTTACTGACATTTGAAGATAACATGTCATAAAATACACTAAAATCGAGGAGTTATACTGCATATAATTGACTACATTTTTGTGGCATGAGAAGAGACCTCAGATGTCACAACCTGCAATCTACTGTTGAACTAAATTGGATAACATACGGATTTTTTCATTTAGATCTTATATAGTTTTAGTGCTTCTATAAAATTTGTTTACTCGTGCATTGTTATAACGTCATGGTTTAAGGAGGGTAATAAATTTCCCCTGCCTTTGACATTTTAAATATAAAATAAGTATTTTTTTCAATCTTCAAATTTGCCTCTTGATGTTTGCTTTGTAAGTTAAAGAGTTGTTTTATTAGCATAAGATATTATACTCCCTCCGTCCCATGATTATCTGCACAAAAAGAAAAAGAATGATTATCTGCACAAAAAGAAAAAGAGAGTTGAAATTTGGATGAGAGAACCAATGGAAAATATTGAGTTTGAGAAAAATGTAAGTGAAATGAGACTGAATGAACTTTACCTTAAATAGAAAGTGTGTAAATTTATGTGCCAAGCAAATAAGAAAAATATGTAGATTGATCAGGTGTGTAGAGAGTATGTTCTTTTGAGCTAGTTTGTAAACCAATTTAGTTGATTTCAGTTCAATATTAAGTCATCATTTCGTATACTACAGATTTTGGAGATTGAAAAATGCCAAATGCTTACAACAAATTTCCATTCACAAATTATGTGCAATAATATCAAAAGGATATTATAGGTTAGAAGGATGCTTCTTTTACATACAAGAACTCAACTAAAATACAGGGAAAACCTATAGCACATCCTCTACCAAAACACTTACCAAGAATGAAACAAATCAATTGCCCGAGTAAAAAAGAATTAGCTTCTCTAAACCTAACTATAACCCTAACCATATCCATTTCAGTGCATATAAAGTGTGTGGCATTCATTATCTCAGAAGCTTTTCAGAAGCCATTACCGTCGAGTTTGAGCCTGAGCTTGAACTCGACGAGTCCATTTCCTCTTCGGGTGGAGGCTTCACGAACTTCCCGATTGTTTTCTGGCGCGCGCGCCTCCTAATGCGCGATATCTTATCTTTGCTTTCTTGCCTCTTTTTCTCCTTCTGCTTGTTTCTTAAACTCCTCTCCTTCTCGAATACGCCCTGCCAGAAGACCTCCCCGGTTGAGGGCCACAGCCGGTGCCCTTTAGGCTGGTCGGAATCAGCCTCCTCGGCTAGGTCTTCGTCCATGCTTTTGAGAGTACTGTACTGAAACCATTTGATCCACATTTTGCCTCTCCTCTGCTTCAGCTTGTGCTGCTCGAGCATGGCACCAGTTTCCGGGTTCACATACACCATTCTCCTCGCACTATGGTATGCCCAAACGTTCACGAGCAACTCAAGCATCCGTGAATAGCAATGTTTATCCTGCCAAAAAAAAAGTTTGAGTTCCAAAGATCGATCAACTAAAACTTAATCAAAGTGTACGAAGATGTGGACTTACCTTGTCTAAGCTTAGATAACAATGGCCGGTTAGATGGTGTTCCTCGTAGAATTGACTATCAAGTGCATCTACAAAGATTCTGCGCAACAAAAGCAAGAAGAATCAAAATATAAGCCTGGGTGGGAGAAAACGTGGAGAAAAGATGGATTTAGTTCACTAACTCGTACCTTGAGAACATGACAAACTCCAAAAAGGATCGAGTTGGCAATACCCAACTATGCATGACAGACCATGTATCTCCTCCATCATCGGGCATTGGGGGCAGAGAAGTCAAGTTATGCTTTATCCCATACATCTTCCGAAGGGCCTCAGAGAATGCAAACCTATCAATCATTTGCCGAAAAATTTATTTTCCAATCTAAATACAAAAAGTTTTGTTGAAAGAAAAGATAGGACTGGAGTATTCAGAAGAGCCTTACTGACAATTGCCAGCATTTACAGCATCACAAAAGGTCCAAAAGTCCTCATTTCGTGAATTCCGAGGGTCCTTCTCCATAGAAGCCCAAAAGTAAAGTGTGTCTCCATGTCTTCGCGCTTGGATAGCATCTAACACAGAAAATTCAGCAATCTTTGACAGAGATTCCTGTTAAGTTAACTCATTAGTCAGTCAAGGGCAGTGACAAGAACCTAGATGAGTACCATAACTAGCAAAACCACAATTTATCACATTACATTTCTTGCTGTTGCTCTCCAGGACTGGAAACCTATCCAAGCATTTCTGTGTATCCGATCGATCCGGTTGGCAATTGCAAAGAAGGCCCCATACTCACCAAGAACATCTCGATAATAAGGGTTGCTCAAAAGAGGGAGTCGGGAAGGTCCATCAACATCATCTGATCCAGGTCTTCGACCTTTACTAGACTACAGCAATGAAGAACTAATTGAGTTTTCATTATTCACGTGGCAATAAAAAGATAAACTTTCAAAAAAAAATTAATAAGTATACCCACCAGCCCTAGTCCCCGGTAGAGCGAAGTATAGTGCAGAAATGGCCAGGTTCCTTCTCCAAAAAAAGGTTCATAGATAGTCAACGGTTGACCCGTTCTTTCAAGCTCTCCTTCTTCCCTTTCGTGATATTCGTTCTTAATCCGATCAGCCCTCCTAGCACTACGATATACATCATCCCAAGTTCCCCGGCCTTGATCTGTTCTGTCCTTCAACTGTATCAAATATCAAACATCACAGACTAAGTAGCTGGACACATTAATGAATATGGAGGAGAAATTTATGACAAAAGCTTACCTCATCATCCTCTCTTCGCTTCCTCATATTAGCCATCTGAAAAGATTTCTCTTCTTCCCATATGCTGTAGAAGAAATTTTCACTCGTTAAGTCAGCTGACACAGAGCCTTCATTCTGAGTATGATTCCACAGTCTCTCATACTCATCCAAAAACTCACTAACTCCTCTTGTTCCCTTGTGCAAAAGTGAAGTACTCGATGCTTCAAAAAGATGCCAAGACCATTCCACTTTAAGATCGGCAGGTAATTTTGTGACAGGCTGTAAACTTGTAACTTCAGATGGAAATTTGAGAACATTTTCCAGTAGTGAAGCATATCCCTCAATACTTTCTGAAACCATAAGGTTCTTTGCAGTACGCTTCCCCATTGCAGCTGCATTACTAGCAAGAAGAGACAATCTTCCATTTGATATTACTTGCTTCATTATCTGCGATAGTGCTTTGACATTTTCTTTGGGATATAAATAGCCATTTACTCTGTCGTCAACCTAATGAGAATGGCAAATTCAAAAAGCATGTCAATCAGAGCTCACTAAAACAGAAGTATTTCACGCTGTTCGCTTTGCGAATTTCTAGGACATCAGCAAAGCAACTATAAACGTATATAAGAATGAAAGTTATTTAGGATTATGGAGTTTAAAATCTTACGTATCTCCTGATGATAGATGCATCTGGAGCTACAATTGGCTTCCCAAAGCACATGGCTTTTAATAACATGGTTGGAAAAGAAGGCTCCTCTCGAAAGGATGAATATATCGCAAGGTCCGATGAAGAAAGAACACTGTCAATGTTTTCATAAAGACCAATATGTGTCACGACACCAGCTGGATAGGTCAAGTTTAATGCAATAGCCTGTGCAAGAAAGGGATTTGGCAAGCTTATCAAAAAACCAATGCACCAATATTCTAACCAAAGAGGTAAAGACTTGTAATGTAGAAGGACTTTCTAGAACAAAATTAAATGAATAGAAGTTCATATTGATCATCTCACCTCCAATGCTGAACTATAGTTGGTATTTGAATTCCCAGCTAAGACAGTGATCTTGAGATGAGTATTTTTTATGCTGTCGTCTTGAAATTGCTTAAGAACTGGTAGTAACGCTCTTAAAACAAGGGCATGTTCCAGCCATAGACCTCGGTACAGAAGTTGACTCCCTAAAATGACAATACTGAAGTTCTTGGACTCATTTTCCAACTGCAAATTCACATTCCTTTTATCCATGGCCAATACACTATCAGCTTCCCATGCTTCTGCAGGAGAACCCGGAATCACGAAGTAGTTCCCAGCATCAAACGCTGAATAAGTTATCTACAGGAAAATATACATACGAAATTAACCCTCAGACACTGCACTGAATATTTAGCACAATTCCAAGCCAAACTTGGCATTCAGGATGTTCATAATTAAAACAGTTTCATAAGGTTTTTTTTACATTTGAAATACACAGTATTATATTTTATTTTACTTTTTGGACATGATAGAGATATAAAGCCAGAAAATAGTATACCGGCAAAACATGATTCTGGAAGACAACCACAGTGGCACGGTTGAAGAGTTTTTTCCATTTTTCAACAAGCTCATTCTGCCCACTTAGAGCATAATGGCTCAAACGAGCAGCAAGTGTGTCTTCGTGGATAGTCCATATAAGTGGTACGCTTTTGAATGGTTCCTGCATCAAACTGAAACAAGTATAATAATTTATTTCAGTACTAGGCATGAATTAAAACTTCCCCACATTTGAGATACTTAAAAGAATTATCTACTTGCAAAAAAATAATATAAAGCTTACCAGGTGATAACTGCAGCTGACTCAAGAGAATTCACCAGTATGCCCTCATACCTGCAAAACAATGAAGTTTGAAAACCCAACTTGAAACTAATTTGAAAACCGAATGATTAAGAAAGTTGTAATTTTTTTCCATTTAATATGGGGTGTGATTATAGTCTACCACACTGTGAAGCAGATTCAGAGCTTAAAGCATCTACGTAAACAAACAAACAAAAAATATTAAATAAAAAGTCATACTTTAGCCAATCTACAGATAACTGGTTGCTGCCATGCGATTCCATGACGCGAACTGTATATCCGGAATCTCTCCAAATAGTATTTGCAGGGCCATCCGTGAGAGAAAGAACCTGCAGACATCACAGCGGCCTTTCAGAAAATACCTCCGAATATTTAATAAAAAAGACTTACAAATCTAGCAGGGAGAAAAAAAGAGTTCAAAACTATGCATCATAGTCAATATATGGGTGGAATTATTAGCTTCCTAAAGTACTTGGATTTATTCTCATGATCTTAAGTGCTGCTAGTATTTTCTAACCTCTGGACGTCACCCAACTCAATTACTATCTAACACTGCATACATACATATATGTATATATATCACCATGTGTATGTGTTCTGACTTTAAATTGGCACTATGTATAGTATGAGAACCAGTCTTAATCAATGCTACAGTTGCCAACATCTACAGATAGCTTTTATGACAGGTCTAGAAGTAATTCTGTACAAAAGTCCCGAAAGAGAGCATATTTATGGCTACATAATAGTTGAAAATGGGATATCGGAATATCATTTAGTAAGTAGACACCCACAACCAAACTGAAATGAGTAATAGAGCTACACACGAGTTAGTAGAATTATCTAATGTTCCTTTATCTGATGAAAACCAACTGGCAAATAATGACTAATAGCTGAAATCACATTCGGACATTCTGGGAAAACAACTTAAGCATAATAGAATCAAACAAGATAACTACCCTTAGTAAAACAGGCAATCAGCAACCATGATCGCCAAAATAAGTAGTTACCTCAATTTCATATCCTATCTTCCCCAGTGCAGCTGAAACAGTAACCATTTGTATCTGATAAGCATCAGGCAACGAACTGGCAAAGACCTACATGCACAATAAATCAGAATTTATGAAACTATACATAAACATCTAATTAAAATCAGCTCTCACCATTGCTAGCCTCGGCTTCCTGCGCCCGAACCTCGAAACACTCCCATTAACCTGAATTGTTTCTCGACGAAACTTGGCCAGGAGCTTTGAAGGTTCAAACTCGATATCTTCACCGAAATCAAACCCACCAAACTCTTTCACCATACCTAAATCTACATGCCCGGAATCTCCACTCACACTCAAGAAACCTCCAGATTTATCTACAATTGAGCCTGGCAGGAGCATTTGAAACAGCACAAGGAAGAACAGAAACACACCAACTGTACAAATCCATAGCAAGTGATCAATCTTCTTGAGAAAAACAAGCCTAGCAAACCTTGATCTAATCTGCCTTTGACCATTCCTCTCATTGAAGCTCCTCCCTATCAAATGGTGATCCCTCTTCAATGAAAACCCATTCTCAAGAGAACCCATTTACAATCCCATAAAAATGCAAACTTTCCAACTTCTTTCACTTCCATATAACCATCCCCATTCACAAGAATGAGCAAAAAAACACCCAAGATTCCCTCTTTAACACAAATGCTCAAAATCCCACCAGCATAAACCCCGAGAAATTGCTGAAATCCAACTCACTTCCAAATCAAAGCAGGCAACAAAAAAGTTTGGATGAATCAGGAAAGGCAAACTTTCTCCAAGTGGGGTTTTCTGCATCTACTACACAACTGGAAAGCAATATAGTGGAACAAGTAGAGTGTGGATTGAATGGATTAGAGCAGAGCTTTGGTTCTTGCACCATTAAACCAAATCAACACGCTAGCTTGCTGCTCCTATGATTCAATTTCTTAGTGAAGTAGACAGCTTAATGTTCTGTGCTTAAACAAAGACAGCTGAATTAACGAGGTAAAAAAAGGCCCTCTTTTCTGAGGTGGCACTGTATATCCAGTGTGTAATAAAAAACCAGAAGTGCAAAAGACCCGATTTTTAGGGAGATTGAATTCTTGATATGTTTATTTGACTTCATTTTTACATCGGAAAATCAGGAAAGTATACAAGGTAATTATGGCAAGAGAGAATCAAGAAAATTAAATACAAGGTATTTTATTTATTATAGTTTTTAATGAGTTTGGAATTATCATAATAATTTTACTAAATTTGTATATAATATTTAAAGATATTTTCATTAATTCATGTCATATTTTACGCTACATAAATAAAATATTGTTCAAGAATAATTGTATTTGAGGTATTTGCAGTACAAGGGTCAATGGTTTGTTTGTGTGTGGCTTAAGTTAAGAGTTTGCCAAATATTATGGGGCAAGAAATTGGTATATAAAATTTTTGCTGTTTTTTAAGTGATTTTGACAATCTATACCATAATTAGGTGAAGTTGATCGGAAAAAATAGAAATCTTCCAATTCAAGACTAATGTTGTCATTTTTTTATCGAAAATTTGAAATTAAAATAATTTTTGTATGATGTCTTATTTTATCTAACATTTTATTTATTAATTTTGTAAATATTATGATAACTTGTGTATATTTCTGTTTACGTTTTAATTAAAATTATTTTCTCCACTCTAACTGAATCTATAAAGTATATAAAAATTTACAATTAATAAACTAATTGTTATGTTGAATTCAATAATGTTATTAAAATATTCAATTGAAATTAGTATTGTTGACTGAAATAAAGATATTTTACATGTTCATTAAAAGTAAAGTAGAAATTCCTTTTTTCTACATTTTAGCATTTTTTACCCCTCAAATAAGTTCCACAACTAAATTAATATTATCAAATAATAGTCTATTAATAATTTAATAAATTGATTCTTTCCACTAGACTTTCTTTTTATAAGAAGAAAAAAGACTATAGGTCGTCATTCTTTGCTTCCATTTAAAGTAACTGTGGTTGGTGATGGTTTCCATAAGTCAGAGTTTTTATGCAATTTTAAACATAAAATGAAAGGTCAAAGCAATTTCTAGTTGAAATTCTTGAATAATTATAATACATTTCATGTACTTATATTCTCTTTTGCAATATTGTACATAGGTATTTTATTATGGTATTTGCTATATACAGGTCCTGTTTACTTATGCAGGTTTTATGTGAACTGGAAAATACCATAATTATCCTTCATTCGTTTATTAATTTTTATAAATATATTTCTAAAACCCTAACTTTAAATGCATAAACACGTCTATGTAATGATTGAACACGTATTCAAAATATAAATTATTTTTTCGTGAATTATAAAACATATTTAAGATGGACATTATTGTCACTTCATATTTAATCTGGACCTGCAATAACAAATATGACCTGCATTTACAATCACCCTTTATTTACTTGCAAAGTCACATTCGTAGTATTGAAATTCGCTTGAATATAAAAGTCCATTCTAGATTCCATGTAAGTTAAAATAACTATAATTGAGTGTGACATGTTTGGTGTGGACTAGTAATATATAGTGTGGTTAAACCTACAATGATTGGAATTTCTAATCAATAAATTGCAATTTTTAAATTCATAAAATAGTATAAATAGAGAAACTCTCTCTTGAGATAGACTTATAGTAAAATAAGTTATGATCAATAAAATCAGAATCATTGGTTCATGATGATGTTAATTATGGTGATAATGAATTGATGCATCTGACTTTATTGACCATAATTTGTGTATCTTACAATAAAATATTTATAAATGGCAAAACCTCTCATATTCTCTAATTATTATGTTGGATAAGTCTCATTGTAATCTTGAACTGATAATAACAGTGTATTTTGACATTTTTATTAAAAATTTAAAATGTCACAATAATACTATTGAAATTCACTGATAATGCCATTAAAGAACAATAGTCAGATAATTTTTGCATCCTAAAAGTTATAATAAAATTTTCTAAAAACTTATGATTATAATAGGATGTATCAAAGAATTCGGGATTACGAAATAAATTTTATCTTAATTTTAATTTTAACCATGATTTACAAAAGATTGATCCATTATGAGAAAGTCGATCTCATGAATCTCGATGCCCTTTTGTTTTGGTCACGAGAATTTTGTATGAGGTTATTTATATTTATCACATGATGAAGAAGAAATATTATTGGACGCTTTTGTCTTTTGTTATTTTTTATAAAATACTTTGTCTTTGTTATTGTTTGTGAGGTGGAAATGGCAAATGAGATGAGACATGTATGCATAAGAAATCAAGCAAGTAGGATGAGGTTATTTATCGAAAGAACAATATTTTTCGAATAAAAATAATAGTATCCATCCATTCAGAATTTTACATATTATATTGATAAATAAAATTCGAAATGAAGGATGTAAGAAAAAATGCAACTTCTTATAATTAGTTGGCGTGATTGATTAGACATATTTGATCATTGATTATATGTTCAGTTTCATTTCGAAAGGTACTTATAATAAATTACCATATTATATAGTAAAGTAAAAAAAAATTAATAAATAACTTAATAAATTTTAGTTTAGTATCATTACATTCATATCTTCAACTCAAATTTTGAAATAAAAGGAAACAAAGTATGGAGAGCAATTAAAATTACAATTTATGACACCTACTAGAAAGTCTACACTCATTAATTTCTCCTCAAACAAATAATAAAAGCTTTCCCAAATTCCAAAGACTTCTAAAAATTATAGTATAAATACTACCGACAAATATTCTTTAAATTATATTTTCTGTTGAGCTTCTATTGGCATCCAAGCGTTTGTAGTCCAACGGTTAGGATAATTGCCTTCCAAGCAATAGACCCGGGTTCGACTCCCGGCAGACGCATTTTTTATAAACCTTCTACCAATTTTTATTTTATTTTTGCAATGCAAAACTGAATAAGAAATCAGCAAAAACTGTTCTTGCAAAAAAAAAAATTTTTTTGCAATGCAAAGCTGAATAACTAACTAGTACTGGTAAATTCGAGTAAGATTCGACTTGTGGGAGCAAAGAAATGTGCAAGCGATTTCTTATGTTACATTAAGTCGAAGAAAATGTTGTGCATACCGATACAAGTACAGAATGCACTCAACTTTTACATAGCGCAAAAAGATGTCGATAAAAGAACTAAACTGACTACAAATTGTGAGAAGATACAAATTACTGCTACATACAAAAGATGGTTTATAATAAGGCTATACGCGATCCAAGTACAAAAAATGATCAGTGTGACTATTTTCCTATTTTATGTTTTAACTTTCAGTTTCTGTCACAACTTACCCAAGGGAGATTCAGAGGCATGATCATCGACTAACCAGAGGCCATAGTCGCGAAATCTCTGAGTCTTCTTGTCAAAACCGATGATGTAATTGTTGTGGATAATGACATGCTTTCCTTTCGTCTCCTTCACCCAAGTTTTGTTCTTGAAATATAAACCACCTGTCGGGAAAGCCGCCTGTGGAAGCAGATACATGTCCACCTGCAATCATTTCAAACAACGGACATTAATCTTTTCCGACAAAATATGCAGTTTGTTGACATTAATCTTACGAGAACCAAGATTTTTTTTTTTTTTGAAGTACCTGTCCAACAGTTTTCATCAGAGCCCAATTGAAGCCAGGCTGGTCGTTGGCTTTCTTCGCTCTTGACCATGGCTCGGCTTGAAGCTCTTCGGTCCACTTCTTCAATAGTAGTTTTGCTCCATCAGTGGGACGAAGATAAATCATGCAGCTGCATATGTAAGGGCGGCCCTTTTTTCCGGGAGGTGGCAGGTCATGAGAATGGTTCAATGGTTTCACCTGAAGCAGTAACTCGGCCATTCAGTATAACTCAAGCAAGTGTAAAATTTGTCGAGTCAAATATTTTAAAATAATTCAAGAAATTTATGATATACTTACAGCTGTCATGTCATCGGTGAAGTACACATCATGCTCTCCTTGTAGATAAGGAAAAGGATCTGCTAACCAGACCATGTCGACATCATTGTACATGACGTTGTAGCCCAGCTCCAAGATTTGCAAGAGATGCCTGGGCCTTCTAGATGTGAAATTAAAGAAACCCTGTAAGATGAGTGATCACATTGTTACTTTAAAGATGCTCGAATAATAGCAAAGCTAAATACTAAGTTCAACAGATAACCATATCAAACTGCTGCCATTATTTTTTGGTGTTACGGTTAGAAAAAGCTCTCTAAACTAATAAGGAATGATCAGAAACTCGATTGAAGTGGATTTTGCACATCTCAAATAACAACACGTCTTAGGACTATGCTGGCCTTATCTGCTAAAGACAAGTTTTGGATAATCTATTCCAATCCAACAAAAGTACAGGGTGTTCTATGCATCATATAACAGCTTTAAACTTGGTGAAGTTTTACTTCGCACTTCCCAGGCTCATCCTCAAAAATTTACTCGCAATGTTAAATATTAACTTTAGACATTTCATAGAGAAAGAAAAAACAAATTGTTACAGTTACACAGGCACCAGACAACATTTTGGAGATTAAAGAAGAACAAGATTCATAGTCTACGGAAATCTAGCTAGATTTTGATTATTCAACACAATACAAGAACTGAGCCTAACATAGGACAAGTCGATAAATTCCATGGAAGGCATTAACTTCAGACATTTCGCCAGCGGAAAAGAAGATCGCACATTTTCATGTTATATGAGCACCAGACAACATTTCAGAGATTAAAGTAGTACAAAAGTCACAATCTACTTAAATCTAGTTATTTGAAAATTCAACGCAATAGACTGAGCCTAACATATAGTATTCCAGAGAATGGTGCATAAAAACGCGATCTTTCAGTGCAATCTACAGACACCATAAACAATCAACAAGCCATCAAAAGTTACAAACTTCATGATGTATAGCATTAACTATATACTACATTTTAACTACTGCAAAAGAAAAGGTCAGGCAACACTTCAGAGATTAAAGCAGTACAAGATTCATAGACAAATCTAGCTGAAAGTTGAAATTCAACTCCACACAAGTTGACGAATTCCATTGAAGGCGTTACATTTCAGCAACAGCAAAGAAAAGGGTATCTTGTTATGGTTGTACGGCCACCAGACAACATTTCAGAGACTAGAGTAGATTCATAATCAATCTAGTCAAAAATTTAAAATCCAACACAATACAAATACAGAACCTAGCATAGACAGAGCAGGGCGCATAAACTACAATCAGTGTAACAATTAACAAGCCATCAATAGCTACACAGTTCCAAACTTCATGCTTAACATATATTCGAAATCCATACGCCTTCATCCTAGATTACAAGTCTATATGGATCATATGTCACCACATTGCCTTCTTTCAACGCATTTAACTCCAATCATACTCTAAAAAGACAGCATTGAAATATAAATCATGAAGCTATCTCTGATTACCTGAGAACCAAACTTATGAGCAGCCTGAGGATCCAAAGCAGGAGGGATCAGCACAGCGTGCCCGGGCCACCTCTGATTAACCTTAAACAAAGTGGCGTAATCCTCCGCGATCACGAGCACCTTCTCGTGCTGCTTCTGCCTGGCAATGCTAATCAGCCAGTTGTACAAGAAGGGCAAGTAAGCCTCACTCACAGCACACACAATGAGCGTGTTCTCCTTCGCCACAAGTGCCGCCGCTTCCCGAAGCGTGTACTTGGCCCACTTGGAGTTTTCCGGCGCGGTGAAGAAACTGCCGCCGCCGCCGAATGAACTGGGGGCCCACGGGACGAACACTCCGAGGAGTACGAGGAGGGCGATGAGGAGTAACAGAGAGGTGCGGTTGAAGAAGAAGCCGGGCTTTTGGTAATTTAGGGAGAATCGAGGGGCGAATTGGTTCGAGTCGGTTAGGACGTTTTGCAGTGGCCGCTGATGAAGAAAAGCTGACATTTTTCCGGCGTTCTTTTCCGATGGGATTCCGATTCTATTGGTGTGATGGGAGATATCAGATCTCAGCAAAGCTGAGAGCACTGTAAGCTGGGAAGAAGATGAATTATGATGGAGACCATATTTAAATCGACAAATAATTGTAACTATATACTTCTTTTTTTCTTTTTTCATTATAGAAGATGCACTATTATTAAAAGTTAGCAATATAAAATACAAATAGTTCGTCTTAAACCGATATATCAGTTTATTATAACATTTTTTCCTGCCTTTTCGATAAAAAAATACTTCACTAAAATGTGTTACATATAATTCAGTATTCTTAATCTCACGTGAACACTTGAGAGTGTTACCAACAAACAACACATTTGAATTTGTTAGCATGCGAGTATATTGAAATTGATCTATGTTCGTTGTTTTGATTAAACGCCGGAACTTGTGCCTCAATCTTAAGTGGTAACGCAAGAGTAAAGAAATCTAATCCCGTGCGGTGAACAACGGCCATCTGAGTCATTCTTATAATGGACTAGATTGTTAAGTTAATATGTCAATTACTGGTAAGATCCATCAACACTTATTATCAATATATGTTTCTTCTTTTATCATGATGAGCAACTATGGTTCGAATGATTAGTTGATATGTATATACAATTTACTATTTTGCATTAATCGTTAGTGTTAGGATGATCAGTTGCCATAGTTACTCTTTTGAACGAACAATTTCACATATCTAATAAATGACGTAAATGATCAAAATTATGAGTTTGACAGTGACAAAAGAACCCAGTATAATAAGATGAGATAGACGAGGTATATCACGACAAAATAAATTTCCACGTTTAAGATGTTGAAGTTAAACTTCAGAAAGATTAAGGTACTCATATTCATATATGAAACTTTATAACATGTGTGTATTTATATGATCAGATGCTTAATAAAATCACATCTTTTATTTCAAAATAAAAGTAAAATCACAATTATATAACTAAATAATTATAAAATGATTCCTATTTAATCGTTTAACCATTCGATTTCAAAAGCATTCACACAACATTTCAATTTGGTTTAGCCAATGATTTTCAAACCATTCGGTTCGATTAATCAAAAATTCAATTTTGTATTTTGTGATTAATTTCGATTTTTGATTTTTCCCCCTCCTCAATCCTAGACAAAACCCAATAAAATTGACACTCCTATACAAAAATGGAATAAAAATAAGATACTAATTATTCCTACCCCAAAAGGAATTGGGTTTATGTAATTTATCAATCCAAATTAATATAAATACAAGGCTTGATCGTTCTAAACCCTCAAAATTGTTTTTTTTCAATCCCTTTTCTACAGACGGCGCTGGTTAAACCCTAGCCCTTATTTTACCGTACGTACAGAATACATGGGAGAGACAAAGGACGTCGAGTACGAGGAGGAGCTCGTCGACTACGAGGAAGATTTCTCCGTCACTACCAAAGCCACCGGCGCCGGCGACTCCGCCAAAAAGGGCTACGTCGGAATCCACAGTTCCGGCTTCAAAGACTTCCTGCTGAGGCCGGAGCTTCTCCGAGCAATCATCGACTCCGGTTTCGAGCATCCATCTCAGGTCCAGCATGAATGCATCCCCCAAGCCATACTGGGCATGGACGTTATCTGCCAGGCCAAGTCCGGCATGGGGAAAACCGCGGTTTTCGTTCTATCTTCCCTGCAACAGATCGACCCGGTCCCCGGCCAGGTAGCCGCGCTCGTGCTGTGCCACACCAGAGAGCTGGCTTACCAGATCTGCCACGAGTTCGAGCGGTTCACCACTTACTTACCCGACACAAAGGTCGCGGTTTTCTACGGCGGCGTCCACATCAAGGCACACAAGGAACTGCTGAAGAACGAGTGCCCGCACATTGTCGTCGGCACGCCGGGAAGAATCCTTGCTCTTGCAAGAGACGGAGACCTCGTGTTGAAGAATGTCAGGCACTTCATCTTAGACGAATGTGATAAAATGCTCGAGGCTCTCGACATGAGGAGGGATGTTCAGGAGATCTTCAAGAGAACCCCTCATGACAAGCAGGTGATGATGTTCTCCGCCACGCTGAGCAAAGAAATTCGCCCAGTCTGCAAGAAGTTTATGCAAGACCCGATGGAGATTTACGTGGACGACGAGGCTAAGCTGACTCTCCATGGACTTGTTCAGCACTACATCAAGTTAACCGAGCTCGAGAAGAACAGAAAGCTGAATGACTTGCTCGACGCGCTGGATTTCAACCAGATTGTCATCTTTGTCAAGAGCGTAAGCCGGGGTTCCGAGCTAGACAAGCTTCTGGTCAACTGCAACTTTCCGTCCATCTGCATTCATTCCGGCATGGCTCAGGAGGAGAGACTCACCAGGTACAAGAGTTTCAAGGAAGGGCAGAAGAGGATTCTTGTAGCTACTGATTTAGTCGGTAGGGGGATCGATATCGAGCGTGTCAACATTGTGATTAACTACGACATGCCGGATTCTGCAGATACCTATCTGCACAGGGTGGGGAGAGCTGGAAGATTTGGCACAAAAGGTCTTGCCATTACCTTCGTTTCATCGGCTTCTGATTCCGATGTCCTGAATCAGGTTCAGGAGAGGTTTGAAGTGGATATTAAGGAGCTGCCGGAGCAGATTGATACCTCAACCTACATGCCATCTTAAACACAGCGCGAGGCGCGCGAGACGGATCATCTTGAAGTGTGGTTTAGCAGAAGTTAATGTCCATTTTTTCGGTTCCATTCCATCATTTTGTTACTCTAGTTTTCTCAGGGATTGCTGTAATTCTAGCTTTATAATATGCAGACTGGATTTATAGAAATTCTGCAAAAAATTGTCTTCAAAGTTTCCTCGGTCATTTATCATCAGTTTGACTCAAAAAAATTTGAACCGTTCACTCGAATTTTATCACTTGACTCAAAAAACGTTTTGATTATTGATATATTAAAGATGCAACTTATAAAAATTTAATATTTTAAATATATACGATGTTACAAATATGGTAAGACCATGTATACGACGATGTTGCATGTTCTATATCAATTTTAAAATCAAAATCAAGTAAAAATGCAATTATATATATATATATATATATATATATAAATTTAACAAAATGTATACACCTTCCATTCCATTTGAGATGCTATATTGATAGTTCCATGGATTTTTAAGAAACTTTTGCATTAATTTATTTTAATTTTAGAATTTTATTTTAACTAATTTGCCATTTTAATATCACAATTAATAGGGGATGAATTAATCCTGGAATTTTTTTACGATTGAAAACACATTTTTCTTTGATATTTTAACAATTTAAATTATTAAAACGGGATGAATTTTAATATTTATTTGTATAAATTTTGAAGTTGCTATTTGTGATCCAGTTATATCCATCTTTAAATTCTTTACCTTCATCTTTAAAATGAATTTGATTTAGTTAATTTAGTGAGATAAATAGGTAAATTTATGTAATTTGGTTCTATTATTTTCAATATTTACTAGATGATACCCGTGCTGATGCACGGGACTGTATTTTATTTACTATATTTAAAAATATATTTAAATAATAAATTCAATTTTAGTTATGGTTGAATTGATTTTAATAAAATAAGCTGCTTAATAAAGATATTAATTTAATTCAAATAATACGGATATTAATTGGATAATTACAATTCAAATGAACTCAATTTGTCTAACTTGTGCTTTGTAATATGTATGCAAATTTTTAAAATTTCTGATAATATTAATATAACAAACCCCATTAGTTTAGGAATATCCCTAAATTGAACTAAGAAAAGTATAATGAAAATTAAGAATGGCTTGACCAAAGGTTTGTTCTCATAATTAAAGTGAAAATTAATAAATTGATATATAGATTAAGTATGAGTATATTTCCGTTTAAATTTACTGAATTATACTAAATTAAATTGTACTAAATTGAACTGATCCAATTACTCAAGAGAAAAAGAGTCTAAATTTAGTCTTGCCAAATTCGTTTGTGCAAAATTGAAAACGAAATCATACCAAGAAATGGATTAAAACCAGAATATCCCATTCCCAGTCAAAATCGGGTAATAAAGTGGTCAACCGACTAAGAGACGCCGCTCTATAAATACACCCAATTGCTAAGCCCTAATCACACATCACTTCCATTTCCCCCAAATCATCCTAATTCCTCTCAGAGATGAAGAAATCCGCCGCCAAGAGTTCCGGATCTCCGTCCGGTGATTCCCAACTTCCGGCGCCCGCGCCGGGTCCGATTGATAATCTGGAGAAGTCCTTCAAGCACGGGATGTGCCTCCGGTCAAGGTCGGGATCCATCTCCCCGGAGAAATCCGGAGTCTTCAAGAAGGTTTCTCCGACCAAGAAACGGCCGTCTCCGCCCCGGAAGGAGTCTCCGGCGCCCTTTGGGATGACCCTCCGATCTCGGCAGAAATCCCCTACCGAGAAGAAGCTTTCCAAGAAGAAATCCCCTCCCAAAGCTTCGGCCTCTTCTCAGTGGAGGAGAAACCAACAGAGAAGAAGAAGTCTCCGACAGAGAAGAAGAAGAAGGTGCCGGAGAAGTACCGCCACATCCAATACCGGCTGGATCACATGATTCCGTCCTATGGGTTCACCCAGAGGGAGCTCAGCATCTGCTCCGACTACATGCTTTCGCGCCCATTCGAGGAGGAGGAACCAATGTCAGAAGAGTTCAGAGAATGCAAGGATTTCATGGATCAAGTCCGGCGAACCAAGGGCTATGGAGTCACCATATCTCCACCACACTACATCGGAAGGAGCTTTGATCCCTATCTTCGAAAGTGGAAGAAGAAGGCCGAGGTTCAAGAGTATGTCCAGAAGATGATCGAGATGGTTCTTGATGATGTGAAGGTGAAGATACCAGAAGCAAGATACCAGGCTGGGGAAGGGATTGAGAACCTTGTTAGGTCAAACTGGAACCACTTTCTGTCATTTCAGGTTCATCAGGGAGCTCCCACAGATCCACCCGAAGTCGTTGAAGCTCTCTTCCTAGCGCGCCCACTGGGACCGATTGTGGAGAACCTCGACCTCATGGAGTGGAAGATCAAGCGAGGTTCAGACGAGGTGGTTTTCTCTACTTCAGATATCATCACATACTAGTGTCATTCTCACCGCCTTTTGTAGTTTGGTTGTTGATTAGTCATATTAAGTAGTAATAGTTGTTTAAACATATAATGTACTTTGATGTTCTGAATTTGATTCAACTGATTTGGGAGTTTTGAAGATCCTCGAGTTTCGACTGCATTTTTTTTTACCAATACTACTAATAGAAATGATTTCAAATATGTCTAGATCCTGTTACATGTGCAAGCTATGCATAATAAGTGTGGAGTTCTTGCAAATGGTATTACAGACTGCATATTTTCAATTAACAAGACTCTTCATCTGAACTTGAACTAGCAGGATAAAGTCTCTCCAGTGTCTGACTCAAAATCAGCGATGTGAGATCTGCATCGAAAGAGAAAAAAATGATCAGTTGTCGAAAATTGCTCCATAGATTGAGTATTTCCAAGCATTCTAGCAGCCCTGTGCACAAAAACAGTGATAATTTCTCCTTGTTTTGCTTAGGAACTCCAATTTCTGATCAGTCATAGCATAGACTCTTCATCTATGGAGAGCTGAACCAAACTTTCACAAACAAACAGATTCAAATTTCTAAACAGTTTTTATAGCTAATTAAATTCTAGTCAGTTAAGCAAGCAAGTTTACACAGCAGGCACATCAATACTGAAAAAAAGGGACTGAAGCAGAGGCGGATGCAGTTTGGAGCATAGGGTAACAAGTACACTTGTTACCCCATGACAAATAAATATTGCCTATTATTAATATGTATGTTACCTCATATAAAAAATTATTACGCCTCTTCTATTAATAGAAATTAAAGAAAAATTAATTTAACTAAAAATAAAAACTAAGTAGACGCACAAACACGGACAGACGCATCATAATTATAAAAGAAATATTACTCTTCTATTAATAGATTAATAGAAAAGAAGAGTTAATTTAATCAGATTCCAAAAATCTATTAATAGAAAAGAAAAGTTAATTTAACTAAAATCAAAAACAAAAACAAAGCAACAGACTTAGTTGGCTCTTTCCTCAGCATATTTGATCAGTTCTGCTTCAACAAATTAATACTCAACTGATATGATATGTATAAGTGTCTTATGTATCTAATTTAGGATTTAAATTGGGGATTCGGAATTCGGAAGTTTTAGGGTTGAATTGGGGATTTTTTAGGGTTATGACTCTAAAAGAGTTTTATAAATTTCGTGATTTGTGATGTTGATTTGAAATTGCAGAGCTCGGAGTAGTCATATGTGCTAGAAAAAAATTTCCTTTGTTGGTGCTGTACAGGGTAAGTACTCTATTTTGCCTTCTTCTTTGCTGTATTTGTGTGAATTGTGATGAATTCTAATATGTTTTAGGATAATTTCAGAATGACTAAAAGGAAGAATGCTCATATAGAATCCTGGCCGACAGTATGTGTCGAAAAAAGTATTGTAATAAGACAATGTTTAATTTATTTAGTTAATGTAACTTTTATGTTTAATGTTGTTATCCCATAAATATATTTCTGGATTCGCCTCTAGACTGAAGAAAGAAACTAGCACCTGAACTCAACGCGATCTACCAGCTTCTCTTCTCTTCTTCAAAGCACCCTCCCTCCATTTTGGCCATTCATCCCGCTTCACATTTGAAGTTTTAACTCCAATTGGCCAACCAGCTTCCACGACACAATCGCTTGCAATCCTTCCATAACCGTGAAGTCCCCATTTTTCGCTCCAAGAGTTTTGGAATATGTAATACTCAACACCGCCTGAAAATATTGAAAGATTGTTTGGTCAGTATATTTACATAAACTAAATACGAAATGAAAAATCATAATATCATGAACGTGTACCATGGACTCCTCGCCCAACTATAAGGACTGAGTGAATGAGAATTTTAACTTCGCGACTTTTTTTTGCCTTAGCTGAACCTGGACTCTTGCTGTATAGACTTTTATTATAATTGGATGTACTACATTTACATGACATATCTTTATATTTTGAACCGCTATATATGCAAGGTTTCATATTTTGCAAGGATTATTATAATTTCACATGTGTGTTTGCGCGCGTGTTTTTTAAAATGTAATAAATGTGGTGGAGGGTTCTTAAAAAAAATGGCGGAGGGTGTCCAGTTAGACAATACTATTCCAAAACGAAACTTTATTGGATATCTAGAAGCAATAATCATATAGCTTATTTTCTAGCAAACTATGCTAAGACATGTCCCCTTCTTTGTTGTAACTCTTGGAATTCTCCTCCGAATTTCTTGTTTTTCGTTTCTGAACGTTTTCCAGAACCCTGAATGAATGAAAGCAATTTTTTTCCAAAAAAAATAAAATTACACACTTAATCTTATTCCAAAACGGGATTAAGAAATTTTAGAAAGGAGAGGGCCAATGCCGCGCTTTAAACAGAAGAGGATGATGTAGATTTTCCCCAATTGCAAACCCTAGCACTCGAAATCCCCAAAATCATATCACCGAATAATTCTGAGCAGAAGAAAGCGGCGGTGAAGCAATGGATTCCGGCGGAGGATCTCCGGATTCACGGTATCCTAAGAGAAAAAATCGGCGGGTGGTGGCTCCGATTGACAACATCAAGAAGAAGACGAAGAAGAAGCCGTCTCCGGCGCCTGTGATCACTCGTCCTGGTTCTCGGGAGGAGGCTCTCGCAGTTAAGAGGATGTGCCTTCGACCCAAGCAGAAGTCTCCGCCGCCGCATCACGGCGGCGTTCAGCTGGAGAACGGGAAATGGTTCAAGGATGGATGGTACTTCGCTCATGAATCAGACCTGTATCGGGTTGTGGTGTTCTTGCCTTGTTTGGTTTCCAGAGACCTGTGAATTTAAACTATGGTTGCACTTTTAGCAGAGCAATAGAATTTTACAATGGCCACTTAAAAGTCCTGTGATAGACATTTCTATTATAATCTATCTGGAAGAATCTTACATGATTAACTCTTTGTTGCTTGCAAAATTTTTATTCTTTTTATTGTGAGTCTATGAATTGAATTCTAAACTGCTAAAATATTATATAAAGATGAATAATTTATATCTTTCATTATAATAACACTAATATATACACACACATATACATTAATCTATTTTCACACTTTTATCTTATCAATTTAGTTTTGTTCAATAGACATAAAAGTAAAAGAGCATAGCCTAACTAAACTAGCAATACATACAAAAAGGAGTGATTTTTGAAACACTTTCAATATCACTTTTAAATAATCATTCCACATGAGTCTAGTACAGTTCAGTTTCAACTGATTTTGATAGAAATTTTAAATTATATTTGTCAAGCTCGCATTAATGAGAAGTATATTTTAGTAAATTAAAAAGGGCATGTTCTCTTTTGAACCGTTGATTAGTGCAATCTAAAATAAATATAATTATATGATAATGTTCACCCACATTTAATCACAACTAATATATTTTTCACACTTTAATTTGGTTCGATTTAATAAAATACAATAAAATCTTTAAAAAGCATGGGCTAAATCAGTCAATACTTTGACAAAATTCAACTTATTGAAAGTTTAAATTTATTAACATACTACATGTGAATGTTTCTTGAAAAATTAGATTAGATTTATATGTATGGATGTATATAATAACATCTTTAATGACCCTTTAATAAAATACGGAATCCTGCTCCAAAATGGATTGGGGGTGTTATTTATTTTACTAATCCAAATCATAACAGGATTATGAAATTTAAGAAATGTGTTTGACTTGGCCAACCGAGAACGCCGCGCTATAAGTAAGAGAGACCATGAGTGACCTTCCCAATTGCAAACCCTAAACCCCCAAAATCAGATCACAGATTTGCAGATGAAGAAATCGGCGGTGAAGCAATCGACGGTTTCCGGCGGAGGAAACCGACGGATGCTGGCTCCTACTGAAAGCATTATAGTGAAAAAGCGATCCATCTCGCCGGACCTCAAGAAGAAGAAGCCATCTCCGCCCAAGAAGAAGCAGTCTCCGCCGCCGTCAATCACTCGGCCTGATACTCCTGAGGAGGCTCTCGCATTCGAAAGGATGTGCCTTCGACCCAAGCAGAAATCTCCGCCAGAGAAATCAGAGAAGAAATCGACGGATTCCGGCGGAGGGTCTCTGAACAAGAGAGGAAATCGACGGGCGTTTGCTCCGATTGACAACAACATCATAGTGAAAAAGCGGTCCATCTCCCCGAAGAAGAAGACGACGAAGAAGAAGGCATCTCCGCCGCCGCCAATCTCTAGGGAGGAGGCGGTCAAGAGATCTGAGGAATTACGTTCACGTGGACCTTCTGTGGAGACATTGATGAATCCAGTGCCCAAGGGGAAACCGGCGAAATACGGTGGCTTGAAGGTGGAAGAAGGACTGTGGTTCAAGGATGGATCTTTCTATAATAGGGAAGCACAAATGGCACCAAGACAACCCTGCGAGGTGGCCAATATAATTGCGAGACGAGCCAACAATCATGTGCCTATGAAGGGGTTCACCATAAAGGAGTATACTTTGTGCAGGCACTACGTGACTAAGCAGACTTTCGAGTGTCTGGGCTCAAACCCGGATGAGTTCAAGGAGTTCAAGAAATACGTCGATACAGTTAGACAGACCAAGGGATATGGAGTCACCAAAGGTTATCCTGGCTGTCAGATTTCTCCTGCTCTTGATAGTTATGCTAACATCCTCAATGTTCGAGCCTATATAGACGCTGGGATTGAGGTTTTGCTTGTGAAAATGAAGCGGAAATTTAAGATAGGTTATAAGTCTGTGGGAGTTGCTAACCTGGCTTTTTCAGCAGCTTGTGATACCTACCTTCTCACTCTCAAGGTTGAGGAAGAAGGCGGATTGGTCGAGGCTGACTTAACTGTGGAAGCACTGATCTTCGGGAAGTGGCGCGGCCCTGAGCCGGAAAACTCAGACTGCCTCAAAGTCACTGAGTGGAAGCTGAAACGCGGTTCACAAGTGCTTCATTGTACTGAAATGATCTGTGACTGAAGTGTTTGCTTAGCTCAGGCAGGATGATATCCTCTAATAAGCTCATCTATGTCTTGGTGTTTAAGATTTCTGTTTGGAGCTTTCTTCTCTTTTCAGAAGCGCAATGTCCGCCGAAGCTCCACCGCCGGTTGTCTGAAGTTTCCTCTGAAGCTGCCGCAGAGATGGCATTTTTTGAAGCTGTGTTGATGTTTTGAATTTAGGGTTTTGAATTGGGGGAAAAGCTTTAGGAAAACGGGTCGGGTAATGCTGTATTTCCATAACGGTCGGATATTGCCAGCTGCATCGCCATTCTAGTAGTAGTATTTATTTTCTTTCCTTTTTTTTCCTATTTGTTTAGTGGTAGAAATAGTACCACACTTGATATTTTTTCCATCTAATTTCATATTACTTGCATGATGGATAGTATTTTTTAACTTTTGATTTAAAATGTTTCCTTAAATATTAAACTATCGTTAGTTGTTGTTTTTATTTAGGTATTATCAAAATTTATCATGCAACACAAAGAAGTGCTGTTTTAATTCTATAATCATTGTGGATGTTTCAATGACCAATGAGTATTTTCACTGATTTACTAGATTTTGTTACCCAATTATATGGTATGGCATGCACAATTTCCACTATTTACTTTGTTCTAGGAAAAGGAGGCAGCGTTAAATTCATATGAATTTAGTTAGGTTTAGTATAGTAAAATTATAAATTTAACTTGATCTAGTTACCAAATCTACTTACTAAATTATTGATTAGTCATGAAACACGTAAAAAGAGTTATTCATGTAAGATTATTCCAGCTAGATTATAATAGAAATCGACACATTATCTTGAAACAGATTTTTAAGTGGCCATTGTAAAATACTGTTACTCTGCTAAAAGTGACAACCATAATTCAAATTCACAGGTCTTTGGAAACCAAACAAGGCAAGAACACAACATCAAATTTACATTCCTGAAGTAAGAATAAATTAAAGGTGATCATTCCTTGCTTCTATGCTAGGCAAGCCACAAACATCATATTTTTAACAATTATAAATTCAGCAGTTTTCTGCATTTCTTAACCAATATAAGTGTTGCATTAAAATTTGTAATTTACCTTGTGCGCTCCAGTTTTCATTATAGTTTAACCAGAGGATCAGAAGACGGAGGAGTTTGAAGAGCCAGACGCATCCAAGGTCAGATCATTTGTTATTTATAAAGTTTGTTGCAGGGATCAGTTGAGTTGGTGTTGAGTAGTACTAATACCAAAAATATTTTACTTGTTGGTACAAGGATGTGAGCTGCTTTCTCAAAAACTGTTCAGAATCAAGAACCTGCAGTTAGAAGGATGGAAGCTACCATCATGGAGGTATAGGGTTTCTGCTTCAGTACTTCTGTAACTAAAAAGGGAAAACAATATTATTTTGCGCATGGTATGTACGTGCGTCGACATGCAGTACAGAGTGGGATATTAAACAAACAAAATTATTCTTTCCGTTTGATATTATAGAGAGATCTAGAGAGAGAATTGTATTGTATACAAGAAAATAAACATAAGAAGGTCTAACAATATGCAATTAAAAAGTAATATATTAGAAATTAATTATTAAATTTAGAGATTTGTGCCTATCTACATTTCTTAATAAATAAACTCTCCTAAATGGCTAAACATCTGTGAGCTGGTTGGTGTAATATGTGTTGATTGTTTCAAAGGTGGTGACCACGAGGGTCATGACTACAATATCACACCTATAACAAATTTACACGAAAAGCAAAAGTCTTTAAAAGTAAAAATAAAACTGAATCCATTCTTAGTTCAACTTCATAGGCAAGTCATAGCACTACAGAATGAAACAAATTGCTTTCGCAAGGTCAACAAGTAACTGTGATACTAACCAACCATTTTTTGAGCTCAAATGTCCAAAGAGCATATAATAATGAATTTAGTTAAAATGTTACTCTTTTTAGGAAAAGAAAATATCAAAGAGGACATTCACATAAAAAACAGATGCATGTTTTTACACTGCAAATATCTTGTACTACTTACAGAAATTTTATGTCATAAACTCATAACATACAAGTAAAATTCTAATGCTTATCAATCACTTCATGAGCTAATTATTCATTAAATCCTTAAAATACGGAAGAAAAAATAAACCCAATACCTCCTTGATGCTAGCCTAGCCGCACTCAAATTATATCAACATTCAAAATGTATTTTTTTTCTACATACAATAGTTCAATTCAAATTGGAGTTCTATAGGCATGCACCAACCAGCTCACAGAAGAACTCTTGGGCGAAATTAGAACAAATGTTTAGCCATTTAGGAGAGTTTATTTATTAAGAAATGTAGATAGGCAAAAATCTCTAAATTTGATAATTGATTTCTAATATATCACTTTTAATGGCATATTGTTAGACCTTCTTATGTTTATTTTCTTGTATACAATGCTATTCTCTCTCCCTAGATCTCTCTATAATATCAAACGCAAAGAATAATTTTGTTTGTTTAATATCACACTCTGTACTGCATGTCGACGCACGTACATACATGCGCAAAATAATTTTGTTTTCCCTTTCTAGTTACAGAAGTTCCGAAGCAGGAACGCTATACCTCCATGATGGTAGCTTCCATCCTTCTAACTGCTGGTTCTTGATTCTGAACGGTTTTTGAGAAAGCAGCTCACTTCCTTGTACCAACAAGTAAATATTTTTGGTATTAGTACTACTCAACACCAACTCAACTGATCACTGCAACAAACTTTGTAAATAACAAATGATCTGACCTTGGATGCGTCTGGCTCTTCAAACTCCTCCGTCTTCTGATCCTCTGGTTAAACTATAATGAAAAGTGGAGTGCACAAGGTAAATTTCAAATTTTAATGCAACACTTGGATTGGTTATGCAATGCAGAAAACTGCTCAATTTATAATTGTTAAAAAGATGATGTTTGTGGCTTGCCTAGCATAGAAGCAAGGAATGATCACCTTTAATTTATTCTTACTTCAGGAATGTAAATTTAATGTTTATGCCATTCCTATCAAAGAAGCAAGGAATGATCACCTTTAATTTATTCTGACTTCAGGAATGTAAATTTGATGTTTATGCCATTCCTATCAAAGAAGCAAGGGATGTTTCTATTTCTATTGCAGACTTTGTAGTACAGATACATACATGTATGTAGCTAGGGAGATGAAATCAAAGCAGCACTTCTTAGTGTTGCGTCATAAGTTTTGATATTGTCTAAAAAGAACAACAACTAAATTCAAAACACAAAACACCAACACAGCTTCAAAAAATGCCATCTCTGGCCATCTCTGGACATTGGGCTTCAGAAAAGAGAAGAAAGCTCCAAACACAGAACTTAAAACACCAAGACATAGATAAGCTTATTAGAGGATAAGCAAACAAGTGGTAGATTCAGTCACAGATCTGTTCAGTACAATGAATCACTTGTGAACCGCGTTTCAGCTTCCACTCGGTGACTTTGAGGCAGTCTGAGTTTTCCGGCTCAGGGCCGCGCCAGTTCCCGAAGATCAGTGCTTCCACAGTTAAGCCAGCCTCGCCCGATTCGCCTTCTTCCTCAATCTTTAGAGTGAGAAGGTAGGTATCACAAGCTGCTGAAAAAGCCAGGTTATCAACTCCCAGAGACTTGTAACATCTCTTCCTTTTCTGCTTCATTTTCTTAAGCAAAACCTCAATCCCTGATTCTATATAAGCTCGAACATTAGGGATGTTAGCATAACTATCAAGAGCAGGAGAAATCCGACCGCCAGGATAACCTTCCGTGACTCCATATCCCTTGGTCTGTCTAACTGTATCGACGTATTTCTTGAAGTCCTTGTACTCATCCGGGATTGAGTCCAGACACTCGTAAGTCTGCATATCCACGTAGTTGATGCACAGAGTATACTCCTTTATGGTGAACCCCTTCATAGGCACATGATCGTTGGCTCGTCTTGCAATTATATTGGCCACCTCGAGGGGGTGTCTTGGTGCCATCTGTGCTTCTCTAGTATAGTAAGATCCATCCTTGAACCACAGTCCTTCTTCCACCTTCATGCCACCGTATTTCGCCGGAATCCCCTTGGGCGCTGGATTCATCAATGTCTCCAAAGAATAATGTCTACGTGAACGTAATTCCTGAGATCTCTTGACCGCCTCCTCCCAAGAGATTGGCGGCGGCGGAGATGCCTTCTTCTTCGTCTTCGTCGTCTTCTTCTTCGGCAAAGATCCTCCACCGGAATCCGTCGATTTCTTCTCTGATTTCTCTGGCGGAGATCTCTGCTTTGGTCGGAGGCGCATCCTTTCGAATGCGAGAGCCTCCTCGGGAGTATCAGGCCGAGTGATTGACGGCGGCAGAGATGGCTTCTTCTTCTTGAGGTCCGACGAGATTGATCGCCTTTTCACTATGATGCTGTCAGTCGGAGCCAGCATCCGTCGGTTTCCTCTGCCGGAAACCGTCGATTGCTTCACCGCCGATTTCTTCATCTGCAAATATTTGATCTGATTTTGGGGATTTAGGGTTTGCAATTGGGGAGGTCACTCTTATATATAGCGCGGCGTTGTCGGTTGGCTGAGTCAAATACATTTCCAAAATTTCATAATCCACTTTGGAGTAGGATTTATGTATTTTATTCCAAATTTATCAAGGATCATTATTAAAGATGTGATTTTGTCCTTTATCTCAGAAACCATTCTAGACAAACACAACAAGAAAAAAGAGTGAAGGAGAGGAACTTATTTGATTCATAAGGAGAGTGATACGGCCCTGTCCAGTTCAACTTATTGCAGTACATTTCATCAGCACAGCACATCACCAAATAAGTTGAACTGGACAGAATGTTAACAGATAGTTAGATATAGATCAATCTACAAATCAGAAATCCGCGCATTGTTTTCAAACCGGCGCGGTACTAATATCTAATTCCAGTTTTTCTATACTGGAGTGCAAAGTTAAAGAATGATAATACCTAATTCCAGTTCAGAAAAGCACAGGCTTTCGAACATGAAAGCCACAAAGTTGCTGCCGTCGTCACGCCTGATGGTGATGACGTCATCATCTCCGGCGCATTTTAGTATCTAGGCCATCTTTCCGGGATCCATGACCAGAAATTAGGGATTTTGACTTTTTGGTATGGGGAAACGGAAGTTTAGTTGGCTACTTTTGGCGGGAGTTTTATAGGCTTAGTTGGCGGGAGTTTTAAAACTTTAGTTTATGTTACTAATAAAGTCACTGACTGACTGGTGAAAAGAATAATTCAGACCACATCCTTGAATTTTACCATCAATCAATTCAATTCATTGAAATTATATTTGACAACTTTTGGGCTAATCTAGAGTTTTTATGTAAATAAGTAGTTCAGTTTAGTGAAAATATAATTTTATATTTTGGGTTAATTTAGTTATATTAATTTTATTAGTCAAAAATAAAATTTTAATTAGTTAATTTCAATTCAATGCAACAAACAAATAAGTTCAGAAGAAAATGACCGTCTAAAAGCAATCTACTTGTCAAATTATTAATCTTATTATATTGAATTATTACTAAAATAAAATTATTATTTCCCATTTTCCCTTTAAAAATAATAGTAATCGTCTTACCTTATATTGCAAGAGAGGAAGTTAAACTTTATAAAAATGAGTAAGGTTGAATTGGTAAAGTGAATGGTTGAGATTGAGTTTGAAATTGAAATAGGTGAATTGAGTTAACGAAAATGAATAAGGTTTACCATAAAATGAAGGGCTTGCTTGCTTGAAGTTATTTCTTATTAAGCTGAAATGAAAATTAATGTATTGAAACATAGAATCTTCATATCTGAATTTGATTAAATTATTTTCAATTGAACTGAGTTAGATTAAATTAAATTGAAGTGAACAGATTTACTTATAAAATCGGGCAAACAAGATCGAAATGTGCAATTTAAGGTGATTAGGTGAGAAATATAAATAAGGATAGTATACCGTTTAACCTTAAAATGTACTCCCTCCGTCCCAACCAAAGTGTCTTACTTTCTATTTTGGGATGTCCCAACCAAAGAGTTTTACTTTCAATATTTCCTCATTTGGCAAAAAAAATAGAGTTTATTTTCCATTTTACCCTTAATGAATCTCTATACATTATTTGTATCACATACTTATGGGGGTTAAAATAGTCTTTTACCATTCTTTTAGCCATGTGTCCTACTTCCACATCATTTTTCTTAAAAAATTGAGCCTCCGTCCCCGCGGATACTTTGGTTGGGACGAATGGAGTATTTAACAGTAGAAAACCGTATTTCGAATTGTCCGTTTAATATAGGTTCAGAACGTGTACAACTACTGAAAATCTTTCAACTAAAGGAAGGGTGTGTTTGGTTGGACAAGTTTTTGCAAAACTTGGACTATCCAAGTCCAGTTTTGTAAAATCTTGTTTGGTATACCAAGTTTTCCAAAATTCAGACTTGCAAAATCCTAAAAATCAATCGAACATTTTGTTTCATACTCACAAACTCAACCCAACCAAACAAGGATTTTGCAAAACCAGACTCTCAAAATTCCAAACAAAAACCCAAACTCTCAAAAATGCAAAACAAAATACAGACTATCAGCGAACCAAACACACCCGAAGTTGTTATCTACAAATTTTAAGCTGAGAACGCTTCAAAAGGCAAACCATATGCATTCTTCCCCTACATACAGATATCCGTGCATTGTTTTCAAACCAGATTTCAAAAATGCCATTGTCACACTGATCCGGTGTGGTACATACGCAGGTTATATGCTTGCTGCTTGTGTGAGGTCCCATTTTTTTATAAAAATCGGGTATTTTTTTGAAAGGTTATAGTGTAAAATTATGGATACTTATATTTATATTATTCCTATTAATATTAAATTTTAATTTAAATATTTAAATTTAGAAATATGATATATTAACATGTATTTAGCTTACAAACAATGCAAAATCTTTAGAAAGTCCGACTTTCCTAAGTGTTATGGAACTACCACTATATATTTAAGGTCAAGTAATACTATTTTGTGTTAAAACATTGATAGTATCAAAGTGAACATATAGTAAAACATGTTTTAATGCAAAAATTCATGAATTTACATTAAAACATTAATAAAATCCAAATAACAAATTTTACAATTCAAATTAAAAGGTACAATGTATAAGTTAAAACGTATAAAAACTCTTATGAAAAGTCAGGAAAGTTGGACTTTCAGGAGACTTTCTCTACAAACAATATACATAAATAAATGTGATAATATTTAAAAATAATATAATAATATACATATTTAAAATTTAAGGGTCTCAATTTTTTAAATTTTGCTTTAGCCCTCATAATTTCTTGGACTGGCATTGTTGTCAAATCATGTACATTAATAGGTTAGAAGTCCACCCCTCATGCTTAAATTACTGTTCTCTTGTGAGAATATCGGCGAAAATTGAAATTTTCCGATCTAGATCCTACCTTAAATTTTTTAGCCATTTAAATTTATGTCAAAATAAATTTCTAATTCCGCCGCTGTATATGAATGAAAGATGGAGCGATATTAAGTAGTTCAAATGAGCATGTCCGTGAAAACCATGCCTCATCACGATTCAATTGCTAGCTGGTGTTAAACTTCCTGCTGTTTTTCAGTTTACAATACAACTAATGTTTGCTAATTTTATACGCATCTAATAAATTAAATTAAATTATGCCCAAATTAATATATAATAAGACAAATATTGATAGCTCATTCAATATTGCAACAAATTAAAGACATTGTACACATAAAAAGCGTCACATGCATTAATTAAACAGTAGAACAATTACAAATTATTGTGTTGAGATGAAACATGTATAAAGTAATTTCAAACAAAATACATAATACTATTCCTCAGGGGGAGGGGTTCCAATCTGAGGGGAAGATCTCCTGGCACATTCCTTGGAATCCATCCAGACAACAGGCACTAAAGTTCAGAGGAGTTATTCCGCAGGTATATCCAGGACAACAGCTGTCAAAGTCAAATGGCCAGGCATTCTGGGCGCACCAGTTAGTGCACTGCTCCTCCTGGAGCATTTTCCGGCCACCGCCATTGTTCCACCACTTCTCCTCCGCAGCTGCAGATACTGATACCATGATATAAGTAGGTATATTTTATACAGTCGGATATTTTACTCACTGTCCAGTACGGGCAAAGCATGCATATATATACCAAAAATTTACAGGATTTCTATACGCGGTCCGTATTTTGCTTATTTGCGGTCCATATTTTTACTAATTAATCATATATACAACGATAATGATATATAACTGATTTGCAAGTGTATGCAATAGAAGTAGTATATATGATGCATATGTCTGATATACATAATTATTGACCATATTATATATCAAAGACGTATTTTTATTTTGTACTGCAAAATAAACAAAATACGCACTTCGCATAGAATGCCCAAAATTTAAGTAAGAGATTAATTTGGGAAAATCAATGAAATTTGCTCACCACCAGCGATCAAAACCAGGAGGAGGACCAAGTAGGGAAGCAGCTTCTTCATATTGTATGCCATTTTGTATATTGCGAGTAGCTGAATTGGTGGTATTGCAGGCCAATTGGTGAGCTAATTTTTAGATAAACCGGAGTGTGATAGGCTGTTAAGCATGTCCGTAAACATAGTCTAAAATATCAATAAAATTACGATATAAGCTGTTCCTTTTAAAAACTCAAAATTTTCATGGTGTATTTTAGATCATTTACTATCACAGCTCACTGATTAATTATCATATAGTATTAATTAGTATTTGTTTTTTTATTAAGTTTATCTTTAGTGCCAGTTGATTTCTGCCTATTGACTTTGTAATTATTGCCCAATGTCAACTTACTCTATTATAAAGGAAAATTTCATTTAATATTTCCAGCAGCAGTTTTTCTAATGAGTATCCACAAAATATTATTCCTTTGTATTCCGTGTCATTTAATTAGACTAACTAAATGCACATCTCTGTCAAACTCAGTATTTATTGAATAAACGGCTCATTTACTCTCATCATCAATTCGTACGCATGAGTAAATGTCTCGTCTATAGTGTTTCCTAATATACCCCTACTGATCCAAAACTTTTGTTTATTTTTCCTCCATTGGTATGTTTATTTGTGCACCTACTATAGATGATACACATGAATGTGTCATTTCCTTCCAAACTTTATATATTTTTCCTCCATCCACTGTATAATACATAATATTTTCCCTCATAATTTAAAATGATTTATAAAACTCCAAACAAGTAGATGTAATTCATTTATAAAATTTAAAACTTATTTAAAATTTTATAAATCTTTTTGAATTGGGAGGGAAAATATTATATATTATGTAGTGGATAGAGGGAAAATATATAAAGTTTGAAAGGAAATGTCGGCATTCATTTGTATCATCTGCACAACTAATCAGATAAACGGAGGAAAAATACGTAAAAGTTTTGGAGGGAATGGTAGTGCAAGCGCGCGAATATGACTAGTAGGGGTAAATAAGGAAACACTATAGACGATACATTTACTAATGCGTATGATGATGAAAGTAAATGAGCTGTTTATTTGATAAATACTGGTTTGACAGAGATGTGAATTTACCTTGTCTAATTAAATGACCTAGAAATGACACGAAATACAAAGGAATAATATGTTGTTAACGAGTGTCCAAAAAACCATTCCAGCAATAATTAGAAAAAGGGAATATGAAATAAAATTTACAAAGTCTGATATATTATTTATTATAGTCTATCCCTGAATATTGTTAAATTTTTCTATAAATATAATAATTGTATATATTTTCATAATTTCACACTGTATTTCACACAATAAAAATATAATGTCAAACTACGTACGTAACAACATCCAAATATTTACACCGGCGATGGGGAAGCGCGATGTCTTAAGCCGGTTAATTCAATTCTTATATCTTGGATATATGTATCTCCATATTTAATGTGTAATCTACATTTATATCGTGAATTTGTTTGATAACGATTTGTATATATTAATTATAGAAATTAAGAGCAGATATAAAAAAATACGTATCCGAATACGCAAATTATATCATACACTAGGGGTACATACCCCAAGTGCATTTTAAAATTTAAGAATGTACATTTTAATTTGTATGATTGTGCATTGTAATTTATATTTCTATAAATAGTAAATACATAATTGTTACTACACATCAATGTGGGATACATACACCCGGGATACCATATAACAATTGATCCGAATATATGATATAATTTGTGCGTTAAATTAGTAATTTATGCCTAGTTGCATTGGCTGACTCGGCTAACTGAGGTACTAATAATTATTACGTTATTTAACGTCAACTCTCTAATCTTAATGTAACAGCTATATTCGAATTATTAAAATTACCCTGATTAAAATTATGCAAGTGTCACCGCCGTCCACATGTGAAGTCAACGATATCATTTCTAATTAAATTGATATAATCGAAATAAATGTTGTATGCAGTTAAAGACTAGTACATCCTAACAGTGATGGAATCAGGAAATTATTTTACAGTAGGCTTAATGACTTGACTGAGGTGGTCGGAGGCCGGAAAGGCTCGTCGGAGGCCGAAACGACCAAATGTTTTACCAGAGAACAGTACTATAGGCTGTGTTTCTAATTTTATGGTAGGCCGAGGCCTACCCGGGTGTGTTTGGTTGGACAAGTTTTTGCAAAACTTAAGGGTGTGTTTGGTTGGACAAGTTTTTGCAAAACATGGACTATCCAAGTACAGTTTTGTAAAATCTTGTTTGGTTCACCAAGTTTTCCAAAATCAAAACTTACAAAATCCTAAAAACCAATCAAAGATTTTGTTCTATACTCACAAAGTCAACCCAACCAAACAAGGATTTTGCAAAACCAGACTCTCAAAATCCCAAACAAATATCCAAACTCTCAAAAACTAAAAACAAAATCCAGACTCTCAAAAACCTTGCGAACCAAACACACCCTAAACTATCTAAGTCCAGTTTTGTAAAATCTTGTTTGGTTCACCAAATTTACCAAAATCCAGACTTGCAAAATTTTAAAAACCAATCAAATTGAATTGATTGAAAATTTTAGTAGAAATGATAATAAATCAGCTAAGTAAAAATGTATACCGATCTCCTTGTAAAATCAGCGAGGATGTGCTAAATTTTAGTAGAAATGATAATAAATCAGCGATGATGTACTATCCGCGCTGCCATGTAGTTCCGCCCCTGCATCCTAACTTGTCCGCATAAAATATTGAATTGATTGAAAATTCTAGTAGAAATAATAATAAATCAGCTAAGTAAAAATGTATACCGATCTCCCTGTAAAGATGCCCTCTCCTTTTTCTAATTGCTTCCATTGCCATCTTCCTCAAGGTCTGGAAATGGCGCTTTGCCTCAGTATCAGAACCCCTTTTGGGGATTAGGGGTTTAACAAAACAAATCTCACTATTGATTTGGTTTGCGTTTAGCATAATCTATGAATTTGGGAATTGGAGTTGAATTTTTTTGTCATATACGAACTGAATTGAACTTGAATGAGGTTTAATATATTTTTTAAAGACGTGCTCTTTAGAATTGGCATTTTGAATGACAAAGATCCATCTAATGGGCACAAAGTTACGATCATTGGAAGTTAACGAGCACTGTATAACGAGTCGGGTCCAAAACGACACCGTATATGTCGTTCCGAGCATTGCGACAGTACTATATCCGACTTAATACGACTCCGACGGAATACGGCCTAATGACTTAAACTGCCATCATCATTAGGCCGGAATCCCTCGCCGACGGTGAAACTTCCGAAGGGATGACCCTTCGACCGAGGAACAAAACCCTTGCTCCGCCGCGGCCGCCGCCAGTCGCTATTTCTCCACCACCTCCTGCTCGGCCATTGCCTAAGGGCCTGATTGAAGCTCTCAAATCCAAGGATCTTCCCAAGATTCCGATCGACGACCCCAAGATACCACCTTATTACGAGGGTGATGATCCAGAGGAAGCAGAGCGGAGTCTGAAGGCGCGGCGGGAGTGGCGGGAAGCGAGGATGTTCCGGTATGCCGGTTACGTCAAGGCGCGGTTGATTACGCCCACTGGCTTCACTCTGAGGGAATACGATCTCTGCCGTCCCTTTATGATGAAGCACGTGAACTAAAATAAAATGAACTGAAATAAAAAATAATCTAATAACCTATAGAGAAAACATGTGCTCGATAATTTTACCCACTTGCTAGTAATATGATATTAGATAGAAAAAAATATCAAGTGGTACTATTTCTACCACTAAATAGATTAAATAGAGGTGAAAGGGAAAAAAAATTAAAAACAAATACTACTAGAAATCATCAATCTTGACCTATACTCCTTTAAGTTGCAAACTTTCCCTTAGAGGAAAGATGGAATTTATGCTTAAAGGATAGTGGGAATTTCTAGATTTTTTTTTTTGAAAAAAAGAATTTCTAGGTTAATTATATTCTAAATTTGATGTTGACTGATTATTCTGTAAATCTTTATTCTATATATTGAATTATTGATCAGCCTCAAAACCATTCAGCCGCTCACTTCTCATCCCCACCTCCGTCGTAAGCCACGGCAACGCCACCACGATCCTCTGGCGAACGGCACCGACCGGAACGAAAGCTCCGGTTTCAAAGGTTAGGACTGAGTTACACTTACAAAGCTCCTGCCTTCATCAATCTTCTGTCAAGTAAAAATGGCACTGTTTTACATGATATATATTCTGTGCTGATCATGTATGTGTAGTTTTTGTTTATACCTATTGATCTGTGTAAATGGCTTACAAGAGTTTTATTTTGTATTTCATGAGATAGAGATTAAAATGATCATCTTGGAAGAAACGCATTCACCATCTTCACCTTTATTTTGTATTATTGAAAATTTCCACATTTCAATAATTATCAGATACTGCGTCAATTTTTAATATCTTTCGAGCCATACCAACTCAATACAATATTATATATGTATATTAAAATTTTAGTTGAAAATTGGATTGGGTTTTTTTTTAAAGACCTATTTTCTTAAATTTGGACCTTTTAATTTTTTGAAAGATATTTTTTCATATGGATCAGTAATATAAATTTATTTATAGAGTGTATATTTTATAACAAATTTTATTTAAAAAATATGAGAGTCCAAATTAAAAAATTTGCACACGACCCAAAATGTCTAAAAGCATTCAAGATGTGTTGTTTGGATTTGTTATTTGCCTAAAAGTTTCTTTTGAAGATGTAATTGAGCTAAGAATTACAATCTTGACCTATACTCTCAAACTTTCCTAGGTTTATGCTTAAAGGTCGAATTTATGCTTAAAGGATAGTGGGAAAATTTCTAGGTTTTTTTTCTTGAAAAGGGGAATTTCTAGGGGAATTTATTCAGTGCTGATCATGTATGTGTAGTTTTTGTTTATATATACCTATTGATCTGTGTAAATGGCTTACAAGAGTTTTATTTTGTATTTCATGTGATAGAGATTCAAAAGATCATCTTGGAAAAAACGCATTCACCCTCTTCACCTTTATTTTGTATTATTGAAAATTTCCACATTTCAATAATTATCAGATACCGCGTCAATTTTTAATATCTTTCGAGCCATACCAATTCTATACAATATTATGTATGTATATTAAAATTTTATTTGAAAATTGGATTGGGTTTTTTTTAAAGACCTTTTTTCTTAAATTTGAACCTTTTAATTTTTTGAAAGATATTTTTTTATATGGATCAGTAATGTAAATTTATTTATAGAGTGTATATTTTATGACAAATTTTATTTAAAAAATATGAGAGTCCAAATTAAAAAATTTGCACACGACCCAAAATGTCTAAAAGCATTCAAGATGTGTTGTTTGGATTTGTTATTTTCCTAAAAGTTTCTTTTGAAGATGTAATTGAGCTAAGAATTACAATCTTGACCTATACTCTCAAACTTTCCTAGGTTTATGCTTAAAGGTCGAATTTATGCTTAAAGGATAGTGGGAAAATTTCTATGTTTTTTTTTTTGAAAAGGGAAATTTCTAGGGGAATTTATTCAGTGCTGATCATGTATGTGTAGTTTTTGTTTATATATATACCTATTGATCTGTGTAAATGGCTTACAAGAGTTTTATTTTGTATTTCATGTGATAGAGATTCAAAAGATCATCTTGGAAGAAACGCATTCACCCTCTTCACCTTTATTTTGTATTATTGAAAATTTCCACATTTCAATAATTATCAGATACTGCGTCAATTTTTAATATCTTTCGAGCCATACCAACTCTATACAATATTATGTATGTATATTAAAATTTTATTTGAAAATTGGATTGGGTTTTTAAAAAAAACCTATTTTCTTAAATTTGGACCTTTTAATTTTTTAAAAGATATTTTTTCATATGGATCAGTAATGTAAATTTATTTATAGAGTGTATATTTTATGACAAATTTTATTTAAAAAATATGTGAGTCCAAATTTAAAAATTTGCACACGACCCAAAATGTCTAAAAGCATTCAAGATGTGTTGTTTGGATTTGTTATTTGTCTAAAAGTTTCTTTTGAAGATGTAATTGAGCTAAGAATTACAATCTTGACCTATACTCTCAAACTTTCCTAGGTTTATGCTAAAAGGTCGAATTTATGCAAAGGATAGTGGGAAAATTTCTAGGTTTTTTTTTTTTTTTTGAAAAGGGGAATTTCTAGGGGAATTTATTCAGTGCTGATCATGTATGTGTAGTTTTTGTTTATATATACCTATTGATCTGTGTAAATGGCTTACAAGAGTTTTATTTTGTATTTCATGTGATAGAGATTCAAAAGATCATCTTGGAAGAAACGCATTCACCCTCTTCACCTTTATTTTGTATTATTGAAAATTTCCACATTTCAATAATTATCAGATACTGCGTCAATTTTTAATATCTTTCGAGCCATACCAACTCTATACAATATCATGTATAGAAATTCTCAAAAGAGACCGTCCAAATTATAGACTAGACTCAATGTAAAGAAAAAAAACGCGCGGGGCTGTGTTGAAAAGACATGAAATACACGGGGACTTCTTTTGCAATTTCATAAAATAGTATAGTATAAATATAAAAATTCTCTTTCTCTCTCCCCCACTTTTCATCTTCTCCAGAGCTCTTGTTTTCCCCCAAAATCCTTCTCTCTCGTTTTCCCCCAAATCCTTCGCTCTCGTTTTCATCTTCTCAATGCTACCCTAAATTTCTTCTCAATTTGATGCAATTTTTCGATTCCAAAAGCGATGAGGATGTGCGATCTATCAAGTAAAGTTTCAGATCTCTTTAATTTCGTCGGCTTTGTCGATTTGTTCGCGGATTTTTTTGTTTGTTTTTGATTTGTTAGTGTTCTGTGTTGTAGATCGGAGCATCATGGTGTTCGTGTTCATGTTTAATTAGATGTTTAGATGATTTGATTTGTTCAGATGTTCGTGTTCATGTTTGAGAATATAATGTTGACCTTATTGCTTAAAACCTCATTTTCTGATCTGTTTGAGGCATGAACGGCCAGATGTGAGGATTGGTGTGTGAAAATTGGATAGGGTAGCATGTGTAGATGTTCGTGTTCATGTTTGTGCCTATAATGTGTACCTTATGTGCTAAAATCCCCATGTTCTGGTCTGTTTGAGGCATGAATGGCCAGATGTGAGGTTTGGTGTGTGAAAATTGGCTAGGGTAGCATGCTTAGATGTTTGTGTATGTTTTGGATTATAATGTAGACCTTATGTGCTTAAAACACCATGTTCTGGTCTGTTTGAGACATGAATGGCCAGATGTAAGGTTTGGTGTGTGTAAATTGGCTAGAGTAGCATGTTTAGATGTTCGTGTTCATGTTTAGGACTATAATGTGGATCTTATGTGTTAAAATCCCATGTTCTGGTCTGTTTGAGGCATGAATGGTCATATGTGAGGTTTGGTGTGTGAAAATTGGTTAGGGTAGCATGTTTAGATGTTCATGTTTATGTTTGTGCCTATAATGTGGACCTTATGTGCTAAAATCTCCATTTTCCGGTCTGTTTGAGGCATGAATGACAAAATGTGAGGTTTGGTGTGTGAAAATTGGCTAGGGTAGCATGTTTAGATGTTCATGTTCATGTTTCTACCTATAATGTGGACCTTGTGTGTTAAAATTCCCATATTCTGGTCTGTTTGAGGCATGAATGACAAGATGTGAAGTTTGATGTGTGAAAATTGGCTAGGGTAGCATGTTTAGATGTTCATGTTCATGTTTCCACCTATAATGTGGTCCTTATGTGTTAGAATCCCCATGTTCCGGTCTATTTGAGGCATGAACTACCAGATGTGATGGTGTGAAAATTGGTTAGGGTAGCATGTATAGATGTACATGTTCATGTTTGTGCCTATAATGTGGACCTTATGTACTAAAATTCCCATGTTCCGGTCTGTTTGAGGCATGAATGATCGGATGTGAGGTTTGGTGTGTGAAAATTGGTTAGGGTAGCATGTTTAGATGTCCGTGTTCATGTATGGAACTATAATGTGGACCTTATATGCTTAAAACCCCATGTTCTGATCTGTTTGAGTCTTGAATGACCATATGTGAGATTTGGTGTGTGAAAATTTGGCTAGGGTAGCATGTTTAGATGTTCGTGTTCATGTTTGGGACTATAATGTGGACCTTATGTGCTTAAAACCCCATGGGCAGATGTGAGGTTTAGTGTGTGAAAATTGGTTAGGGTAGCATGTTTAGATGTTCATTTCATGTTTCTGCCTATAATGTGGACCTTATGTGTTAAAATCTCCATGTTCTGGTCTGTTTGAGGCATGTATGGCAATATGTGAGGTTTGGTGTGTGAAAATTGGTTAGGGTAGCATGTTTAGATTTCCGTGTTCATGTTTCTGCCTATAATGTGGACCTTCTGTATTAAAATCCCCAGGTTCTGGTCTGTTTGAGGCATGAATGGGCATATGTGAGGTTTGGTGTGTGGAAATTGGCTAGGGTAGCATGTTTAGATGTTCATGTTTATGTTTCCGCCTATAATGTGTACCTTATATGTTAAAATCCCCATATTCTGGTCTGTTTTAGGCATGTATGGCCAGATGTAAGATTTGGTGCAGTCCAATGAACAGTGCAGCCCAATGAACAGTGCGGCCCAGTGAATAGTGACAGATTAGTTAATAGTGCAGTTCAGTGAATAGTAACGGACCAATGAATAGTGTGCGTGAATAGTTCTAGCGCGTGAATAGTAACTACTTTGAGTATATTACAATTAAGGACCTCCTTGTTTTATTTTACCATATACCATTACTATATAGTCCTTGGTTTATAACATGGACGGTCTCTCCAGAGACTTTCTCTATTATGTATGTATATTTAAATTTTATTTGAAAATTGGATTGGGTTTTTTTTAAGACCTATTTTCTTAATTTTGGACCTTTTAATTTTTTGAAAGATATTTTTTTATATGGATCAGTAATGTAAATTTATTTATAGAGTGTATATTTTATGACAAATTTTATTTAAAAAATATGAAAGTCCAAATTAAAAAATTTGCACACGACCCAAAATGTCTAAAAGCATTCAAGATGTGTTGTTTGGATTTGTTATTTGCCTAAAAGTTTCTTTTGAAGATGTAATTGAGTTAAGAATTACAATCTTGACCTATACTCTCAAACTTTCCTAGGTTTATGCTTAAAGGTCGAATTTATGCTTAAAGGATAGTGGGAAAAATTCTAGGTTTTTTTTTTTTGAAAAGGGGAATTTATTCAGTGCTGATCCTGTATGTGTAGTTTTTGTTTATATATACCTATTGATCTGTGTAAATGGCTTACAAGAGTTTTATTTTGTATTTAATGTGATAGAGATTCAAAAGATCATCTTGGAAGAAACGCATTCACCCTCTTCACCTTTATTTTGTATTATTGAAAATTTCCACATTTCAATAATTATCAGGTACTGCGTCAATTTTTAATATCTTTCGAGCCATACCAACTCTATACAATATTATGTATGTATATTAAAATTTTATATGAAAATTGGATTTGGTTTTTTTAAATACCTATTTTCTTAAATTTGGACCTTTTAATTTTCTGAAAGATATTTTTTCATATGGATCAGTAATGTAAATTTATTTATAGAGTGTATATTTTATAACAAATTTTATTTAAAAAATATGAGAGTCCAAATTAAAAAATTTGCACACGACCCAAAATGTCTAAAAGCATTCAAGATGTGTTGTTTGGATTTGTTATTTGCCTAAAAGTTTCTTTTGAAGATGTAATTGAGCTAAGAATTACAATCTTGACCTATACTCTCAAACTTTCCTAGGTTTATGCTTAAAGGATAGTGGGAAAATTTCTAAGTTTTTTTTTTCTTGAAAAGGGGAATTTCTAGGGGAATTTATTCAGTGTTGATCATGTATGTGTAGTTTTTGTTTATATATACCTATTGATCTGTGTAAATGGCTTACAAGAGTTTTATTTTGTATTTCATGTGATAGAGATTCAAAACCATTCAGCCGCTCATCCCCACCTCCGTCGTAAGCCACGGCAGCGGCGCCACCACGATCCTCCGGCGAACGGCACTGACCGGAACGAAAGCTCCAGCTTCAAAGGTTAGGACTGGGTTACACTTACAAAGCTCCTGCCTTCATCAATCTTCTGTCTAATTATTCAATTTCTGTCAAGTAAAAATGACATTGTTTTACATGATATATATATATATATATATATATATATATATATATTCTGTGTTGATCATGTATGTGTAGTTTTTGTTTATATATACCTATTGATCTGTGTAAATGGCTTACAAGAGTTTTATTTTGTATTTCATGTGATAGAGATTCAAAAGATCATCTTAGAAGAAACGCATTCACCCTCTCTTCACCGGTGAAAATCTCAGTTGAATTTTGTTAAAAATGATGTCTTTTTGTTGAAAGCATGAGTAAAAAATGACCTAGGCTATCAGATCTTGTTCGAAATTAAACGTTTTTTTTGAATTTGTTGTGAGAAAGATATCTATTTGTTGAAATCAAGGGTAAAAGTAATTAATTTCAGATCTATTTTGTTAGGTATCTATTTTGATACCAACTCTATACAATATTATGTATGTAAATTAAAATTTTATTTGAAAATTGGATTGGGTTTTTTTTAAAGGACCTATTTTCTTAAATTTGGACCTTTTAATTTTTTGAAAGACATATTTTCATGTGGATCAGTAATGTAAATTTATTTATAGTGTATATTTTATGACAAATTTTATTTTTAAAAAATGAGAGTCCAAATTAAAAATTTTGCACACGGCCCAAAATGTCTAAAAGCATTCCAGATGTGTTGTTTGGATTTGTTATTTGCCTAAAAGTTTCTTTTGAAGATCTAATTGTTTATGTTAATAACTAGGTAATAATCATCGCGCGTTGTGCGATATATTTGAAACACTTTTATAATTTTAAATTTATACATAAATGTTAATTTTAAATTATGCATATTTAAATACTAAAATTTTGTGATCAAGTAAATAGAGTAATAAAAAAGAATTTGATATATAAAATTATTTTCCCCTATTCTAGTGTTATATATGAAATCAAACACAGGGAATCAAAATCTAAATTTATCAAATTAATTAATTTGGAGTATCCAACTAAGTCTAAATTTGGTTAAGATTGACTTTCTTGAGTAAATAGCAAATATGAAGAACACTCCCATGACGAGAAAAACATTTTTATTATGCTACATAAGACTTATATGTGTGTTGCGCTATTTTGCCAAGATTTACATAATGTTAAAAAAAAGGATGATGACGATGAAATATTATATATAATGATTGCACCATTTCAAAGGTATGAACAAACAAATGATGAACGATTTTACGAAAACTAATTTAAAAATAATATATAATTTAGAGGTAAGGAAATATATTATTAAAATTGTTTGATTACACAATCATCATTACGGAATAAATAAAAGATTACATATAGAATCATTATGACCATACAACAATAAAGAAGACATTACTTTTAAACATAATCTTACAACGTAAAAACTAATTATTATCTATGATATCGATTTTTTAACAATAAAAACCATATTTTCTAATTTTACATATGTAAATAAGTACAACTAAATATGGACATATTTGTATATTTAGATACTATATATAGTCTTTAACTATGTATTGGTTTCACAAATGAAGTGTTGAAAATTGGATTGGTTTCTACGAAAATCATACTTCCATACAAAGAATGACTATTATCTGAAAAACAAAATAAGTGAATGTATCAAAATTCAGTTTGTTTATCAAATATGATTATTAAAATACTTCATATCCATATAACATCATCGGATCATTTGAATTTAAGAAAATCAAATTTTAGTTTATGAAAACCAAACCCTTTTAATTCATCGCAAAACCAACTTCAGTTTAATGAAGGAAACTATGTTTAAAATGGGCAAAACAAATTAACGGGGATCCACTAGTGAGAGATCATGCTGAATAAAAGAAAATGACCATTATCGCATCTATGCTTCTCCTTCTCCAGAAATTTAAACGCAGAGAGGCTGTGACTAATAAAGATATAAAAATTTATAGATCCGCCCCTGCAAAACCAACTAATTTATAGTTGTCCAAATCAGGGCCGGAAACTCGTTCCATTTCACAAATGAAGGATATCCTATACCTAGCTCACCAGCTTTCACAACACACACACCCCGAATCCTCTACTTGAGACCCCAATCGACACCCCTGACTGAGAAATGCTGCTAATCTGAAGAACAAACGTAATCCTATACCTAGCCGGATTTTCTTTAAAACGCTAAATGAAATATCATATGATCACCTACCTAGGGCTGCAGCTATATGTGGTCTTCATACAAAACAGCAGTGATTGGCACTGCTCCTCCGATGATGCTCCTCTGAAGAACAACGGTAATACACTCTATAGTGTTCATTGTAAAAATAGACCCAAGACAAAACCGGATGGTGAAAATTCGGCACAATCTAACAGCATAAAAAGGTCATCTAACCACTGCCCTTTGGCCGCCACACATTCACACAAAACCAACACGCTGCAAAGAACAAGGGACAGTAACCATTACTCGAGCATGTACCAAAACATAACAAGATACAAGCTCAAGAGTCCATACCACGACAACATAGAATAACTAACTAAGTAAGGATTACAAGGCGAACAGTTCTGTGCCATAATCACCATAAGGTCGTTTCACATTGCCAACACAAGACACTAACAAGTCAAGTCAAGTCCTGTGCCAGAAAACCATTTTTTACCAAAATCACACAGATATTAACTTAAAAGATCAATTCCATACCATAGTCACAAAGACATAAACTAAGCAAGCCAAATCCATAACCAAACTAAGCATTATAAGGTCCGTGCCATTACAACATAAATTAACTAAGGATTACAAGGCAGCAGTTCTGGATAAACAACAAGGCATTCATAACTCAGCATCACAAGGATTTCATACTAGCTACTAGGACGGGATAATATCAATCAGGATATGCATTTCAAATCTCAATACCAAAAAGATAATTATTTAGTACTACCCCTTTCGATGATCCTGACAGTGCAGAATATCACCTTGGAACCTTCTTTGATCTTCCACTCGAGGAGCTGGAACTTCATGCGATCTACAGGCGGCTGACAGAAAAGGGCTTCTACGACTCGAGGCTGGGTGGGCGGACCAGTTTGCTCGACAGAGAGAGTGAGCATGTAGAACCAGGTGGAGGCTCTAACAAGGTTCTGGACTCCAGCAGCCGTGTAAGTCTGCTTCATCTTCCTTTTCACATCGCTGAGTAGCAGCTTAGTCATATCCCTCACATTCTGGACAGTCTCGGGATCGTTCTCCAAATCACTTTTCAGAGGAATGAAGGACCCTCCGTGGAGACCACCTGGATACCTGAGAGTGACTCCATAACCTTTCGTGGCGCGGACTTGAGCCAAGAAGGACAGGTAATGCCTTTCTTTTTTCTTTTTTGGGATGGTGTCCTCGATATCATCCTTCAACATATAGGGGCGGCAGAGGTCTAATTCCCTCTGAGTGAAGCCATTGGGCGAAATGGAACGGCTGATTATATGACGGACATACATGAATTGCCTCGCTTCTTCCCACTCCTCCTGCTCCTTCTGAACTCGCTTTGCTTCCTCGGGATCATCGCCATGGTAATCAGGTGGACGAGTTCCATCATTTACCGATGTTGTTGGCAGATCTCTAGGCACCTGCTCCTCCTCCACCTGCTTCTCTGCCGCCGGATATTTCTGCTTTGACTTGGATTCAGGAGCCAGCTGCTTCTGTGGGGGCAATGGAGATTTCTGCTTCATCGCTTCAGATGACTTGAATTCAGGAGCCAGCTTCTTCTGTGGGGGCTCGAAGCAAATTTGGGGATTAGGTCTCAGCTCACTGTCGGGGAGGAAATGGGCCGCGCGCTCCAATTTATAGCGCGGCGTTTCCTAGTCCCTTTTTAGAGTCGGTTTTGACATTTTTTTTTGTTAATTTTAGTTCATATTTTAATTATTTAAAATATTTTTTACCCAAATTAATGTGGTTTTTGTCTGCATATGAAATTTTATGTGTTTAACTTGAAAACTATGTTTCTTGATTTGTGTTGAAACTTGATTATTTATTGTGAAAACTGTGGTGTTTGTAAAACTTGATTTTTTAATGTGAAAACTGTGATTGTGAAAACTTGGTTATTAAGGTTGAAAACTACAGTGATTGTAGAAACTATATTTTTTAGGCTGAAAACTGTGGTGTTTGTAAAACTTGATTGTTTAGTTGAAAACTGTTTTTATTGTGAAAACTCGATTGTTTAGGTTGAAAACTTTGGTGTTTGCGAAACTTGATTATTTATTTGTGAAAATTGTGATTTTTGTGAACCTTGATTGTTTAAGTTGAAAACTGTGATGATTGTGAATTTTTAGGCTGAAAACTTTGGCGAAACTTGACTATACTTGATACAACATTATTTAACCTAAACACCCTAGTTTTTATGTACCTAAATTCTGATGTTTATAATATGGAAACTTGTCTTTCTAACCTGAATTCTTTTGTATTTACAAGTGTTTAAAATCCAGAAATTATATTAACTGATTTGTGTACATATTCTTTGCGTGAACGGTACCGTGAACAGTGCCGTGAATAGTACTTTTCCCAAATTTTGCAAATAAGGACCTCCTTCCTTCCATATTGTAATTTAGTTATTGATTTATATTATGTTATAATATAGACGGTCACTCCAGGACCAACTCGCACCCTTTATATTATGTTTTAAAAATTTCTTGTATTTGTAAAAGAATGCTGCCTTGCTAATTTGAATTGGGATTGAGTACACTAAATAGATGTTAAACACAAATTAATAAACATTCAACCATATAAAAATTATAATTAAAGTTCATATGAAATGACAATATTTTATTCATGTAAAAATTAATCTAAATACGAATAGATATTTAATTTAATGAATTAAATTTAATTTCCTCATCATATTTAACCTTACAAATACAAGAAAATTTTAAAATATAAAATGTAAAAGTAAATGAATGTAATAAATAATATTTTTAATAAACAAATAATATATCTTGAATAGTATATAATAGAATATTTTTAGTTAAATGGTTTATATGACCCTTTTAGGTAAAAAATATTTCAAATAATTAAAATTAAAATAGACCGTCTATATTTATAGACGCTCCCTTCTTGCAATACAAATAATAGGCGGCACCCTTTTTACAAATTAATTATAAGCGGTTCCTTTTTCTGCAAATACTTGCCCCACACATACCTCATAAATATATAGCTATTTTCTTCTTTTTTGTTTTAGAACCGTCCTCACAATTTCCCCCCAAATCGGAGCTCCAATCCGGGCTCATAATTCTGGCGTTTTTCCGGCACATTCCCGGCCAATTGATTGCGTTGGAAACCTGAGAAAGGAACGAAGAACAGGGAAGGTTGAAGGATGAGTGAAACCAGAGAAACCAAACGCGATTTGATGAGGCATAGGAGTGGGCAGGGTCAACAGGATCACCAGAGCTGCCTCCGCAGCAACCACGTAATTTGTTCTTTGAGCATCGCGATTATCCTTTTCGTCTGTTGAATCTTAATTCGTTGGTTGATAATCATCAGGTTTCAATCGAATTTCGTTGTGCCCTCTTGATTGAACAACATCATGGCGACCAGTAAGTGTCTTATCTGGATTTCATGAACTTTTTCTGAAGATTTGGGGTTTTGAGGCAGTTATTGATGTATTGTTGTTGTTGATTGTAGGACTGCAGTTTGATGTGTGTGCAAACTGTACATTTTAATATTTATGAAAACTTGATTGTTTAGTCTGAAAAATGTAACTTTTAATGTGAATTATGTCAGTTTTAATGTGACTATTCACATATGAAAAATTGTGGTAAAACTTGATTGTCTAGTCTGAAAACTGTGAGGATTGTGGAAACTTGATTGTTTAGTTTGAAAACTGTGGTGAGTGTGAAACTTGATTATTTATTATGAAAACTATGGTGAAACTTGATTGTTTTAAAACTATGGTGAAACCTTGATTGTGAAACTTGATTGTTTAGTGTGGAAACTGTGGTGATTGTGAAACTTGGTTATTTTGTCTGAAATATATTGATTTTAGTTTGCCTGAAATATATTGATTTTAGTGTGCAAACTGTACATTTTAATATTTATGAAAACTTGATTATTTAGTATGAAAACTGTAACTTTTAATGTGAATTGTGTCAGTTTTAAAGTGACTATTCACATCTTCAATTTTATGAAATTTACTGTATTTAATTTGAAAACTTGACCTTTTAATTTACATCTTTTTACTTTTTGTGAAATCTCATGTTTTACCTTAAAAATTATAATTTTAGTCTAAAATATGTTCGTTTATTAAATATGGTTGTTTTAGTTTTGAAAACTGTAGATTTTAATGTGAAATATTAGCTGATTTGAGTACATATTCTTTGCGTGAATAATACCGGTGAACAGTTCCGGTGAACAGTGCACGTGAACAGTACTTTTCAAATTTTGTAAATAAGAACCTCTTTCCTTTCATATTTTAATATAGTTCTTGATCTATATTATAGTTATAATATAGACGGTGAGATCAACTCATTAAAATTTGAACTAAAATTAACAAAAAAAAAAAAGTCAAAACCGACTCTAAAAAGGATTAGAAACCCCGCGCTATAAATTGGAGAGCGCAGCCCATTTCCTCCCCAAGTAAGACGACAGTGAACTGATACCTAATTCCCAAATTTGCTTCGAGGCAATCGAAAGTTCCGGCGAAAAGACGGCGGACGCTGGCTCCAATTGTACCGGTGGTGTCAAAGAAGAAGCACGGGATGCAGCTCCGGCAGAGATCTCGATCAGTTTCGCCGGAAGTTCCCAAAAAGAAGAAGAAGCCATCTCCGCCGGCGGCTATCGTACGGCCGGAAAATCCCGAGGACGCCCAGTCGTCGTCAGGAAGGATAGTCCTCCGGCCGAAGCAGAAATTCCCATCGCCCCAACAGAAGCAGCTGGCTCCTGAATCCAAGTCACCTGAAGCGATGAAGCAGAAATCTCCATTGCCCCCACAGAAACAGCTGGCTCCTGAATCCAAGTCAAAGCAGAAATCTCCGGCGACGGCAGAGAAAGAGGTGGAGGAGGAGCAGGTGCCTAGAGCTCTGATTGAGGCCCTGAAATGCAAGGATCTGCCAACAATATCGGTAAATGATGGAACTTTTCCACCTGCTTACCATGGCGATGATCCCGAGGAAGCAAAGCGAGTTCAGAAGGAGCAGAAGGAGTGGCGAGAAGCGAGGCAATTCATGTATGTCGGTTATATAATGCACCGTTCCATTTCGCCCATTGGCTTCACCCAAAGGGAATTAGACCTCTGCCGCCCCTATATGTTGAAGGATGATTTAGAGCTCCAGGACACCATCCCAAAAAGTAAAAATGCAAGGCATTACCTGTCCTTCTTGGCTCAAGTCCGCGCCACGAAAGGTTATGGAGTCACTCTCAGGTATCCAGGTGGCCTCCACGGAGGGTCCTTCATTCCTCTGAAAAGCGATTTGGAGAAGAACAATCCTGAAACTGTCCAGTATGTGAGGGATATGACTAAGCTGCTACTCAGCGATGTGAAAAGGAAGATGAAGCAAACTTACACGGCTGGTGGAGTCCAGAACCTTGTTAAAACCTCCACCTGGTTCTACATGCTCACTCTCTCTGTCGAGCAAACTGGTCCGCCCGCCCTGCCTCGAGTTGTAGAAGCCCTTTTCTGTCATCCGCCCGTAGGTCTCAGGAAGTTCCAGCTCCTCGAGTGGAAGATCAAAGAAGGTTCCAAGGTGATATTCTGCACTGTTAGGATCATCGAAAGACCTAGTACTAAATAATTATCTTTTTAATAGTCCTAGTAGAAGGTGGTATTGACATGTTAAATGCATATCCTGATTGATATTATTCAGTCCTTGTGATGCTAAGTTATGAATGCCTTGTTGTTTATCCAGAACTGCTGCCTTGTAATCCTTAGTTAATGTATGTTGTGGCATGGACTTTTGAGGTATATCTTGTTATGTTTTGGGAAGTGCTCGAGTTAGGGCAGTGGTTAGATGACCTTGTTATGCTGTTAGATTGTGCCGAATTTTCTCCATTCGGTTTTGTCTTGGGTCTATTTTTAGAATGAACACTATAAGATAAGTGTATCACCGTAGTTCTTCAGAGGAGCATCATCGGGGTAGAGCTCTTCAGTCTGGTGGTTGATTGGGCCACGGAAAGAAGCAGTGCTAATCACTGCTGTTTTGTATGAAGACCACATATTGATGCAACCCTAGGTAGGTGATCATATGATATTTCATTTAGCGTTTTAAAGAAAATCCGGCTAGGTATAGGATTACGTTTGTTCTTCAGATTAGCAGCATTTCTCAGTCAGGGGCGTCGGTTGGGGTCACGAGTAGAGGATTCGGGGTGTGTGTGTGTGTGTGTTGTGAAAGCTGGTGAGCTAGGTATAGGATATCCTTCATTTGTGAAAATGGAACGAGTTTCCGGGCCTGATTTGGACATAGAAGATGTGCACTCTTATTGTGTATGGAGTCACTCTCTCGTATGGTCGACAAGGAAGGTACCTCACGCCTCTCAAAACTGATCTCGAGAACAAGGATCCTCAAACTGTCCAGTATGTGGAGGAAATGAGTAGTCTGCTGTTTATCGCGATGGAGAGAGAGATTAAGAAGAGTTACACTTGTGATGGAGTCGAGAACCTTGTTAAATCACTTTCTCACGCTCCGTGTTAAGCATTCCCCGCCCCAAGTTGTTGAAGCCCTTTTCTCTTATCAGCCGGCGATTGTCAGGACCTTCAAACTGCTGGAGTGGAAGACAAGGCTCTAAGGTGCTTTTCTGCACTGCAAAATTCCTGTGAGGTCAGACATAAAATCTCTTGTGTTTGCAATGTGACAGTGATGGATGTTTTAAGTTAAGGCCTTGTATTTGTTTGATTATCTTTGGTATTCTGCTACAGAATTGAATCTTTGGATTTGTACAAAAAAGTTACTTCATCTTAATTAAAATAGACCTTATATAAAGTAATGTGTACAAATTTGAGAACTAATTCTGTAGTATTGAGAACTAATTTCATGACTACATATCTATCTGTACAAAGCTTATGTATCAACTGTATCGAACTAATATTAACAAATGCTATAGGATCAACAAACTCGAATCCTTGCCAAATGATCACACTATGATCAGGAATCGTGTCATTTCTCGACCTCCTTGAATGGACCGCCTTCGCTCAGCAACTTTATCGCCAGCTTCACCTGTAACCATAATTTCAAAATCCGCGTGAAATTTATGCAGAGACACATTTGAATCGACAAGAATTGTATCACATTTATAACCTGGGCGGCCTCGCGAACCAGGAAATCTCCAATGACATGTCTGAACTCTTCATCTTGTATATAGTGACAGCTGTAAGTAGTCACCGGAAGGTAGCCTCTCTGGATTTTATGCTCCCCCTGAGCACCGGCTTCAACTCTGCCAAGTTTCATTTCAATAGCTGCTTCTATCGCCTGTAACCAACAATTTTGCAGTATGCTAAAACGCCCGATACAAACAATTTCACAGAAAGTTCATGGTCGGAAAAAATACCTGGTAATAGCAAGCCTCAAAGTGTAGGCTCGGGTAGTAGGCTTCTGGAAGACAGCCCCATAAGCGGCCATATAAAGCGTTGCCTCCAATCAAATTCAGCGCTCCAGCTACTGGTTTGTCATTTTCTTCAGCAACGACGAGTAACACATCATCTCCTAGCTTTGAGGCCATGTTGTGAAAGAACTCTCGGGTTAGGTAAGCAGTACCCCACCTGAAGCGTGGCAAAAGCGTAAAATCAACAAGTTCTTCAATCCACAAGTTCTTATAGATAAAACCAACAAGTTCTTTCACATGATGCTGAAAGAGAATGTCCAAGGAAATGAAACTGACTTGTTATCTGTTGTGTTTCGATAGAAGTCGTAGAATGTATCCCAGTGCCTAGCCTATCAAGATTTGGTACAATTGAAGTATGTTAGTCACTTCTTACACCTCTCCCGGAAAAATGCAAAAGATAAACGGGGAAGTAAATAAAATTAAGGAGGCCACGAAATTTAAAGTGTTAGTAATGGTTAACGGTTATCAGAAACATACAGAATATACACCGACTCTATACCTTAATCTCATATCCTCTTAGTCTTTTCATGGTTAAATTTTGAGCTGAAATCTGCAAGATTAGAACTTATAAGATGCAACAAATGGATCAAAATAACTGTGATTTGACAGTAGTAAAGAGAAATTCATTACCACAAGACTACTACTAAAACACCATACGATCTGAGTATATTCCCAAACAAAAGAGTTGACTCACAACAATAATCCATGAAGGGAAGAGAAGGGTTTGGTTATTAGAGGGAAAAGCCAAACCTTCTTCCGCTCCTGACGAATATTTTTCCTTTTTGGTTGCTTCATATCCATCAAGAAGTCATCGAAACTAGGATCATTCAAAGCCACATTATCAAAATCCCGACAATCTTTGGAAATGTTCAACTTCAATAGTTACAAACTTACTATCAAAGGCCAGATGGTATAAAATCAGTCATTATGAAATGGAACTTTTGTTTTTAATTTTTTTTCGAAAAGTAGAAAAAGTGGAATTTATGTCAAAAATAATTTTAAAAATGGAACTAGAGAGTTTGGATAAAAATATGATTTTTACCTTTTATAATCACGGTTTGTCCAGTGATACTGCATTCCTATTCTCTGAAGAAATCCCCTCTCCTTAAACTTGCCCCACTCGTCAGCAGAAGGAAAAGTAATGTGCAGCGAAGATACCTGATACTGTTTACATGTATAACTATAGTCAAGATTAAGGATATACATATAGAAAATTTACTAAGAGCAGAGTCTACATTATACACGCATACCTTGTCTGCAAGATCTTTCAATGCAGAAACCAAAATGTCAAAGATTTTATCCTTGTACTCAGTATCACGAACTAAGATCCTCGGGCCAGTAACTGGGGTGAACGGCACACAGCACTGTAGCTTTGGGTAGTATCTTGCGCCATAGTTGTAATATGCATTCGCCCAAGAATGATCAAAAACAAATTCACCATATGAATGGCTGCATGATAAAATCAAAAGGATAAGCCTACTAAAAATGCTCGAACAAACTAAACTGAAATTCAAATGTTTGCAAATCAAGACCTTTTGAGGTAGAGCGGGACAACTCCCAAAACCTTATTGGAACTGTCCCTAGCAACTATGTGTTGAGGTGACCAACCTGTGCCCTGAAACAACATACAAATTTCTTGGAAATCCTTTTTTTTTACTGACCCAACCGATGCAAAAGTGTGCATTTTCTATTAGAACAGCTATCCATGTGACCATTTCGAGAACTCATCACAATATTTCTTTTCGCATAATCCAAATGAAACTAGAGAACAAAAGGAACATTGGTGCTAACCGTAACAGCAGAAGCTGACTCCTCCAAGCTTGATAGGAAACCATGGGAAATAAAAGGGTTAGAATTTTCAGGACCGGTAGAGCCGAGACTACATTCATCCCATTCATTTGGTGAAACTTCTGCGATTGAGGAAATCACCGAAACTGATATGGTCTCGACTTTGCTTGGATCCGATGCACCTCTCTATCCAAAATAAACAAGTGAACTTTTTATATTTATAGCAGAAATGTCGTGAAAACACTCAAAAAAGTTACATAAAAGCACAAGAAAATTAGTAACCTCTGAGCCTGACTCCTTCAGCTTGAAATCCCCCAGAGAAACACTATCTATTCTAGCAGGCTGCTGCACAGACTTCTTAGGTCCCCAAAATAGGCAGTGTACCCTCAATCCAGAAACCGAATTACGGGCAATTTTCCCTGAGGACTGATTCTGCTGCAGAGTTATTGAAACTAAAATTAACATTCCCTTAAAGTTATCAAATTTCTCCAGAACCCACAATCATATGATCTTTTTACACTTCCTACTTCCACCATTAGTGACTAATATCAACAATGTCTTAAAAAAACCATCTTTGATGATTTGAATTATTAAAATTGCAGCTCGTAGTGATTAATTCAGCTGGGAACACATGAAATGATGAATTACAAAGATATATCAGAAAAGGGTTCTTACGCGGTGAAATGGGAAGTGGCCGAGAAATGATGATGAAGATGAAGGAGGAGCAGCAGCCACCGCCATGGCTATGGCCATCCAAATCTCCAGAAACCGCACAGCAAAACCTTCACCAGAACTGCTGAAGGGCTCGAGAGCGATGAATGACAGTTTGTTCTTTTATATGAACTCAAACATGGGAAGTGGCTGAAATAGTCATTCTAATTCGTGCAACAATTTAGTTTTTTTTAAAAATCAGCAAGCATTTAGTTTGGTTTTCCACAACTTTTGCAAAATAAATTATTAAAAGTTTTCCAAAAAAAATCACTTTTGTCTCCTTCTATAATAATATTTTTCTACTATAATTCTGAATCCACTACTATTTTTTTAAAATAATCTGAAATTCGCTATCTAAATCAGTGTCTTTCTTTATATAATCAGTTTAATATTCACTATGAATGATGCAATTTCGGTGAAAATATTCGTATTTTAAGGAATTTGGTAGTGCTACAATGTTGATACAGTTAGGGCTAATGCGACTGTAAAATGATGGTTCTCTGAAGAAAAAAACACCAAAATATGATTAAAAAACAGTTGATAAAGAAACATAAATGCATTTACCACCCAAAAAGGAATTAAATTAATAACTATTCCTGTGATATGATATAAAATTAAACTTTGTGAAAAATAAAGAAAAAACATTCAACTTAACAGTAGGCTAACTTTTCGTATACTCGTATGCATTTAGAACTTGGAACTCATTTATCTGCAATAGCAGAAAGTACATTTACAAAGAATGCACGTGGCAGCTGAAGATCACAACCTTCAGCTTCTTATTGTATCCCAGAAACAAACTATTGATGGAGTTAATGGTCAGGCGAAAATCCGGGCGGTGTAGAGTATGGTTTGTTTGAAATTCACAGAGCTCCTTTCAGAAGAGAGCCACTCATGTAGCATCAGTCTTTCGTTTTGGTCCCTTCTGCTTGACAAAGAAGGACGAGAGTACACTCTTGCTCCTAGCGGGAGCATGGGCAGTCTCACGCCGTGTTGTGTTATCAAAAGATCTGAATGGTGTCATCGGCTTCCGTCCCTCTAGAACATCCTGCAAGAGAAAACATGCTCAGCATACTTGGATCAGTTTCTCGCTAAAATGCCGGGATATATTCATTTGAATACAGTCTAGGAAGAAACATTAAACAAGCAACAAAAGTTGCAAGATGCACAAATTATCAGATTCACGTCAGAAAGTCATGCTTCAAGGATTAGCAATTCACGAATATATGCCTCTTTCTATACATTTTATATTCCTTCCACAAATTTTGCTAACATGTAATTTGTAAATGACAAGGAGGACCTACGAACCATAGAGTCATGAAAATTCAGATGCATCACTCTCTTTGAAATTAAGACTAATGCAACAAACTGTAATGATAACAAAGCCGAAACATCAACAATGCTCACACTAGGCAAAAACCACGAAATGATTAAGGACCAGAAGACACAAGTCAAATTTCGGAGTAGTCTAAGGGTTGACTAAAGATACACTTTTGAAGAGTTAAGTAACTTTCTGTTCAAAAAAATCATATTACCCGTTGGGAGATGCCTAATGTTTGCATGGCTAGAGTAGAAGCCGGGCCAACCCCACTTGGCATCTGAGAAAGAACAGCTGGGGTTTTAATCTGATCAGAATCTGCATAAAACAAAAGCAAAATATAAGAAAACCAAACACATATATCAATGCAGGATACAAGGTAAAACAAGCTCATCATATACCTGACAAACTGAACGATCCTGAATTTTTGCCAGAACTTCTGGAGTCATCAGAGCTACAAATCAAGCAAACATCATATAAGCTCCACAAATATAACAAAAGGATAAGTAAAGATATTTGTTTGGCTTAATTACAAGGTGAAATCACATCACCAACCTCAAAGATGAACGCATAGATCCTTTCAATGAAGACTTAGTTTCAGATGCCAAATGCCAAGAAAGGGTTTTTGCAGAAGGGGTACCTGAAGTTAATTAAAATCAGTAAAATATATCTGTACAGCAAGCACATTTAACATCGTCAACACACACATCAACTACCTGAAGGATAAAGACGTGGCTTTGCATTTACTTGATGTCTAGGACTAAAGTGTACCTTCTTGTTCACAGCATCTAAGAAGTTAAAACAAGTGAAGGTAAATAAACGATTATAAAGAAGTCATTCAACTTAATTACAGAGACAATGATATTTAACAGCTTATAACTACGTAGTCATACTTGGCAATGTGTAATGCTTGTGATGCCTTGGAACAATTGCCAATAACTGTTGCTGCCGAAGACCTTCTTTATCCGTGAATGTTTGGCAAGTTAGAAGTTGCTTACAAAAGACAGAATAAGTTCAGCCTCTACAACCCAGAAATCTTTAAGGAGATATTTACCTTACAAAGTAAAAGCTTACCTGATTCATACTTGTGATCTTAAGATCCATGGATGATATATCAATACTATGCTGATCAACAAGATCGGTCAATTTATATGCAACAGTCCCCAAGTGGTCAACAGCATTCACAAGAGCCCGTACTGCATAGTCTTTCAAGTTATCCAGTACCCTATAACAATATCAATAACAATAATGAGAAACTAAGCTTCTTAACAAATAAATCATTGGCAAACTATTTTAACGACGTGAGCAATTGCCATACATTTGTTTCTGCTCACTTTGAAGATAGGACTTTTCACAATACTCCGCAGCAGAATAAAGCTGTGGCCGTAAATTCTTAAGTTCCTGCACTAGCCAGGATAACAAAAAATTACAAAACAACACAAAGCAGCAAACTCCTAAACACGCCAGCAGCACTTCGATCAATAAATCAAACACGATTTTTCAAAATCAATCAATACATGATCAAAGGAACCTAAATATAGAGCATTGAACATGATCCAGCATAAACACTATCTAAGCCTCTTTCCTTCAGCTATATGAATTTTAAACACAATCACATAAAATCAAACATCAATACTACAGCAAAATTGGAACGGGGACCTATCATTCAACTTACAGGGGAAGAAAATCAACATTAACATGGAGAAATCAGATCTGATGATGAGAAATCCTGAAAATACTAGAACAAAAAAGAAGAACCGGATAATCAATCACCTGCAACGCCTTGACGAAACTCTTGCTCCGCTCCATTGACGCCTCGTCGAAGGTCATCATTATCTCCGGCGACGGCCTCTCCGCTGCGAATCGCTCAACTTCCATCCGTGATCCGTCGCGTTTCTGCTACTGATTCAGCTACCGGAACTCAATGATGATTCGAGCAGCTTCCAGAAGGATGAACTGAGAAATATCGTCCTCCTCGGAGTCACGCAATGTGCGTGAGTTGCCAGCGGCGGCGGTGGCGGTGGTTAGCGGTGGCGGTGGTTAGCGGTGGCGTGGAATTTATTACCGAATTTGTGAGTGTGTGTGTAATGGAAGCAATCCCGGGAAATGCGAATTTGTTTTTTGTATTGATGAAGCGAAGTTTTTATTTCGAAGAATAAACCTTTTACTTTTGATTAATGGGAAATTGGACTTCCATGTTCATATTAATGCCAATTGCTTTTTCCCTTAAAAATAATGCAATTGCTTTAAATATGCACACAATCAAATCATTTTTAATATCTTGTCAAAAAAATCATTTTTAATTTGGCATAGGTATATGCTTAAATTAGTTATATATTCTCATTTATTACTAAAAGTATGTGATATTCTTATTTTCAGACCATCAAATAGCTTATTAAGTGTGTATGTAATTTTAGGTATTTGAAAGGATCCTTAATAAGTTTTTGTATTGTTAAAGATGTTTACCTGAATTTTGTACTAAATTATAATTGTTTAGAAATATTTAGTTACTTTTTCGAAACTCAAAGAGTGTATTCGTATCTGTTTAAAATTCCGCATCGTCTCAACAACTTATTATTTTCAAACTTATTCTAACATTTATATCATGTAGTACTGTTGTAGTAAAACTCACTCGAGCACTTAAATTAGTAGTATTGATTCGGCATCTTATTTTTTATAACTTGCTCTACCACTTAGATCAGTAGTATTGACTTGTTTCAACACCTTATCATTTTCTAACTTACTCTAACACTTACATATTGCAATATTAAAGAAACGTATTCCTTGAATTAAAGTGAAAATACATTGAAAACAGAATTAGTATGACTAATTTACATGAAATTTATGAAATTGTATATCTACGAAACGAAATTATGCTAAAATAAACTGAACATAACCGAAAAGATGACATATTTTTAGAGCCATAAAACCATGTGCATCTGTTGTGTAAGACTACTACATAATGTGACTAATGTCTATCTCAATTGTATCTAACTCTTTAATTGTGTGAGGATGGATTTAAATAGAGGCATTTTCCTAATATATGAAAGTTGAAGGGAGTTCATCCCAAAAAAAACTTCAAAGATGAAAATTGAAATATTTGATTACCATGATGAGTTGATGAGATATGGATGGAGTCTAGTGGAAGTGAAAGCGACGTCGTATCATATCAACAAATGACCAAACAGATAATTTATTATTGAAGGCAGAGAGTAGTTGAGCAGCAGGATATCATAATCAAACAAACTGCTCAGTCCCAGAATTGTCCCTCTCATATCATCTGGCTAACATGCATCCTTCCCGTTGTCTCGTAGAGAGTCAACTCGTTGACCAAGATTCTCCATCAAAATCACAGTAAATTTCTACTATAATAAACTGAGTAAAAATGAAATTAATCTACATGAACTTATTGAGTATGAGTAGTAGCACTGTATATATCCTAAATGTCACTACTGAAGTACAAACAGGCGGTTGAAAACTTTGTAATATACACAAGATCTACAATGAAAAGCGAACAATCTTCGCGAACGGGAAGAGTTAAGATGGCAAGATTCTTCAAAACTTCACATTTCATCGTGTAAGATATAGCCGGCCTGCTAAACCCGTTCTTCATCGCATGTTTGAGTGGCGCCACTGAAAAGAAAGGATGCATATCGCTCGGTAGCTGATGAAGATGAGGTGTCAATGTGAGTCTTTTCTGCATCAGAAGCCTGGACACCGGTAAAAAGTGAGGATACGTAATGCTCAATCCCTTTGAATTGGACCTGCTGTATGAATTCTATGATTGATGAAGAAGAGGTCTCGAAGTAGGTAGGCTTCGGAGTTGAGGGACAGCTGATTGAATTAATGAAATCCTCCACGGAAAGCCCTCGGAACTTTGGTGGTCCACGCAAGGCAATGTTGTGAACTTGGTGCTCGTAGATCTTTCCATTCTTATCAAGCTTGTACTCAGAGGTACCATCGAATCGAGCATGGCTTTCCCATGGAACACGAGGGACACCATGAACAGTCCAGCGAACCATTATGACACTGTCCACTGGCTGCCATACGCTGATGATGTCGATCCACAAGGCTCTGAAAAAGATTCTGCCATGGAACCTTAATCCCCAGAATATGGATTTGTAGTTCTCTATCCCAACGAAAGTGTTGAGTGGATCTTTAAAGGTTATATCGTCCCTACACAAAAAAAAGAGAGAACTTATTATAATTGTGAAAGCTAAATATGCAAATGATGTACTTTTGTCCATTCAAAGCAACATTAGTTTATGCAGAGCACAAAATGAACCATGAAGCTTCTAGACATGATTCCACTCTTATAAAATGAATAATTTACAAAATCATGAAAACTTCACAGGTCAAAAGAGTACTTTTAGTTCACAAAATGAACCATATAGCTTTTGAACATTACTCAGATAAAATGAAAAAGTTATGAATCATGGAACAAGTTCACAAAAGAGTACTTTTAGTTTAAAAAAATAATAATAACTACACCAGTGGAGTAACTTTGACTATCTAATGTGACAAGTAACTTTGCAATCATCGACTAATTAATATTTGATATAGCTCATATATTAAAGAGAGCCTAATCCATATCAAATGGCTTTTGGCATCTAGAATTACTAACCAAGCAAGCTCCGTTCATTTTCATCCCAACTGAGACTAAGCTTTCTGCTGTCCTGAGCCCTTAAGCAACGGATATCAAGAGATAAATCAAATCAGTTTGTGTGTCTGTCGATCCTACGTTTACATAAATCTCTTATTGTTAAGTCAGTTTACGATAGTAGTTTTAGTCCTATTTCTTTACATCTCCTATTGCTAGCTACTGAGTACTGAGGCATAAAACTGTGCTACCATAGCTTACTACAATCTAGTCCCTTTTAGTAAAACGTGTTACTTGGTTTATATACTCACAGTATTTAGAAGCTGAAACGGCACTGAAAAAAGTGAAGTCATATGAGCAAGTACATATGCCGTCCAACACAATCATGATGTTTGAGTCTGAGTCGGGATTACTAAGTTCAAAATGGCTACTGCTACGAACTATCGTTTTGAATTGATCTAGTTATAAATATCCATCATTGCATAACAGTTTCTGGCTCTACTCTACTCGAATCAGTTCACAAACTAAACCAAGCTCATTCCGACTTCATACTGTATCGAAGCATACACATAACACATGTATATTTTCACTAGCTAAAGTCCCCATTTCCACAAACAAGTATCCAAACCATTAACCATTGCTCAAGAAAACAGCAATACAAAGAAACTCAGCTCAATTTAACTTTTCGAAGAAAACGAGCAATCATTAAACCATTCACAACTACATAAACAACCAAAACGGATGAAATGAAGGAAACCCCGAACCTGTAGATATCAAAGGTGAGCTCTTTATAAAACAAGCCAGGAAACTCCTCCCTGAGCGTCCGAATAGCATACCCCATATTCAAATAATAGTTCCTCTTATCCTCCTCCTCCTTCGCAGCCTGCGCCGCCGCCGCCGTACTGGGCGGCCCCTTCACCGGAAAATTCACCACCTTGGCATCCTCCAAATCCTTCACTCCCGAGCTAGCTCGGATCCCGAACCCGAAAACCCGCTTACCGCCTCTGCAAGCTCCGGTCACTGGGAGGAATTTGCAGGGGATAATCGCGTACGGAGAGTCAAGACGGCGGCCCCAGATGGAGGAAACGTCCGGCGAGAGAAGATGAGCCATTTGGGTGTAGATATTGACTGAAATCAGAGCTCAATTCAAGCTGAAAGAGATCATTTTCTGGGGAATTTCTGTGTAATTTTACAGTTTGAATTGCTGTGAAGATGAAAACAGGGGAATTTTCTGGTATTTTGATCGGACTAGAGGAGGCCAGGGAGGCAAGGGAAGAAAAGGTGTGGGGAGGGAAATGGAAGAAGGCGGGTCCAATTTGGATAGGTTTTGATTTTTGGGGGTTTTGGATGAATTTTCTTTGTTTAGTATTTATTTTATTTTAAAAAATTAAATGGTGAAATGTTGTAACTTGTAAGGAAATGGTGAAATCTTGAAATAATGATAGGAAATTTTGTCAAAACCTAGCATATAATGAGAGTTTTTCAATAGGGAAATGGAGAAATTTGCTTCACTCGATTTTTATTAACTGTAGATAATTGATAAATAAAAATATACATCTAGTAAAAATAATAGATAAAACTCTCAATCTTCATATTGATATCATCCCTTTTCTTTTGCTATCATAAATCCTGTAGATGTTTAGCCAAATAACTTCTATACAAGAGGAGCAATAGCATTATAATCATTTTTATGTATATTAGTGAAATTTCATATTTTTTCCACGTTTATGTCAATTGATTGAACCATGAAAATTATTGTGTCATTGTCTTTTAACTTTATAACAATGTAAATTAATGGAAAAACACATGTGAGTAGTGGAAGCTGAAAAAAAAAACAAAATAAATCTATGCAGATTTCATTATATAAAATGGATAAATATAAATATAAGTTATGTATTACGTTAAATGGATTCGATCAAGATAAGATGAAGTGTTAAAAGCTCATATTTATAACTTCTAAACACTAATTTGAGTAATAACTTTACTCATTTTATTCATTTTATATAAAATATAAATTTTACTCATACAATTTTAATTTTATCTATTTTTGACCTTTTATCTCTATTTATTATAAGCATACTATCATAAACCATTTGGAAACTTCAAAAATATCTTGATCACTATAACCTTCAATTCCTGGTTTGTGTACATTAATCAATAAGAAAAATATCTTGTGGATTTTGAATTGCTGTACATAGCTCCAAACTGCTATTGTGGACTCAGTTTCAAAAATCAAAAGTGACCTATAGGACATGATAACAATAATAAATTAGAAATTTTTTATCAATAAAAAGTATATTTTGTACTTATCTACTAAAAATAATGAATAAAATTAAGATAAAGATGAGAAATATTAATATTTTCATACAAAAAATGATAATATTCTGCTCTAAGATGACTCAACAATGTAAACTTGGGTTGGGCCCTTGATGTGCACTAAATCATTCTGGACTGAAAGCTCCATTTGATTTGAAGTTCTACTAACAACAAATGAGAAAACACCTCCATTTTATCACCAGATTTTGGTCACTTTGTTTGTTGTTTTTTTTCAGATTATAATATTCCTATAAATATTTATTGTCATGGATCAGTATGAAGTAACTATCTGACCTATATGGATGGATATAAAATATAGGTGTTTGCTATATGCAGGTCTAATTTACTTCTGCAGGTCCAATGAAAATGTGAAAATATCATAATTACCCTTCACTCGTTTGTTCGTTTTTACAAATATATTTCTAAAACCCTAAACCTTAATGCATAAATCCGTTTATGTAATGATTGAACACGTGTCCAAATTATAAATTATTTTTGCGTGAATTATAATACATATTTAAGAGAAACATTATTGTCACTTCAAATTTAATTTGGACCTGCATAAGTAAAGTGGATCTGCATTTAGAACCACTCAAAATAGGTATATTAGATTTAGGGTGGTTCTAAATGCAGGTCCACTTTACTTCTGCAGGTCCAAATTAAATTAGAAATGACAATAATGTCCCTCTTATTTTTTACTATGATTCACGAAAAGTAATTTATAATTGGACACGTGTTCAATCATTACATAGACGGGTTTATGCATTCAAGATTAGGGTTTTAGAAATATATTTGTAAAAATTAATAAACGAATGAAGGGTAATTATGATATTTTCCCACTTTCTTTGGACCTGCAAAAGCAAATAGGACCTGCATATAGCAAACACCTAGATTTAAAACAAAATATCTATAAACATGAACCATGTTCTAACTGAATTTGAAAGTATCTTTCTTTTATTTTATAAGTACATTTTTAGTATGGGAAAGATAACTTCCTAACTATAAATGACTAAGTAATAAGAGAATACTTTGAAATATATATAAAATATATAGCAAGGTAATAAGAGAATTAACAAATAAATAATTGTCAGCAATTAAACTGAGCCATTTGTTATTGTTTTTTCTTTCTTTATGTTCATTGGCGATTTACAAAATTAAGCAATAAGCAAACTGTAAAACCAAAAGCTTCAGAAAAACAGAAGCAACATATATATAAACTTTTTTAAAAACACTACAGGCTACAGCCCTCAAAAAACAGCTATCCTGCACCTCATTGCAGACTCAGCCATGGGTGTTGAAGGCTTCCCAGACCAAGTTCTGGGGCACAATGCTGACATCCCTCGCCTTCATCGCCGCCTCCCTAAGGACACCAATGGTCTTCTTGTTCGCCTCCAAGAACCAGTAGCTTCTGTAGGGAAGATTGTGCTTCTTGCAGAGGTCCTGAATCACGGGAGAAACCGTCCTCAGATGAGTCCTCGGTAGCCTGGGGAACAGATGGTGCTCGAGCTGGAACTGGAGACCGCCGTACACCCAGTCCATCAAGGGGTGGCACTTAATGTCGATTGATCCCGCAGTCTGCTTCTGAAACCAGTCATTTCCCTGAGGCGGGCCGACATAGTGATCTGCTGCAAAATGGTTAAGAGTGAACTGAATATGCTGGAAGGAGCATACTGTGAAGGAGGTAAGGACGAATAGGATTCTCTCAGGCCAGGTAGGAAGGGAGAAGACAAGGAGGGGAAACCAAGTCCAGAACACCATGATTCCAGCTATGTTCATCGCTCTGTCGGGAACTCTTCGGGTGGAGAAGAGCAGCAAGAATGTCTGCAGATAAAGGTTGAACCTTGCCACGATCATGACAGGGTAGTATGAGAAATGCTGGTAGCTGACAAACAGCCTAGACAGAGAGTCGAAGGTCAGCTGCCTGTGGTAGAATCTGGAGGTGAGGGTTGTGAAGAACTTCGTCGAGACTGCGAATACAGGGAGATGCTGGAGGTCGGGGTCGTATTCCAGGCTGTTGACAGCAATGTGGTGCGCATTGTGAGTCCACTTCCACCACGCGATGCTGATCCCGGTGAGGCAGTTTCCAGTGAGGATCTGCGCGCACTTGTTGAATCCCTGAGTCGACATCATCTGGTAATGGCCTGAATCATGGCCTAAGAAGGTGACCTGGACCCAAGCCAGCCCGAGAATGGCACCTGACAGGATATGGAGAAGGAAGCTATCTGTGCAGAAGACTCCATACAAACAGGCTGCAAACATCAGCACGATCGAGGTAAGAGAATAGATCACCAGATGGCCTTTCTTCTCAAAAAGACCTGCTTTTGCAAACTCCGAATGCAGCTTCCTGTAATCCTTCGAAACTTCTGAGATCTCGAAGTCTTTCAGGTGGAATCCTGTGAAAAACTGGTCAAGGTGCTTCCAGGCGGTGCCGGGGTGGAATGCAACGAAAGCATCGGTGACATCCTGGCCGGAGAGATTCATGATCAGCTCTTCGCCTCCAGGATGCTTCGACAGCCAGTTTGTAACATCGTAGACCTTGCCATTGATGGAGATCCATGCATCTTCACGCTTGTTGTGCTGCTTCAGCTCTTCCGTCGTGATGAACTTCTTGCCTTCCATCATGAATGAGGAACAGATTATTATCTTTTTCTTGTTTTGTTTCGAATCAAACCCTTAAAATATCTTAAGGGAATGATCTGAAGAACAACAAAAACAAAAAAAAACTCGAAAACAGGGAGTTTTGTAACACATAACACAAGATAATTCCTTGGATACACTTAATATAAATAGAAAAGAACAGGAAGGAATGTGATTCACAGAATGAATTTTATGTCATTAAAGGTAAGAGACGGAGTTTGTGATCTCAACGATCACCACGGAAAGATTCCACTTATTGTGGCAATTGTTTGGACACTCCGCCCGCACACGTTGGTTCACTATGGAGAATTGTAGCTGTCCTTAACTTTTTCTAACTTTAATTTGACTCCTTCTCCTTTTCTAAATGGTCTTCCACATAAATAAGTTTTTAACTTTAATTTGAATCCTTTTGTTTTTCTAATTTGTCTCAACTTCATAAAAAGCATGACTTTTCAGCTAGAGATTCAAAAACTTTTGATAAACACTAAATTCCCAAAACTTTTATGGACTAGTGATAGAATATCACAATTATCGTTGTAATTGATTTGTATATATTTTTGTACCATATTTAGATTAGTGATAATTGTAATATTATATAAATTAATTAAATCAATCATAATTATCCTACTGATAATTGTGATATTCTATTAATTACTATAAAAAACAATTTTACTCATGTATATTATTAAATTTTCCAATAAATTCACAAAATACTGGACAATGTATAGTAACAGTCTTACCAAACTACGAAGGTATCTTAAGACCTAAGAGAAGTGTAAAAGGTGTTGTATTTGAGGTAGACATGTATGAAATAAACAAATCCATACCATTAAATTTTAATAGTAATCTTAACAAAGGAGGTTTCCTTTCATATATTAAAAATAATAATTAACAATTTGGATTTCGTTATCAAAATATGATCAGGTAGAATCAAAATATGTGTGGCGGATGCATCACACCGTCCACGTGGCAGGCAGTGAGGGGGTCATCGGTGTCTCCTCAAGACGGCAAAAGGGTCTAAAAACAGATAGGCAGCAAGAAAAAAGCCAGATAACCAAAGATGGTTAACAAATTTAAACAATATATTATTATTTAATTAGTTATAAGCACCACATTTTTTATAACCGACTAACTAAAGAATCGGATCTCAAATCGGATTATCCGGATTCCAAAACTGGAATATCCCAGCCGGAGCTCCGGTACCGGAAAAAAATGAGAAACCGATGAGTCCGGATCTGAATAACTACTGTATTTGGGGGAGGCTGAATCTAACGCCACCGACCGGAAAGTATGTTTTCGCCGGAAATTGAAAACGGCGAACGGAGAAAAGGATAACACGAATATTCCCCATCGAATACGGATCTATACAGACAAATTCCGCCTAATCCAAACGCATTCGCCATAAGATTGCAAAAATGTACACAGATTCGTTCCAAAAAGCTCTCAGAAATCAATCATACAACAGTCCAAATCCAAATCCACATCCAAAAATCAGCACAGAAACAGCAAATCGACTGAATAAATCACCGGAAAAGGTAGAGTGACTCGGAGAGGAGACTCACCAGTGGCAGCGGCGTCGCGGTTCACCATCGGAGATCGGAGAAGCTCCGGCGGCTGAATGCCGGCGGAGGAATCGAGGCGGAGAAGGGAAATGCAGAGGAATAGAGACGGGGAGAGATTTGCGGTGGTAACGGATATGGGGAGATATGTGAAGAGATTTATATTGTATTTGTACTACTTATAGTAGTAGTGGTGTATTTATGACGCGCTGACGCTCTCTGTAACAGAATGGGTAAATTGAACCGAACCTAAACAACGCGGCAAATGAAAATGGAGTAAATGTTTTGGATTTATATAATCTTGTTTTTATAATCTTGATATATTTTTGGAAGATTCTAAATATATATATATATTTGTCAATTATCAAAATTGTAGATTTCGCTCCTACATCAATATCAGTCTAATTTGCATAATTGAGTTTTCACACTATCTAACACATATTTTTTATCATCGGTTTTTTCATTTACTTATATTGTTCGAAAATTAAAATTTGATATTTGAATACTACGTGTTGCGATTAATTTAACTATATCAAATATGATAATATTAATGATCATTGTCTATTTAAATATACGGTCAAAACTTAATAATAAATAGTTTCAAAAAGTCAAAATTCGGATTCAAGCGAGATGGTCAAACTTGACGTCAGATAATGTTCTATGAACCAAAGGGTTATATGTAAATTCACCACAATTTATAGTACTTATATTTACCTATTGATATAGGTACCATAAATATTACTCATTTAAATATAGCAAACTCTCTAGAAAGTTCAACTTTCCTTAATGCTATAGAACTACCACTATATATTTAAACTCAAGTGATACAATTTTGTATTAAAACATTGATCATGTTAAAATAAACATATAGTAAAACATGTTTTAATACGAAAATTCAAGAAATTTTATGTAAAAGTTAAAAAAATTAAGTTATAAAATTTACAGTTCAAGTTAAAAGATGCACGGTATAAGTTAAAACGTATAAAGATTTTCATAGAAAGTCAGGAAAATTAGGAGTTTCAGAGACTTTCTCAGTAAATATCTTCATTTAATAAATGTGAAAAGGATTATATGAAAAATAGATTGATACGGAAAGAGTGCTATTCGAATTAATCATGCTGATTACATCCATATATGTATAAATTTCACTTGAATTAGTTTATTTTAGTTGAATTCAATTTAAGAACTTATTTACGTCACCTTATTTTTATTATTTGTATCGTATATTAATTCAGTTTAATATATTTCAGTTCAACCGAACGGGACGGTAATGAAATGGAGGGGTGTAAGTAATGAATATCCGGGTCGCGGGCGGCGCCCGATCAAGTCTTCAAAATCAAAAGCTTTCACATACACACACAGAGACACACAGTAGATATTTATGGACAGGAAGACCAGTTCGTGGCTAGCTGTTAACGTGAATATAGTACGTGGACTCGGGTCAATTTTAAGGACAAATTCGGGTCAGCTTTTGTGGGTACTCCACTACCATACTACTTTTGTACAATTTTTTATCATGCAAGCACGATGAAATTAGTATTATTCGGCTTTAAAAATAATTATAAGTGTGACAATTTTCCGTACGGTTGGTCTAAAATTCGTTGATTTGGAATATTAGCAAAGTTTTATAAACAATATCAAGTGGGTGATTAGGTTCAATGGTTATGTCATGGGCGCGTGAATGTGGTTAAATCGATGATCTATAAAATGCATCATTAGTTAAATATGGATATCATGTATTTCTTCACAATAATTTGTAGGAGGAATGTTTAATGTTTATGTTGGACACTCTAGTTTATGTTAACCATTTCTCTGATAATTACGTAAAGTTGAGTTGAGCATGATTAATTCCTTTCAAATTCTTTATCGGTCAATAATAAATAATTTTTGTATGTTCATAAAAATTAATTTAATTAGTTTCTAAGACATGACTGTTTTTAAGAATTTGAAATAATATTGTAAATATCATTCTTATCTGAATAATGTCTAATGAGACTGACTAGGGAATGATTGCAGATTTAGGGTACTATGTCTGGTACTGTACACTTCTTGTGTTCATCTAGTTCGACCCAAATCACCTGAGAGTGTGTTGTCTACGATTTTATCCCTTTTCCATGCACAAATCTTTGTTTTGTTGTTGTGACTATGTTTAGATAAGCTATTCTGGCACTATGTACACTAGACTCAGATGCAAAAATAGTTTCACTAGGAATTTCCCTGTAATCTTACTCATCGCCTTCACTTTTGTGGAGTTATTGCACCTGTAATTGTTTTTCATTCCTAATATAACTATATAACTCTATATACATTTATTTTTCTGTATCTCTTTCCTTATTTCCAATAGTTAAAATAACATATTTATTCTAAAATTTTAAGTGACAATGTAATCTCCACTTCATTTGTTGTGGTAAGTCACATCAAATTTGTTTCAAAACATAATTTTGAATCTTATGATTTTAAACCATGCAAATGGCAAGTCCTTATGGTCCTCATGTGCATTGTTTGTGTTTGATAGGTGACACAAATGGTCCATTTTATAGCAATCTATGGAACATTGCTACCACGGTCATTATTGCTTCAAATCATGTGGTAGTATTAAAGAGGAAACCATTAACTAATTACGGCGCATTACAGGCTGGGGCTAAAAGAACCTTCTTTGCTGAACCTTCCCAGCGCCACGGAACGACACCGTACCGACTTCCTATCAATTTTAGTCTATTTAAATTAGATTAGAAGAAGATGAAGAAGTCCACTTTCTAATAGTGCATTATTGTGGATTAAAAATTCTAAATTTACAGCACGGCCCACTAATAAGTCACTAACTATATGATTTTTAAAATATTTTTCTAACAAATCCACATGTTTTGGGATTATAATTCATCTATCACACTATTTTCTTCTGCCAAACCTAAAATTACACGAGAGAGTTAAGAAAATATGAATTATATCCGTTCTTTGACATGTGCGTTCCTTTGGGATCCTAAATTTGAGGGTCCCAAATTTTTATATATTTCAATTGAGACAGTCGAAATTTTTTTTAAGAAATTTAAAAAGATTTGAAAAAATTAAACAAGAAAAAAAATGAGATATAATTGCAAATGATTTGCGAAAAATTAAGAAAATTGGAAAAAAAATTAAATTTGAGAAGAATTGAGAAGTGTCACCATTTTATTTTTTACACCAAACTCAAAATTATAGAGACGGTCCTAATATGAATTATGGAAGAATTGAGTTTGAAAAAAAAAGTGAGCAACATAAAGGAGAAAAATGAATGAACTTCCTAAATAAAGAAAGTGTGAGACTGACGATAGCGAAAAGATTTAAATGACAGGAAATCTATTTATGTAAGCAAGCTGATCTGCATTTCTTCGAACCATGCTAGCAGGAGATCGACCTTTCATCGTTGAAAAGTACTCATAAAACCATAATTATAATGCCATTCATAACATAGAAACAGAATATCGTGTACTAATGTCAGAAAATAAACATAGAAAATCTAGTGCACATAACTATACTTATTCAACCTTAGTATACATTCTTTGGAGCTTTGTTTCCATTGATCTTGTGTGTATGCTCAAATTGTCGCGCTAAATCTGCCACAGATACTGGACAGCTCAGAACCTTAATCAGTTCAAGGTTTGAAGTATCTGATAAGCAACCAGGCATTCCTGCAACAACACTAGAGTCTGCAGATTAGGGAATTGACTTCTCCATCTGCAGATTTTCGAGTTTCCGAGCTTCAAGAATTTGAGACAGTCACAGTTACTTGAAAACTTCGAGATGAGGTAGTTTTGGAAGCTTAGAAATCAGGCTGAAGAAGTAGTTCTTCAGATTCAGCTTTCTTATATTTGAGGGGTTGAGGGCAAATAATCAAGCGTTTCAAGTATTAGGATGAATCCAAATAAGAGAACTCATGCTTATTATCTATCAACTTAAGAAAATTTTCCTCCATGGATATTGATAAGCAATGATCACGAACAAAACCATTTATTTGACAGGTTTTTGCTTTCCCCAAAGAAACCAGAACCAAAATTTCTTTTTACGAGCGCTGTGATAAAACCCTCGGCTATATCCTCAGCAACCTTAACAGGTCCTTCACCTCATTCTACCAAACAATTCCTTCGGATATCAAATTATCAATAACCAAACTAACCTCTTGACAGCAATTCCATGCCCTTCGGGAAATGCTGCCATAAAGAGAAGGCAACGCAACAAACAATCAGGGAGATTTCTTTATGACCAGAACCCAACTCCGATTCCAACTTGGTATTTTTAGTTCAGAAGACTCGTACTGCAATTCATAAACATCTTGATCACTATCTCTGAAAAACCAGAACATGTAACTAAGGCACATTGCTTTGACAGCTGAAACTTGACAATGGATGACAAAACTTTCGAACATCCATGGCAGTCAACAAAGAAGTGAAGTCGAGAAAATGTTTTCAGGTTCCCAAATTAATCCTAACAATTCTTTGATAATATCACCAAGAGGTCCAAGACAATGATTATATTACCAAGACACTCTAACATATAGTCGATAAATGCAATCAAGTCAGAACAAAACCAAGGATAAGCACGGGATACTAAAATCGGATTTGACATGCTGCTATACAAATAACGAACCCAAACATTAGTATCTACACAGCTTGCAATCAATGACTTGAGACATGTAGAAAGCGACTCAGCCAATTCAAGATTCAACCCTTATCCCGAGGCTTCTAACTTTACAAGACAATACTACAACTTCTTTGCATTGTCAATCATCAACACCATATTTGACATCAAATTTGAAAAAGTCGTTACCTTTGTAGTATCTTTCGTTGATTGCACACTGGTAGAACAGTTTCATCAGCTTCAGCTCCACCTCTATATCTCTCCGCTCATATTCAACTTCTGCTGCTGACAATGCATCCAATACCGCACAGACTAGTAATCCATTCACAACATTTTCACCAGAATTTGACGATTTCTGCAACCATCTCACACACAAATCTCTCCTCTGCCCGGAGAGGGAAATAGAAATGCCAATCTTTAAGCAACAAACAAGTAATAACAATAGAAAAGGAGGTTTTTTTGGACAGTAAACAAAAGGTTTCAGAAGCAACCAAACACATATCCATCAAATATAGCATTAGATATCAAATCAAGCAATAAAATTGAGGCAAAAAACTCAAAAAATTAAGCAAATACCGCCATTAATTAATGAAGTTAACACACCATAGCATCCACCATAACATTACACACACGCACAAAGGATTATCATCGGAATCCATCCATAAGCATAACCATAACAGTCTTACTTAATCAAAGCAAGCTTAACAACACAATTTATTTATCGATAATCAGAGCTGCTGCAGCTGCCACAGCTGCTGCTTCACTTCTTGAGGCTTCCACGGATCCCGGGCTTGACCTTGCTGGACTCGGCAACGGCGGCGGTGGCGGCGGCGGGAGCGGTGGCGTGGAGGTTGTTGAGCTTGGTCTCATCGAAAGGGATCTTGGGGTGGCGCGCATCGTGATGAATCTGCATCGATTTGATGTCTGGAGCGGTGACCTTGCAGAGAGGGCACTCGAGCTTGGCGTGTCCGCCCTTGGCGATGCCGGACCTGTCGACCAGCCCCGCCTTGCCTCCTCCCCTGTTCGTCAGCGCCGCGTCGGCCTTCGCCGCCAGCTCCTTGGCCGTGTGCTTCTTCGGCTTCGCTTTGCCAGTCATGGTGGAGGATTGATCGGAGAGAGTGTGGGTTTTTTTGTTGATTTTCTGGGCGTCCGCCGGATGAAGGAGCGAGCAAGAACCCTAGGGTTGATAATCCCCAATCTCTTGAGATCACGTTTTATACTACTTTCTTTTTTCCATTTTTTAATTTATTTTAAACATATACTATGCACGATCCGTATTTTAGTTTTTAAGAATTAAAAAACACGTCTTCAATATATACGTTATAGTTCATATAAGTTATATTAGACATATACATTAAATTGCATATCAGTTACTACTAGTTATTACTGTAAAGTAATAAAATATATCTTGTAAATAAGTAAAATACGGATAACATGTCAGTTTTGGTTCAGTTGATTTTGATTATTGAGAGTTTTAATTTTGTAATAATTCGATTCATTGTATTATTTTCCAATTGTTGAACCGAACTATACATCTATATCATTAAACATATTTTTGACCCATAAGATGTCTTTATGAAGTGTAAAACTTTATAAATCCCATGAATGTTTATCACTACAAGGTTAGTTCCATAAAATTGGATCCCCAGTACCCAAAATAACCCTGTAATGGATTGATTAGAGAGAGTAAACCTGGGCTGAAATGTCCACTATGGCAAGCAGACAGGTAATTTTCCCTCTAACCACTAATTATCACAAAATTTCACTATATATTTGGTAAGGTTGGCAAAATAACCTACAAAGTTAAATGTTTTTATCAAATTCATCCCTGGTGAATGGTGATTCTTTTCCAATCTTCATTGATCTAAGGGATCATTTACATTTTTTAAATACATATCTTGATATAGTTCATTTCGGTGACACTAAGAGCAGGGCCGTGCGGGAGCGCACACGGTCTCCGAGATCTCAGAGGACCTCAAATCAATTTTTATTAGCAAATGATCCATGTGATATGATAAAGAATAAAAAACTTAGGAGTAGTTCTTTTAGTTAAGGTCACTTATATGCAAATGCCTCAGTTTCAATCTAGTAATAAACATAAGAATACTCTTGCATTCAACCTTAGTAGTTATGAACATGCATCACTAATGAGGAAACCACAATCTTTGGCGCTTTGTTTCCATTGATCTTCTTTGTATGCTCAAATCGTCGCGCTAAATCTGCAACAGATACTGGACAGCTCAGAACCTGAATCAGTTCAAGCTTTGAAGTATCTGATAGGCAACCAGGCAATTCCTGCAAATAGTGACAATCCTCCAGCACTAGAGTCTGCAGGCTAGGAAATTGACCCCTCAATCTGCAGATATTCGACTTTCCGAGCTTCAAGAATATGAGATACTGAGAACAATAACTTCAAAACTTCGAGATGAGGTAGTTTTGGAAACTTGAAAACTGAACTGAATAAGAAGTTCTGCAGAGTCAGCTTTCTTATACATGAGGGGAAGTTAAGGCTGCTAAGAAAAAAGTACACTTCTGCGAAAACCAGCTTCAGTGACTCTAATCTCTCCAGAAACTCGAAATTTACGCCATATGGATTGTTGTATGTGACAAAGCATTTTAGCGTGCGAAGATTTGGAAACACTTTCAGAATTCTTGCTTGACTATCAACGAGCTTAAGCGTCGATCATGCATGTATCCAAGAACACTAGGCAAGAGAAAATCCATCCTACCATGATCAAAACAAGCAGTCAGAAGAAGAGTTTCCAGATTCGAGAGGTTGATGATCGAGTCTGGAAAGGCCTTCATCGCTCCAAGAATTGCCAAAAACCTCAGCTCGACCAGTTTAGTTATTTCCCGAGGAAATATAGAACCTAGATTGATTTGCTCCAAATCCAATACTGTTAGACACTTAAGGCGAAAATGAGATGACAGACTGTGAGACACGCTCCTAGATGGAGAACTCTTACTGTGGAATTTTAGAGAATTCAGACGCGATGGAAAGCCTCTCAACTTAACAAAATCCTGTGGTCCAGAGCAGATAACCAAGCGTTTCAAGAATCGAGGTGTATCCAAATTTGAGAATTCATGCTCATTACCTGCCACCTGAAGAAAATTTTCCTCCTTGGATATCGATAAACAATGATCACGAACAAAACCATTTATTCGACAGGTTTTTGCTTTCCCCAAAGAGCCTTTTTCAGCCACCAAAACCAGATTTCTTTTTACGAGATCTGTGATAAAACCCTCAGCTATATCCTCAGCAACCTTAAGGTCCTTCATCTCATTCTGCCAAACAATTCCTTCAGATATCAATAACCAAACTAACCTCTTGACAGAAATTCCCCGCCCTTCGGGGAATGCTGCCATATAGAGAAGGCACGGCAACAAACAATCCGGGAGATTTCTAATGACCAGCTCCATCATGTAATCATGGTATGCATTTCTGGAACCGGAAAGTGCTATTAGTTCAGAAGACTCGCACTGCAATTCATAAACCACTTGATCATCATCTCTACTAAACCAGAAAACGTAACTGAGGAACATTGCTTTGATGCTGAAACTTGACATGCTGCTATACAAGTCACGCACCCAAACATTAGTATCTACACAGTTTGCAATCAATGACTTACGACATGTAGATAGTGATTCAGCCAATTCAAGATTCAGCCCTTTTCCCGAGGCTTTTAACTTAACAAGACAATAGCACAACTTTTTTGCATTATCATCAATACCAAATTTGACATCGGATTTGAAAAAATCACTACCTTCCTTGTATCTCTCATTGATTGAACATTGGTAGAGCATTTTCAATAGCTTCAGCTCCACCTCCAAATCTCTCCGGTCATGTTCAACTTCTGCTGCTGGCAATTCATCCAGTACAGAATCCAGTAAGCTAGTATTCCACTCGCAAAATTCTCTCCGGAATCCTTCAATAATCTCACGGAATCTGGCAATTTCTGCAACGATTCCATACTCAAACTCGCTCTCCTTTCGAAGCAGAAAGTAGAAATGGCGCAATCGTTCAAAAAAGGGGAAAAGGACGGAAGATTGGCTCTTCCTCAAAAACCCAGCACGGCGGAGGAGATCTTGCATGAGGTTGAGCTCCAGCTTGAGATCATCCAAACCGCGGTAATCGAACCGCACAAGCTCCAATTTGTTCAACATTACTTCAATCAAGGTCAGCGTGGAGTCGATCGATGTTGATACTTCGTTGAGCATCTTCCTCCTCCGATTAGCTTCTTCCCTCGCCATTTTCGCTCTGAATTGATTCTCAAATCACCTGATTTACAGTGGAATTGATGCAGATTTCAGAGTCAACCAGCTGGAGAAGGAAACTAGGGTAATGAAATTGCTGACAATTGGGGGGAAAGATGGGTAATTGGGTACATTTTCCCTCTTTAATTTGAATTAGTTAATGACACTTGAATTAATCGCGAACTTCATTATTTATCATATCTTCCAAATGTGGGTAGACTTGGCAATATAATCCATAAAGTTTATTGCTTTTTTCAAATGCATCCTTGGTGAATTTTATCTATTGAATTAGAGAGGTCATATTCATTTTGAAAATATGTAAGAAATTCATCTTTTTTCGAATATCAATTCGCTAGAAGCATGTGGAGGGTTGCGAAATTGGTACATGTTGTTGAGAATAATATTGAATGGGAGCGAATCGTGATTTAAAATCTATTGATTTGGAATGATACTAATATTGCAGAGTTTGACTTAATGCTTTATGGATCCAATGAAACATTCGACTATTTACAACAAATAAGATTGAGGCAATATATATTGTTGTTTCTAAGAGCATGAATCTCAATATGTTTCAAGATTTGAATAGTGTATCGAAATGACATTATATGACTTGCATGATAACTCTCCCTGTGTCCGCTTCCTTGTGACCGATGGATTAAGGATGACAAAGTTGGTATAAGTGTCGTTGTTTTGAATTAGCGTGACAATGCTCTTAAAGCAGTGGCAAATTGTTGGTGTAGTCAAGAAACATGATATATAAGCACCAACGATTATCAGTGATGATCTTACTCTCATACAGGGGCGGATTCACATGGGGCTCAAATCGCCACTTACCAAATCATTAGCCTTTTTTTAAAAAAAAAAAATATAGATACATGTTACCAAATTTACTTTTTTGTAAGTGTAATTTCAGCCACACTAAAAAAATTTTATCGATCTGTCACCGCTTGGCAGGGTTAAGTTTATGCTAAATTGAAACATTTGTAGCGGCAACATTTTAACTTTCCCGATAACATAATATCCACATCATGGAATTTGTATGCGTTCTCTAATATTCTAATTTTGCCTCATTCACAATCATCTATCTTATAGGGTCTTTATCAAACACACCAATTCAACATGTAAACTAGATTAATTCAATATAATAACGATCATTATAGTATCTAACTGTCGATACTAACAATATTTTTGGCCATTTGGGGGCCAAAAGTGAAGATCTATGCCAAAAGGCAAATTACAAGTGACCAAATAACCTTTAATCTACTTCTTTAGCCGCGTGCATTTGTTGCGGCGGGCAAAATAAAATTGAAAGAGTCTTTGAGCTCTGCACCAAACGAAAACGATACCGTAGCCGATTACATTTCCCACTTTCTTCCGTCTCCGACAGTGACGGATTTATAAAATATTTTATAATATGAGTGAGTAATGCTAATATTGATGACACTTATGAATTAGCATATTTATATAATTAAAAAATATTTATAAATTAATAGTTTTGATTATTTCGTCGAATTTTAATGTGATTTCATGGCGAATTAATATGGTGAAATATATTTTAAAAATTCACATCTCAGTATTTATCGACTGCTCCGTCAAATTTTGATATGTCCGGAGGGATAACAACTAAAATAATAGATCCGTCCATGATTCTAGGTTAAATTACAATTTTAATTTATTTTATACTGATAATAAATAAATTTGACCATTAACAATTTTATTATGTGTGATGGAGATTTAATATTATAGAAATATATATTACGACAAATTTAAAAATATTTCATATGATTATATGTAATTGGATGAATATTAACTTGTGCCGTTTGAGATGAGTTTTTTTTTTTTGAGAGACACTATTAACCTCTAATTACAATGACAGAAGTTTGAGATAAATTATGAAGTATTATTTTTCAATTAGTTTCTAAATTCTATTTCTAAGTCAACTTAAAAACATGGCACGCATCTTTAATCATTTGTTTAGTGGATCATAATTTAATCGCTTTTAACACTCATACTCCGGCGTACGTAAGATTGTTATTAAATATTGTAGACATATTTTAAAGACAGGGATATTGCAGCTTTTATTCTCATTATAAAAGGTCCAGGGAGATTCTAGAGGAAATGGACATGCCATTCAAATTAGATTGGCGCTTTATTCACTATTAAAATTATAATATCACCTCTAATATATTTTGTTATTACGGAAATTACTAAAATTGTTTGGTAGAAGAGCATGTTTCTCATACATCACTAATTGTGATGGTGCACGAAAATCAAGTATGTTAAAACTGTAACGTTACTTAATTCCGTACATAATATGTGTTCAAAAACATAAATTACGAGAAAAAATATGATATGTAAAATAGATCAGGAACGAAACACAATCTACACTCAAATTAAGAGCAAAACTTCAACCTGAAAATCAATATAAAGTATTGTGGACACACCAGATCGATTAAATCGAAGAAATATACCAACTACTTATATGATAACAACAGACGATTGTAGATTTTCGAATATTGAAGTGTAGAAGAGATGATTTGGCTGTTATGATGTTAGGGTTTTTAATTTCTACTCCCTCCGTCCTAACCAAAGTGTCTTACTTTCTATTTTGTGATGTCCCAACCAAAGAGTCTTACTTTCAATATTTCTTCATTTGGCAAAAAATAAGAGAGTCTATTGTCCATTTTACCCTTAATGAATCTCTATACATTTTTTGAATCACATACTTATGGGGGTTAAAATAGTTTTTTACCATTGTTTTGGCCATGTGTCCTACTTCCACATCATTTTTCTTAAACTTTGGAGTAATTTTTAAGTAGGATGAATGAATTTAATATCATACTTTTTTAAATAAATAATTAGCACTCTTGACTTGTTTAATATGCATGACAAGTGACAACATTTTAAATAGAGGAAACATGCAAAAATTCAAAATTGTTCTTTGGTAGGCAACTATGGCCATCACACACACTCTTTTGTCCAAACTCCTCTTCATTTCCTATAAAACCCATCCCCATAAATTCATCTTCCCATTCCCACACAAAAACATTATATTTCAAAAACTCAAAAAAAATAATAAAACCATGGAAATCTCCCATCAGTCCCTTGCCACAGACAGCTTCTCCTACAGCTGGTTAACCGCCACAAAGAACCCTTCTTCCTTCGACGCCCTTCTCCAGTCCCTCTCCTCCAAAAACGAAGCTGGGCTCGATATCGACGATACCGGGTCCAGCTTCCGCTTCTCCATCAATCTCGTCAACCCCGGAGAGGTTTTCTCCGATGATATCCTATCACCGCAGAAATCCGCTCCGGCGACTCCTGTTCATTACGAGCTTTCATCATCATCGCTGCCGGAGCGATGCACGTCCCGGAAATGCAGGAAATCAGGGGCTTTGCTGCAGTGGTGCTACGGGCTTCTGATCAGGCCGATATGTAAAGGTTTGGGCCTGGGATGCTCGAGGAAAAGCGTGAGGGTGGATGATCTGAACCGGAAGGTGCTAGAAGTTCGGCGGCGGAGCACCTCGGTGCCGCCGTCGCCGGAGAGGGCTGCCACGGCGAGCCTGACGAAGTCGAGGAGTTCGGCCTGTGAGAGGCTGTTGAGTTCGCCACAGACACCGGTGCGGGCTGCTCCGGCGAGAAGCCCGGCCCGGTTTGGTAGCTCGAGTGATGACGCTTCGATTGATGAAGCTATTCTTCACTGTAAAAGATCGTATGGAATCGGAGGAAGCTAGCTAGCTGACCTCTGTAATAATTAATTAATTTTTATTTGTAGAAAAATATTATTCGTGTAAATTTTCACACTTATTGATGAGTGATGACCTCATGAAAACTCGGTTTGAGAGTTGAGACTAATAACAAGTCAAATGTGTGCTTTGCACTTGCATTAGCTTAATTTTGGCTAATTACATTGATTCGATAGTATAATTCAATTTAGTTTAGTACAGTGAAATATTATTTGATAAATTAAGCTTAATATATGCTTATGTTAATTTTAAATATATTAACTTTCATTTCAGTTGAATATATATAGATTAGTTTAGTCCAACATAATATCAAAATATAACATGATTTTTGAACCTCCTTTACACAGAACATATATTTCATGATTTTGAGTACTTCACCTTCTTGATCGAAACTAACTTTTTTTGAACAATTCTTGATCGAAAATACTGATGGATAACGTGTTTGATTATAGTAATTTTTTTAAGTTATAAAATTTTAGATTTATAAAAATTATTATATATTAAGAAAAATTCAAAACTATATCCCACTATTTTTAATTATATAATACTTTAATTTATGATAAAACTCGAAATTTAAACTATAATAATAAGTAATATGTCGCGAGCCTACTTTGACAACGATATCTTCTTAAAAGTTTTGGGTGGAGAGAGGTCCAGGGTTCGAATTCCCCTCCAACAAGTCCTATGTGTCTTCTCCCAGTCTCCAAAAAAGTTTCCAATAGTGCGCTTCACTCAAAACAGTTTGGAGTTAGCGAAGTGCATCAGACGGTGTAAGTGGATCTTCACCCCACTCAAAGCGTTGGTGAGGATCTCAGACCACTCGACGTACTGATCAATAGAATAGGTTAGATTAGGTTTAGTTAGGATTCACGTATAATTTACTTAAATATATAAGTAATGTGTCAATGATTGCATCAAAGTAGTTTGTATTTGGGTGACTCTTTTCAATTTGAACTTTTACGTAAAATTGTTGGGTTGAATCTTTGAAGAAGTATCTTATTGATTGTTAACTTTTGATTCCTTTTCATGAGAGTAAAAAGCTCCATAGTCTTTGCGTGTAAATTTTTAATAATTAACCATCTTTGCATGTTGAAGATTGATAAAGAATATAAGATACACTATTTATTTGCTAATGTAAGGTATACTTTGCTAGCTTGATTTTTTAATCTCTTTTTACGAATAATTCTAATTTATTAGACGTTTTTTATCTGTTAAAGAGTGACAGTATAAAGTATTAGGATCAAATTACTTTAATAGTAAGGTTTTTGGCCTTACACAATATATACTTCTAGAAGTAGCAATTTTGAATTGGTAACAGCTTTAATTTGAATATTAATGTTTGTCCATCATTTGCAACTTTTATATACCAGCCCAATGAAATAAAATTGCAATAGTAAATTAGAGTGAAATATTGTCCTTGCTTGGTAAGCTGATGATGAAGTTTTGGCCTCTTTCTTGAAACTTTTCATATTTGCATGGCTTTATTTAACCAGGCCCCTCAATTTGTCTCCCATTTCTCTTTTCGTTTTTGTTGTTTTCTGGAAAAAATGTTGTTCCGTTTTGTGGTTTGCTCCATTGCATTGATGCCAGGTCCACCGCCACAAGAATCGAAATTTATTTTATAAAATATGAATTTATATATGATCATGAATTGTAATTGTATATTACTATATTAATTTTATTGTTTGTGGGTTTGAGGGATGTATTAATGTTTAATACTATACAAAAAGATCTTAGCTCACTAGATTCTGTTGGGACTAATGGCTGGGATATTGTCTTGTAGGAGGAGGTGATTTAAAAACATATATATCACATTGATTTGGATTGTCTAAGGTTGGGAATCAACCCACATTTTCTTAACCACTTAATTGCACTTAAGTGCTTTTTCCCCGGTTCAGTTTAGTTTATTTCAGATCTTGTAAAAGAATGAGAACTGGAGGTGATGTTTTACGTGAATGATTCATAAAAAAGAGAACGGAAAAAATATCATTTAATTTACAACGTGCAAGTCTAATTTGCTAATTCATGTCTGGTTTTAACTTCAAATGCCCTTATTTTTGTAAATGAGGTCTAAGTTATAGTGAAATAAAGAAGGGTGCTTTCGTCTTTTATAAACCTACAATTAGTAAATTGGACATGCATGTATCAATCCTCTTAATTTACTAACGAGAGTACTGAACTCTAGATTTATTGTAGTTCTCTCTTTTATGTTTCTTCATGTTTCCTCCTGCTCTTTCATATTCTGACGTTATTATTGTTAGGAAATTCAAGATTCGTATTTCAATCATTAATGGTGAAATCGGTATGTCGATAGTATTTTTTTTCAAAACATATATTTCAGAATTAGAAAAAAAGTACGATGATAAGTGATAACAATTTCTTTTGGATGCAATCTAGATTAACACAAACAAGAACATAAATTTACTTGTCACTACTTTATAATATCAAAAGATGTACTAAGATAAATTTGTTGATAAGTTTGCAAAATATAAGAGGGAAACAAACGAGGGTCCATTCGAAAGGAATAGTTGCTTCATTGCTTGTGCAAAATCCATGACTAAAGCCATCGCAATTTTGTTTCCTAGCATTCATTTTTTCTTTTAGTTCTTGAATTTTGTCCATCTTATCATGAAGATGCACCGCTAAAACAAGCATGTATGTATGTGTGGAATACTTGTCTACAAATCCTCCCACTTAATTTAGTATTAGTTTGAGCTTTATATCATAAAGATTAGGTATGGTTGAAGGGCCAAAACTTCCTCTCCATCAAAAGTTAGACACGCAAATTCACATTCAAATGTTTTGCTTCTTAAAACTATGGTTTGGAGGACGACTACCATTAATCACAATCATCACATGCATTTAACCTAATTGGTTGCTCAATTGAACTCATGAATCGAAACAGAGTAAAACTAATATAAAAATAGATCACTGTGAGACTAAATTTAATCAAATTACATTTTTAATTGAAACTGAACTAAATAAATAAGTTCTGGTGAATAGGGGCTAAGCATTTAATTCTAGTTTGAAAAGTCACAAAATGAAAGACGCTCCCTCCAAAATTTGAAAATGTTTAGTATTATACAATGTCGTTCTTTGGAGGGGCGATCCGTGCGATCGCACCGTGCTCCAATTTAAAGGGTCCCAAATTTTTATATATTCTATATATTTTGTCACAGGTGAGATATAATTGAAATAGATTTTTAGAAATTTAAATAGAATCGAGAAAAAATTGAACTAGAGAAAATTTGAGGGGTCTCAGAATTTTAGATTACATATATTTTGTTATGACTGAGGTATGATTCCAAATAATTTGCAAAATTTTAATAAAATTGGGAAAGAAATTAAAGCTGGAAAAAAATTGAAGGGTTGGATTTTTTTTTAACTAGGCCTTAAAAATTATAGGGACGGGTCTGATATTACATGTCGATGTTGCATCATGTTCCCACACATTGAACCTTTGAATATCCCAAGTTACTAATCCACAAACCTTATCAGATTAATAAGCTTGATTAGGCAAGGCTAATCCAAAGCAAATCAAGTCATGATTCAACAAAAATGGCTTTCCTGTGTGAAAGAAAAGAAAAACACACACACAAGTGCATCAAAATCAGCTAAAAATCACCCTCCAAAGGTGAGGGGGGACCAAAGACAATGGCAATGTGTCAAAGACTCAATAGAAAATGGACCTTAATCTTAATCCCATGTTGAAAGATAAGATTTTGGAAGAGTTCATGAGATGATGAACACAGAACATAACCAGTTAAAACTCATAGGAGGGGGACCAAAGACACTGGCTGTGTGTCTGATGTAGGTGTTGTCTTGAGTCTGTGCCAATTCTGGGCAGAAAATGCTAAAGTGTTCTTGAATCTTGTTTCCCAAATGCTTAGGTTCATTGGATTGAACTTGAGTTCCATCTTTTTCATGCATATATTGTTATGTATAATGTATCCTACCAATCAAGGGGAGGAGATTTAGTGCAGAAAGTTTTGTGTAGTTTTGTGAAGTTGGTGATTTTAACAACTCATGAATCCATCACTTTCTTTGCTTGCTCTTAAGACACTGCATGTTATGTGCTATTGTCATAGGTTAGTAGTTAGTACCACTTCTTTTAAGACCAAAAAGATCTCCAATATGGCAAAATCCCCCCACTTAGGAGTGCCTAGCTAGTTAGGTTAATGATCTCAATATGTGACACAAGAGAGTATTATAGGATAATAAGTTAGTACCACGTAATTCGACACCGCATTAAGATGTACATCATTTGGTAAACTGTTAAAATGTAAGAAATTTAAACAGTAGAAGATATTTTAAAGAAAAAACATTAGTATATCATACTCTCTTTCAACATAAACAACTTTGGTATACGTGCAGCTCTGTTAGACACAATCTTTCGGTGACATGATAGTATTCACAATAGAGAGAACATAACATGATTAACATATACTCACAATGTAGAGAAAGTGCATGTTCAGGACGATGTTTCAATCATTTTAGTTCAGCTTAAGTGTAACCAAAAATACAGATTTAATGAAATTTAGCTTATTTTATTCATAATGATTATATTTCACTTTTTCTCACTCGATTTAGTTTAAAGAAACAAACTCAGAGCATATTCTATTGAATTTATTTCTTGCTGATTTGAGGTTGACTTAATTCAAATTTAATATAATGAAACTAGAATCAATATCACAAATTAAACTAAACTTCATCAAATATAATTTACTAAATTGCGCTAAACTAAATTGAACTTATGCACCCCCCAATAGACTAGTTGCCAATAACTTGCCAGGAATCCATGACATACTATGTAATTAACTTCACACATTAACACAAGGCCCAAATAACAGAACTGGGCTTCAATTAAAACAAATCCATATTTCCATTTGCCAAGGCTCGAGCCCACAGTCATCTTTTCCCTCTAAATTCGTATCCGAAGTGCAGAAATTAAAATTCACGCGCCGATGAACCCACTCATGCCCGGCCAGTTCACCCCGACGGCGCCCCCGCCGCCGCGGGCTCCGGTTCCGCTGCCGCCGTTTCCACCGGCGTCGAGCGCTTTCTGGAACACCAGCAACGTCCGGGAGAGCCTCAGGAGCTTGCACGATACATTCAACCTCGCGAAAGCTCTGTAAGTGACTAATCAAACCTGCAAAATGCTTCAATCGAATTGGATTATTTCAACTTCTGTGATTGATTTTATCATTCTGCAGGGAGAAAGAGCTGGAGATGTTAAACAAGGTGAAAAATGGTGTAAATGATGATGATTCGGTTGATAGGTTTAGGGAATTTCTGGTGGAGAATAGGATTAGCTTGGAGTCTCATGAATCGCTTGCTCAGGAAGCTGCAAATGCGTTGATGTTGAAGCTGAGGGTTCAGCTCCAGCCATTCCTTGTTGCGGCTGATGAGAAATCTCCGTGGGAGGAGAAATGTGCAGTGGTTAGGATGGGAGATAAGTTGCAGAAGCATAAAAGGAATAAGCTGTGGAGGAAGAGGAAGAGGAAGCAGCTCGCGGAGAAGCGCTTGAAGGTCTTATGTTTGTTGCTTTCTGGTTGCAATGCTTGTTTGTAGGTTGTGATTTCGATTAAATTGTTTTGTTTTTCATGAAATCAGAAGCAGGAGGAGTTTGAGAAATGTGATAGAGAAGCTGATGAGTGGAGGGCTAGACAGATAGCTAAGGAAGTTGCCAGAGGAAAGGTAATGACTGTTGGATTCTTAGCTGTTTTTTTTTTCCGTGGCTACTTTGCTTAGTTTTCCGAATAATCTTTTGTTGCTTAGTGTATTGATTAAGAATATTCATGTTGTGGATGGATTTAAGTACTGGAATTTTCTACAAAATGGCACTTTCTGGTTTTTGGAGGAAAGCTTAATGTGCCTTGAAATCTGTATATGAACATCTAATGAGCAGCATGCCATTTCTTTTGTCACTTGTCTGTCAGATTATGATCTACTACATTGGCTACGCATTCTTTGATCTAATGTGTATGTTATTAAAGAACTGATGTAACATGGGGCTGGGTCGACTTAGCTTGGCTCTTGACTAGGCATAACTGTCTCCTTTTCCATTGTTTGTTGTATGAGTTTTTAACTTATCCCTGCCAATTGCCAAGATCCAATAATCTGATGCTGTGCCTTTTCGGATTAAGAACGTTCATCCTAAAAGTGGGAACATCTAAATGAGCAGCATGCTATTTTTTTGTGTTGTCACTTCTCAATCTAATGGAACTCGGTCAACTCACTTTATCCATATGGTCTATATACATTCTTTGGTTCACTGTGTAAGCCTTTTGAGAACGATGTAGCATGAGGCTGGGTTGACTTGGCTTTTGACTAGGCATAATGGTTAACTGCAAAGCTTATAGTGTTTCAATGTTTGTTGTATGAGCTTGGAACTTATCCATGGCGATTGCCAAGAGGTGTACATTTTTTTCACTTGGAATTGTTTCCAATACAGTTGCTTAATAGAGATCTGGCTAATTGGCGGGTTTGTGTGTTTAGGTGGAAGAAATGAAACGAATATCAAAACGTAAGGCCAAAGAGGAGAAGCAAAAACTAGGATCTGATGTAAGCAGAGTATTTATTTGTGCTCATGTTGTGTAATACCTCCTTTCCTGTGAGCTTGTAATGCTCACTTGATTTAATGTGCAGCTTGAGGTGATGCTGATTGTGGAAAAGCTGCAAGAACTACGATCACTTAGGGTTGAAAAGTTGAAAAAACAAGGTGATATTTCTCATACTAAAAAATCCATTTGTTCTTGTATGCATCATTTATTTGTCAATGTAGGATAGAACTATGATGCATAATCACATGATCCCCCAGCCTAATTTAGCACCTTAATCCACATATTTCTGTATATAAGTGTAGATTTAGCTTACGTACACCTGGCATGAGGCAAATTATGAAGTTGAACTTGATTGATTTACCTTCACTCGGTCTCTTGCTGAATAATTGATTGACATAAATTTTAACACGCACAACTGATAAATTTGTTGGTACACATATGGAGCAATATGATATAGTCAGTCTACTGTATAAGGAAACAGAAGGTTTATACTGTGATGTTTGACCATAACCTTATGATCTAGGTTCTATCCTCTATATAGAGCCGATAACTTAAGAAACTCTACATTCTTATTGTGCAGGTCATTTTCTCCCTGAAGAGGATGATAAGTTTCTCGAAAGAGTTAGAGCTGCTGTTGAGGAAGAAGAACGCCTTGCCTTGGTAGGAGCTGATACAGATGCTGCCAAGGATGCTATTGCAACTGCTGAAGAGTCTAGGATCTCTACTTTAACTCATGGACCTGAAACAGGGCAGTCCCTTGAAAATGAAGCTGATGAGTCATTAAGGAGTGAAGATAAAAGGGCTTCAGCTGCTGTCAATGACAACGGTTCCAGACCAATAGGGATGACAGCTGGACAGAGTTCTAGCAGAGAATATGATTACATGGCAAATCTGCCAAGAGAATTTTATCACTATTACTACGGTGGTCAAACTGACATGGGTACCCTCATTGAAGTAAGCTCAACTTGTTCTCTAATTCTTGATTATATTATTATTTTGATATCAATTTAATAGTCTTATCCTTCAATAGAAATTGATATTGTGGGTACTTCCTCACGTTCAGGCGAATTGTCTCTTGAAATTTTCTTGGCAAGAAGTAAAGATGTTAAAAAATCACCGACTTATGTCATTTGTATGCAGGTCAGAAGAGCATGGGATGCACACATTAGACCTGGTGGAAGGTTAGTGTTCTATTTAAATAGGATACCACTTGAAATTGCAAACTCATTTTTGTATAATTTCCTTGACACCATGTTTGAAATTATTCACACACTAAGTAGTTTAATTAACCACTCACTGAAAAATTTGATAAAAACATTAGTCAAATGATACCAAAGATCGTATGGTCAAATACTGAATGTTGCAGCAAGGACTTCTTTTGAATCTGTTTGTCATGAACCAATGGTATGATCGTATTGTCTTTCTAAGCTCATATTTACACAGCTTGTTGCAAATGTTTAGACTAGTCTTTCTAAGCTCATATTTACACAGCATGTTTAACCTCAATTTGCAGTCGGATACCAAGCCACTGGGTTCAACCACCACCTCCATCTGATGAGATTTGGGCATCCTATCTGGTGAAACCTAAATGATTGGTTTCTTCAAGCTTGTTTCCACCAAAATTGCCTCCCTTTGTAATCAGCACGACCAGTAGAGGATGTCCAAGCATCAGAATGGATAGAGGATATGTCCAAGCAGCAGCAGCAGCTCGGGGTCAAAGAACAGCTACAACTTTACGCTATTATGATGCACTGAATACACTTGGATCTATATCAGGTTCATTACCTTCGAATATCCTGGAGCATATGGATAGTTTCTGTTCCGAGTCCATAATCACCCTGTTCTTCTCAGTTCAAACTTGTGCATGCTTCAACATGACATTGTTCATTGTTTTTCAGTGCAAAATTTCAACACACTTGGTTTCTTATTCAAAATCTCAGCCATTGTTTATTCTGTTGATATCTATTTCTCAAGTTGATTTATTGTTCTCCGAAAGTTCCGTCACTTGTTAATTCCTTATAATTTGTTTGATTCAATTGTTCATCATGGTGAGACTAATGAAGTTGATCTCTTATTCAATTTTGTGAGTACATTTTCAGACCTCATATAGTCATAATTCCATCAAATTCATTTTAACTTATGTCCTTCAGTAGTTCATTATAAACTAATTAGATTTGCATTAATATTTTGAATGTAGCCAAGAAAAAGACGCACCAAAACGAAAGCAATCTGGAGCATCCTACGATTCGGCAGATCAATCTACGAAGGTGATTCAATAGAATCTGTTAGAGGAGCCTCAATCAATAGAGTCATTCACCCCTCCGCTGGGACCTTCGATTTTCATTAAAAAAAAACCTTAAAAATATGTTCGAACTACAAAAATGCTTCAGAGAAGCACAAAACCGAACCGGAATAAACCCGGTCCAGTCAGTTTCACTCGATATCTGATCTCCGGAAGCAAACTTGTCCGAAAACGCATCTAAATCGCATCTCGTCCATGGACTCCCGATTGAAGTTTTTTTAAAAAACACAGAAAATCATTAAAATTTACGAAAGAGATTTGCTCAGCGAATACGAACCAATTGAAATTGGAGAGTTCACGTTTGCAAGACGAATTAACGCCTTGCATCTAACTTGAAATAAAGATCTCTTCATTGCGAATCTCAGATTTAAGAGAGAGAATAAGGAGAAAATCCATGAATAAGAGAGAGAATAAGGAGCAAATACATGAATAAGAGAGATAATAAGGAGAACGGATGATGGAACCCTAATCAGAGTGGCGGCGGTTCTTACTACTGATGCTCTCAGCTTGAAGATGGGAGGTTGTATTTATAGCTTGAGTGAGTGGGTTTAATGGGCCCTGATGTACGGGCCTTAGAGGATTTGAGGCCCGTCAGCTAAAAAAAGGTTGTGATTTCAAGTATCGTCATCATCGACTGTCTGATTGGTTGAGTGACGACATCAAACAATTTCTGGTATTTCTCGAAAATCTGGATCTATCTTTCAACATGGAAATGCATCTTTTCTGTATTTTGGGTGGCGTATTTGTTCACGTATATTCATGTTTTTGTTTCCATATATCATTTTTTCTAGATAAAAATTTCATATTATCTCATTTTACTTAATTTTTTAAAATATAACTGATTATACAATCGTGATTTTCTAATTCGATGTTATCTTTTAAAATTGTTACATCAATTAATGAATGATGATTTCTTGTAATTTCTTCAACTTTCAATTATCCTTTCAGTATACATAAAAGCAAAGTCTCATAATTTTTCTTGTATTTTTTTGCGTCAGTTATTATCATTTTGTAATGAATTTTCGTTTTATTTCACACTTATTTTGATTACAAATTTGTAGTTTAAGTCTTTCAACAAGTCATATTAATTCAATACACTAATTTTTACTTTATTTCAGCGAGAAATAAACCATAAAACTAAAAAATGAGGTTCATTTTTGTTTTTTATTATGATTTCATGAGGAACAATTGTATTGCAAGCCAAATACCTCGTCAATAAATAAATAAAATAAATACCTCATCAAAAATCTATATATTGGTAAAGTACAACAGGAATACAATTCACTTCCCGTTACAGTTAAAAAAAAAATTAATACGTAGAAAATAAAATGAAAAATAAAAATCAGAAATCTAAATTCATTGCTAGAGATCTGCAATATATAGCAGTAAAGAGGTTTTTGCTCAAATCTCAGAAATTAGGCGCAAAACAATTTCCCCGTTCTTCTTCCCCAGCTTACACACGCCGGATTTTCAGCCCTGAATCTTGTTAATCCGACGGTGATGTCGAATTCGAAAATCGATATATACAGGAAGAACATATATGACATAGCGCATGACGTCTACGACGATGACGACGGGGAAGATGGCGTCGGCGATCGGGACCCCAATTCTGATCGCCGGAGGTCTCACAATTTTGCGACGCCGAAGCGTTCTCCGGTTGCCAATGGCTTCGATTCCCCTTACAATTCACAGGTGCTTTTGTCTGTTTCCGTTCTATTTTGTGCATTTTTTGTTCTCCTGCAAGTTTTGGGGGTTGTGTGCAGAAAGGTTATAGGATTTCGTGCTGCGTATTAGGATGGTGTTGGAACTAGTTAGAAACTGTGGCAGTTTGGGAGAGAATTCGAGTGGATTGTTGTTTCTGTAGTACAGTAGCTATGTTGTGAAGTTGATGATTGGCAAGAATCGGACGAGTATAGCTGGCTGCACTGGATGCAGTCAATCTGGAATTAGGATGGTCTGTTGAGGGAACAATTGAAGCAAAATTTAAGTTAATTCATCTGAGTTGCTGCCTATTCATTATATATTAAAAAAATGGATGTTAGGAATGAATATCTGATTACACCTGTGAGTCTTACTTTAGATTATAGGTATATGAATTCCATTATTTGGACTGGGATCTATAGTTACTTTTAGGTGCAGCTCGGCTGCTGTTTTAAGTTTACATTGACTAAAGGTCGTGAAGCTTGCACAGTTTCTGAGTTCTTTGGTGTTACTTTCTAATAAATTTTTGGGACACAATTTGTGTTCATTAGAATTAAGGTTGAGAGGTTTATTTACATGAATAGAGTGTTGCAGATTGAACAAAATGAAGCAGGCGCCAAGAAGCTCCAGGAATCTGAGGCAGAAATAAAAGAACTAAAAGCACTATCTGTTAATTACGCAGCTTTGCTGAAGGAAAAAGAGGTGATTCTGGTCTCTTAAATTTTGGTCTTTGTGTTTTAATAGCATTTATTTTCACCTGTTGATTAGCCTTTTATTCCGTCTTCTTTGAACCCGTAAGAACTTTCTTGGACTGGGGTAACCTTATACCTGTTGATTAGTTATTTGGTGTACGATCCTGTTGCCTATTGTGTTCAATGGGTTCTTTGTGATTGGATGGTTAACCCATATGTGCGACTTGGTAAGTAAGTTTTACTCAGCTTGCACCTCTCACTAACGATTTTTGTTTCTTTGATAGAACCAAATTCTGAGACTGCATGAAGAAAATGGGACGCTGAAGCAAAATCTTCATACAACGAATGCTGCCTTGACTTCTGCTAGAAGCACTAAGGTAATAGCTGATGCCTGAAGTTAAATATCTGTTCATCCACTTCATAATTGTAATATAGGCAGTTCCAGACCTTTACACTATCCTGTTGTAAAGCTTTCACATCCTTTTATTTAACATTTTACTCCAGATAATTGTTCCTTGCTTGTTTTTATTCCAAAAATGGCACCCTCTTATGTATTAACTTCTCAGCTTACACTATGTTAGTGGGATTCAGTGTGACTAATGCTATCTATCAATTGTTTAGGGTAGTGACCTGTCACCCAAAAGCCCGAATAAAAGTTTGGGTAGAACTCGTTCAAATGGAAGCCCATCCCAAAATGGGGGTGTAACTAAACAGAATATTCAAGTCAATGGAATTGGAGGCTCTGTAAAGGTAATGCCTGCACCATATCATCCCATATTAAAGATTTTTGTAACGCCTGCGCCATATTATTCGTTGCCTTCACCCACCTTTTTTTCAGTTCTCTTTTAGCTTATGATTTTCCATCATTTTGTCTCAGACTGTAGAATTAAGTGCTTTCTGTAGTTTCATTTTGTGGCCATACAAACTTGACAACTGATGTGTACATGCTTCTAGGAGCTCACAGATTTACTTGAGGAGAAAAATAGAGCTTTTGCTGCACTTCAAGCAACTCATGAATCTGAAGTTAAAAAATTGGGTGCAGAATTGAAAAAAGAGCGTGAAAAGCTCACTGTTATGAATGAAAGAGTGCAAGGTACTACCACAAAAGTTTTTTATTTATTTAAATTGACTTAATTGTTGCCACTTGAGTGTTTAATTTTATCCTTTTTTTTATTCTGTTCCCAGAGGAACAGATGCTCAGAGTGTCTATTCAGCAAGAGTTAAGCTCAATAAGAGCACAGAAGGATCAGGTGAGTTGTAAATCATTCTCGTTGCTGTCAGTCACTTTTGTTACCTTTATGCTAAGCAATTGGTTGATGCAAAAATTTCATTATGGTATGCACACACTTCACTCAAGAACAACCTCGGATCAGGCGTGTAAAAAAATTACTTCCCTAAATGTCGACTGCTTTGTATCTTTGATATGCACAGACTTAGCTACAACCCCCCTCCACCTTGACTCCGTACTAGCATTTACGCAGATGTCCCTTTTCTCCCTCCAAGCATTTAATTTCCATTTCTTTCGCAGTTGTACTCTGAGAAGTCGAAAACTCACGATGAATTGAACCAGAAGATATCTGACATAAGAAGATTACAAATGGAGTTGCAAAGAAAAGACCACGGCGAAACTAATGAGGCAGTGGATAATTTGAGAAAAGCAATTTCAACCCTAGAGAAAGAAAATAGTACACTGAAGGTAGCAATGTTTCTATACCTAATACATATAAAAAATATTACCTTTTAGATATGGTAAATGTTATCCTGTGTATTGTTTTGAATTTCATGCCTAGTATTGATTCAAATGTTTGCCATTTTAGATAAAGAATGATGAACTTGCAGCTTCCTTAGAAGCAACAAGGGATAATTCAGCAAATGAACACCAGAGGGAGGTGAGCTTCTTGTAGTTCACGTCGTTGGGATTTTCAAAAATCTTTATTTACTTTAGTTTTTGTGCTTACTTTCTTGGCTAAGATATATGTCTAAGCCTCTGCTAAGAAAATTTTATTGTGGGTAGGTGCAGTCTCTAAGGGACTCGGCTTGGAAAGAAGAAATGGAAAAATCTTTAAAAAGGCTGGAGAAAGAATCGATGGAAGTTCGCCTAGAGAGGGATAAAGCACTGCAAGAACTTAAACGTTTGAAGCAGCATTTGCTTGAAATGGTATGTCCTTTGGTGCAAGAATAATTGTCTAATTCACCTGCTCTATAACGAAGGAAATTTGAATCACGTGTTTTGTTTTAACCTTCAGGAATCTGAGGAGGCTGAGAAGATGGATGAGGATACTAAGGTTATTGAAGAACTTAGAGCTACCAATGACTATCAAAAATCTCAAATATTGCAGCTGGGAAGAGATTTAAAGCTGGCCCGGACAAACTGTGACGATCTTAAATTATTGAAGGAAAATGAAACCAAGAAGTCTAAGGAAGTTATTGATGAGTTGAATAGGAAACTGGATAGTTGTATGAGCATGATAAAGGCCAAAAATGTTGAAGTTCTCAACCTGCAAACTGCTCTTGGCCAATATTATGCTGAAATAGAAGCTAAGGTACGCCATGTGTGTGAGCTTCATTTATGAAGATAACATGTAGATTTTTGAATAAAATCTATAGTATCCTCAAGCAGATTTAGAAGTTTACTTTCTTCGTACTTGAGTTTCATTAATGGATTTCTCAGGGATACTGTATTTGTTTTAATGTCTTCAGGAGCGACTTGAGGAGGATTTAGTTGCCGTAAAAGAAGAATCTACCAGACTCTCGGAGCTCTTAAAGGTCCAATATAACATTCTATTTGCTTCATAGTTTATGCTCTACTTAAAAGTTAATGCAAACACATGTGACCATATTGGTTTCCAGACAAAATGAAGGTGTAAATCTCAAGAAATGAAAAGCTGAAACAGGGCATAAAACTTGGTTTATGTGTGAAATTGAGTATTTTTGGATAATATCATATTTTTAAAAATTAATTATCCTTAGTTTAAGGATTCAATATAGGAACTTATAATTGATGGCTTTTGCTTCAGGCTTATAAATGACATATTTATACTTCAACAAGACCTTTCGTTTCTAATGCCATTTAGAAATATTGGAGATCTAATTTAAAATGTTTAATTTTGCTGTATGTTCCCTTAGTAGAAATGAAATTATCGGGTTTATTTCCAAAATATTATCTCTTCCTTTGTATTTTGATGGAACTATAAATACTCAAGTTAGGCATCTTTCTGTCATCAGGAGTCCCATCAACAAATGGAAACATTAAGGGTTGAAAAGGAAGAAATGGTTGCTAATCTGTCAAACAGTGATAGGATGCTTGTTGAGGGGAAGAACAGAGTGACTAAACTTGAGAGTGACAATGAAAGGCTACGCCGTGCTCTTGAACAAAGCATGACAAGGCTGAATAGGATGTCTGTCGATTCTGACTTCCTTGTTGACAGGTCAATATATATTCTCATATACGTTGTTTTTTAATGATTTAAATTTGGACTTTTCCTAATTTAAATGTGTGCGATCTCTTTTGAATAATAGAAAACTGAGTAGGCCTGTAACTTGTATTCTCACCTCTGGTTCTGGTTGTTCTTTCTAACTATTTTTCAAAAGATAACATTTGGGAATAGAACAAGTGGGATTTGGCTGTTCCTATTTGCGAATTCCAAAAATAATAAACTTCCAATGTTTGACGAGTGCAACTTTTGACAGGCGAATTGTGATCAAATTATTGGTGACCTACTTTCAGAAAAATCACAGCAAAGAGGTATGGTGCTATTTATGATGCTGATTCCATTTGAGCTTTTATCATCTGGAACCATTAATAGTCTTCTGGCTATTGTCTTATGGAAGCAAAAGTTCTGAAGGACTAAGGCTTTCTTCATCATCTGCAGGTTCTGGATCTTATGGTCCGCATGTTGGGATTTTCTGAAGAAGACAAACAGCGGATTGGCGGTGCTCAACAAGGAGGTAAAGGTGTCGTCCGTGGTGTCCTTGGGCTTCCTGGACGATTAGTCGGCGGAATATTGGGTGGTGGTTCTACTGAAGCTTCAAGCATGAAATCAGACGATCAGGCAAGTTTGCATTTTCGTCTAATTTTTGTGAATAATTTACTGTCATTTTAGTGATATTACAAGATTGTGTGTTCTTGTCTTGTTGTCATCAAGTTCTTGGTTCTTCTGAAGTTGAGGCTTCAAGTTGCATGCATATGATTCAATTTGCTATTTAAGATCAAGTGATACAATATTCATTTAAAATGAATTAGTGTGTTCAAGTGTCATTGTTTCCATGAGTCGTGAAGTTTATATACGTTAAGGTCTAGTTTTTTACTTTCTCATCCTTGAAGTTTATATACGTTATAATCTAGTCTTTGACTTTCCTTGGTGCATTTTCTGGACACAGTCCTTTGCAGACCTTTGGGTTGATTTTCTTCTCAAAGAGAATGAAGAGCGAGAAAAGAGAGAAATGGCTGAGGGGTCATCAGAAAGCCTCAACAAAGAAAGTTCGGCAACCTCAAAAGTTGGTACATCATCGGACAACTTACCAAACATGACTGGTTTTGGAAGATCGAGTCCTTTCCAGCATCAACACCTTAGCACGATGCCCATTCGGGGAACAAGCCCGCCCTTGGATTCTCCTGAGTCCGAATTCTCAGTAGTACCTCTTTCAGCGGGTGAAAATAGCCCACAAGTCACGAGATTGCTTGGGAGATACTCATAAGTCATAGCCTGGTTTCTGTGTAAGTAAAGGAAGGTAGTATGAAGTTTTGGTTTTTGAATGTAATATCAATTGTTCCATCATATGGTGTTGCTATTTGTTCATTCAATTCTTTTGTATGATCATCTATCCGAAATCGAGGGTTGTTTGATGGCCACCAACCCCTTCTGGTTTGATGTGTAGTCCATCTCCAAACCCCTTCAGCTATACTTGTAAATGAATACAATGGACTTTATTCAAGAAAATTATATAGAAACCTTTGAACTGCTTGTATATGTGTCTTTCATTACGTCTTATTTTAGTAGTAAATAAATAAAACCTAGTCAAAATTAATGCAAAATCTTCCGGTCATTGCACTTATTAGATCACGGGATGTTCAGATTCTGCAGAATCCCATTTACACTCCTTTTCCCTCTTGCTTACAAAAATGACGAGAAATCTCAATTTAATGCAGCAAATGGCTAAATAATATAATAAGAAACCATTTACAAAATACTGTTTCAAGTTGGAAAGAGATGATTTAAAAGGATCACTACCATCAGTATCATGCAAAGCAACCAGATACTAGATTCGACTAAAATAGACAACAAGCACGCTAACCAATCAATCCATCAGATTGTACTTTGAACGAAACCAACCACGGCTTAATACAGAACATAAGGTATCAAGCTCAACCCAATCCCTTCAAGCGCTCTTTTTGTTCGAATATCTGGGCATTTTCTTCAAGGCTTCTTGAACAACAACTTTATCGAACACAGCATACTGCTTCTTGATCTCGATCATTGCCTTCTCTGCGTAGTGATCAACCTTATCTTCGTACTTCTCATACAGAACAGGTACAGTGTGCAGAAACACGAACGCTGTTCATTAAAATCAAGCACATCACTTAGTAAATGAAGGATATGCAAGAACAAAATACTTTACATAGTGAAAGAAAAGTATGCAATAGAATTTAGTTGTGCAACTCACTTATATAGAACAGAGTCAAGAAATTGCAGCAGCTGCCGAGCACAGAGAAGAACCAAAGCCCAAGTGTAACCTGCAAGCAGAACAGCAAATTTGATTAACAACAAACTCAATACGCCAACTACAAATACAAGTTCATACGGCTGTCGGACAATCAAGCAGAATGAATCTCGAAATATACTTACAATCAAAAACTTCTTAAGGTCCCTTCCAGAAGCAATCTCACGCAACACGGCAAGAGCATTGTTAATCTCAGACCTCAGGACCACAGCAGTCTGAACAAATGGCTCCTCAGCTAGACGAACTTCAGGAATGCGTGGAGGAGACCTGCACAAAACAGTGACAGCACACAGCGCATTAGTCAATCAAATATACCATATAGCAACTCAATTAAAAGTAAGCATCTTATATCATCTCACTTGTTGATGAAAGTTGTAGCATTCGACCACAGGAACGACATGGACAGAGCAAGAATCAGAACATGGCACACCAGAGTCAGCAAGTGGTACTCCATTATCTCAAACAGAACCCACACTAGTGTGGCTCCACCAAGAGTCACAGCAGAAATCTTCTTGTTCCTCCACAAGAACACATCAGCAGCTACAGTCAACCAAATACAACATTATCAGTTCACAATGACAATTACACAATACTCACAAACCCTAAACCACCAAACTTGGAAACAAAACACATAATGAATTGATAATACTCATCATCTATACAAGACAATCTCGTAAATATAGCAAACATTAACTATCATTACGAGCAAATACAGAACACAAATTAGTTCCAAACATATACATTAAAATTAGCTTAAGATGAGCAGTTCATCACTTCTAACAGTTACAGAAACAAAATCCGAGCAAATAAAGCACAAGTTTAGCAGTAAACACCCTAATCAACCAAAGCACAAGCATAAGCATACTCAGCAAACCAACTAGATGCGCAATCCGAGCAAATAAAGCATAGCAGTGAATCCCCTAATTAACTAAGCACAAGCATAATTAAACTCAGCAAATCAACTAGATGCTCAATCAACTACTGGATCTGAACCAAAACATGAAAATCACAAATCGCAAATAGTAATCGAAGATTATAAGAAGTAACCGTACGCTTGCCGCCGCCGAGGACCTTGTGAACAGGCTTCTCCCGGCCGAAGAGGCGAGAAATCTTCTCCTTCATCGTCGCTGGTGGAGACCCCGGCGAGGACGACTTCGGAATCTTCTCCGACTTCTTCTCCGAATCGGAATCGGACGAGGACGACGAAGAGCCGCCGTCGTCGTGGCTGTGGAACTTCTCCGTCATCTTCTCCAACAGCGTCTCCTCCTTCTTGTGGTCCAGCTCTTCAACGTGATCCGCCATCTTCAAGAGTGTAGCAGAAACCCTAGGGCTTTCGATGAATTTGAAACTGGAAAAGGACAGGCAGAGCTTTGGTGGTAAGCAAGGTGAAAGAAGAGGATGGGCGAGGGTCGGGACTTTATACGCGAAAAGGGTAGGTTCGGGAAGGTCCGAGCCTGTGGTTCGGTGTATTTTTGAAATGGAAAGGCTTAGCGGAGAGGTTTATCGAGGAGACTAACGCCGTGAAGTAGTGTTGACAGAGATAGACTTGTTTCTATATGTTGGGTAAATAATTAGTAAATTGCATTTTACCACCTCATGGTTTCAAACTTTCAACCAATCAAACCATTGAAAAATAAATGTTATATTAATCTTGATCATTTTCATGATTCTGGAATAGTTTTTCTTTCTTATTTTTATAAGGTAGATGAGTCGAGTCGAGTTTGACAATCGTATTTCTATCTAACTTGCTTAAACTTTTCGATCTTTCTTTTTCGAATCATTTAAATTTTTGATTTGAGAGCAAATTCAATTTTATATGTAAAAGTATTAAAATGCAAATGAGCAAATTCTAATCGAACTCGCAAATTATTTATAAATATTTGAATTTTTTTTATAATGAGTGAATAATCTGTAATCTTTAATATACTTTTTTCATCAAAAAATAAAGTAATTTAGTATGATCTTTAAATATGAAAAATTTTGTTTTTTCAACAATGATGAATATATGAGATTATTTTAGTTAAAGCATCCTATTTTTGGAACAATTAAATTAATTGAATTGTTACTCTTCTCTCCTTTTTAAATTGCACATTTGTTTGTTAAATACCCATTTTTGCACATTTGGTACCATTATTTTAAATCAAATTTATGTTTCCTTCCTTTACCAAATTAGAATCAATTAGAGAATTTCTAATTAAGAATACTTTTGAATGAATTTCAATGGTATCTCTTACGACTTTACGTGGGTGGGTCACCGACAAAGTACACCAAATCGGACACGTGTCAGCCGAATGAGGCAGCTTTGATGTTTTGGGCGGTGCAGATTTCTCAACTTTTACCATGTCTACGAAATGGGCTCCATGTTTGTATACGGAAATCTCTCGAATCTATTTTTTTGACTAATAATAGAAAATAATTAAACAGTTAATTTTTTAAGAAAATTTTTACTGTTACAGTACCGACATCAAATTCATTTTTTTATTTGACAGGAAATCTTCAAACCTATAATAGAAAGGGCCTAATAGAAATTAGGCATCGAGTTTGGCTAAATTTTCAACGCAGAGAATTTACAGCCTCTCTTTGTTTCGTGCATAAGTCCAATCACATTCTTGAAAACTAATAAAGATAGGTCACCAATTTCCGATCATGGGTGCAATCTTAAGCCATTCATTTTATGGTTTTAAATAATCCTAACTATATTTATCTTTACCTCATCTCAAAAGACATCCGTTTTTACTAAATTATCAAATTAAATGTCTGAATATAAGTGTCGATATTTAGAGAGTCTAATTGAGAGTTTCAATCCACGGCATCATATTGACCCACGACTTAATTACATGTTGATGCAATTTTTTACATTTTATCACCATCACTCTTATGTGTCACTTAACTTTTTTGATGACGAGTCTCGCATTGAAATAGAAATGAATTTAAACAATGCTAGCGATAATAAAATGCATGCTAAACTAGACATTTTCACTCTAAATTAGTTTGAATTTTATTAAAATTGAATTTAAAAAATGCTAAAATGGTCTGAACTAAACTAAAATAAGGTAGAGAGAACGTGTGCCCTAGATAGGCCATGTATCCAGTTGCGGAACCATATGGGAGCTCGGATAGGTCGGTGTCAATCCTAAAATCCGACGTTCAGTGTTAAATTATTGTTCTTCGGTGAGTTCTCCGATGAGAATTGGAGTTTTGCACTCTTAGAAGAGCTTGCCCTAATTTTTTAAGTCATTCAAACGTACTCTAAAATGAATTTCTGATTCCACCACTTACTAAATATAAGTATAATTTTTTCGTACGATTTTGTATTAGAAAATATATTGGCTCACCATTGGCTTTCCAAACAAATTGCATGGAAAGGGGACTTCATGATGAACACATTCATTGAGATCCCTACATCCAGTTGGAAAGAAGGAATCAAACCTTTTACAGACTTGCAATTTAAGCATCATTGCTTTTCTTTTCCAGGTTTTATGTGTTCTAAATCAAAATGAAGAAGGAAGATTGTAAAGTGGTCTCATTTGGTTGTGAAATGGGCCGACACAAAAAACTCTAGTCCAACATCTTGTATGCGATTTGCTGGGCAGGATGGATCTAAACCAAACTTCTGAGAAAAAGAAAGCCCGTTATGATTTCGGGCCCACAGTGCTTGAACATTAAACAAAGACCATAGAAAGGCTTTGTAGCCGCAATTTCACACATCATATATTTTGGTTTCAGACTGTTGATCAAATTGAACATTTCTCCTATATATTCTTTTTTTTTCTTTTTTTTTTTTAAGTCAAAACCATCCAAGTGGACGGGAGAATTATTCACGACTCCTCAACCCTTCTTAAAAGCGATAAAAATACATGATCGGATTTGGTTAAACCCAATATACACATGAAACCTTTATGAGATTTCTGTGGCAATTTGATGAGGTGCAGAGTGATTCCAACAAAGCCGTACTACTACTCCGCCTCGGGGTGGCATGTACTACTACTAAAAAAGGAATACATCGGAAGAAAACCTAGGTCTAATACCCAAGGGTATCTAACCACCTAACAGGTATAATATCCTTAACTCTGCAGTATAAATACTCAGAATCTACAGAGTCTATGCACAGAAACGCCATTAGTGAGCTGTCAAAACTACAAATGACTTGGATTTCTCCTATACTGCATTGCACAGACCGAAGCCCAAAGGGTCTTCCCTCCCGCCAAAATGGGTTAGGAGGGACATGACAAACAAATAGGCAAGGATACTCCATAAATTAGTGAAGATAGTTTTGCAAAAAGACCCATTTCAAATCATATCCCTCTAAAATGCAGATATATGTAAATTAATATTTGTACTAGAGCAATTCCAGCCAATCCTGGTCTGATTGACTGACGGCCAAATATTGGACAGAGCAAATGCAATTTAACACGATATAAGCTTAAAGCTTAATCGGTCTACAAATCTAGAAACAGTATCGCCAATAGTAATTATTCAAACTACTTTGACTTGGATTTCTCCTAACTGTACAAACTAGATCTGAAGCTAATCAAAGTTTTGTTGAGCAAAAAGACCCGTCAGAAAACTAAGATTAGCAAATCACATTAAATCTCATATTTTAGTACAAACATCAATACACATATACCTAAAAAACAAGACAGTAAATTTTATAAAAAGGAAAAAAGAAGTAAGACCACCTCTTCGATCTAATGGTGCCATATCCATGGAAATCTGACCGGTCCATTGTCCGACCCGAACGATCCGACCCGGCCAGACCGGTCTGACCAGGCCGGCCGAAACCGGACTTGGCTGGATGCTCCGAAAGCTGAGATCTTCCTTCGTCGCGCCGAAACAAAAGCTGAGATCTTTCCATCGCCGCGCCATCCTTGTCGCCGGAGCCGCCCGAGACTCGCCGTCGAGGTCGCCATTCGGTAGTTCCGGATCCCATTGACTGCGTCGGCCGTTGACCTTGGACACGGTTGCGACCCGATCCAAGGGGCCAATCGTGAGAGTAGCAGGAGGTAGGCACCGGAGTTGGGCAGGTTGAAAAACCAGAGTTTCCGATCCCGATCTGTTGATTTTCGATAGAAAAGGAGGTATCCGGTTTGGGGGATGGGAGGGGAGGTTTAGAAGCTTATATGTTGAGGGGTGGGAGGGGTGGGAGGGGTGACCAGCTCGGCGGCGGGCGCCGGCGGTCACCCCGCCGGATTTTAGATCTGGTTTGGTTTGGGGGAGAAGTACTGTAGGGGGAGAGAGAGGCGAGAGGAGGAGAGAGAGGGTTTTCTTCCTATATATTCAAAGCTGAAGTGAACCAAGTGATCTAACATATTTGTCCAGAATCATCGCTTCGCTCCGCGAATGTCACATATTCAAATCCGCTTAAGTGTATCATTTCAAAAAAATCAGTTCCCCGACTTTCTAGATTAAAGTCTCCAAAAGTGCTCGATCAAGAGGTAAGAGATCAGTAAACATCTCTCACACTGCAATTCCTCTGATATGATGTTCAATTTTGAATGATAGCCCATCAACTAGACGCTAACATGAATCTTTTTAATACGCCTGAATTACAATATAACATCAATTACACATTTTTGTGTGATAATTCTATTTATATTGTCCGTCAACTAGACATCAACATGAATCTTTTTTCAAAATTGTGGTGCTTAAAGTATGCCATTGATTAGAAACATGAAAATTATGATAATATTTCATCATACCTTTTGTTTTTTTATCACATTTTATAAAAGATGAAGTTACTATCATAATGTAGTACTGAAAAGGTACAAAACGGGGAAAATGGGCTACAAAGTGCCATTCCATTAGGGGCATGCGAAGAGCGACTTTTGTAAACTTGTTTAATATGACAAATGAAACCTTTAATCTACAAAGTAGCAGCCATCAAATTGACGTCAGTATTATGTGCTTTCTTTTATGATATACCTGAGAATATAAGCTTTAGGGATATAAGTTATTGATTCATTAGAACTCAAGAAATCACCTCCAAATAGAGTCGGATTCAGAAATTTAATAATGAGTAGTAAAATATTAATAAAACATTTGAGCGTTAATATTAGTTATAGGAAATTAGATTGTAAAATTATAGACTTTTAAAATTTGTGAAGATAAATATACATAATTTTTGGATTGTATTTGAAATCTTTGCTAAGAACTGCTTACGTCACTGGGTCCAAGTGTAACCAGTTAATAAGCCTATATACATATGCTAAATACAAATTTTAACTTAAACGAAAAAAACTAGAACACTTAACTGAGTTATTTTTATTGTAACTTTTAAAATAAATTGATTTATAAATATAATTACACCAACCAAAACACTATATAAATGTATATAAATGTTTTTGGAGTAATATTTGGTTCAACTATATAGTGATAGTGGGAGAAGTGAAATGTTAGTTGACTAAGGTCATTTGCTTAGGGATTCATAATGTTAATTATCTTGAAAATGGAGGGACCTCTATGTCCACCTTCTTAGTATAATCAAAGAATCTTCTAATTCTTGATGCTAGTACAAATCTTGATCATTGAGAAACTTTGGGGTCAATGCTCAAAATGAGGGTTTAGTGAAGTACTACTCACAAATCACAATCATCTCTACGTCCCAATCAAAACTGTAGAAAAAAAATACAGAAATTAGAATTGTGAATTGTGATATGTATGATTCAATCGGACGCGGAGAGTAATGCAGTGATTTTTTTAAGTAAGCAAAATATTTAATTAGTCTTTTGTTGGACTTATCAATAATTAATTCAATTCAATTTAATAAATAATTTTTTCATGATGAAATACAAGTAAATTTTATGATAATAATTTTACTTTTTAACAATTTAATTTACAAGTTGAATATTAAATAAGTTCGGGAGAACAGATCACGTCAAAATATAAACTAATACTTTTACAAGAAGTAGTGATTACATGTTGTTAAGTTACACCAGCTACCTACTTACTGGCAAAATGGTAAATTTGAAAGAATTTTCATTCAATCTACCAGTTATAGGCAGACCTAACTCTCAACTCAACTCACCAAATTTCTTCTTGCAGTTAGAGTTGCAATTCATGGCAGAGTTTGGCATTTTGCTCATACAGCAACATCTCCAGTAAACCTGGAGAAAGAGAAGTCACCCCAATAAAGATTTCAATTGTCAAACACTCCGATTCAGTATAAATGTCCTCATTTTAAATTTTTTTTTTTTTCATGTTACCACAAATTTCATATAGTATCTATACACTGATATCATCATGTGATAAATTTTTGAATTTTCCGTAACATGTAACTTTTGACAGTTTAATATATATCAGGATCATCCTGATATTGGCAATATCAGGCACCAATTAAATAACGACACATCATCTTTAACTAATTTATGATTGGGCCACGTGTTCAATCATTACCCAGACGGGTTTAGGCATTCTAAATTAGGGTTTTAGAATTTTACTAAAAATATCTTAACCAATTAAAACATTACAATTGTACACGTGTCATTATCTTATTGGTGCCTGATAAGGCTTATATCAGGATCATCCGGATGAATGTTTTTCTCAACTTTTGAATATATATATATATATATATATATATATATATATATATATATATATATATATATTCTATTATTCAATATTATTTGTAACTGAAGTTGTTAAATAATCAAACATGACATGAAAAAAATTGTGATATAGAAAGACATTAAAGGTGAATTAAAGGGAGTGTATTAAAATTTTATCGGCATTGTACATTTTATCACTCAATGCATCGATTAAGCTTTGCAATTATGAATTGTTTGATAACAGGAAGTCCAATTTTAATGATAAACTATAGAATCTTACGTTGATATTCTTAATATTACTAACCAACAAGTTATGATCACTCGTATTTAGAAAAAGATATAAAATTGCGACGGTTCATTTTCACGTATACTGAACTAGACTTTAGTGCATCACCAACCACAAATTTACTATATAGATTAAGATTGCACACCAAACTCACACTTTCCAATTTCCATTACACAATAACAAAGGTATTGTGATACTAGGAATTTTAAAAATAGAGATTTTGGTGAACAACATTATTGAACAAAAAAATATTACTACAGTCAATATTACAAATGTTACAAACTGCGATTTAGAACGAACTGAATCTAAATCTTCATCACCTTGAAATGATCATGAACAGATAAATCCATTAAAATCACTAGCTAATTCATAACAATACCACTATTTCTGAATCTTTAAGCATACAACCTCATGATCAGTTCCAAAATTATATCAAACTAATCAAAACTTTCTTTACAATTTCATGGATTTCATCACCGTCTCCGGCCATCGGAGTACTGCGACAGCGGCACCACCTCCGACAACGGCGTCGAAAGAGGCGTCGGAAGCGGGGAGCTCCGGCAGACCGGGCACGACGCGTTGAGCTTCAGCCACGCGTCGATACACATCACGTGGAAATAATGCTTGCAGTCCGGCAGCAACCTCAGCATCTCCGAGTCCTTGTACTCGCAGAGACAGATCGGGCAGACGACGTCGTTTCCCGCCGACCCGACCCGCTTCGCGAACTGGAACTTCGGGTAGGAGTTGATGATGCGATGGTCCAGCCCGACGACGACGTTCTCCGACGACGAAACGTCGTCGTTCTCATCCTCCTCCGCCACGAAGATGATCCTCGGCAGGTATATGCTGGTCTCCCGCGGGTGGCGCGTGGGGGAGGAGTAGCCGTCCTCGAGGTCCACCCGGCGGCGTCTCCGGCGGCGCGTTGCGGCGGAGCGGCAGCATATGTAGGATGCGAGGAGGACGGTGGAGAGGAAGACGAGGAAGCCGAGGGCGATGGCGATGGCGTAGCCGAGCCCAACCGAGCCGAGCTTCTCGGCGAAGGTGGTCAGTTGCGGCGGCGCTGCGGCGGCGTTTGAGGACATTGGTGGAGGGTGGGGAGAGGGGATGGGGGAAAGTCCATTTGAGGAGATAAAGGAGGAGAGAGAAAGGGAGAGGGAGGAGGGATTCGAAGCGGAGGGGCGCTGTGCATTTAATACTGGGTGGGTTTGGATACAGAGATGATCATTAATGGCTGTCTCGTTGGGATGATGGCGATCTATTTCTATTTCTTCTTCACATGATTTCTTTACTGCAACTTTTTATTTTTATTTTTATTTTTTGAAATTTTTTAATTTCCCCGGGTCTTTTGAGTTTTGAGTTTCGAGCATCCGGTGCATAGTTCATCACGTTTCGATGCCTTACTTCTTACTATTACTTCCTCCGTCCCGATCACAACGTCTGATTTGAATTATAGAGATCGTTTGGTTAGACGTGAAAGATGTGGCAATTTGAAAATCACATGAATTAAAATTCTACAAATTATTTGATTGACAAAAAATGTGGGAGTTTCAATTTTCCAGGAACTCCAAATTCTCACACAACGGTAAAATTTTCTTACCTAGTTCCCCTAGATAATTAGAAATTCCCGTGATTTTTCTTCTTCCACGTTCCAACCAAACAATATTTTCAAAATCATGAGAATTTAAAATGGTCTAGAAATTTTATTTTCCTATAGAATTAATCTCCACCTACAACCAAATGACTTCTTACAATATACTCATGAGTGGAATTAGACGAAAAAATTTAAAATTACTAAAAAGGATTTGAGACACTGAAATTCAAAACTACATTATATTTTTATCTCGAACTACCATGATATAATCAGCAAGACAAGTACAAATGAGTACATGTTTGATGTTATATGAAGGTGTGGTAAAAATATTATTTTTATCACAATTGTGCGTCACTAACTAGCGCGAAATGCTCACGAATTCATTTTCAAATTCAAGCACTACCAAATTAAAAGTATTGATTCTCTAGAGAGTTCTCAAATGCATTCAAATTCATTCAACTCTCACGGCCACTTTTATCGCACTCAACTTATAACAAATGAGCCAAAATACCTTTAAAGGCTTTTGTTAGATGAAGCACAATTCACCATTCTCAAGATCTCTACGGCATATTTCACCAAAATAGACATGTTACGGGTGTACCCTGCGACTGGCACAACATGTTTATTGGATCAATGTCTAATATTCGAGTCTCAACAGTGACAGTGTGAAAATTTTTTGGTTGTAAGTTTCCTTGTACGCACCAAAACTAAAAACGTTCAATGAATCCTAACTGTATGCAGGTGAGATGCTGAGACCGATCGAATTGAGTTTTGCTACGAAATGATCATGTAACATTTAGAATTACTCCAACAAACTTGCGAGGCATTCATGGCAAACTTTAATTTTGAACTTTGGCACTCTTGAATTATGAATACCTAACGCATTGTTAATTTAAACGGTAGGTCATGCTAGGAATGATAGTAGTAGTAACTAGTAACGTTATTGTTGCTTGGCTATTGAGGGTACTAAAATGATAAATGCCATACCAATTGAGATACTAGTACCTATCAATTATAATGTCTTGATGTCCAACCCAATCAATCAGTTTGAGTGCAATTGAACCTTTTAAAAATACATATAGGATCAAATATGAAAAAATTACATATTGGATCATTGATAGTTATAGGGCATTGTTATGTGCAGTCCGATCTTTACTTATGCAGTCCGTATTTATTCATGAAATGCCATTATTTCGTATAAATAATGATGGATAACTATTCAGTCTGTATAAATAGTGATGAGCATCGTTATATGCATCACAGTATTTACTTATACAACCCGTATTATACCGATCAAATAAATAGTTATCCATCACTATTCACATGTCCTATACATGAAGAGGAAGTTAGGCCAAACGTTTGGTCAAAGCTTCTACTTACATTCATACCTACTAGCTTCGTCCATTTTCTTGGTTAGATGGCGCTATCTCGAGCTGATTTTTTAATTAATATGAACTCGGATTCATGACAAACTAATTAGTAAGAACATGGTTTGGTTAGTCACGATCATCATAAATTATTGCTTAAATTAGCAATTTAGTAACTGGAAGTTGGGTATATACCAAATTGTTTAAGAAGGGTAGGTAGTTTGGTAAGAACATATCCCAGTCTAATCATATATATTTTAATAATACACAACATAGTTACAAAAATCCCAGATCTAAGATAGATGACAGATGGTATGAGATGGCGAGAACTTTGTTGAGGGTTTAAATTTCAGGAACTATAAGTGCAGTTCTGTATTTTAGTGCATATTTATTTTTAATTTGAAATGTCACTAAATTTGTTTATACAGATCCGGACCAAAGTGAAATCATGAACAATAATTTTATGTTTTTCAATTCCTGTAATTAGTATATTGGATATGCATTAAAGTATCAAAATGTTACATTGTGTCTTTAAACGATTAACATGATGAGCTAGACAATATACCTATTTATCGGTATGACTTCCTCCTATCAAAAAGTGTATATAGAATAATATCATTCATATACATGCTCAAAACCAAATCTAACTGAAATTACATTTTTTTAGAAAAAGATACATCTATCTTTAACTTCGGTAAAAAAACATCCTCTCCTCTATTAAAAATCATATTGAATTTTATACAAATTTGACCAAAACTATATTGGATCATGTACCAAATTTATGCACTAACATGGGTGAAACATAGTGTCCGGAGAGTGTGGAGTCTGGACACGAGTCCATATCGCTGCGTACGTTGTTTTCGTCTTGACATAAGAAGACAACCGCGACTTATGCATGGATCTTCGGTATACGACGCCGTATGGATCTACCAGACAGGAAATCAACCCTTCCTCCTATAATATTTTGCTTCATCATATTTGACTCTTAATTTTGGTTTGATTTGTTTTCACTTTACTTACATCTTACTTCTTTGCTTCATTTGGTCTTGAATATATAAAAATCTGATTGAGGATATTGTTCAACTTATTTTCAATATGTTCGGTAACATCAGTTTTATTTATATTTTGCAGTGTTAAATGCAGTCCGGTATTTTATTTATTATAACCTAAAATACTATTGAAATTACCGTACTGAATACTCCTAAGTTTTTTTCAATAAACTTAATAAATGAGGATATTTTCATAATTTTATACCAGATTTTAAACTACAAAAATATAATATAACAAAACTCTTTATTATCTATATTATGACACATTTTCTTAAGAGATGCAAATTCATTGGTTGAAAAGCTAGACATGAGTAAAAGTGAAATTAATGAAAAAAATAATTTAAATATCGCCATTAAAAATAACAAATTAAAACACATTTTAATTCATTTCATCACATATCATCCCGAAAATTCATTTCCATGAATCGAAATGATCGAAAACTCAAATGTCATGAATCAGAGATAGAGACACTTATCTTCCTCTTAATTAATTATCGCCCTTTAATTTCAAAAAATCCTCACATGAAACCTAACTTAAAAAAAGCCCTTTTAATGAAATGTACTCTTTGATGCTGGAAAAATTAGATAAGCACTTAAAAACTGAAGTGGGATGTATAATCCAGTATTTTACTCAGTTTAGTTTAAAATACCAATGAAATGACACTGTCAGTCCCTGCAAGTTTGCTAATTTCTCAAAAATTGTATAAATTAAGGTCCATTTTTTAAAACTTTTATACCGTATTTTGGACTACAAGACCGCGACACTGCGTAAAGTAACACCCTTAAAAAGGGAATAATTTTTTATTTAAAAAACTCAAATAAAAATTTACTCCAAAATTTATAAGCAAAAATACTCTATACATGATTTCGCAGAATATCCACTTTGTTACATACATTACATATGATTTCTGTGCAAACCACTCTTCTGATAACAACCAAAATCCTCCCCAGAAACTCAGCATTGTATAGTCTTCCATGAAAAAGTGTATAACAAGCCTTCAAAACGGCCAGAATCAGCATATCATTAAAGACAAAGGTAGGGCTGGTAATCGGTTATACGGGTAAAATATGAGTCGGGTAAAATGGGTAATATGAAAACATGTGTAAGACCCGTTTTTTACTCGTTTAAAAATGGGTAAAACGGATCGGATAAAATACGGGTTGGGTAAAATTCATGGGTAAAACGGATCGGATAAAATACGGGTTGGGTAAAATTCACGGATAAACCCGCGGGTTAGACCCGTATTTTACCCGACCTGTTTTGACCCGTATTTTAAATTACCCGTTTTACCCGTACCCGTATTTTACCTGTACCCACATGGATTAAAAAAATCACTCATTCTACCCTCGGGTAATGGGTAAAAATTGCCAGGCCTAATCAAAGGTGTCAAAGACAACAAAATCGGAGCAACAAATTTACATGAACACCTGATTATGGCTACTCATCACACACAGAAATCTCACAAGTCGGCGACTTTCTGCTGAACCTCGATACCTCATTCAGTGCATCGCTCTTTCTCTTTGAATCAACCGACTTATAAAAGCACAGACTAAGCCTTTCCATCACCGAGCCATATTTCAGGAAGAACTGCAACAATGCCATCTCCCTCTTAGGATAGCCAGCAAAGTGTCGAACAATAACTTGTTTCAGACTCGATGACAAACATCCCGGAACATATGTATCTATGTCTGTGTCTATGTCTATGTCTATGTCTCTTTGATGACCAAATGTGACATCATCCTTTGAAAGGTACCATTCTAACATCCCATCCTTGGTGTCACAAATGTCGAGGACTTCTAGGTTAGGACAATTGTCGATCAAATCGATCAGAGTGCTCCATTCACAGCTCTCGTCCAGTATGACGAGCTTGGTCAGTCTCTCGAAACGCTTATACACTGAAACGCTGCCTTCTTTAAGAGCCTTCATGGTCCTCTTCCCTAGCTTCATAACCTTAACACCATCAAAATTGTCGACTAAGTCAACAACAACGTTGTACTTGAAGAAGCTGTCATGAGGGAAAGAAGAGGCATCATCAAACTTATCACCTTCATCCGTTTCCGAACTGAATTGATCAAAAGTGCCCTTTGTGTCTTCAATAAGAACATCAATGTCGACCTCATTCACTAGGTTCGAGCTAAGCATGGAAACTGCGACCGACATATTATCATGTAATTTCAGGCATTCAAGCAAAGGGGCGTCGATTTCCAGCTTCATACAAGTCTTCTTAGACCTATGAGACATTCCCAGCCTGAAGTACTCCATCCGAGCGTGTTCTATGGCGTCACTCGGCATGCAAGACCACTCATATTCAAAATAGATGGCTAAATATTTCATTGAAGGCGAAGAAATAGTAGAAACTACCAAGTTATCACTTAAGCCAGTGTCGCACGACCCCCATAACCGTATCATGGGAGCAATTCTCTTAAATGTGAGGGATTGGAGCACCGGACAACCAGATATAAGCTGACTGAAAGATGCATCGGATTCATATATAACCTTATTCAGCTCTAAGTCAGTAAGTTTAGGAAGACTAACCACTCGGGGAAGTATAAGCTGAATAGGCCCTACAATCTTCAGAACTTCTAGGGTTCCGCTAGTGTATAGTGCATCGGGAAAGCGCGCTGCTGATCCAGGCCGGGAAAGTAAGGTCAGATCAAGAACTCGAACTTTTCTATCGATTGCGAAGTTGACCCATTTGCTCAGAAGGTCGGGAGAGCCGCAATGCAGACGGAATTTGTCGGATTTTAACAAAGACGCATTTTCCATAACCGACTGTACAAACTGCACAAAGCTTGTTTTTTCAGCAATATCTCCGTGGACGACTTCATAGAGAATTGAATTGAGACCTGGACAGAATGGACACGTAGTTAATTCATAGGGAGAGTAAATGGTGCCATTGCCCTGAGGCCACTCATAATCTCCGGACTCAGAACTGCCAGATTCGGAAATGTCAGACTCAGAACGGTTCAACTCGTGAATGTCAGACTCAGAACTGCCAGACTCGGCAATGTCAGACTCAGAACTGTTTGACTCGGGAATGTCAGACTCAGAACCGCCAGACTCGGAATTGTGAGCAGACTCAGAACCGTCAGACTCAGAACTGCCAGACTCGGCAATGTCAGACTCAGAACCGCCAGACTCGGAAATGTGAGCAGACTCGGACATGTCAGACTCAGAACTGCCGGACTCGGAAGTGTCAGACTCAGATTTGCCGGAATCCGCAGGCCACGACTCGTCGTCGAAGTCGAAGCTGGTAACATTTGTCCAGCGAAATCTCCAGCCCTTGGACAATATACTTGTTGCAACTGCGTACTTTGTTGGAAGCAATGAAAGAATGCTGGAGATGATTGGTTCGGGCAAATTGCTGATACGATCAACATCACCATCCTCAAAAGAACACTTATAAGTCCCCCGTGAATTCATACCTGCTTCCAAAACCTTTATCAGGTTGAATTTAAACAAGAGCGGAGCCCTATCCAAAATAGGTGTTGCTAAATATTTTATAGAATATAAATTTACGAAAATATACTTAATTATTTTTATTTGATAAAACTGAAATATGAAGTCTTGAATAAGTAAATATATGTGAAAAAATTGAGGTTCAAAATTAATATTTTTGCAATAATATAGATGATCTCTTTTTGCAATTAAATCTGAACGCGGCTCCTTATTTGCAATTTACATTTGAGCGGGTCCTTATTATGTAAATTCCAAAACTTACCTCACAAATATATATATATATATATATATATAGCTATTTTCTTTTATTTTTTGGCCCACTTCGTTCCAGAACCCCAATCTGCTCTCGAAATTTTCCCCCAATTCATTCCAAAACCCCATCGGCGATCCAATCTTCATCCCCCAACCGTCATTATTCCGGCGATCTCCGGCGCAATTCAATGTTCCAGTTCTCCACCGCAGGCGTACTTCACCTGCTCGTTGCTGAGATAGTAATCGTTCCAATGCTCCGGCCAACTTCCGGGTCCTCGCTGACTCGAATCTGGAGCTCCAGACCCGCCAGCGTCTCCATTGAGATCACCATCAATTCCACCGCCACGTCGACCAGATCTATAAGATTTTGAATGCTCAGGCGGAGATTGACCGGGGAGTAGTTCATTTGAAGGCCGTTATCGCGGTGGTTATTCACTCCGACGAAGGTGATATCCGGGTCGGATAGAAACCGGTGGAGCGAATCTGGCGCGTGGGAGAGCTTGAAGATGAGGCAGTGGTGGCCGATGCAGAGCTGGATCGTCGCCGGTGAGTTCTAATCCGAAAAGTGTGAAAACTGTGGAAACTTGATTATTTAGTTTGAAAGTTTATGTGTTTTACTATGAAAACTACACTGTTTAATGTGATGTCTTTCTGCTTATAAAATTTTATGTGTTTATCTTGGAAACTGGAATTTTTAATGTGGATTCTGTCGTTTTATGAAATTTTATGTGTTTGCTTGAAAACTAGACTGTTTAATGTGATTTATGTCTGCATATGAAATTTTATGTGTTTAACTTAAAAATTAGGCTTCTTGATTTGTGTTGAAACTTGATTATTTATTGTGAAAACTGTGGTGTTTGTAAAACTTGATTTTTTAATGTGAAAACTGTGATTGTGAAAACTTGGTTATTAAGGTTGAAAACTACAGTGATTGTAGAAACTATATTTTTTAGGCTGAAAACTGTGGTGTTTGTAAAACTTGATTGTTTGTTTTTATTGTGAAAACTTGATTGTTTAGGTTGAAAATTTTGGTGTTTGCGAAACTTGATTATTTATTGTGAAAATTGTGAAAAATTAATTATTTAGGCTGAAAACTAGAGTGATTGTAGAAACTTGATTTTTTAGGCTGAAAACTGTGATTTTTGTGAAACTTGATTGGTTAGTTTGAAAACTGTGATGATTGTAATTTTTTAAGCTGAAAATTTTGGTGAAACTTGGCTACACTTAACACAACATTATTTAACCTAAACACCATAGTTTTTATGTACCTAAAATCTGATGTTTATAATATGGAAACTTGTCTTTCTAACCTGAATTCTTTTGTGTTTACAAGTGTTTAAAATACAGAATATATATTAACTGATTTGAGTACATATTCTTTGCGTGAGCAGTGCCGTGAATAGTGCGCGTGAACAATGCCGTGAATAGTGCGCGTGAACAGTGCGTGAATAGTACTTTTCCCAAATTTTGCAAATAAGGACCTCTTTACTTCCATATTGTAATTTAGTCCTTGGTCTATATTATGTTATAATATAGACGGTCACTCCAGAAATCAACTCTCAAAATTAAGTACTCATGTTTGTAACGATTGTTTGTCGTTGTAACTCAATTATTTCATTTAAAATATTTATATGGATAAATACAATAAAATCAAAGTAATGACATAAGCAATTGAACTACATGTAAAATCATATTTAAAACCTTCAACGGATTTTTGTTGAATAAATAATAAAAGTAACATATTAAGAATCTAATATTAAAAATAAAATAAGATTATCTCATAAAAATGTAAAATAAAGAGCAGTTGTATAATAAAATTATGATAGGACCGTACTCATCAAGAATCTCTAGTTACAAAGAACTCGGTTTAATTTCGAACATATCAAATTAAAAGGCGGATCGAGAAAAGCTAAAAACAGTCCGCATATATAACTAACTATGAGAAAGGATTTTGATCGTGCTTACTTCAGAATTTGAAAGCTCGGAACTGGAATCGGCGAACGTGTGGTGGTGTGCTTTCAGTTGCCGCCGGTGCGTACGCTCCGAGCACAGATTTCCGGCCTGCTGTCAACGGTGGCGGAAGTTGAAGAAGATGAGATATGGGATTGAATTTTGGGGCTAAATTTCCAGATCTATAAATAAGGTTCAAACTGTTTAAGAAAGAGACTTGAGCCTAAGACTAAGTTGCTAACATACAAAATGTAAGTTGTTAGAAAATGCAGGAAATAATAATCCTTTCTTAGCTCATAAGAATGAGACTTCGAAGTCTTCTGTTATCATACAAGATATAAGTTGCTGAGATCCCAATATTGAAACTTCTCCATGTTGAATCTTCTCACCTGTCCATTCTGCCACATATTCAAGCCCTGCCAACAGTGGCGGATATACTGTGGTAGAATGATGGGGATGATGAGGCAGTGATGTGAATGAAATAAGAATGATGATTGAATGATTGATTTCGTGATAAAAGCTACATGATTTGATTTTGGTTGCCAACGGTGGTAGAAGTGTTGTGGTAGAGTGGTAGACAGAGAGCCCCAATTAAAATTGCTGATTTTGTCAGAACTAATTTCAATTGTAGTTTAGATAGATCATATCTTGTTTCGGTTCTTTTCAATGGTAGTTCAAAATATACTGAATAAAAATTAGTACAAGCTTAAATGGGACAGAAGAAGTAATTAAACTCACTACACATTTTTTTAATGTGTAACTGAATTCAGCTAATTAACCTTCACTATTATTCTATATTTCCACCATCAACTAAAATGTTAGAGCCTTAATTCTAAAATTCTAGCTTAATCTTAGATTTAGGCATCGATTTGATGCACACCTTTTGAATGTGCAACATGTTATTTCGATCTTTTGGGTATGCTTGTATTGCATTTTTGGACATTTAATGTTAAAATCCTAAATGACATTATTTCATGTAATTAATTCTTCTTGTCCAACTCAACTAGTAGTGTCATGTTATGGTTAGTCTCAATACAAAATACACGACTTAAACATGTAGCTAACCAAAAAACAGAGTACAATTATAAAGAGTAGATAGGATCGTTTTAGACTTCGTTTTAGACTTTAGCCGAGCCTTTGATTTAAATCGAAGGCTCAGTTATGTAAGAGATGATGAAGATTCGAGAATTTGAGATGAGACTAGCTTTTTATTCGATTGGTCAGATTATACACGATTTTGACAATTATACACGATTTTAACATTTTAACCATCAAACATACCAGTAAGAAGTAACCTCATATCAACTATCAAGTAAACATTAGTATGAAAGAGAGATTGTGTTATTATTATAGGGTCCTGAAATGACCATGATTTCAAACGAAACATCAAGTACTATAGTAGTAGTTAAACACAAGAGCTTCCTCATACTTCAGTGACAGTAATCTTCCCCTCCTCTGCATTCTTCTCCCCGCCACCGCCAAACATGTCGGAGAACGTCGGAAGCTTGATCTCCCCCTTCTGGTTGATCGGAATCGTGAAGTTCCCGATCACCGGAAGGTCAATGATCAGCCCAATCTGTATCTCGTAGTCGATATCCCAATCTGCTCCGATGTCCTTAGCCAGGCTCAACAGAACATTGTTCGGCACCTTCACCGGAACACTCAACAGAGTCTCCCCCTCTCCTTTCAGGGAGCCCGGGTCCGGGATGATCCCGGAAGCAATCTGCCTGTTATACATACACAATATACATATACATCAATAAAAAAATCCATTTAAATTCGCTTGTTTCTCAATTATTTGAATAGAATGAACAACAAATCAACAAATACATACATACATATATATATATATATATTAATCAACAAATCCATTCAAAATTTGTGTCTCATACAAATCACACCCAATTTGAAAAAAAATCACCAGAATTAAAATATATAGTTAATAATCCCACACTAAATCGTTTCTGTCACATTCAATTAAATCTAAAATTTTAAAAATAATATCCTAGCAAAATCATCGCATCAACAAAATCATCATCATCAGTCATCAAAATAAGATCGTATCAACAAAATCATCATCATCAGTCATCAAAATAAGATCGTAACATACAAATCCGGGTTTATAAGGGAACCATGATCATCACCATCGTCAACAAAATCATTATCATTTACGTTCATCATCATCATCATCATCAAACACATCAATCAAAATTAGTTCAATTCATGTAATGGATCATCAGAATGATAAAAATATAATTATAATCCCACGCTAAATTCGTTTCTGTCACATCAATTGTGTCTAAAATTAAAAAAAATAAGAGATCCTAACAGAATACACCTAACAGAATAACAGAATCAAATCACATCCGGATTAATAACAGAATCAAATCACAAACGGATTAATAACGGAATAGAAACGGATCGAAGGGGGAGAATTACCGGCCGTTGCTGTGGAGGACGTAGGAGACCTCGCAGATGGGAATGGAGACGGAGTAAGGATTCTTGACGGAGATCTTGGCGAGGTAGGTGATGCAGCCGAAGCTTACGCCGTCGAGATCGACGTCGGTGACGCTGGCCTCCGGCATCGGCATCGTCGACACCTTCTCCGACACGTAGTTCTTCGCCTTCTCCAACAGATTCATTCCGATCACTTCTTCTTCTTCCTCTTCGATCACCGAGCAGATTAAATCGCAGCAATGGATTTGATTGATTTCTGAGTGGGTGAATTTGATTGATTGATCGGATCGGAGAAAGCGCGGGTATTTATAGGATGGTGATTGGGGATGGAAAAGGAGGTGTTTTAATGGCGGGTGGACACGTGGAGGGGTGTGTGTGCCGCGTAAATGGATCTGTGTCTGCGATTGAACAGTCAAAAGAGTAGAGGTCGGTCACGGCCATTGGATCATGTTTATGGATATTCCTTACGCGTATTTTTAATAAAGGAAATGATAATTTTTTTTAGAAAAAGGTTGCACCCCTAAATGTTTAAGCAAGTGCTAATGTACCCCTATGTTTTTTAAAAGTGCCACTATACCCTCAAATGTATAAGTTGGACAGAATTTTCTTTTGTCAAATGTAAAATGTCCAAAATACCCTCACTATTATTTAATGGTAAAAAAAAAATCTATGACGAAAATTACCCAACCAATTCCGTTACTTCATCGGAATGAACGGGTTGAACTCGAGGGGACCAAAACCACCGCGCCTAGAAATTAGTGTGAGTTGGGGAATCGAAACCGCCACACCCAGTAATAATTTGTGTGACTAGCTCAAATTACCAAAGGAGAGAATAGAGTTAGCGAGATTATGGTAAGTTCATCAGTGTTTTCAATTTGTTGAGTTTTTGGATATAAAAGTTAACCTTTTTCAATAATACTGTGCATTTATTCTGTAATTCAGTGATATCGATTTCTTCGATTTTTTTTAGTGCCCGTAGAGTTTTGGATCAGAGAAAAAAATAACCCAACAAGTGACGGTAATTTGTCCTTTAGTTCAAAATACTGTTGAAAAATTGGTTAGAAGTACACTTCTTTATTCAATGTAATTATAGGGATAAATCAGCACTTTTAAATTGCTCGGGGTACATTGCCACTTTATTATAAACATGGGGTACCTCTGCTTTTTTTTTATATCATGGCGTAAACTTTAATTTTATATATGTTGACTATTCACATCCTATTTTGAATGCAACATTTCTAGTAGTGGTCATGATTTTCAAAAATCATATATCTCGTAAATCTAAAAATATCTCGTATACTAAATATGAAATTTTATCGGTTTGTATTATATTCACTTCAGCTTATTTTTTGATGAACTGAAATTAACTGAAATGATTTAATGTGAACTTAACTTAAATGAATTGATCTTATAATGTGAACTGAACCGAAATGAAAATTAATGTATTATAAAATAGAACCGGCCGTATAGTTAAATTTAGGTAATTGATACATGCAGTCAAATATTACTTACGCAGTCCGTATTTGTATTTAAAGTTCCTGACGTACTCTTATTTATGAGAACCACATTTTCTTTTAAATAAATACTGAGGGTATTAATGACACTTCATAAATAAATACGGACTGCATAAGTAAATACCGGACTGCATATAACAATGCCCTAAATTTATACTGATATAAACTGAATGAAATTGAACTAATTGTTAAACCTGTTTGGTGATACTTTCTAGCAAGAACAAGAATCCTTTGGTGGTGGACACACATAATGACTTGATACTTATCCCATAAAAACCCATCATTTTTGGGATCAGATAAAATGGAATCTGAAAGGTTCTTGAAGTAGAAAGAAGTAGAAATAAATGTGGGGAGTGAGTATTTCGATTTTTGTATATTTTTTTAAATTATCTTTTTCCTTCTTCAATGTTGATAATTTCTTCTAAAATATGAATGCTAAAAGTTGAATATATATTTTTGAACATAACATGTTATTGTTGTGTGATTTATTCTGTATGTTTCTCTTTTGTGAGAATATTAAAAGTCTATTTGGTGGAGTTTTTCATTACTATATTAGAAAATGATTTGTAATTATATTGTTTGTTTTCAAATTGAGAGATCATATTTTACTTTTCACTATGCATTATTTTGACGACTTGCTTACAAGTAAGACAATTCATAAATTTTATCAAATATATGCGAGGCATATTTTTAGGACAGTTATCGCAAAGATAGATCATATTCTTAGATATGAAGTAGTGCGGTATTGTCGATTTCATATTCATAATTTGTTGACTTTTATCGTATATAAGAGTTGATACTATGTCAATATTTGTTCAATTTTGTCAATATTCAAGACTAATCAAACTCATCTATTCTAACATCTCTCAAGCAAAACGTCAAATGAATCAAAATACATAAATTGGATCAAAAAAGATCCGAACGAATGTGATGATCCTTTAGTGAAAATATCAACCATCCGAAAAGAGTAAAATGACAATTAATGTCAACGTATTCTGTACATTTAGTGCAAAAAATAGGTTGACACCCTTATTATATAACATAATAGAAAAATGAAAAAGTGAGAAGTGTAGATGATATTCCATAAAAGTTTTACATTAATGTTGCAACTATCAATCTCATCTATTTTATTTGTATTATCTTAAGACTGTCTTCATAAAGAAAGAAAAATAATAATAAAAAAGGAAATTTAAGTTGGATTAATTCGGCCACTTCCTATTTTTAGTACTTCCAATCCTAATTATAGAAATGTAAAATCCTATTCATAATGGTATACCATTCAGAAAAGGATTATATAGCTAAAAATAATAAATCGTGATCTATATAAACAATCGTATAAATCCCAAAACAACAAATTAGAGACCTTGATCATCACGATGGCAGCAAAGCGTATCTCGAAGGAGCTCAAGGATCTGCAGAAGGACCCGCCGAGCTCATGGAGCAACGCCGGCCCCGTCGGCGACGACATGTCCCACTGGCGCGCCACCCTGACCGGACCGGCCGGTAGCCCGTACGCTGGCGGAGAGTTTCAGGTCTCCGTCAACTTCCCGGCGGAGTACCCTTTCAAGCCGCCGAAGGTCAGCTTCGGCACCAAGGTCTTCCACCCCAACATCGACGCCGCCGGGAACATATGCATCGACGTTCTTAAGGAGCAGTGGAGTCCGGCGTTGACCGTGTCGAAGGTGTTTGACTCGATCTCGTCGCTGCTGGTTAACCCGAACCCGGATGATCCTCTCGAAGCCGAGATCGCGGATATGTACCGGTCCGACCGGAAGAAGTTCGAGTCGACGGCTCGCAGCTGGACCAAGCAGTATGCCGCCGCCGGTAAATCTCCTTCATGGTTTGGCCGGAAAAAGTAGTTGGACTGTTTTAATTGATTATATGATTGTACGTTACTTTGTTTTATATTAGAATAATCAATAAAAGGTTTTATTTAACTAAGTTTATACATGTAATTTTCTTTCTAGTTAAAAATATTGAATTGTGATCGTGTATTATTTTGAATATTTAAGATATTTATATACATATATCTTGAAAATTGTGAAACTAAAACATTATGTGGAATATAAACAAGATGGAAAGACTAAATCAAACACTTACCCATTAAAGTTTAATGTTTCAAAGCTAAAATTCTCTCTTGGAAGTCAAATATAATGCCTCATTTTGTGTGAATCTTCTCTAATATTGTTTATTGACTAATTTTAGACTAATATCATCCATTTACATTTTATTTTTCCTCCTTTTAGTATATATCATATATCCTCACTATTTGTGAGTTTTGAAATCATATTTTTAGAATTCAAAAATAGTAACAATAGTGTGATATTAATTAAAAAGTGAAATTATTTTAGTTACTAGAGATAAAAACCGTATGCCTTACTTTTTTATGAATTTTATGAAGACGAATCCCTACTTTTTAATGTATGGGTATCTCTCATTATGACCTTTGGTCAATTGTTGATGTATTTTTGGACCATGAAATCATCAATAGACTACTATTTTCTTCAAAGGAATAATATGTAACTTCATCATACTACCTCCTTTGCATTCTAGTAGACACTGATCGCCAGGATTCAGATGAGGAATTATATAAATAATAAATAAAACAGTTGAATAATAGAAAAATGGTACGAAAACAGTAATGTTAAAAGTGACAAGCGTACAAACAAACATGCATATTTACCACTAAAGGAATTACATTTTTGACAGTTTTGATGATCAGAAAGTCATTCCGACCGGCTCCGGTCATCGAGATTCGCCGCCGGCAGTGATCGACGCAGTTAATCCGGCGACCTAAAAGCGAGTGAGGAGGTGAATGTGGTTGAGCAGAGGAGAAAGGGTTTCCATGAGCTTCTCACAAGGATGATTGTGAACTCCCTCGTAGGTTGTTACCACAATGCTTGTGTCTTTCGAAAGCCTTTGAACTTGTTTCTTCACGTTGCATGTGTGATGGGAGCATCGATAATAACTCCTTCAAATTGTAGATCCAAAGTCACCAAATCAAAACACAAAATAATACAGTGAATAAAAATAGAAATTGATGGTAAAATATGTTTAAACTATAACATCTCATGAGATATTATGAGATCGCTTTAACATATAAACTATCACGAGTCATGAGTAACATTTATGAAATTTTTGTCTACCGCACATTTATTATGAGACAATATCATCAGAATTCACATCGTACATTAGAATCTAGTGTGATGTTAAAAGTTATATTACATCGCTGATGGATGTACATAGATACTTGGTATGACTCCAGGAATACCAAAAATTGGCGAAATAGTCGATAATTATTAAGATTGTATTTTATAAAACTATTACAACTTATTAATCTGCTAAGTTTTACCAAAAATTATTTAGACGATAATTATTGAGTTGTGAATTTTTTTTAAAACTATTTTACATCATTAATTCGCATATATACTTCAAAAAGTTGTTTGAATCCGCCACTACTCTACATGTTGCTCTCATTCTTTTTATGTACCTTAATTTGATTTGTATCACTCATCCTAACTAACAATATTATAAAAAGAGATTCAATAAAAATTACGTACCTGGGATACTTGCTGTTCTTGACAGACTTTTGTCCGTATTTTCTCCAACGATATCCATCATCAAGAATATCATCTGGACTCTTCGTCTGAAACACCACCTTAGGCACAGTACTACTGCTACTACTGCCACCTTTCTTACTCCTACCACCACCGCTGCTACTCGCCGCCGCCGCCGCCTCCCCACCACCATGCATCTCCGGCAAAACAAAATGTGCACCGGCGCCACCGCTTTCCAAATAAGGAAACTGCATCTGATGGTCCTGAAACAGCGCCTGAGAAGTGGCAGAGTTAGCAGATAGCAGTTCCAGAAAGGTCTGAATATTGATCTCAGGATTGTTTATCTGAAGATGCTGAGAATAGGTGTTGTAGTATTGCTGGGCAAGATCTGGAAAAGGTTGGAATAACATTTCTTGTGGGGTTTCTTGATGGTGATGATCATCATCTTGGTTTTCTTGAGGCAAAATATTGGACATGATGGGGAGGAAATGTTGATATTTGGAATTAAATAAGTGTCTATATATATATGCTTATTAGGTATTCATTTATTTATATTTTTGTAGCAGAAAGCCATGAAAAAGTAGCATAGGGAAGGTGAGAAGAGGTTAAACAAGATTCAAGAACATTAATATTTCCGAAAATGGCAAAAAAAATTTTGGTTTTGGAGTAGAAGTTTTATATGTTGTATAATCTGGTTGATATGTAATTTATAATATTTTGTAATAGACTATTTAAATTGATTGTCAGTTATACTGAGCATTTTCCAGTATCGTAAAAACATTATATCAAAAAATAGTGTTTTTATATGCAGTCTGATATTTTATTCTTTTAGTCCAAATATATTTATTGAAAAACTTAACGATATTCAGAGAACGGTATTGTAATTTCGATGATATTTTAAACTACGATAATAAAATATCTGACAGCGTACACCATTTTAGTATTAAAAAAAGTTATGTTTTGTACTTCTGCTAGTATGTATGACTGAGTTTGTAATAGACATAGGTGATGAAGCCAACTACATTTGAGCTAATTTTTGTTCAACTGCCCTACCACGATCGAGAGACTCTTATTTTGTAGGAAACGTGCCCTTCAGACAAGCTAATGTAAGTTTTCGTTATAACCTAAGCATTTTTGGGCTACCTAACCAAAAAACATCTAGACTTGTAAGTATAACACTTCCCTGACTTTAACCCGAGTTTTATCAAATTATATTTTTATTGAACTGATGTACAAATAAGATCAAAAGAACGTTTTCACGTTATGAATCGTGTCGTTTTGATTCAGAACCAAGTCGTTTCAATCGTAAGGGTAACTGAACCACAGTTACAATTTTTAGAAGCAGGGAAATGGTTGAAAGCCATACAGAAAACAAGAGCAAACCTTCTGCCCTATGTTGCTGGCCTAAACTTGAAGGTTTCTTTCTCGGCCACAAATAAATGAGTGAAAAACCCGAAACAGAAATGCATCAACTGATGATCATCTTGTTTAAATACTCAGCGTGGTCGGGGAAAAGCTCCAACAGTTCATCCTTGGTCACCCACATAAAATCATCACACTTACTGATGTTGAATTTGTTGGCTGCTATCACTTGCGACTTGAAGAAAAAGCGCTGCAAAACCCCCCACACGATTATAATTTGCGAAAAATGATTGAATAAATGCAAGCAAAGAGTATAATTTTGATTTGCTTAAGGTATACCTTCAAAGGTGAAAGGTTGGGGTTGCTCTCGGTTGGCTGTGAGACCAAATGTCCCATTGGAGCATTTCCCACAAAATAAGTGTGAGATAAGTCCCCGATCACAGATTTCAAAGCAGATTCTGCACACTACAGATATTTCAAGTTTAAGATATTCATCCAAACGATTTAGACCTATATAGTTGACAAATAGAGAGGTGAACAAAGAGTGAAAAGTAGAATTACCGAGCGTAAAGTGTCTTCAGCTTCATGGACCTTTTCAGGAAAATGCCAGCAAGGCTCCCCATCAGTCGAGGTACCATGAAGGAGAAGATACAGTCTCTTATCAAGTGCTCTGTTTAATGATCTACAAAGAAACAGAAAGAAAACATCAAACATCACACCACTCAAGTTTAAACTTCTAGTCACGCCAATGAATTTCTGGTTTTTGTATATATTTAAAAAACATGACCAAACTCTCTAAAAGTAAAATAACAAATTATCCTCTTCATATATCCAATAGGTACAATCATTTGCAATTTGTCAAGTTACGTACCTTCTGTCATTCTTTTTGTCAGCGTCGGTAATTCTAGGAGCTGGTTCATATTCCATCTGGTATTCACCCTTTCCCCTATTAGAAAAAGACAGACAACATCTCCACACTTAAAACATATCAAAAAGAAGGCTGGAACTTGAAAACGTAAACAAACACCATCTAACGCTTATAAGTAAACACATTCTTAACTTCCTACACGATCCCAATATCTCCACGCTAACAAAACAAGGCTGGAACTTGAAAATGTAAACAAACAACATCTAACCTAATAAGCAAACACATTCCTAACTTCCTACACGATCCCAATATTTGCAGATGACACGCATACACGTGCACAAACCAAAATGGAGTTTTCAATAACAAATGTCAACTCGCACAGATGACACAATACAATCTAGAAGAAGATATCACAAAATCTATAACTGAACTCCAACAGATAACAACTTATCAACGTGGCATCATAAGATTGGATTCTTAAAACAGCAAGCTTTAGTAAAACTTAAGACTTTCATGCCCCAAAGTTGGATAATTCTAGTTTAGCGGCAAAAATCCTTGCTTTTTACACAAATGCATAAGGTCTTCCACGAAGTTAAAATGGTATATCAGACTTACAAAGATTGTAAAAGTACATAACTTTTAAATGGTCAAAGATTGCACAGAAATTACATGCTACCTGGCATCAGATTTCTTCAAGAAAGCCTCCGGATACTCCCTTTTAAACTGCTGGCGCCATCGGAATCTAAACAAACAAAATACATAAACCCAACATTACATTAACAACATACAATTGTAAGCAGATGATACAAGTAGAGACTTTTAATTATTATTCTCGATCCTAACTTCATTTTTCAGTTATAGTAGTGTTATTAAAGTAAGCCTCTTCTTCTGTCTATACAGCCAGACTAGTCGATTAAAAGCAAGCATATGAATCTAAAGAGAGTCGAAAGAACACGGAACCGATTCCCAGAACATAAACCAAAAGGATATGGCCTGCAAATGCTCAACACACACTACTAGAGCACAGTATCTTATTCAAATTATCGTTCCTACAAACTATAAATCGACTCAATTCAATCAAATGCAATCAATTTAACCCAAATAAACCTCAACACACACTTGAGCAGAGTATCTTATTCAAATTATAAATCCTGTAAACTATTATTTGGCTCAATTCGATCAAATGCTATCAATTTAACCTAAAAACAAAAGTTTAAAACTTACGAGAACTCCTGGAAAGCATAGATGGTAGGATCGATTTTCGGGATGACAACCGGAAGCCGCTCGAAGAGAACGGAGGCGACGATTTTGCCATCGCCGCCGCCGCTGGTGGAGGAAAAGCTTCGCCCGCCGCTTAATCGACGAGCCAATTGCCAAGATCTCTGCATTTTTCACCCAATAATCGAACAATTGATCAGAAATTTATCCAAATTTGTGAAAATCTCAGATTGGATTCGTGCTCATGTATTCATTTCAAGCTAGTTTGGGTGGAGACGGGGCGGAGGCAGGGTTTTGGGTTTTGGGGATTACCTGATTACCGGTTAAAATGACCGGCTAATATAAATCACTCATGACTTATTGCACCTTTTGTCCCTAACTTTTCTTCTTCTTCGGATTAAATAAACCAATTCTTTTTTCCTTTGGAGGATAGATGAAACTGTATTATGATATTTAGAATTGAGTAACATAATGAAATATATAAAAACAAATCATATTATGATTATATAATTATCAATTTTATTATAATTCTCGGATATGTGATTTTAAATTTGGCGTGTCTTTTGTATTTCTTGCAATTTATGCGTATTATTGGTAATAGAAATTATTCAGTCCAATTCAATCAGTGTTATTAGCGTTTTGATTTCAATATATTTTAACAAAACTCAAGAATTGTAGGTATGATACCATGTCGAGAGTTATAGAAAACCAGAAAGTTAGGACAACAAATCCTCCCTCCGTTCGGCTAACAATGTCTTAGTTGACCGTTTTGAAATTTTGTTTGACCATCGATAACTTTAGTTATATGCATTATATGACTATAAAATTTTTACATTTTGAAAATACATGTCATGGGAGAATCCAAAACTATATCACATGATTATATTAATATTGATATAAAACATGTTACAGTGAATAGTGAGATAAGACAATGTTAGCCGGACGGAAGGAGTATTACACGAAGATGATGAAGTAGAAAGGAAAGAGCTAGGTAAAGGTTACCCAAGGTTTTAAACAATCTATGTTATGTGATCTTGTAAAAACAATCTATGTCCCAAATTACAAGGCATCTTCCAAACACTAGCTAATGTACAAGTAGTGGTAGTTGAGTAGGGTTAAATAGCTTAAAAATTAGAATGGGTTCATTTTAAATCAGAATTCCCCAATTCTCACCGGAAAATAGTAATTTAAGTGTGGACGTCGAATTTTAAAATTGTCATGTAGTTTCACCACTGTGTACGAGCCTGAAATTCACAAAGAAAGTGACAATCCCACTCCATATCCACAGGCACTAGAATTTCATTATTTTCATTATTATAACAAATATATCATGGATAAATAAATGTCTATTTGATGTTCTCATATATCTATACCAATTTCTGAGAGAATTTCTGTAATATAAAGAGATGCTAAAGAGCAGATAAGCCGATTAAAGAATGGAAAATAGCTCCCAAGATATGATCAGAGAATTTCAAAACAGCGGTTTCTTTCCGTTTAGCAACCCGAACAAATGATCCAGCATTGCACCGCCGCCATCTCTCAGACCGGAGTGCATGTATTCGTTCGTGATCCACAGCCTGATGCCTGCAATCTGAGGGACCGTTTTCATGACCAGGTTGAAGTTCACATACAAATCATCATAGTAGGCCGTGGCCGCAACAGGAACCTGGCAAGGAGAATAGGAATGTAAGATATCGATAAACTTGATCAAATGATGAAGTCGAAACTTTATGGAGTACCTTATTATTTTTTAGAACGTCGAGGTCATACAATGCAGGCCAGTCTTCCTTCTCTGCCAGTAACTCGGCAGCATCTTTCAAAGGCCTCAGAGCATGAATTTCATCAAACATCCAAGGAAATATCATCTATGGAGACAAAGCCATGGTAAAAAACCGGTGTCGAACAATCTTACAAGTAAAAAAGCAATAGCCATAGTCCGAGAAAATCAAAAAACTGTTAAGAAAAAATCCTTACTTCGCCAGTAAAGAGCACAGGGCGGCCCTCTTTGGCTGCCTTAACAGCATTAAATTTACTTTCATCAGCTTCTCGTTCAGCCCTTATTCTGTTAGCAGCCCAGCGAGATGCAGCACCCTTTACATAATACAGTTAACTGCTTAGACTAAAATCCTAATCCAGTAGAGTATATTTAAATTGAAATGAAAAAACTTGTCTACTTACTTGACAATATATGGATTCGTGGAGAAGAGCATACAATGGGTTTTTGTCAAAAGGTAACCAATTTTCAAACTGCATGTACATAGAAGTTCAGCAACAAAGCCGTCAGTTCTGCATTTAGGTGACAGCAGAAAATAACAAGAATTGGACTTAAAATCACTAACGAAATATGACGATTTTCTTACCGCACTGAGGAAGAAGTAACTGATTTTCTTTGGTGATCCGGGAACCAACACTGGATCCCACACCCCTTGTAACCTGTATATGGAGAAATGAGTTAGAAAAGTTCTAACTTTATTCTTATAAGCAATTTAAATGATTTAAGTAGAGAAGCTTACATATAATGCAAACGTTCAAAACCAGTGCTTAATCCCAAACCACTCATGCCAAGAAGCTGTACTCCTCGGGGAGTTAGAATGCCACCAGATGGTAAAGCCACCTGCAGCACATGCCAATGTCAAATCAGAAAAGAAGGAGACGACTAATTACTGGGAAAAAAAGGAAGTATAAAATTTCCATGCTAAGTTCCCTTACCCCGCCTCCTTCAGATGCAGCCAGATAGTTGACAAGTTCATGAACAGTCTCAATATCTTCTGGAAACCTCTCATAGTACTTTTCATTCTGACGAACAATCTGCTCAAAGCATGCTCTATACACAGTTTCTGCAGCGCATCCATTACTGATTGGAGGAATCCCACCAGTAATAAGAGCTTGTTTGAGTCCATCTGGAGCGAAACTCAAGTAAGTTGTAATACAAAAGCCACCATAGCTCTGCAAATAAAATGGAAAGTAATCATTTTTAGCTCAAACATTTCTCTCAGCACAATAGTAAGATTAAAACAGATCATATCAAAGTCATGCAATCAGCAAAATATACCTGTCCAAGAACAGTCCAAGGTGCACTATTAGGAACAATGCACTTTCGTATAAACTCGGCATCACGAACAATGTTGTCAGCTCGAAAGTGAGACAAATAGTTTGCTTGTTCCCCAGCAGATTTGAGCTGTGACAAAGACGCTGTAGTTAAGGGTGTAGATAAACCCGTTCCTCGCTGCACATTCAAGACACCACTCAGAAAACTAAAGTGCATTAACCATTAACAATTCATGCATAAACTTAGAGAAGACATTCACTCGCCTGATCCAATAAAATCACACGAAATTCCTCACAAGCTTTGCCGATCCATCCGCTGGCTTCAGTGGGCCGCGGGGATTCAAACCCTGGCCCACCTTGCAAGAACAGTAGGTATGGCATGCATTGCTGCTCTTCTTTGCCAGCTGCAGTAAAATCGCCACAATTAGCAGAAACACATTAGGGATCAATGCAACATATGCAGGTGCTCGTGTCAGTCAAAGTTTTCATTTTTTAATGGATTAAGTTACACGATAAAATCGATATATTGATATCCAAAGGTCATTTCTGAGTAAGAAAAGCTGCTCTTTTTTGCCAACTGCAGTAAAATCGCTACATCTAGCAGAAAAACATTCAAATCAGAAACACATCAATTGTGGAATCAATACAGCAATGCAGGTGCTAATGTCAGTCAAAAGTCTTCATTTTTCAAGCAGAATAAAATCAATAATGCATAACGCAAACTGTAACCAGTCTTTCATCATGTATTCAAACAGATTGAATTCACTGCAAACACTCAAAATTTTGAAAATATGCGCTTCATCACTAACATTAGATATTCAAAATTATGAAAATATCTGCCTAAATTCAATCATAACATTAACAATTGAGTCATAGCAAGGTAAAAATGAATCGATAATTTAAAAAAAAAAACAGCAAATTTCCAGTGAATCATCAAGTATTCATACCAGCGACGACCTCGCGAGCAAAAATCGAGATGCTGGGAGAATCAACTGTATAATCAAGCGGAACTGAAAACCGGTGGTCCCGTAACCGGAGCTCCGGCACGGAGAACCATTTCCCGGCGACGTGAGCCGCCATGGCGGTGAGTTTGTCAGCATTACCAGACTTCCCGGACATGGCGACGGTTACAAGTCGTCTTCTGAAGGTGTTGGGTGTGTTGACTGGCGGCGGTGGGCCAATGGATACTATGAATGAAATAAACCGGGAAGAGAGAACTGGGCCGGTCACCTTCATCGGAGGTTTTGTGGGCTTTTTGGATTATGAATAGTAGATAAGCACAGATGGTGGAGGAATATTGGGGGATAATGTATTTTTTACTTTGAATTTTTCGAAATTTTATCATTCTATAAATTTTTTAAGGTGGTATAAATTATCAAATAGAAGTGATCACGATCATCGTGAATTATTTTGATCGCGATCACCTCAAATTTTAAACGATCTAATCATGAACATAGTGATGATCGTGATCGGATCGGCTCGTTATCACCCCTACTTTTATATGGTACTCTAATGTTCGAAGTTCAAATGTATTATACATATATATAATTTACAATGATATACCATTTTAAATAAAGTAATACACATCTTTTCCATTTAAAATGTGGAGCACGTATTTAATCATTAGTTGTCATATTGCAAATACACATATCTATATCGGTTGTGGATTCATCGTAACAAACTACACTCTATGGGATAATCCTGGCCAAATTTAGGGGTCGGAAGTGGCGGCGGCAACTCCAAATTTTAGGAATGAAGGGTTAGTTTATTATAGCACAACGGTAGTACAGTGAATTTGTAATGAAGAGTGACTTCCATGTTACCGATGCGTCGATACATAACTCTATTCAGGAACTCCACAAATTTCTGTCTAATTGTGCCAGTGACGATAATCATGACTTTTTTTATTTTATTTTATTGAATACATGGGATAATCATGACCTAAATGTCTAACATTGTGACATCCATGCTACAATATTCAGGATCTGTCGTATATTTATATTATTCTGACAAAATATAAAATGAAAATTAGTTCTGCAGAGTTGAGTGCCTCGTTTTCAAATTTGAATAAAACAACTTGATAATATTATATACTCTATTTTGATAATATATTATATATACTCTGCACAATTGTAAGATGGAGTCATTTGATATCCACACTGCACGCACTTCAACTAGGACAGTAATAAATTTGTTTGGTTTATAGTAGGACGGTAGAAATTTATGATCTATTATCAAAATAAAGTCAAATAAAAATTAAAGAACGAACTAACATTATTACATTTTTGAAATAAACATTTAAAATGAAAACACGGAAAAACATTACTTTTATCTGAACGATAACTTTCATTTCATAATATTAAAAAAACGTCCAACATTTGTTTGATATGATGCCAATGTTCAGCTGAACTGCTTAGACCTGTTTTTTATATGCTAAAACTGGTTGAATTGTCTGGAGCTGATTGAGCTGTTTGAAACTGCTTGAAACTGTTTGGATTATTTTATTATTTATGAATGAATATTCGTACGTGGTTTAAATGTAATTCAACAAGTTAAAGTACACAATATTTCATTAACAATAATTAAAATAACCTTTTTAGTACCTAAATTTCAAAATATTTTATTTCTTTTTAAAAAAATACAAGTCGAATGAAAACAGTTGTCTGAGCTGCTAATACTGCTTGACCTGCTTAGAGCTGTCAGATGTTAAAATTGCTTACAAAAAACTGAACTGTACAGAGCATACATTCTACGCAATTTCAGAATAAATAATAATATACTGACACTATTATATGTATGTTTGTATGGGCAATAGTATATAATCACGGTGACAATATTGTTCGTGGAAATGTCATCCATTATAATTTAATCTGGTAAGGTTATAAACTATAGAGTTGTTCATTATAATTACAAGTTTTGTTTCACTGATCGCAATGTGTCTCCCTCATTTTAGTACATGAGAACGATTTCTCATAAATAAACGTCTGTTTCTAATTTTAATTTGCGGGTCGTAGTGTTACTTTTTTATTCATGATTTCCAATGATTGAAACAAATTTTTTTTTACCGATTATAACTTATATGATATCATTGCGCAAAAGAAATAAAATAAATAATGTTATGATATAAATTATATTGAACCACACAAAAAATAATATTTATTTCAGGATAAAAGTGTTCACCGCTAATAAATGCACAATTATGAATTTTTAAATATTGGCATCAGAGTATTTTTTGAATATTTTTAAATGAGTGTAAGGATAGAAAATTCAGAATAAACATTGGCATCCGAATTCTTTGTTAAGAAAATAAGTACATGTATAACCATCAAATTAGAAACTAAAGCAAGGCTCGACAAATAAAGGTATTAGAGCACACATCGCCCTCTGCTAAAATGGAACTTTCATGCTAGAGTAAAAAGTATCATAAACGTATATCTGTCACGATCAATGTAAGAGGGCAAAATGTATTTTTTTAACCGAGTTTTTCGTTAATGTACATCCATCTAAGACTAAATTAAGACTCGAAAAGACAGAAATTCATATTTTAATACCCTTTTCTGAGATGGAACTTTCTAACCGGAGTAAGAAATAGCAAAAAAGCAGATCTATCATAACCGGTACGATCATTTGTAGCTCATGTTCTTATTCCAAGTTAATTACAAACACCGTTAAATTCGAGCAAAAGACGATAACTCTCGCATTCAAATCTCTATCACTTCCAACTCTACGAGTTAAATGAGGAGGTAAATCACGACATCACCCGACATTATATACTAATTACAAAGAGGGCTGCTCCTTGCCACAAAATACGTAGACGCATGCATCCATATTGAAAACCAATCAATCAACTTTACAAAACTTAAACAAAGTCATCAAGAAATTAAATTAAACCAATGGCGGGAATAACGTAGACCGTGAGTCATCATTCATGCATGAAATATACGAATTGAAGGGTCAACCTCCACATTTAGTTGATGTAACGTAAGTCGGGCTCTCCGCCTAACAAATTAATTTATGTTTTTATTTCATTTTTAAATTAATAAATTTGGATGGCTATGGTCAAATGTTCGTCTAATGTTGCTTTTTTAATATTCAGATAGGGTGCTTTCGTGGACAAAATTATGACGAATTGGAATTATATTTTCAAGGGATAGGAATTTATAAGTCAATTTATTTGAAGATAATCCACATAATTGAAAAAGTAAGGTCATATTGTTAGTATAATCTTGAATTTCAAGGAGGTTGGTGATGCTTACATTTTAATTCAGTATAATTCAGTGAAATATAAACTAAATAATACCGTTTAAATGTAAATATGTTGAAATTTTTATGAAATTGAAAGTTGGCCATCAAACTACTAGTCGAAATTTATTATGCAATAATAGATCCGTATCAAGTGGCAATCCTAAGTAAACAGGTCCGACCCATCACATGAATCAAGTGAAACCTGCCTTATTAACCCTAAACAATGAGTCGAAGTAGGACCCTATTATAAAAATTTCAAAGTTATTGTATTTTTTTACAAAAATTGTTCTTTAACTCTTATATTTTTTTTAAAATGGGCCAAAACCACTTATGATGTGGGTCAAGAGTTTATTATGCAATGGATCTGTATCAAGTGGTAATGCACAATCACGTATAATGTTAACTTTTGACCCACATTTTGAACGGAATTGTGAGTATCATATCAGCGATCTCAATAGAGATTATACATTATTTTAAAATTAATAGTATTTTTTCACGATTGTATTGATATTTTTTATGTAAATATATTGAAATTTATGAAATTGAAAGTTGGCGATAAAATTACTATTCAAGAGTTCATTATGCAATGGATCTATATCAAGTGCTAAATCACAATCACATACTCACCGATACTCACTGATAATGGTAAATATTCGACTCGCATTTTTGAAAAGAACTGTGAGTAGTATATTACCGATTTTACTAGAAATCATCTATCATTCTGAAACTATCAGTAGTGTTTCAGAATAGCATTGATATTTTTGATGCACGTGATTTATAAGTGCAATTTATGGTTTCGACTTGGCAATGGTGACTCATTGGTTTATAATGGATTAAAAAACTAGTGCTTTTTATTTAATTATAGTTAGACAAGGTTTATTAATAGAAATACTGTATAAGACACACTATTTAAAAGTTGAAATGTAGTTTTACTTTATTTTACAAAAACATGTGCGTTAAAAAATGTCATACCTGACGCATTAAATTAAGCTTTGGTAAAATCGTGGTGGTCCAGAAATACAAATCTAACTACGAAAATGACACCGACTTTTACTTTACAGATCTGCCCTTTTATCGTCCTCCTCCAAACTCAAAATTGACTGCTTGCTTCACTATTACCACTACTTTCCCCTAACTTATTCATCTATTTATTTAATTTTTATTATTCATCATAATATTATTGAAAAAAATAAATTGAAAGGAATGTGGCTCAACTTCAACATCATAATAATAACATACAATTGTAATATAATACAATTTCAAGTATATTGAAAACATCTAAAATCAATTTTTCTACCTATTACATTTACTTTCATAGAGGCGGAATTACGCGCAGACCCGGATAGGCCGATGCTTACCCTAAAATTTAAAATTTAGTCTATATTACTGTTCACCGGTCAAATTCAGACTTTTCTGATCTCTGTCGAGATGGAGGTTCTGAACCTGCGTTTCTGCCCTCTGTTTTTTTAATCATTAAGCCTATCATAAAATAAATTTCTGGTTCCGCCTCTTTTAGTTTCTTACATCGTTATTGGATTATTAAGATCTCAAATCATTCTAATAAATCAGTTTGAGATAGAAACCCGTCTGCATATATTTGTTCAATTAAGTTTAGTTGAATAAAAAATAAACTAATGAAATTTATGTCAATATAAGTTTATCAACTACCACTAATTTCCCCTTAACCCAAATTCCATTTCCCTTTCAGCTCCACGCCATCCCACTAACAGAAAACCCATCCAAATCCAAAAGAAAAACCTTGATATAGTATACAAAAGCCAATGGCCTAAAATGTAATATCTGTGCCTAATAATATAGTATATTTATTGTCAAAAAAAAAAAACCTATTTATTTTCATTAAAATAAATTAAAATTCCCTCTAAACTTATATTCTAAATTTATTTTATTTTATTTTATTTATTTCCCTTCTGTTTGTATTTTTTTGCCTGTCACAAGAAAAACCCATCTCCCCCTTTTGTTTATAATCCATTTATTTGTTCAAAAAGAGCATCATTCTGTTCATGTCTCTTCCCAGTTCATTTTCAACATTGTCCTCCTCCCTCTATAACTTTACCTCCCATCCCCTGCTTTTCCCATTTCATATCATTCTCCAATCTTTCATCTCTTGATCCCCTAAAATCTGAATATTCCACCATTTTTCTGATGAAGGTACCATTTGATTCTGGTTCTGATTCTTTTCCTCTTTCAGTTTCATGAAATTCATGTTTTTTGTTTGGATTTTGCAGAAGTATATACTGAAACTGGCCATCTTTGATGAGAAGGAGAAGAGGAAGGCTATGAAGATAGTCTCTGCTCTACCAGGTATTCTGGGCTTGCTTCAAGAACTAACCTTTTTTTGCTGTGTACCAGAAAAATGGTGTTTTTCTATGTCAAAATAGAGTATGGTTTGATTGAACTTGGTTTGATTATCACTAAAATTTGTGTTGATTGATCATGGTTATTATCATTAGGGTTCTTGATTTTAGTCCAATTTTAGTGAAAGATGTAGTTGTATCACTATCTGTATGATTCTTGATTTTAATAAGATAGATTAAATAATGAGTTGTGACTTGTTTTTTGTTGTTTGTCATTTCTTTCTGTCAGACGATTCTGGACGTTTTCTAGTAGTCTGAACCCGAATCACTTCATTTTCTCGCGATTTTGAAGATTTTGAAGTGGATTTTTACCTTGAATGTTAACTAGAATGCATAACACTCATGTTTTTTTTCCTGTTAGGGATTGATGAGATATCAATTGACATGAAAGCGCAGAAACTGACCATAATCGGAACAGTTGATCCGGTGAGTGTGGTGAGCAAGCTGCGCAAGTTCTGGTCGACCGACATCATCCTAGTCGGCCCGAAGGAGGAGCCAAAGAAGGAGGAGCCGAAGAAGGAAGAAGGCAAGAAGGATGAAGCTAAGAAAGATGAGGCTCCAAAAGAGGAGCCAAAGAAAGAAGATGCAAAGAAAGAAGAAGAGCCCAAAAAGGAAGATACTAAGAAAGATGATGCAGAGAAGAAGGATGCTCCAGCCCCAGCCCCAGCTCCAGCTCCAGCCCCTCTTATGCATATGCCTCTGCCTTACCACATGCTTCACCCGGGGCACGCGGCTCACCCGATGCCGGTGATAGGCACCACAGTGATGCCTTACAGGCAGCAGTATCAGTATCAGTATCCTCCAATGCATACTTATCAGTATGTGAACCACAGCATGGAGGAGAACCCTAATGCATGTGTCATTTCCTGATCTTGTTTTCTGATGCTGTAGTCGAAGCCGACGCCGATTATACTGATCATTGTATAGAATTCAATGCCATGTTCAATGTTTTCTTCAAGAATAGATGAAGATATGTGTAAAGATGGTTGAATAAGTAAGAAATTTTGGCAGAGATATTCAAAGCATTATGGTGATACTTGGTTTCTAAGCATGTAGAATTGTTGAAAGAGTGGGTTTCTAGTCCCTATTTTGATCCATAGTGTGTTGCCTAACATCCATTTTCTTATTCCAAGGGGAAATGTGCACATTTTGTTGGTGGAATATTGCATTGCATGAGTAAAAAGTAGCTTCCATGCTTGACTCATACAAATACACCAACATCTTTTCTCCATTACCTTTGAACAAAATTGATAATCACTTTTCACATGTTTGTTTGGCGGATCAGAGAGTACTCGAACATCTACCCTAACCTACACATATATTCGTCACTGTTTGTGATTTCGATAAATAATTATGTGAAAATTAGTTAAGATTAGTAATGATCGGTGTCGTCCCTAAAATTTAATTGAAATATCATTAAAAACACATCACTAACTAGCGTTTTCTATATGATATTTATAATATACTCTCATACATGTGAAGTTGGTTTCACATATTATTGAACTTGTTTCGTTCAATAATATAAAAAACGATCAATATTTATAATCTCGGACAGTAATGATTGAAGTCTATTTTTTAGCATTTAAAAGACGTATCACTGATTGTAGAGTTTTGAGAAAGCGTAACTCGTAACCAGTATCTCCAAAATTTTATATTAGTTTCGCTCCATGCATATCAATGAACATGATCGATCAAATGAGATTTTGTTTGCTCTTATGTTTGCATTAGACGTACACGCATGTGGAACATGTACTTTTTTTTGGAGATGGAACAAATAATTGATCCAAACTTACTGGCAACCTCCCATGTGGTTCCACATTTCCACTTCTAAATAAGCCTCTCTTTTTCCTCCTGCCATAAAAATGGTAGGTTGTGATTCCAAGCTCATGTTTTTGTTTGTTTGTTTCATGTATTTTTTGGCAACTGCCGTAGCTATGATCATCACTTGAGTAGTTAGTTAGAGTGTCCTAAGCTAATAGCTATGGTGACACACTTCAAATCTTGCAAATGGTGTTTAATTTGGACATTATATGTTTAGGTAATGTCAATAGTTAACAATTGCAACCAGCTTAGTGATCTCGGTATTTGGTTTTTTGTACTTTCACTACAACGATCTAATCTGATACACGTATCTTACAACTATTCTAATCTAACCCTACTCGTACGTCTGAGTGGCCGAGATCCTCACCGTACTGCTTAGAGTTGGATGAAGATCCCACGTGCGCCGGTTTTGATACTCCCCTGCTCTGAACACCGTTGATACTGTTTCTAACTCTTAATCGAGCACTTCTTGAGACTTTTATCAAAAGGGTCAGAGGAGAAATGATTTCTTAAAATGATGCCTGAGAGGATTTGAGCCTCCAGGATCTGCTGAGCGAGGCAAGTCCTCTAACCAACTGGTACAGGCCACTTGAATGTGATCAAGGTATTAGATAGACCAACAGTGAACATAATTTTATCCCTACAAAATTTGTATTATTATCCGATCTCCTATTTCAAATCTCCATTTCCATTATATGAGCATGATTAAGTGAGTGATGAAAACTGTATCTATCAAGAGCTGCCAATCGTCACGAGAAAGTTCAAGATCCATGATTTAAACTCTTTACCTCAATAGTTAACTATTGCAATTAATATAGTGGTCAGATTACTAGACCGACCAGCAGTATACACAATTCAATCCCTAAAACATTATACTATTTCGCGATCTCTTATTTCCAATCTCTATTTTCGTTATATGATGCGTGATCAAGTGAGTGATGAAAGTTGCACCTGTCGAGAGGTCGACACGAGAAAGTTCTAGATGCATGGTGCTCGAGGCATTGAGCGTGCTTCACATAAGTGGGTTTTCTTGCTTTTTGTATATGCAGATTCTTGAACAAATGCCAACTTCCATGAGGGTAGAGGCTGTTGTCATTTTCAATTGCGTGGATTTGGCTCAAACGGAGGCCATTTCCTCAACCATCTTAATCTCTCTCATGCCAAATTGCATCATCTTTATCCATGCATACGATTAAAAACAAATCATCTAGTTCAATGATTTTAAGAAACTTAATTAAAATATATATCATTATCTTTCAAAACTAATATAGTCAGTGGATTAACAATTGATTGATTCAATGGATTAATTAAAAGTATAATTATCATGAAATGACAAAAATAAAGTTATGTGATGTACGTACTAGAAGTCAAATGGAAGACAATTGGTGCCTCAATTATGAATATATAGCACTATTTTTCAACAGCAATTTAATTAAGTCTCATGCTTCCTTTGTCCTATAATTTGTATATGCAATTTATTTAGTCAAATTACTTAGCTTTAATTATAAAAATTAAATTAGTAAATATGTTTAAATAATTATATATGATCTTATTAGATTCATCATACTATGAAAATTTAAAATAGCTAATTTTTATAATATGTGTCTCCACACACTTACAAATATTGATGAAGTGAACATGTTGAAGTTTGCTACTGAAAATTAAAGTATGCAGACTGGGATGAAAAGAGTATGTTTATGCAATCAGATATCATAATGGCCCTGTCCAGTTGAGCTATTTGGAGCTACTTGCTACCTGCTAAAACTACTTGGAATTACTTGGTCTGCTTGAATTATTTTATTATTTATGGATGAATATTCGTATGTGGTTTAAATGTAATTAGATAAGTTCAAATAAACAAGATTTCATTAACAGATTAAAATAAACTCTTTAGTACCTAAATTTCAAAATATTTTATTTCTTTTCAAAAAAATTCAAGTCGGATGAAGTAAGTTGATTGAGTTGCTTGGAACTGTTTGAGCTGTTTGAGCTGTTTGGAGCTGCTTGAACCTGCTTAGAGCTATTGGAGCTGTTTGGAGCTGCTTGCAAGAAACTGAACTTGACAGGGCCAACTACTGTGTTACCTTTGTTAATTTTTATTTTGAATAAATTTTAAATTGAGCTCAAAATCGTTGTTATACATAACCTGGTATTTTACTCTTATAATTCAAAAAATCGAATAAAAATACAAAAATATCCTCGAATATTCATGTTTTTCAAAAACTAGGTCATTACAGGGAATAATATATTTTAGATCACGTCGAGTAAAATACTGGACCGTATACAACACTTCAGAATTTTTACCACTTATGTCACTCTTTTTCAACAACTACATAACATTCAATCTATACCATTTACCTATACATTTTAAATTTTTAATTGTGTTCAATTAGTTGTGATAATTAATGACTTTTGGTCATTTGGATTAGTGGTTAGAGTAGGTTAAAACATTGCTAATCTCATGTCAAGTGACACTAATTTGGCTTTTCAAGTGTAATAAAAGTAGAGGCTATACTTGTGTGCTTAAAATTGACGCTAAGATTGGGAGGGGTGTAGACAACTACAGTAAAGGTCGGTCGAAGGGGTAAGGTAGCAGCATCATGTTCATATCATATCATAGCATGACATTAACAATTCATAGAGTACTGTTCATATTTATTTGAGGTCCAAATTCCATCTAAAAAAACCCAAAATTTATGACTCAGATTTGTCACATTCAGCTAAAAATTTAGCCTGATTAAAAAGGGCTGGCATTTCATATGTGTTTCAATTATTGTTTAATTGTTATCAACTACACCTGCCGTTCCAGTTCTGTTGGTATATGTCTTGAATGTCATAATAACAGATACTGCGAGTTATTACGGGGTGTCGTTGGTATGGGTTATTTTTTTATAGGCCGTTGGTAATTTGAGCCGAAATTGTGTTTTCGAACCCAATACTTAAGATTTAGTAAAAGAGTATCTATAAGGCGTCTTTCTATTGTTTTAACCCATTCATATTGTTTCTGGATATTAGATAATAGAAGCATCTGTAATTTGGATACCTATTTAATGTAAAATGTGTCCTTCATGTGGATGTAGTCAATTATTGATGAACCACGTAGATCTCCGTATTCTTCTTTTTGCTCTCTACGTTTATTTGTTGCTTTCTCAATATTCCGCACAACAAGTTCAACCTGCATATCAAAACTTGAGTATGAAATTGAAGTATCATTATTAATCAAACGTGATCATATTAGATATTGTTAGATTCGTTGTAACGTGTATTTTCATAATATCAAAACTTCATCATACATAATTACATAAAAAATAAAAATATTGATGGTCAAAAATATATATAGTCAATCTACGAAAGTAAAAAATTGCAGTTTGAACCGGCACAGAGGGAGTATTACGCATATAGGTCCTCTATTTTATTTTATTTTGGTGCATAAGCTTTTCGTTAATATTAATTTTAGTAATGATGATGAATATATTTTGGCATTTGGATCCAAATGGAGAGAGACAAACTTGATTAGTCGAATTGCTTTGCGTTTTGTCACACCTGCACTCAACCAGCTCACGAGCTTATTCAAAAGGCGAAGACAATTAGCATGGAGGCAAAATAGAGCATATCAATTTCTCCGATGCATTATTTATGGAGTGTTTATTCTCATTCATTATTTATATATGCATTATTATGTCTTTGAAGTTTTGAAGAGTACAATACATTCAGGAATTTATAATTGTCTATTTTGTAAAATGTCATTATGTTTAAATACGGGGAGTTTAAACATTCGTTTCAGAATCAGAAATCGAATCACATTCATTGTATTCTAGTGCAACTCATATGTAATCAATTCAAGATATTCAGTTGAGATCATATTAGTCCAACTCATTGTGTTCTTTACATTCATGTTTAAATGTATGTTTAAACATAATCATTACAGTAAGTGATATTAAAACCAAGGAATTGTAATCGGTAGGACTTCAAGTTTAAAAGATATTCTTCGTTAAAATATACGAAAATATTTGTAAATTAAACGACACCATACTCAATAAATATTATTTTAATATTATTGCCGACCCCATTTATTTATTTGTGTATATAGTAATAGATTCTGTCCATTTCATTTTATTATTCCACCTTATTAAATATTTATACATATTTCAGTTTATTTTTAACTGAGATAGTGGATTTTGAACACAAAATCAGCCAACTCCAATAAATTTCAGTTGATTTAAGTTAATCTAAATCATTTTCAATCCAATTGTACATGGTCTCTCTCCCCCTCTATCTACTCTCTCTCTCACTCCCTCCTTCTATTGATATGTCAAAAATCAAATCTCGTTCGCTTAGTAGATCAATGTTGCGACTGCCGATCCCACCACAGTTCAAACTAGTATAATATTGTCCGCTTTGGACCGGCTACAAAGCCCGCACGGTTTTAAACAATGGGTCAATCCCAAAAGGTCTCATACTAGTGTGGTGAGACTATCCTTATAAAGAGAGGAATGACACTCTCCGTTTCCGATGTGGGACTTGGGCTGAGCATACCCCAACAATCTCCCCTCAAACCAAGGACCACATGAACAAGTGTCCTTCACCTCGGACCGTCTTGCACCGCCGCCAAACACAAGCGGGACACGCTGCCCGACAAACCCTTGGTCATACAGATTTTCGATACAAGGGACAAATTTGCCTCTCTAAGGGAATGAATGAGGGTCTCCTCTATATCAGGCAACAAAGGTAGTCCCGTCCCGAGCGTAATCAAGCTATGATACCACTTGTTGTGACTGCAAATTGGGAGCCGAAAGCTCAGTGTTTAGATGAGAAAGAAATTACAGAAGGACTGAGAGAGAATACGAGTTTAATCAAAATTCATCCTAAAATCCGATAACTAATTTTTACTCAACCAGACACCATAGCTCCGCGTTGCACAATCAGTAACTGCTCTTTCAACTGGAAATTCCCAAAGCTGCCCTTGAGTGAAAGGCCCAAGTATGACACAACCATGATGAATAGGCCCAATTTGCATCTGGCCCAAACTTATATATCTAGGTCAAGGAACAATCCATTCTGTCTAGGGTTTAACCTAGTTCCTGTCAAAGGCATAATAACGTATATTACTGTCAAACATAAGGCGGTATTTATTCATGGAAGTTGGAGCCAGAGGCGGTTCGAATCGATCGAGTTACTATAAATACAGGCTTAGGTTTTCCTTTAATATTTTTGGTCTATGAATATACAGTCTTAGGTTTCTGGTTGATATAAATATACAGGCTTTAGACAGACATAGCTAGAATTAATTTATAATTATGAATTTCTCTCCCGGTTATTTTCAAGGAAACCAACGATCGGAGATGAGTTTGACGGTGACTCCAACCCTGCACCTGAGCTTCGATCTCCTGATCAGAAAGTTAGCCGGGGGGACTTCCACAAACGCCGTCGTATCGCCGCTGTCGCTGGACGCCGTCGTGGCCATGTTGGGCGTCGGGTGTTCTGGGCCGTCGGCTGATGATGTACTGATGTTCGCAGAGTGCGAAAACGTCGATCAGCTCAAATACAAGTTCTCCAGGGCCCTGGCCGTGCTGACCAACTCCGGCGAGCATTTTCCGACTGCTGTAACTCCTCCACGGACATTTACTGAAGCGCGTGAACAACACGCGCCGCCGATCTGTTACTTGCCTTACACAGCTTCTCAGCCACAGGAAACCTGGATGCCTCCGCTGCCGCCAGTGCCACGGTTGTTTCCAAAAGCTTCTCAACATCGTTACAAACCGTACCTTACTCCACAGGTTTCTCAAAACCCTTTTTCATATAATCCACCAGTTTCTCAAAACTATAATCCAACCTACTCTAGTACTCCACCAGTTTCTCAAAGCCCGGAATCGCGTGACATTCCGGCCAAAACTGCCGGCAACGGCAGTCTGAAGATATCGTTCGTGAATGCAGCATGGCCTGATATCCGCACTCATTTTCAAGCAGCATACGAGGAATGCCTCAAGGATGTATTCAAAATCGTAGCTACCACACCTTGCGACTTCGTCAGCAATCCTGACGAAGCCGCCAAGAAGATTAACTCATGGGCGGAGTCGCAAACAAATGGCCTGATCAAAGACCTCGTTACAGTTGAAGGCATCAGATTCGCGGAATTAGCCCTAACAAATGCACTCTATTTCAAAGGACTATGGGAGAATGAGTACAATGCCGAACTCACCCAAAAGATGGATTTTTACCCCAACAATGATGACAAAGTTTCAAATGTATCTTTCATGACTAGCTGGAATAGGCATAGATACGGCTCTTTTGATGGATTTAAAGTCCTCGAGATGCCGTATAAGAGTTCTTCATCTACGAAGCAGTTCTGTATGCAGATTATCCTCCCACACGAGACCGATGGATTGCTGAGGCTGCTACAGAAGTTTAACCATCAATCAGCCCTGGATTTCCAGCTCCAGGACACTAAATTAGTTTCTCTGTGGATTCCTAAGTTCAAATTCTCGACAGCTCACTCGAATAAGGACCTTAGATTTCCATTCTTGGAAGATGGGAAGAGATTGTTGCTGGAGAAGATGATGCAGAAAGAGGGTTTTACAAATGTAGAAATACGTCAGAAGGCATACATAGAGGTGGATGAGGAGGGCACGGAGGCGGCGGCTATCACTATTGCGAGGATGGCTTGTGGCTACGTACCGAGTTGGATACCGCCGCCGGAGACTTTTGTGGCAGATCATCCTTTCTTGTTCATCATCAAAGAGAAGAGGTCTGGATTAGTTCTCTTTGTAGGAACTGTTCTCAATCCCCTAGAAGATAATTAAGGGAAGTTAATTAGTTACTCATGTTTTCACTTTCTTTCTTCTTTTTTTAGTGATTTTGATTCATGTTTCTAGTTTCATTCTGATGCAATTAATTTTAATTCAATTCAGTTCATGATTACTTGCCTTCGATATGGATCTTTAAATTTTAGTGATTCAAGAGATGAAAGACGTTTGATGATTTAAGAATGTTGCAACTTTAAATTAATTTCACTAGGATGGTGCATTTTTGATTCTTTATTTCATGGATGCTTTTAAAACATGTATGGATTATGGGAGCTTTTATTGCCAGAGCTATTATTAGTTTCCAGAGCAAAAATACTCCTCATTCCCTAAACTACCATTATTTAGTCAAACACTAATAATATTTATTTACCCAATTTAGCTTCCTATCATTTATCTACAAAATATTCCTTATTATCTCTTCTTTCAAATTTTACCTCCTCTCCGTACGTATGTGACTTCTTTTATTCTCTTCCTGCAAAATTTCTGTCTTTCTACATTTTAATGGTGTTAAAATCATGATTTTTGAAATTCGGAGAAGAAAGTTATGGTCTGTTTAGTTCATGGTAGGAAACCAGAAAGTGTTATGTTCCAGTCCTTCAATCTGCAGTGATCTTTGAGTGATCAGTTGAACTGCCAAATGATTATGAAATTTAAACTTTAAAATTTCTAATGAGAGCTATTTCAGTCTACATTTTAATGGTGTTAAAATCATGATTTTTGAAATTCGGAGAAGAAAGTTATGGTCTGTTTAGTTCAAGGTAGGAAATCAGAAAAATGTTATGATGGTTTTTTGAACATTGATCATCAGGGTCTCTTTCCGGTTCAGTTCATTCTTTTAGTTGTCATGAAGTTGATTTTAGATGATTTCTTTTGTTTAAGGTACATGGTGTTAACACTTTTGTGTTGAACATGATGATGTTGAACATAAAGAAGTACGTTGAAGACTAAAGCTACATCCAACCCTTTTTGTTCAAGACAATTCCTTACGTACTTAGCTGTTGCTTTAGGGACATAGGAGAAGATGAGAAGAATAAGTAGTTCTATGCAGATACCTCGTCATGGATATCTTGTTTTTTATATATTTTGTCACTCTTATTGTTAATTTTCTCTTGTTCAACTTTCAAGATTTATAATATTTGTTGACATTGTTACATTATGGTATGTTACTTTTTTGGTTTGTGATGTTGAACAGAAAAATTCGTTTAAAGAAAAGATAAAGATGCAGAAAGGCAGAAATTTTGCAGGAAGAGAATAAAAGAAGTCACATACGTACGGAGAAGAGGTAAAATTTGAAATAAGAGATAAAAAGGAATATTTTGTAGATAAATGATAGGAAGCTAAATTGGGTGAATAAATATTATTAGTGTTTGACTAAATAAGGGTAGTTTAGGGAATGAGGAGTATTTTTGCTCTGGAAACTAATAATAGATCTGGCAATAACAGCTCCCATGGATTATATATTAATTTTCTAATTCGGTTTTTCGGGTTGAGTTCCAACACCCAAACCCTAACCAAAACCCGTATTATAATTCAAATTTCTTACAATTTGGATATCTGAATCCAACATATTAAATTCGGTTTGAGTTATTTAGATTCAGACCATTCGATTTCGGTTCGGTTTTCAATTTATCGGTTTTTTTGCCCACCCCAAATCCAGAGCAGGGCGGAGCCACCTACTGGGTTTCACACAACAATTAACTATCTATGACTTATCTCTTGTATGGATTCGTGAGATCCCCTCACTGCCGGCCAGCAACTCCTCGTTGTTGTCTTGACCACTTCCCCTGAAGTATTAAGGCGTGTTGATTCCAGACTGCTGGCGATGGCAAAGACCTATTGAACTCCCTTCAATAAGCTGCTCCAACTGTAAAGCTATTCTGATCGGCAGAATACTTTCTTGTAAGATGGATAAATGTTGATGCAGTTTTCTTCTCTATTTATAGTTCAAGGCTGTGCTTCCGTGTTGATCTTCTCGGTCCTTTAATCACGGCAATGCTGATCCTATCGTCCAGCAAATCACACCAGCACTTAGTCTTCTAGCTATATTCTACTTCTATAGCTCTAGGATAAGAAATATATTTTTTCCTTATTTAAGACTAATTCTTAAAAAAATACAACTCACAAATATATTCTTTAACTAATTAAATCAGAACCGAATCATTCTTCAAATATCATCTTGATTCTTTCGAATATCTTGTTTTCTCGCATCTGAGTTGTACTTCACATCAAAGACTGTTTCTCGGTTTCTGATCTTCCCGAGCAAGTGTTTAAACATGAGAGCATGTTTAAACACAGTCAACTTCTACAAAATTGCCAACATATTAATGCTGAGTCTTCTGAACTCTTCACTCCGGCGAGGATTTTCCGGAGATAACTCATCCACCGACTTCTATGCAAGCGCTTGAACATGACGCGCCGGCTAGTGCGAGGGCTTTCCGGATTCTTGTCATCAGCGAAACTGGCCTCGGATGGCTCCTCCGCCGATGTCTAAGAGAGCGCGTCTTCATCACGCGCCTTCTAGTTTTCTCTCCGAACCATTAAACTGCTATACTCCACCCCGCCAAATGGAAGCGCGTGAAGTACCGACCAGAAGCTCCGGCGACGGCCCTATGAAGATATCGTTCGTGAACGCCGCATGGCCTGATATCCACACTCGTTTTCAGACCGAGTACGAGCAATGCCTCAAGGATGTTTTCAATATTAAAGATATCACAGTTTGCGACTTCGCCAGCAAGGCTGACGAAGCCGCAAAAAAGATCAATTCATGGGCGGAGTCGCAAACAAATGGCCTGATCAAAGACATAGTCACAGCTCAAGATATCCAAAACAAGGATCTAATCCTAACAAACGCACTCTATTTCAAAGGACTCTGTGAGAATGAGTACTATCCCCAAAGCTTCAAGAAGGATTTTTACCTCAACAATGATGACAAAGTTTCAAATGTATCTTTCATGACTAGCCGGAATAGCCATCCATAGAAACGTACGGCTCATTCGATGAATACAAAGTCCTCGAGATGCCATACAAGAGTTCTTCATCATCCAAGAAGCAGTTCTGCATGCAGATTATCCTCCCACACAAGAAATATGGATTGCTGAGCTTGCTAGAGAAGTTTAACCATGAATCCCCCTTGCATTTCGAGCTCCGGAACACTAATTTAGATGCTAATTTGTGGATCCCGAAGTTCAAATTCTCGACCTCTCACTCGAATGAGGACCTTAGGTTTCCATTCTTGGAAGGTGGGAAGGAATTGCTGCTGGAGAAGATGATGTAGAGAGAGGGTTTTACCAAAATAGAAGTACATCAGAAGGCATACATAGAGGTGGATGAGGAGGGCACCGAGGCGGCGGCTGTCACTCATGTGTCATGTGTTGTTGGCGCCATGCCGGGTTCGAGACCGCCACCGGAGACTTTTGTGGCGGATCATCCTTTCTTGTTCATCATCAAGGAGAAGAGGTCCGGATTAGTTCTCTTTGTAGGAACTGTTCTCAATCCCCTTAGAAGTTAAGGGAAGTTAGTTAGTTATACTCATATTTTGTTTCATTTGTTTATGAGTTCAATTATGCTTCCATACTCAGAAGAACTAGGTTGAGTATTATCAGTGGCGCAATCAGAAGAAAATTCAACATGTTGCTGAATAGGCCTATGCTAAAAAACAAAGCTTGCCGCCGTCACTTCCACCAACCCCTAGATACGCCTCTGAGTCTTATATAGGGTAGATCTGATAAAATGTTAGTTATTGTTGTTTTTAAATACATTAATTTTTATTCTTTCTTTCATTTAGTTATGAGTTTATTTGATTCATATAATTACTCGATCCGAGTTTTAGTTCCAAAATGTAATCCTTCTCTTATCATCTAAATTTCACTGCAATTTTAGTTCCAAATCTTGAATGTCCGAAAAATTATACACAATCTAAATTTGAAATAAGATTCGAATAGCGTGTTAACCAAATTATTGTAGGTCAGATTTTCTTAACAAGTTCCACATGATCCTTTTTTTTTTCTGATTAATTACAATACAATCTTGTATATATCTAGCTCGATCTTTGTTAATTTAAGAGGATGATTTTTCTTTTTCAAAAAAATGATCATAAAATTCCAAATAAATGTATAGGCATTCAAACATTGAAAGAATGAATTAATGTAAAAGTAGCTTAAATTAACAACTATATATAACATCCACCATTTAAATCAAAACAATTTTTATAATCACAAAATCTTGTTTGAAGCTGTTCGTTTATTGAAATCAAATAAACCTCGACATTTATCAGCTAATTATAATATTAATAATCTCACAGAGAAATCCTTAATAATAATACTAGTCAATAAAGTGAGATTAAATTATCAAACGTTAATAGTTTCCACAAAAGCCCTAATCCTTTTCAGCGCCACTTCCAAGGTTTCATCGTCCATGTTTGCAAAGCAAACCCTAAACCACCCGGGCTCTTCGCAGTGGAACGAGGACCCCGGAGAAATGTTTAGCTTCACCCGGTGCACCACCGCTCTCCACAGCGCCATCTCAGTCTGAAACGGCGTCGTTCCACCGATCAACCACCGCAGATCCATCCAGCAGAACAGCCCGGCGTTGCTCGGCAAGCAGGTTATCCCGACCTTGTGGACCCCACCGGTGAACATTTCATGCCTCTTCCTCAGCCTCTCCGAATTCTTCTGCAAGTAGTCTCCGACGAATTCCTCGTCGGAGAGCACGGTAGCTAGGAAGTGCTGCGTCTGAGAGGATACCAGCCCGAAGCTCGACATTTTCCTGGCCACGCTCAATACGACGTCGTTGTAAGAATACACGATCCCGACCCGGAAGCCCGGTAGCCCCATGTCCTTCGACAGGCTGTAGATGACGTGGATTAGGTCACTGTTGCAGGTTTCCACGCCTTGGATGACGTCAGCCACGCTCACGTAGTCCTTAGGCCCGTTGAAGACGCTGCCGGAGTAGATCTCGTCGCAGACGAGGTGGATTTTCTTGTCGGAAATGAATCTGACTAGGGTTTCCTGTGTTTCTCTGTCAATTGTGGTGCCGAGAGGATTCGAAGGGTTGGTGATAATCACGCCTTTGACTGTTATGTTTGATCGGATCGCGCTTTCGAACGCTGTTTCTAGGGCTTCTTTTGTGATCTTGAAATTGTTTGAGCTGCTGCATTTTATTGGAAGCAGCTGCACTTTTGTTCTCCATTTAAGGTCCCTGTCAAATCTGCATGTAATTAAAGAAAAAGAAATTTATATAGAATATAATAATTAAATCAGTATTTATTTGGTCAAAATATATAGAATAAAAAATCAGTATTTACTTGTTCAATATTCATATGTAGGGTATAAATGAATCGAGTCGAAATCGAACAAGGGTGAAGGGTGTGATCAGACTCGATTCGCTAAATATTTTTAGCGAGTTCGAGTTCTTTCGAACAGGAAAAATTGAGGTCAAACTCAACTCGTTAAATTTTCTTTTTTGAATTCGAAGTCCAACTCGGGTCAGAAGAGTTCGTTAAACTCAAAAAGTTCAATTTTAAATAAGAAATGTTAAGAAAAAAATGTCTTAAATATAAAAGCTAGCATAAAATTTGTTGTTTACTATATGCAGGTCCAATTTACTTCTGCGAGTCCAATGAATGTGCAAAAATACCATAATTATCTTTCATACGTTTATTAGTTTTTACAAATATATTTCTAAAACCCTAACCTTGAATGCATAAACCCGTCTATGTAATGATTGAATACGTGTCCAAATCATAAATTATTTTTTCGTGAATTATAATACATATTTAAGAAGGACATTATTGTCATTTCAAATTTAATTTGGACATGCAGAAGTAAATTGGACCTGTAGAAGCACCCTAAAATAAAATTTTCAAAGAAGCAAAATTAAAATCAACTAGGCAATGCCTCATTTGTCCATGACAAGCTACCATGCATGCAAGCACTTAATTTAAACAATTTCCCAATTTGTTACATAAAAAAGTGTTGTTTGACTTTTTGGAAATGTGACCACTGACCAGCTGTTGAAATTAAAGTCCAGAATTTCTTGGTCATTTACAGAGGTTTGAAATTCAACAGGAGGGAGCCAGTTTGAACAAAATTGGACTCAAAAACTCAAAAAGGTCAACATGGTGGCTTGGATATTACTCATCCAACAAATAATTATAAATAATTGTTTCAGTATCATAAAATAAATAATTTTATATATATTGTACATTGAAATTGTGATATTTAAAAATATATGCTACATAAATTTCAAAATTATATTACATTTGTGTATTATTACTCGTCTGGCATACAAATAGATAGTTAAAACTTTTTTTGGTGAAATTTCTTGTGACAATGAAATAGAAACGGAGGAAGTATTAATTTTTTATAACGTCGGTAGGGTTACCCGGCATTATAAAATCAGAAGAAATTGTATCGTTCACTTGTAAGTATATATACATCTTTATATAGCTTGTAATTTCTGTATACATGTATATATTCTATAATACACAAGTACTATAGTTATAATGAACATTTAAAATATACAATATAAGAATTGAATAACATGGTCATAGATTATTAGTGTAAAAAATGGTCAAAAAATGAATATCCATTGGAGAATGAAGTAATGAATACTTACGCAGGATAATAAGGAGTCGGAACCAGAAATGCATCGCCGGGATCAGCTAAGCAGAACGTGATGAGTTCGCCGGCTCCGGTTGCTCCTCCGGCCATCACTATCCTTTCCGGATCAAACCTCACCCTATCTCCTCTTGCCTTCTCCATAAACCTTGCCACTGCCTGTAATTGAAAACAATTTTTTAGGGTTAAATATACAGGCCTTCTATACGCAGTCCGTATTTTGCTTATTTGCAGTCCGTATTTTTTTCAAATAATCATATATATCGAAGGCGTATTTTTATTTTGGACTGCAAAATAAGCAAAATACGGACTGCGTATAGCATGCCCCTAAATATATGGGTGTGTATATATATATATATATATATTGTATTTTGCCACGATCTACATGGACAGATCTAAATATCCAATTGGTCTCTAGTATTCTCAAAATTGACGGAGTAGCTAGTAATAATAATTATTGAGTGGTGGAAATTTTAAATATTTCACTGAGCCATACGAAAATTGATGGAGTAGCTGATAATTATTTAGAAAATGGAAAATAAACTTAATAATTTACCGATCTTAGTGTTATACGATCATTGTTTAAAAAGTTTTCTGGATCTGCCATTATACACCGTGAATTCGATTCTAACTTGCTTTATCTAGCTAGCTACTCTTTTAATTTCATTCCCAAAATTCTTGTAATGTGGTGGTGACTTACTTTTCTGAACCGGGGTAGCCCGTGATAATCTTGAAAATTGGCTATGTGTTTGAAGTCGGTTAATCCTTCACCGGTGCAGATTGATGCAGCCGGATTCTTCCTGATCCAATCTTCCATCAGATCAAAACACAGCTGCAAAATACAAAGTTAGCCTCAAACTTAACTCAAATAACAGCATTGTTACTTTATCTGATCTACGCAGTCCAGTATTTTATCTGATATACGCAGTCCGGTATTTTGATGCTGAATCGTAAGAAAATATATTACCTGATTCTCAGCAAGCCCCATCTGAATGACTCCGTCTGGATTCATGATGGGATGATAAGGATCGTTTTCGTATGCTTTCCAGCCATCAAAATATGGAGAATTTTCACCGTGTTCTTCGTTTGTGGCGATCCTGGATAAGGCCATCTTGAAGTTTGTTCGGAAAAACTAATGATTCTTCGAGGATTTGCTGATATATTAGCTCTTCGTCTATGGTTATCTGTCAAGGTATAAATAGGCAGCAGGGTAGGTTAGGTAGCCATGGTAATTAATTACTGTACGTATGCATGGAAAAACAAAGAGAAAAGTCTACATCTCGAATGTTGAAAATAACCACTTTGAAAATTACTGATTACACGGGCTGCCAACCTGATCAAATAGTACTAGCTAGCAAGCTAGGCACGAAGACTAAGAATTATATTTTGCTAAAAATTATGTTTTTAAGTAGAGAAGTTCGGTTTAATTCAGTTCAGTCCATTTCAATTCAACTGAAATTTTACATTTTGTATCAAAGAAATGAAAAGATTGGAGTAGACCTAAATCCTAAAATAAACCCTCTATTACATTTTCTTTCCCTTCTTAAGTCATTGTTGATTGAGTTTTGTTTACTTTTCTACATTGATATTATTATTCAATTTAATGTGTTAGATCTTGTGTCTGCAATAGTTGATCATATTATTATAATTATTCGATTTAATTTATTAGATCTTGTGTCTGTACAATTTAGTCTGATTTTCCATATTAAATTTTAGTTCTCAACGTGATTATTAAACACTTAGGGTGCGTTTGGTTTGAGAGAATTTTGATAGTATGAATTTTGTTTTGAAATTTTGAGAGTTTGAATTTTTGTTTGGGATGTTGAGAGTCTGAAACAAAATATTTGTTTGGTTCGTCGGAATTTTGCAAGTTAAAAAAAAATTACAAGTCTGAATTTTAGAGAACAAAAATCAGACTTGAAAGTGAAAAGTCTAGACTTTCTAAACCTATGCAAACCAAACAAAAAAATTTTAAACTGTACTTGATAAGTCCAGTTTTCCAAACATTTGATGAACCAAATGCACCCTTAAATTTTGTATCAATGTTCTTTAATGACAACAACGCTCTTCCATCAAACTTAACACTGAATCAGCTCATCGCAACACCCGTATTTCAAAGTTTAACTACAGTAGATCGGATAAGTACATAGACTAGTCTCAACTCTTGTTAGTTCAACACAATGACATACTTATACACCGACTAAACTATCATTTACCGGCTATAAATAATATTTTCCGATCTAATTATGTCGATAACGTCTTCCCGTTCTGTATTACAGTCTACCCTAACATGAATAGTCTGTTTTAGTGTTAGTAATTTTTGGGAATCGGTCGTAATTGCTTGCGGTGGTGAGCCAAAAAAGTCGCCACCGCCTTCACTTACGTCAAAAATTCAATACTACTGTGCGTGTCTATTAATTTCTCACATGCACATGCATTTATACAGTTTACGTACGCCTCTGCTATTTTGGGAAACCCGATGGTCTTCGTTGAGGTTTTTTACTGGTTTCCAACTTTCTATTTCCAGAAATTAATCTGTGAATCCAATTAATGTTTCATTGAAATGGAAGTTTTAACAGTTGAAAGGGTAGGTTTTGTTGAACTTATCCTCTTATCTTTTCTGTTAAAATGACCCATATTTATTCGATCGAACTAACGTAGAGTACATACGATTTGTCGACCATTTATTGGACAACTTCATTTCAGTCAAGAATATAAATAAAAGCAATTGATTATTTGTTTAATCAGTTTCCCCTTTTCATGAAAATATTTTAGTAATACTAACAGAAAATAATTCACCGTATTAGGTGATTTTCTATTTTGTATAATCCAGTGGCGGAACCAGGAAATTATCTTAGCGTAGGTGGCCGGAGGTCGGAAAGGTTCGTTGGAGGTTGAAAATGCCCAATTTTTACCAGAGAATAGTAATATAGGCTGTGTTTCGAATTTTGTGGTAGGTCGAGACCTACCCGCACCTCCAAGTGGTTCCGCCACTAGTACAACCCATAAAGTTGTAAGGGTGCAAAGATATATACACTAACATTCACAACATTATCAAGATATTAGTGATACTCTATCACCCCTTAACTGAAACGTTTTCCGAAGCGTTGAATGAGAAATAACATTATCTCGATTAAAATAGTGTAAAGAGTGGACGGTCCATAACCTTGATGAGAATATCAACAATCTGCAAAGAAGATGGAACATGACTATCCCAAACTCTGTCGAATGTCAATGATTCCCGAATAAAGTGATGGTCAATATTAATGCAATTGCCTTATTTATGTCTGTGAGCAACCGTATTTTGTGTAAGGAAAATGGCATTGGTGTTATTACAAAATAATAAGGGCGACGAGCGTAAAGGATCGCGAAACTCCTTAAGTAGATTGTCCAACCAAATAAGTTTAGCGTCAGTGTTGGTCATAGTATGAAAATGGCATAGTTGTTGTCACAAAATAATAAGGGTAACAAGTACAAAAAGATCGTGAAATTTCTTAAGCAGATTGTGCAACCAAATAAAGTTCGGTGGCAGTATAGGTCATAGCAAACTATTCAGATACACAGAATAATATGAATACAGTGAGGTTGTTTCTTAACGCTCCAGATAATAAAATTGCAACCAAGTATCTTAACGACGGTACTGATTGACACAAAACTGACACAAAGATAAATCTATTCACTATCTAAGCATTGCTCTATTTAATCAGTGTTTGAAAAATTGATATCGTTGATGTGTTTATGCCGAGACGCGTGTGAACTGGAAGAAGCCGGCGAATGAATTTGTAGGCCATCGACTTTACATTAAATTAAACTTGTAACATTTTCATCAACTTTAAAGGTTGAATACGTATCTATGTAGGTTTCTATTTTCAGGTTTGCCTGAATATATGGCTCTGACAATAATGGACTTTGTCTTCACAAATAAATGTGAACATTATCGTCACTGTAAAGTGAGTCCGATCGTGCAGAAATTGGCCATCAAAGAGTCAAACTTTAATTATATTCATGTTAATAGTTGCAGAAAACCTTGTCAAAAATTGTATGTTATGTGTATTAAATAGATGGCACACAATTATTTGTCATATTATATTTTTTGAATTTGACTATGAGTTTAACCTAGATATGTGAGTAATAAGTGTTATTTTGTTTTGAATTCTCCATAATATTTATTTTTTATGTTATAGATTTTTAATTAAATTAATACATACATAAAATTATTAATGGTCACACAGTGGTTGAATCACGTGGGAAGCTGGGTAGACTGGTGTCTACTCTGAAATACAATGCACTAGCTTATATTACTATTCCTTGGTGGATTTTTTCGGCTAAGAATTGGGATTTTCGATTTAAAACGAGACTACCCTAAATTATTTTAACCAATTAATTCTTCATAAAATAAATTTTCTGATTAATTAAAGACTTCATTTTGGTGAAAACTAACAATATTTGATGGATTGTAGCGGTTTTAAAAAATCAATTAATTAAACTGCCCTTCTAAACTGAACTGAATAAACTGAAAAATAAGCATATCAGCAAAAAATAGCCCCATAGTTTCATTTAAAATATCTTATATCAAGTACTATTTTAAGTTTTATTCAGAGAAAAAAAATGCACTTTTAGCAAAAGTAATATGATCATGATTGTAGAATTGCATTGACCACCGGTGGCCTAGCTTGCCTACTAAGGTTAATCACGTCAGTAATTAACGGTCAACGTGGTGAAAATTAAGTCAACTAAACTTCGATGGCTGCCTTTCTCCTAGTAGATGATTTTTGTAACAACATAAACACCAGTAGCATTTTCTTATTTTAGCCATCGAAACCTTTTGCACGTTTATATGTAGGATGGCTCTTTCACCATATTTTGAATTTGAAATCAATTTAATATGTATCAAGATCGTTCTGATATTCCTATATCAGACACGACACGAGTTTCAAGCGTGCAAGATTATAATTATAGAAATTTACTAAAAAGTATCTTCACCGATGAAAATATTATAAACGTGCATTTTCTAACTGATATCACGCTTATATTAGAATCATCGTGATTAATTTTTTTTACTATGAAATATCTATAATATATGGAAATTAACCAGTGAACAAGCACACAGACATGAAACTTCAGTGTTTCACCTTTCTTTCTGCACTTTAAGGCAGTAAATTCAACCTAAAATACGAAACATTTCAACCTACAAGACATTTTTTCTCCGATTCTCATCTAGGCATAGACTTCACTTTCAGAATATTCGCTATTCTAGGTTTCAGAAACAGTCAGGAAACTCCCTATACTGGAAAGGCGGAAAGTGCGAAAGTCAAGTTATAGATATGGCACAGTTTCTGGCAATAACTTACAGGGAAATCACAGGAGCCCGCTACAAGAAAACTTGGCAAAAAAATCCAATTCTTGTAAATGGCCTCAAAATTTTCCCATTTCAGAGTTTTTGAGCCCTTCCGAAGAACTGATCTATTTGCCTGTTTCCATTGACCTTCGGCTTACTACTCGGTTTGGATCCACTTTGGCTTGTTCGGGTGCTTGTCTCAACTTTTCTGTTGCCCTGCTTGCAAGAAATAGAGGACTGCCAGTAAATTCTTTGTGAAATGAAAATCACGACTTAATATTCCAAGAAACGCTTCAAAACCAGCACATATCATTTTTACGTACTGACATCAATATCAGGACTCAAAAGTCAGAATCATGTGTTATTTAGAGACTAATACAACACCCCGAGAAATATTCACACATTTATCCACTTTAAATCCACTATAAATACTATGTTCTCCCGAAATACAAACAATAAAGCCCGACTATGTGTGCTTTTAGCATCATAATACCACGTCGATAACAAGGTACAAAACCAGACAGCATAAGCTTTTGCATGAACTCAATAGATAATCAAAGAAATGAAAAGTGCATGATCCTTCATTAGAAATGCATGCATATCTTCTTCAAAAACAAGACAACAAGAGTGAGAACTAACCGATGCTGGCTGGTTGAGAGATCTTAGAATCTTTACTGTGCCACCCCTACCATCAGCCCCAACAGCAATCAAGTCTCCAGAATTCTTGTTTGAACCTTGCAGTCCCGTTGACGGTGAGGTTTGTCCTTGATTATGAGCCTTCTTGCACCATCTCCCCAGTGGCCTTATGGTCCCATCGGGGCCTGGCAGCGCAGCAGCAAACAAGCCGACTCCTGGGTGGCAAGTGTCTATGTCAATGAGTAAACTAATGATAAGATAATGTGTTTTAAAATTTAAACTGAATAAAAATGTGATTTTTGACATAAATTTATGAGGATATTTCATGAGTAAAATTGGAGTGGCAAGATTCAAATTAAGATGCATATTATGAGACAGTAAATAGAAGATCAAGAAAGCACCTGAATTAGCAACAGGTGGTGTCGGAGTCTTTCTGTTAATTTTGATGAAGGACTGAAATGATGTTAAATCGTCTAACACCATAACATCATCGTCAAGGATTGCAGAGTTCTTCTCAGTTTCAGACTGAGGTTGCCTTAAAGCCTGAGTATCAGTTTCTTGATCTCTTGTTCTTGGGTTTTCCCCAACTTTCGCTCCATTTTCAGACAAAATTTTGAAATGTTTGTGATGCAATGCAGCTGCAGAATCCTCATCTTCGTGAATAACGAAAGTCTTTTTCTCCTGATGATCTGAGGCAAGTTTTCTAGCAGCCGTTTCTTCGACACTACCTACATGACTCGAAGATCCCAAAGAGTCAAGCTTCCTTTTCTTTCTCAAAAGAGAAGAATCATCCAAGCCCCTGTCGTCAACCATACTTGTCTCTCGGAGGGATGGTGCAACATTTTGATCTTCATGTGTTCTTACACCAGTTTTAATGTGTGTGTTGAAACTGTCATTGAGCCCCTTCAGTGGACTAGAAGCAGCTCGAGATGATTTCAGTGTTCTCAAAGCTTCATTATCTCTTACTTCTATAGTGGACTCCAGATGTTGAACTCTTTCCTGAAAGCTATGAATATTAGTCTTAAAATTTACACTGCATTATACTTTATTTGACTGGCTTGGGATTAAGAAACTTACTTTCAGCTTCTTTATCTTCTCTTGAGCCTTCTTCAGTTCAACGAGAGAGCGAGCCTCACCTCTTCCAAGCAAGTTACATTTGGTCATCAATTCCTTGTAGCACCTTATCAAAGTTCAAATGACAGCAACAATATCAGAAAAAAAAGCATAGGAAATCATATAAAAGAATATACAAAGTGCAATGCTATTCTACATAGATCTTGCTTATTCGAATACAGCATTGATAGTTACACGAATTCAAAAAATACTTACTTGTTACGGATCACCAATGATTTCTTGAGAACATCCACTGTCTCTTTGCTGTTCACCTCATTACCAAAGCAAGCAAGCTTCACTATCTCATCCTCGTGCAAGTCTAAATCAGATACACTGCATCATAGCACTCAAAGTCAATCAAAGCATCCAGAAATACTCAGAAAAAAATGACAACTCTTCTAACTTGACTGTTCAGCAAACTCACAGTTTAAGTGCTGCAAGTTCTTTTGCTAATGACATATTTCTGCTCTGAAGCCTCAGGCATTCCAACGTCGATTGTTCCAATTCCTGTAAATAATTTGACCATTAATCCATATGTGTACTTACCAATCACATTTCTACAAATTTATTACATTTGACAGGGCAAAAAAAAATTCAGAACTTACCTCAGACTTTGATTGAAATCGTCTCTGAATTACAACACTCTGGTTCAAAGCCTCCTTCTTTTGAGCCTCCTCCACTCTTAACTTTTCCTTCAAAGCAAGAATCTGCACGGGTAATCCCATAACGAAAGTTAGGACTTTAAAAAAAACAAAGGTCAGTGGCATGATATCAGATAACCAAGGTTTCTTGAAGTACCTCAGCATCAGAAGCTTCACAGATTTTCTGTTGCTGATCCAAAACCGTGTTGAGCCTCGAAACCTTCCCTTCCAACCTACAAATCTCGCTCCGCAGCTCCTCGGGATTTTCCTCACAGATGCTACCTTTTTGCGTAGCAGTCTGATCATTAGGATCCCCAATGGACTGAAAATAAAGACGAGCCACATTCGCATTCGTACAGTTCTGCTTACACACAGGACAGCTCTTCTTCTTCCCATTTTTGCAGTACTCAAACCATTGCTGAAGACTGCATTTTTTCACCAACAAATTCCCCTCATTTGCACATTCATCCAACACATAACAATCAATAACCCAAACATTCTTGAAATCCATGTTTATACCAAAAGAATCGCTACTTTTGATACCAACAAAACCCCCTCATTTTCACATTCCCTCAACATATAATTATCAACAACCTTTACATTCTTGAATTCATGTTTATACCAAAAAAATCGCTACTTTCGATACCAAAAACTCCCCTCATTTTCACATTCCTTCAACAAATAATCATCAATAACCCTAACATTCTAGCAAATCAAACAATACCCAGAAAAAAAAATCACAACTTTCGACTAAATCAACATTCAATTTGCAAAACGCTAAAAATCGGGGATGGAAAAGTACCAGAGCTCGTGAAAGACGTGGCCGCAGATGGAGATTGACTGGAGATCTTCGGTGATGGGTTTGAGGTCTTCGTAGCAGATTGAGCAGATGGTCTTGGCGAACGCCGCCGTGTTTCCGCCGCTGCCAACCACCGTCATCGCGGTTTCTCCGGCGAGAAATGAGTGGTTCGAGTGGTGGATCTACGAGCGGTGGATTAATTTAAGAGGAACATTATTCCAAGGGTTTATTCTGGAGCGAATTTTTCATTGCGCGGGAAGAAATTGGTGGGAATGAAAGTGAAAATTTACAGTAAAACTGGAAAGTGATGGGAACTTGATTAGTGTAAACCTGGGGTGGGGGATATACTGACCTTTTTGTAAGGTTATTGTTTGAGTTTTTATTTTAGGAAAAACCCTGTCATAATTCTGAATTCTTTGATAAATCTCATTTTGTAACTCCTGGTTTTTTAGAGAGTATTATTGTAGTTTTTATGATGCAAAATATAATTTCATAATTACCTGTTAACTGGTATTGACGATTTATTTCAACATTATTATCATTTAAAAATTAAAAATAACCTAATAATATTGCTGGAATTCACGGGAGATATCATTCAAGAGTAATAATGTGATAGTTTCCAACGACTTTCAAAAAAATTCGAATTATAATAGACTTATTCAAGAACTTAGGATTACGAAATGATTTTTCTCTTTATTTTCCTTTGATTCAAACTAGTTGATTTTCTATGTTTTCTACTTTTTTTTATATTCTCTGCTTTATTATAATAATATTAAATTAATGATGATTTATAACACATATCTTCCTTTCATTATGTTTTATGTGATAGTATTGAATGTGGCGGGGTGGTAGGGAGTAACAAAAGACATATTTCCTTTAAAAGAAAGAAGTCATTTGTCAAAGTGTACGTGTCAACCAATCAACACGCCCTTACCTAGATTCAAGGTACGTACAAGTTATAAGAGTATTGTCTTAGAACTAGGTGTTATATGTGTTATATGATAAAATTAAGGAGAAGATCTATCATTACTGATCGCTACCCTGGGCTCCGTCACTACGAATAACACGTGTGCTTTAAAAATGACCTAACCCTGAAATAAGACTAGAAAAAAAAAAAAAAGAATGAGACCCACAAAGTTTATAAGTTGTTAAAAGGACAATCTTGAATCGTAACTTATACCGGTAGTATTTGATCACGTTTGATATTGTTGATATGCCATATATCCACAGTTGACCACTAAATAAGGTTGACATACTGGTGGCGTTGGATGAGTGTAGTTTATGTGGGTTGTCTGATAAGTTAATGGTACATTTGTTCATGACGTGCACTTACATTCGTGAGATTCTATCTGCGCTACAACTATCTCATTATAAGATGATACCTCGAGTGCCTTAACCCCTAATTCTTGTGATGTTACATTTCTAAACTCTGAGGCAAAATTCAGCCTAATATATAAGTTGGTTAGAACAATATACTTTAGCACAATACACAACAATTTGTTTCAAAGATAAAAAGGAAATAATAAACTCGTATCAGGAAAATTATCTAGCAACCTTTATGATAAGTTGAAGTCGGTGTCATTTGTCTAAAGAATCTGCAGCGACTGCAGTAGAAAGGATCAACAAGAAAATTATTTCTGAAAACACTTTGCAGTGCATTCCCTTGTAATATTTTAACTAGAATCTCAACAATTAGTGATAGACTTAAGTAGATAGCTTTTATAATACTTATGATTAGGCATTATTATGATATATACTGGTTATGTAAGTTTTAAACTTATATTTCTCGATGATTGATATGAAAGGATCACATGAGATGAAACTCATCACATCTCATCAGAAAATAATAGAGTGGGAGCCTATGTGGAATATGGACAATTCGATCCAACAAGTGATCTAAGATCTAGCCCAACAAGCCTATCATCCCCATCATCTGCCAGTTTGGACTCTGGACTTGCCACAAAATACTCTATTTTTACAAAATAATTTACAGAACATTAATTTCTGCGTTGAATTGATTTAAGAAATATTGAAAGGAGAAAATGGATATCAAAACATGCACGAAGAAGGCATGCTGTAATAATAAAATGAAGAAAAATTAGGACGGCTGAGTAAGAATTAAAAGTGGCTTTCATGATGTCAATTTTTTCTCTTGATTATTCAATTATGTTTTTTTATGTTGTGGATTATTCAGTTCAATCAAGAATATGGTTAGAAATTTAGAATATGGTTATACGCAGTCTACTATTTTACTCAGTGATTCACAATACGGTAAAAGTTTATAAAAATATTATTGGTTATTATGTTTATTAGGAAATTTAATAATATTTTGATGATAATATGATAATTTTAACACTATATATTTTGAACTACGTTGAGTAATAACGGACTGCCTATATCGATTCAGTTTGATTTATATAGTTTGAATCTGCAGCTTGGCCCCAAATAAGTGGTCATTACAACTCTCCTTTTGTATGACATGGCAAATCTGAAAATACCGAAATCAGATTTTATGGAATCAGAAGCGTGTCATGCCTCAATCAGACCCTTTTCATATGTGGAACATGGCTAAAAGCCAAGATGAAGCACAACACTTCCTAAAAGGGGCAGACGGCGTAAATGACATTGTTGCTACTTCACAACATCATATTCCCAATGATATGTCTGCATGGCAAGAGGTTGATTGGGGGCCACAAGGCCCACAACTACAAACGGTGTTGATCACATATGCGGTTTTCGATAAAGTGCAAAAATCAAGGGGTTGCAGCATGGTGATTAGATTTTGCAAAGGAAAGTTTGAGGATTATAATTCTACAATATGTCAAGCCTTCTCGGCAAACTCAGGCCGAGCTCTTAACCATCAATAAAGGGATTGCAAATGCTTTAGAAAAGGGTTTCAAGAGTATACAAATATGAACTGACTCTACAGTTTTGCAGCAGGTGCTTTTTTCCAGACGAAAAACGGATGCGGACCTTGCTCCAATGGTTGTTGAATTTAGATGTCTTAGTGTTGTGTTTTTAAATATTCAACTTTGTAAGATGAACAGATCAGAAGTAGCAAAACTCTCATGATCTGGCCAATTATGTAATGCATGCTACTATTCAGTTTTAATAAAATGGGTTTTCACGATAAAAATTATGCAACTTGCAAGTCAGCAGTTTATACCGGTGTTTATATATATAATTGACTGCGTAAGCTTAGAAAAGTTTGGCCGTCGAATCAATCAGAAAAATATAAATTCATGTTTAATTTGTTTATTAGCAGGGTATACGCCACACACGTAATAATCATTCTCTAAAGGGATAACGGATTATATTGAACTACTTGCCTTTTTAGTATATATAATACATCTTACATGTCACCTGAAACACCTGGAGTTTATATATATATATATATATATATATATATATATATATAATAATATTTTTCATCAACTAAAATTCAGATATATGGAGTATATGCTATAGCTGATATCATAATTTTGGGTATAGGTGGAATGTTGGTATAATGAATATTGATGCAGGGCAATTGGTAGTAAGAACGGAACAGTTAATGAATCGTCTTACAGATCTAATATCAATCTAGTTCTTTATCTAAATAATCTGCATCTTTATCGACAAAAAGTCAATATAAATTGCAAATAAGAGATGAGACTTGCTTTCAACACATGGCCTTCACAAATGACAGAATCAGAAGAATATTTATGAGATCTGTTGTTTCAACACATCGACTGCGTGAACGTTGCTCTCCATTGTAACTCCACCGTACCACTTAAGATACTATAAATTAGTACTTCGAAACTAATATTTGAAGCTGCAAGCGCCACTTCTCCGACAATCTTGATTCCGCCCACGGCCTTCACATCAAGTCATTATAAAAAAATTAGGACAATGCTATTTGTAGGTCGTATTTTACTTTTACAGTCCGTATTATTTTCAGGAAAGACTAATACACCCTCAATCAAGTGGCTAAAGTTTGAACAAGATAAATCAATAAGGACAATCTTGTCAGTTTCAATCAAAATACAGACTACATTAATAAAAAAAACTTACAAATAGGAATTCCGACAAATTACGAATACATTTGTCACAAGTCGCTGAATACGACACATGTCAAAAATGGGAGTTCAACTCCCACGTACGTTTTGGCTGAATCTTGACATTATACTCAAAGTTGAAGAATTTCTGGGTACATTTCTGACCATTATTTGCTTATAAATATCATCACCATGTGTTGATCTGGTAATGAAAATCAAAATAATTATCAAACTTATCTTTTTAATAATTGGTTGAGATTATTTTTATGATTAAGATTCCAGTTTTGTCAGTATATGTTTGGAGATCAATTCCAACAAGAAATGTACATTTAGAGACATAAAATTATCCAATAATTGTAACATCACCAATATTCCAGGAGCACTGTCTTTTTGTTTATTTCTTGGTAGCACATGTAGTCCACACACTGGAGTGTGTGTTCGTGCATCTTCAAGGTTTCATCATTTATGGAATGTGTGATTTTTATATTGTTATTCTAAATTGGATGAAGTTGAAGAGAGTAGAGTTTGAACTATTCTTATGTTTACTTTATTTAAATTCATTTCAGTATCGTTCAAACTATATCATGCAAAAGTAGTAGTTTATGATAATAACTCTATCAAAATTGAATAGTAATGTATCTTGATTGAACTGACATAAGTGACATTGCTTTTATAAATTAATAATATGTTAAGAGTTTCTTAAACCCTGAGTGATTAAAAATATCGTATCAATGAGGTAACATAGATTATAAAGGATACTACATCGTAAATGTAAGAAATAGTAAATGAGAATATCTTTTTAAACTGAGGTTTTGGAAAAATGGAATCTTAAAGTTAGGATTTGGAGAAATAAAAGGAAAATGAGAGCGAGTGTTGGTGAAATGTTTAAATTAAATATTTAAAACGAGATATGAACCTGACTGATGCAAAATTCACATAAAACAAATTAGATAAAGAAACAATCTCAGCTAGACCGGAAAGCAAAAAAACACGATATGCAACCTCAAAATTAGACTGTGTCAGTAGTTGGCTTCTTTCTTGCCACCCTATGGAACAAGATTAGCACAAATGTGTAAGTCAGTTGGAGAAATAGTAGTGCAGAGTTAGGATTTGGAAAAATTTAAAGCAGACAGCCAAACAACCTTAACTAGATCCAGAGGCAAAAATACAACATGCCAACATGCCAACCAGCAAAAAAACAAGTTTGGGATTCCTTTTCCTGCTTGGGAAAGGAAAATGAATATTCATTAATAAGTGTTAATTAATTCCTGAATATTAAAGGGATCGAATCACCAACCTGAAACCTTGGCTGATTCACAGATTCGCAGGAGCAGCTCTGAAACAGTAAGGGTTCCCAGTTGTGGGAGAGGGGAAGATGGCAATTATTGAGAATTTACTTATATACATTGAAAAATTCATATATTGCACGGAAAGCAAGATTTATTCCCGTTCATCCCTGATTAGCCACCTTCACGACGACATATTTATCGTTGCGGTAGCCAGAGATTGCCAGCTTATAAGTAAAATATAGCAGAAGGAAATTTAACAACATGACATTCCAAGGATTGCATACATGAACTAATACATGCGCAAGATAGTAATTAAAGTCCACACACACCATATCATGGCACAACGACGGCACGTGATTCACAAATTGGCTACCTTGAATTTGATCTTCTAATGACACTATTGTGTTTATCTTCAATAAAAACGTTAATAGTCGACATGCTCACGTGATTGCGGCAATCACGCTCCAATATAATTGACAAAGAGTTATGTGGACTGATGATGGTTGCGAGTATCTCGACTGCTGCAATAGTACATACTGGTGGATCTGAGTTTAAAAGGCATAACACAATAGGTAATTGACGATTTAGTTATACAAGTAATGAACTTCTTCACCAAATTAAATACCTTTAAAACCCTATGATAATTTAACCTTATTTTGCTACCTATCAACATATATAATCTAAGTGTATCATTTAACTGTATTTTCGTGATCAAAGTGTTGCATTAATAATAGCTAGTATTGAAGATGTTAAGACAAGTTATGTACAACAAACTAAATAACCAACGGTTTTAATAATGGTGTTGGCAAAACACGACATTCAAATGTACATCTGCTAGATCGAGAGGCGTAATAGACTACTTTCTTGCCACTCCATGGAACCAAATCGCTACAAATTCGTAAGTCGATGGGCAAGTCATTAAGGTTCGAGCTCATATACGAAGAGGTAATGAAGATGAATGTCAATTGATAGTACGAATATACATGAACATATCAAAGGATGCATCACTGCCTCGACTTAATTATCACTACATCATATATACTAACTGATGGAATCGACCATAATGAAATTATCACATGTTAAGCTGTAGCAAACTACTACAAAATACCGATCAGAGAACGAAAAGCTACACTGTCCATACTCCATTGTAGCCTTACGATCCATTTTAGGGTTTAATCGTTCACAACAAATAAAAGTCTCACATGAATAATCTGTTCCTTTTTCTCTTCCTTAACATTGTATCGACTATATATACTCTCTATTTCCACTTATCCTAACAAAATGTATAAATCTAATTGTATTATCGTAATTCAAGTGTTGAGTAAACACTAAACAATGTCTCATTCTAAAACTACGATTAGCATATGTATCAATCGTTAACCTCACCTCATCAAATATACCCAATCATTCAGAGTGTAACCCCTAACGACAATTCAAAGTCTCACATGAATAATTCGTCTCTCTCTCTCTTCTCTAATTTTGTATCGATCATACTCTATCTTCCCATTTATCGTTCCAGTATATAGTAATCTAAATATAACGTCATTATACTTCATACTCCATTACAGTCTTATGATATTTTAGAATTTAACCCGTCACACCGAATTATAATTATATACGAATAATATGTTTCTGTTTATCTTCCTCTATTTTGTATCGACTATCCTCCCTCTTCCCATTTATCGTAACAAAATATATAATCCAAATGTAACATCACGTTTCAAGTGTTGAGTAAACAATATCTCAAATTTTAAACTCCGATTAAAATCATTTAACAATGTAGCATGATAACATAAGTAAAGTTAAAGAAAAGATTCACACTATACTAAACTATTCTTTATTTTTCGAAACAATCGTCGTGCGTGTACGTGTTTTGCAGATGCAAAAAAGAAAAGGCGGGGTCCGCATGATCTGCAAGCTGTCATGAAACCCAGTCTGAATTTTGATCTCGTCAACCCCCACGCGCCACGCGCCACGCGCTCCAAAGTCAACCATAACTACCGCGATACATTCACTGGATTTACAGTGGTACTGTGAAGAGAATATTACTTTAACCGCGGGAAATTATGGTGTTTTTGGGTTTAGGAGGGAAGAAATAAAAATCTTTGAAAATTCAAAATTAGCATATTTGAATAATCTCACGAAATTCAAAATTTTATAAGTTTCAACCTTAAATTAAGGGTGAACATTTATGAGTTGATGACTTTCACCAAAAAAATTAGAGCATATTATGGGAATCATGCCATGTATTATTAAAATTAAATGTCACCAACAAACTATATGTAATCAAATTTGAATTCAATGAAAACTATTCACATAAATTACAAAATGTGTAATCTTATGTGGGATTGAAAACATATTAGTATAAAAATTATATTTCTGTATATAGGGCGCGAACAAAAATTCATTTAATTTGGTGGTTGTTGGCCTTACTCTTATAGAGACAAATTCCTAATAAATTCCGATTCTATCTTACGGTTATGGGTGTGAAAATGTTATAATGCTGACTTTTCTTCTGTCAATTAAATGTTCACGTGGGTCTGTTCTGTACGTAATATTTTTGTAAATTGAAATAAATTAAACCATACTCTATTCAGCTAAAATAAAAGATGAATAATTAAAATTAAATGTCACCAACAAACTATATGTAATCAAATTTGAATTCAAAGAAAATTATTCACATAAATTACAAAATGTGTAATCTTACGTGGGATCGAAAGACATATTAGTATAAAAATTATATTTCTGTATATAGGGCGCGAACAAAAATTCATTTAATTTGGTGGTTGTTGGCCTTACTCTTATAGAGACAAATTCCTAATAAATTCCGATTCTATCTTACGGTTATGGGTGTGAAAATGTTATAATGCTGACTTTTCTTCTGTCAATTAAATGTTCACGTGGGTCTGTTCTGTACGTAATATTTTTGTAAATTGAAATAAATTAAAACATACTCTATTGAGCTAAAATAAAAGATGAATAATTAAAATTAAATGTCACCAACAAACTATATGTAATCAAATTTGAATTCAATGAAAATTATTCACATAAATTACAAAATGTGTAATCTTATGTGGGATTGAAGACATATTAGTATAAAAATTATATTTCTCCATACAGGGTGCGAACAAAAATCCATTTAATTTGGTGGTTGTTGGCCTTACTCTTATAGAGACAAATTCATGATAAATTCCGATCCTATCTTATGGTTATGGGTGTGAAAATGTTATAATGCTGACTATTCTACTGTCAAATAAATGTTCACGTGGGTCTGTTCTCTACGTAATATTTTTGTAAATTGAAATAAATTAAAATATACTCAATTGGGCTAAAATAAAAGATGAATAATTAAAATTAAATGTCACCAACAAACTATATGTAATTAAATTTGAATTTAGTGAAAATTATTCACATAAATTACAAAATGTGTAATCTTATGTGGGATTGAAGACATATTAGTATAAACATTATATTTCTATATATAGGGTGCAAACAAAAATTCATTTAATTTTATGTTGGCCTTACTCTTATCGAGACAAATTCCTAATAAATTCCAATCCTATCTTATGGTTATGGGTGTGAAAATATTATAATGCTGACTTTTCTTCTGTCAAATAAATGTTCACGTGTGTTTGTTCTCTACGTAATATTTTTGTAAACTGAAATAAATTAAAATATACTCTATTGGGCTAAAATAAAAGATAAATATAGTGAAAAATAACAAATTAAATTATATTTCTATATGTAGGTAGTGTACAAGAATCCATTTAATTTGGTCTTTGTTGGCCTTGCCCTTGTCGAAACAAATTGCTAATAAATCCCGATCTTATCTTATGGATTGTGAAAATATTCGATTGTTGACTATTCTTCCATCAAATAAACGTTCACGTGGGTCTGTTCTCTACATAATATTTTTATTAAATTGAAATAAACTAAAATATACTCCATTGAACTAAAATAAAAGATGAATATAGTAAAAATAACAAATTAAATTATATTTATATTTAATTTGGTAGTTGTTGGGCTGGCTCTCGTCAAAACAATGGATTGTGATAACATTCGAATGTTGACTATTCTTTTCAAACTAGCTAAACCAACCGCGCTTCGTGCGGACTGTGGTAAAATATATTGCCAACTCATGAAATCATCTAAACAATGTAAAATTATGAAGATTTATGTTGAATGATTTACCATTTGTGATATTACCAGTAAAATGAGAAAAATGTTTCAAGGATGAAAAAATAAACTAACAAATAAACGGAAAGGGATTATGCAAAAACAAGGGGTCAAATTAAAAAGAAACATATAATGCAAACTTAAAGAAAGTAAATAAATTTTTTTGATATTTGCAATAACATCCTTGGTGACCAAGTTTGTAATGTCCCTCATTATAGTGAGATGGTAGATAATTGTTCACGTGGGTCTGTTCTGTACATATTATTTTTATCAAATTGAATAGGGTGCGTACATAAATCTATTTAATACGGCAGTTGTTGGCCTTACTCTAGCAAAACAAAACCTAATAAATTCCGATCTTATCTTATGGATTGCGAAAATATTCAAATGTTGACTATTCTCTTATGAGATAAGCGTCTACGTGGGTCTGTTCTGTACACATAATTTTTTTATTAGATTGAAACAAACTAAAATTTACTGAATTGTACTAAAATAAAAGATACATATAGTGAAAATAACAAACTAAATTTTATCAAAACTAAATGTACATATAATGTGGTGGATTTGAAACTTGATCTCATGGTAAAATTAACTAAAATGAAAAATCACATGAAATGGGTGCATAGAATTAACCGTCCATTGACTCATTAGTAAATACGGTCCACAGATAGTTACCGTTAGTGGTTTTACAAAACAACCGGCAGGTAAATACCATATAAGCTAGACAGAAAGATATGCTAGTGGAGTAATAATGTTGGTAATTAATTGCTATTTGTTTTTTGATGATTTTCTTTGACTGATTCTCTATATACAGAGCCGTCCGTATTAATTGTGTGTTGAAAAATTGTACAAATAGCCGTTTCATTTTGATTACATATATCTTGAGCATTTTAGAAATTATTAAAAACTACAATAATAGACAATTAATTATAGGAGGTAATTATATTTTCATATGAAAAATTAGTATATACTAATATTGGTGAAATATGTCACTGCATATGTCATAGGGATGTCATTACACAACCATTTTTTTATTGATATTTCAGAGTTAAAAAAAATGAAATTCAATAAAAAAACAATAAACAACCATTTTAAATTTAACATTTTATTAAAAGCTCACACATACATCATATTGACGTGATTAAAACTTTCTAGCATTTTGGGAAATAAACATTTCTATTTAAGGAAGATTTTTGTAATCTATCTGAATATTAGTTTTATTTAGTACATTTTAATTTAATTATACTGTTACTATTTTAAATACATTCATTTTTTTTATTTTAGGTTAATTAATTTCATTTTAGCAAAATAATATTGTACTGAAAAGACCAATCTTCTAATGTAAATTCTGCACTAAAAATGCCTTAAAATTTACCCAGAAAACCCTTATTTTACTTTTTAACTTTTATTTTAGTGCCTCTGTAAAGATATCTTCCACCTAAAAAGTCCAAACAAAGTAAAATCACATCAAGAAGATCCTACAACAAGACCAGTAAAATATCAGAGAACCAGTCGCAGGCGGGTGAGTGACCCACACGCGCCATCCACGGTGGACCGACCGCGCACGATAAACGCCGCGCCCACACACACAATCCGGTGGTCCGGCCACACATACGATCAAAACTGCCACCCACTCTCTCTTTTTGTCGGTAACTCACGAGCTTCCCAAAATACGCGTGGACTTTCCAAACCCCCCTTTGACAATCATTTAAGTCAACCCCCATTCTTTTTTTGTTTTTTTGATAATAAAATAAACCCCATTTTCTAGAACAGGAAAAAGAAAATGCTACATTTTCATATTAATATTACAATAATCTAAATTATATTTTTAATTTAATAAAATAAAATAAAATAACTTAATGCTCCAAAAATGTGAAGAGATAAGAATTGTGTTGGTGATAAGGCCAACCAAGTGAGGCAGGCCCTCTATAAATATAAATTGGTTCTCACTCTATTCACCATCTTCACTAAACATTTCTCTCACTACAAAACTTTCTCTCTCTACAAAAACCACCTTCCAAAGTCAGCGCCTTGTTTTGTCTCTTCCACCGGTGGGAAATGGATATGGCCCAGGACTGGGATCTCCAGGCGGTGGTGCGCGGCTTCACCACCGGCAGCTCCACCACCAACGCCGCCGCTAGCAGCTGCAGCGTCGCCGCCGCCGCCGCCGGCTTCACCAATGCTTCTGCTTCAAACGCTCTGGCTCCGGCTGGTTTGAACACCTTTTTCGACCACCCTGAGGTTGAGGGGACCTTTTTTGATATGGCGGATCTGTTCGTTAACCCGGCGTTGGCCGCTACCACCGAGCTGCATGATATGTTCATGTCTTTCGACGACGCCGCGCCTCTGCCGCCGGAGCCGGTGTCGCCGGTGTATGCTCCGATCACGCCTCTCTCCAGCATCGGTGGGCCGAAGGATCTCGCTCCGACAACTGACGAGAAGGAGCCTCAATCTCTACCACAACAACCTCAGATGGTTCAATCTCTGCAGCAGCCACCGCCACCTCAATCTGTACAGCAGCCACCTCTGATGCCTCAATCTGTGCAGAAACAACCTCTGCTGGTTCAATCTGTGCAGAAACAACCTCTGATGCCTCAATCTGTACTGCAACGTCCTGAGATTGTTAGTGCTCTACCATGTCAACCTCGGCTGGTTCAATCTCTACACCAACAACCTCATTTGCTTCAATCTATGCAGCAACCACCTCAGATGGTTCAATCTCTGTACCAACAACCTCTGGTGCCTCAATCTAAACTCCAACAACCTCAAATGCTTCAATCTCTGACAGGACAACCTCAGCTGCCTCTGTCTCTCCAGCAGCCACCTCTGCTCATTCAATCCCTACAGCTTCAGCCTCAGCTGCAACAACAAGTGTTTGAACCAGGACAGAGCTCCAAGGCCACAGCCCCACCAAACAGGATTAAAAAAAGGTATGAAATGGAAAAAAAGATTGATTTTTTATTCATCATTTCAAAAAAGATGGGATTTTTATTGATTTTTCAGAAATCCCATTTCAAAGATTGAATTTTTATTGATCATTTCATAAATCCCATTTCAAAGATGTAATTTTTTGATTTTTTATTGATCATTTCAAAAAAGATGGGATTTTTATTGATCATTTCAAAAATCCCATTTCAAAGATGTAATTTTTATTGATTTTTTGGCATTTCTTGGAATAAAGTTTGTTGCTTTTGTTGATTCTTAGCAGGAAGAATGTAACGAAGGTGGTTGTTGAGATGCCGGAAGAAGCTACAGCTACGGATTCATGGTCTTGGAGGAAGTACGGCCAGAAGCCGATTAAAGGCTCTCCCTATCCTAGGTAATTAGTGTGTGTTTTTAATTTGAGCATTAATTTAGTTTGGACATGCAAATCTGTTTGGATGATTTGGTCACACAATTGTGCTGATGACTTTTAATGTGCCAAAAAAACAGGGGTTATTACCGGTGTAGCACATCCAAGTCTTGTATGGCCAGGAAGCAGGTGGAGCGGAACAGAGCCAACTCGAAGACGTTCATCGTGACGTACGCGGCGGAGCACAACCACCCGCAGCCGAATTTCCGGAGCTCCCTCGCCGGAAGCACCAGGAACAGGCAGTCAATCTCGAGGTCAACCGTCTCCGGCGAGGTCAAGAAGCGTCGCCGTTCGCCGCCGGTCTCCCCGTCGGCCAGCCTCTCATCGGCGCCGGCGAACCTTGAGATGGAGAACAGCAGGGTGATCGGAGATGAGGAAGGCGAGGTCAACGGTTACATGGCCATTACCGACGATTTCTTCAGCGGACTTGATGACTATGAAATGATGGGGGAGAATGATCTTCAGAACATCCAGTTTCCATGGCTGAGTGACACCTCCATCAACACCACCACCACCACCGCCGCCGCCGCCGCCGCTGCCAGCGCCGGCGACAGCATATAGGAACTGATGCTTTTCTTCTCAGTCACTCTTCCGGGAGTATCTTTTTGTCCGTTAGAGGGAATGGGAATGAAAGTGTCAAAAGGAGTAAGAAAAAGAGAACAAAAGAAAGGAGGAATCTTGACCTTTGAGAATAGGGAGATTACATTTGTTTTTTTATTATAGTATGATGATGTTTGTGTATCATTCTTGTTGTTGTAACAAGACCTGGTACCAGTAGAGAAGTGGTAGAGAGAAACTTAAGAATAGAGAGAAAGGAAAAAGGAGTAATGAAATGTTGTGGTACTATAAAGTGTGCAAGTTCTTGTTCCATTTCATAATTGTATGACATTGATAGTGATGCTATACAAACATGGTTGGGTGAATTTTGTTAACTTATCTTCAATAATGTTTCATTGCCCTTTTCTCCTTGGCTTTTGCCTTTTGTTGTTAGTTTACCTAACACTTTCATCACATCTAGTCAAAACACATTATAATCTAAGTAGGATTTGAAGCTACAACTTTCATAATATGATGCTTAACACAATGTCTGTCATTTCTCATCCATCGTAGCACAGTAGCGGAAACAGAACAACGTTTAAAGAAGAATAAGTTACTTCATTAGAAGTAACACAGTAGCGGAAGCAGTACAATATTTAAAGAAGAACAGTCTCCGACATTACTTCTAATGCGCCAATATGCTATTGTGACTTGATTTAGATGCGATTGGAAAATCAGAACTACTATATTTGAAGAGAGACGGTCTACTGCATAACAAAGGTTAATATGTTACTTTTTATATTTGAAGACGTGCTATTTCCTTAACTGGTGATGTTTAGGGAGGCCAAACGCCGCGATTCGCCTTCTCTCTGTAATGACATTCATGTTACCTTTTTTTTTGTATTGATAACCAAGAAAAATAACCATCTTGCGGCTCTAAGAGAAACAGATACACAACTAAAAAACCCTTCTTACAAAGCCCTATAACTATAACGGTAGACCAAACATATACAAATGATCTAAAGGGGGTATTTAAGGTTGGTTGGAGAGCATGATAAAGCTACAAATAAGGAGTTTTACGGAGTCTAAACTCGGAGGAGATCTTGGAACTTAAGTTGTCGGGAAGCCATTCAGAGGAATAAGGATTCTTTTCGCAGTAAGTAAAAGGGCCAAATGACTTTTTGGGATATAGATTGCTCAAACCTTTTGTTTAAGCACTTTCCAGTTGGAGCTGGAAGTTGTAGTTGCATAGAAATTTGATAAGCACTTTCCCACCGCTCTGTTGTGACATTGGTTATACGTGACATATAAATTGTACGTTACATTTCAAATTTGAATATACACCCCATTTCCTTGGATACTGATATTTAGGGTGGCCAACTAGCGCAACTCGTCTTCTCTTCGATCTGCCATTGGTTATACAGTACATCTTACTTTTAATATTTGAATAACACTATTTCCTTATCTGTTGATGATGTTTATGGAAACCAACCGCCACAACTCGCCTTCTCTCTGTTTTGACACTGATTACATATAAATTGTACGTAACTTTTCAAATTTGAATACAGACGCTATTTCCTTAGATGTTATACTTAATGAGACCATTCTCCCTTCTGACATTGGTTACGCGTTACATATAAATAGTACGCTACTTTTCACATTTGAATACACAATATATCCTTAGCATATATAGGATCCTTTTTTGTATTGATAACCAAAAAATAACCATCTTACAGTGGACCAACCTAGTACAAATGGTCTAAAATAGGAGTATTTGAGGCAAGGTAGAGAGCATGACGAACTGCAAATAAGGAGTTTTACGGAGCCTAAACGTATTTAAACACTTTCTAGTTGGAGCTGAAGTTGTAGTTGCATAGCAGTTTGATTAGCACGACATTGGTTATACGTGACATATAAACTTTTGGTTTAAGCGCTTTTCAATCGGAGCTGGAAGTTATAGTTGCACATCCACTTGATTAGCATGACATTGTTTATACGTGACATATAAGTACGTTACTTTTCAATTTGAATATACGCATTATTTCCTCAGCTATCGATATTTAGGTAGACCAACCAGCGCAACTCGTCTTCTCTTCAATCCGCCATTACTTTCTAGATTTGAATACATACTATTTCCTAATCTGCTGATGTTTAGAGAGGCCAACGACCGCAACTCACATTCTCTATTCTGACAGTGGTTACATGTTACATATAAATTGTACATTACTTTTAAAATGTTAAAATAGATGCTATTTTCATTTAGCTACTAATATATAGGGAGGCAAACAGTTACAACTCGTCTTCTCTCTTATTCAGTGGCGGATGTAGAGGTAGATATGACATGGCTTCAGCCATGCTAAAATTACGAGGAGTAGCTGAAAATAATTAAGCGCTGCTTAGATTTGGTAATTTTCACCCATCACAACCACAGTTGTAGAAGGAAGCTTATGCGATGGGTTTAGTTTTCATTTATTATTATTTTTCTTTATTTAATTAGAACAACGAGTGAGGTAAGTAAATAATAGAGAAAATATAAAAGGAAAGATATACTACACATACTTAGATTTATTTTATAATTTGTTTTTCTTTTTCTTTTTAAAACTACGTAGTTTAAGGTAAGTATAAAAAGTAAAAGAAAAGAAGAGATGTATGTATAAATCAATGAATGAGTGGTGATGCTATTACAACTCGTCTTCTCTCTTATTCAGTGGCGGATGTAGAGGTTGATATGGCATGGCTCCAGCCATACCAAAATTACGAGGAATAGCTGAAAATAATTAAAACGCTGCTTAGATTTGGTAATTTTCACATATCACAACCCCAGGCGGAGAAGAAAATTTATGTGATGGGTTTAGTTTTCATTTATTATTTTTTCTTTATTTAATTAGAACGACGGGTAAGGTAAGTAAATAATAGAGGAAAGATAAAAGAATAGATATACTACACATACGCAGATTTAATTTATAATTTGTTTTTCTTTTCCTTTTTAAAACTACGTAGTTTAAGGTAAGTATAAAAAGTAAAAGAAAAGAAAAGATGTATGTATAAATCAATGAATGAGTGGTGGTGGTAATAAATTAGAATTTTTCAAATTTACTATGTTACTATTTATAACTTATTAGAGTATCCTTTTTCGAGAGTAAATTTTTTCATGACCCGTTAATAACTTCAATTACAATAATGGACTATATAAAATTTATATATTTATAACCCACTAGTTACGGAGAACTCAAAATTATTTCATATGATGATGTTAGTTTACATATACTATATAAATTTTGTGGTCAAATATAGAAGAGAAAATTTTCCAAGAAAAGAAGCACATTTATAGTGATTTAGAGGGAGTGTGTTAGAGAAGGGGCGGAATCCTTGCCAGCATCTCAAGCACTAGCATAGCGCCCATCATCTACTGTCTGTGAAAAAAATCTTAGTGTTGTTCAGCCATACCATACAAATGCATCTGGATCCGCCACTGCTCCTGTTGGCCATTGGTTATACAGTCATTTGAATACACAAACTATTTCCTTATTTGTTGATACTTAGGGACACCAACCGCTGCAACTTGCCTTCTCTATCTTCTGACATTGGTTACACACTTACACGTTACATATAAATTATACGTTACTTAATTTAATACACACTATTTTCTTAATCGTTATACATTAGGGAGACCAACCGTTGCAACTCGTCTTCTCTCCCTTCTCACATTGGCTATACGTTACTTTCAAATTTGAATAGTCACTATTTCCTAAGCCACTTGGGAGTCCAACCGGCGCAACTCGCCTTCTTTCCGACCCGCCATTAATTACAGTTATGTGATAAATTGTACGTTACTTTCAAATTTGAATACTCGCTCTATTTCCTTAGCTGCTAATATTTAGAGAGCCTAACCGACTTAACTCGCATTCTCTCTAACCCGCCAGTTATTACACGTCACATGTAAATAAGTTGTACGTTACATTTCATATTTGAATACACACTATATTCCAATTCGAATACACACTCTATTTCCTTAGCCGCTTAATATTTAGGGAGGCCAATTGACGCAACTCGACTTCTCTCTGATTTGCCATTGTTATACAATACATATAAATACATTACTTCCCAAATTTGAATACATACTATTTTTTTAGCTGCTGATATATAGAGAGGCCAACCACCATATCTCGTATTCTCTTCGTGTCATTGGTTACATATTGTATTTAAGGTGATACTTAATTTTGAACAGCCAACCCAAATTCTCCCCGTCTGGCCATTATATATAGTTTGTATTTATGAGAATACTTAATTTGATATGCCAGCTCGAATTACCATACAAATAAAAGGTCATTTTAATGAATTAGTTTGAGGTGATAGTCAATGTAGATACGCAAACTCGAATTGTTATCCAAAATGCTAACACGCGAGAATATCACCACCAACCATGTGATAGTTCAACACGAGTTAAGATACCCGTGCCGAACAATCAGAGAGAGTAAGAGGCACTAAACTAAACTACTAGTAATAGTAGTACATTGAATGGAGTTTTGCCCAACACATCCACTACAATACGGGTACTAGAAGGTCTTGTCAGTTGTGCTCAAGGTCCTCAAGATTGGATTCCTTTGAGTGCATAAAGGTGGGAAGCTTGGGAATGAGGGTCTGGAGTTTTCAGTTATGTTTTTTTTGGCCCTTTTGAGTTCACTTTTTTCCCCCTCAATTTGGAATTTCACAACATGGGTAGGGACAGAGGTGAAGAGGAGAGTACCAGCAATGTCAACGCACTTGCAATGGTGCCAATCCCAGCAAAACCTTTACTTTTAGTGACCAATAATATGCTCAAAGGACAAGCTTATGTGGTGCAGCTGGTGGAAGTACACAGAATTTCCCATGGCTGTTCTCAGCTCAGCTGAAACCCTATAGCAAATTCCCTCACTAATGGCAAGGCACTTGCTTACATAGCCATCAGAATCCCGATTATGCGAGCATACGATTCTTAGAAAAGTTGGAAAAATAGATGCAAACCTCACAAAAGACTGCCAAAATTGGCTTAATATTTGCTATCAGAAGGCCAAAGAAATGGCAGCAATCCTATGGTACATTTGATCAAGAAAATACAGAAAAGTTTATCCAAACTGAGCATTTTATTGTGATAAATGTATGAACTACTGGATTGAAGCTGATACCTCATATCCTTGCACAAACTTTTGCAGCTTGTCTACTTGACCAGCCGTAGAAAGCCACTCTGTAAGAAGTTCCATGGTGACAAAATTAGGATTGCATGCATTTTCCGTCATCTCATTCATTAGGTGGAATGCTTTCTCCAGCCAATTCCTCTGCCGAAGGCCACTGAGCATGGCGTTGTACGTGACAGTATCAGGCCTGACTCCTTTGCTCTTCATATCACCCATCAGAGAAAGAGCAGCTTCAATTTCATCGCTCTTGCAATGAGCACCAATCAAACTATTGTAAACGATGGTGTTTGGAGACACCTTTGAAGAAGCAATCATGCCCTGATATATTTTCATGGCTTCATTCAACAAACCTGCCTTGCAATAGGCGTTGATCAAAGCCCCGAAAGTGACAACATTGGGAACAAAACCATTTTCTGTCATTTTCTTCAGCACCTCACGAGCAGCTGTGAAATCGCCCTTGTCACTGACATGGGAGATCAGAGTATTATACGTCACACAATCAGGCTTCATTCCTTTATCTTGCATCTCCTTGAATAGGTCTAAAGCTTCATCTAAGTTATCCTTCTTACAAAATCCGCCGATAAGAACATTATAGCAGTTGATGTCCAGGGAGAAGCCAGCTTCTTTCATCTTAGACACAACAGATAATGCATCTTCCATCCTTCCAGACTGAGCAAACCCTGATATCAAGCTGTAATATACAATTGCATCAGGAAAGCAGCCATCTTGCAGCATTTGGTCGAACAAATGCATAGCCTTATCGATGTTGTTGGACCCACAAAATGCGGTGATCAAGGTAGTGTAGGAGACAACATTCGCTTTCAAGCCCTTTTCTTGCATCTGATTCAAGAATTTCATGGCACTACCAACTTGACCACTTCTGCACATTCCATCCAGGATGGTATTTAGAGTGATAACATTTGCTTCAATCCCTCCTGCATTCATCTGATCAAAGAGCTCAAACGCTTTCTCATTGTCACCAGCTTTGCATAGCCCGTCGATCAAACTATTGTAAGTCACAGCATTCGGTTTGCATCCATCCTCCACCTTCATATCCTCCATTAACTCCAACCCTTCTTCTTGCCTTCCCACTTTGCACAGTCCATCAATTAGAGTATTGTAGATCACCACATCTGGCTCGATCGAAACCTCACAATTTTCCCCACCTTTCATACTTTGGAAAATCTCCAATGCCTGATCAACTCTGCGCAGCTTACACAAGTGATTAATCAAAATCCCATAAGTAACAACATCAGGCTGTACATCATTCTCCTTCATCTCCCTCATGAGCACATTCATCTTCTCCATATCGCCCCGTCTCCCCAGCCCAGACAGAAGGGCGTTAAAAGGAGCAGCTCGAAGCTTCCCACCCAACCTCATCACCTCATGAAGAAAATCCCAACCTTTACAACATTTCCCATTCCTACAGAAACTCGCCACGATTTGAGTCAGCCAAACACTATTGGGAAAGATACTGCGCTCCCCTAACCCCAAAACAATCCTAAACACCTCCTCATCGCGCAAACTCCGCCCAGCCCAGCTCCTGCTCAGCACTGACAGCATTATATCCAGTGTGACCCTACTAGGACAAACACCAAACTCTGGGTCAAGCATTTCGTCGAACACCTTAAGTGCATCATCTATTCTACCAAATTTCAGCAATGTACCCAATAGCAGGTTAACCAAATTAGTGTTCCGTAGCTTAGGATCAAGCTCACTGTACACTTCCATGGATTCATCCACCATTTTACACCTTCCGAACGACCTAATCAAAAGCGTGGCGGAATGCGCCGAAAGAGCGATTTTCTCCTCCTTGGAGAACTTAAACAGTTCCAGAAGCTTAGCAGGAGCTCTAGCGCCCTCCTCCCTCTCCGCGTGCTCGAAAACGCCCTGGAAAAGAAACGAAAGTGCAGAACCACCATTGATGGGAGATTCAAGGTGGCTGTTTTTAACGTGGTGTAAGAAATTGAGGGCTTTTTGGGAGGATCCCAGTTGGCGGGTGACCTTGAGGATGGAAATGGGCGGCGCCGGGAGGAGGAGCCGGCGGAGATCGGAATCGGGATCGGAATTCCAGTTTTCTGGGCTGGTGGTTTTGAGGAGGCTGAGTATCTGAAGAATACGGTGGGATTCGGGCTCCGATTGGGTTAAAAGATGTGGGTGGCTTGGTTGGGCTTGGGCGGAGAAGCGGCGGAGAGTGGTGAAGGACGGTGGTTTTAGAAGCCGGAGTTTCATGGCTGTTCCCCGGAGCAGAAGGGAGGAACGGAATTTGGACGAAACAAATTTTCAAACTTCAGTGATTTTTTTCGACAATTTATTTCAAAACACATTTAAATTACAATACTACAACCCTAAATTTTCCTAAATTTCAAAATGAACACAATGAATATGACTTTTTATGTAAATTTATATCATATTTTAAATTACGAAATTAAATATAAGACAACATATATCAATACCATTTTTTTCTCTTCTCTTTTAAACAACTCTATTTTTTATTATATTTTCATACAACTTTATTTCAAGTCATAAAAAATTTTGGTCTCAAAAAACCCTAAACCATCACTAATATATATTCTTTTATAAGTGTGGATCTTTTGTACAATTTGATTATTTGAGTATTTATTCTACGAGTTAATGATATTATACTTCAGTTTAGATACCTTTAGAGTACATGCCAGCCAGTTTAGATACATTAGGATATTAGACCTTAAAATACTTACGTTGTATCCCTTTTCTGACATTATGTCACTCCGAGGCGGAATAGTATTACGGTTATACATTAATTTCTATGCACCTCACTTAAATTGGTATAAAAACTCCAAAAAGATTTTATGTATGTTGTTGGATTTACTAAAATCTGATAATGTATTTTGCCGCTTTTATGTATAGGGTTGAACAGTCGTGAATAATGCTCTCATCCGCTTGGATGGTTTTGACTTAAAAAAATACAAAGTCGACGTGTTTGTTGAGGTTTTAGTTTACTTTTATAGTCCGTATTATTTTCAGAAAAGATTAATACACCCTCGATCAGGTGGCTAGAGTTTGAACAAGATAAATCAATAAGAATAATTTTGTCAGTTTTAATCAAAATACAGAATATATTAGTAAAAAAAAATCTATAAATAGAAATTCCGTAACCATATTCAACTAAAATTTTAAACATTGGACTATTAATTATCAATGTTAAAGCAATTTGGTTGGTGGCCAAGCTCCACTAGCAAATGAATGAATGTATCTAGGAGTTCTCTCTTCAACATTAAGATGAATGCTTTTGACTCCGTTAGTTTGAGGGTTAAATACATACCATGTTTCATGTTTCGTCGACTTGAGTATTAGTTCTCCGTCCATGGAAGATTTCTGGGATTTAAGTGGCATGAAATATGAGAGCTCCATTTTAATGCCATGTAATTTGATCTTGTACTTCATCTCCCATTGCCCTAATTCCTTTTTCACAGCCCAAATCTCCAAAGTTTCACTTTGCTTGAGGTTCGCCATGCAGAGCGTACCGTTGAAATCTAACAAGGTGATTAAACTATATAGCGATTCCCATCGCGGGGATCGGGGACAATTTATGATCCCGAATTCCTCATTCTCCACGTCCAGTGATACTACCAGCTCGTCATTTTCTCGCTCGTCATTTTCTCGTCCAGCGATGAGCCAGAAGACGAAGTTATCTACAAAAATCCCGGGTTTTACTCTGCGCGGACACGCACTCTTAACAGCGTCCCATTCCCATCCTGATAGTGAGTCGTTTACGTGATTATATGAGAGCGTATTCGCAGTTCTTTCAGTATAACTATGATTGTTAGTCACCCTCACTAATACATATCTCTCATTGTGGTAACCGAAAACCATTGGACTGGTATCTGTATCTTGCCAAATTTCAGGCAATTGAACAATGTGGCCAGTCCAAGGGTTGCATATATGAATTGATGTCTTCGAAGAATTCTTGTGATTAAAATTCCACGCACATCAAACTGTGGCACACCGACGACATGCTCCTCACATATTTATGCTCAAAATCGACCGTGTTAATAACAATATCAGGTTCGTCTTCTTTGGATACATTTTTGGCCGAGAAGATTAAGTGCTCGGAATCCCAACCGCCGAATATGACCTGACGATTATGGCGGCGGCGCGTGTCGATGAATTCCCAGCTGTATAAGGTTTTGTTCCACCACTTGGATACGCATGGTGTCGAAAGAGAGTTCCATGCGTTAACTGGCATGGGACTCGACTTCCAGTAGTTTGCTAGTGTGTAAACTGCAAAATTCTTATCTCTAGGAACCAATTAGGGGCTTGCTATATGACTCTTATCTAGTACGACCTTCATTCTTCCAAGTACTGATTCGTAGTTAATCGGACATTCAGTCCCATTCCTTGACATTTGTATCACATGTAAGGCATCACCTATGATACAAGTGTCTGACAAATGTAGCTCATCTACCAAAAATACCGCTGCTTTTTCTACGCTAATGTCTCCGCCAAAACGAGATCTTGAATACGTGGAATTCGCATTGCTTTCGCATGGAAAAAACTTCAATATGGCTTAAAGACACTTTGATGAATTCCGATTGCAATTGCACTTTGATGAATTCCGGCATCAAAGATGATAATGTACATGCCATTCGGCGGCTTAAGAAAAACTCTCGGCAGCAGCTCGTGTGACACCGCATTCTTCCAACCTTGTGCCGCAATAAAACGCCTCAACTGGCAATTACCGAAACTGTCATTACATTAGCATTCAAGTGCGTTTGCTCGAAAACTTGTCGGTTACGATGAAACCAAATTCCATCACTGATCATAATTACAATCTCACAGGAAGCATCATCCTTCTCCTTTAGCATTTTCCGCATTCAAATGTCACCTCTCGACTGCTATTTCTCAAGTATTCGAGTCCAAATTCCAGTAGCGGTCCAAACCGTTCCCGCATAGTCACAGTCAAAAAATAGGTGCTTCAATGTTATTGCATCCTCCGGACATAAGGTACATATGTTGGAGAGACATCCAGTGTCCTACGCCTCAGATTTTCAACAGTGGGAATTGAATCGCTACATAACCTCCATGTAAAATGGAGAGCTTTCTTAGGAACATGTAACATCCAAAAACGAGACCAGAACTTCTTGAATTTACCATAAACAAGAGCATTATAGTGACGGTGGTGATTGCGGGTTTTCTACTACCACATGATAAGCGGATCTTACTATGTATGCACCCGAACTTGTGTGATGCCAAACCCAACGGTCCGCACGATCAATATTATATAGGTGACAAAGTTCCTACAATGTTGCAGACTTGATCTGCCATTTTCAAAGACTCAAAGTGTTAATTTGATAGTGTGTAGAATGATTTGAGTTCTGAGTTTGATTGCCTCTAAATCTATAGAACTAGATGTAATATCTTACTTGGTATCAATCCTATATTTGAGGAATCTTGTACAGTATTCTTTTCTTCAAGCTTTTTGTTTGCCATGTGTTGGATCAATGCTTTATCTCTTTATGTGATAATATTAACTTGATTATAACATTCCAAATAATCCAGATATATTCTTTTATCAAGAATAAAAATATGACACATGTACAATGGATGTGTTTTAATCTGTTAAGATATTTTTAGTAAATTTCTAAGACTCTAAACTTGAATGCCTAAACTTGTCTAGGTAATGATTGAATACGTGACCCAGTTATAAATTATTTTAAAATGGCGTGTCGTTATTTGATTGGTGCCTGATACTTGCCTATATCAGGATGATCCCGATAAATATTAAACCTGTATTAACTTATCATTATATATTCTTTAACCATCATCCTTAGAAGAAGCGGTTTAATACACATTATTTAGTCGAGAATTTTAGGTGCATGAACATTTTAATTTTGCAGGTTTGATATTGACTTGAAATGCCCCTAATTTGGTGATGCATGCATGTTTAGGTCATAGTGTAATAGTGAAGGATAATTTTGTATTTTCTTTTACATCCCTCCAAAATTAAATTGTCTCTATATCTAACGATGACCTATTTAACTTTAGGATAGTGAATTGTCCAGAGTATAAGATTAACAAAATCAATCAAAATTCCATAAAATTTCAAAATTAAGAAACCAAACCCTAATTAGCAGCCGACTAACTTACAATTGATCAATTGTAGTAAAGCTCGAGTCCCATGCCGTCGTGAATTTCGTAATCGCCGAGGGTAATGTGGTCTTTATAAACGTTGTACCACTTCTGGATCCTGATCTTGTCGGCGCGTGTGCCGGTCTGCGCCGCCACGAGCTTCTTCAGGTCGCCGATGGTGTCGTCCGCGTTGCACTTCACGCGCACCTTCTTCCCCAGCCGATCGTTTAGGACAACCTCGATCATCTTATTGCTTCGAATTAAATAATAATTATTAAACTCAATTGCCTGAAAATTTATGAAAAAATTGGCGGGTTCTGTTTGTATATATAATCGCATCTTCTGTCTCTCCTTTTCCCTTTTTAAATCTGAAATATTTTCTTTTTTTAAACAATTTTTAAGAAAGCTACAGAAAATAATAATCGCGGAAAAGAAATAACGAATTAAACCGGAGTGGGTTAGTAATATTGATCCGATTCGGTTCAAAATCAAATATGAAAATTTTAAAATTTATTTCTAAGATTTTTTTTAATCACGTGTGTTATGTTCAAATATTGCACACACAATTAGATTAAATTAGTATTTAATAAAATAAGTTATAATTCGTTTATAATATTGCTAGTTAGAGTATAGATCTCTCCTTTAAATTTGCTAGTTAGAGTATAGATCTCTCCTTTAAATTTTTATAATTCGTTTTTGATAAATTTCCAAAACCTGAAATGAAAACTAGTTACTTTCTTCTTCAAAAAAAGGTAAAAATTTAGTTTTGTTTTTGGATTTAAAACTAAATCCAACAAGGTTTTGTATTTTTGGTTTCGTATTTTGGATGGTTGAAAATTATGATATTGCGCGTTACGATTTACCATAGTCTAAACAAAGAAAGAATGAACTGATAGTACCGTTAGATGCGGAGAAGGAGAAATTTGGGATCACAAACTGTCCCGAGACCCTATTATAAGAATCGCATCCAAACCTACATAACTTATCTATTACTTTGTTAGATATTAACGGAATACTCACCTTGATGGATCAAGATACTATGTGCAGATCCACTCCGGTTTTCAAGCTATGGGCTATGAATTGTAAATTAGAGCAATGGGAGATGAAGTACAAGGTCGAACTGTGTAACATTGGAATGAAGCTCAGTGTTCTATCTCTTACAAGCCCTAGATCTTCCATGAAAGGAGAGGTAATATTACTATCGCGGCAAAGTGGAACTTGGTATATCTACAACCTTAAAACGAACGTATTTAAAACTATCAACAAATCACCTGTTTTTCAAAGTACATTTTTAATAAATGAGTCAGTTGTATTTTTTACACAAATTTGACCACTAACATTTTAATAATAAGTCTGTCAATATTATTTTTATTTTGCCTATGTGATATATACCTTACTTGGTACTTATACGACCACCATCAAATGACAGTATATATGTACTGCAATTTAATAAATATCTTTATTTTTTCCATATCGTATAATTAGTTATTTTTCTAACTCATCGTCAATATACAGTGAATGTTTGAATCCTACATGGAATTGGACTTAAAGAAATTTTATCTATTTATCTCTAAAGTACGTATTTTTGCTCTTTTAATAGCTCTTCAATTTATTTATTTTATTCTTAAATCTGAATTCTAGAAAATAATCGTTCGGCCGACATCAACCTTAAAGGTAACGAAAATTTTATTTTTATTATATAAAAAATTTGGATTAATTAAAAAAATACATGCACGCACACAAAAAACTCTTGTCCAAGTCATCGTACACATGCAAACATCCCCCATTCGCATGTCTGAACGCGTGCGCTCACGCTCCAGATTCTTTCAACTATACACCTCTCGCCTTTGGTTTCTCCGCAAATTTGACCCCGTCTTTCTCATCCATCAAAACCCGTCAAAATCCCCCCAAAATTTCTCCATGCTCCTTTCTGATGAGTTTAATCTAGTGAACAATTCACCGGAGATTGACAATTTTCTGATCGTTTGAATCTTTTTTTCAGTTTTTTTGGTTAGGAATTGCAGCTTTTTTGTTAATGGCTGCGGCGAAGGAGAATGGGTTATCGGTGGTGGTTTACCGGCCGTCCAATTTCACCGGCGGGTGCTTCGAAATCCGGTTCTTCAACGTGCGAATCGCGCCTTGCGCGGTGGATTCCTCGCCGGAGGTCCTCACGCTGCGGCACCTCCGCCGCGAGATCGGCGTGACTCTGGAGATCAACGGCAACCGCGTGCCGCCGTTTGAGGAGGCGACGATCGCCCTCCGCCGCGACCGCGTCGACAGGGACTCGTCGGAGGTGACCTATGTCAGCACCAACAGAGTTAGGGTTTCGGGGGCGGTTGAATTCGAGGTGAGGGAAGACCAAAACGACGTCGAATTGAATCAATTGGTCCTCTGTGGATCATTGGAGAGGGTGGATGAAGCTTCGTGGATTAATGGAAGCTCGCTGGAGAACGATGCGAAGACTGGGTGGAGCATGGATTGTTACACGGCAGCGTCGATGGTTTCCGGCGGTGGCTCTTCATTTTTTCAGCCCAAGCTTGGGTTTTCGTCGCCGGTGATCGAGGTTTATATAGCGGGGTGCTGCTCAGGGCAGCCTGTGATTCTGACCAAGACTATTCAGGTTAGCCCGAGGAAGAAGGTCTCGAGGCACATGATGCTGGATGCTATCCCGGAGGACGAGGAGATTGAAAAGGATCAGAGGTCTCCAAATGGATTGATTCGACAGCGTAAGCTTCAGGTAATGTATGATCATTGGAGATTTTTATTACTATGTGTTATAACTATTGTATGCGTCGATTTGCTCAGTTGATGTTTAGAGATAGGCTAGGTTTCATGGCTGCCGAGTTTTAGCAAACGTAGGATAAGATGAATTGTGACTTGGAAAGATTGGATTTTTATGTTTCGTTTCATCTCTCTGAGCATGAGATTTCTCGAGAAAGATAGTTAAGAGGGCATCCATTAAGTATTAATATGATTGGTAATACGTAAGAAACTGTAATTTGATTAAAATGAATGTGGTTTAACGATTCACAGTTGTAGGTTTTGCATACGTATAAATTTTTTTATCGTGATCATGTATACGTGTTGCATGTTCATCATTATGTGGTTTCAGACACGGGCTAGCTCGGAGATGAATTATTTTTTCAAATTCGTATTTGTGAATATATGTATGCCATGAAATTTGGTTTCGATGGACAGTTTAGACTGATTTTCTGATGGACTCGAGCTTTACTTGATGTCTGTATACTTCTAATGAATCGGACGAATGATTATGCTAATAGTTCGACACTTATTGTTGTCATTCTATATGTTCTTGATAGCTTGGTAGAATTATAGTTAAAAAGAGTAGAGAATTTAGCGCTTCAATGTTTCTATCTTCCGGTTATTGATGATAATCTTGGCTTGTTTCAGATGCCTGTAACTGAAGTGGACGAGTACGAGGCTGATATGAAATCTGCAAACGGCTTTTACTCGGAAGATATGTATCCCGGGGAAGATGGTCAGCTTACATGGTTCAATGCTGGGGTGAGGGTCGGTGTTGGAATAGGCCTCGGGATGTGCCTAGGTGTCGGGATTGGCGTAGGTCTGATGATGCGATCCTATCAAGCAACCACAAGAAACTTCCGGAGGAAATTCTTTTAGTATCGAGTTGAAATGCTGTTGATGTCGGTTGTGGCTTTGAACCGGGAAGTTTTTTAACGCTCCTCAGGCTGAGGTCGGAGATCTATGTCGAGCTGAGATATTGCAGTCTTTGCAGTATACGATGAAAGTGGTTTGGGTAAAATCTGTGTAGATGATACGGGGAGTGCAGTAAATATGTTCTCTAACGGTTTTTCTTCAGAAGGGTAAATTCTGATTCTGTGCTTTTGTTGAACAGGTGGTGCAGTAATTTTTGTTGATACAATTGGATCAGTTTTGGGTATAATGTAACGATAGTTCAGTTCTTGTTTCATGCTCTTGCTGCAGAGAGTATTATAGTGCAGAACAAATATACTTTAGTTATAGACTGTGTAATTTTATATTTTCGAATTTGGACAAGTGTGTAGGAAAGAAGTAAATCAACACTCAAAATTTGTCATCATGATTTATAATGATATGCATGTTTTCCTTGCTTTTATTCAAAATGAAGGCATATCTTTTTTTCTTTTTTTAAAAAAAAAACTTAAATTGCAATGTGTAAGGCTCCCTAAATCTACTGGACTACTAGATGCAGTTCGTATTTTGCTTATTTGCCGTCTGTATGTTTATTATTTAATCATCGTATATACAATAATTATGATATATAACTGATTTGCAAGTGTATGCAATAAAAGTAATATATATGATACATATGTCTAATATACATAACTATTGACCATATCATATATATCGAAAACGTATTTTTATTTTGGACCGGAAAATAAATAAAATACGGAATGCATCTAGCATACCCCTAAATATGCAAGCTTTTTACATCTCAAATAATGGATGACAAAGTGAAGAGATGGCACACTTGCCCTAAAGCATAATAATACTTCTAAAATAATAATTTATGTAGAGGTTATTTTCCTCTATACATAATGAAATTATCTCAATCTTATCTTTCCTCAAAAAAAAAAAAAATTATCTCAATCTTATCTCAAACGCTATTAGTAAATTGTCATGATAAAACACAAGTCGTCACCAAACTAATTGATAGAGATAACATCTTTGTAATTTACAAAAATTGAATTGAATATGAGAGTGAGAGTGTTACCCACGTTAAAGCTGACTTGATATGGATTATGTTCGGTCCATGCCTAATAGAATAAACATCAAAATAACGCCGCAAACGTATGGAAATCGACTCCATTTATAATCAGGCCCGCAGTCCGTATTTTACTTATTTGCAGTCCGTATTTTTTTAAAATAATCATATATACAATGATTTTAATATATAACTGAATTGCAAGTGTATGCAATAGAAGTAGTATATATAATGCATATGTCTGATATATATAATTATTGACCATATCTTATATATCGAAGGCGTATTTTTATTTTGGACTGCAAAATAAGCAAAATACGAATTGCATCTAGCATGCCTCTTTATAATCAGTCATGTTTAAAAGTAAATCCGTCCACAAGTAGCAAAGCTTTAACATTTGGTTAATTAATATATCAAATGAGGTCATATATTAGATTTAAGTTATAAAATGTTAGAAATTTTATTTTTAAATTTCTATCAAAAATTTAAACATGATGTTAGAAAGGTAAGTTTACTATATATTTAATATAAAATTAAATGTAACCAACAATACAATCTATAATTATGTGAAAAGGTAAAAATTAATAATTCCAGAAAAAAAATTTAATTCGAAAATTTCAAAATACACCAAATGACTAGAGTAGTGCAGCATAGATTTATTTCCTTAATTGTTTATAATTTAATTCCGTTTTTATATAATCATCTTCCGTCCGCCCATCATTCACTCCTCACTCACGTCAAAAAAATCCCCAATCTATCTCTCTATCCATACGAATCACAGAGCAAATCCGATCAACGCCACCACCGCTCCGGGCGTGAGATTCATCACCTCCTCTCGATTCCGGTACGATTTCAGCTTCTTATTGCCAGCTTTTCGTTGAATTTCTGATGAATTTTAGGCTGTGTTTTTATTTATATTCGACGTTCGTGATCTACTGTTACTTCCAGTTTTGATAGATCGTTAGGGAATTTGAATCTGCTGAATTCGGGTATTGTTGAGATCTCCGTGTATTGTTGGTTAATGTGTTGATGATTTGCTTGTTTTCGTTGCTTACGGATTTCAATTCCGAGTGTTTTTGTCATCGCTGTGTGATTTTACGACCTTCAGCTCCGTAAATCGTTTGGAGATGTTGTTTTTTGTTAGCAAGTGCTATTGTTTACTCACTGGTACATGAAAAGCTAAAATGGATGGAGATTTGATCTAGGGGATAGAAATTCTCTGCGTGAACTGTTTTTGAGTTCCAGCATTATGTTGAAGTTTTAATTGATTGACGGAACAGTATTCAATTGATAGGTATGTCAGGCATGGAGGAAGTCAAGGATCAAATGGAAGAAAATGCAGCTGGGGACTCTGGGAAGACCATGCCGTCACACAAACAGGAGGTTGTGCTTCCATCTTTTGCTTTTATTTTTTACGCTGAAAAGAAATATGGCTGTAAGAATTGTGCAGTACTTTACTAATTTTCTCTAAAATCGCGCAGGAGGAAGTTGTTAAGAAAAAGTACGGAGGTATCATGCCCAAGAAGCCCCCGCTAATCTCTAAGGTGATGCAGACTGACTTGGAGTATGTTATTGGGATGATGGAAATTTTAAACCTATCTAAAATTTTTATCTTTGTTTGCTCAGGATCATGAACGTGCTTACTTTGATTCAGCTGATTGGGCTTTAGGAAAGGTAATTTTCCTTGCAACAACTGGTCTACTTTCTTCCATTCTCTTACCTAGCTGTGAAGATATTAAGTTCCTGATGCTCTGTGAGTAAATGTTGCAGCAAGGTGCAGAGAAGCCTAAAGGACCCCTGGAGGCACTTAGGCCAAAATTACAGGTATGATGCAGTTCATCTTTCTTCTGCTTGTTAAGCTGCTAACACCAAAAGCATGATTTCATGATTGCGTGTCAGACTTATCTTAAGTTGCATCTGAAAGTGCATCATACATGTGAAAGCTGCTAAATCTGTTATCTCAGCCTTTTTCTAGCTCCCATAGGTTTAGGTGTGATAGGATAGTTCTATTGTCAGTTGAAATGTCGATGTCCACTCTGTTTTGCTAAGGCTCCCCACATTTGGATAGAATAAGTTTGAAAAATGGAAGTTTGGTTTGCTTTAACCTCGTTTGGATAGGAACTGCTTTTGATTATGCTTTTTTTGAACTTTTCAAAGTTCAGGATGATTATTTTACCGTTAGAATCTGTTGTGAGGACACGTCGATTATTTTACCGTTAGAATCTATTGTGAGGACACGTCGATTAGTGATGGTAACCTTTTTATTCCAAATCAGAAACCATCTCGTGGTCCAAACAATTTAGAAGTAGAACTGGACCTAAAAATCGTGCTACTCTAAATAGGTTTAAGTCTAAAGAAGCCCAAGCCGAGCCCGAGCAGGAGGCTCGGTTTCATAAAATACCGTCAGAAAACTCTCTCCAATGGCCTACCAATCTAGCTGAATGAAACTGGGAAGCCCAAATAATATACAGCCCAATCGAACTGTTCTTACGTCAGAGAGTCAATTTTCAAACTTCCTCGGATTTCTCTCCCACTGGCCACCATAAATGGTAGATAGTAATGCGTAATTAAAACTCCTTGGACTTTCTCTTCTTTCCCTCCCGATACACATATCTTCTCAGTTCTATAGCATAGGAATAGTGAGACACGTTGATTAAATCTGTACATGTTTCTTTCATTATCTGTCCCGTCACCCTTATGTACGTTTTTTAACTGTAGGCTGGTGTCAGTCGAGTGCACTGTATGTAGAGAGTGTTGTTCTGGAATTGCATTTTAATGGATCCACATTAGTTAACTTCCAAATTGTGAAATCGTGTATTTGATTTCTCTAATTGTGATTTGATATTACAGCCAACAACACAGCAGACTCGATACCGCAAGTCTCCATATGCACCGTCAGGTGAAGAAGGTATGAATAGTCTTGTCTAACAAGTCGCAATCTGCTTATTTATATCAACTTCAGCAAACTATTTTGAGAACAATATATTCAAAAGCCTTGAATTCTGCTGAAATTCTCAAGAATCAGTGTCCTGACTTGACTTTTCATCGTCGCTTTTGTCTTTAGATGGAAGCACCGAGGAAGCAGCTGCAAATGAGTGAAAATCATATTGGTCTTGCCCGGCGTTTGGTTGTCACCATACAGTTCAGTAACTTTCTGTTGTTTCAGAAATAATATCAGTCGTCTATGATGTACTTGTATTGCTATAACTCTATATATCATTCAGAAGTTTGAACATTACTCCATCTTGTTCCTGATGTAGGATAGTTTTTACCCCTATACCATCTGTATGAACAATGCATTTGTCATCTCTGCTGTTTTAATACTTTTAGTTTCTTTTTCTCCAGTTTTAATATGATACTTGTTGCCAAGGTCATTATCCACCTTATATTTTAAGTGACAGAGTCCTTAAGTTCTTAACGGAATATTCTTGGAATAACCCTACTCTTTGAATGAGGCAATGGCACAAAATAATGTTGAAAATGTAGCCTGTTTCAGTATGCATATCAAAATTAAAATGGCAATTAACAATAAAGTTTTTGTTTACTGGGACATTAATGTCATAAGTCACAAGTGCACTACCAATAAATTGAACCATATCCCACACTGAAACTCCACAATTTGCCATACACAACCTTCTTTATAGATATCATGTTTGTATGCATAAAATAATATCTTAAATCGATATTATTATATGTGAATGTCTCGAATATATATCATCTTAATGCTACCAAAGTTGACGAAATTCATAAGTTTAAGAGAAAATGTTAATTAAATTTCTATTACAAACTGAATGAATTCAATGAATCAAGATTCAAGATTCAAACTCACAAAAAATAAATGAGATTTGCCCTCAAAACATCCAACAAAATGTACTTAATTAGTACTCATTTCAAAGAAATTGTTCATCATTCATTCATTCCTAATGCTCATCATAATATCTTAAATAGCTGGTAAACCAAAATCATACCATCTTGAAACTTGAAAGCATAAACCACACCTTTAATAATTCCTACCGTATCTTTGAATACTGTTCCGTTCAGTTCACTTTTGATGAAATAAAATTTAGTGAAATTGAGCTTAATTTAAATATAATGTTATTGTTTTCGATAGAACGATCAGTTCAATTCAACAAAAATAAGTAGCGGAAAAAATACCCCTAAATCAACAAAATCCTCTAATAATCACTTCTGATTGAACGTTATACTTTCTGTTTACCCAAACATGATGGAGCCAAAACGCAGATGATGATCTTCCCCACACAAATTTAAAAAAATCACACAGTCGCAGCAAAGGGGAAAAAAACACACGCACTAACACACACTGATTCACGAAAAATGAGTGGTGGAGTGAAGAGGGAGAGTTCCAGATCGCAATCGCAACCGCAACTCCCCATCGTCGTCACGCTCAACTGTATCGAAGACACAGCCCTAGAGTCCGAATGCCTCGGCGGCGTCGCCGCCGTGGAGCACGTCTCGCTCAGCCACCTCGCCGACGCGCGGATCGAGGCCGCCTCGGCCGTGCTCCTCCACTCGCTCGCGTTCCTCCCACGCGCGGCCCAGCGCCGGCTACGCCCCTGGCAGCTTATCCTCTGCCTCGGGTCTTCCGACCGGGCCGTGGACTCGGCCCTGGCAGCCGATCTCGGCCTCAGCCGGCTCGTCCACGTCGATGTCAGCCGCGCCGAGGAGGTTGCGGATACGGTTATGGCGTTGTTTCTCGGCTTGCTGAGGCGGACTCACTTGCTCTCACGCCACGCACTTTCGGCTTCGGGATGGCTCGGCTCGGTCCAGCCGCTGTGCCGTGGGATGAGAAGGTGTCGCGGTCTTGTGTTGGGGATAATTGGTAGATCCGCTTCTGCTAGGTCGTTGGCAAATCGGAGCTTGGCATTTCGTATGAGCGTGCTCTACTTCGATGTTGATGAGGTATATTAAGCTAAATTGCTGTAATTTTGAGTGTCTCTGATGATTAATTGATTGAAGAAATGATTTAACATTTGCTGTTTGATTTGCTGTAATTTGGAGTGTCTTTCATGACTGCTTGATTGAAGAAAGGATTAGTTGCTTAATGTAACATTTGTTGTTTATTTATGCTCGGCAGGGAAATGGAAAGATAAGCAGGCCTCTTACATTTCCTCCTGCTGCTCGGCGAATGGATACTCTAAATGATTTGCTTGCTGCTAGTGACCTAATCTCGATGCATTGTGCGCTAACGAATGAAACGGTTCAGATTTTAAATGCTGATTGTTTGCAGCATGTTAAGCCTGGTCAGTGAGCTTACTGCATTTATTAATTTTACTTGCTTATGTGTGTATTAATCTATTGTGCGTATTCACTGTGGAATGGTTGTTTCATGTAGGGGCATTTCTTGTAAATACGGGGAGTAGTCAGCTGCTAGATGATTGTGCTGTGAAGCAGCTTTTGATTGATGGCACTCTTGCGGGTTGTGCTCTTGATGGCGCTGATGGACCCCAATGGATGGAGGCATGGGTATGGTTTCTCATTTGTGGTTTTGAGGATAATCTAATTGTGTTATTCTTAGATTTTATGACTATGAAAACACTGAGATTTTTTCTTGCATGGCAGTATATATGATATAACATATTGTGGTGACGGGTAGTAGGACTATACTAAGAACATATCACATCGTTAATATAGGCACATTATGCATAATTAAAATTTCTAAGCTCAATATTCAATGTCTGTTAACCAAACCAATATGCTCTAGTGAAAAGTTATCAAGAAGATTTACATCAGATGCATATATGCTATCTATCCATTCCTGATTATATTAAAACTGTCCTCATGGCATTGATGATTATGATTCCCTAAGTAGACATGTAGGTATATTGGTAGCGTTTATCGAATTCTTTTCTCTGAAGTCTTTTGAGTAGGTGAAAGCTCAGTATGGATTTTAATACCTCTTCTGAGAACTCTTATGAATATGTTCCTCCTCCACCCCACACCCAATCCCCACACTTTGCACTATTTATCTGTAAGATAAGCATTAAGATGTGTTGTGTTTTCAATCTGAATTTAACTTTAGGTGCGGGAGATGCCAAATGTGTTGATACTTCCTCGCAGTGCTGATTATAGTGAAGAAGTCTGGATGGAAATAAGGGAGAAAGCTGTTTCTATTCTGCAATCCTATTTCTTGGACGGTGTTGCCCCAAAGGATTCCGTAACTGATGAAGAAGAAGAAGAAGAAGAAGAAGAAAGTGAAATAGCTAACGCACATCATCAACGTGAGGCTCAAGACACTGGAAGTCTATTACCAAGTCCAGTTTCTGAGCAGCTAAGTCCTGGTGTTAGGTTAAATACTGAAAGCTCTCAGAAGAAGGCTTCAGATCAATCGAAGGTATCTCCTCTCCAGCATCAGGTTTCTGTTGGCTCGCAAGGCACGTCAAGTAGAATTGAAGCTAAACAAAGTAGATCAAACAAAAAGACCAAGAGGAGGCATGCTCGGCAAAAATCACAACAAAAACTAGAAGAGCATTTGACCCATGAGAGAGAGAGCACTTCACATCATGAAGACGATACAGCTATGAGTGGTACAGAACAAGCAATGAGTCCTAATTCGCTATCTGCCTCTCCTGCAGACTCAATAAAATCAAAACAGGAATTATCTTCTGAGCAGCTGTTGGAATTCAGTAGGAAAGCTAGTGAGGTTCTGAAAGAAGGTTTTGTCATAGCTTTATACCCACTAGATCGTCATTCACTTCACGTCTCTCGCCAAAGAGTTCAAGGTGGTGCTTGGTTCCTCGACGCTGTCCCCAATGTCTCGAAAAGAGATCCAGCAGCTCAATTCCTTGTTGCCAAAAGCAAGGTTTTTTCTTACTATAATTTGTTTTTCCTCGCATCGCTTTGGAAAGTGGAGTTTCTGTTGTCTTTTGTTGGAAATCATGCTTATTACAAATATTTTGGCAGGATGCAATGGGTCTGAGGTCATTCACTGCCGGTGGAAAATTATTACAGGTATTAAACTGACCATTCCATACTATTGATTTTGCTGCTTTGATGTGTAGCTTTACTGTGCATCTAGGATAGTTGGTGGCATCATACATGCTGTTTCGCCACTATTCTTCCTTTTTTGGCATGGAAGGGTAGGTTGAATGAGAGATAGGAAGTATAAGTTGTATTTGATGATTTGATCTTACCTTACTTCTTGTTAGCACTTCTATTCTGTTGCAGAAAGGGACAAAGGGTGGGTTGAATAGGCAATGGTTTAGGGCGTATGATTTGAAACCTGTTCTTAATCTTACATCAATAAGAATTGGTCTGTGCTTCTCACCAATTTACTTACATCATGTATCTTAATTCTTAAGCAATAAGTTCAGTGTGTTCTGGAGGATATTAAATAGCATTAAAAGATAATAATATCTGTTTCATTATGTCCTCAACCCTGTTGCAGATAAATAGGAAAACAGAATTTGTGTTTGCCAGTCACAGCTTTGATGCGTGGGAGAGTTGGACGTTTGAAGGTACCTGTGGAAACTGCAGGCTGGTTAATTGTAGAAATCCATCGGTAAGTGTCCTTTCACTTTACTATTAGCCACGAAATACCAGATTTTAAGCTCTAAACATTGAATGACAACCTCGAATGACTAATGCTAAATGTGTGTATTGCAGGCCGTGTTAAACGTGCGAATCGAAGTCCTTGCAGCAGCTGGAGAAGACGGTGTAACAAGGTGGCTTGATTAGGAGGGTGAGAGTTGGCACTCAGCACACGAGCTTTCGTTTAGTTGTAAAGTACTCGGATCCAGTATTCACACTTAGATCATAGTCTCTTTTTAAGTGTTCTTAACTTGATTATTCCTATGCCTGATAATGGAGTGTTTTTTTACTTGTTTTTTTTACGATTAGGATAAATTGTTTTTCGAAACGGTAAGATTCATGGTTGGCTCTTGCAGCAGCACTCAGTTTTTCTGTACCGACATGAACTTTTTCCTTTCGCTTTCGTATTCAAATGTAGCACTTTTTTAAGTCTTTCAGCGTTAATTTCACTAATGAATTTTTTTTAATTATATAACACTAGTGAAACTACTAAGATGTACTATCTCTAAGATGCATTCTTCAACAACAACGTTATCCTCCCACGATGGCTTGAAGAGATGCATCATAATAAATTATTGAGAGTCTTTTCGATCATAAGAATTTCAAAAATATAATTCAGTTAAAACAATGTACTTTCACACAGTCACAGCACAATATACGTAACTATAAATATTCAATTTAGGAAATCGTTCTAGTTAAAGTCGACTTCATTTGATAAAGATTAAAAATATGTGACAATTCTGATAAAAATGTGAAATTTTAGCTAACTTGAAAATGAATTAAGATATTTTACACCATTTTTTATTTTGTAGGGTGAATTATTTGTCAATAAATCTACACGGTTAAAATTGATTTCAGAATCTTCACAATTAAAGATCAACAACCATACCTATGTCATTTCTCACGTTTTTTTAGTCTGAATATTAATACAAAATAGGATAACTATCAAGAATTTCCTTTAATTTTTAAGGCCATAGGTTAAATAAAAATTTAAGAAGATACCCCATGGGTTATTATTTTTTGCGGTAAAATCAAATACTACCAAGGAAATGGCGCCACGTATAACCGCATTTTCAAAAGCTTCGGTTATCACTATCCACGTGGACGGATGAGATCCACTCATTACCATCCTTGTCAAAGTCGGTTCACGTCATATATAAACCACTCCTTTCTCTCTGCCAAACCAAAACACGCACTCACGCACTGATAAACCTTTCCCACACCAAAGCTCCATTTAAATCGAAAACACACACTCACATACTTCAGATTCTGCAGAAATAGAAGCTCCTCGTTCTCAATTTCTCATTTCTAAGCTCTTTTGTGGGTTTTGTTTGATCGAATAATCGTTTTTTCGGATGGTTTCTGTTCATCCTAGTCCAACAGCGGCCCTTCACCAGGATTTCTACTGTTTCGGCGGCGGCGGAGGGGTGGCGGACCCGATGAAAATGGGGCTTCCCGGGATGCATTCGTTTGCTGGAAATGATCGGGTCGGGAGCGGGTCGGGTATGGAGGATCCGAATAGTAAGAAGGTTCGAAAGCCGTATACTATCACCAAGTCTAGGGAGAGCTGGACTGATCAAGAGCATGATAAGTTTCTGGAAGCACTTCAATTGTAAGAGCATTTTGACTTTCTGAAAAAAAAATGTTATTTTTTTCTGTAATTTTGTTTTTGAGGATCATAATTTGCATATCAACATGTTCCATTTTGATTTAATACTGTATTATTGATCCATATTTTGATTAATAAGAAAAATATGTTTTTTAGATGAAAAACAATTAAGAGAATAGAAGAAATGAGGAAAAGGAACTAATTGAAATGAGTGGATGTGGATGAATGAAACCTTTTCAAAATAAGTAGAGAAAGCAACCTAGAATAAAAATGGTGCCAAATTTTTGGCTTATTGGTATCAATATAAGCTGCCACATTATCCATTAGTCGAAAGTAATGATTTTGATTCGATACTGATTGCAGATTCGACCGGGACTGGAAAAAAATCGAAGCTTTCATTGGGTCGAAGACAGTGATTCAGGTAAATTCATGGAAGAATTATGGTCATGTGTTTGAATGATTAAGATGCTCCATCGATATGTTGTTTGTGATGTTTTTGTCTGGTACACTAATTGTCTTGAGAAAGTTAATGTGTTGGTTTGCTCTGTTCTCTCTACTTGAGTTGCATTAGCAGGGAAAGACATACCTACACTTGGTGCACATGTACCTGGCCAACTGTGTGGCGCGTGAGTAGTCGGTTCTTCAGTTTTCTTAGCTCGCGCATCACGCGCCGTTTCATTGACCTGGTGCCTGTGGACCCGGTGTAGGTAAGTTTCTCCGTAGGCAAGCTGCTGTGTGAGTTTTCTGTTTAAAATGTAAACTGAATGTGAAGTGTTTTACGTCTTGCCTTCCTGAGATTTTGAAGTATTTTCTGACGATGTAGGATCCTCCCTAGAGATTGTGTCCCTTATTATATGCTATGTGCTAAAATGTTTTATTTGCAGATTCGTAGCCATGCACAGAAGTACTTCCTGAAGGTGCAGAAAAGTGGGACGAGTGAACACGTGCCTCCTCCTCGTCCCAAGAGGAAAGCCAGTCATCCGTATCCACAAAAGGCTCCAAAAATTGGTATGAATAATTTTTCCAAGCCACCAGATTCATCCATATTACAGGTTTTTTCCCCTTTTAACGGAACTGACTTAAATCCATACTATAGCTCCTCCACAGGCTCCAGGGCCATTCAATTCCTCTTCTGGCTTGCTTGACCCGAAGTATGTCATTAGACCTGATTCTTCATCAGTACCGACTGTCAGCAATCCAGTTGTTCCTCCTTGGGCGTATAATCCTGTAAATTCAGCCAGTATGTCGCATGTCACAACAGGTTTGTCTCTTATCTGGAGCTTCGTGTATAATTATAATTCACTCATTGCTGTGATAATAAAGGCATGTTTTTTTCAGACGATGCAGGCTTTGCTGGTACCTCGCTGAGCCACAATTATAGCAGTAGTAGCAATGAAAGTAATCCAATGATTTGGTCCGCTAATGAGGCAAATGATCAAGCAAAGGAGAGAGAGCATCATCCCAAAAGAGGTGAGTGCTCTGTGACTGTGTACTAAGATTATTGGCAACTGATAAACGGTTAGTGCTTTTGGTTTGATATGTGTTCTGATGTTTATTTCTTGTTGCTATTGGATTGTAGATATGCCTGATTTCGCTCAAGTGTATGGGTTCATCGGTAGCATCTTTGATCCCAATGCCACTGATCATCTACCCAGGCTAAGGACAATGAATCCAGTAAATGTTGAGACGGTATGTAATGCTTAAAATCTGCTTCATTTGGACCCAGTTCTTCCTTGCTTAACAAAGCGAGTTAAAACTGTAGTTAACGATTTTGATTTACTCTTTATCTAGATACTGATGTTGATGAAGAACCTCTCAGTCAACCTGGTGAGCCCCGAGTTTGAGGATCATGTAAGTTCACGGGCTTAACTGATTATTTGCTGTGAATGACCGTTACTTTTAGGTTATTTAAACTTACAAGTGCTTTTTACAGAGGAAAATAATCGCATCATCTTATGATAACCCCACCAAAGATCACGAGCAAAGATTCCTTGGCAATGGCAACATCCAACCCGTCTGAGGTCGGTAGAGAAGCTTGACCTCCAGTTATGCTTTTTGGCTTGCTAGCTTGGAGCTCGAATGCTGATGCATAGTTGATGGCAAATTGGACGTGATAATCGGCATAGGGGTACACTGTACACAACGACACGACAGTCTGTGGGAGGAAATGAGAGAGAAGCTCATCAGAGAAGCTGTTTGGTGTATTGACACATATAGCATGGTTTTTGGTTTCTGGTTTTTCATACATTGGTGCCATTTTTATGGCCTCTGTACATAAATACTTCACAGAAGAGGTTCTTTTTGTTCTGTAATAAGTTGTAGGCTTGCAACATTTTTATCTTGACTTGTAAATTGGCATCAATGAAGTGATCCTTTTCTCAAGTGCTAAGGGATTCCTACTCATTTTTTAACTGTTAAAGTGAAATTTAATCTAATAAATTCATATCAATTTTATATCTTATCTTCTTCATCAAAAGTTTTTGTGATCCTAGCATATGTAATTTTTTAATATGTGGTTCAAAAAATCTTAATGATAAGCATAAAGTGAAAAAGTGATAAATAAAAAATTAAGTGTTATTTTTTACATATTAAAAACGATAAATTATTAATTGAACTATAATATATCACTGAATTTATACATATAAAATAAATCCAGTGATTTTGGTCCAAGTTATACTTCCACATTTGTTAATTATATGCTTTTTACTATTCAACCACTTTCATGAAAACTGATTACATCATTTAAATACGTGGTTGTTTTCTCCTTTTAGGAAATTTAATCCATTTATATTTAGTATAGAAGTTGTCAAGTTGATTAGATGACTTTTAAAACATACTATTTTATAATTAGGATATCAACAACTAAAGGAGTCTAAAAAATTTTCCTTAAAAAAAAAGTCTAAAAAATAATTTTTTGTAAAAGGAAGCTTCGTTCTAAATCATTTCAGTTCAGTTTTATTAGTTACGCAAACATATTATTTCAAGAATTTTAGTTGAATATTCATTTTTAACTTCAATTTGGTTCAGTTCAGCAATAAATAAGGTCAAGAGTTTCAATCTTAAATTTTACAGGGGTTGGAATTTATATGAGAAAGAAATAAAATAAAAGATCATCAGTGTAGAGACAATTTAATTTTACAGAGTAAGAAAATATAAAATTATCCTTCATTATTACACTATGGTCTTGACATGCATCATCAAATTAGGAGAATTTTAAATTAATATCAAACCTGCAAAAATCAAAATACTCGAAATAAAATTTGGAATTACTTTTCATAAGTCATCATAATTGGTCCTTATTGAGAAAAAAAAAGGCAAGCTACAATAACTATGAAAACTATTATATCCTCCCTACCGCGGATCTACACCCAACCGTTGCGTGGTTCTAATCATACAAAAAAATTGAGACTGATTTAAAAATATTATACTACAAACTTTTTAAGGTATTTTAGCTTGATAATCTGTCAACGCCATCGGTTTGTCAATGTTATTCAGACATATCTAAAAATTTTTCTAAACACACCTCGGATTTATTAGCATAGCTAGGAAAAAAATATTATAAAAATGTAACACCAATGAAATAATAGTCCATATATACTAGTCGTAGTACGTTCAACTACATAATTAAAGTGACCTTTATTTAAATTGAAACATTTCATGCCAAATGTCAAGCCTTAGCCAAGCTATGTATAGACTTCAAGCATTTGTTGTTTTTGTCAAAATAAATGTAATCTTCCCCTCATCCTCTTCTTATAAGAGAGCCATGAAACAAAATGGTAGAACTTGCTTTGAACTCTCCACCCAAACACTTTTCTTCATCAAATTCAACAAATAATCGATCAAACTCTACTTTTCTTCTCCAAAATCCATCAAAAACCCCACAAAAAACCATGAAAGAGGTTGAATATTCCATCCTTCATCATCCCTTGATGATGAGAAACGCATGCTCCTTCATCACCATAACGGCAAAAGTCATGTTCTACCTCACCATCTTGACCACCATCTCCTACCTCATTTACATGACATCCTCCGTGTACAGCATCCACGACAGTCTGTCAAATCCAGACAGAACTGTGAATACTGTACACAGAGTTGACTCAGACGGGACTGAACATCAGACCCGTCTGGATCACATAGTCTTCGGCATTGCAGCCTCTTCCAAAAATTGGGAGAGGCGGAAGAACTACATAAAGCTATGGTGGGAGCCAGGGAAGATGAGAGGGTTTGTATGGCTAGACAAGCTGATGAAAACCAACCAAACCGATCTCCAAACCCTCCCACCATTAAAAGTGTCCGAGGACACCTCGGGTTTCAGATACACTTACAAGAAGGGGCACAGGTCAGCCCTGCGCCTCTCCAGGATTGTATCTGAAACCCTGAGGCTCGGCGTGGAGGACGTGAGGTGGATAGTGATGGGAGACGATGATACCTTTTTTGTCGCAGAGAATTTAGTCAGAGTGCTATCTAAGTACGATCACACGCAGTTTTATTACATCGGTTCGAATTCAGAGTCACATTTGCAGAACCTCAAGTTTTCTTACAACATGGCCTTTGGAGGCGGCGGTTTCGCCATTAGTTTGCCGCTGGCAAAAGCTTTGGAAAAGTTTCAGGACAAGTGTATGGAGAGGTACCCTGAATTGTATGGCTCCGATGATCGGATTCAGGCCTGTGTTTCTGAGCTTGGGGTGCCTCTTACCAGGGAGCCTGGTTTTCATCAGGTTAGGTTTTACTTGTCTTGTTTTTTACTGTTTCTTTCTCGTGACAGACTAAATACAGTCTGCTATTATACTCATTTGAATCCAAAATATCATACAGCTCGTGACATATTGCTAAATTTTCACTGGAATCATGATAATTAATGATATTTTCATAAATTTGCACTGTATTTTGGAGTATAAAGATAAAATACTGGACTGCTTTTTGGTTTAACGTTGTTTGTTGAGCATTCATTTCGTCTTTGTTATACATGTCTAAATTCAATTTAGTGACGAAGATTGGTGGATTTATTGTTTGGCTTTATGTGTGTTTGTATTAAAGAATAAAGATCAAAATTCATTGCATTGTGCGTTTAGATCCGAATGCAAGAAATTGAGTTTTTAATGCAAGGCAATGACAGTTCATATAAATGTAGAGATGATAAAGTTTGATGTTTTAGATGAAAGATATTGTCAGAAATTAAAGAGCAAAGATGAGATTAATATTATAACTCTGTTATTAGCTTTATTATACTTCATTTAGCTTTATTTACAAAAATCTATTTTATTTCAATGATCATTTAATATTTAATATAAGGTTTTTTAGGTGACCTATAGAAACATATAGAAAGGCAACCTCAAATTTCTTGAATTTTCAAATGACATAATGTTACAATCTTCCAACTATAAACTGATGGATTAGGCAGCCTGCCAAAACAAATTAGTATAATCTCAATCTTCAATCCATCAACTAAAATGTTCCACTTCTTAAAATACATTTACCATGGAAACTTTATACTATATTGTTTAATTTTAGTTTTATCATTGATAATGAACTAAATTTATCGAGTTAGTGGTTATATTTTGTCAAATTAAACTAAAATACAATGAAGTTGAACAGAGTCGGTGGTGTTTTCTATTGTAACGAGATCAAATTTTAACATGTTTTGATCCATCGTCGGTATTTTTACTTTATTATAGTTTCATCCAGTTCGATAAAGTTATATTATTTGAGTTGTGAATCTGAATTTGGGTTAATTTAATTTTTCAACTAAAAAAATCTCAAATTCTTGTTATATTTTGGTGAACTAACATAACTTTTTTGGCACCACAATTTCAGTTTGACTTGTATGGCAACGTGTTCGGAATCCTAGCAGCACACCCAGTGGCACCGTTAGTCTCACTCCACCATCTCGACGTCATAATGCCAATCCTCCCAAACCTCAACCACTTCAAAGCCCTCCAGCTCCTAAAACAGCCCATGAAACTCGACTCCGCGGCCCTGGTGCAGCAGTCTATCTGCTACAGCAGGGCCAGCAACTGGACTGTCTCAGTCTCGTGGGGCTACGCTGTGCAGATCACCCGGGGCGTGGTCCTGCCCCGGGTGATGCAGGTCCCCACGAGAACCTTCATCGACTGGTACAAAAGAGGGAACGAGGGTGCTTTCTCCGTTAGCACGCGTGCATATGTCAAAAACCCGTGCCAAATGCCGTCTGTGTATACATTTTCTAGTGGAGAGTTTGATTCTGTGAATAACCGGACAGTTACCCGATATGGTCATTACTCGAGCCATCAGTGCGAGTGGAAGATGCCGGATCCTGCGCAGATTCACCGAGTGGAGGTTCTCAAGAAGCCTAATCCACATATGTGGAACAAGGTCAGTTTAGTTCATTTCAGGAAAGAGTTAAATTGATGCAATTTAGTTTCATTTAGTCCTATTGTCACTAACATGGTTTTCTTTGCCAGTCTCCCAGAAGGAACTGCTGCAGAGTTTTGCCTTCCAACAAACAAGATACCTTGCTGGTTGAAGTGGCGGATTGCAGAGAGGGGGAAATCATCGGCTTTCACTAAACTAACAGTTTTTGATGGTTTAAAAACGACTTCTGAAACTAAAATAATTATATATCGTAAAAAAAGGGGATCAAGATGTTATCGAATAAATCCTTCCCCGACACAACTACATGTACTTATTTATGTATATCGCTATATATACATACATATACCAGTTCATTCAAGCAGCATAGGTTCTTATCGACATAATTCTCCTAAAGATTTAGATTGTCTGTTGGATTAAAACTTACACTTAAAAAGAGTCTCGAGGGATGAAAATTCTGACCATTTTCTCAACCACTGGATCGTTTCTGTCTGCTCGGCTTCAGAATCTGCTTCAGTAAAACCATCTTCGGGACATTCCAATACTCCACGTGCCTACAGAAAACCATCATAAATTAAAAAAGGATGGTCGTGAAATGCAAGAAATTAAGACAAGCTGGAAAAATGCTTACCTGCATACTTTTCCAGATTGTTCGTTGAAGTAATACTCAGTGTATCCAGTAGCTGCAAAACAAACACCATAACCAGTTATTGAATGACTGAATTACCCTCAGCAAAACATAAGTTACATTGCGTATAATGGATACCTGAAAGAATAGGTTTCCATGGAAATGACAATATGCAGCTAAACCGCCAATGGCCGATGGCTTTTTCCTGTAACAGCAAAGTTATAATCAGGCTGTAAGAATCTGACAGCCTCGGAAAAGGTAAATACCTTTTCCAGTGATAAACGTCTTTGACAGTTAATATCTTTCACGAGTTTAAGATCGAAAAATTGACCTCAAAGTCCTCCCACTTCATTAGCTTCATGTTTGACCTTTCAAGAAGGGATCCAAAATTAGTGCAGTTCCTTTTAAACCTTCGCAATCCTTTAAAGGAACCAGCCGGATCGGCAAATTCACAGTCATCCTCGTATGCATCTAAAGTCAGGTTTCCTGAAAAACCAAACGTAAATTCAGCCAAACTACAATCTTATGTTTCTTCATTGATTCATAAGGTTTATGTTCGGGTTGCTGGCATATATGGTCCTTTTGTCGACTACAAAAACAATGCATCCAACGAGTCATCCTCACCAGTTATAAGTATTTCAAACCATTCGCTAACTTAGTCTAATACAAGTATTTTGATTTAACTCGTACAAATCAAAATGGTTAACCAACAACTTAATTCTACTGAGATCATATATCCTAGCAGAAGAATCAAGAAACGACAATAAACAATTGAAATGATCAAGAATGTTGATTACCTGTGACAAAGTAGGAGTTCTCAAAATCATCCTTAATTCTCTCCACAACGTTGTTTCGCTCAATCACTCCAAACCCATCAGCTGCAAGAACTGGTCTTTCTTGAGGAGCTCCAGCGTTCTTGGGAGAGCGGACAAGTGAAGCAGCAATTCCCAGAATTTCTGAACCATACCAAGCCATCTTCAGCAGCAAATTTTCAGGCTCAGATTCTCCATCAGTAGTGGAAGAAGAAGATGAAGTGTTAGATGAGTTCTTTGTACTGCTGCATCCCAATTTGGAAGGTCTTAAGCGATCACCGGAGGAAGAAGTAGGTTGGAGCTTTAATGTGTTGGGAAAGATGGAGGAAGAAGAGAACATGGTAGCCATGGTTTTTGAGTAGTAAAGAAAATGAATAGCAGAGTTAATTGAGCTGGAGTTAGATAGTTCAGATTCTGGACATGGCTTAAATGAATATCAGCCATGCAATATTACTACAAGTCCCACCAACCAACTTTTTGGCTTTTCCTCAAAACATGTAACCAATGTCCCAAAAAAAAACATTTTAATAAATGTAGGCTAAAAAATAATATTTAGAAATTAAAAAAAAAAAAAAAGTTACAACACTAATACAAAAAGACAGTTGAAAGGTTACCCCAATTAAAAGAAATCTTCACAGTACATTATTTGCTCATCTCACTAGTCAAACAAAAAAACTTTATTGATCTCCTACAATAAGGTGTATTCTCAGGTAGCTTATTATATCTCAAGTTTTCAGCCAGAAGAGCACTAAAACATGTCATCAAACATTTCTAAGATCATGTATTGGAAATGCTGTGCAAGTATGAGACACAGCAACAAGCAAACACTTCCATATGATCGTTTCTTTTCATCACCGGATCATCTCGATTACCCCGGGTAAGATGCTGAACTTCATAGGAAGGAACCCTAAATACTCACCATCAGACTGCACGTATATGCTGTCGCTCCGGACTATCTCCTCGACCTCAATAGATTGTGCACTGCAAGATAAAGCAATTTCTAAGCAATTTCTAATCGGGGGAAATTCTTAGTCCATCATGGCAGAAACCAACCTTCGAGATAATACATTCCTCACTGATAAGTGTGTCCCGCTATACAGCTTGTGCAAATGAAGAATGAAATCATACCACTTGAAGTTCTGAAGAGTAACCACCTGAAGATGAAATTCGAGTAAATTTTAAATAAAAAACTTAGATATAAAAAATAATTAAATGCAACCAACTCACCTCAAATTTCCCATCGGATGGGTCTGCATTGGGAGTAATTTTCATCCCCCCGCCGAAGAATTTTGCATTTCCTATGCAAAGAGCTGTTACCTGGGAACAATCTTCCCAGTCGCCACCATCGACCTAGAACACAACAGATTCGGTTACTAGAATGCACCATATGAAAGCAGTTACAAGAATACGCTCCAAGCATGGCAACCTTGATCCTGAAGTCCCTGTTATGGTGCTTAGAAAATGCTTGCAGAGCACCAATTACGTAACATAAATTCCCAAACTTTTTGTATCTTGAGGCATGATAACCTGCCTTCGCACTCCTACATATCAACTCCAATAATGAGGACAGTTATAACGAGTGCAGTATGTTGGATTCCTTTAACTCTTGGTTATAATAGATCCTTACAGATGAATGTCAGCAACGTTTACAAAGTAGTGTAAATCTCCACTTTCTTGATGAATAACTCCGACATCAATCCGAGACCTCAAACCTGTCAATCAAATGTTTCAAATTAAGAAGTGGGCCTGAAACAAAGATTCGGTGCACACAGTGACAGCATAATGTGAGAAACCACATTTCTGAAAAGGGTTTATGAGTGAACGTACCCTTAGCGATTCGCTCAATTGCTTCACGGGGATCATTTTCCCTGTTTAAACAATAATCCAAAGGTCAAATAATCTCCGAAGTCTTAAAGAACTTCATGCATAAATATCTACAACATCAAAATAACCACAAACTTACCAGCCCAATGTTCGGGCAAAATCAGATCCAGTCCCCAGAGGGATAAGCTGCGAAAATTAAAAAAACAAAGGTCCCTCAGAAATTCATTGCATGCATTTTCGATGAACGCTAGAAGGCCACAATACATTAAGTGATATATATGAAATTTTGATGCATGAACTTACACCAAGAGCAGTAGAATGGCTCAACTCGGAATCATGGCTAACCACAGGTTTTCCTCCCCAGAAGAAACCGTTAACAACCTGCAAGTTGTAATTTAATTAATAACAAAGAGAGCCAGCACTAAGTACAATCTGTTGAACTTGAATTGCGACACAGAGTTTAAAACTTATGCAAAACCAAAAGTTTTTGCATTTGGCAGAAACCATGATAACTAGCTGATAAACGGATATACACGACTTCGGTAAATGACTTATATATTCAATACTGAAACTTAGGTGATTCAACTGAGATATTATCCATGGATTAAAACTAGTAAACACTAAGTACTAACAGTTGTAATCCCCACCTCATGAAGTGTTCCATCACCGCCAACAGCCACCACAGCATCCGCACCTTCACGAATAGCCTGCTCAAATGAATCAACATTATAACCTGATACATGTTACTGTATCTATACTTTCACAGACAGGGCTTACCTCTCTTGTTATGTCAATGGCGTGGCAAGGACCCGAAGTCAAAGACTCGCAAATCTGGTCCAAAAGCAAAATAAATTCTTCTCAATACATGAAACTAAACACAGCTCTCTTTAACTCAAGTAACATTTTCAAGAATATACACTAGAACACAAATCCACAGCTGATAACTCTAATCATATATATTTCGAAAAAGGGAACTCTAACCAAATTCATATTCCCAACTTAAATACCAGCAAGCTAAGCACAAACATAAATGCTCCAACTGAAAAAGGAGAAGATGAAGGCTCACATTGCATTCAGAACCGAGACGAGACCGGAGATAAGGCAGCAGCTTCTTCCATTGCTTACCAGTATTCCCATTAGCACCTGAACAACATTCCATCCTAATTCAATTCTCCATTTAATTCAAAAAAAAAACAAAAGCTCCAAACTTTCAGCTTAAAAGACGCACCTTTGGGATTGACTACAAAGACGAGGTCACGGCGGCGAGGGGCGGCGCCACCGACGGAAAGGGAGGGATCAGATGTGGGATTAGGCATTGCCGCCATTGCTGCACCTTGGAATGCTAACATCTAATGAATAAGTGATGATCAAATTGATAAATACCCAGAAAATCACTCTGTCCGAAGTATGTTTAATGATGAAATTAGTGGCTTAATGATCAGAAATTAGTGAAACAAAGATGAACAAGAGCTGTTTTATGAGACTAGGACAATAATCTAATTGGTGATGATTAGGATGATTTGTCTTTTTACGTACTCTACTTCTATTCCAATGGAATTTGCAGAAATCCAGAAAGCAAAAGATTTATTTTCCTTAATTTCTCCAAGGAAATGAGACTAATGAACAATGTTGTAGATGGAAAAGCAAACATTTTTTATTTATTTTTGATTGAATAAAATAAATTATCACTTTTTTTTCAGTTCATTTTGAAATTTATTCGGTTCTGAATTAGTTCAGATCATTCGATCAGTTTAATTTTACCCAAATAAATGTAGTGTTAAGAACTATGTAACAAGCTAAATAAGTGAAATACTCTAATAGTTTTGTGGAGAACTATGTTTGCAAATTACAACCTGGATGAGTGTAACATTTCAATAGTTTACCTTGAATTGGAAGAAATTGAGTTCGAAAATTTTAAATTTGTAGTATTTGTCATATTCTGTTAAATTTAACTTTTCCCTCAATATAACTCAATTCTGTTTAACTAATTTTGTAATTGAACAAAATATATTCAATTCCATTCAAAACATACAAAATATATAGGTCATTTTGCCCATTTGTTCTTGAAAATTTGGGGTAATGGCTATAGCTTTTATTTTATGAACTTTTAATAAAGTAATTATGGAAATCATATCAATGTTACTTTTTAGTGAAATTCGTAATAAAACATGTTACCATTATTTACAACAAAAAATAACTAATATTAATGGGCCACTTTTCTGAAATTTTATAAATTGATATATTGATAAAAGAGCTCTCTGATTATTTAAGGTAATCAGTCTAAAATATACAAAAATATCAAAACATTCCATTTAAAGACAATAAACCAAATCCTGTGTAAAATAGGTTATTATGATAGACCAACTGATGGCGTGGCACAATATGATTGGAGGTCTGATGTTGGTTCAAATTCAGTGTGTAAACGGACGACGTTACTTATATATATATGCTTCCTCTCTTTCCTATGTGCATCCATTCATTCATCCATTCATTCTAGTTAACTAAACATCAACAGAACTTTGAAGATTACAGTTGCGCATGGAACTCGTACCGGTTCTTCAAACGATCTTCAAATATTTCGCTATCTTTTGTAACACCGGTCTCCTCATTGTGCTGATGCGAGAAATTTTCGACAAAAAGATCCCTGAATATCTGTGGCCTCCGTTTCAGAGAACATCACAGGCAAGAAGCCACCCGAGTTATGAATCACAGGTGAGGAGCCACCCGAATTATGAATCACAGGTGAGAAGCCACCCGAGTAGGGAGAACGACCATGGCAAAAAGCCATTCCAGCAGATTTTTCCAGCATATAGAACAGAATACTGTGTTTAGCTATCTCTAGGTTTCTTTCATTCTTGTTCTTGTATTGTACTCCACATAATATACAGAAAAACGATTTTTTTATATTCATATTGCTGCTCTTTTTTTCTACATGATAATATGCATTATGCAACCAGTGAATGGTGGAAATAAGTTATCATCATCAACATTACAAAATGGTTTACAGAAGGATGTATTCAGACCTAATCAGACCAAACTAGGCATAATACATAGAGGAGCAAGGGAGCGAAACCCTTCTATATATGGAAAGATACAAACAGGTGGTTGAAGCATTTACCTCTACTTTCTTAGAGCCCTTTGCTTGGACTTGGAGTTGAAGTGGTGCGCTTTGAGTTTCTTCTTCCTCAGCACAGTTGCAGCACTGCTGCTGCCTTCTCTGAACGGCATGCCCATCAGAGTGAGCAGCCTCTGAGCTTCTTTATCTGTCTTTGCTGTCGTGGCTATGCACACGTCCATTCCCCGTGGCTTACCAAGAGCATCGAAACTCAGTTCAGGAAACACGCTCTGGTCTTTGAACCCGAGACTGTAGTTCCCATTTCCATCGAAACTGTTTGGACTCACGCCCTGGAAATCCCTCGTCCTAGGAAGTCCCAAATTGATCATCCTGTCGAGAAAATTGTACATCACCTGCAACAAAGTATCAAAATCCATTACCTATAACACATAAGTCCATATATGCATACAACTACCATCCATATTGTCATCAAACTATCAATTTTTCACAACTACATGATCAGTAATGATTATGCGAAACACACATCCTAAACTCCAAGTCACTTGCAAAGATAGTTCCACAAATACATTAAGGGATTCACGCAAAGGACCATGCCCCTTAAAAAAACAGTCTAATAAACACCATCATTACAGCCCCAAACTCACTCTTGAACAGCATAATTCTCCCAAACTTCTAGAAAACACCCACAATTTCAATCACCCGCTAATGAAAGGAAAAGAGGCTGGGAGATTCAAGGAAAACAAGTGGCATCATCATAACTTTCCATCTAAATATATTAAGACAATGTCATATCATCTGACAATGCTTACTCAAACTCTATCATACTTTAAATATTAACACACCATTCATCAACCTGAGATATATTTCATTCAACTGAAAATGATTTCTGATACTTAAAATAATCTATATCATTATAAAACAAACCAAATTAAAATCCTATCAGCAGGTCAATTTAAAGTACGAAGACTCACAGTTCCCCTGAGAGTAACAGCAAGCCCCAAAGGCTGCCCTTCCCTAATCTTGAAAGTGGCAATAGCATTCTTAGCCCTAGTTTTAACAGGCCTCTGTCCCGTAATCAGTGCCAATTCATTCATAGCAGCATCCAACCCCTTGGCATTCTGCGCCGCCTCTCCAATTCCACAGTTCACAACAATCTTGTCCACCTTTGGAACCTAACACAATAATAAAAATCAGCTACATATACATATCAACCAATCCTTTATCCCGCAGCGTATGATCCGATTATGAATCCTATTCACTATTATATCAACTCAGTCACTCAAAATTTAAGTCCTACTTTAGCATAAATTCATCCGATTACACATTTTTACGCCTATTCAACTCAATACACACAGTGTATGGCATATTCATCATATCAGTTAAAAATACGAAAAATCGTTAGCATATCGATAAAACAATTCAATCAACTCACTCCCTCCTAACTTCAGTTCTACTCCAGCATATATTCATCCGATTAAACATTTCTTAGCTATTCAATTCGCTCATGTTCAGCATAGAAATTGCAGAAACTACCTGATGAATGTTGGTGTAACTGAATTCTTCCTTGAGCACGGGCACGATTTTCTCGAGGTACCTGGTCTTGAGCCGGTTGACGACCTCCGACTCAGTCTTGTCCACCAGGATTGTTCCCGCCGACGCCTTCACGGAGAGACCAGCTGCGCGTGGCTGGAGCTGCAGCCTTCCGGAGGCCGGAAAATGCGCCGGAAATTGGCCGCAGAATGAGGAGGCGGTGGAGTGTAAAATCGCCGGCGACGTCGCCATTGTTTTGGGTGACGGAGATATGGGAATGGATCAGAAAGGGGATAACGAAATTCGTAACGATTTTGGTGTGAAAGTGTCGTGCCAACACGCGTACAACACGCGCGTGTACTTTGTTTTTGTTGGGAGGCAAATTATTGCATTAAAATAATATATAAAATTCTTTTTGACAGATAAAAAGGCTTTTTGATGAAATATTCCAATTGAGGTGCGGCCACTATAACGTTTTGTAGGAAAGGGCTACATAGAATGCTTTTAAATGTGATGAGCAACTATAAATAAATTCAACATGCAGAAGATGGGTTTAGAACAAGATGTATTGCTATTATTTTATTCGTTAATATGTGTAATAATTATATAGAAATTGTCGATTATGTATTCACAATCTCTTAAATAAAGTGAAATATAATAGAGATTAGTAGTATGCTATAATTTTCTTGCTTGTTCAGTAAGTTCATTTAGAATTTGGATGAAATAATGGGTCAACCAATCTCTTTATTTGCATCTCTACATAATATGTCTATCTTTTGTAAGGTGACAGTTCATAAATGATGTGATGTGAGGACAAAAAGACGTGCATCACGAGTGAGACCCTTTACATATGTGTAATTTTGGCCAAAGTTCAAGTGAAGGCAATGAACTTTTTACTAGGAAATGGCATTAATGATGTCACTAACGAATTAGTTGTTGGTAATGAAATTGAAGTGAGGTAGAATTTCAGGACTGGAGGTAGAGTTGGTCTCTAGCTAGACTCGTTGATGGTCACCTACAGTGCTTTTGGTAGACGTAAAATCATAGTGTCACTTGCATACATTTGGTAAAAGAGTTACTGAAGATTATTGTTAGAACCTAGCAGGCGCGCAATGCGCGAAACAAGTAGCAGTAGCTATAGGAAGGGTGAGATGCGCGGGAGAATGGAGATATGCGCTTGTAAACGCGCGCTAACCGGGCGTGGTGCGTACTCTTGTTGTCGCGCGTAAAAATACGCGCGAACTGGGCGTGTGAATCTGGCAACTGCATTGTCTGTGGAACGAAAAGAAGGTTATTTGATTAATTGGAAATTGTGTTGACGATGGCAGTGACGAGTGAACAATCAGAGATCCCGATGCTAGATGTTGAACAAAGATGATGAGAAAACGGTCTCGCTGCCAACAGTGAACGACGACAATGACCAACAGAACAATAGTGACGGGGTGGGGTATGACGCCGAGCTGGCATCAAACAAAGGACTATCAGTGACGGGGCGTTGATGCCGAGCGATGAAGACCACTAAGAATTCAATTCAGCCAACGAAAAGAAAACAATGGCACATCGACGACGAACGAGTGACAGCGCAACACGGAGACAGTGTGGCGGGCTTGGCAATTCAATCCCACTCAGAACCGACGAAAAATAAAATAAATTTAGGTTTCAGGATCGTAGGCGACTGATACCATGTTAGGGATAAACCTCGATACAAAGGTGTGTATCATATTCACAATAATACAGGCATTGCAAGGGTAACGAGAGAAAGCGAGAAACCCTAACTGAATTATCGCCTAATATACATTGGGCTCAGGACCCTTACTATTATCTAACAATTATAACCACAACATTTTTTAGTACTACATGTTGAATTCGTAGTTTACATCAAAGGCATTTCCTTTGAATTTGAGAAAAGGCTACAGAAGGATAGAGGTTGGAAGGATTTACTATTTCTCGAAAGAGTTCCAATGTCGAGTTTGAAGTGTTTGAAGTTGATGTTTGCAATATTACAATTAGAAAGGTAGATATAAAATTAGTCAGAAATATTCATAATTTAACTGGGCAAAACAAAATAATAAATCGATGTCTTTCATTTTCTCACTCTTAAATGAGCCCTCGCTATATTTTGACTCACATCTATTTAAGAAAATACAATTCTTTAAAATAAAATATCCTTAAGTATTACTTAAATCGTGTTCTCCCCTCGTTTATATATTTTCAATATTGAATGCTTTTTATTTGAAAAAACCGTGTATTAAAGATGTGCACGATTAATTCGTTTATACACTTGCAAAATTGCAATATTATTCATTTATCCCACAAAATTACTCATAAAAGGAAAAAATACATATAAGATTTTCCCACGCGCACAATCCCTCACGTGTTGAGTTGTACAGTTAAACTACACATTTTTTAAAATTATTTTTCATGCCATATTTAACTATTAATAATTTTATTCACATATTTTGTTAATGTCTAAATTTGTGATATTTCAATAATAAATTACATTATAAATTAAAAAGTATTTGACATAATAATATTTAGATATAATGATATTTATGATAAAATATATTTCGAAAAAGTTATAAAAAATGTGCAGTTTAATTCGAACGACAGCGTAAATTCAAATCTAGCAAGTAGATGAAGCGTGCTCTCAACCCAACACCCGCGCGTGGAACCAACCCAATAAAAAACCAAACCAGTTAAATGGTGTGGCCAAAGTCATCTTCGTCCCCCGTTTCTGATTCATCATAAAAAATACAAAAAATCAGAAAGAAGAAAAAAACCATTTCCCCAGTCGCCTTCTAATCTCATCGAATTCGCTCCCAAATTCATCCCCAGAATTATATATAGATTATATATATACATACACAAATGGAGGGTTTTCGTTACATATATACGCGTTTGCAGCTGAATTTTCTGTTTTTCGGATAGCTTCGATCGATAGGAAAGGGGGAGAATTGTTGGGTAGAGATCGGTAGGAAACCCTAGATTCCGGATAATCCAAAACCCCAGGATTTGTGCAGTTTTAGCGAATTGATGAGTTGACTGATGGTGATTGTTTGGGGGCGGGGCGGGAGCATGCTTGTTGTTAGGGCATTTTGATTTTGTTTTGTTTTTCGTGTTTGTGTTGCATTGAGCTGGATCACGGCTTGGATTGGGGTTTAGTTTTCGGTTTTCATCGTGATTGTTTGTTTGTATAGAAATCTGTTGGATTGATTGTAGTTTGCTGTGACTGTGTTGATGGATTAGATCGAGGAGTGGTGTTGTTCATGTTTTTTTCCCTTGTTTGCATGCTTCATTGATTGAGCAATTCAGTAGAGATTGTAGTTTTTATCTGAGAGGATTTCAAGGATGAGCTTGGAAAATGATGCTCAGAGCTCGTTGGATGTGGCAGTTGATGCCAGCTCGAAAATCAACGGGTAATTCGATATATTTTAGTGTTGTTGTTGTCCACCGTGTAGTTTCCTTTATTTTTGTTGTTGACTTAGCTTTGTTTGTTTCGGTGGAGATTTTAAATGTTCCCTTGCTTTGAACAGGGGGGCGAAAATCACCTATTCCAGAGACGTTCTTTTGTCGTTGAGCGAGTTGGAGTGTTGCAAGAAATTGCCCAGTGGATTTGACCAATCATTGCTTAGGTGACCATCATTTATTCGTGTTGCGATTTTCTATGGTGTTGTGCTTCTGCCGCGTGTTTAATGTTTTCTTATGTACCACGTGTTGCCTGTTTTTCAGTGAATTTGAAGAGGCTTCGTATGTTCATGATCGTCCCAGAACCCACACCGGCTTACCGCTACAGGGTGGCTTCAGGCGCCCAGAATATGGATCATCCCCGCCAACTAGAGGAGACTCTGGGAATTTTCGGCCGCACTATGGGAGGTGGGACAGCCGCTCTTCTGGACGCAGTGACCGAGATGGTGACACGCAGTCAGAAAAGGAAGCAGGTTTATTCTTATATCATGTCGCTCTGTGAAACTTGGGCATGTTTATGTTATGCACCTACATTGAATTTTTAGCGATTCTGGTAAATCTTTGAATTTTTGAAAGAGCTTTCAAATGGGACAGTTATGCGAGTGTTCTCTTATAAATGATGATTATGTGATCATATCAATGGCCTTGTTTTTCAACTTTGGAAACATGCACACACATAGATCTTCACCGATTTTGGATTGACATAGGGAATTTGTGCTGCCTTCTGAAATGCTTTATCATTTGTACCAGTGTTTTTTCTGAATTAGAAAAGTACCTTTGTTATCCTCCATTTGATATATATTTTCTCACATCTAAGATGGGTAAAAACTTGTTCCTCCTTAGTGTTATTCAGTTTCCTTCTTAACTAGATATTTTTTACTAGAAACAACTGATTTTTGTTCCAACTGTTTTTGTTTTATGATACTTTCTGGCACTCTTATGCATCATCCCTTTCATTCCCAACCTTGGTTTCTGTGTTTCTCAGCTAGCTTATTTCATACAATTTGTAGATCCTGGAAAGAGATTTGGCAACCCCTCCCGGAAGTCCTGGCAGGGTGCTGAACATGATGGTCTTCTTGGTAGTGGTTCATTTCCTAGACCACCGGGCATATCTGCTCCTAAAGCTAGATCCAATGATCACCAGCAACTTAACAGGACCAATGAGCCATATCATCCTCCTCGCCCATACAAGGTCTACTCTGTTCCATCCATGTTCCATTCTCTCGTTCACATTCACAAAATATTGTGTTCTCCGTCCTTGTTTATGTCGTCAAGCACCACAAGTAAAGCTTGAAAAGTATTTACTCCGGATATATAGGGAAAGAAAACCTTTTAAAATTTTTTTATGGAAGCATGTATCATTAATAAAAAATGATAAAAATTTAAATATAGATAACCATGTCTTTTGGTGGACATGTAAGTTGGCCTTGGCCTACCTAGCGGGTGAAATATTCCTGACCTTCAATTTTAAACTTCTTCAGGCAGCCCCTATGTCACGGGATGCATTTAATGACGAGACATTTGGTACAACTGAGTATACAAGTGAGGACCGGGCGGAAGAAGAGAAAAGGAGAAGAGGTATTGTGAAGATTATCACCTCCCATCTCTTCTGCTTTCTAGATTTGCAATGTGTTAATTTTACTGTTTTTCAGCTGCTTTTGAGTTAATGAGGAAGGAACAACACAAAGCCATGCAAGAGAAGCAGAAACCGAATATGGAGAAGCAGAATCTGGACTCCATCTCAGATGTTTCACTTCTGCAAGATATTACCACAAAGGAAAATGTGGTTCTGAATCGAGATGATGAGCTAGATGCAACCTCAAAAATTTATAGTAGTATCGATGCTGGAAAACCTGCTTCACAGGTGCAAGCTCCATTCAGACCCCTCGTACCCCCGGGTTTTAAAGCTGCTGTCGTGGACAAGACTTCTGGCTTGAAGTCCTCATTCCATCAGTCTCACTCAGCAGAGGTATATATGTCTAACTTTCTGCTGACTTTATTAATCCCTGAATGGCGTCTTTTGATATTATTTGTTGGAAACAGGTTTCTTATGATATAAACCCCATGTCCAGCCTAATAAATCCAATGTGTTACCTAATTATTTGTTGAAACACTTCCCATGTCTTGCATGCTACATAGTATATGCTGCACTAGTCATAACAATCCTGCGAATCTTCATACCAACCCCGTGAATCTTCACACTCTTATGCCTACATGCAGGATTTTGTCTGGCTATGATTTTATGCCAGAAATTACATTTGGTCTTTTCTTCTTGGTACATGCATGTCTTTTTGACAACAGTATCCACGCCCTACACGAGTCATGTAACATGTTCTCTTATTTGTCATTTGAAATTGCCCATTTCAATTCCTATTTGTTCGTTGTCCGTGTTTAGTTTATTGGCGTATTCTATCTATAACATGTGTGGTTGGACAAAATCAAACTTGATGGGAGCCTCTGTATTTCTCTGTTCAGAATGGCATTCTTAGTAGTCTGGACAGAATACATTCTGGAGAAGTAAGAATTAGTGATGAACCAGCTGAATTTAAGAGTACTCAAATGGCATCTCATTCCAATGTTTCCAGTGGGAAAATTGGTGTAGAAGACATTATGCGTCAGTCTTCCACTCTTCCAGAATCCCATGAAATCCCAAGTGAGCCTGAATTTGTTAAGCTTGCCAATGTATCAGCTGTCAATCTTGCTGGGGAATTGAACGAAAACCATTCAACTTCACTTCTGGATAAGATATTTGGCAATGCACCGTCATCGAATGTTAATATCCCGGTGGGTTTGGCTGAGGTAATAATTAGCCCCTTTCCTTCGTTTTTACCATTTAAAAACTTTTTTGTACTTTATTTTTTCCCAGTTTTCATGAATTTACTGGTCGGTTTTGCATGTTTATATGTTTTAACTTATCCAATCAAACATAAAAGTTGACATATAAGTTTTCAGTGTCTATTTTTATTATCTCATGCTTGTTTGCCTCAGTTGTTCTTGGAGGAGATTAAACTGTAATGATTAAATCTTTTTCTTTTTTACTAGAATCGTGATAGCAAACCTGATAATTCATGGATCCAAGAATCTCCACCTTTGTCAAAGTTTGCTCGTTGGTTTGGTGTAGAAGGTATGAGGGTTCGAATATGTTTTCTACTATCACATTTCAAAAAAGTTATTATCTGCTCCTACTAAATATTTCCCACCTTGAATTCCTTACTACAGAAAGGAAGACTGAAGATGAACGCACTAGTAGGCCTGGACCAAATGATTTGCTGTCACTGATAGTTGGTAATGACAAAGGCAGCAATCAAGTTGAGATACAACCGGTGCCACTTTTTCCACCTGAAATTGCTAACATGCCTGTCCTAAGTGCACCTGCAATAAAAGGATTCTCACTACCCCAGGGTAAAAGCCAAGAGGTAATTCCAGCCATTTTGACCTGTGAAGACCTTGAACAGACAATCCTGTCCGAGTATGGTGAGAAGGATAAGAAGCCACGGCCACCTCCAGAAGTCTTCAAATCTGATGCAAGGTCCAAGCGGCCAAGCGCACACATTGATAATCATGCTTCCAATCATCTCCTGTCACTTTTACAGAGTAGAGCCACCCAAGTAGATATGACACCGGAAATTACTCCTCCTACTGGTGCCTCAGAAATACCTCCTGCTTCTCATGTTTTTGAGGGCCGTACTGCTACCTATAACACTGGACCAGAAGTTAGCGAGGATATTAACACTTCAGGAGAAAATCTCACTCTCGAGACACTCTTTGGGACTGCTTTCATGAAGGAACTCAAATCAGGTGAAGCACCAGTCTCTGTGAAAAGAGGTTCTTTGGAAGATACTTTAGAACAGCAAGGGATGTCATATCCTACCACAGACTTTGGTTTGTTTCCACCCAATATTGATCACGCAGATGTTGATAAGATCACTGTTGGGGAGAACTTTTTGGCGTCAAACCGTATGCAACAAGGGAAGATGGAAAAAACAGGAAAATGGTTGGGCTATGATGACCCCGGGATGGAGTTGAACTTGAACAAAGCAGGAATACTTTCTAAACTTGGTAGTTATAATGGCTCAGTCGAATACCATCTTGCTGAAGAGGAGAGTTTAATGAATCAAGATCCAAGTGCACAGATGTCTCGACTGATTCCTGGTAGAAATTTGAGTAGAAGAGGGTCCTCAGGCTCAAATATGTCTGGTGATATAGCAGAGAAGCTGGCAGCAATGGGTACATTTAAAGATGAGAGGACAATGGGGGCTTCAGATGGCCTACCATTCTTGCCTGGATCTTACAATCCAATGGATCGTGAAAAAGCCTATCGCGAGCCTCACGGGCAACCACCCTCTTCTCACATTCAGTCCCTGCAACTGAGCCAAGGAAGACCGCTTCATCCATTGGATCCCCATCCTAGTCATATAAATTCTCAAATGAAGTTTGCTGGCAGAGAAGGCATGATTCAGCATGAAGCTCCTGCCAACCAGCAATTTCCTGGAAATATGCTCCGCCCTCCTTTCTCTCAAACGAATGTTGGGGTATCTGGTTTTGATCTTCCAGCTCATCATCCAATGGCACAGCAAATGCAAATGCAAATGCAAAACTTCCCTCCGCACCTTGTAAATGACTATCAAAGGGGTCCTCCAATGCCTCATCTTGGCAATCAACCCTCAGGGTTCATGCAAGATATGAACTCAGCGCAAGGTCCATTTGGACCTCGTCCTCCCAATGCTCGGGGTGTAGGAATGCCAATGCCTGGTATGTACTACCTCTTGCATGCTCTAACTGTTGACTTCAACTTCTACTGTTCCAGTTGGCTTCTGTTTTAGTGTGCTACTGGCAAAATCCTTTACACTTGCAATAAATTTCATTTGGAACTTGTCATTGTTTTTTAAATAAAAAATTGCAAAAGTGGTAGTAGATTGGGACCAATTACATGCAGTCTTTGTGTGTTTAACTATGATACCTGTCTTCAGTTTGTTCGTTATCTTCATCTGTGTTGTACATCTGAGTGGGTTGACTTTTGCATCTATGAACTACATGGTTGGAGTACTACATTTATCAAATAGTGGTATGTGGTTAGAACCCTGATCCCTGAATCCCGTTATGTTTTTAAACTAGTACCAGAAATAGCAATGTTTACCTGCTCCCAACATTCTGGCACATTGACTAGCTTTCCTCGAGATTGGTTCGAATCTGATTGGAATTGTGCTATTGTTTGTGAATGCACCAGGTCCTGTTCACAGCGGAAGCAATCATCCAGACCCACTCCGAAGAATGATTGAGAATGAACTTAGGGCTCAGCAGAAGCAGATTCCTCCATTTGCTGGTCACAGTCAGCCGATCTACGGTCAAGAGCTGGATATGAGTTTCCGCTACAATAGGTAGTCCGCCTGACCTAGATCTGTGGTCATCGTCTTAGCTTCAAGTTTAGGGAAATACCCGTCGAAGGAATTTGTGGTGTTCCAACTTTTTGTGTGCAGAATGATTGTGGTTTTTCGGACCCAACCAGTCTGTTTATACCGTCATTTTTCTTCCTTCTTGCCATACTGTTGATAGGATATCCCAGATTTCTGTGGCATTTATGTATGTGGAGAATTCTCTTGAAAAATTAGGCTTCACTTTCTCGTTCTCTCTAACTGGCAACATTTGCGCGAAGGAAAACTGCAGAATTACGCTTCGCTTAAATAAACACAGTAGAACGCTATCCATCCCTGCAAGTACAGCTGCAAGGAAATATGGGTAATCAGGAATGAAATGCTCCAAGAAATTGTAATGTGTAATCAATATGTAAATAATTGTTATGCACAAATGTTCTACACTTCTACTAATAAATGTTCTACTAATCAACATATTTAGAAACTTTTTTCAAAAAAAATAAAACATATTTAGAAACTAAGTTAAAAAATAAAACATTTTAATTTATAGATTAATGTAAAATCAAGCATTAACTTGAGGAATAGTGTCTAGATGTAAGCAAATTGTTGGAATAGTATCATCGATATAACTTGAAAGGCTCGTTAATCATGATTATAATAATTCGACATTTAAATAATCACAATATTTAAGTAGAAAATCACTTTCGATTTCGCAACTTACTATGAATAACTTATAACACACAAGACCATTCAGTCTAATTATAATGGTATAAAAATTTAATCAAACTGTTTATTACGTATGAATAATACATAAATAAATAAAATAATAGTTCCTTCTATCGTTGAAAATAATTTTTTTGACGAAAAACCAATATCACATTTCATCATAAAAAAATAGAAAAGAAAAATGTAAGAATTAGTTTGACCACCCATCTTGCTGATCAAGGAACCATCCAAAAAAAAAAAAGATTTTTCTGCTAAAACATCCCGCCCCTTTCCTTGCTGAAATTTCCACACCCAAATCTCAAATTCTCAGGTCAGTACACCATTTCAAAGCTTAATTCAGCATCATATTATCTTTACTTTCAGATCATTTATGTCAATTTGCAGCTGTTAATCCAGAATCTGTATGAACTTTTGAAAAAAATAATGTTTTTGGATTTTCTTGTGATGTTTTTGCTTGCAGAATGAAATGAAATTCATAGCTTTCTGAACTGTATAGACATGGTTGCTATGAGAATTACACGTTTAAGGTCGTTGTGTTCTTCCGGGAAAGTTGCGAAAAACCCAGTTGAAATCACTCACTTAAGACCCTTATCTGCACTTGCAAATCGAAACTATCACTCTGGAGAATCTAGGGTTTGTAGGAATGGGTTGGGATTGGGGCCTGATAATGGCAGTAGGATAGTGAGGGCTGGTGAATTGGGGTTGAGATTGTCGAATTTGGGGTTGAGAAGTTGTGCCCCTTTTGGTTATAGGTCATTTTCATCAGGGAGTGGTAGTCAGGAAGCTCCGGGTGCTGGTTCGGGTGAAGGTGGTGGTTTTGGGGGGAGTGATTTGCCAGATAAGGTGAAGGAGGTGTGGAATTCTGCGGTGGATGTTGTGAGTAATGCTGGAGGGAAGTCGAAGGAGGTGTCTGTGGAGGTGACATCACAGGTTCAGCAGTTGCTTGATGCGCATCCGTATCTGAAGGATGTGTTTGTGCCTGCTGGTGGGACTATGGTAGGTACTTTTCTGGCGTGGATTGTGATGCCAAGGCTTCTGAGGACGATTCATCGGGTGATGAGTGAGAGATCAGCTGCTCTTGTAAGCGGGGTCACACCTGTTGCTTATGAGAGTAGTTTTTGGGGAGCTCTGGAGAATCCGGTTCGCTATCTTGTAACCTTCATGGCTTTCTCTCAGATGTAAGAATGAGTGACTTTGTTGTTTGTTATGTTAATCTTTGTCCTGTGCTTGAAAGTTTAGTGGTTTTGTTAATTGTTTAGAATGTTTTCTTTGTTATTGCCTGCAGTGGATTCATGATTGCTCCGACTACTGTTGCAGCACAGTATGTTACACCTGCTTGGAAGGGTGCTGTTATTCTGTCATTTGTGTGGTTCTTACAGCGGTGGAAGACTAACGTTATTGCTCGGGCTTTGGCTAATAAGACTGGTATGGATCGTGACAAGCTGTCAAAATTGGATAGAGCGTCATCTATTGGTCTGTTTGTCCTTGGATTGCTGACTCTTGCTGAAGCATCTGGAGTGGCTGTACAGTCCCTGCTCACAGTAGGAGGTGTTGGAGGTCTGCTTTTCTTTCCCTCTTCTTATTCTTGTCAATTTTTTATTTTTCTGGTTTTGCTGCATTTTTCAATGAGGATTATGGTTACTCTTTTAGTTCACTCCTAGTTTCAGTTGCAGATAAGTCATAAAATAAAATGTTCTGGGACTTTTGTTATTTCTTTACTCTTCAAGCGTCTGTGTTTTTCCTCGAGTCAATTTTTTTTGCAGTTAGGTTATAAAGTGTGAATAAGCTGAAAATGTTGAAACTATTGACTAATCTTATGAGAACTTTAATTCAGTTCTCCTGGAATCAGAAGTTTGTAATATAGGGAAGATAACTGTGATTACCCTTCTCTTCTAGAACATAATCGAGATATTAAGTCATTAAGACATCTCGGGGTTGATATTTATGTGGTTGTACTTGCAATCGCAGGTGTGGCTACAGCTTTTGCTGCCAGAGACATCCTCGGGAATGTTCTAAGTGGGCTATCTGTGCAGCTTTCGCAACCATTTTCTGTTGGGGATACAATTAGAGTATGTTGATCTGATTTCTTGCTCTTTTTCGAAGTTGGAATATATTGTTGGTTAACATTAGACTGGGTAAAGCATGAAATGATATATATGATGTATGCATATATGCATGAATATACTAACGTAGCACACTGCAATTAGGGTTTATTTGTGGGAAGAATCACTTAAGTTGCCTTTCATGGTAACGTTCTAGTTTATGCAAGTAGTTCCAATTGTATAGATGAACTTTGTCATCACATAGAGATTGGATTAATTAACTGCAAAAAGTATCTATTCTGCCCAGTGTCTTAGATATAAACATATATCGTTAGGCTCTGCCTGTGACAAGAATTGTAATAAATGTTTGCCAGACCCTGTCGTCAAGCTTTAAATGAATGAATTCAGAGGTGAAAAACTGCCGCTTTGAGATGATCCTAGGTGGTTTCACCACCACGTTCTTCTGCACTACTTGAAATTTCTGTCTGAAATGGGTGATTGTCGCACTTATTCTCCAATTTTGCCTTTGTGATTGTTTTGCAGGCAGGATCTGTGGAGGGCCAAGTCATTGAAATAGGATTCACTACTACATCTATTTTGACCGCTGAAAAATTCCCAGCTATAGTACCTAATTCTCTGCTTTCCAGCCAGGTTTGGTATCATTTCGTTACATATGACAACAGTATAACGTTCCTTTCATAATCTCTTTCTTGGTGCTCATTTATGTTTCGTCCATTTTTTGATTGGATGTGGAGTGTTTTTGCCTCAAAATGTTAGCTTATATGGGATTTGTCTAGCTCGTAAAATGCATGCAATGAAATCCCATTATTGTGTAGATATCTCAATATTGTGCCTGGCTCTCTGGCTTTGAATTCTCTAGGTGATTGTGAACAAGTCCCGCGCTCAATGGCGATCTTTTGATACCAAATTACCTCTGCAAGTTGATGACTTCGATGTGATTCCAAAGATCACCGATGAGGTGAAGGCAATGCTCAGAGCGAACCCCGACATCTTTCTGGGGAAGGAGGCCCCATACTGTTACTTATCTGGAGTAGAAAAATCACACGCAGACCTAATTCTTGGGTGCAATCTAAGATATGCTGTAAGTGTTCTTTTCTTCTTCACTCTCTTCGTAACCTAGTCTCAGGATCTTATATTTTTACGGTTTGAAAATTACAGAGTAAGGAGAAGCTCTTCTCGGCACAGCAGAACATCCTTCTTCAGTCAGTTCAGATCATCAAGAAAAATGGCGCCACACTCGCAAGCTATCAAGGAAGTTACTGACTGATTAGCTGTAAAAAGAGAAGTTAGCAATGAGGTTAGACATATTCACTGTCTAAAGCACACTTTGATCATGATCACCAATTTTTATAAATTCACATTTCCCATGGTTACATGTCTTTGAGATAGAGACACAATCACATCAACACGGCTAAGTACAGTTTGATATTTTATCATTATAGTTTAAAATAGAGCATGAAAGTATGAATATATACTAAAACTTTTTGGCTTTTGAATAACTAGTCGATTTATTAGAGCAATAATATTATTTTATTGATATCTTGTGACGGAACCAAAGCAATATATCATGAAGCGGCTAAACTTAATTCTTTTTCTACTAATATATTTGACATCGAGCGTCGTTAAAGAGTATATGAACAGTATAATCTTAATAAGTGGAGTTTAGGGAGGGCGACTGCACCCGCTCGTCCTTTCTCAGTTCTGTTACTGATTTTGCACTACGACGAGTAAAATACTGATTAAAATAACAGATTGATTTAAGAATTTCAATTGAATAGTGTATTGAGAGGCACTAAGAGCGTGGGAGATAAAGCGAAGTTTGCACCCGTGAAGTGGGTCGGTAGTGCGGCGTGAAGCAATGGCTCATCTCAGTGTTCACGGGTTTCCACTTTCAAAACACAACAAACCATTTTGGAATACCTACAAAATGTAAAGCTGCCCACTTCATATAATTGCTCATTCGTCACCATTATATAAACAATCTTTTTTCTAGTTCAAAAATAAGATTTTACAACTCAATGAAGAAGATCTTCTTCAAGAGTAAAATGTTCGTGTATTTTTCAAATTTAAAAATATATTTTTGTACTCTTTCACTGAAATTTGACTTCGTAATTTATATCTCTAAAATGTTCAAAAGTAATTAAGTTAAATATTTCTGGTATTTGAATGAGATGAAAATATCAAATCTAAAATGTTTTAGTGGTTTAAATCAAGAAATCAACCTACGAGGACACTTTATCAAAATTCAGGCATACATGAGCACATAAACAAACATTCAGGACTACACATACAGTTTGTTCAAGATATAACTTTTAAATAGTACTAATGATGTATATTTTAAATATTCACTTCAATCAATAGATCAAACACTATATTTATAACTCTCTATCCATCCAATCAAAAGTTTACTTGATTTTTCACTTTAAAAATCCAACTAAACTAAAAAGTAAATTTTATATTGTGTTTGTCACTACTTGCCTTCATTTTTGTAATGAGTTCTCCCATCTTCTTATCTTGAACTTTGATCATGGTACATAGTATAGTATAAGATTGTTATATTTATTAAGAATTTGAATAAATTTATAAATATATTATAACAAAGTATGTAAACATTTTGAGTGGCTAACACCAATTAATCCCACTATATCTCCATTCACAGACCTTACAGTAGTTGTTGCTTTCTTCAAGTAATGCCAAAGGTGTGAAAAACCTACATTGCTTGTTTGATTCATTGTACCTCAACTCAATCATTTTTCACAAAAATACACAAAATGATTTGAAATAACACCTATTTCTATGTCATCACTAACTGAATTTTTGATAGAACAAGAGAAACTGATTTTTTTAGCCAAAGGGTTGACAATCTTATCTCATTATTTTACTTTTTATCATAAAAATCCACATTTTCGGTCCTGAAAATTCAACTGAAAAATTCAACACATTCCAGTATTTAACTTTAAATAGCTTCTATATTCCTATATCGCCTTATATATGAAGCCTAGTTTTCCGATAACCAAACAACTGAAGAATTCCTTTAAAAGTGCGCTATTTATAGACTACAGCGTGTAAAATAACGGACTGTTTCGAACTGTTTAGATAGTTACAACTAAATTCAAACTCACACCAGCCACTATTGTCATTTTGTGACAAATATTTAATCCTCAAAGGGTGTAATCTGATTCCATCTATAAATATATAAGATTGCATGAAATTTGTTGTCTAAAATGAACATTTTCAGTTACTCATATATATACCCTTAAATTCTCCACTATAAATACAAACCTTTCTTCATAGTCTGTGTTACATCAACATCTCTGTGTTCTCTTCAGCTTTTTAACAAGTAAGATCCTATTTTCATCTTTCCTCATCTTGTTACTCTCCAAACATCTTCTTTTTTTCTTGTCTAATATTTTTTTTTTTTTTTTTTTTTTGCAGATCATGAAGAGCTCAATCTGTAACTGGCTTGTGTTGGTGGTGATATGGGCAGTTTTTGTAACCCTAATCAGCACTGTGGAGTGTGTGGATTTGGAGTACTCTGCAATAACTTGCAGAAAACACAGTTTTTCTATACAAGATTTTGGAGGAATTGGAGATGGAAAGACCTTGAACACTCATGCTTTTCAGAATGCAGTGGATAATCTGTCTCAGTATGCAACCGATGGCGGCGCGCTTCTCTTCGTTCCCGCCGGAAAATGGCTCACCGGAACCTTCAACCTCACCAGCCATTTCACTCTTTTTCTTGACAAGGATGCTGTTCTCTTGGCTTCTCAGGCAAGTGCAAAAAAAATTTTACTGATTTTAAAAAAATTTTACTCTTGCGATTAGAATATAAAAAATTCCTGATTCCGCCACTGTTTGTGACCCGAAAAAAATTCAGGATATAGGCAGTTGGCCTGTGGTTGCTCCCTTGCCATCATATGGGCATGGAAGAGATACAGCAGGAGGAAGATATATCAGTCTCATTTTTGGAACTAATCTCACTGATGTGGTAATTACAGGTAAAAATACATGAAATTCCAATTTATTTTACTGATTTTTTTAATAATTATTTAGTGATGATCATGAAATGACAATTTTGTGAGTGATTTTTTTTTTAATTTGCAGGTGCTAATGGCACAGTTGATGGACAAGGTGCCCTGTGGTGGCAGCAATTTCACAAGAAGAAGTTGAAGTACACAAGACCTTATCTGGTTGAGATCATGTTTTCTGATGGCATTCAGATTTCAAATTTAACCTTTCTCAACTCACCAACATGGAATGTTCATCCTGTTTACAGCAGGTAATTTTATCATTTCGACCTCGTCGGGTCAAATTACGATCTGTTCTTCCCAACTTATTTGAATATTTTTCTGTATTTTAATTCATTTTATTTTTTTATAGCGATTTGTATTAATGATACTAGTCTATCTATAATGATTCAAGTGAAGAAAACAAAAAAATAGTGTAGGCCATGAATAATATTTTGGTGGATTATTTTATTTTCAGAAACATAATTATACAAGGGATTACAATCCTAGCTCCAATCACCTCTCCAAACACTGATGGGATCAATCCAGGTCAGTTTTCACAGCTTCTAATCAACTAAACCCTAATAACTGATTCCATTCCATCTCAAACCATGTCCAGATTCCTGCGAAAACACGAGAATAGAGGACACGTACATAGTCTCAGGAGACGACTGCATAGCAGTGAAGAGTGGATGGGATGAGTATGGAATCTCATTCGCTATGCCGACAAACCACCTTGTCATCAAGAGGCTGACCTGCATTTCCCCCTACAGCGCCGCCATAGCCCTAGGGAGCGAAATGTCAGGAGGAATCCAAGATGTCAGGGCAGAAAACATCGTCGCAATAAACACAGAATCAGGTATCAGAATCAAGACTGGAATTGGAAGAGGAGGCTATGTCAAGGACATTTTTGTAAAAGGGATGAGCTTACACACCATGAAATGGGCATTCTGGATGACAGGTGATACATACATACATACATACATACATACAAACATGATACATATGTAAATTACACTATATCACAGGTAACTATGGATCTCATGCTGATGATCACTGGGATCCCAAGGCCTTACCGGAGATAAGCGGGATCAACTACAGGGATGTGGTGGCTGAGGATGTTAAGATGGCAGGGAGACTGGAAGGGATATCAGGTGATCCATTTAAGGATGTTTGTTTGTCAAATGTGACTATAACAATGGCTAAGAAGGCGAAGAAAGTACCGTGGACTTGTACTGATGTCGAGGGGATTAGCAGTGGCGTTACGCCTCTGCCTTGTCCCTCGATCCCTGATCGAGGTCCGGGGAAGGAGATGGCCTGTGATTTTCCTCAGCAGAGTCTGGAGATAGAGAGCATAGAAATGCAGAGATGCACTTATCAGAATGGCTACTAATTTTATGTATCATTTCACAATGTATTATGCAATAGGGTGTAAAATGTTAATGAACTTTTGAAATTATTAGGATATTTTGTTTACCAAATTTGAACGGTCGAGTCAAAGGATTCATGCCCTACATGATTGAGGATCTGCTTGAGGAAATGCAGGAAGAGCTCGAGTTGGAAATAAACCCTGCAGAGATGCAAGTTACCAACGTTGTTTCCATCCCTTATAACAAATACCTTGTCTCATTTTCTCTTAAGCCGCACATGTTCCGAGATGAAGTTGAAGTTGACGCTGTCGAAGCCATGTTTCAGTTGGGATATTTTGACGACCTAGCTTCGGTATCGTGGAGTGGAAGCTGAAAAAAGGTTCACGGCTCGTATATTCTAACACTTCTACCGACATAGCTATGGAGGATTACACTAAGTTGATGCTAGAGTATGCTAGTCTACTGTCTTCCGACTATATATGTGTCATGGATTGAGAGAAACAAGTATCAAGTGTTTAATTTATGAATAATATCATGTTTATCTTTATATGTTATGATTTTATGGAGTCACTCATTCTAACATCTGAGAAAATGGCATTAAGTTTATAAGAATGACAAGCTAATTCTAAAAGCAGGAAATAATAAGGATTCCAGAAAGAACACATAAAATCATATCAGTACAGCAAATAGTTCAAAAAGCTCCATCAAATATTGGAAATGCAGAAGGTAAAAAGGGACCAAATTTGTTCAAGACTGCCTTTTTACTGCAATTCATGATTGCGAACCTAAGAAATAACATCAGCTAACCACTGAAAAACCCGAGCAATAACATTTGTCTTCCACCACACACATACAACCGAATATGCAGAATCAGTTCAACATTGAGTCTTACACAACAGATTAAATAAACTGTACAACAGATCCTGAGACGGTTAAGTTATCACAGAATTGACAAAGTTGCAGTTTATAAACACGTTTTTGCGGTTTATAAATCCAATCTCTGTGTAACGACATAGAAGAATATGTTCATGCATATTTGCCATAGCCTAACATTAACCACATAGAAGAATAAGAACTTCAAACTTTGCAAAAGAGCAAGAAACCAGATCAACATACTCCAATTTGTTATCCCCCAAACAGAATCTGGTAGTCGCATTCCTGTAAATGCAAGTACAACCATATCAATGTGAACCTCCAAGATGTGTTGATATTTCAAATAATTAGTGTAAGAGACGAGTATTCCCAGATATCATTACTATACTACAACTTGAATTAAAGCACTCACAAGATTATCAAGAGTTTCAACATTTTTCAGTTTATTCACACTTTATAGTTCAACTACAAAAAATTTGACCGACGAACATAAAATAGTTGTAGAGCAAAGAAATGGGAAAATATAGACAGGGCTATGACACTAAAAGAGTAACATGATCATCATTCATAAGCAGCAAACCAGGAAAATTAAAAATTGACGATATTAAGAAAAGGAACTCCTACCGTGAGCGGGGACTGGTACAGCCACTCCAGATGCTTCAGCAAGAGTCAGCAATCCAAGGACAAATAGACCAACAGATGACGCCCCATCCAATGTTGACAGCTTGTTTAAAAGCACCGAATTCGAGAATCTGGACTCCAATTCACCAGCCCTCATTGCTCCAATTCTGAGCACCAATAAGAATTTTTCTAGTGGTAGTGACCACCTCACAGTAGACACTACACTTTATAAAAACAAGAGACGAGAGAAATGTAGGATCTTTCAATATAGTAGTGAAGATGCATCTGCATAGGTTCTAATTATACAACTGAAAGATTCAATTTTTACATGCTTTAACATAGATTTATCAAGTTGGAAATCACCAAACCAGAGCCTCGGGAAAATCGTACTCAGGTATAAGATGCTAGAATGAAAAGCAAACATCAGCATATCATCATACATAGTTCAGTAAGCACGGGAGGTTGAGAGCCAAATGTTGCACAGAACCTGAGTAAACATATAACTATCATACTAACATAAAAAGGGCACAGAACCTTAAAACTGGAGATAACATGCACAGAAACTCGAGATAATATGCAAACTAAATCATTTCATACACATTCATAAAAAGACAAACATGATAGCATTCATAAATTAAACACTTGATACTTGTTTCTCCCACTCCATGACACATATATAGTCGGGAGACAATAGACTAGAATACTCTAGCATCAACTTAGTGTAATCCTCCATAGCTCTGTCAGTAGAAGTGGTAGAATATACCAGTTTTGAACCTTTTTTCAGCTTCCACTCCACGATACTGAAGCCCAGGTCGTCAAAAGGTCCCATCTGAAACATGGCTTCGACAGCGTCAACTTCAACTTCATCTCGGAACATGTGCGGCTTAAGAGAAAACGAGACAAGGTATTTGTTATAAGGGATGGAAACAACGTTGGTAACTTGCATCTCTGCAGGGTTTATTTCCAGCTCGAGCTCTTCCTGCATTTGTTCAAGCAGATCATCAATCATGTAGGGCATGAATCCTTTGACTCGACTGTCCGCCTGCATATCCTTTCCCAGAGGATAGAACACAGAATAGAAGGTAGTCGAGCGCCTAGGATGACAAACGGTGATCCCATAACCTTTTGTCTTCTGAATTTGTTCATAGTAGAGCTTCAGCGTCTCTCGTGCCTCTGGATACCAGGAGACCTCGGCCTCAAATTGTGCCCTACACATGAATGGCTGGCACAATTCATACTCTGCTCGGGTAAACCCCTTGGGTGGAATCCAAATATCAGCCATCACTACCTTCTTCTTCTTCTCCTTCCTTATCTTCATCTTCATCTTCATCTTCATCTCCATTTCGACTGGCCGAGCCTCCCTCTTGAGCTTGAGCTTCCTCAACCTCCTGCGCCTGAGCTTCTTAAGGATCTTCACAAGCTTCTCCTTCCTCCTCTTCTTCTCCTCCTTCTCCTTCCCCGCCGCCGCCGACACTTTCTTCTTCTTCGCCGCCGGAGTTTCACCCACCGCTGGCACCGCCGCCGGACGACTTCTCTTACGGAATAGACGCATCACGGCAGATTTACTTTTTTTAGATCTAACTTTTCTGGCTCATCTAACTTTCGGAGCCTCGCAACTAATTTATAGCGGTGATTCTTGCAACTTTATCCTAATCAGAATTAGATTCGGATATTTTAACGAATCTAGTCCAATGTCACAATTGTTGGATATATAAATCCGATTAAGTTTGGGCTTGGGCTTGGTACCCCGTGTCTGAAAATTCATCCATGTATAGAATTTGCCCGTTCGGCTAAATTAAATTTCAGCCCATGTATATTTTTTTCTTCTTCTTCTTCTTTTTTATGAGAAATTCTATGATTTATTAAATTTCAGACATTTTATGATTTATGAATCTCGAGGTTTATATTGTGTTGTAGTTTATGTTATGAATTTATTTGGTTATTAAAAGAATTTAATAAAAAAACACTGATGACAAATATTCTAAATAAAACCCTACGTGTGTGTGTATATATATATATATATAAGGCATGGAATTATGTTCTATCCTACTCATTGTTGAGCTAATTAATTAGTTTTTGGCATACCTTCGAGTAGACACCCTTTCTTCACTATGCACTAATTATGAATTTTTTAAAGTGTGGCACTAATTTTGATTAGCTCCAAATAATAACATATTGATTAATGTGCAAGATATGGCACTTAAAAATTTGAAATGTAATAAATATGCCCTCTAAATAAAAAGTGTATAGTTTATAACCCCTAAAACTATAAAATGTTTACTTCGTAGTTCTTACTCATATGAATTATGTTAGTATAATTGACAATTTGCATGTTAAAAAATTAAGAAAATGAACCAGGGCTAAAAATTAAGAAAACACCACCATTTTTAAAACATCTACCATAATTTTCAGTGATACCGGGGTGCACTCAATATAATTAGTAGTTTCAACAACTCCATAAGTAAAACTGATATGCACAACACTAACACCATTTAGTTCAAGAATTATAGAACTAATTCCACAATCATATCATCATCGAATTCAAGAATTTCAAGATCATATGATACCTTACTTAAAATCAACCATAACGAACGTACGTATTCTCTAAGTATCGTTGCTTAACGTACAATTCAACCTCGTCTCTCTTCAAAGGAGTCGGATCTATAAATTGTAACGTCACAAAAAAAATTGTGATTTGTAGCAATCCCAGGACTGCTGGGATATTTTCCGATCAAGAGTTAGCCGGGGAAATTCTCCTACAATTGATTTATTCAGAAGAAATAAGAAAAATTCACAGATGAGAGTACAAATTCAATTGATTACCAATCTGGGGAATACCTATTCTAATCTGTTGAAAACATATTTATACTACGACTAATTGCGTGATCATCACGATCGGTTGTAAAAATCAGTTGCAGCAGACTCAGCTTCTTATCTGCATCCTATCTATGAATTTACCGTTTTGCCCTTGCCAATTTTACTGAATTACAATATATATTCTGGATATTGTACTCAAGTCCTCAGATATTGCACTGAAGACCTCAGATGATGACAATAAAATATTGAAATAATCGAGAACCGGCCTGTTTTCATCATTTCGGACCCATTTGTCTGGGCCTGTTATTTGAAGGCCCATAAGAAAAACGTATCTACAGAAGGGGTTTCCCATCACCAAGCTGTTTTTCTACTCAATTTTTGGTTAGTTTTCTCATCTCTTTTGATTTCAAATTATATGTGAGCTTTTTACGGAAATGTTTCATTTGATTCTACGGAATTTTTTTACGTCTCTATATGAAATAAAATGAAATTTGAATTCCGAAATTTTATTGATTTGTTTGTTTGTTTCCGACAGTTTTAGAATAATGGTGGGGAGCGGAAAGACCTACCACAGAGATCTTTTTCAATTGAAAGGCACCGTAAGTACACAGGAAAAGACTTTTCCGTTTTTAATCGTGAAATATTAAAATGGATTCGTGGTTTGAATGTGTAAAATATTTCTGGTGTATCAGGGTAGAAAACTATGGAATTTACGGGTTAAGGATCATTGGCCACTTCATTCCGTAGGAAGTGTTGGGAGGACGAAAAATTAGTTTAACAGAAGTTTCATAAACACTTGTATACGATTTCTCTTGTTAAATTCTTTTACTGTATAGTTACATGTTAATTGAAATGTAGATGTTGAAATATCAAATTAGCTGTTGGTTTGCCTTTTCTTATAGCCCACAATTTATTTTGATGCTTTAATCAATACTCCAAGTGAAATCTTTACTCAAGAAAAACAAAACAGAAAGCCAATATTTCAAACTGTTTTTTACTCACCTTGTTTTTCCATGCTCCTTTGTCTTTAACTATCTCATTTAAAATCTTATATTTTTTTCCCTCCAAAACTCATAATAGAGACTGAAATGTAACATTTGAGCTTAGTAAATTCTGTGGTAATATTTAAATAGGTTTTACATAGGACAAGATAAGGTTTAGCATTTGTGTTGGAATAAGCCTTCTCAAGTTCAATCACTGCTCCTTTACGTGTTGCAGATTCAGTTTTTTAGCTGATGTAGTGCAAGCTCCTCCTTTATGTTTTGTTGCTTGGAAATAACTTTCTAGATTTGTTGATACTGCAGGTACTTGTTGGGCTTATTCAGCTGCAGATATTGCGCGGTTTGAACTATTGGAAACATACAAGGAAAAATTTGCCAGTGCAATTCTATGATGTGTCTATTCAAGATTTAATCGAAAGAGTTAGCTTTATCAGTACGAGGCCAGATGATGCTAGAGATGAAGGATGTACAATGCCATCAATATTTCATGCATTGCATGAAGTTGGGATAGCTCCGGAGCCTATACCTGGGACGAATATTGCTCAGTCATCGAGTGTAAGTATAAATGAAACTTATTATATTCTTTTGATATTAATTTGCTTTTTATATATATCATAAGAAATTCATTTTATTGTCTATAGGAAGAGAGAGCTTATTTTAATTTTGGATACGTCCGGGTTGGATATAAGAGAGATAACCACAGGGTTATCAATAAGGAATTGAATGAGCGCATATTGATAGGTTCAATTGGCATGATACCAAAACATTTCAATGCGTGGGACTTTAAGGTAACAAAGTGCGTTAGTATTTTTGCTTATTATAATTCTTGGTTTGATTGTATATGATGTATTTTTTCCCCCAGAAACTACCATATAGGGAGCCACCAGAGATTAGAGAGAGAGTGCATGCTATCATCCACAACCAAGCAACTCGATCGGAGATTGAAGAAATGAAAAAGGAAGGCTTTGTGGTTCAATATCACATGGTACCCGTGGTTGGGAAAGTAATATTTAAAGGGGAGTGGTACTACATGGTGCATAATAGTTGGGGCTCTAAATGGGGATATGGAGGATTTGGATTCGTCCATTAAGAGTGTTTCTATGAATTCGGGTATCTAATGGATGGAAAAATTGAAACCGTACCAATGGGTATGTGGAAGAAGAAGTTGGAAGGTGCAAAGAACAAGATGCAAAAGATGGTGGAATTTAAGAAGCATAAACGAGCCATGATTCGTTGGATGCATCGAAGGTGTGGCAAGTTGAGTAGGCGTCTTTGGACGTGAAGGTATTGTATCTCTAGAATTTTTTTCGATCTTGAAGTTGTTGCAATATGAAGTCGTAATCTGTACTCTCTTTTTTGCAGCAGAGTAAAAAACGGACTATTGACTGAATATGTTGTAGCAGTTTAATCCTCCAGAGTTTTGGTCAAGCAGTTTAATCCTCCAGAGTCTTTCAACCTCTGCTTATCCATCTCTAGATTTCTTTTTGCGGTCGTAACCACCTTGTAGGATTATATATTTGAAAACCTAACAATATTATTTATGGCCCGTGCTTTTTATTTATTTCAGAGTTTACCTAAATAATTATGCTTGCGTAGGATTATATTTTTGAAATCCAAACGATGTTAGTTATGGTCTGTGCGTTTTATTTAGTTTAGAGTTTGTCTAAATAATTATGTTTGCATGTGATCATTTACATTTCTAACGCAGCCAAATTATAGTTATGGTCGATTTTCTCAAAATTATTATGTTTGCAAACGGTCATTTTCATTTATAGCATACAGTTCATGAAAACAAAATCAAGCAAAAGAACAATAAATCAAATCAACATACTCCAATTTATTATTCCCCAACAGAAACCCGAGGACAAGATTTACAAAATCTCAAAATCTCAACCACCAAGACAAGATTCATACAATTATTGCTTCAGACTTACAAAATCTCAACCCAACCAAACAAGATTTTTGCAACACCAGACTCTCCAAACAAAAAGACTAAATTCCAAAAAATGACCCTAACATTGGTAGAAATGTCAATTTTAGGACTCAACATTCAAAAGTGTCAATATTTGGTACCCAACATTCTGAGAATGTCAATTTTAGGACCCAACATTCAAAATGGTCAATATTTGGTACCCAACATATTGAAAATGTACAATTTTTGGACTTTCATAAAATTCACATGTTAGATCTATTAATTTCAAGGGCATTTTAGTAATTTTCATCATAAATAAAAAATTAAAATTTTTAAATCCACCAAAATCACCCATCTCATCTTCCCCAAAAATCCCAATTGACATTTTCGGCTAACTCTCTTTGTAACTCCACCGCTAGCCATGTGCCCGCATTAACTCGTCACTACCGGAGCCTAGTAACAGTACCATTTTTTACCCACATCTCTATGAATTCAGGTCTTGTCTGACTATAAGTCGCGCCAATGGTGGTGTACATTTTGGACATTGATGTATTCTTGTATATTTTGTAGAGGAAAATGACAAAAATGCCCTTAAAATTAATAGATCTAACAGGTGAATTTTATGAAAGTCCAAAAATTGTACATTTTCAAAATGTTGGGTACCAAATATTGACCATTTTGAATGTCGGGCCCTAAATTTGACATTTTCAAAATGTTGGGTACCAAATATTGACACTTTTAAATGTTGGGTCCTAAAATTGACATTTATACCAATGTTAGGGTCATTTTTTGAAATTTAGTTAAACAAAAACCTAAATTTTCAAAATTTCAAAATAAAATTCAGACACTCAAAAATTCTGACGAAACATGATCCTTATTTACAAGCAGGAGCTTACTGTGAGGAAAATAACATTCAGGGAGCTCACTAATTATAATTTGATCCAAATGTGAGCAAAACAAATTTAAATTTTAATAAGGTTGACTGCTCATCTATAACGGTCCAAAATCAGAAAATAGGCACTATTATCTCTCTTTTGACAGATTCCTCAAGCTGAAACAGTCAAACATTATACTACACGATTTATGCTAAAAACACTACAAAAACATGTGTAACCAAATTATAAATGTATAAAATTTACAAGTTACCAACTATTCAATAAAAATGTTTCATATTATATAAATTATACTACCATTAATTAGTTATGAGTATATATTGGTCAAATAATATATAATTATTTAATTAGAAAGTTGTGAATTTGAAAAATATAAGCATTAACTGATTCATCAAGATAAAAAGAAATTATAAACATAGCGTAATATATTATTAGCTTGTTGAATTGTGTTTTTGACAATATTAATTAGTATTCCTGCTGGTATATTAATTCCTTCCTCGTCACACCCTAATAAGAATACAATATTTTGTATTAAATATAATTAAAATTTTCATTAGTGGTTAATTTTATAATTTTAATTTTAATATTGTTTATTTGGAATATTTCTCCCAATCATGCAATAATATTTATTCTTTTATATTTTTATTTATGTTATTGTACAATTCTGTTTGATTCTACATATATCATTCTTATCATTTTAGATCCGTAATTATTTTCTGATTTTCAATTGATCTAGTTAATTATATGATTTTGGTATATGTTCCTTAAATGGTATTCAATTATCAGTCACTATATAATTTCTAAAACTTTTAAAAATCAATTCCCAAACAATTAAGAGTTTGAATATATGATAATATTGGCGATCACAAATTCCATCGTAATATTCAGGCTAGTTGTATTAAATTTGTATTAAAATTGCTGGTGGAACAAACTTTATACACCAAATTGTATTAAAATTGCTAAACTAATCTAATTATGGTTCGAATCGAACTAAAATAGGTCAAGAGAAAAACAATATCCAGTACTATAAATACATTACCACGATCACCATGATCTCGGCAAACTTCCTGGATCTCAAACTGTTTTCCGAACTGAAAAAAAACCCTAACCGATCGGAATATTCGCCTGTCATGACAGAAGATCTCAAACAACCTCTGATCACCAAGAACATGGACGAAACATCTGTCATCAAGAACCAGAACAAGAACAACGTTGTTGTAGCTTCTGCAGATGTGGTCCTGGACGAAAAAACCCTAATGGAACACGTGCTCCGTCTGAATTCATCGGTGGAGAGTCTCCTCGGAAAGTTCGACGATCAGGTAGTGAAGATCGCGAGGAGGAAACACCAGGTCGGGAACCGGGTCGAGCTGAACCTTCCAGAACTGGATCATCTGAGGAATCTCGGTCTGTACCAGGATTGGTCCCATGACGTCAGCACGATCTTCGGAGTATGCGGGCCCGCATACTCCGAAGATCAGAAGGTGGAGCTGGCGGCAGCTTCTCTGACCGGCGATGCTTTGAAGTGGTGGAAGGAGGAATCTAGGAACAAGGTGATCTGCACCTGGAAAGACATGAAACGTGCTATGGAGAAGAAGGTTCATCCTAATTACAACGTTCAATTTCTTATTTTCTTTGTATTCTTCGTTATGGTTGTTGTGTTTGGAATTTGTGATCTTCTAGGTTTTGATATTTGATTCAATATTCTGTAATCTTATTCAGTTGTTCTAGTACTCAAACATTGTTCTTTTTATTCTCTGGTTATTGACATTGTTACAACTTAAAATTCTGGTCTGCTAGATGCGGTCCGTATTTTGCTTATTTTTCATCCGTATTTTTGTTATATATATATATATATTATATATATACAATAATTATGATATATAACTGATTTGCAGTCTGTATTTTACTTATTTGCAGTCCGTATTTTCATTATATAATCGTATATACAATAATTATGATATATAACTGATTTGCAAGTATATACAATAGAAGTAATATATATGATGCATATGTCTAATATACATAATTATTAACCACCGAAGACGTATTTTTATTTTGGACTGCAAAATAAGCAAAATACGGACATCTAACTGGCCTACTAGATGCAGTCCGTATTTTTCTTATTTGTCGTCTGTATTTTTGTTTAATAATCATAATATCACATATATAATATTACATATATCGTTAACGTATTTTTATTTTGCATACGGACTGGACTCTATCTAGCCTGCCCCTAAAATTACTGTCTCTAAATATAATTAGTTACTCAATTGGCTCCAATCAAACAATGATGAAAGTGCTTTTAATAATAGACAGAATAAGGGTTTCATTCATTCATCCATTTCACTTTGGCTCAGATACATATATTTGTTCAACATCTGGGATCATCATCAACACAACTAGAGGGTGAAAAGAGTTAACGTTAAACAACCTTTGTAATAAAGACACTGAAGGATTCCTTAATGAGAAGTGGTCGGAACGGGATCCGGGTTAAATCTCACTGTTTCTCTCCAGATGAGCTCCTTGATGTTCTCCTCAGTAAATGTCGGCTGCTCAAAATCAAAAACAAAAGGCCGAGGACAGACAGGCTCCTCGTTGATGTCGTGGAGAGGTGCCAAGTACGGGTGGCAGAGCGCCTCATCAACTGCCAACACGACACGAGAATCATCAGACATTAAACTAGGTTTTTCAAGAATCATCAGACATTTTACTAAGGTTTTTCAAGAATTGAGCGACATTTACCAAGGTTTTTCAAGAATTGAGCGACATTTTACTAAGGTTCTTCAAGAATCGAGCGACATTTTACCAACGTTTTTCAAGAATTGAGCGACATTTTACCAAGGTTTTTCAAGAATTGAGCGACATTTTACCAAGGTTTTTCAAGAATTGAGCGACATTCATGTTTGTAATGTACCTGTGATGCGCCTGCTTGGATCAAACACGAGCATTTTCTCGAGCAAATCCAGGGCACCGGGAGATGTGTTTGGGAACCTGGCAGAGAACTGTTGCCGGGGGTATTGAGGTAGCTGTCTAACATACCTGCGAGCATTGTCACTACGAAGAAACCCGAGGCTGGCATCATCGGGTGAACCTATGAGCTACAGAAAGCAGAAAATAAGACGAAAGTTTCAGAATAAATATTGATTATCTTGATATAAAGGCCATACCTCTGTAATAAGTCTCAACTGATGGACATAATCTTTTCCCGGAAAGAGTGGCTGTCGTGTCATGATCTCTCCAAGGATGCAACCAACCGACCAGATATCAATGGCTGCCGTGTATTCTGAGCAGTTTAATAGCAACTCGGGGGCACGATACCAGCGAGTCACGACATACTCAGTCATGAAGTCGGTCTCGGAAGTTGTCCTAGCAAGCCCGAAATCTCCGATCTTCAGATCGCAGTTTGCATTGAGAAGCAGATTGCTCGGTTTCAGATCACGGTGCAACACGTTGGCTGAGTGTACGTACCTAAGTCCTCTTAGAATTTGATAGAGAAAGTACTGCAAAATGGGAATGCATCAATGAACAGACAATTCTAAAATTAGAAATATTAGGTCGGAACTTGGAAGTGGAAACATACCCGACAGTGGTCATCAGTCAACTGTTGGGTGGACCTAATAATCTGGTGAAGATCAGTGTCCATCAGTTCATAAACTATGTAGACATCATTGAAGTTTTCCTTTAGAGGAGGTCGAATGATGTCCTTGATTGCAACAATCTGCCAAAACAGTAAAGCGGGAAATGGTAGGATCATTAAGAAAATGACGAGACGCTTGTATGCTATCAAGAACAATAAATGACGGGATCCTACCACATAAACAGGCCTAGAACGGTGTATTAAACAAGCAAGCAACAATCATAAACACGAAAGATTTTTTTTTTAAGAAAAGTGATTCTTTATCAAAGCTAAATGAAGTAAACAAAAGGCCCGAGAAAAAGTTAAGGGGAACCACACAAAGAAGCAAGGTATACTTAAGGCTGGAGCTTACATTATCATGATTCATGTGACGAAGAAGCTTTATTTCCCGTAGAGTTCTTTTGGCATCAATCCTGTTGTCAAAAGCATTGCCAATCTTCTTAATTGCCACTTCTTCACGTGTCTCCGAGTTCAGAGCCGCACTAAATGAAATAGGAAAAGAGGTCACATTTCAAACCAACTAATAAACAAATAAACCAGATGAATCAGTGAGGCTAACACATCTCAAATGTACCCATATCTTTCCTCTTAGCATTACAGTAGCCTCTATACGGAAACAAGATATAATCAGCAACGAAAAGGAAAATATAATGCTATTTGCACAGAATCTAGGGAATCAGTGAAAAACTAAAGCTTTAGTCGGTAAACATACACAATGATCACATTCTAGTACCAACATAAACATCATTTATAATCCCGACTCATAAAAAGAGGTCAAGACCATTCAAGAAAGACGCATATTACTTGATTAGAACATGCAGCATAACACAACAGGTTTCTTAAACTTTTTCTCTTCACCAGTACACCATTGATTCTTCCAACTTCTTCACTCCAAATCAGTAAAGCTTATCAATATCAACTGAACCATTTTCACAGTCCACTAAACCAACTAATTACACATTTAACACCAAACCCTCCTATGCATTTATGACAAACATCTTAAATTCCCACAAACAGAGATCCAAGCTAATCATCTCAGAAACCTAGCAACAAATAAAACCTGATTTCTACACCTCAAAAGACACCAAAAAAACAAGAAATTGCAGCTTACCAAACCATGCCATAAGCGCCACGGCCAACAGGCCTGATAGGAGGGATATACTTTCTGGAGACCTCAAAAAGATTGCCGTACACATTGTACTGCACATACCGCCCGCCATGCGTAGGCACTCCTTTAATATTATGGCCATGGTGATGATCACCAGAGCCAGAGCTCGACTCTATAGACATCTCAAAATCCTCAAAATCAAAAAAAAAAACGAAAGGAAAAAATCGAAAAACTAAGATCGACCCAGTTGATTCTAGCAGAAACCCAGTTCAAAAGTATGAATCTTGGCTCGAAATTACAAAGTTCGTGAAGGATTTGTTGTCGGTGTGGCTATGGAAGAAGCAAGAAGAAAGCTTTTTGACATTTCCTCTCGGGAATCTGTGTTGTTTCTTTTCTGGTGGTTAAAATTGTGTAGTGTGAACTTTTGAACTGGAATTGGGTAGTAACCCGTGAAGTAAAATTGACTTTTTTTTAATGTTGGTGGCTGCCTTTTTTTTCTATGTATTTATTATTTTTTTAAAAAAAAAATTGGTTTTTGATATGCTTATGAATTTGATGATCATCTACTTTATCAATGAATGGTGTCATGAAATCAGTGGGATGGACTGTGTGAGCTTGTTACATGTGTCAGAAATGAGGTTTCAGTTTCACCATACACTTGGCAATTAATGGTCATTTTTCTTCTGGAAATTGCCAATTTGAATACAAGTTCAATATAAGTTACAACATGAAGAACATGATATTGGGGTAATTGTATAGTTAAACCCCATTTAGAAGTTAGAGGTAACTTAAGGGTTTTGCTATAATAAAATGATATATTCCCTCAAATGAAATGATATGCTATGTTATGTGTTTTGATGACAAGTAACTTGAATATAAATCCTGCGTGAAAGTAAGGATTAATCGAATATGTTAGATATATATCTAAAATATATCGTCGATCACTAATGAAATTTAGTTTATACATCAATAATTGAGCAATTACATGATAATTGTGCTTGTATAAGTCTGTACTGGTAGAGTTATCAAATTATGTATCAAGAGTAATAATGATGAACCATAAAATTAAAATACTTGCGATGTCTGATCGTATTAGTAACTACGGAGTTATTTGTTAGAAATTTTGTGTAAAAATTTTCTCCCAATGAACATCTAAGTACAATTTACAACCGTTTTATCAATATTTCATTGTACAACCATAATAGTCCTAACAAAACATGATCTTAAGTTGATTTAGATCTGTCCTCTTAAACTTATCTGTACATTAGTTCAGTTCATCAAATTACAATTTAATAAAATTTAATCTAGTTTAATTATACTACTTGTATTTTGCAATGCATTAAATTTTTATCTATGTTATCTCTAGAAAGTATTGGACTATAGGTTGATAAACTTTTAATATTTCTTCCTATTCCCTTTCAAAGTTGACGAGATGAATGTGTGTTAAGACCAAGGAATCATTGCATGAGTCTATGCTTCTTCAATTACAATTTAATTTTTTTTATTAAAAACACAATTTAAAATTGAGTATAAATAAGGGTGTTGCTATATATTAATATTTTACTATTGTAGTCCAAAATATGGTATGAACTTACGAATATATCCTTAATTTTTGAGATAATGGAAATGTATATATAACAATATACAGGGACGGTGTCATTTTATTGATATTTTAAATTATATTGAATAAAATATGCTTGAACGATGAAATTACTATTATAGTCTTGGTTGATTTTGGGTCATATTAGAGCATAAAATTCATTATTTTGATAGCTTCTTTTAAAACGCCATAAAAGATATTAAATTCTTGGTCTTTTTGTCCCTTGAGTTTTCATGTAAACGAAAAGGATAGGAAGGCGATTTGCTTGTATCAAGACTTTACTTGCAGACGTGCTTGTTGGGGCCTTGTTTTACCAGACAAAGAAAAGATCATCATAAAAGTGCAAGAATTATTCTGCATTTTGTTTGTGTCAAACGAAAGATAAGTTCAAGGAAAAGTCGCCCTAGTTCGTGTTTGGTAGGTCGGTTGATCTTCGTCAGAGACTAATCTTCAGAGTGCTATTTGTAGTATTATATTCTTGGCATCCAATATTAGAAAATTGCACAGTCAAAGGCGGCCTTAAGAAAAACAAGACTTTGAACACTGAAATGATGAAATTCATCTGCATTTTCCTTCCCCCCACTGATCTTAATCCAAGGAAATGACTGTTGCAGATGACAGTAATGGCAAAAACAGATCAGCAAAACCCGACCGCGCTTTGAGCTGTCAGTTATTCCCTCCGTTTCTGTTATGATGGCAGTTATTTCCGGTCATGTTGGTTAGAAACTGCCACCATAACAGAAACTGTCGGTTAGAAACTGCCAGCGTAACAGAAACACAGGGATTACGAGGCTTGGCAGTCTCGAAAAACAGTCTCAAACTAACTATAAGATTCACCGATGCCACGAAAGGCCCTATCACCAAACTTAAGATACATAGGATATACAATGCTAGGCTGTTGAAGAAGTATTGTAACGTAAAACTTTCAATATTAACATTGTACATATTATATAAGTTCTTACACATATAAGGTCGAGCCATACTATATCACCCTCACAAGTTCGACAGAGCATACATACGAATATGATATGGCTGCACAACAGTCACACACTACTAACAATCTTAAAACTCAAGCACATGAACCATATAGAAGAAAACCTTAAAACTACTAATTATTACTTTTTTTCATGCGAGAAAATGCGGCTAGGTCAAAGATCACTTCACCTCTAGGTTTTTTTTCTCTTGGTGAAATGGGCCGACCACGTTAGTCCCAACTCTAAGGTTACAAAGCAGAGCATCACGTCCACTTAGAACGATCTGGAAGAAGCCATCGACTTCCTTCGCCAGTGAATCCAACCCTTCTGAAAGCTTTGCAGCGCTCTTTCCTAAATCAGTTTCTGTCAAAGTCTTGAACTCTTCGCCTAACCCCTCCTGTACAACGGGGTACAACTTCTTAACACTAGTATCAACAGCTTCTAGCTCTTTCAAAACGGTGGCCTTCCCGCTCGAGTAAATGCTTCTGATCTCGACATTCACAGAACTCTGGAGAGTCGTGAATGCATCTGCCCACAAGAATGTGTTGGAAACCTGCAAATTGGTCAGCTTCTCTGCCGAGCCTGAGAATGCAGCAGCGAATACCTTACAGACGAACACAGTTGCAACTCTGACTCCATACATGGCACGCATCAGAACCTTCCCCTTCGAAGAATTCTTGATCTTGGGAAGGTCCAAGGTCTCGATGAGAGACTCCAGTATGGTGAAGCAACTCTTCATCCTAGGGTTCTTTGAGCCGATATGCTGCTTCCAACCATCCAAGGATGACTGTGCACGCACAAATTGGTTTGAGGAAGCACACTCAGCCTTGTGCAGAACACATTGAAGATACAGATGGCCTTGATTGAGCCTCGATATCTCGGAGCTGAAAGCTATGCAGATATCCAGAAGCTTCACGCTGTTGTCCAGGTAGACATCAATCCACTTTTCATCCCAATCACCAACTGGAAGTTCAAGTCGGGTGATAAGCTCCTTGATATCCGAGTGGATACCAGAAAGAGCCTCCATAGCAGACTTCATCCAGGACAAGGTCAGCACATCATCCTTGCCCTGTGGCCTGAGCTTCCTAAGCCTCTGAGCAATGGTCTCTTCAAAAGAGTCCAGCAGCTCAATCAGCTTAGGAGACAGACACGAGCCCTTGGGTCGTATCATCCTCAGAGGGTTCCCGAATGGGAAGAATGGCCTGTTCGGTTCCTGTGCACGACTCATGGTAGTATACTTTTTAACTGCACAAACAAGAAGGAAAACCAGAGATGCATAAGATGCAAATTCATGAAAGAAAGAAAGAAAGATTCCACACACAAACAACTGAAATCCAGCAAAACCTTCAAGCAATCCAAGTTATACACCACCAAACTCAATACAAAAGCATGCTTATACATCAACTCAACTTACACACAGGGATTTAAAACAAGAAAAAAGAAAGCATGACCAACTCAACAAACATACATACAATCATGAATACAGCAAACATGATCAACAAATGAAACCAAGATGAAAACTTTATCAGATACACAACTCAATCCATCCCTCTAAAGCATGCTTATCCTCTAAACATACAGCAAAACACAACAGAAACAGTATATGGATGTAAATCTAGCATCTTTCATCAAAAAAAATCAACCCAAATATGATATACATACTCACTGATTACAGTTTATCATTTCTATCCATAAATTTGAAATCTTTCCACCAAACAGACCATAACAACAACAGATCTACAAACAAACTCAAGATATCACAAAATCAAGCACAAACCCCCAAATTAAACAACAATCAAACCACAGAAAGCAATAATCAGAAGCCCAAGCTCACCTAAACCAGTCAGATCGACAAACAAAGCACGAAATCAACCAGTCAACGCTAGATTCCCAGCCAAAATGCAAAAAGAGAACAACAAAACCCTTGACTATTGATTAATATACACAACCAATTCATAGTATTCACACGGAAATGATTTATATGAGGATCCCGACCGAGTACGAAAAGGTTGTACCTGAGAGGTTTTGAAGCAGGTAGGAAATTGCAGAAATGAGAACGCGTAGACGATGAGGTTGTCGTTTTGAGAATATAAGGTGGAAAATGTCGAACACTGACCGTTAGATTTATTCTAAAGGGATCCCTGGTATTTGGGGAAATTGTGGATTTGGCCGGAGATTTTGACTATTCTCGAACTCTCCCATCACTTCTACACATGGAGCGCGTTGATGGAATTGGTTCATTTCATTAAGTAATGATGAGTGTGATGACACACTTTTTCCATCTCACTATATTTTATGATGAAAGTTGAAAATTAGTATCTCACTTTTTTTAAGTTAGTGTAAATAATGCAGTTAAAGATTAGCAGATGGTGGTTTTAGAATTCGTAATTATACTACAGTTATATACTATTATAATTTTATTAAAGATGTTTCTTATAATTTATACTGTAAATATCGATCTGTCATCGCATCCTGTAAAAATTGAGAATGTGTGTTGGGATTTGGGGTAAAATTTGTTATACTTTTTTCTTATAATAATATATTTCCTCCAATTTCATTTCGTTGCACCAGCAAATTCATTGCATATTTCCCTTATATCACTTTTGGGGAGGATATTTATTTATTTGTTTAATAAACTAAAGAAATTCACATTATAATCCTAATAACCAAATACTAGTGCTCCTCTTTAGTATTCATGAAATTCACTCCCAAATTTAAGAAGTTTTAAGGGTCAATACGTAAAAAAGGTCATATTCTTTTTTATCTTAATTAAATGGACGGAGTAAGTATTGAATAATAGATATGAATACCATAATCATGCATTTTTATCATTATTTTATACCCCAATAAATATCTCTTCACAACTCTCCTAGTAAGGAAAGTAACAAAATTACTCATTAGCAAAGGGACCATTTTCATAAATTAATAAAATTGTAAGGAGCCCTTGATGCAAATTAGGAGATTGATATGGACACATGGTTAGTGGAGCTAGTTGGGTGAGGAAAATTATGCCTATTTTGGGGTGTCCATGTCCGCTTACGGTGAGGGTGCGTGTAGAGGATTATAGGCGCGTGTGAAAACATGGGGCGGTTCAATACGCGGTGAGCTCAGTTAAAAATGGCGTGTTTGGTTTACAAAATCAAGAATCATTTCCCTGTACGGAAATTATATTATTTTTTTCTTCTAGAATGCAAACGTAGTATTTCCATTTTTATTTAATTTAATTAAAGCATGTGTGTATTTATAAAGTTGTGCTAATATTTCAGTTAAGAAAATTGTTTGAAAAAGGGTACTATGACAAGTACTGGTAAGTCTTGATTAAGCTTGCAAGCTAACTAAGATTTGGATTTGAAGCCATCATTTCACTTTTTAATTTATTTGTAGTATTTGTGGAAATGAAAACTAAGGAAGTGTATAAGATTGGAGCATGAAATTTTTCAATGGGAGTGAGCATTCAATCTATTTTTATTTTTCTCGACTCATTTTAGCAGACCTACTTGATTTGAAATGAACTGAAAATAAATAAAGCAAAAAATATGGAAGAGTATTAGTAAAAGAGAGCGATTTGGGTAGGACGGGCTCACCATAAATTTATAGTAGGATTGCTTTTTTTTCAATTAGAACAACTTAACGTATGAGGCACGCAGCTTATACTCGACGTACTAGACTATCTTCGGGTAGAACATAGTGAGTTTGATTTCATGTATTAGATTTGATCGTTACAATGTATGATAAAAGATTTTTAAAAAATTTATAATTGTATTTCACTAAAATATAACTAAACTGATCTAAATTTTAAAAAAGTCAAACAAGTGACATACGTCTAGTTTAGTAGTCTACTCATTCGTAACCAGTATTTTTATATAATATCATCAATTACAAGAACTAATGCTTCAAAGTTGTCAAATAAACAATGAACATATCAACAGTATTATATTGTGTTCTTTAAAAATATTTTTTAAGATCAACATGACCTCTATCAATAAAAATAGTATCACTGATTCTCACACACTTCACTATAGTGCTAAATTGTGTTCTTTAATTTTTTTTTCTTTAAAAAAAAAAAAAAAAAAGAGGTGTAACCTCCTCATTTTCAGGCCTGCCTTTGTTGGATTGGCCCAATATATTCATATTGGACTATTTTAGGCCTTCTTTTGCTGAAGAATTAATTTGGTGACATACCAAACTTGAATCTTGTGTATGAGAATAAAACTGATGTAACAAGTACAAACGAATCTTGCAATAAAGATTCAATAAAAAAGATCATGAATGTATTAGGGTATGCACGCAAAAAGTTATGGCAATTTAATGTAGAGAACTTGAATCGTATAATTATATCACGTTTTATTGAAATAAAATATGTTATATCTTGTTAATTCAGGGAACTAACGTATTATAAGGGATCATATATCAGTGTGCCTTTTGAGTGAGGTTGAACTCTCATTCGATACATCTGTCGATTGACATTTTCCAATATATGCCACTTCCGTTACTTTCTTAAGCATACCTCAGTCGAGCAGAGAAATGATCACGAGCACACCCTATGCAACTGTCTAGTTCCCTGAACCGATGACCAAAACTCAATGATTACATGGATCTAGTTTTTCACTTATAAGTATAGTTCTGTCAAACACTAAGTATAACATGATTGATCAAAATCAATATATACGACTTGAATACTTTTCCGTTCAGGTTAGACGACTTATCCAGTGAAAAAGTCATACCTCAGTCGAGCAGAGAAATGATCACGAGCACACCCTATGCAACTACAGTCTAGTTCCCTGAACCGATGGCCAAAACTCAATGATTACATGGATCTAGTTTCTCACTCATAAGTATAGTTCCGTCAGAATCTAAGAATAGTATAATAGACCAAATTCAACAAACACGACCCGAATATTTTTCGGCTCAGGTCAGACAGACTTATTCAATGAAAAAGTCCCTTTCTATAACAGCTCTCAAAGAGGACATACACACACAAACCTTTCTGTTGTGGAGAAAATGAGGTGCCAAATGTTTGTTAGGGAAATAGACAAGCACCTTAATGGAAACCATGTATGATTAGCCATACTTGCCAGCCCAGGATCTAACAATTTCTGGTGCCTTGAAGTTGGCACATGTCTTTATCTCATTAAAATGTGCATTTAACAGATTGTTAGATTTGTTTTACGTATGGAAAACGCCCGGCAACGACCTGTGACTAATTATGCATTTGTCATTTATTCTTGTTTTGAAAAAAAAATGTTCAAAAACAATTAGATTATGTCAAGCACATTAGTGAACATTATTTAAAGAGCGTTAATATATCCAGTCTAATATTTTATTTTTTCTAGTCCAGAATATGGTAATGAATGAAGTTACGAAAATAAATTCATTTATTAAGTTAATTGTAAAACTTAGCAATATTCAGGGGTAGTATGATAATTTCAATGGTATTTTGAATCACGCTAAATACACTTCAGTTTTCAGTATTTAAAAGGTATTGATATACACAGTACAATATTTCATTCTTGTAGTGCAAAATACGGTATGAAAGTACAAAAATATCCTTTAACTAATTCGATTTTTGAGAAATTAGCCTACTTACAGGGATAGTAATGTCATTTCATATGTTAGATTACACTAAGTAAAATACGAGACTGAATTTGGCAGTTTAGTATTTAAACTGAAATGTTATACGCAATCCAGTATTTTACTTAGACTATTCCAAACTACCATTAAAATTACAATACAACCCCTGATTATTGCTAAATTTCCTAATAAATATAATACATGAGCATATTTTTGTAATTTAAACCGCATTTTAAATTATAAGAATAAAATATCGAACGGTATACAACAACACCTATTTAAAATGCAACAAATCTATGTCAAAACCCTAATTTTTTATAGAGCAAGTTGCCTGTTCTTTGTCAAGTAAGTCGGTGGTTGTGCCGTGTGCGTGCCAGAAGGAGGGAAAGAAACGGGTGGAATTCCATTTGTAACCATTTTGGCAAAAAGAATGAACAAATGTTAAGATATCCCAAGTTTCTTTTGTTGAGTACAATTGGAGTATGTCTGAATTTTTGAATAGTTTCTAGTATCTATGGACAAATTAATCATGACAAAAAAAATTTGATTATAAATTTTATGTTAATTTAGAGCTATTCAAAGTACATGAGTATCTAACGAATAATTTAGAGATACCGGCCTTCTTTATTGAAAAATCAATTTCATATATTGCATCCTATTCATGTTAGAAATGCGTAGATGACCCTGAGTTTTTATTTATGCATGAACATAACATTTAACTTCTAAAAAAAAGCAAAATCGTAACTTTTAGATGGGCACAAGTGAAAAACTTGATGTTTAGGGTTGACACCACTGATTGACGTAAATCTAGCAGCGATCAGCGTTTTCAGTTAAGTTGAATTTTGTAGGCTTGAATTTCTAGCATGTTATTTCTAATTCTGACATATTTTTAGAGTCGTCATTGTTGAAAGAGGTATAATAGTTTGCAACATTTCAACCTATATCAAGAACTCATTTATATCTATCTTAATAAGTTCATTGTTGGAATTACATCGATCGGCAGTAGTCAAACCATCATGATATTGATTTTTCATGCACTTCATTCATAACTTAAGGTTATAATAAAGTGAGAATATAATTGAACAAAAAATAGTAGTGAAACATCATAATCATTTTATTACATTATAATTCTATTAGTTTACGAGATCAGTGGCGTAACTAGGGGGTTGCATGGGCCGGCCCAACCCCCATAATTTATATTATAGACTATATCAGTATAACTAGAGATAAATATGTAGTATAATTTTTAATTCCGACAACCTCCAATCCTGTTTAGAAACCCCAAACTTTTTTTTCTGGTTCCGCCCATGTCCGAGATGTTAATGAAGTGCGAATTGTTAGTGAAACCGACATGGGACAACAAAATACGACTACTACATTGGCAGATCGAATGTCAAAATCTCAATTGTTTGTGTTGGGAGTCAGATTGAGCTGTTTCAATATTAAAGATGCATCACATGAATTGCACAACTTGCCACTTCTTTGCTGCCCAATTATTGTCCTTTTGGCCTAAAAAATAAACTATGTACTACTTGGCACCTTAATTACTTCACCTTCAAGTTCCCCATTTTAAGGTCACCTATAACCTTAAAATACTCACATGAAACCTCTTACAAAGTGCCCTAATCCGACTGGTCTGGCCTCCTGTCTATACTGTGTACTGTCTATACTGTATAGACAGGAGCAGTATAGGCAGGAGTTCCATCCATACTAGCCGGACTTTGAGCAAAAAGCGGACCTCCTGTCTATACTGTGTAGTAGTATAGAGAGGAGTTCCATCCATACTAGTCGGACTTTGAGCAAAAAGCGGTGTATTACAGCACTTTCACCTACAAAGCTAAGTGCACCAACAACAAAGAATAAAAGATGATGGTATTCTAGACTTTCCTTGTGTAATGGACATACACACAAAAGAACAAGGGAATATAAGATAAACTTAGAGTTGCAAAAAAGACTGCAATTTTGTATTGTGTGATAATTAACAACATGTATATAGAGAGTGGACCCAAATAGAAGAAGAAAAAGCCATCAACAGCTCATTTCCACACCATATACAATAAAGCACACCCTTATCATGCATGCTCCACAGGCAATGTGCCTTGTTTAATTGTACACCAACCAGGAGAAGATCTATCAGCACACAAGATAGTTATGCTGGCAAAAGGCCCCACGAACCCCCGAAAAACAATCCAATTCTCAACTAGTCCCCCCCTTTTCGGAGGCATCCATCTGATCGATCAAAGCAGTTTTGCTGTGAAACTGCTGTGATCGATCAGATGGATGTTATCTGTAACTCGGATGACTAACATGAAATGGAAAATGCAAGAATGACCACAATTGAGGATGACACATTCGGCTACCTAATGTATGTTCCTTTGATGAATCAATAAATAAATCAGATATACAAAAGGAGGCGTTATCTGAAGTCATTTATCTACTTCTATGCAAAAAAAATCAAACAAAAATTGAGTATAATATTCTACGAGGCTATAGATAGAGGAAGAGCACATCAAGAATCGTGAGAAATCAGTAAAAACTGATGAAAGAGAGAACCTATTTTACTGACATGCTTCATCTCCAGTTTTGACTACTTTCACCTTCGCTTTTATCGGAAGAAACTTCAGCATGTGATTGATTGGCTAACTTAGCCCCGGAAGTATTGGTTTCTTTGTAATCGCGTTTAGATGCTGTTGGAGCAACTCTTCGATCCTACAAACGAACGCAAAATTCAGGAAAAAGCTAGAATTTTTATCGTTGAAAAGAACGAGACAAGGTATAGATAGATCACTAACCAGCAAGTCATCTGCCTCGAGCATGTGGATTACATGCCCCATTTTAGGTCTCTTTTGAGCATCGGGGTCAACACACTTAAGAGCCACCAGAAGGGCTCGTTTCAGTGCTTTCGAGGCAGGCTTTTCCCGTAGCTTGGGATCCACCACTTCCTCAGATTTCCGATTCCCGACCATTGTTTTTAACCAATCCACCAAATTTACCTATCAATGCATTGCAAGTGTTCGTATTAGACGTGACCAAAAAATGCACCAAAAAATGTACCGATATGATCTAGAGAAGAAGATAAACTTACTTCGCCCTGTGCTCTGCTGTAGTCAACAGGAGATCTACCCGTAATGACCTCCATAATGAGTATTCCAAAGCTATAAATATCACTTTTCTCGTTCAACATACCCGTGCAGGCGTATTCCGGAGCCACATACCTAGCACGGGAGTGAAATTACCATTAAACCTCTGCTCGGGATAAACAAATACAATTTCAATTCGAAACACAATACGACTGATTTTTACCCAAAAGTTCCCATAACTCGAGTCGTTACATAAGTCCTCTCGGAATTTAACAGCTTTGCTAGGCCAAAATCCGACACCTTGGCATTCCAGTTACGATCGAGAAGTATATTGCCTGATTTGATGTCACGGTGAACAACCTTAGGCTCCAGACCATCGTGTAAATAAGCCAGGCTGTGAGAAATCGGGTCAAACTTCAATCAGACACAGCACATGCATTATATTTCAAACACTTGATGAATCTCAGTCTTACGATACATACCCTTTAGCAGTTCCCAATATTATATTCATCCGGGCATCCCAAGTCAGAGGGCTCCATTCCCCGACATCGCCATGAATCCATTGCTCCAAGTTTCCATTATCAACATACTCGTACACAAGCATCCTTCAACACGAAAGTAAAATGATGACACGAAAGCACATAATAAAATCCACAATATAGAATCTTTGATATAAATTTCCCTCACCGATGAGCTCCTTCAACGCAATACCCGAGCAGCCGGACAAGATTCTTGTGCCTCACACGCCCGATAACTTCCACCTCAACCTTAAACTCCCTCTCTGCCTGACCCCTGATGGATCAAGAATTCAATAAACTCGATCAAAATGCAGTGAAAAATCAATATAAAGCTTCCAACTTTGTGCACATTTGGTATAAGATCATCAATATCGAACATTCCCCAAATCAAGAAACCATTAATGAAAACATAATCTTAGCTAAGATATCGATATTCAAAATCCTACCTGTTGTTCAACAGATTCTTAACAGCAATCCGAGTATTATCGACCAAAACACCAGCATAAACAATCCCATATCCACCTTCTCCGATCACATTCTCATCAGCAAACCCATCGGTCGCAGCCTCGAGCTCCCTCAGTGTGTACCACCTCCCCCATCCCAAATGCGACACCTCCGGCAACGAGCCACTGCCTCCAAACGACCCCGTTTCAGCTCCACTCGTGGCCTTACTCTCCCCACTCGACGCCCTCTGGTCGGAAAACACCACCCGGTGCTCCACCTTCCCCATATCTATCTGAATCTCCGGCACCGCCTAAACTCATATTCAAAAAACACCATAAACACCTAAAAATCATACAAAAATTTCAAATTTGCGTAGAATTTGAAGTTTACCTGCGTAATTGGGCGGTGATCAGGATGTGAATCATGATTAGTGATCTCCTGGATTTCCTTGGAGACGACCGGAGTGCGCTCCTGGATTTTTCCGGCGAGCTTGAGCTTGGAGGAGCTGCTGTTGCGGCGGCGATAGGCGGTGATGCAGAGAGAAAGAAGGAACAGGATCAGAACAATCACAGCTCCGACGAAAATCCCGATCACGACCCACAATTTCAGACCGAATATCGAAGTCGGCTTCGACAGCTGCGTGTTCACAAACGCCGCATCATACACCGACATATCTCTCACTGTCCTAACACACTCTCATATTCTTCGTCAAAGACTGAATCTTTAGGACAGCAACAATCTGGGTTTTCCTTTTCCGGCGAGTTTGGCGGCGGCGGCGGCTGCGGCGAACAATCTAGGAGGCGCGTCCGTGAGAATCTTTTTGCTAGTGTGTGTGAGTGCGTGTTTTTTTGGTAATAGAGTGGCTTGTGCGTTAATATATGCAATTTTTGACGTAAGAAAAGAAAGTACTATACTAATGTGGGGAAAGAATGACATCATCTACATTTTTTAGCAAATTAATTTGATTGTACTAATAATTAGTGTTCTTGTAATTTTATTTTATTTTGTTCTTGAGTAATATTTATGTTATTAAAATATTTAAGTCTATAATCAATTCAAATGTAATACAGCGCACCGGTAACTCTTTTCGAATAATATCATTGTTTATAAAATTATGTTATTTTAGCATTTTGCGACCGCCTGACAATGTTATCCTAACATACCAATGATACTATTTCAGTTTCATTCAGCATTTTCTAGTATTTTATTATGTCATTGTTATTATCTATCATTAAATGGATTGATAAGATCAAACAACTAACATAGTTATCAATAAATCAGCTAAATAAAATCACACCAACGATCACTTATCCATTACAAATTATAAAATTAAATTAAATATATGACAGAATCTAAAAAGACACGATTTTTATTCATGTATCATTATGCTATATTAGCTGCTTTTGATTCTCAAATCTCTATTATTTATAAAATGTTAACTATAGTATTTTGCGGCCGATGTTTCCCTAACACACCAATGATACTAATTCAGTTTCATTCAACATTTTCTAGTATTTTATTGTGTCATTATTGTTATCTATCATTAAATGGATTGATAAGATCAAACATCTAATGTAACTACTGATAAATCAGATAAACAAAATCACACAAATAATCACTTATCCATTACAAATTATAAAATTAAATTAAATATATATGACAGAATCTAAAAAAGAAACAATTTTTATTCATGTATCATTAAAATGCTATATTAGCTGCTTTTGATTCTCAAATCTCAATCATTTATTTATTTAATCTTTAAAGTTAGTATTGATTAGGTACTTGGTAGAGATAGTTAGGTGTATCCTTTGGTGTGTAATGATTTAGATTATGAAACAAAAGCTTATTAGTGCTAAATGAGTGTTGCAGAATCTAGATAATGGCTTGACTTTACAGTTGGTATAATGGGAATATTAGTATCAAAATATATTAATAATGGGAGGATAATCTGCCAACAACTAAAATATAACAAATTATTTCTATAATAGGAAATATTCTAAAAATAAATAAATTGCTCTCTATAATTAGATATTTTGGGAAGGTGGATAAGACTAAGAGGTGTGTGAAGCCACCACATACATTGATTTTCTTTTTTTAGTTCATGTTAAATCAATAATGGAAACTAAAAAATGAATTTATAATTCAAGAATTCCACCTAAATTTGTATGCATTTCAAAGTTGGATCTGTTTTTCAAAATCCATGGAATCATCATATCATACACCATTTTGAACCAGTAAGTAATACAACCTTCACTGTGCCTAAAACTTCCAGTTCTACAACAAAGCCGATATGGTAAGGAGTCGGTTTCATCCTATAGACTACTTCTCGCACTCCTACTCCCCTCGGTCTTTCAGTTTTTAGCTACACGAAGAACACGACATTTGACTGAGCAGATAAGCCATACAAAATCTCTCTACTCAAAAAGTTTTTCGATCAGTCTTCCTTCTTGTCTGGTTCATCGAGAGCAGCCAGTCTCTCGACAAGGGGAGGATGAGAGTAATGGTAAGCAGAATACCAAGGATCGGTATTCATTGCCGACAAGTTCTCCTCCTGCAAAGTCACAAAACCTCGAATCAACATCACAGAAATCTCACAAAAAGACTTCATTTTCTACCATTTTCTACCTTTTTCATATGTAGAGAATAGCACAGTAAGAAGAGTAAGAGGTATTTGTAAATCACCTGTAGTTTAACAAGGCCAGCTCGAAGAGGCTTAGTATAACCTAACTTCTTTGCAAATGCATCGGCCTTTCACAAAGCAACAATCACGGATCAGTAAGATGGTAAGGTTCACAAAAAAACTTAATTGCGAAAGAAAACCTCTTTCTGCATAAATAAAGAATCACCTGGAACTCAAAAGATCTGCTAACGATGTTGAGACCGAGGCTTACAAGGTGCTGGAGAGGTATCACGGTGTGCTAAAAAACCAACAAAAACTTATCACTATTCTTGTTCAAGGTAAAGAACAAACAAAACGACTGGACTTTTAAAATACTGAAACACGTCATTACCTGAAATATAATAAGGCCTATCAGAATTGGCTGTGTATCGAACCCAAAACTCTGGAACAGGTCCTTCGAGTTCCTCACAAGAGTGTACCCTCCAAATTGCAAGAATGTTATGATCTGCCATAGATGGAAGATTAAATTCAGCATGAATAATGAACTACACAAGAAAACATAATGACTAAGCAAACCCCATTTATAACAAGCTCACACACGAGTTCATTTAGAAATTTATGAGATGTCCTGGCAGATCTATAATAATCATTTATAACATTGCTAATTTTAATACGTATGGTTAGGACTCAGACATCCAGAAACCTGACCCATTTATGCATGCAAGTAAACAATCAACGGGAATAGTAAAAAGAAAGTTCAGCTAAAAGTTTAATCATGTACTTGTTTTTTACTGCCAAATTGCCAATACAACCTATCACTTTCTAAACTTTCTTTTCACAACTAAAAACATTCTGCCCCGTGTCGGAATAAATCCAAAATAGTTGAGAACAATAACTACAACAGTATTAAAAGGCAAGGGATAATTAGCATACCTGAACAGCAACAAAAGAATACAATGTGTGGTTTAGTTTCCAGTGCCCAAGTTCATGAGCAATAACAGCAACGACTTCCTCCTCGTCCTCTTTGCACTACATTGCAAAATCCAAACATTTAAAATTTATACCAGAGAGAGACAGGCTGCACGTGTGATTCATTGTTAATAGTTGAAAAACTTTTTAAAAGTCGGACAACCGTATTTCATACTTCTCAGTCTTGAAAATACAAAACCAGCATATTGCTTAAATGGACCAACACACATGTATATAGGCTTCCAAACAATACAAAATCAAGTAACTGCTCACCACACTCATACAAGCTCACTTATGGTATACTAACAGTAAAGATGTAATTCAACACATGCACATTATCTGTTTTTCAATAGTGAAAGAAATGAACTCCCTGCAATATTCTGCAATTCAACCATTAAGCACTATTAAGAAGAGATTTTGAGAAGCATAACTGACCTGCTGAAGCAATGTGTCATAAAGGACAATACGTTTGTTCTTGAAAAATCCATACATGTATGCCTGCAGTAAGCGATCAAAATTCAAGGTCAAACAATTACAAATGTAGATATAAATACATGTATAAATGAACAGAGGATACATATTATTCATCATATCACAAATAACACAAAAGTTACAAAGAAAACATAATGACAAGAAATGCATTGCCAAGCAGTTCAGCTGCCTATGTTTAAATTACAAAGAACACGAACATCCCTAACCTCTTGTAACACAATGTTCAATGTAAGCAAATCACTAATATATCAAATACAAGGAGACCACATCACAAGGCAGTGTGCGATAACAACAAAGAAACAATTAAATTGCTTACATTGCTATGGCTTGACCTTGTTGACCCATCAACAACGAACAGCTTCTTTAGAGGGAAATTCAGCGAGGAAGCAAGATTCTCAATTTTTGCCCTAAGGTTTCCCTCGGGAAGCTGTTAACACAAGGATAAAGAAAACCAATAAATATAAAACAATACTTATAAGTTGCTAAAAGAAATACCCCTTTGTTACTTCTTATCTTTCTTCAATTATAGTAGAAGCCTAGAAGGAACTGAAAAATTATGACACTACTTACTGGTGTGAACTTGTTGAAAAGTGGGGCTATGACAATAGGATACAGAGTCATCATCACAATGGAAAGAACGAACATGAATCCCCACAAATATATTGCAAGGTAAGGGCCTCCTTTCTGCAATAAATCAAGTGAATGTCACTTTACTATCCTAGAGTAGTGGCCTAATATATGTGGCATTTGGCCAATAAATTCCATGTGTAGGAACAAAAAACAAAATAAAAACATGCATAAACTGGATCAAAAGTGCACCTGTACAATTACGATAATGGCAGCAACAATGGGTGGACCAATCACCACAGCCAGGACAATTCCTTTTATCATGTCTCTGAAGAACATCCAAATTGTTTGCTACACCAGATAATGTGTTCCGTGGAGATTAGCAACCGAAGAAGAAAAAGAGAGAGTAAGCAGTATGATTAACAAAGAGATTAGAGATCATACCTTGTTGAAACCATGGCGTGTTTCAATCACAAACGTTGAGTACAAAGCAAATGGTAAATCTGTGATCTGCAATTTTACACAAGGTCACTTGTGAGTGGTTGATGAAGAATTTTGGATACATGATAACTATAAACAACAAAAATGAAATTAAGTTTTCTGATTATCACATTTGTTTTTTTTTTATACACAGTTTTGAGTCAGCCAAGTATAGAGCAGTGGACAACCGTTGCCATGTTTTCATGAACGATTTCTCATCCTAATTGATACCAAAAGGAGCCTCAAAATGGGCAACTAGTATTTGATGGAGAGTTGCAGTGAAAAATGAGCCATAAAGTTAAATTCCAAGACAACAGAAACTCCATGAGCAATAGAAATGCACATATAATCACCTGTGACCAGATCATAACACCAGCTAAAAATGCCAAAGTGTGCAAAATTTCATTGTCTGCATTCAGACCAGCCAGCAGCATGAATTCGCCTGATTTCTGCAGAAAAAATTAAGTCCAGAGATGAGATTTGAGCTAATATGCAACAGAATGGTCTCAAAAATCCAACTGACGAAATAGAAAGTACAAGTAAGCTGGTTAAGAACTCAAAGCATTCTCATTTAACAAAAAAGAAAAGTAGAGATCTTTCTCAACCAAGTTAAACATAATAATACTGACCTTCCAAAACCATGGCAAAAGCCCAAAGAACAGAATTGCAGAGTCCATTAAAACTGTCACGAACTCATGAACAAAATGGAAGATGCTGTGAGGAGAGAAAAGATCAATTAGCCCGAAATCACATCTCAAAGCAAAGATGATCAATAGCATAAAATATGAAAATAACATTAGAGAGTATAAAAACGAAGAAATTAAAACCTTTTGTCAAGGCTATAAGCTCTAGACTTTTCAAACTTCTCTTGGCTGATCACACCCTCCAAAGGTTTAGGTAATGTGGGCTTTTTCAGAGCAGTGTGTTGCCGCAAATCAAGATAGGACTCAAAAAAGTACACTAACACCATGAAACCTGAAAAATAAGAAACTTAAGCCAGTAAGTACTAAACAGGGTAATATATAGCATCTAATTAGTAGCTACATAGAAAGTATGACTCTATCAGAATCAAGAAAGAAGAGAACAAATAATTTTTCCAATAGCAATAATTTCAACCATAAGTAACAGGCAAATATACATTATTGCTAGCAAACTCATATGTTGTCACAGAAAATCGGTATTCTTGGAATATAATCAATTATACGACTAGGCACTTGAGTTTTTCTTTTTTGATGAACCCATGTATATTAATTAAAGTCATCAACCAGTACAAAATTTAGGCCTTTCACTCCCAGCCTAGAACAAGAAAGGAAAAATAGCTATACAGTGAAACTAATTTAAAGCCCCCTGCATCCAACTATATTCAGACTCAACTTTTCTACCCAAAACAGCAGGCAATGAAGATTTCTGAATCCACTTGGGCTTTACTAACAAACATCACACACAAATCGTCTTGGAACTGTCAGTGCTAATGATAGCTTCAAAATCACACTCGGTGAATAACCTAAACATAATGAATTACTGGTTCCAGAAATCCAAATGAAGATTGTACTGACACACACAAAACCTTAAAAACACATTTTTAAATCAATAAGCACCGTCAGAGGCTAAAAAGAGCCGAGAAATCGAAGAACCTATAATCCACCACAATGTAGGCAGACAATCAAAACACAAACAAAACACACAAGAGAACAATCAAAACCCATCAGCCAAGAAAACATCCACCAAACAATGATAAATTTCTTCTTCCAGACCAAACAAACCACCAAACCAACATGAAAAAACAAACGACGGCTAATCTCGAATTGAAACGGGAAGCTTACAGACGACGCCTTCCATGTAGGGGAACGCCATGGCTGGGTTTGGAGATTGGCTGTGAAGAGGTTTTAGGGACGATGGTGAAGAAGGGGGGAAATTGTTTTAATAGACGGAATTATTATAGAAAGTTAACAATATTTTACCAATTTAATTCATCCTTTTTCTTAGAAGTCTTCTTGTTCTTCAACCAAATATAATGGGTTGGTAATGGGGTGTTTAAAAATCGGGTACACATATTTTCGGGTATCCGTATATGCGAGTAGTTGAAAATGTGGTTTGTATTTCATCCTGAAACACAATCAAGTATTCCAATTATGTGAGTCGCGTAGTTGGATATTCTATTCATTTTATTACTTGTTACAAAATGCATTTAATTTTATTTAATAATAAATATATCCTATCGGTATAAAAATCAAAACTAACTAACTATTAATTAATATCAATAAAATTATGAATAATTATCACTGGAGGCAAATTAGTGGATTTACGCCGGTGCGCTGTGGTATGTGGTTGTGCGCATGTACCGAAAAAGTAGCAGTATCAAAGTAGAAGACTAAAAGGTTGGAGATGTAGATCAGAAACCAAAAAGTTTGAGTCTAATTAGGATTAATCAGTATTTTATTTTTAAAAAATGTCAATATAAAAAGGTAAAATTATAATTAAGATTAAAATTAATTAAATAATGACATTTATGTGACTCGAACTCGGACCAGGTAATTTTCATGTAACGGATACCCGTCCCTAAAATAATATTGGTTATTTTATGTCGGGTCGACGGGTCAGCGGACCGGATAGTTCGGCCAGGTATTTTTGAACATCCTACTAGCTTGGTATTATTTTCATGTTTTGTTTGATTTAATTAGGAAATTACTTTGAAATTTAAGTGGATGTGAATTACATGAATCATATTTTGTATCGATTCTATGAATTTGTATTTATGAATTCTTTTATTTTGCGGTTGCCGGCCATCTACTAGCAACACTTTGATAGAAAAATGTCAAATCAGGATGTCACGATTGTTACAAGAGTCGTAAGCGCTGACGTTGCATGCAACCTGCCACCTTCGTCAAGCATGCGTCACATCGCACGTTTGTTTCACGTGCTACCATAAACTTTCACGCGATGCACGCAGCTTGCCGCCCTTGTCACGCGCCGCATCGCGCGTTGGGTACATGTGCCACCATAAACGTTCACGCGTCGCCTTATGCTTAATGAGAGGTTTCATACTCTGCCAAATGACTCCACACGCGTCAGTAGCGTGTTAAATTCTTGCTTTGTTACAAACTACATGAATCATATTTTGTACCGTTTTTTATAAATTTGTACTTGTGATTTGTGAGGTGATTTTATTTCTCATTTATATTGTGGTTGCTGACCATCTACTAGTTACACAGTGACTGGAAAACGTCAAATTTGGATGTCACTGCTTGTAGCAAGAGTCGTACGCACTGACGTTGCACGTAGTTCATCGCCCTTGTCAAGCACGTGCCGCATCAATAGACTATATGCCTTTGTTCTCTCGCGTGTTGGTTACATGTGCCACCAGAAGATTTCACGCGCCATGTTACGCTTCATGAGAGGTTTCATACGTTACCAAAAGGCTCCACGCGCCGGTAGCACTTCATGAGAAGTTTAATATGTTGCCAAAAGACTCCAAGCGTCTGTAGAGCGTGAGGTTCTTGCTTGGAACTGTTAGTCTGCAGTGAGAGGGTGAATTCAAACGGGAAACTTACAGACGACGACTTCCATGTAGGGGAACGCCATGGCTGGGTTTGGAGATTAGCTAAAATTGGAGGTTTTAGGCTCTTTAGGGAAGACGAAGAAGAAGGAGATGGAAGTTGTTTTTATACACGGAATTAATAGAAAGTGTAATAATATTTTACCTTATTTTATTCACCATTTATTTAAAAGTATTCTTGTTCAGCTAAAAATAATGGGTTGGTAACCTGGTATTATTTTCATGTTTTGGTTTGATTAAGATAGAAAATTACTTTGAAATTTAATTGGACACGAATTACATGAATCATATATTGTATTTATTTTATAAATTTGTATATATAAATCATTTAGTTTGCGATCGTCGACCATCTACAAGTTATAATGCGATAAAAAATTGTCAAATTAGGATCATAAAGCGTGCACGCAGCTCGCCGTTCCCGTCAAGCACGCGCCGCATCGTGCGTTGGTTACATGTGCCATGCTGTCATGTAATATGTTAGAAAATCACGCAGTTCCCGTTCAAGTAAATTTTAATTTTTTAAAATTATCAAGCACGTAATTAGCATGAAAATTTTCATCATCACAAACATAATTATCACGCACGCACGTAGAAATATATTTCCGAATTATCATTGTGCACACTTTTAGCACAATATTATTCAACATATTTCAATTTTAACCAATATATTTCTACGTAGTTCAGATCAACACTCTTCACTTCAACACAACACAGATCAAAATCATACCATTCATCATAGCACAATTCATCACATCACTATTTAAGATTAACCGGTCATGCCTTACATTAATGGTTGCATCCTTTTGAAGAATGATTCTAAAAATAGATTAGGAATATCAGTCAACTTTCTAAAAAATTAAATAACCCGTGTTGAATTGAACCTGGACAAAAACTACTTGCACTGAAGTCACACCTTCGCAGCAAAGACATACTTGTCCCCCGGCCCGCTCTTCTTATAAAACACAAAACCAAATCAAACCTCATTTCCATCAAAAATCGAAACCCAGAAAACCCTAATATATATATTCAAGATTACGTCGTTTTTACAGTACATATATATATATTCAACATGATCAGAGTACGAGAAGTTTGGGCGGATAACCTCGAGTCGGAATTTGAACTGATTCGTAGCGTGATTGGTAAGTTTCCGATCATCTCGCCGGAAACAGAGTTTCCCGGCGTGGTCATCAAGCCGCCGCCGGCGATGAGGACCTTACTGACCCTCCCATCCGATCACTACATGTACTTAAAAGCCAACGTTGACCTGCTCGAGCTCATTCAGCTACGGTTAACTTTCTCCGATGTTGCCGGAAACCTGCCTGATCTCGGCTCCGGCGAGTGCACCTACACGTGGCAGTTCCACTTCTCCGACTTCGACGTTGAGAGTCATTTCTACGCGCCGGACCTTCTCACGCGCCGGGGGATCGACTTTCAAAAGAATAGAGTCAGCGGGATTAACTCGGCTGACTTCGCCGAGTTGGCGGTGCGATCTGGCCTGGTTCGTAATGACTCAGTGAGTTGGGCGACGTTTCGCAGCGCTTATGACTTCGGGTTCTTGGCGAAGGTGCTCACGCGCCGCCAGTTGCCGGATGATTTGGACGGGTTTTTGAAGGTGCTGAAGGGGCTGTTTGGCCGTCACGTCTACGACGTGAAACATCTTTTGGGTTGCGCAGAAGTTGCACCGGAAGTGCCATGCCGACATATATTTTAGAAAATCATATATGTTATTTGAAAATATATGGTTTTTTTTTCTTTTGTTTGGGAGTTTCATAATGTCAACGTTAATGTCATGGCATATGAGATTAAATAGATTTTGGTGTTCTTGTTAGAGAATATGTAACAACAAATCTTTAGAAAACAAATACACATTTCCAAATGTTATTACATTTTGAATAATGAGGGAATGATTAAATTTAAGTGATGAAAATCAAATTGCGGATAACAACGTGTAAAATGACATCGAGAAAAACGGTCAGCATAAGAAAAAATATCAGTGAAAATAGATTCAATCTCTGAAATATTGTGATTTACCACTTCAATAAGGTATGCGGTGTCGGATGAGTGGGATGTTGAGGTCGAGTGAATCACCTTTCTACAGGCTGTAGGGCGCCAGTCAAACAGAATACTCTTGGAACAAAAGTGATTTGCTCACCCTCAAGACTCCACCCGTCCGACACCGCATGTCTAAATCTTGGTGGAGAGCTAAGTCACAAAGTCTCATAGCGAGTCAGCTTTTGTAGAATTGTATCATAGATGTTCGAGTAAATTCGCGTATCTTATATTCATCAGAAAATTTACAATACATAGCAATGATATGTCTACCTAAACTATATAAATAGATCGTGAAATTACAGAAGAAAAATGATAATCTAACCAGTGGCGGAACCAGGAAATTATCTTAGAATAGGATTAGTGGTTTGACTGCAGTGGCCAGAGGCCGGAAAGGCTCGTTGGAAGCCGGAACGACCCAATTTTATACCGGAGAACAGTAATATAGGCTGTGTTTCGAATTTTATGATAGACTGAGTTCTATCCGCGCCTCTAAATGATTCGGCTACTAAATCTAACCCTAACTTGATAAGAACCCTGATTTCCTTATTGAGAAAAAATCTCCCTGACTTCTTTTTACTGGCACAAGGTTAAACGTGACTTTTGATTTTTATGAGATTTTTAACCATGATAGTATCCTTTTTGTTACATCGTCACAAGGTCAAGTCATCCTAAATGGAGAAAATAGCTATATATCAAAAATAAGAGAAAAACATTCATTCGAATGATCCTGATATAGCCCTTATCAGGCACCAATAAGACAATGACACGTGTACAATTGTAATGTTTTAATTGGTTAAAATATTTTTAGTAAAGTTCTAAAACCCTAATTTAGAATGCCTAAACCCGTCTGGGTAATGATTGAACACGTGGCCCAATCAGAAATTAGTTAAAGATGATGTGTCGTTATTTAATTGGTACCTGATATTGCCAATATCAGGATGATCCTAATATATATTAAACTGCAAAAATAAATAAAAATATAATCACATTCTTCATTCAAGCGCGTGGACCCTCACCACCGCCACGACCCAGCTCAAAATCAACCCCAGAAATTCCACAATAAATCATTTTCCGACCAGCCCCCAGAAACGTAAGATCATAATTTCACGATGGAGAACTTCATCAAACTGTTCTTGCTGAATTTCCTCCAGTTCCTCATCCTGTTCATAGCCACCGCCTCCTCATCGTCCTCGTTTTCCCCTACCGACCACTACCTCGTCAACTGTGGCTCCTCGGACCCCACTACCGTTGACCTCGACCACCGGACCTTCGCCGGCGACGGCTCGGAATCAGCATCCCGGTTCCTAACAACCTCGAAAACCATCCGGGTCACGGACTCCGACCCGACTCCAGATTCGTCCCCGCTGTACCGCACTGCCAGAGTTTTCAAACGGCCGGCGAAATACGGGTTCGAGATTCGGGGCCCCGGGACTCATCACCTGGTACGTTTACACTTTCACCGGGTTAAAAGTAACGATTTTGATTTCTCCGTAGCTCAATTCCATGTTCTGGCGAATGAGTACTTGTTGCTGAGTAATTACAGCTTTGGAAATGGAGATACTATTGTTAAGGAGTTTATTATTAAGGTTGATTCTGATAGGCTAGATATTACCTTTGTGCCTGTAAAAAGATCGAATTTCGCCTTTGTTAGCGCGATTGAGGTGATTTCTGCACCGAAAGATTTGATCTTGGATGCAGCCCAGCTGGTGAATTCTGTGAAAAATGAGAGAATTGAAGGGCTTTTGAGCAGGGGATTTGAGACTGTGCATAGAGTGAATGTAGGTGGCTTCAAAGTGACTCCATTTAATGATTCTGTATGGAGAACTTGGATTCCTGATGAAGGTTATCTGAAATCCGAGGCGCCTGCTGTGCATTTTCATGGTAGGATTCAGTATCAGGCTGGCGGGGCCAGTAGGGAAGTCGGGCCGGATAATGTGTACAATTCGGGGAGAGTGATCAGAAGCTCGAGTGATTCAATTCCTACCTCGAACATCACTTGGAGTTTTCCACTTCTCGAGAGTTTGAATGAGAAGTATTTAGTGAGGCTGCATTTCTGTGATATTGCTAGTATCAGTTCTTACTTGCTTTACTTCAATGTGTATGTGAACGGGAATCTGGCATACGAAAACCTGGATTTATCCGACATCACGAATGGAGTCCTGGCTTCCCCTTTCTTTGCTGATTTCGTGGTGGACGGGTCGAGCTCAGAGCCCGTGAGCATCACCATAAGCCCGTCAAACTCCAGTATGGCCCGTGCTGTGGATGGCATTCTCAACGGGGTCGAGGTTTTCAAGATGAGCAATACATTTAGGAGCTTTGGTGGCGATATGTGTGCTCATTCAGCCATGAAGAGCTGGAGAGGAGAGAATATCGGGATTTTGATGCCTTTACTAGTTGCAGTTCTCTTGCTGTTCTCTGCATCTGTGGTTGTACAGAAGCGGAGGTTTGTGGCCGATTCAGTTGGGTGGTCGAGGCTGCCTGTGGATGTGTCGGAAATCGCGAGTCTGAAGAATGGATCGCAGCAATTGGCGGGTAAAGTTTGAGAATCTAATGTAATGTGTAATGTATGAAATGTGTTTCTTTGTGACCTAGCTGCCATTGAAGGTTGTTTATGATAGACTATATAGCTTGTAAGTTTATGTGTGTAATTTTGATCTTAACCTTTCATTTTGCAATTTTTTTGGTGTTTCTGTTTGTTGCTTGAGTTTTCTTGATTTGTGTTAAATTGGTGGGTTAAAAAGAAAATGTGGCATGAATGCAGGGTTAGAGAAGGTAATAGAAAACAGATAGAAACTCCTAAAAAATGTAACTTTGTAGCTACCAATTTTTCTAATTCATTAAATTTAATGAATTTTCCTAACACACATATCATTTTAATATGTTAATTATTCTTTTATTTGACATTTAATTACCTAATTTTATATTTTCTTTTAAAACAGAACCGTCATTGACAGGTTTTGAGGGTGTTCTCCCCTTTTAAGATGAAGAGTTGCCAAAAGGCTTACAAAGAGATTTCCACACATGTATCAATCTAAACCTTATCTACACTCATGCTGGTAATACCATTTTTTATATAAAAAAAAACTAGAATGTATCATAAAATTCTATAATCTATAATATTCAAGCGTAGTACCTCAACTCGAATCAGATAATAAGTCGAAATCTACCAATCTAGAAACTCAATCTGATAATGATCAATTACTTAGACCATTGACTTTCCAAACTTCTCAAAATAAATAAATAAATAAAATGAAGTAAAACAACGGATTTGCTAATTGCAGGACGACTTCATTCATGGAGGGCCAATTTCACAGGCCCTATTCAGTTCAACTTATTGCAGTACATTTTAGCACAATACAGCACTGGTCAGCACAGCACAACACTCATCAGCACAACACTTTTCAGCTCAATGCATTTAATCTCTAAATGGGCACTATTTTTATGTTTTGTAAAAATAATATTATTTAAGTAAACTTTTTAGTTTGTAACTAATAAACATTGTGCTTTTTCTTCAATTTAAATGAACACAATTCAATACTTTCACCATTATTCAGCACAAGATCAGCACTGATCAGTACAGCTCAGCACTCATCAACACAGCACAACACTCATCAGCACAACACAGCACCAAATAAGTTGAACTGGACATGGCCATAGTTGAATTGCTAATAACACCCCTTCAACTTTGAAGTTATAAGTCTGCAATTACAACATGTTAATAAATTGAATGCCAATTTAAAAAAGCGTTCCAATAATTCCAAAAATATAGAAGTATTAAAGTCAATTCAGTTCCGAATTTAACCCTACAGTAACAAAACCGCCGTTCAATTGTAAGCCCCTAAAATAATTAGAAGAAGGTGGTCGAGACGATTTGTCTAGTTTTTTCCACCTCAAGCTTCATTGGTGGTCATCTTTTTCTGGTGCATGAAAATACAAACTTGTTGGGCTGCCTGCCAAACGCACTATGAACAATGTCGATATCTATGGCTTCCATACATCCTTGGAATCGATTTCCATGATCATGACTCATCTATAGTTACTTGCAAGACGAGTTTTGGATGGCACGATGTGGAAAGATCATCATCATCTGAACAATGGTGGATTTAGAAATTTATATCAGGGCAGGCTGAAATAGATTAGGTTGTGAGACGAATTTTTTCCAGGTGTGTGGCGGCAGGCGCGCCTTAGACGGAACCTCAGAACGTTCAGTCGGGAACAGTAATTTCAGGCTATCCGTCTGACGAGAGGGCATGCGCACGCCTGAAGCTAAATTCGCCTCTACCTATGAATATGATACGAACCTAATCAGTGGAAAAACCAGAAATATTTTTGGTGAATGAATATACATATACGTAAAAATAAATATTCTAACTAGACACAGATTATAGAAAATTATGAACAGTAAACACTTGTCGCCAGATTTTGAGAAGCGCGACCGACCTTTCTCTCGCCCTCCCCTAAGTCACTGAACCTAACTTACCTGAACAATAAACATTTGGTCACCCGATTTTAGGGAGGACGGCCGACCTCTCGTGTCCTTCCCTGATTCTGTCACTAAACGTAACTTATCTTGGTTAGTTCCTGAGTGCATGCAACACTTTTTGGTTGATTTTCAACTCCGCCGACGAGCACTAAAGAGTGAAGATGTACCTTGGACGGCTGGACCAGATGAGCAATACAGATATATACATCTAAACCATCATTGCTTCTTCTGTTTACATCAACGTGTTAGCCCTAAGAGGTAGGATCTGACGGCAATGTCCTCTTCAATCCTTATCAGTGTATATTACAAGCTTCTGTTTATGTGTGCCTTTTGGTAAATAAGTTAAAAGGGCCGTTAAGCGTAGGTCGAAATGAATTATTCACGTCCAGATTTATGGTTAAATGATTCATTTTTTTAAAAAAATAATTTTTCAGATTTTAACCCTAACTTTGTAGGGATATTTCAGACATTTTAGGTTTGATTTGAACCTGCATAATCCGTTTAGTTAAGTGTAAATGAGGGAAGTATTCTTTGTATCACTCTATTTTAGTATAATTGTTATTTATAATACTAAATTAAATTAAATTAAAAAGACAGAAATGAATTTTTTTTAAATAGATTGGAGAAAACATACCGTTACTCAATTTTGTATGTGGTTCTTAATTTATTTATTTTGGGTTTCGACAATTCTTTTTAAACATAGGGCCAAATTTTATGTATGTCTTATAGTCATCTTGTCTGTCTCAGATTATTTCTTACTAATCTAAATTGAATCAAATTATATTAAATTAAACTGAATTGATGTGAACATTACTGTATGGAAAATAGAACAGTATGCCTGAATTTATCTAAATTCATCAAATTATATTTTTATTGAACTGAATTGGGATGAATTGAATTAAACTGAAAAAGATCGAACTGAATTGAACTGATATATTTATAAGTTCAAGACTAACAACTTAAAAATAATAATTTCACTCTTGTACATGTAATAATAATTTAATTTTGGTGTAAATTTGGTTAATTAGATGGAATATTTTCCTAATCAAAAGATCAGGAAACGAAATTAATGCAAGATTTAGGCAAGCTCAACACATGGTGACACACATCAAGCACGAGGGTTCCAGACGTTAGGTATAGGATGAACACAATTTTACACGTAATTACGTCACAGTGATCTCACTGTAGCCACTCCACTCTCACTAATTCCACACATTTTACAAGAGACTATATTATATATAATTCTAAAAAGGAATTTTATTAAAGAAATAATAATAAAATACACTGACTTTAAATTAAATAGAGCATTTTCACCATAAAAATACTAATACAATTAGCATTAATTTCAATTGACTTTTGAATTATGAAACGGTTTAATTTACGTTGATAGTATGAAACATATCAAGACTTTTATCACCGACTAATAACCAAATAGTTAATTACATAATTTTATTTAATGACGGTCAGTTACATGAAATCCGTAAACAATCAACAATCAACGATAAAAGACTTTTATCACTGACTAATGACCAAACAGTTAACTACATAATCTTCTTTAAAAATTATACATAATTCTAAAAAGTAATTTTGTTATAATAATTAAATACATTGACTTGTAATTAAATGTAGCATTTTCATCATAAAAATAATAATACAATTAGCATTAATTTTGATTGACTTTTGAATCATGAAACCTTTTACATTACTTGATAGTATGAAACATACAAAGACTTTTATCACTCACTAATAACCAAATAATTAATTACATAATTTTATTTAATAACGATCAGTTACATCAAATTACATCAGTTACATGAAACCGTAAACAATCAACAATCAACGATCAATTATTATATAGACCATATATGGATAAAGCATAAATTTTTAAAGTCAAACTTTTTTGAGATGAGTTTGGTATTATATATGAATTTGAATAATACATTTTAAGTGCATTGTTAGCATTTACATCTTATTTATACTCGGATCATGGAACATTTTAGATTACCCCAGTCATATAAAATTAAATAAATATATAAAGACTCTTATTAGCGACTACCAAACAACTAATATATGATATTTAAATAAATAAAACCGTAAACTATCAACAACAAATAATCAATGATTAATCAAGAATTACAATTTGTCACATTTGTTACATTTAAATAGATCAATTTTTTATTTATTTTTATATGATCTCATTGGTGGTTATAAAGAAAATGACACGATAGAAGAAAATGTGGGAATGGCATGGACCATGCAACATCGAACCCACAGGCAAAAAGAACTAAAATCATCAGAGATTCATGTTTCAAATTGACTCATTTTCACTATTGTCAACTCTATTTATCTATGATTGGGAATATATGAACACGTAATTGGGAATTTTGGTGCGTAAGCCTTCACTATATTTTAAGCTTTAGTGGACACAATTGATGGTTTATAACAAAAACCCTTACACATTTTTGAACATCTCATTGTACTGTGTCGTGCTGTACTGTGCTGATATGTGTGCTGATGAGTAGTATGTTATTGTACTGTGTTGATCGGAAAAGTGGTGATTTTGTATAGAATAGTAGTGGAAAACTTGAGAAGTGATGAAATAAAAAACAGCTGCATTCACTAATCTGAATTCAACTATACTTGATTAGATGAATACATTTTTACAATATCCGTTCATTTTTAGTTTATTACACACACTTTTCATTTTAATTATGTTCAACTTAATCATTTATATAAAAATAATGAACACGGTATTTTCTGAATGTAAATTTGATTTTTCTCAAACTCGAGCTACATTAAAAAGTGTTGATTAGAGCTTAGAACGCTATGAAATGTGTTCACACATACTGTGCTAAAAAGTCTCGGGCTGATCAGAACTATACTTTACTGACCATTGCTATGTTGTACTGATCGTCTGAAGTACATTTAACTATTTTATAATAAGGGATGGGTAGTACATGAAATATGAAAATCCTAACACCACATAAGTTAACTATAGAATTTGTGATTTTCATTTATTAATATTATACAAAGGAAATTATAAATGCAAACGATTTATCAAATAGTTTCTCCATAGTCTATGAACTAATCCACTATTTTGTCAACATTCATAGCATCATCATATTGTCACTATATCAATGCATTAAAACAACATAACAAATTTGTCAAAATATTCAAACTTTATTGCATCATATTTATTCACAATGTGAAGGAAATAAAGGAAGATCTCCTAAATATAGAATTTATTTTTTTCTCCAAATTTTAAAAATAAAAATAAAAGGTCCACTTGTACTACTGGTTGACTATTTTTTGTACTAGGAAGTCATTCACTCAAAATAGGCCTATATAAAGGGATCAAATAATCCATCAATCTTCAAAATTCAAACCAAACCGACATAGAAATAGTTTTCTCTCTTCATCTTCTTCACAAAGAATGGCTAGCAATGGCATCCAACCCATTCTTATGGCTCTTCTTGTTTCAGTGAGCGTTGGATACATCTTCATATGGATCATGATCCCTACAAACACCTATAGACTCACTTGGCTCCCGAAGATCAGAGCCGATGCCAAGTCGACCTATTTCGGATCCCAAGGTAACTCATCAGAACTTATCAGTAGCGGATTCAGAAATTATTACTTCAAATTTTAAACATCTTCAAAAACGGAAATACAGATGTTCTCCTTGTAAAACATCAGTAGCGGATTTAGAGATGCACCTGTTCTGTTACAGGACCAGGTGCATCGGGCCTTAAATTTTTATCAATAGCGGATTCAAAAATTATTACTTCAATTTTTAAACATTTTCAAGAACATAGATACGCATGTTCTCCTTGCGAAACATCAGTAGCGGATTAGATGCATCTGTTCTGTTTCAGGATCAGGTGCATTGGGCCTTAAACTGTCCAGAACTGTTTTATTTACATTTTTGTGAAATGATATATAAATTTTTATTTTTATTTCATTTTTTTTTTTTGCAGGGCCAATGATGTTAATGTACACTTTTCCGGTGCTCTTTGTGGCTACCTTTGGGTGCATATATCTTCATTTGAAAAAGACGACCAATAGCGGTGGTGCCTATAATAATCCCAAAGGGTATGAAATAATTTATCAATATTGATTATTTTGATTAAATAGGAATAAAATATATTGAATTTATGAATATTGATTATTTGATTTACTTTTTTTTACCACAGTGACAGTGAGAAAAGTGGATTGGCTTCTTGGAAAAGGCCTATCATCATCAAATGGCTTGGGATTGTTTCTCTAATTGAATTGGCATTTTTTACCATGTTCATTGCTCTTCTTGTTTGGTACTTTTCGGTTTCTTTAACCAATAGCTTCGCAAAAATCACCCCCAAATCAGCTGCGAAAGATGGAATGACAGTGTAAGTTTTTTACGATTTATCGCGCTTTTATAAATTTTGTAACGTTTTTCAGTTACTAGCTCTGGTCTCTACATTTTGAACAGAACTGAATCGATCTGAAACTGAATTGAATTTTAAGTAAAATCGACGTAGGATTAAATTAGTCTAGATTTTACCCATCCCTCTTGACTGACCATGCTGTAGTAAAGTTTGAAACGTTTTTTGACTACTAGATCTATCCCCTACGCACTTTATTTGAACAGAACTGAGTCGATTTGAAACTGAATTGAACTTTTAAATAAAAAATTAATGTGGGACTGAATTAGTGTAAATTTAATCAAATATATATTATGTTAAAGCTGAATTAATGAATTTTATATTTTTCCAGATAGCTTTGATTCTGAAATCTTCTACGTATCCACCACATTTATTGTTTATTTCCAACGGCTGCTCAACAATCTATATTTGTAATATGTTGTAATTAAAACGAATTTTCTCAAATATTTTGAATAAATAGTGAATGTATCTGAAAAATACATAATCATAACGTACGTGTGACGTATCAACGACATTTAATAACCTCACATTTAATTTGGTCAATTTCTTTGTGAAGGTGGGAGGCTAAATTGGACAATTCAGGCTTACGGTTCGGACTTGTCGGAGAACTATGCCTAGCATTTCTGTTCTTCCCGGTGGCGCGTGGATCTTCACTGCTGCAACTGTTCGGGCTGACGTCAGAAGCCAGTATCAAGTATCACATATGGGTTGGACACATCGTCATGGTTCTTTTCACCGCTCATGGACTTAGCTATATTACCATATGGATCGCTAATCACGAATTATCCTCGGTATGTATAACAATCCTAAAATGTTACTGAGCGTTTTTCAGTATTCTGAGATCTAAAATATTACCAGCGTTTTTAATATTCTGAGATCTAAAATATTGCTGGACGTTTTTCAGTATCCCGATATCGGATATAAAATTTATATATTGCATAGTTTTTGAAAAGAAAACATTGCATTAAGTTAGCTATATGATTGGAGTTTGTTGGGTTTTTTTTTTCTTTTGCATATTGTTGCTTGTTAGTGGTTTTCGCAACTTTGTCAACCAATTTGTATGGCTTTTAAAATTGGTTGGATATTACATAGGAAAAGTGGAATAGAAGGAAAAGAGATTACCTTTTCTTTTTCAATTCGATATTTTCAAGCAATCCATTAAAAATATATATATATATATATATAGTCAAACTTTTATCTTCAATCAAGTTAGTATTATTAACAAAGTAACTTTTATTTCAGAGTTCTTTCAATAAAATTTTACTTTCAAAAATTTGTATTTCTATTATTAGGTTTATGTTTATATGGCATGTCTTTTTCTAATTAATTTGGATTTTTAATTTAAGTTTAGTTTAGTTTAGTTAGTTCCATATTAATAAATATAATTTAATAAAATTAAGTTGATTTTAACTATATTATTATTTTTAGTAGTGTGAATTTTATTTCAATGACCAAAAATATGCATTTTAATATTCAGTGATCAAAACTATTATTTAATATAAAAATTTTGTGTCGAAAAATATTCACTCTTTTTCGTTTAATTTTTATATTTTAAGTTCATCCGAGTCTAGTATATTTTAATTCAGTCCAATTCATTCCAATTTTCAACTCAGTGATTTAGTCTTTATTTTTGCACTATTAACATAAAAAAGCATCTAAAATTAAAAAATTATTTATCATGAAACTGACAATTTGTTTAATTTTTTTTTTATGAAAATGCAGATGTTGCATTGGAGCAAAACAGGTATCTCCATTGTTGCAGGAGAGATAGCTTTACTAGCAGGACTAATTATGTGGATAACAACACTCCCTCGCATCAGGAGAAAGCTGTTTGAGCTCTTCTTCTACACTCACCATCTCTACATTGTCTTCATGCTCTTCTACCTCCTCCACGCCGGCACAAATCACTTCTGCTACACTCTCCCTGGTTTCTTCCTCTTCATGGTCGATCGCTTTCTGAGGTTCTTGCAGTCGCGACAGAATGTTCGCGTGATCTCCGCCCGAGTCCTCCCTGGTGAAACTGTTGAGCTCAACTTTTCCAAAACCCTAGGTAAAATGACCTTACTTTGGTTTTTGTGATTATTTAGGGCTTGTGCTGACTGAAAATGATGTCATTTCCTTCATTTCCTTTGATTTTGTGGAAATTTAGGGCTTGTATATACTCCCACAAGCATAATATTCTTGAATGTGCCTAGCATTTCGAGGACTCAATGGCATCCGTTTACAATCACTTCGAGTAGTAATTTGGAGGGTGATAAACTGAGTGTAGTCATCAAAGGAGAAGGGAGTTGGACTAAGAAGTTGCATCGCGTTCTTTCCTCCCCGGATTCCCCCGTTGAAAACCTAGCTGTTTCTGTTGAAGGACCATATGGACCAGCCACAACAGATTTTCTCAGGTAAATTTTCATTCACTCTTTGAGTTTTGAAAAACTACTAAAGTCTATCATGTTAAAATTCGCGCGATTTTGTTTTTGCAGGCATGAGTCCTTAGTTATGGTGAGTGGAGGGAGTGGAATCACGCCTTTCATTTCAATAATCCGCGAGCTAATCTACGCGAGTGAGACAGAAGGACGCAAGACTCCTTCAATTCTTCTCATTTCCGCGTTCAAGAACACTTCAGATTTGGCTATGTTAGACCTAATCCTTCCCATTTCTGGTTCCTCCTCATCCCAAATGTCCAAACTAAACCTAAGAGTTGAGGCCTATGTGACAAGAGAGAAGCAGCCCCCATCAGAAGTCAATAACAGCAACATCAGTACAATTTGGTTCAAACCTAGGCCATCCGACTCGCCAATAGCTCCCATCCTAGGCAAAAACAACTGGCTATGGCTCGGTGCAATCATATCATCATCCTTCATAATCTTCCTCATCTTCATCGGGATCATTACAAGATACTACATTTACCCCATTGATCATGGCACCAATGATATCTTCCCTAGCGCGGGAAAGAATTTCTTGTTCGCGCTTTTCCTATGCATGTCCATAGTCATTGTGGCCACCGCGGCTTTCCTTTGGAACAAGAAGCAAAATGCCATGGAATGCAGACAGATCACAAGCATGGAGGGAGCTACACCCGCGGCCTCGCCTAATAACCAATGGTTTTACAATGCAGATAGGGAACTTGAAAGCTTGCCTCAACAATCACTCTCTCTATCCACAAATGTGCACTTTGGTGAAAGGCCTGATCTCAAAAGTAAGTATATATATATGTCCACTATACAATATCTATTCTATAATAATGCGCTCCCGATCTTCTGTATCGCTTCTGATATAACAGTATACCAGAAGCGATACAGAAGATCCCGAGTGGTTGAAAAGTGTTCATGCTAAGATGTGTTATGGTTTCTTGTGCAGGAATGCTTCTTATTGAAAGTAAGGAATCAAGTGTTGGGGTTTTAGTTTGTGGACCAAAGACATTGAGACATGAAGTTGCCAACATTTGTTCTTCTGGTTTGAACCCAAATCTGCATTTTGAGTCCATTAGTTTTAGCTGGTGAAAAATATCATAAACTTTCAAAGTATTGTCTTCTTGTTCGTTGTGGTCGGGTTATTTAGGTCATTTTGGCCTCATGGGTTTTTGTTAGCAAACTGTAAATGTATGTGCTGTTCTGCAAAATTGTGTTATTATACAAGAGTTAAGTTTTATTTTTAGCGTGTCCAACAAATTATTACATAATTTACATGAATATAATGCATGATTGAACATTCAATCGAGCAAATAGTAGAATTTTGGGATTTCAGAAGGTTGAACTAAGTAAACATCTCAAGCATAATCTACACAAAATTGAAAAATTTTTCAATGATTACTTCCCTTTTATCATAAAAGAAGGCAAACTGTGTTTTCACATCAGTGGTAAAAAATTTAAAATTAACCAAAGCAAAATATACCAATTTAAAATTGTGTTTGGATGGTTCAAGGTTTCACAGCGCAACCCAACTTAGAATTCCTCAAAAAAAAAAAAAAAAAAAAAAAATCTCCCAGTATAGAATTTCGAAATCATAAATTTACAGCATCATATACTCACAAAAATTACATTTGCCCTTTTCGCAAAACTATACCTAGCTATATATGGCAATTTTTATTGATCGAAATCCATGCCGTTTCTTTACTTAAAGCATAAATTGACCCCAGAAATTGTGTAAAGATGCCTCTTTAGAATAATTTGTTTGAAAATCTAATATTATATTAACTTTTACTCTAACTCATCATCTTATATGTATGTTTAATTAGTTAGTTCATGTAAATAACAAACAAATAAACATATGACGGTAAGACCATGTTTGTGTGAGCTTATAAGTAGAACAGTTCAGTTCAGCAAAAATAATCTGATCAAGTTTCGACAAAATTTAAGCATGGTGATTATATTTTTCAATATATTAATTTTCACCCCAATTCAGTTCAGCTCATTCAGTTCAGATCAGTTAGAAATAAGCTATGAAAACATGCCCTAGCATACATCACATGACACCAAATAAATAAGCAAATTAACTTCATATGATCCTGCTTGATATATATCGTCCAAATTGTTTGTAATCAATTAATTATAATTATTTAATTTGGACAAGAGAATGTTACTAGAAATTATAAATGTGGATGACAAATGATTTGGAATCAAGTAGTGATGATAATTGCTGCTACGCAGCATGAGGCATGCAATATCTGCAACAAAAAAGATAGAATCTGTCGTGGTTCATTTTTCGCCAACAGTTGACAATCTATTATTTAAATTAATGTCAACTCATTGATCCCAGCAAGAAACAAACCAATTTAACAGTTGGTTATATTTTAAAATTAGTAAAAAGTATATACTTAATTAATATATATGAAAGAGAACAAACCCAATCATGATGATAATTAATAAACTACATGAAATCATATGCTTTCTATGGTTTATCCACAGGCTAATTACTAACCAATTTTGCTTAACACACGCAAATCTCAACCATGAACAAGTATACAACTTATAATGTATGGCATCCTCTCATAAAATTGAAACGGAAGTGCTATATGCAGTCATTATTTTACTCAATGTGGTCTAAGATGCTATTAGAATTATCGTACTGTGAATACTGTTAAATTTCCCAATGAACATAATACACGAGGATATTTTTGTAAATTCATACCGTATTTTGGACTATAATAATAAAATATTGGACTGCATATAGCAAACACCTAATTGAAACTAACTGAGCTAAATTGTACTGAAAATAATAGAATTGAGCTTAACCGAAATTTAATAAATACGGGAATGCACCCTCACCGTGAGCAACTTCAATTCAATTCAATTCAAATCAAATCAGGAAATTAAACAAAATCACCAGCAATCTATTCTCACAGCTTATCTGGATTCCAATTTACTTCAATTTTGATTATATTATTTTTATTTTAGATATGTGTATAATATTAAGTTAAGTTAAGTTGAGCAAATAAGTTGGAGAAAACCAACACTAAATTCATTTACTTCCTAACTTAAAAACCCGACATTTCATTAATAAATATGTTATTATAATAGTTGGGAACTTAATTTAAAATTCACAATTATCTAGCTAATTGGCTTTCCTTTCCTAAATGGTTTCTTAGAGGCCAGAAACATGCTTATCAAAGAATATATCAGAACATCACATTCTCATTGGAAAATTATAAATAGATCTCAACTTTTCTCTTTTCATTTCAGAACTCAGATCCCTTCTGTGTCTACTCAATAGAAAAATTCAAGCAATTTGTCACAAATAAGTGATGGATTCATTGATCCAAGCCATGATAATGGCAGTTCTTGTTGCAGTCAGTGTTGGCTACATTTTCTTGCAAATCATGCTCCCAACAAACCTATACAGAAGCAAATGGATTCCTAAGATCTACACAAATGCTAACTCCACTTACCTTGGCATGGAAGGTACTTAAATTAATTGTTTCAGTTTCTGTTGATTCTTAATCAGTTTTTTTCATTCAAATCATGAAATTGTATACTTTTATGTGTTTTGCAGGGGCATCTCTGTTGATTTTCGTCTTTCCGGTACTCTTTATCGCTGCATTCGGCTGTGTTTATCTCCATCTGAGAAAGAAGAAGATTGAAGCTGGTGATCAGAACCATAATTCTGAAGGGTATTGGTCATAATTGTATTCAGATCTGATCCTTTTGGGACATTCTATATATATGTTATCTGATTTATATAATTTTTTTGAATAGAAATGGTGACAAAAGTGGTTTAGCTGCGTGGAAAAGACCGATCATCATCAAAGGATTGGGAGTTGTTTCTCGCATCGAATTGGCATTCTTCTTCATGTTCATAGCTCTTCTGGTTTGGTGTTTTGCAGTTTCTTTGCACAACTATTGGGTTATAGTCACACCCCAATTCGCCGCCTTAAGTGGAGAAAAAGTGTAAGAGAAATCAAAACCCTAAGTTTCAGTTCATCATTTCTACACGCAGTAGCGGATCTAGAAATATTAGGATAGGCGGTAGTACAGTATGTGAATGCGCTACAGTGACAGTTAAGTCGGAAAATACTGTTCACAGGCTTGTTCAGCGCTGTCTACGCGCATAATTCTGTACTGATTATTATTTGTTAGAAATCTAAAAATAGAATTCTGACTGTGATTTTGAAGGTGGCAAGTGGAATTGGAAGCAATAGCATTCAGGCTAGGGATTGTGGGAAACATATGTGTGACATTTCTGTTCTTTCCGGTGGCGCGTGGATCATCGGTGCTGCAGATATTTGGGCTGACTTCAGAAGCTAGCATCAAATACCATATATGGCTTGGTCACATTGCTATGATCCTCTTCTCTGCTCACGGCATAACTTACATAATATTTTGGGTTGTTACTCATCAATCGCACGAGGTAATTTCTGAAAATGATGCTAAAAACTATATACTTTAGGTTATAAATCTCGGTGGTTACTATTTTTGAAATTTTGAATCAATTTTCAAGATTAGAAATAACTCCAGTGGAGTATATATCACCAATGATTAGGTCAAGTTTAGCAACACATAAAAAATGTTAGGTCATCTTTAGTGACACATAAAAGGGTCCCCAAATATCAGGTCATTATTAACACATAAAATGTCACTATGTATTAGGTCCCTTTGTCACATATAAAAGTGTCAATATATATTAGGTCATTTTTATTAACACATAAAAGTGTCACTAATTTTTTGAAAGCTTATATCAAGCAACATATTAAATGTCGCAGGATTTAAAATTGCTACCCTTTGGGAGAATTTGCAGTGCTATTAGTGACACGTGTGTTCGAAGAATCACTGTCATGGTTTGATGTAGCCTTTTGATTTAGTGACATACATGATTCAGAAATTGAAATTTTTGTCGACATGTTTTCAGATGTTGAAATGGGCGAAAACTGGTGTAGCTAACGTAGCAGGAGAATTGGCATTGTTAGCGGGACTTATCATGTGGATAACTACATTACCTCGTATTAGGAGAAAATTCTTCGAGCTCTTCTTTTACACTCATTATCTCTACATCATCTTCATGCTCATGCTCCTCTTTCACATCGGCATTTCCATATCGTTTTGCTATGTCCTCCCCGGCTTCTACCTCTTCATGATCGATCGATACTTGAGGTTCTTGCAATCTCGTCAACATGTCCGTTTAGTTTCCGCTCGAGTTCTTCCCTCTCGAACCATTGAGCTCAACTTCTCCAAAACTCGAGGTAATATATCTAAAGATTCTATTTGAAATAGAGATTGATATACATGTGTCATAATCTTCTCTATCTATATGATGTCTACTTCTAGGGTTGTGTTTTCAACCAACGAGTGTGATATTCATAAACGTCCCGAGCATTTCGAGGTTGCAATGGCATCCATTTACAGTCAGTTCGAGCAGCAATTTGGAGCCGGAGAAGCTGAGTGTGATCATCAAAGTAGAAGGGAGTTGGACTAACAAGTTGCATAAGATTCTTTCATCTCCTTCTTCCATTGAAAACCTTGCTATATCCATTGAAGGTCCCTATGGTCCAACCTCTACTGATTTCCTTAGGTATGTATACATCTTCATTCATTCATTAAGCTTTTTTTACATACTAAATTCACCATACTCGATTTCATAACGCAGACACGAAACACTAATACTTATGAGTGGAGGAAGCGGTATCACGCCTTTCATCTCTATAATTCGCGAACTAATCTTCGCGAGCGAGACATTGCAATGCAAGGTTCCTACAATTATCCTCATTGCTGCATTCAAGAAGTCTTCAGATTTGGCAATGCTTGAACTCATCCTCCCTATGATTAGTTCTTCCCCATCCAACCTTTCTAAGCTAGATCTTAAGATTGAGGCCTATGTAACAAGAGATAAGAAACCTTCTTCTCAAGAAAAGAAAACCATAAGCACGGTTTGGTTCAAGCCGAGACCATCTGATTCGCCGATTTCTCCAATCCTAGGGCAAAATAACTGGCTATGGCTTGGTGCAATCATATCAGCAACATTCATAACCTTCCTCATTTTCATCGGAATTCTCACAAGATACTACATTTACCCCATTGATCATAATACTAACATGATCTTTTCAGACACTGTGAGGAATTTGATCAATGCATTGTTCTTGTGTGTCTCCATAGTCATTGTTGCTACATTGGTTTTCTTGTGGAACAAGAAGCAAAATGCTATGGAATGTAAGAAGATTCAGAGCCTGGAAGGGGCTACTCCGGCCGCTTCGCCTAATTCATGGTTCTACAATGGAGATAGAGAGCTGGAAAGCATGCCACAAGAGTTACTTGAGTTGTCTACAAATGTGCATTTTGGAGAAAGGCCTGACCTTAAGAGTAAGACTCCATTTTTCTTTTCATGATGTGAACTGCATTGCAATGACATTAAAAATTGTAATAATAAACTTAATTAAGCTAAATTAATCTATACTGATTTGCAATTAAGTTGAAAAATAAGGTAGCGTAATGCTTTGTTCTCTTAAACTTAGCACTAGATCAGTTTTTCTCATTTTAGCAAAATATACAACTCTTTAGAAATTCTTCTAAATTCAATTTTGTTCTATTTTGAATGCATTAATTTTCATTTCAGTTTAGTTTAGTAAGAAATAGTTTAGGAGAACGCGAACTCAATACACAATCCTTCATAATTTGCACTTGAAAATGACAGAATTAACCAAATAAAATTACGATATCTTTTTTATAACGTATTATGGATGCAATTACAATAAACCGTGTTAGAGAACAATATTAGATCTTGAACCCGATCCGTATTAGTTAGAATTTTATTCTTCCCATTTATACCCTTATACTGTCCCCTCTAACAAACTGTGTTTTTGAATTGATGTAGGAATTCTTCTTGAGCGCAAAGAAGGCAGTGTGGGAGTTTTAGTGAGCGGGCCGAAGAAATTGAGGCATGAAGTTGCGAAAATATGTTCGTCGGGTTTGGCGACCAATCTTCATTGCGAGTCTATCAGTTTCAGTTGGTGAAAACTGAAATGTCCAATACCGACCCGACCCGATTCATATTATTATATTCTCTGATATCTAACCTTGTGCAATTGAAGTTTGTAAATTTGTACAAGGGAATTCGAATTATAATGTTGAGCACTTTAATTTAAGGGTGTTCCTGTATGTAATCCTATATTTTATTTTTCTAGTCCAAAATACAGCATTAATTTACGAAAATGTCTTCACTTATTAAGTTTATTGGGAAATTTAGCAATATTTAGGGGGTGGTATTGTAATTTTAATGATATTTTGGACTACGCTGAGTATGAGAAGATCTCCGGGACTCCCAACTTTCCTGACTTTCCATGAAAGTTTTTATACGTTTTAACTTATATAGTGTACCTTTCAATTTGAACTGTAAATTTTATCTCTTAAATTTTTTTAGTTTTTACATATTCTTGAATTTTTCCATTAAAAGATGTTTTATTATATATTTATTTTAACATGATCAATGTTTTAACACAAAATTGTATCACCTGAGTTTAAATATATAGTAGTAGTTTCATAACATTTTAGAAAGTTGGATTTTCTATACACTTTGTCGAGTGGGACACCTGAATGCGTGTAGCAATTCATTAATTTCACTATACGAGGATTTTAAATGATAGTAAGATTTTATGAACCAGTGAGAACAAAGCCAAGTAGACATGAATTAGAAATTATCATTTTTTTAGGGAGGATAGTAGGATCATACCCTTTAATAATAAAATTTTAAAAGCATGCATTTTAATTATTCACATTTATTTGTTTGCTTGATAAAATCAACTCAATGCAAAGTAAAACCTATTCCGAACCAGAAAAGGATAAGTAAGAAACCTATTCTCACCTCCTATAAATACTTGCACATTCTCATATGAAAATCACACAAAGCAAACAAGAACAACAAGATACAATGTTGCCGGAAAAGTCGAGCAGCGAGTACTACGCCGCCAAGCAGGCAAAGTGCATTGCCAAGGAGGAGAGACTGCGTCGGGAGAAGGAGAAATCCGAGCGACTAGCGGCTCAAGAAGCCGCGATCGCCGGACTGAAAAGCAAGGTGAAGAAGCCTGAGATTGCTGAGAAGCCAAAGAAGGTGATGATCAAGTTCCCTAGCTATGTGGTCAATTCTGAGAATAAGAGTCTTGGAAAAATCATAGCAAATGAGAAGAGCAAACGTTGGAGTAGTAGTTCTCAAGTTTTAACTCTAGTTAATTAGGGCTTCTTCTCTTTTGTTCTGTTAATTAGGTCCAGTTTACCCGTGCAGATCCATAAAAGTTAAAGATGCATTTTATTATTTCAAATCAGCGGATCTGTATTAGCAAAATGAAGGAACATTTCGAGTAAAAATAGACTTGTATTAACAAAACAGACATGCAACTAGTCAGGCCGGTTGATTATATTGTCTTGCACATTAAGAGATTTATATAGAGAAAGTTTCATTTTATTATTCAGTTTTGTGTTCCATGATTTATATATTTTTTTATTTTTTTAAAAAAGAAAGTAACTTTTATTTCATATCAGAATTTTGGAAATTTTCCAAGAACAAACATATATTTACACATTCTCTCATTTGTTGCTTGCATCTTACTAAAATTTAACTAAATTTTAACTTATGATGCAACTTTATCAAATTACATGGACTCAATTGATCAAAATCATCTCTTAAGAAAAACTCTGTGATAATTTAATTTTGCCGTAGGAAATAATTAATAATGATAAATTTAGAAGAAGGAGATTAAAAAGTCCTGTCAAAATGAGTAAGAAGAAATGAAATAACCATCATTAGTCATTTTCTTTTACCAAAGAGTAGTAATTTTGATGGTGTCATGAATAGTTTGCTTCCAACTAAATTAAAGTAACCACGAAGAATTTGAAAAATTACAAATATTATTTCTTATTCATTCTTTTTCTTATAATTTTTGCGCCAAAATAAACTACGGCTCAACAATTGACTTATTAGGGTGCAACACTAATTTACTTCATTTTTCGTTAACTAGTAAAAATAAGTATTTAACTAACATAAAATTTCAAAATCGTGTAAAAACTATTTAAGTGATATAATAAGGCCTTGTTTGATGGAGCTGAAAATATCAGTTCAGTTCAGTTCAGTTTTTGTTTAATTTGGTTCAATTTTCACTTCAGTAAAATATGTAACTTGATGATCGAATTTAGGAAAATGTAGGTATGCTTATTCAATTTTCAACGTATTCATTTTTACTTTAATTTAGTTCAGATCAGTCAAATATAAGACCTAAGAGATGTTCCATATCACCATCATATCGGTTGTTGAATCTTGTTTTCATGCTTACCTTTTTCTTAATTTCAAAATCTCCAAAAAATGTGAAGAATATGAGTTGTTCTTTGTAAATATATTTTTTAAAATGTTTTTTGTAATTAATACCAACGACATAAATAGGTTGTGAGTCTATATTAGCGGCCGTTCCTACAAGAATTTATATCAACGCTCACACATATGTGACCTATAATTGATGTAATAGTCAAAATGCAGATTCCCAATAGAAAAAAAAACAAAGAAAAAGAAAATAGATAGGCTCACTTGTTTGTTTATAAATTTTGTTTCATATTTATAATTTTTCAAAATTTTATATTCATGATAAAAGGAATAAAAATTTAAGATATTGCTATATACAATCGGATATTTTATTCTTATAGTCCAAATTATAGTTTGAATTTATAAAAATATCCTCAATTATTATGTTCATGGGAAAAATTTTACAATATATAGGGGTAATATTGTACTTTCAATAGTATTTTAAACTAAAATGAGTAAAAAATCAGACTGCGTATAACATTTCAGAAATTTAAATATATACTGCTTAATTTGTATCATCATTACATGAAAAGTAAAGAAATATCGGACTGTGTATAACACTCAGATTTATCATGTGTATTGCTAGAGAAGATGAACAAGTGCCCAATCTCAACAACCACCTTCTTTTTGAAAACCTTACTTTTGGTCAGAAATAAGTTTATAAATATGGTTCACTTTCACAAGCCTCATTCTTGTGCTACACAATATTCACACACCACCAAACACTACCTATAAAGCTTCCCAAGTTTCCAAAAAACACACACTCACACACTAGATTCACCATGGATGAGAAGAAGAAGATGGAGTTTTCACCAGAAAACCACCATGCAAGAACACTAACAATCAAGGTTATCAGAGCAGCCATGGTGGGAGTTTCAGTGATAGTTTTTCTTGGCTACATCATGATGTGGTGCATCATGCCAACTGATACTTACTACACCAAATGGGTTCCTCACATCATGGCTGACACCAACTCAACCTACTTTGGTTTACAAGGTTCATTTCTTAACTGTTCTCCCTCCGTCTCAGATCAAACTGTATCCCGATTACTTCAACTTCTTGTTCATATGTTTTGTTAGGTCCTATCATCCTGGATTTCACATTCCCAATACTGTTCCTTGCTGTTGTGGGATGCATATACACTCATCTGGGGAAGGTTCTTGAGAATGGTGATCATCAACACTCAAACAAGACTCAGAAGAAGGATTCAGTGATGATGAAGGTGTTGAAGAAGCCATTGATCCTAAAGGGGCTTGGGATTGTTACTTGGATTGAGCTCTTCTTCTTCGCGATGTTCATTCTTCTCACTCTCTGGTACTTCTCTGCATATATGCATTTCTGGTATGAGAAGATCAACATGGTGGCAATGTCTAGAGGGGATAAACTGTAAGAAACCATCCTTCTAACTGAGTATGAACGAATTTTCATATCGTAGAAGCAATTTATATTTATTCCGCTGCAACAACGAGTTTTTCAGGTGGCAAGCAAAGTTGGAGAGATTGGCACTGGTGATAGGATTGGCAGGAAATGTGGCCTTAACATTTCTGTTTTTTCCTGTGACAAGAGGATCATCCATATTGGCTTATTTAGGGATAACTTCTGAGGCTAGCATCAAATATCACATGTGGCTTGGCAACATCTCCATGGCCTGTTTTACTGCTCATGGCTTTCTTTACATCATTTACTGGGGTCTCACCAATCGATTATCTGAGGTAAATCTCAATTATTTATGGCTATATATAAAAATGTGGAACTACACTCAGTCCCGGGTAATCCGGTGCCTATCATGAAATCCAGCACTTATACATAAATTACTCATGCATAAATTACTGTTCTTTTATAAGAATTAGGGATTTCCGGTCTAATGCGAGTTTACCCTAAAAAATTTACCCATCTAAAGTAAATTCATGGTTCCGCTACTAAATTTAAGGGCATGTTTGCTTCAGATTATTTGGTTAGAATTAAACTGAAGTGAATTAAAATATAGTGAAGACTTATAGACAGCTAGGAGATCAAAATATATAAAAATTATGGTTCAAGTTTTTTAGGTGATTATAAAAGTGATAAAATTATGGTTCAAAACTATGGTTTGTTAAAAAAAAAGAAAAAAAAAGGAGATTTGATGGTTAGGTTTTAACTAGAAACGTTATAGCATTTATTGCTTTAAAGGTGGTTAGGTTTCTAGTAACATTTTTACCTTACGGTAAAAGAAGTGATTGCCTACAAGCATTTGAATTAGGTGAAGCTAGATAGATTTTGTAGATGCATGAATATGTAACATGATTAAATCCCAAGCAATCCATCAATTTAGAACCTTCTTTTACATAAAAATCAACATCTTTAATGGACGTTTAATTTTATTTCCCTCTTTATTAAAATTATGTATAATGGATTAAAGTGAAACATAATGTAAGTTGTTATTCATATCAAATAATTTAAATAAAAAAGTTAAATTAATCTGCACACTTTACATTTAGTCAGGTGATTAATTTAAATTTTTCTATCAGTAATTTGTTCAATTATGTTTAAAATTAATATTTTAATACATGTCCAACAAAAGTAGTAATTATGTATGGAAGTTGAGAATGATTTTACTGTAAAACGTTGATAAATTTACCGATAAGTCCTGAATTCAACTCTTCGGTGAAGGAGAAAACGGTGAAATTTTATTGAAAACTCAGTTAGTTCTTACTTAGCTTTGTTAAACAAGATTCCATTCGTATCTTCTTTGGTACCTAATGGCACTCTCATAGAAAAATCTAGATCTCCATAGTGTCTGAAAAAATGGAGTAAGTTAGGTGAATCAAATGATATCATAATATTATATGCATATCTTGTTACACATGTATCAATCTTAAGGTGTCATCCAAAGGTGGCTTTACATCAATAAAGTGTTCTTGTTGCAATCAATTGCTAAACACCACAATTGTGTTTGAGTTGGTTGTATCACAAATACATTTTTTCTCTGATAAACTAAACTTAATAAAATGAAATATTGAACTAAAACGATATGAAAGTAAATGTATTGAAAACTATAATAGAGTAGTTAAATCAAGTTGATTTTTTATCAAAATTAAACTTTGCTGAAAGAGAAAGTCTCCTGAAAGTCCAACTTTCCTGACTTTCCATAAGAGTCTTTATACGTTTTAACTTATGCAGTGTACCTTTTAATTTGAACTGTAAAATTTGTTATTTGAATTTTATTAATATTTTAATGTAAATTCATGAATTTTTGCATTAAAACATGTTTTACTATATGTTCACTTTGATACTATCAATGTTTTAACACAAAATAGTATCACTTGAACTTAAATATATAGTAGTAGTTTCATAACATTTAGGAAAGTCGGACTTTCTAGAGACTTTGCATTGCTGAAAATACTGAATCGAACAGAGTAAAAAAATCAAATAAATAGTAAAGAACAAATAGAGTACTATGTTTGTCTAAGTTGTTACCTCATTTAGATTTTACTATCAAAATAAGAATTGGAAATTGTACTACTCAAAAAAAAACAAATAAATGAGCTAAAGTGTCCTTATATCATAGAAAAAAAATTGATGAAATTATTATTTTTCTTTCTTCTTGAAAGTAATATTTGATGAAATTCTTATCCTAATTTTGTTGGTACCAAAATCATGAAAGTGGCTTTGTGGGGGTGATTTTAAGGTATGATGTTTCAAACATCATGGAAGTTGGGACCATCAAAATTATTGGATTTTGCAAAGAATCCATAGTAATAAAGATGAAGCTGATTTGATTTTTATGGGATTTCTCTGTAGGAATTAATTAATTAAGTGGATTTATTAATTATTATGTCATGCCTGCGTAAGATATTTCGTAATCATATATCAATTTCGACTTGTTCATGCACTATATAGTTTGCATACTTCAAAATGATGTTAATCGAAATATATTCACCCTAAAACTATAGAAGAATATACATTTATAAGTGTCAAAGTGGAACAGTAGCGATCATGTACTCCCTCCGATCAGATAATATTAACACAGTCTAACTCATTTTACTAAAAGATTGACAATCAATAACTTAATTACATATAGTACGATAAAAAGTTGGATATTTTCGAACTGTATGTTACATAAAATCTAAAACAGATCATATATTGATCATGCTATTTATATAGGGTTTAAAATATATAGTCGTCAAATATATCGTAGAAGAATGTGAATAATAAGTGTCAAATATACTAATCGAAGAAAGAATTGCGCAGTAGAGAAATCAAAATGCCTTAAATATATTCAGCAGTGTGCATCGAAATTATATTTTTGTTAAACTGAACTTAAAAAGAATCGAACTGATCTACTGATAAGATCGAGAGAATAGATTCTAATTCGTTTTGCTTTCTAATATGCATAGATGCTGAAATGGGATGAAACATGGGACCAAACGTACGTGAACAACATCGCCGGAGAACTGTGTTTACTGACCGGATTAGTGATGTGGAGTGCAACGTTTCCTCGCATCAGAAGAAGCATGTTCGAGCTCTTCTACTACACTCATCATCTCTACATCCTCTTCATCATCTTCTACATTCTGCATAAGGGCCTCTTCTTCATCTGCATCATGCTGCCTGGTATGTACCTGTTCGTGATAGATCGATTCTTGAGGCTCCTGCAGTCGAGGCAGAAGGTCCGTCTGGTTTCTGCTAGGGTTCTGCCATGCGAGGCTCTTGAGCTCAACTTCAACAAAATCCAAGGTACAAAAAAATTTTAAAATTTTTTTCAAACTTAACTAGGTTTACCAATGGTTACCCAACGTTAACTTAAGGTTAAATATATGATTTCATGATTAATTTTTTTTTTTTAGCGGTAACAGATCTATCTAACTAGGGTTTATTTATGATTTGTCATTTTTCCTCTGAGTACTTGTACTGTCTATTTAATCGTTCTAATATAGTTTTAGATTTGATGCATATTTTTATCTATATATTCTATTAGAAGGCTCGTTTTTATATTTGATATAGTTGGACATTTTGTTATTTCACTAAATTATACGATAATTCTACATTTTCATCCTTATACTTGTGAGTAGAGGAGTGAATTAGGGTTAATTCAGTTTGAGTCGTGTAATTATTTTCATATATAATTTGTATAGACTTATATATTATGAATAATTTTAAAATATAATATCAGATCAATATGTCGTCGGATCATAAATTGACAGTACTGCTAACAAGTCAAAACATTGTATTAGTTAATTTTATTCTAATTAATATTGGTGAAATATTGCATTTTCAGCCTTGGATTATACACCAACAAGCACCATGTTTGTGAACATTCCCATCATATCAAAGCTCCAATGGCATCCCTTTACAGTAACCTCCAACAGCAAACTGGAACCAGACACAATCAGTGTGATCATCAAATGTGAAGGAAGTTGGACTAAGAAGCTCTACGACGTCGTTTCATTCCCCACCACCTCGCCCTCGCTCGACCGCCTCGAGGCCTCCATTGAAGGTCCTTATGGACCTCCAACAACAAATTTCCTAAGGTCAGTTTAACAAGTGCAATCTTACATAAAATGTCGGGTTTGAAATCGACAGCACTGATCCTATCATGTGATCGATGCAGGCATGACATGTTAGTGATGGTAAGTGGAGGAAGTGGGATCACTCCCTTCTTCTCCATCATCAAAGATATGATGTTCTTGAGCTCTCAGCAAAATTGCAGAACTCCAAAGCTACTACTCATCACTACATTCAAGAACTCATCCCACTTATCCATGTTAGACCTTCTCATTCCATCATCAGGCCTTCCTTCAGGATCATGCAATCTTGACCTGCAAATCGAGGCGTATATAACAAGGGAAAATGCACAGCCAGCTGATAAATCTGATCCAATCAGAACTGTTCTGTTCAAGCCCTCGCCTTCAGATGTCCCCGTGGCACCCACTCTCGGGCGATACAGCTGGCTATGGCTCGCAGCGATCATCTCATCTTCCTTTGTCATATTCTTGATCCTTTCGGGGCTGTATACGAACTATGTCATCTATCCTTATGATCTGAACATGAACAAGATCAGGTTCATGACTAGGAGGACTGTGCTTACCATCTTCCTCATCTTCTTCTCCATAGCAGTTACTTCCACTGCTGCATTCCTCTGGAACAAGAAACAGAATGGCAAGGAGACTAAACAGATACAGAACGATGAGAATGTGTCGAATGATAAGAATGTTGACAGAGAGCTGGAGAGCCTGCCTTACCAGTCTCTGGTAAAGACCATGAAGGTGCACTATGGAGCAAGACCTGATCTCAAGAGTAAGCACATATACATACATACATTATATCATATATATCATATATAGATATATATATACACACAACTGACTTGAATAAAAATGTTGCAGGGATCCTCCCGGAGACCAAAGGATCAAGTGTCGGTGTTCTGGTGAGCGGGCCAAAGCAGATGAGGCGCGACGTGGCAGCCATCTGTTCATCTGGATCGGCCGGAAACCTTCATTTCGAGTCAATCAGCTTCAGCTGGTGATTAGTGACTGCTGTATCATCAGATTTTAGCCTGAATCTGCTACTACCTATAATGTTTGTCCCTGAGGTTGTGCTTGTGTGTGAAATGTAGAATATTTGTACTAGTAACTGGAATCTTGAGGCTGAGTTGAACTAGGGAGTATTTGTGTATGAAGAGTGAGTACTACAATGTATTGTATTATGTATACAATGCAGTCGACCATAAATAAAAATGTGCATTTCGACAAAGTAAGACTATCCAATTTAGTGTCGTTTAACACAAATGATTGAAATATCAACTTTTGAAATCTGTATTAAAGTCTTAATATCAACCATTACATTACTTGTGTTGTATTGGATTTTTATCAATTGGTATAGAGCACAAGCAATACTATAGTATACACAAAACTTGATTTCTAAACTATTCAATTTATTTGCCAAGAGTTGAAACTCTGTCCTTTCTAGCAAAATAAATAAAAAATCACACCACAGAATGATACAAACTGATGCGGACTAATCCAACAAAGTACTACTATTTACACGGAAAAACTCGCGACTCCAAAATGTTCATCTCTAGTCGGAAATGGAGCTAGATGAAGTTTTCGAAGATGAAAGCCTTTCCTCCAACGCCTCAACCAAATCACAGTATTCGCTGAATACAGGATTCTCCTGAATTTGGAAGGGAAAAAAAGTGTTGGGATACAAGCATTTCTCCAGTCTAGTATTATCATGAAAGTAGAAATGATGGGTTAAGTGATGAAAGTACCAGTAGGGCCATTCTATAGACTCTCCACAACCGTAGATCACGATGGAACAAATCATAGAGAACCTGAGAAGACATAAGAAAATGTATCATCTTTGACAGCAGTCTATAGTAAAAATTGTTCAACTCGCTCAGTTATACTTTTTGTGTTTCGCGAGAGAATGAACGAGGCTACAACAACTGAAACATCCTTGAAACCAACTTTAATTACTTAGCCAAATTTATTAAGACACTAATATCCATTAAACACAAATGAAAATCTGTTGAGCCTTTTAGTGCATTTTGATGCTTGAAAAGAGCAAGCATAAGGACTTCTTAGCTGGCTGGCTAGAGTCAATAAGAAAGATGAACAAACCTCGGATCGCCTTAAAAGAGTGGCCAGGATTACAATCCATTCTTGGAACTTAACAGAGCACATATGTGACAAGAGAAATTCTGCATCCAACCTGCTCTGTAAAGTGCCCATTTGAAGCTGAAATAGCCAAAAGAAATGACAATTAAAATTTTCCATAATGACTCAATCCTTCCCCAGACAAAGGTCACACAGGATCTTTTTATGGGAACTATTCTTTTCTAATAATAAAATGTGAGCTCTGAGACACTAAGTCATAAAAGACAAATGCAAAAAGGAAGCAAGGCCTAGGCACAAACTACATGGAAACACTAACTCAGTAGAAGAAAAACATCGTGTTTAATAACGATTTCAAACACAGAAATATCATTTATATCTTTATAGCAGGTACGTTTTGAGTACATCCTCAAGAGAAAGACTTTGTTCACTAAATAAAAGCTAAAGCACAATAGTACCTTTTGGCCGATTAGTTCAAGCCCTAGAGAGAAATTCTCTAATCGAGCACTGCCATATCTTTCCCTTTGAAGAAAATCCTGCAATTTGCACAACCTCTAAGATGCCAAACGATGTTGCAAGTATGTGCATCTTTAACAAAGTTACTTACCACCAAGTCAAATTGTGTGCCTTTGACAAAAGCAACAAGCTTTGGGAGTTCTTTCCCAGACATTAAGCAGTTTGCATGGCTTTCCAAAATGTTCTTAACAGAAGCAACATGAGCACTCTGATCTTTAAATGGGCTGCAGGTCAATGAATTAATAAAAATAAGTTTTTTTCTGATTGGGCATAAAGACAAAACTAGGTCTGGCAGGAGACATGTATCTGTGGAACTACTGCTTGTTACATGTTTCAAGGACAAGGCATTTTACCTATTAGGCTCCAATTGCTGCCTTCGGTTAGTAGATGGGAAAAGAAACAAACCCAGAAATCTCGGGGATGTAGTATCTGGGCTAGCAGGCTGGTCATAGTCCCTCCCAGATCTAAGGAGAAACCTCACCTAAGAAAGTAAAGTGACATGGTTTAGCAAACAAAACAGTGGTCAATAAAGAATAATGTGGATTATGATGCAACGGAATAATCATACCAGCTCCCCAGCCAGTTCATAGAGAGAATCATCTAGAGTTGCCTGCACAAAATGAAATGCTGTATGTTATATATCTGGAGGATGAAACTCAAATCTTTAGCAAAAAAAGGTGTAAAAAGAGACTGCAGTAGTCAGGAGTCAGGATCCAAGTTCATTAGTGATGTCAAAGAAAGTAGTATAGTTTTAGCTCATTTCATGGATTCGGAATGGTACTCTGTAATTTATTTGATACTAACATAGAGAAAGACCATGACTCACTTATAGCCCTGTAATCATGGTCCATGAATTGGTATTAAAAAATGCAGGAAGTAGAGTTTTACTAACCTGCAATAGACGCAATGCACAGTACTGGCTTACTGCAGGACCTTCAAGTTTAGCTATAACCTGATACAGTGGACAATGAAAACTGAGGCAAGCATTCAAGTTAATAGACCTAACTCATTGAGTTGACTACAGAACAAATCACGTAGAATTTTTTTTTAGTAATCCCATTCCAAAAGAAGAAATTTGTTAGCCAGCTAAAGATGGCTCAGAAAGGTTTCTCCTCGAACAGACTCTTCTTTATTTTATAGTTACAACTAAAGGAATAAATTTCTCCTATATATTGTTCTACGGAAAGAATAATAAACTATATTCCAATAATCTATTTACTCCACAAAGATAATCTATAGCAAATTGAGATTTAAATGTTACTTACAAGTATGTAGCAAGCAGCAGTTCGATACCACCTTCGCTGAAAGCATTTCTCAAACAACCTAGCACCAAAAAAATAACCTTATAATGATGATATAGAACTTTCCTTTATTTTTTGATAGCGGAAAGTTGTTTTTTCCAGTCATCTAATTATGGCTGCTTATAGATAGTACTTAGCATCGTAAAGGCTAAGTAAAGGAAGAGAGAGGTAGAAGTCAAACAACGTACTCAGTTGATCTCCCAGCAGTGGAAAACAAATCATCCCAATGCCGACCATCAGTTTTTCTAGCAACGCTAACAACTACATCAAAATACTCGGGAAAGTTTTTAATTAGATCACAAGTCTTCTTCAACAGAGAGGCGTTGGCATGAGTAGAATCCGATGCCTGACTCTTGCTGCTGCTTTGACTGCAGAACAAAAGAATACACACTTATAACTCACTGCTAGTAAAAGAATGTACTCTAGGACTGTTTAGAACAGACCAAATAATGAGCTTAGGTGGACAGCTGAATCCTGCATCTATTAACCAATAAAGAATGCGAAATTGTGTTTCCATCTGCATTTACCTTGAGATCTCAGCCTCGAACACTGTAAAAAGAAGCCACTCAAGGCAATGAGAAAAATGTGGCTTCTCTACTGACAACTGCGCCAAACGCAGTGCTTCTTCACTCTTGTCCCTCTGTTGAAAAAGAATAATTAATTAAACAGTCAATACAAAACCTTTTTTCAAGACTGAAAGGTGCACTTAAATGAATACCACATCAGTTTCTCAAGACACTTAAAATTCACAAGATTGCTGCTAACAAGATACTAAAGCATCTTCCTTTGAGGAACAGAAATCAAACATTCCAACCCAAGTAAAGAAGATGACATTTTGGTGACACTAGTCTCCCATCAATGAAAAAGGTTACTTATGCTGTTTATCAGGTGATCTCTCATCTAAAAGCAGTAAACTTTTGGCTGAAACCGTACCCCCAAAAGCTAACCCTTCGAATCATACCTGAAGAAGATGCCGAAGTAGGCAATGCAAAATTGTTTGAGCTTGGGGAGATGGCTCAAAACATGGGAACTCTGTGCATGCTGAGAAAGACATTCTCTGAGAAACACCAACTACAACCCCTGCACTGGGAAGTAGACCGAGAGGATATATTTCCCGATCAAATTCCAACTCTGGATCCAACTGAAAGTTGATACAAAAAGTTCCAGATAAGTCTTGAGATCCTTAAAAGGGGTGGATAATTCTTAATCAATTTTCATCTACTCCATTTGTTGATTATGCTAAAATTTCACAATGAAAATAGAAGTGATCAACCTACATTACGTTAGAATTAGATAAATATATAAAAGAATAAACATATAAAGGAATCAGTGGGGTGAAACAATTATTAAAATACATAAACATCCTAACTTTCCTTGAAAATATAGTATACAACTAAGAATCTAAGATTAAAAGATTAAGCACACCACCAGCTAAGTTTGAAAGGTTTCACTGCACAAAGATAAGCACTTCAAGTTAAGAGTGTTGATTGACTTTATGGAATCATTCAAAGCTCTGTGATGTCCTACTACTAATATCAAACTAATTCAAAACTTAATCCATCAATTAGAACTCAAAATGAACCTTTTATCTACATCTGCAGTTATGTCCATAATCTTAGATTCCTAGGTGAAAAGACGGAAAACCTTGCATACTTGTGTTTGGTTTAATAAATACTCATTGAACTCTAGCGTCCTTGTAATGCAAATCAATTTTAAATCCAGTATTCTGAAGCTGATGCAGTTTTTTTATTATGTTATTTTTTTACTTTGTGAAAGAAATAACATATCAAGTATCCATAGCGCCATTATGTAATCGAAACAAATTTTAAAATTATAATCATTCAGAGAATGAAGAGGCATTCAGTTACATTATTCGGTTCTCAAAGACTTGTTTTGGAAGAAACCAAAACAGAAGCAATTCAATCTCATAATATTTAAAGAAGCATCATAGCATAAACTACCTGCAAAAAATCCTCTTGCTTAAATTGGTCTAAGCCAGAAGATGGATACCAGACCTGCGAAGATGAGCTTCTGTCAGACATTGAGTAAATCCATATCACACAAAACTACAAATGCTACAAACTGTCACCTGCATTCCTCGATGACCATAATCCAGCCATGAAACTTCCTCAATCAAGTTTGTTTTTTCCTCTGACTGACCACAAGTAACCCAAAACAACTCTACTGAGTCAGTCAGTTCTCTTTCCCTCCCTTCATCCAAATCCAGTAAAGAAAGCTCCCCATTGGTTCTCAATATTAAGCACCTTAAAGCACAGAATTAATCATCATCAAAGTTCAAGGGTCCAGTTACCAGATGCAAATAATAACACCTACCTAGCAGGTTCACTGGCTGACTGGTCTGATGATACCGAGTCCTTAAAATCACTTTCTTCGGGATGCTGGTCCGGGATAAAGCGCATAGCGGCTGGGTGGCTCTTTGCAGTCATTATTGAGAGTTCACGTACTGTAGAAAGCTGTTTGTCATTTTATCACTTAAAAATGCAAGAAGAACAATTCTTTACAATAGCACTTTCAAAGAGGATTTGTTCATAAAAGCATAAATTAAAGTAATTTCAACAATATCATCACCTATAGCACATGACAACAGTGTTAAAAGCTTTCAATTCAGTCACTCCATTACCTTTAAAGTGGGGGTGCTAGAGGGTGTCAAATCACCAGATATATTTACATGGAAGATATGGACATCAAAGGGCCGATATGTAACCAGCAGATAATCTTGATAAACATCCATAACCATTGGCTTTGCAAGCAATGGTTTTCGACATAGCAATGAGCTTTGATCAAGGTGGTATCTTGGATAGAAGAGTAATTCATACCTGCAAATCAATAGAGCTGAAATAAGCATATAAGGAGAAAGGCGGAGTGACAACAGCATCAGTGCCTCCATATAAAAATCTTCCGGTGAAAGGTTGATATCCAACATAAGGCTATTATAAAAAGGAATTATGGAGATAAAGAGAATTCTTTAAGCATTCCTGTTTCCATAAAGAGCATTATTCCTTTAGTGCACTTTACTTTGATTAGCCATTTCAAGATCCAGAATTTGCAAATTACCAATCACAGAAAACCATGAAAACAATTTCCTGAGCCAAGATACTTAGTGCCTTACATGCCCACAGTATAAAATGTTTGTACAGGATTAAATTGTGCATAAATATAGTATTAAAAAGTTAACATAATTGCATCACATACGCACATGTTGGAAGCTTCAATGTAATTGCACACCACAACAATCTTTCCCATCCACGACAAGCCTCTGCATTGGATCTTCTGCTCTTGAGTTATATCTCCAAACACTCGCCACCGTTTAAGTCGAATGTCATACAATATTAATCCGTGGAGTCCAGCAACAGCTAAGAACATTCCATCCTTGCTAGCCGAAACATGTAAAACAGGCCAATTTTGTGCCATATAAGAAACCTGGAATTGAAAACTGTCATCAGGAATAATCATCAAAACAAACAAATATATATTCAGATAACATTATGTTTTGAAACATAACTGGAAGATTAAGATGGAGGATCTTGAGTTCATCAGTTTCTTCAGACTGGACCATAAGTAACCGATCTTCACCATAAATAACCTGGCGGACATGAGTTGTACCAGACACACCTCTATTCAGGCAACATTTTCCAAAAGGAAATCCAATAATTCTTTCTGAAGATCCTCCCTCTATAGCAAATAGTCTATATCCATATTCATCCCAATGCATAAGAGAAGTGCCACCAATCATAGGTTCATATTTCTGATCCTGTTTAGACTTAATTACTGGAGAAGATGCTGAGGTTAAACCAATCTGACGAATTGTCGACATCAAGCGACAACCCGAGACGGACCAAACTGAAAGTCCCCTTAGCTTCCACCCAACAGCAAAAGCAGCATTATCAGGGGTCCAGGCTATACAGCTGACAGCCCCAGTATCATCTGCAGAATACCTGAAGAAAATATAGAAACATTCATTGGCATACAGCAATTTACCATCTGAAACTTTTTATAAAGCACTTCAAAGGTTAATATATAAGTCACATTCAACATACAAGGACCAAACGAAAATAATTTGAGAATTTTCTGTCCAGGTTTTAAAGACACTATACTATTTAAACTAGTGCCTGCAAAACAAACATTATAGAGACAAAAACGTCAGTATGCTCACAGAGTAAATACATCACTATTCGAAACAGATGCACCATAAAAGGTGGTTATAGTGGACAAGTGAGAACAAAATCACATCCGTCACTATTCAAAATTTGATTAGAGCCAAGTTGACACTTAGTTAATTGTTCAGAAGCAGCAAGGAGATAAAACATCAAACAGAAAACTATAACAGCCAAACATTGCCCAATTCATGAATCCACTTACCCCCAGTCGTGCAAAGAAACGGCACGAATTAGAGAAGCGGAATCTGCAAGATCATACAACTCAACAACACCTCTTTTTGTACCCACTGCAAGAATTTGTTGATCACAAGCAACTGAGGCACACACAGCATCACCAGAACCCAATTTTTTCTCAACTTTAATAAACTCAGCTTGCTTCAACCCCCTCTTGCTTACAGAACATAATAAAAGCTGACCATTTGAGAGAATTAAAAATAGTAGTCTAAGGGGCAACGAAAACTCCATGTGGATAACAGCGGACTTCTTCTGCAAATAATGATTGGACATAGATACGTCTTGGGCACCATTAGAAGGAAGGCCATTTTCAATAGAATGCATCAATTTCTTTTCTCCATTGTCTTCGCGAATTTGAATGTCAATATCAACAGAACCACAGAACTGCATATGCATGTTTAACTGAGTCAAAACCCAATATTCACTATAGCCTATAGGTAATTAAATGCAGGGAATAAAACAGGTAAGAATAGTAGCTAACAATAAAACCAGCAAACCTTATAGTTAACTAAAACATACTATTCAAAATAATATGTATCCTTCGACTACTACAAACTTTTGCATGAGTATTACCTCCCCCTTCCATGATATGTTATACAAGGATCCATCAGAAAGCCCGACGAGCAAATGTTTGTTATCACATATAATGTTGCTCCTGACAGTTGCAAGCAGATCAAGTATCAGAAAGAGGTCAAAGAGAAACCATTACATGCTTAAAATAGTTTAATATGAATCCAAGATGGTGCAGCATCAAAATATTATTATGTGAAACAAGTTCACCGCAACAAACCTAAATCCTAAAGTTTGTCAGAAAGCAAGTATGCTTGGAATAGAGCAACAGAGGATTACCAAACTGCAATAGCCAAGTATGAATTTCTTAGGGGAGTTACATCCAAAGTAGTGAGGAACTAAAAGAGGACAAAGACCACATCCCACACTGTCTTAATAATAACTAATAGAAGACGCATTTTCATACACTTGACACCTCATAACCTTTTTCCTCTGTATCACTTCCCAACCCAAAAAAGTGTAGGCTCACAGCTAGTTATGCCGTACTTTGTTCATAGGCTCACAGCTAAATAAGATTATTACTAAGTGCGTAGTATAAACTACATTAAACTCAAAGGTCCATCCCATAGATATTCAAACAGCTTATCATCACACGGTAGAGAATGCAAGGTCAGGGCTAGAAACCAATAACATCACCAGAAAAGGCCACAATAGAAAACTTACAATGTCAATCCATTGACTGCAAACGGAACCTGTTCGTTCAGAAGTGAGGAAATATTGGCAAAAAATAAACCACTGGGATGCTTTGCTCCCATTTGTATTTTCTTTTCTGTGAATTGCACCTTGTAAATTTGAAGATAGAAGGAAGATGTCTGCCAAAAAAACACACAAACAAATAACACATAAATAACAAGCCAATTTGTTTAAAAATATGCAAGTTATCCCCCGTAGTCTGAAAGTAACGAGATACAAACACAAAAGTCCTATTTTTTCTGCTGAATCAAAACTTAGAGCTGTGCGTAAGACTTTAGCTAAAATAATGTGTGAATTAGACTGTGACTGAATAAACACTTGGATCCCTGAGTAGCTACAGTTTCTCAATTTCTTATCTTTCTGCACTTTTCCATGTCTACATCTTCATCTGATTGTGAAAGCACCATTCTTTCCTAAAACTTCATATGTGCGGAAAAATTGTAAATTTGATAATGCAGAACTCAGTAGCTCCCTAGTGCATTTTGAAAAAACAAAGTGCACTTACAATAACTCCGATCAGCTTAGTATCAGGACTACACACCGCCTGAGAGTTCTCGCCCTCTTTCTGAATCGCCTTTGCGTCTCTCCTGAACTTCCCCAGCCTCACTCTATGCTGCAATCAAGATAAAAAAAACTACTCAACAAAACGAAACCGAATTCCTCCACATACAAAACATAGACACATAAAAAACATCGCCGGACCTGAGAAGAAGACCAGAGCTCGATGTGCGACCGCGAAACGACGAGCAGCAACCGATTGACCACCTTGAGGTACACAATTGGGTCCTCGGAAGTACCAGAGCTCGCCGGCGATCCTCCGGATTCCAGCGGGATCACCTGCGGCCATCCGTACGCCATATACATCTTTCCCCAGACTTAAATTCGCCTCGCCGGTTGAAATGTGAGTGCTCCGGGAGCGAATTCGAATCGAATTGAGCTGAGATCAGCCGCGAATTAGGGTATGTCGGCGGAGATCCAGATCACATAGCGGTGGTGTACTGGTGGGAGATTTGGCGGGGAGTATACTATTTTCAGGTGGGAACGTCGTCAATGGCGATCTGATATTCGGAATATTTATTATTATCGTTTTTCTATCGAAATTTTATTTTTATTTACAAATAGGTCCTTCGCTAACGCTAATGTCGTGTCTAGTAGTGTCTACTAGTACAATTGTGTTACTTTTAGATTATTTTTATTAAAAAAAAACTAGATAAACTTGATTTTTTTATGAGTGAGAATATTATTGGGTGATGTAATTTTAAAAATTTTCATAAAATGTATTTCAAAATTTAAATTAATGACATACCTAATGTTATTGATAGCAAGACATGTAGTATGAAACAACTGAAATGATGTCAGTCGGAAAAATTAGAAGAGTGAAGATTAGAGTTAATTTCTTAAAAAATTAAATAATTACTCCACATACTAAACTGAACTGATTGCATTTATGATAATCTATAGTATTTTATTTATTTGAAATTAAAGATATGAACAGTAGAGTTGAATATAAGTTAAGACTTGTCTAAACCCGTCAACTTTTGGTATAATTATATTCATATTGCTCATGAGTCAAGGCATTGAAGGTGTGTTTGGTTGGAGGGAATTTTGAGAGTCTGGATTTTGATTTGAGATTTTGAGACTCTGCGATTTTGTTTGAGATTTTGTAAGTTGGATTTGCTAAAACCTTGTTTGGTTGGTTTGAGATTTTGTAAATCTGAACAAAAACCTTGTTTGGTTGGAGTGAATTTTGGAAGTTTATAACAAAAACCTTGTTTAGACTTTGACTTTTGAAAAAACTGAACTTTGTAAAGTAAAATCTGGACTTTCCAAATAGCGAACCAAACAAGATTTTGCAAAACTTGGACTATCATAATTCAAGTTTTGCAAAATCTTGTCCAACCAAATACACCCTCATATATCAGGTCATATCCAACTGAAATTGAAATGTGTTGAATTAAAACTAAAAATTATTGAAATGTATTGAATCGCAACTGTTAAACTGAACTAAAAAATGTTTAAAGATGTAGATTTGTAGGTATGATTTGATTGTCATCTTTGAGTTTCACGTTTAATTCTTCGTTTATTTTGACAAAAAAAATTGAATGAAATTTAACACAATTGAAGTGAAGTCTCTCTCAATTGGTCATTTATGTGTCCTCATTTAGCATGCAAGCATATGCATTATCTTATCTCTTCCAAAGTGGGTTTCATCATCCATCTCCTTTCATTGACTCCTCATTTGGATCCATCTTTTCTGGATTTAAATCCTTTCGATTTCCTATTTTTGGTATATGATTTTGCAATTGGATGAATACATGTCTCATCACCATCAAATTATGCAACAATTTCTTCACTGCCACTTCAAACATGTTGTACTTTTAATTAGGTTTCCGTCCATTCATTCATCGAAGTGGACACTTTTCTAACCAGTTTCCTTTCTAACCCTAAGCCATGCATGTTCCAAATTTATTTTATAGACGCTGAGTGAACAAAGCATGCCTTATTTCACTTTCATTGTTATTTTAGTTCAGTTCAGTCTGACCAAGAGTCTGTTTGCCGAGTCTTATTTATTATAAACTGAGCTAAATTGAACTGAAGTGAACAGAGTGAAAATTAATGTATTGAAATATAGAATCCGTGTATCTGAATGTACCTTGATCAAATTATATTTTCGATGTACTGTACATAATTGAATTGACGTAAATTGAACTGAACTGTTTTACTGATAAACTCTACCGATCCGGATCCAGATACACGGATAAACATGTTATTCATTTTTTATTGAAATGCGAATCAAACATATAGGTACGCGGACTCGATACTATTAAATCTTCTGTGTATCTAAGAATTCAGTTTGATTTAGATTTGTTTAGTTTTCCCAAATAAATTAGGGGAGGTACGTGTTATTTTTGTTATATCAAAAAGCATTATATAATATTTAAGCCATGTATAAGTATTATTGCAAACTCAACACCACGAGAATCTTCAGTTTAATATTGATAAACTAGTTAACACCATATAACGCCACATAACACTCGTCATTGTAATCTTAATAAACTGATCAGCACATCACAATACTGCACATCACTCATTACGACAATTTTAACAAACTAATCAGTATAGCACTGTATCACACAACACTCATCGACACCATACACAGCTCAACACGATACATTTTGATGTCGGAGAAGGTCTTATTCTTCCTTTATCGAAACGCAAAATCAAACGTTCAACGAGCCACACATGAGCATGCAAACTCAACACCACCCAATCCTCACAAAGGGACAATGGTGGTGGGTGATTAGTTGATATCTTGATAGAGTGCAAAGGCAAGATTGGGAGGCAACCGGACCAAGAGTGTTTTGGCATGGTTAAGGCAGAACCAAATGGGATGGGTTTTTAACCTAACCATTAAACTCCAAAAGTAATGACAATTCCATTGTCGACCTTTTGTGTGCTGTGTTGGAGAAGATGGTGGTGACTGACCCCATGGTTGGTTGCCCGGGGTGCTCCTCACCGACGCCGTTTTTGTCCTCACTCCCCCTCAACAAATCCCCTTTTAATTTTTTATTTTTTTAAAGTAGCAGGACTCATCACATTAATAAATTTCGGGCAGTACATAATCATCCTAAGATCTAACTGCATTACGGGTAGTCTCGATGGATTATTAATAAGAATCCTACCTAATATACTATCTAATTAATAAGATTCGCTGGTTCACATAAGGGGGTGAGTCTCGCACAATTCATTAATGGAGAGTAGAACATTATTAGTACTAATTTGATCGATGAGTTCATCGAGCTCGGAATTCTAATTATGTTATGATTAATATTGTGATTTTTATGATCGTGAAAATAAAGGTTACTTGTTAACATGTTTAACTCAAGTTAATAGAATAATTCTTGATCACTTATTATTAACTGGTAATAGTCATTTGGAGTTCTCTCTTTTTTTAGTCGTACAATGGTCTATTATTATCCTTATCTTGATCCCAAATGTTTAATTTTTCAAAATCATACAACACAAACATACAAAAAAACATGTGTGGGTGAACACCGATGACAATGGTCTTTCTTAAATAATTGTTGTTTTAGTGTTCTTGTATGTTATATTATATAAAAGCAACTGTAATTTTTGAAGATTGTAAAGTAAAATTTTACATTTTTGAAATAAATGAAATAATGTGATTTAATTGAACGACATAATTTGAACTCAAAAATTTATTGAATTTAGTTCTTAAACTTGAGCCGTTTGAACAAGGCGAGTTTAAATTCAAAACTCGCAAACATTATACAATCTCGAGTTAAATTACATCATTAATTAAATTTGACTCGATTCACTCACACTTCTAAGTTTAACTTTATTTTATTATAAATATTTTTTATAAGTGTTTTATTACACATTTTGGATTCCACCACACATTTGATATATCAAATGGAATATCTAGAAAAAAATAAAATATACAAATGGGTTGGATCAACCAAACGGTCACAAATACGAATGATTATGCAGCAGCATAATTACCATATAAACAAGATGATCCACGTCTAATTACAGTGATGAATTAAAATTTGAGTTACCTTATCCATAAGAAGAAGTGCATCAAACACCTAGCCAGCAGTAGTTAATGCTTCTCATTTAAACTTCAGAGACTGAGATGAATAGATTGCTTTCGTAACAAGACCTGTATCTCCAAATGTCTGGAAATAAATTTGGTGTTTTTGAATGTTATGTTCTGTAAAAGCAATTGTGATTTTTGAAGATAGCAAAGTAAAATTTCACATTTTTCGAAATAAATGAAATAAGGTGGTTTAATTGAAGAACTTGAAAAATTATTGAATTTAGTGCTCAAATTTGAGCAGTTTTGAAAAAATAAACAAGGCGAGTTTGAATTCAAAACTCGCAAACATTATTCAATCTCGAGTTAAATCACACCCTTATTTAAATTTGACTCGACTCACTCAAACTTCTAAATTTAACTTTATATTATTATAAACGATACTTTTTTTTTTGAATTTGAACCACCAAAAGTTAACCAAAAAAAAAAAAATTGTACAATAAATACAACCCTTATTTGTTAATTTTTAATTTAGTTAGCTAGACGAACACGATTTTCTGTATCCACTATATAGTCATGAATAAATTAAATGATATACTTACATTATTATTGAAATTGCCGTACCAAACACGGTTTTAGGGGAATACGTTGATGGAATTGTTTTGGATTCCACGAATATATGACTATGCTAGACACATTTGATATATCAAATAGAATAACTAGAAAAAAATTAAAATATCCAACGTGTTGGGGTTAATTTTGCAACTCCATAGCTTTTGGTCAATACTATGTTACAATTTCTAGTTTTGATGAAATGTTAAAATAAATGTTATCAGTTGATATTGTTATCATTGAGGAGTTTAATTTTATTAGGGCATGTTCTCAACCCTATGTTGATTAAAAATACTGCATGAAATTGACTTGAAGAATAATCAGATAAACTGGGAGAATAGATTATTATTTTGTATTAATTTAGAATTATGTAGTATAAATAAATTGATCTCTTTGATCCCGTTCATTTCAACTTATTTTCATCACTTTCAGCATCTTTCAATGCATTTCGCATATTATTGTCTCGCAAAATAAGAAGTTTTTAACACCTTTCAATTCAGTTCAGTTCAATTTAATTGAAGTTGACAGGGTCTAAGAAACAAATTTTCAAAAACCTTTCTAGTAATATAAAATTTTAATACATTTTAACTTATGGAATGAACTAGTTTAAAATTACACATTTCTATGCCATTTTATATATTTTCTTGAAACATGTATTATTGATGTTTAGTACAATCTTCTCTAAATTTTCGTTAGACAAATTCAAAAAAATAAATAATTGTAAAATGTAGATACTGATATATAGTCAATGAGCAAAAAGATTTAGACGGTTGATATGGCATTAAAAATGAAAAGGAGGGTACCTGTTGACCATCGGATTTAGGAACAAAATCTTAAAAGTTGAGATATACACATATTTTGCTCCAAAATTTAATGACACGGTCAACTGATTTTCCAGGGTTTTGGGTTGCATTTACGATTTGCATCAGATTTTGTGGATATTTTAAAATTATAAAAACCACTCCGTGATGTTGGATGAGTCATGAATGGGAAAAGTTCAATTCAAAATTTGTTTAATCACATTTTTCAGGTCAGATTTTTTTTATATATATATATAGTTTTAAAATTACATTAACAGTGGATTGAAATTCGACTCACTAAATCGTAAAAGTCTTGAAAGATATTAATTAAAAATCGTGTCCATGCAATATTGATTCAAAGGATCTATGAGTTTGTTTTGATTACAGTCTATATTGTTTTAACTCTCACGAACAATTTAGGGGTCGTTAAGTGACACCCAACTCTACCGATCAGCACGAGGTTCAACTAAAATCAATTCAAATGAAAAATTGCAAGCGATGAATACACTAGTTCATAATATTATTTTTGTGACTGTTGCACCTGAATCACAAGATAGTGAGATCCATTTTATTATTTAGGTCCAATAATTAAACAGATTGTTTTTTCGCGATAAATTTTCACTCTATATCAATTTACCTTCATTATACTATATCATTTAGAAAGATTTATTTATTTATTTTAATTCAGCTTACTTCAGCTATAATACGAGAGAGAACATGTAAATAATTACATAATTTGCTTAGGCTCTAAATTGTAAAATATATTTCGCTCTACAAATATAAAAGATTGGGTCTTTCAAAGATAATACTTATCAAGAATATTATTATTGGGTGAATTTAAAATGTCTTAAAATGATTTTTTAATTATTTTCCCCCATTAGAGCACGTGTGACGCATGCCACAATGCAACTTGTTTCCAGAGAGCCTCCGGGCACTCCACGCAATACCATCGGCATCGGTCCTCACCTGCCCTTTTCTATATTACTTTCAAATATTTTGATCTCTAATATTTAAATTCCATTAATTTAGAGAATTTTGACAAATATAATGACATTTTCCAAGTTTATTCGAATATTAAATATAACAAAACATTTGAAGTATATTAGTAATTACACATTTATTATCACAGTCAAAACTGACGGATTTGAAACCGATCAAAATATTCATTATATTATACCATAAAATTAGTAACTAGACGTTTTTAAATTTATAGTCATAATTGAAAAGATGCGAAACAGATAAAAATTATACATCATTATTACCATTATTATTATCGGTAATTATACATTTGTCTGTAATTGAAAGTTTGAAAGTCAACCAAATTTATTATTAGTAAACAAAAATATATTAAAATGAAGAAAAGTGTGATTATGAAAATGAAATTAGTGATATATGGGTGATTATTACAAGAAAAAAGAGATAAAATAAATAAAGTGTCATCTCACTATCAAAAAAGGCCCCCTTTCATTTCACAATCTCACCCACCAACATATATCCATTATTTTACCTTTAATTACTTTGTCCAAAATACTCAAAATCTTTCCATTTTCACACTCACAAAATCCCACCTCCTTTCCCTATATATACTCCCAACTCCCAAACCAAACCATAATCTCTCTCTCTTTCATTTCACAGAGAAAAAAACACACACAGACACACACTCGCCGCCGTCGATATGGGTTTTCCGGTGGGCTACACGGAGGTTTTCTTGCCGAGAGTATTCATCCACGCGCTTTCCTTTCTCGGAATCATCCGCAGCGCCGTTCTGTTCGTTTTCGCCTTCCTCGGCCTCTCCGAATTCATCGATTCCGACAGCTATTACTACAGCGACGACCCGAACCCGACCCCGGCCCGTTTTTTTCCCGCCAACCCGCCGATGTTCGCGGTGCTGGTCCGGGAGTTTCTCCCGGCGGTGGAATTCTCCGGCGGATGCGCGGAGAGCTGCGCGGTGTGCTTGAACGAGTTCGAGGGCGGGGAGGAGATACGGTGGCTGAAGAACTGCAAGCACGTTTTCCACCGGAGCTGCGTGGACCGTTGGATGGACCACGATCAGAAAACGTGCCCGCTGTGTCGGACGTCCTTTGTGCCACGTGGGATGGAGGAGGAGTTCAATCGACGGCTGTGGGCTGCGTCCCCATCGTACCACGCTGCTCCCGCTGTACAGGATTTCTACTTTGATGATTATGATGATCATAATTACCACCCTAGTGCTGTTATACCCGCCCTGTAATTTTATCGGATTTCTTTTTACCGAGATATCAAATATTTTGTACATAGAGAAAGAAAAGAAATGAAATAGAAGCTTTCGCGGTAATTTCATTCCATTCTTTAAGACAATTGACATTTTAGGTTGGATTGAATTTTTTAGTGTTTTGCCGTTTCACCATCACCTAGTAGCGGATCTAGTAATTAGTAGTATAATAGGCGATAGTAGGAGACGGAAAGAGTGCTACAGTAGTACGTAAGTAAAAAAAATTACTATTTACATGTATGTCAAGTGAAATTTAGGGCAGACTGGATCCTGCTCTATTCTTAACATAAATCTGTCACTGGTTTCACCCATTTAAACTAACCGGAGCTGAATATAGGGCTAAATTAAGAAGAAATTCATCAATGCCTACCTCTTGAATTTATAAGAAGATCATTCAATTTAATTTAGACCAGTTTAATTATATCCAGTTCAGCAAATACGTAATTTGATGAAGTTTAGATAAGTTTAGTTATACTAGTTCTATTTTGTATCAATTAAAATTACTTCAGTTTACAAAAACAAGTCTTATTCTAAGTTGTTTTTATATGAATTGGAGCAATTATCGGATGATAAGTGATTTCTCCGAGTAAGTCGAAAAAATAGGCCTTAGAACATATTCTCTTTAGTTTATATTAAGTATCAGTTTAATTTAGTTTAATTAAAGAAAAATATATTTTAGCGAAATTCAGATGCACACGTGCATCAAATTTTAGTCCAGTTAAGTTCAATTCCGTTCATTAGAAAATAAGTATAGAGATTAGAGCCTTAAACTATCACCAAATTAGTAGAGTTGAAGGAAACTAATCTCGTTGACCAGGAAGTCAAAGTTGAAACGTGGAGGATTTAATGCTGATTAGCGATGGTGATCTGTCCAATTATCAGTCCTCCTCATTTCTCTCCTTCACCTCTCGTGTATAGTTGGCCACTTGGGCGTGTCGTAATTTTCATGTGTTTTTTGTCGTATTTATATCAAATTTAATTGGGAAAAAATGGAAGAAAATAAGGGAAAATTGGGGTTTAGTCAAAGAGAGTTGAAGATGAGTTGTTTTGTGTTGTTTTGGAGTGATAATTAGTGAACTTAGGTGAAGAGTTGCTATGAAGTTAGATCAAAGATGATGGATGAATGAGACTCTTGGTCTAATGTTCTCCACACTTATTAGAAATAATTGGAGTTGTCCAAACTAGTCAGGGAATGTGTGTTTTCACAAAAAAGGTTAGGGAATGTGTAATCAATAATAATACAGGAAGATCGTGTTCAGTTAAACTTCTGAAATTATGCGTGCTTGGTTGAAGTGGGGGAATGGGAATGAGGGAATGATAGTAGAGTGGAATGATTATAGGGTTAATGATTAGAGTGTTGTTTGGTTTGAACAAATTATTAACTAACTATAGTAATTTGCAAGGTAACAAAACTCATAGATGGACATAGATATCAACGTTAGGGGGTTTGAGTGATTAACTCATTACCCATATTAGGTAATGAAAGTGAGCCCCATATAATTATTACACCCAACCAAACACCCTACAATCTATAATCAAACCCATTAACCACCTCCCAAACCCTTCTACCAAACACCTCCTCAAGTGATTGGATTGCATTGCAAATCACTTATCTAAATTGAAAAATGCTAACAGTGTTGAGATTAAGCTAATGCATGGTTCATGCCTAATTAAGCCTTTTCTCATCACTTTCAACATATTTTAACATTTTTTAGTGCAACAGTTTTCAGTCCAGCTTAGCACCTTTCAATTCGACTTTTGAAACTGAACTAAGATGCTAAATTGAATCGAAAATCACTTAACTATACTGAAAAGTGTTGAAAGTACCACAGTGACGAGATTAAGCTGAATTTGATAGGTCTGTTTAGATATTAGTTCTATATATAAAACAAATTGGTAATTTTAGATTCGTGTTCAATTAGACTTTTTCTCCTACCAAGGGTATGGATTAACTATGGACATCACTCTTTTATAATAGAATATGATTCACTTAATGTTGTTTTAATGGTTTTAAATCCTATCACAGCTCATTGGAAGCTCTTTTCTCTTTGTGATGAAATCAACAGATGCATCTCAGTCAGACTCTCTCACACTCTCAGACAGGGGAATATGGAAGCTGATTCCTTGGCTAAACTGTCACTCTCATCCAAATCTTCACTGATCTTTAGTTGGGACAACTTACCATCTGATACTAAAGCTATTGTGGTTTTAGATAAGTTACAGATGCCAACTATTATGTTCTAATTACTGATAATTCCTTTTCTCAGTAGCTAAAAGGAAAATCACTTGTTCTGATGCATGGATAGGGTCGCTCTGGGTTTTGTTTTACAATTCCCTAATAGGTCATGTCTTCTCTCAGCTCTAAGTTGTCACCCGAATAGCTACTGTTTTGACTTAGACTAGGCAACTTTTGTAAAGTCATTGGTTTTAGTTTAGTCTTTATTGTATTCAGTTCAAAACTTTGCCATCTTTGGCTTCTATTCGGGTCTAGGGAGCCTAATAAACTACCCTCCATTTTTAGATAGTTTCACCTTTAAAAAAAAAGAACACAACATTATTTCAACATCAATTGTACAGTAAATAAATTTCATCATCAATATAGTATTGTATTCAACATGACAAGAGAGTTAAAACTAAATTTTACTAAATCAATGTTAGTTGTCTGAATTAATTGTCCGAAAAATACCACAAAGTCTTGGAAAATGTTAGAGTTGACTTGAAGCGCAATCCACTAACGGAGATCAGGTCACACTCATGACTCACGGGTTGTTCAGCCAGTTGATGTTCAATGTGTTATCCACCGAACACAATTCAATGGTAAATCAGTAAAACCATACCATATAGCCTTTCCCACTTTGGGCATTATCTACTCCACCTAGCACGGACTACTGCAAACACCGCCCTGCTCCCTACTCCACTTATTAAATATATTTTTTGGAATGTTAATGGATTTGCTTCATTTTAGTCTCTTCAAGAGTATTTCTCTAGAAATTGACAGTTTAGAAATTTCAAATATGGAAAACAAACTCTATCTGTGTATTTAAATAAACTTCTAGTAACTGAAAGACACATGTAAAACATCTCTGGACTTCTCTCTTTTCTTTTGTGCTCCGTCTCTGGACTTTATAATTTAAATACTTTGACAGTAAAACTGAAAGTGTATTTATGCTTATTAAGTGTGATTTCAAATACATATTAGCTACATATTCATCACATATTTTTGTTAGCCAAAACTAATCGTTTTTCCTTTAGGTATATGTTGGGCATTTGGGCCTATTGACTGTCTGCGCCGCTATTTATTGGACTGCTACGGCAGCGTTCTACCATTCCAAACTCATGATCTGTCAATTGAAAAATTGGTCACAGAAGTATTGCGTATGTACAAGAGCCCGTTTCGTCCAGCTGCTGAAGGGAGAACAATGAAGAATGTATTCAACTTTTTAATGTGAGATTTGGTGCATCTTTTGACTCTGTTCCGGGTACAACCATTACAAATAAGAGAGTAAGTTTCAATTCAAAAGTTTTTGGATTGATAATATTACAGATATATTTAGTTGATTCTGATACATGAAGGTTTTTCTGGATTTGCAGCCAACACACATAGCCTATCCTTCTTGATATGGCTGTATAGATCTTGTACTCGGTGCGGACAACCATGAAGCTATCAATGCTAGACTAGAGATGCAATCTTTAGTTGGAGCTATTGGCTTCATTGATGCAAATTTCCAGAATTGGGATCCCAAGGTAACCAGAAGCATCTGATTTTGTATTTAACAAGTGGGACTCTTTTAAAAGTAGTGAGTTTCTTTTATTAGTTAGGAATAAAGCACGTCTATTGGAAGTGAAATAAAATAACTAGAGTAATCACAAGGATAGTGAAATAAAACTCAATTCCCTTTTATTTAGTAATAACATACTTTCTAGAGATTTCTCAGTCAAATTCCAAATATCATGAAATGATGAGCATAACACAGGGTTACGTAAACTAGCTACGTTGGAAGAGTTAAAAGTTGATGCTATCACTTTAAAGAACCTTCAGTGTAGAAGCTTGGCATATTATAACATAGATGAGCACTAGATGGTTATACCTTTGTTGGTTTAGTGAAACTATTAAAATTAGTTTGATTTGTATGTTTAACTTGATTGTCTTTATCTTGATATGATTGGTTTATCTTGATCTAAGATGAGTTGTTTTGTGTTGTTTTGGAGTGCTAATTAGTGAACTTAGGTGAAGAGTTGCTATGAAGTTAGATCAAAGATGATGGATGAATGGGACCATTGGTCTAATGTTCTTCACTCTTATTAGAAATTATTAGAGTTGTCCAAACTAGTTAGGGAATGTGTGTTTTCATACACACACACAAGAAAAAAGTTAGGGAATGTGTATTAGACATTAACAATAGAGTTGGGTCATGTTTAGTTTAACTTATGAAACTGAATTAAGATGTTGAATTGAATCGCAAATTACTTAAATGAATTGAAAAATATTAAAAATATTGAGATTAAGCTGAAATGGGCATGGTTCGTGCCTAATTTAGCTTCTTCTCATCACTCAAATATATTTTAGTCAATTCAACACTGTGCAACGGTTTTCAGTCCAGTTTAGCACCTTTCAATTCAACTTTTAGAACTGAACTAAGGTGCTGAATTTGAATAAAAAATCACTTAACTATACTTTAAAGTAGTTGGAACTGAACTAAGGGCTTCTTCTCACGACTTTCAATAGAATTTGATTTCGTTCAACAGTTTTTAGTGCAACAGGTTTAAGTCCACTTTAGGACCTTTCAATTCAACTTCTGAAACTGAACTAAGGTACTGAATTTAATCAAAAATCACTTAACTGAACTGAAAAGTGTGAAAAATGTGAAAAGTGCTGAAATTAAGCTGAAATGGACATGGTCTGATCAGAATTTAGTTCTATATATAAACCAAATCGGTAAATTATAGATTCATATCCTAGTCAACTTCTTCTCATCACTTTCAGCATATTTCAGTTCAGTTCAACACCTTTCAGTGTAACAATTTTCAGTCCAACACCTTTCAATTCAACTTCCGAACTTCAATTTTTTCACACAATTCACTATCATGCTAATCATAATGATAGTTTCACCTCAACTTATCCAAATCCACCCACCCACCAAACTAATCCAAACCAAACACAACCAAATCACACAAGTCCAAAGATCTCAAGGCACCCTTTCTACAAAGAGGTTCCACAAGAGGGCTCTAGGGCTACCAACCCCACAAGATTATGACCCCTAATCTCCCTTCACATTTCCAGGGAGCAGTTGATGATTTGCTTACTAGATTGCCATTATATTTCAAGCTTGTCGGAATAAAAATCCCTTTTCTACTTTTCCCCTTTCTCCTAAAATGAATTGCATACACTGTTAGTGGGACGTACCAAACTCCTACCATGAAAAGGTTAAGGATTAATCAATATAAGGTTAACACTAAACAATTAATATTACAACTATGCTTAAAATAGTGGCCATTTATATTTTATACTAACTTTTCAAGCTTTCAGCTAAAAATAAAATAAAATAAATAATTAGATAAAACAGGCTTATTATAACATATGACTTATTTGTATATTTAAAAATGAGCGGCTGATTACTAATTTAGACTCAAAATATGAAGAATTAGATTTTTAACTTATCATAAGTCCACTTTATTATAAGTCCGTGTTATACAAATATGTCTTTAAAAAAATTGAAAATCGAGCTATCTTCAAGCAAGCTTTATTCTTCAAAGAAAGCATAAACTTCAAATGATTTGATCAAAATTGATTGATATCAAATTAAGCTATATTATTTTTAAAATGTACTTATCATGTGTAATGGTGATTAAAAGTTAAACATAATCAAAATCAAATGGAGTTCAATTGTTCAAAATAACATGTTATAAATGTTACAATTAATTCCCTTGTGTTTGAGTCTTTACTTCGAAAACCAAAAAATAAAATTAAAAAAACGCACACCAAAAATATAAATTGAGCACGTGCACAAGGGAAAGTGCACATCTCGTGCACGCACGTACTCAACTTATTTTAATTAAATAATTTAAAATAAAATTTAATTTTGTATTTCATTGGATTGAAATTGACAACCATACTTATTAGGAATAGCGTCAAGTGAAAATATTCGACTACGTACAGGTAGCATTTTTAAAATAAAATAAAATAAATATTGTTCAAAAAATAGTATTTTTAACATAATATCATTTTTTATGAATTTTAGTCACTATAAAACAACATTATGTTCATATAAATATTTCAACCTTCTTTGCTTTAACTACATTTTATAAGTGTAGCAACACAAAGACATATTGTAAAAATAATACGAATACATGAAATGAATAAAATATTAAAATAATAAATTTAAAACCTAAATCCCACTTGTACCGTCATACAAGCCTTTGCCTCAAAATACCTTTTGCAAAATCACATCCCAAATTAAATTAAATTTAAATTGAAACCCAAAACCTAAACTCAAATCCAAAACTCAGTGTACCACACATTCGCTTAAATTGCTGATATGAAATTGGTTTGATGTCAGGCTGGGCCGATTAGTTTGGGCGTTTTTAATCTTTAGATCAAATATTTTATAAACAGGTCGGTTCGGATTTAATCAATTTTTCAGATTCTTTAATTCAAATTTTATAAAACTGAATCGAAAAAATAATATTAATTTTAACGTGCAAACAATGTGCAAGCAATATTAATCGAAGAGAGAAATCAACCAAGAAATTACTAAGCCAATATATGCACATCTACTTGTTAATTAAAGCTTGCACGTACATTGCACAATTCGATAAAAATCTAATTGAGTTTGAAACTTCCACAAAGTTGATGTTTAATTAATTTCGAAAAAACAATAATCTAAATTACAATTTGATAAAATGTAACAACTCATGTATTGCGCATCAGGAACAATTATTTAAATTTTGACTTTTATCGAAACGCACGCACACTCGTGCAGAATTTTTTACTCTAAACTGATAACCGACATTACATCAGAAAAAAAGAATACATGAACTTGAAGTTGAATTACTTACTGGAATCTGTGATTCATCAATAACTCAGTAGATGGCTAGAGTTGTGGGTTGAATTCTGAAAAAATACCTGGTATTGAAACTATGAGTAATAACTCTCGTTGAATCTCGTGCTTTTCGGTAGATTTGTGATTTCTAACATGTTTGTGAATCCTTCCAACGGCATATTTGAGTTTTTCTCTGCGATCTCTAACCTGATTGTAGGAGTGGGAGTCGACATGCGTGTAAATAATAGTTATTATGCTACAAAGTGTTTCTTGTTATTAAAACATTTTGAAACATAGTATAAAACTTATTGTTAAACATGAGCCTATTGAGACATTTAAAAGGTGTTGTGAGTATAATAAATATCATCCTACTTACGTGGTTTGTAATTAAAATAATAATTAAGAAATCATGTCTCGAGATAGCAAAAGCAGGATCTTTTTAATTATCTAAAAATGTAGACTTTTTAAATTAAAAGATATATATATACCATTCAAGTTCAAAAGTGAGTTTTTAATAATAAATTATCCAGAATTTTCTCAAATTTTAGCAAAATTAGTCATCCGAAAAATCCTGAAAATAATAATGACAAATTTTATAGACCTAATCTATCAAAACATAATTAAAAATTATTAAAAGATAATTTTTTTTTATAGATATACCTTTATCAACGTAATTTTGTAAAAAATTAAGGTCACGCTCTGTGGAGTTTATCTCTACTCTGAGCTTTTGAGCTTTGAACTTCTTTATCTCTACTACTGTGGTGGCTTGCCAGGAGCATCGAAACTCAGTTTAGGAAACAAGCTCTGGTCTTTACACCCGATGATGTAGTTCCTGTTTCCATCGAAATCCCTCGTGTCCCAAATTGATCATCCTGCAACAAAGAATCAAAATCCATCATTATACTACTAATCCATGTTTCATATCCATCAAAAGGACCAAATTGACCATGCCACTTGCACAGACAGTCCCACATGTGCAAAAATGGATTCACATAAACAACACCACAGCTAGAGACCATCTACAAGTCAACCCCAAACTCACTCTCAACAACAGCAGTATAGTTCTTCTCTCAAGCTTCTAGAAAACACCACAAGTTCCCCGCTAATAAAAGGAAAGAGTAAATGGCATCATCATAAATTTCCATCTAAATATAGTAAGGCAACGTCATATCATCTGACAATGCTTAATCAAAATCCTCGACTTTACACAACTCTAGATCAAATTCTACAATGCATCTTTTAATTTCATCTTCAACCATAGGTAGAGCTATTCCATATGACGCCTCAAACTTCTGGATGATTCTGGGGATATGAGCTCCATTCACATACATGTTTACCATCCTTTTAGTCAGCTCTTTTACCATGTTCTCATGGCGCAATCTTTCCAAATAGATATCAATTTCCTCCTTGATATCTTGTTTGGAAAAATTCATCCCAAATTCCCTCTCCAATGTAGATGTCATAAACTGCGTGTTGTGATGCAACATCGAAGGCATTTCCTCCTCCAACATTCCACCAAGAAGACCGTGCAAGCATTCCCTAATTCGGCGAGAGATCGGCATGAGTACTGAACAAATTTATACCACCAAAAATTAGTCTCTAAATCATGAATAAAGGGGCAAAATGCAGTTGTATACAAACTAACAAACTACTGAACACATACACAATATAATTGCTAGGCAGAAACCATCATCCTACACATAAGTCTTATCCTACTATGAGAAGTGGCCTCATCAAACCACAAATCAAACCACAAATCCCAAATACACACATTTCATACATAGGAACCCAACAAAAGGGGCAAGCAACTTTACAATCCACAAAAAACCTCAAAATCCTTTCAAAAACCAATAAAAAATCACACTTTTCTCATGACTTATGTATGTCCCTGGTTGGGTATTGTCACCCGCCCTCTCGCAGCTCAAACACAAACCCTTAATTCACAATTATAAAACTTCTTCTAGAACCCCAAATATTTTCAAAATTCTCTTTTGGCAAATGGTAGCACATCAATTTTGAATGCATAATCATCTGTACCATAAACAAAGTGAAAATGAACACACAATGCACACCAAGCCCTAATCTTTGCACACATAAGGAACAAAGAATCCATGTTAGTTCAAAATACTGGAGCCACACAACTTCTAAGGTTAAAAACATCAATAAAATTGCAGAAATCTATGTACTTGCTCAGAATTGTGAATTGTGTTTTTACCTTCTCTAGGATAACGGCAGCGAGATTTGCTGAGAATTCAAGCTCTCAGAGAAATGGATGAAAGAGTGTCCAATGACGGTAAACCTTTCTTTTGGGTGGTGTAGGATAACAACGAGATTTGTTGAGAATTCAAGGTCTCGGAGAAATGGATGAAAGAGTGTCGGTAAACCTTCCTATTGAGTGGTGTGTTTTCCTATATTTATATAGCTAGGGTTGTAGACAAGGGTGTTGGCTTATTGGGTTATGGCCCAAAGTCCAAACTATAATACCGGGTCATATTCTTTTAAGGCCTTGTTTGGTAGAATAGTTAGTAAACATGTTCAGTTTAATTTAGTTTAATTAGCTTAGTGATTATGTAAATTGATGAAAATCGAGTAATTCGGTTATACTGATTGCATTCATGAATACATGATTTTTTTTACTTACAATAGTTCAGTTCAGTTGAAGACGGTTATGAATTTATTTTAATATTTTATATGATAGTCAAGAATGATTTTGAAGAGCTTTGAATTAAGAGTAATTTATATCATAATTTTGAAAATATGTCCTAGCAGTAGAACCATAAGACTGACTGATAACAAACATCAGTTTTACTAGATTCTTGCAGCGTGATCACATCATTAGGTTGTATTTCTAAAATTTCTGGATGTTTTTAGACTGGATACATTGATGGCATAAGACACAATTGTTATTTTGAAGTGGACAATCTTCTTGAATGTAATAAAACAAAACACAACCTTATCAGAAAAAAATACTAAAACAAGATGGAAGACACAATATTACAAACGAGTTCTTGAGCCCTTTGCTTGGACTTGGTGTTGAAGTGGTGTGCCTTTGAGCTTCTTTATCTCTATCTACCCGTGGTGGCTTGCCAGGAGCATCGAAACTCAGTTTAGGAAACAAGCTCTGGTCTTTACACCCGATGATGTAGTTCCTGTTTCCATCGAAATCCCTCGTGTCCCAAATTGATCATCCTGCAACAAAGAATCAAAATCCATCATTATACTACTAATCCATGTTTCATATCCATCAAAAGGACCAAATTGACCATGCCACTTGCACAGACAGTCCCACATGTGCAAAAATGGATTCACATAAACAACATCACAGCTAGAAACCATCTACAAGTCAACCCCAAACTCAAAGAGGCATCTGAATCTTCAAAGAGAAGCCGCTCAAACTCAGAACCACCGCCGGCTGAGGCCGATGCTGAGGCTCCAGAGATCGGACATAAAGAGAAGAAGATGAAGACCAACGACGGCGGATCTGAGGTGAGATCTAATATTTTTCGATTATCCTGTCATAACTCCTCGCAATCGTGTTACCCAATTGATTGATATAATGTTGCAGGGGAAAAAGAAGAAGAAGTGGAAGTGGAGGGTGACCGAGAAAGAGAAGAAGTCCATCCGCCAGAGTTACAAGAGATTTAAAAAATCTGGAGAAACCTGGGTTCCGCCGGAGGGATTTACTCTGAATGAGTGGGACATGTGCCGCCTGTATATGTGTAAGTGGCATTTTGAATCTATGAAGGTCATTCCCAGATGGTACAAGAAGTTGAAACGGTTAATTGATCAGGTCCGGAACACCAAGGGCTATGGAGTGACGGTTACGGATATTGATGATACTCACCTTTCTATTACATTTACACCCGTTATTGATCTGGGGAAGGATCCTAGACTGCAAGCACACCTCCATTTAATGATCGGAGAAGTAAAGTGTGAGATGAAAGAAAACTTGAACGTGAAGCCGGCTGGATTGCAGCTTAAGAACGCTGTTTGGTGTTCGGAGAAGATGGTTTATCTGATTTCACATAGTTTTGAGGTGTTGAAGGTGTCGGTGAGTGCAGGCCAAGAAGTCGAAGCTGACAGTGTGGAGTCGATGCACAGTGTCAAACGAGGAGGTGGGATCAGATGTTGCCCTCAGCTACTGGAGTGGAAGCTGAAGAGAGGTTCCCAACTGGTTTATTCTACTGAATCTACAGAGGAAGGTATGGAGTTTTTCAACAAGAGGCGGTCTAAACAAGGCTTGGGTGACATGATTTGAATTTTGAGTTTCAAGTTACTGGTTTTGTTTTGTAATCCACTAGTACTATGTTATGTTGCTTCTGCCTTTTGATTTACAAATTGTACTCCCAAGGCTATGGTTTGGTATGAGAAATGATATGTGCAGGGCTGGTTTGTCAATGTTGGTCTAATTTTAACTTAAAATACATGTAGTATTGTTAATACAGGCTTAGACAATAGTAAAATAATAAAGGATAATTTTGTTTTTCCTGACCCCGCAATTAGTAAATTAGACCTGCACGTAGTGGCGGAACTATGACCAACCTACCCTAAAACTCAAAACCCAGTTCTCCGGTTAAATTTGAGCCTTTCCATCATCCGTCGAGACAGCAGTTCTGAACATGCGTTTCAACCCTCTATTTTTCTCAGTCATTCGAGCCTCTAAAATAAATTATTGATTCCGTGACTGCCTGCACGCAGTACCGGCTCTGGGGCAGTCCGACCGCACAGGGGAATGCAACACAGAGAGGAGAAATCAGAGTCGAGAGAGGCGGCTGATCCGCTTTAATAATTCTATATTTTGGGATTAGATAATGTTTTCCCAAAAAATAAGGATACTTAATTTAAATGTTTCCATTAAGAGTGATAATATACGGATTAATATGGATACATTTAAGTTAATCCATTAAAAAGGAAAAGAATGTTTTTTGTATTTATATTAAAATATATATTTTAGATTTAGAAAATTTACTTTTCATCAAGATATAAAGTCAACCTCTGATGATGAAAACTCTATGAATAATTTTAATGCTCATTTATTAATTCAAGTTACATTAAATTTTTCCAAAAAAAACAAATAAGTAAATATGAAAAAAAGGCCACAATTTATTTCGTGCAAAGAGCCACCGAAATCCCAAGACCGGTTCTGCCTGCACGTATCATCACTCTTTAGTATAGTATTGTAAGTTGACGTGAAAATCAAGAATATCAATTACTTGTGCTAAATTCATACTCATTATAACCAAACATTTTGTTGCGAGCTTTAAGAATATATATTTGCAATCTTCTCTATTTAAAAATAAATATAATAATTCAATTTTAAATAATTTAATAATTGCAGTCTAGATTACCTGCACCTATTTCGTGCCTAGTTTGTGCATGGATAAAACAATGCCGCACGAACACATTTCAAGATTCTCGGAAGCATGACTCACAATCTACTGGTGATCGAGAAGAGAGAGAAAAATTACCGGAATCAAATGGCTTTGCGGCGGCGGAAGATCCACGGCGCGGCGGCGAAGGTGCATGGAGGAGATTCGACGTCCCACGGCGACTGATTCAGGCGACAAACTTTCAGATTCAAACCGCTCTCACAAAGTCGATACTTTCTGATCCTCATTTCGTCGGAGAAACGGAGAAATGATCAGTGCAGAAAGACGACGATAATCGGAGCTCTATCTTTTTTTAAATCCTTGTGTATTTTTTTTAAAATGTTTTTTAACTTTTACAAAAAATCAACAATACCGAATTGTTTGCAAAATATAAATTGTTCAAAAATATTTGTGCCGAAGCGAATGATTCATAAACCTTCAGATTATATATATGTGCCAATTGTGTGCTTAGTTCGTGCGTAGATTAACAAACGTTGCACAAGAATATTTATAAATTTATTTTCCAAATTTGCTGAAAAATCAAGACTATAAGTTGTTAATATATATATCAACAATATCGATCGTGTATATATATATATATATATATGATGAATAAGTATTATAAAATTTACCAATATATAATTCCTTTAATGATAAAATACTGGAACATTTAAAAGAAGTTATCAAATTCTCCCACAAATCTGTCAAACTTATCTCAACAATAGAATTCAACCACATAGAACTTTATCAGTTCAAGAAATTGTTCATATATATAAAAAAAAGGAAAAAATGATTGATATCATAAAACAGACTCGTATTCATAATGAATTGGTTTCATGATATGTTAATATCAATAGGATTCTTTAAAAATATGAATAAACTCAGGAAATTGATAGGTGTTGTCCAACATTATTTTTGCAGTCCGTATTTGTATTTAAAATACCTGATATACCCTTATTTATGAGAACCACAATTACTTTCAAATAAATATTGAGGGTATTAATGTCAGTTTATGAGTAAATACTGGACTCCACATAACAATGTCTTAAGAATTTCGCAAGCCAAATCGACCCATACCTCATCAGTCTATAAAAATTCCGACAGAGAATTCCATTCGTTAACTAGTAGAGTATTCGATTTTGATTAGTTTATTAGTGTATGAGCTACAAGATTCTGATCTGAACCCAACATGACTGAACTGATTCTTTCAAGGACCGTATTCGTAATTAATCGGACATTCAGCTATCTAGTGAGACATTTATGATACATGCATAATCCCTAAACCAAACAGTAACAAGAATTTTGCAATCCAAATTAAACTTAATTCACCCCATCACAGTCTATAAATACCGACGCCGGCGGCCACAACACATCCTCTATAGCTGATTCAGAATCTCGAAGATATGTCTGGTCGTGGAAAGGGTGGCAAGGGACTGGGAAAGGGCGGCGCGAAGAGGCACAGAAAGGTGCTCCGGGACAACATTCAGGGCATCACCAAGCCGGCCATACGGCGGTTGGCTCGCCGGGGCGGCGTGAAGAGGATTTCCGGGCTCATCTACGAGGAGACACGTGGCGTGCTCAAGGTTTTCTTGGAGAACGTCGTCCGTGACGCCGTCACTTACACCGAGCATGCTCGCCGGAAGACGGTGACCGCCATGGACGTCGTCTATGCTCTCAAGAGGCAAGGAAGGACTCTCTACGGCTTCGGCGGTTAGCTAGGGTTTTTTTAAGAGAGATTTGCTTGTTTTTCTTTTTTTATATTAATCAATTATTAATAAATAATAATAATAACAAAGCAGTTAAATATACAATGTTGGTTTCTTACCATCTTTCTCATTTACACTTCGGTACAAATTTTAAAAACCTCTAGATGTCAAATTGTTGGAAGATTATTATTTTTTTTTTTTGAATGGAAAAAATCATATATCATGTCACTGGAAAACGTCCAGAATCGTTTGACAGGAGAAAACTAGGAGGGCTATTCCAAACTCGTTTTGCCTCTAAATTCTCCTTCGCAAAAGAAGTGAGTGAGTGCGCTACAATATTACTATTTCTTGGAATCCAACAAGGAAATCCACAATCTAAGGCAGTAAGTCTGGTCTTCATCCTAGAGATCAAATCTTGGAGTGAAAAGTTTGGTGGCTCCAGGTCCCTTATTATCCTTATAAGGACAAGACAATCCCCAGCAATTGTCATGTGTTCCAGCCGTAGCTCCTCCGCTAGCTCGAGTGCTAAATCTAGCGCATGTGCTTCCGCGAATAGTGGATCAGTTATGCCTGGAATCAATTCACTCAGTGCCCTAACAAAGCTTCCATTCTCATCCAATGCTACCGCCGCGACAGCAGCCTTACCATCCTTCATGCCGGCATCAAATAAGATCCGTGAACCACCCGGTAAGGGCCTGAGCAACGAGGAATCCGAGAGTTCCTCCGAACTTCTCTCTAGCGAGCCATTTGCATCCTGGTATCTCTTAAGATTTGAGCTCGTAGACACCGCCAAGTATTCAGCCTCTAGTGACTTGTCCGTAAAGATACGTTGGTTCCGTTGGATCCATAATGAGCCGCATAGCATTAACATAATTTACGCAGTGCTGGAATCATGCTGTGTTAGGATTTCTTTGAACCATCTTTCTCCCCTATTACACCGTTCTCTCCATACTTGGGTTAGCAAGCCAGCCATGGTCCATACTTTCACTGCAAACTCACATTCGAAAAAGAGATGGGAAGAAGAACCGTTCTCTTCATTACAGAGCGGGCATGTCTGAGAGACTGTCATTGTTCGGGCACCTAACTAACATTGAATCATCTCAAGAGCTTTTTTTACAAGTATTGTTTATGTGCAGATTCTGATGATTCTAATAACTGATGTGTAGCTAGGTTAAAATAAACCTCTCCCTTGGATCATTACTTTGGAAATGTACATGTTGACAGCAAGTTTACACTTTATTCTGCAGTTTACATAGCAGCATTTTCAGCAGGAGTGCCATGAGTATAGATCCGCGCCTTGTTGCAACAGATATTCCCATTCCAGATCATTGTCAATGTCAAGAGAAGATGCGACTCGTGTTGCTTCTAGGAACATCAAGACCAAAGGATCTTCTGGCAGCTATGCTATCAATGAACTGCAATATCGATCAAGTTTCCAAGGACCATCAAGCTAAAGATGATAAAGACAAGAACTTGAAGTTTTAGACAGCTTTTCAACATTACCTCGTGTTTTTACTCCATCTTATCCGTCTCCTCAAGCTTCTGCTCCATCTGATCTGCCTCCTCAACCGTCATTCGCTTCTTCTATTACTGGTGACGATCATAATTACAAGAATGAGAAATTAGAACAAAAATTCACACTAAAAAAATATCAAAGAATCTCGAGTCAAACAGACGTAGTTCAAATTTGACATGGTAAACAATCTCCAAATCTGTCATTCACTCGAGTAAAATATGCAAATGGACCAAAACTTCAATCGTCAAGTCATACAAAATTGTTGTAACTAAACTCTGCCACCACAAATTTGCTACACGAACAACAGTGATATCTCTACCACCACCAGAATCAGAAAAACATAGTCTTGGTACAAAATATCAAATAAAACTTAGCCTTTACACAAGCAGCCAAAGTACGGTTACTAAATCAACAGACTTTATCAAGAAAGACTACCTTTTTAAAAAGGTTTATGCTAACATAACAATCAAAACCAATGAACTGAAGCATATGAAAGAGTCACTACCTCCAATCACCACTAAACTTCCCTCCACCTTTTGACCCTACTAATTAACCACAAAATCATAAATTGCAGAATCAAAATGAGTGAGCAGAGACAACCAAAATATTACAGAAAAAAATACTGTTTGCCATCAAGCGAAAGCGAATACTCCGACACTTTCTTAACATTCCTATCCAGGCCAGCAGAACTGTTGGATATTAATTAGTCATTACATAATGACAGTAGACAGTCTAATTACATCCAAAACTTTAAATCAGCAGAAAATAAACAAAAAAACCCACACACTTGCACACAGTGAATATCCTGAAAACGAATCGGATACAATATGATAATATGGATCAAGATAGTACCGTGGAGACGACTCAGATGAGTGAAGCAGTGGGGAAGGAGTGGGGAATACTGATTCGTTTGGTGAGAAGGAGCGAATTGGCGGCTCCGGTGCTCTTTAAGCCGCTGAAGCTGGAGCTTCTCAGCATCGACGCTACCTATCGCCGCCGTCGCCTTGGTGGCTACACCGAATGTGACCGTCATAGCTGAAATTGCAGAATCGAAATGAGTGAGCAGAGACAGCCACCAATGTGTTTCCCTCCTGAAAATAACAAACTAATTGCGTTAGATGATATAACATTTGCAGCTAAAGCAACAATTTCAACAGAGAAGTGCCAGGAAACATACCCAATTCGCCAAATCAATCGGCGGTTGCAGGCTTCAGTTAACAAAAACAGATGCTCATAGTTACAAATTTACAAATAAATTACAGAAACTAGTTTAGCAGCACAGATACAATACAGAAAATAAAATCACAGTTTCTTCAAAATGTAACAATCAAAGAAATCTGAATTCACTGATAAATATTCTTTCACACATGCATATAAATAAACTACACAGCTAGCCTTCATGGAAATGGCCAAATCAAACTCTCAACGTACACGATCACTGGCAATGCAGGGCGGTTAATGAATGAACCTTGCAGACGCGGATTATTAAAAGCGTAAAAATCCCTCTTATGATTATAGAGCAAGAACGCAGACATGGCACATCGCGATAACATCATTCCCTTGGAACACTTAATAGGGACGAGCCGCCAGGTATCATTTCTAGGCACACGCGAAGCATGGTATTTAAGGAGCCGATGAAGCAATATTTCACCGTCCTTAGCGCCTTGTTTGGACACGAAGCAAGGTATGTGCCTAAAACCCTTCTCAGGGTCGACAAAACTGTCAAGAGGATATCTCTTATTCACTTTGTCCCAAGACTCCTTTTCGCCATACCTCATCATCATCCATAAATCCACGTGAGAAATTCTGTAGTAACAAAACACTACCAGGTTTTCCCCGGCTACATTTACCTTCCAATCACTGCATTCTTGCACACAAGCCGGCGGTTCCATGGCGCAAGAAAGTTCATCGGTTGATAGATGGATGGTAAAAATACTCTTCTTTGTGGCAAAGTGAATCTTTCCATTCAGAAAACAACCGTTACTATCCACTTCAGATACCTCGAGATTATGATTATGAACCCGCAGTTTCTTCCAAGAAACAGTTTTTCTTAGACTACACACCTTAACCAAAGTGTTGCTGATTCCAACAACCTTGTACTCATCATTATACTCGTCGTATCCAAAACCATAGAAGACGGGAGATGATCCACGGCCAAAATTGGGCAATGTGATACACTTCCTAATGGTTGGATTCCACACAAGAACTTTATTCTTACTGCCCGTAATACAAACCAGACCATTACATGAGCCAACAAACTCGAGCGATTCCTCTGGTAGGAACTTCATAGGACAAGACATATCTGTCTGAAAATCCTCAATTTTGCGGGGATTGCCGAAGGTTGGGTAAAGAGGGGCATATCGAAATGTGGGAACAGAATCCTCCCTTTCAGCCATGTAAAGCAGCTTATGATAGATATACATGGAATCATGGGATGCCTTTTGAAAGTATAGTTTGGTGAAATCTAGGCTGGAAATCAATCGAAACCAATACTTTGAAACACATTTGAACCTGCTCAAACACTTGATTGGGAGCCTACCTAGTATTTCGAACATGAGTTCCTTGGCGATGTCGGGACATGGCAAGATCTCTTCTTCTTCTTCTTCCAAACGTTTGATCCTCTTCTGTGCCGCCTGCAAAATCATAGTATCCAAATTACTTGGTTGACTGTTGCAGTAAATTATACACCGGAACAGCTCAATTCAATTCAAAAATCAACATGCTTACCCTGGTGCAGCACTTGAGGCTTAATTGTTTCATTGTTTTCAATTCCAACTCCGGCCTCTCCTTGCATATATATAGACAGAAACAAACGAGAGTCAAACGAGATAGCAGATACCGATTTGGGTTTGGAATCGGATTCCTTGCCTATTCTCCGACAGAATTCTCCATACCCAAACTGATCTCCATGGATTATATGATCTCTGGTTTTCGAAACCTTATCCAGGCCGCAGCTCTCCTATACAGTGTGTGGTGATGATAGGAAAGATATTCTTCCAGAGGGACTTACATGTAAATATGTTTTGACTGGTCCAAGGGCATACGAGAAATTTCACAAACGAGAACTTAACAAATTAATACAATCATCACATATAAAACCTTTTAACTACACGGATTTAAATCTATTAATTTTAATCAAACGAAGAAAATATTTTCTACAATTCAAAATATATAGTAATAGTAAGATAATATGATAGATGAATATTCAACATCTAATCATTCTTCCTTATCTATATTGTGGAAGGTGGATGAGATTGAACACCACCCATTTCTTATCCACCGGATACACCAGATAAGGAAAGAAAAATGAATTAAACTTTTTCAAATTCTCCTACTAAAAATACCAAAAATATTATTAGCAACTTAACAATTTGTTTATGTCTCATTTTACCCTCATACGTATATTTAAACAGTTTATTTCAGTCTGACCATGCATATAAACGTAAAGTTGGCCAGACTCCCATATGAAACTCCATATTCTTCCTCACTCCCATCTAAATATCCGCCAACTCATATTCCCGTGGTCTTTCTGACTCGCCGGAATCAAGAAAATAAAGCAATCAAGGCTTTATTGCTCTCAAAAGAAAAGATTCACCGAAGTGAAGAGAAGTGAAGCTCCACCGAAGCCTTCCCCGAAGTAAAGGTTAGATATTCTTGTGTCTTCTCTTTCATTTGAGTTTGTTAAATCTAAATGTACTGATGTGTGTTCATATGAATAAATAATGTTGTTATGTGACCATAATATATAATGTGATTTGTTTTTAATTGAAAATATTTGTGTTTGTTTTAAGATGGATATGCAATGCCCTCATGTGAACAAAATTCGGTGGACGCGGTCTAATTTTGAAAGCTTCGATTTGACTGATCTTAAGTGCCCAGAATGTAGAGAAGGTCGAACACGGTCCAGTTCAAAGAAAACTTCGCGCGCAGATATTTGGGTTTGCGCCGAGTGTAGCTTCTTAGGATGCATTAAGAAACACAAAGTTGGGCATATTTTTGACCATTTCAAAAATGAACGACATCACATTATATTTTGCCCCTCTCAAACAGAAGATAATAAATTCTTCTGTGCAACTTGTGAGATCTATGTTGATTATGATGAGCCAGCTCAATTGAATGAAGAGTCTTTCACCAATTGAATTAAGAGTCTTTCACCATAGCCGATGAATTTGAAAATTTAGAGTTGATTCCACCAACTGGGCTGGCAAATCTGAATAATACATGTGCATTGAATTCTGCAATTCAGTTGCTACTTTCTTTGGAGGCCGTGAAATCAATATGTAAGAGTTACGGTGGATCTTCGATCTTATGGAAAAGTATGAAAGATATTATCGACTCTACATCAGAGTTTATTAGCCCAGATGAGATGATAGACCATATTTTAAGATTAAGTGGCTACAAAAGGGGGCTACAATATGATGCTTATGACATGCTACACCGCATTTGGGGTTTGATGGCAGCAGAAGAAGAAACTGAGATCAGTTTTAGTACTATGGAATGTGGTGGATGTAAGGAAATGGCAAGAGAATTGGAAAGCGAGGAGGCAGAGAAAGAAGAAGGGTCTATCATATCTGTATATGTAAGCATTGAGGGTCATAATGGCAAATCCATAAACACGTTATTGAGAGAATTGATTTCAAATCCTTGTGATACATGTGGTGAATCTATCCCAACTATAATGGGTGGTGAGGTGCTCATTCTCCATCTTGGGAGATTTTTAATAGGGGATGATGGTGTCACTAGAAAAGTTACTGATAGGATCAAATTTAAATCAGAACTTAAACTTCCAAAAGCCTCAAGGTATGAGATGTATGAACATTTGATTGTGTTCTTTATATACTTGTTACACATTATTTCTAAATACTAATTTTATCTTCATTTCTTTGTAGTGATGATGACGAAGAAGATTGGACCTACGAATTGAAAGCCGTGATCGAGCATTTGGGGTCGGGAGCCGACAAAGGGCACTATATGACTTACATTAGATGGTATGATGAGAGGTGGGTAAAGATGAAAATTAAGGATAGAGGCTCGGGTTGGTACAGAATGGATGATAAGATAGTGACTGGTGTTCATTTGAGGGAAGTTCTACAAAGAAAGAAAGCATATGTTTTGGCATATGAAAAGTCTCAAATCCATGAGAATCTACCATCTTCAAGTAGATAAAGAGTTACTATCTGGTCTTTATTAAAGCAGGTACATCTTTAATCTAATTTTAATCAAGCGGTTTGATTTTTACATGCTCTAATTACCACTGGAGTTATTTATTCTTCTGTGTAAGATGCAAGGCATGGTTTTAAAGGTGGTATTCTCATGATTATTCATTATCATTTGTCTTTTAATACACTGATGCTGCATTGCTCTGCATGTCCATTTAATAAAAAAAACTTGAGCTGTAGTCTCAGAAAGGAATTTGGTAGTACAAATCTGTCACTTTGAATATAAGTGGAGGTTTTAATCAGCCTAGCTATGACAGGTTGACTATTTTGAAGGACATTTGTATGATTTTTGGTGTTCCATTCAAGGGCGGAAGCATGTATAGGCCCGGGTAGTTCCGGGCCTACCCTAAAATTTCAAACACAGCCTATTATACTGTACATCAGTGAAACGTTTGCCTTTTCCGATTGCCGGCGACAAGGCCCGGAGTTGCAGCGTTTTAGATGAAGTCCTCTGTTCCGCCACTGACTGCCTGCAAAACATGTTTTTTTATCATTTGGGCCTACCCAAAATATAATCCTGGTTCCGCCACTGGTTCCATTTGAGTTTTCTGAACATTTGTATGAATGGTGACTCTGTAGGTGGAACACTATGAGCAGAAGTTGAAGAAATGAAAAAACGAAAATCCAAACGTTTGATCAATTTCTTGATTGACATGCAATTTTCTACCACTCTTTTGTATCATCCAAACGTTTGATCCTCTTCTGTGCCGCCTGCAAAATCATAGTATCCAAATTACTTGGTTGACTGTTGCAGTAAATTATACACTGGAATAGCTCAATTCAATTCAAAGATCAACATGCTTACCCTGGTGCAGCATTTGAGGCTTAATTGATGATAAAATAATGATGATGATGATAATAATAAAATATAGTAATACAATTGCATCCAATATACTCAGAACATATTTATCCCTTCCTGGATGTGTTGTAGTCTATTTACTTATGATTTAATCAGTAATTAATTATGTAATTTTAGTTCTTATTGTTATTATTTGAAATTATTTTTTCCAATATACCATAATTTATCCTTTTGCTACTTTTATTTTTGATATTTTACGATAAATATGTCAATTCTTTTGTTTACATTGATCCAAATGAGTATATTTACATTGATCCATAGAGTTTTGTAATTTTTAGGGCATGTTTGCCGGACTTGAATTTTTGATGAACTTGAACTAAACTGAATCAAATAGAAATTAAAATTAATGTATTTAAAATTATTAGGTTAGCTTTCGGCGCAAATGCCCTGAACATTGAATAAACTTTTTACAAATATTGAGAATTCCTAGCTAAATCAACCGCGTTTTTGCGCGGATTGTGATAAAATATATTTCTTAATTTGTGAAAGAGTTGAACAATGCAAAATTATTAAGAGTTATTTTGAGAAATTTACCAAATTTAAGACCACGTCATAAATAACAAGAAAAAAATTGAAATGGACTCAAATGAAAGGAAAGTACATGCAACTTGAGAAAAACAAAATAATATAATTTGATATATGTAACATTGTCCTTGGTCAACCAAGTACGTAATGTCTCTCATTATAGTAAGATTGGAATGTGTCAAAATAAATGTTACTTAATATGAATGATATTGAGTTAAATTTAAAATTATAATATAATATATAATATAATATGATATTTAAAGGTAATCATGTTTTTACGTTAATAGTTTTACTGACCTTCAAGGCAATGTCTTTTGAAATTAGTCCAACTTGAAGACACAACTATTAATCTTAAATACTAATTATTTTATTAAAACATAATTTATTTTAAAGTTAAAACAAGAATATTAATTTACAAATCAACAGTATGATCATAATCAAATTTAAATTAAGATATACTATATAATTTTTTAAACATGTATAGACTTTTTATAAAATAATTAATAAAGTTTGTCTTTCATTTACATATTCACACAAACATTTGTTAACGTACAAACATGACTAAATCAACAAATAATTGTATCACCGATTTAATTTTATCACGTTTTTGTGTAAAGACCAATCAATATTAGTTATTACCGCTGATTATTATTAAATTTTAAAACCGAAAGATTCACTCCTCCGTTGCTCACGTGTTCTCGGATCCTATAAAATCCTTAAACCCTAGCTACTGCAACGATACATCTATAGTAATTAGTAGATGGCCGCCGCCGACTATTATATCCATTGAAAGGGGTGCCACCGCCACCGGAAAACCGCAGTTGTCCATCTCGCAACCCGATTTCCGAGCCAAATTTTGATCGGGATCCTCGATCGATGTCCGGGATGCATTAATACATCTGTCGGAAAATAGGCTACAAATCCGATTCCAAATCCGATTCCAAATCCAAACCGGTATAGCTATCTCGCTTGTTTCTGCATGGGTTCATATACATAAAAGGAGAGGCCGGAGTTGGAAGTGAAAACAATGAAAAATCTACCAAGTATATTGACCAGGGTTAGCATATTGATATTTGAATTAAATTGAGCTTTTCTAATACAAAATTTTATCAACCAAGTAAAATTAATTTGGATACTATGATTTTGCAGGCGGCGCAGAAGAGGATCAAACGTACTGAAGAAGAAGAGATCTGGTCATGTCCCGACATCGCCAAGGAACTCATGTTCGAAATACTAGGTAGGCTCCCAATCAAGTGTTTGAGCAGGTTCAAATGTGTTTCAAAGTACTGGTTTCGATTGATTTCCAGCTCAGATTTTACCAAACTATACTTTCAAAAGGCATCCCATGATTCCATGTATAACTATCATAAGCTGCTTTACATGGCTAAAAGGGAGGATTCTGTTCCTACATTTCGATATGCCCCTCTTTACCCAACCTTCGGCAATCCCTGCAAAATTGAGGATTTTCAGACAGATATGTCCTGTCCTATGAAGTTCCTACCAGAGGAATCGCTCGAGTTTGTTGGTTCATGTAATGGTCTGGTTTGTATTACGGGCAGTAAGAATAAAGTCCTTGTGTGGAATCCAACCATTAGGAAGTGTATCACATTGCCCAATTTCGGCCGTGGATCATCTCCCGTCTTCTATGGTTTTGGATACGACGAGTATAATGATGAGTACAAGGTTGTTGGAATCAGCAACACTTTGGTTAAGGTGTGTAGTCTAAGAAAAACTGTTTCTTGGAAGAAACTGCGGGTTCATAATCATAATCTCGAGGTATCTGAAGTGGATAGTAACGGTTGTTTTCTGAATGGAAAGATTCACTTTGCCACAAAGAAGAGTATTTTTAGCATCCATCTATCAACCGATGAACTTTCTTGCGCCATGGAACCGCCGGCTTGTGTGCAAGAATGCAGTGATTGGAAGGTAAATGTAGCCGGGGAAAACCTGGTAGTGTTTTGTTACTACAGAACTTCTCACGTGGATTTATGGATGATGATGAGGTATGGCGAAAAGGAGTCTTGGGACAAAGTGAATAAGAGATATCCTCTTGACAGTTTTGTCGACCCTCAGAACGGTCTTAGGCACATACCTTGCTTCGTGTCCAAAGAGGGCGCTAAGGACGGTGAAATATTGCTTCATCGGCTCCTTATGTTCCCTGCTTCGCCTGTGCCTAGAAATGATACCTGGCGGCTCGTCCCTATTAAGTGTTCCAAGGGAATGATGTTGTCCCAATGTGCCATGTCTGCGTTCTTGCTCTATAATCATAAGAGGGATTATTACGCTTTTAATAATCCGCGTATGCAAGGTTCATCCATTAACCGCCCTGCGTTGCCAGTGATCGTGTACGTTGAGAGTTTGATTTGGCCGTTTCCGTGAAGGCTAGCTGTGTAGTTTATTATATGCATGTGTGTGAAAGAATATTTATCAGTGAATTCAGATTTCTTTGATTGTTACATTTTGAAGAAACTGTGATTTTATTTTCTGTATTGTATCTGTGCTGCTAAACTAGTTTCTGTAATTTATTTGTAAATTTGTAACTATTTGTATCTGACATCACAACTCATGGCACTCCTGCTGAAAATGCTGCTATGTAAACTGCAGAATAAAGTGTAAACTTGCTGTCAACATGTACATTTCCAAAGTAATGATCCAAGGGAGAGGTTTATTTTAACCTAGCTACACATCAGTTATTAGAATCATCAGAATCTGCACATAAACAATACTTGTAAAAAAAGCTCTTGAGATGATTCAATGTTAGTTAGGTTCCTCTGAACTCTGGCCATTCATCCAACTAAAACCGCACAAATTCTTTATTATTAGAAATCCAACTCTAATACATCTAAACATTATTAATTTGTAACACTCTAACGTAGATAGGGTCGTAAATGAGCCTATTCAAGATCGAAAAATCTCACCTTAACTTTGCCTCATTTAATTTTGTTTTCGACGATTCAATAAAATCTTGGATCTACGTGCCTTTTATCTCCCTTTTTCTCTCCCAAAGAAGAAACTCAGATCTACTATTCCCGTTAGAGGCCGCCGGTGCTTCCACCGGCCGGCGGCCTCTCCAAACCTTTTCTTTTCCGTCCTCAAGCCTCCCCTTCCTACCCCATACCAGAAACTGTACAGATAATGATAATGTACAGATAACCCCATACTCGACCAGTGAGAGGATCAAGACACCTATAACCCTTATAATCAGATGCATAACCAATGAAAACACAATGTTTTGATTTAGGTTGTAATTTGTTGATTTTAGGATCCATTAGAAGAGGAAAACAAGCACAACCAAAGACTTTAAAAAATTCATAAGATGGAGAACGATGAAACAATTTTTCAAATGGAGACACGCCACCTAAGGTCAAGCTTGGTAAACGATTAACAGTAAAAACAGCTTGAAACACGGCATCAACCCAGAATTGAGCAGGAAGATCTGACTGAACAAGCATTGTGCGCGCCATTTCAATGAGATGGCGGTGTTTGCGTTCAGCAACTCCATTCTGAGCTTGTGTGCCGGGACATGATTTACGAAAAATTATTCCACATTCAGTAAAATGTTGGAGAAGAGAAGAATTATCAAATTCACGACCTCCATCACTTTGGAAAATCTTAATTTTGCAATTAAACAGATTCTCAACCATCTTTTGAAATTTTTGAAATTGTGAGTAAACCTCGGATTTTCTACGTAAAGGATAAACCCATGAAAAACGTGAGAAATCATCAACAAACACAACGTAATATCGAAAAGACTGATTTGATAATACAGGAGATTGCCAAACATCACTATGAATCATATATAAGGGATATGGAGCAGAATGTTGAACTGGTTCAAAAGGTAAACGATGAATTTTTCCCAATTTGCAACAAACACAATCGTCATGAAATTTCGAAGTACATGAAATTTTATTACTTGAAATCAAATTCCCTATAACTCTAGAAGATGTATGACCCAAACGAGCATGCCAAATATCACCAGACTCCTTAGTGGCTAGAAAAGCAGGTACGGTTGACTGAGGACTCACAAACGCTGGTTGGATTGGATAGACACCATTCTTACTGGCCCCCTCTAGAAGCACCTCCCCCGTTTCCTTGTCCTTAACCCAAACAGAAGAATCATCAAAACTCATAATACATGCATTTTCTTTACACAACTTATTGACAGAGAGGAGATTATGTTTAAGACCGGGGACATGACAAACAGAGGATAACCTAAGTGGGCGTGAGGGTGTTTGAATTTCCATTTTACCAACATGTTTAATTGGGAGAGTGGTACCATCGCCAACAACAACAGAACTTGAACCATGATATGGGGCTGTAAAAGAGAGTTTACCTTCTTGATGAGTCATGTGCGAAGCAGCCCCGGAATCCGGATACCAGACAGAGTCATTTGCTTCACCACCAACAGACAGGGCAGCGAAGGCTCTAGTAACACTATCTTGACCAGGGGGCACAAAATTTGGATTATATCTGTGAGGACAGAACTGTGCGACATGGCCTGGAGTAAGACAGAAACAACAAGAATCGGGAGAGGGAGTAGAGCTAAAATTGCCATTGGATGAATTACTTCCTGCTGAGCACGCATTATTAGTAACACAGTTGGTGAAAGGCAATAATGAACATGACAAATCAGAAATATTACTCATACCATTGTTACGATTTCTGTTGTTATTTGCAGCTCCACTGCCCACCGTTGATCCGTCTGAGCGATTTGAATTTCCACGATTATTGTTACCACGACCTCCTCTGTTGCGATTGTTTTTGTTCTTATTTTTGCCACCCCCTGAACTCTTGGATCCAGTAGACGAGGAACCAGATGACTGTAGTGCCACGAGTGCATGGGAAGAAGTCTCAGCAAGATCCTTCGAATGTTTCAGACGTTGCTCATGGAGTAACAACTTGGGACGGAGATCATCGAAACTCAGCTCAAGTGGGTAATGAATCAAAGTAGTCACCAAATGAGCATAATCAGGGTCACCCTCCACGCCAAAAAGTATTGACTGAACCAAGTCATGATTGGAGACAGGACATTTGATAGCAGCAAGAGAATCCGCTAACATCTTAACATCACGCAAATATTCATCCATAGACTGAGATTCAGCCTTTCTTAACCTAGTTAGTCTACCCTTCAACTCCATAGATTTAGCCATACTAGCTTGCATAAAACGTGACTATAAACGAACCCAAATATCACGAGAAGTGTGCAGCTCATGAACATCGACAAATACATTACGAGATATCGTAGCAAATATCCAAGTCTTAACTTGTTGATCAACACGTAAGTATTCAGAATATTGTGAATTTTGAATCATACTCCCATTGGCATCATAAATAAAAGGAGTGGGGAGAGACATAGTACCATCAACAAAGCCGAGTAGCTGGTGTGATACCAAAAGACAAGTAATCTGAGTCTTCCAAAGCAAGTAATCTTCTGGAGATGACAGTTGAATCGTGACTAAATTGGATGGATTTGGAGCAGACAAGTGTGGAAGGGAGAAACCTTGCTGGAGTTGTTGAGACGGAACAGCTACAAACTGATTCTGCTGAAACGGAGCGGCTACAAACTGATTCTGCTGAAACGGAGCGCCATATGAGTTCGGTTGAACCGGAGCCGAGACGGCGCGTGTAACCCACGCTCCAGAGGGCGGCGGCGCGTCGGCGCGTGTAGCCCACGCGCCTAGAGGCACGGCGGCGCGTGTATTCCACGCGCCAGAGATGAGGGTCTGGTCTGGGGCGCGTGTATCCCACGCGCCTGGTAGTCTGGGCGCGTCAGCGCGTGTTTCCCACGCGCCAAAACTGTGGGCCGCGTCTGGGGCGCGTGAGGTCCACGCGCCTGACGCGTGGGCCGCGTCTGGGGCGCGTGAGATCCACGCGCCCGACAGCTCTGGACCTTCCGGGGCGCGTGAGGTCCACGCGCCTGACGCGTGGGCCGCGTCTGGCGCGCGTGAGATCCACGCGCCCGACAGCTCTGAACCTCCCTGTGCGCGTGAGATCCACGCGCCTGACGCGTGGGCCGCGTCTGGGGCGCGTGAGATCCACGCGCCTTCTGTTCTGGGTGCTCCTTGAGCTTCCGGTCTGGTCTGGTCTGATCTGAAGGCGCCGCTTGGAGGCTGGACAGCCGAGGTTGCACCGCTTGGAGGCTGGACAGCCGAGAATCCTGGCGATGCTGGCGGCGCAGAAACGGCAGATCGAGCCGGGGTAAACATCGGTGACACCGATTGAAGCAACGACGATGAATCGGTCAGAGCCGATTGAATTGGAGACGTCGCAGCGGCAGCGGAAGTTGATCGGTTGTCACTGGGCACTGCTTCAGCCTGATGAACGGCGTCACAGGCTGATTGAACGGCGGCAGGCCTGATTCATCTCTCGACGGGATGTTTTCCATCGGAGAAGCAAAGAGAAAAAAAAAATAAAAAAATATGGGGGTTTTTTTTTTTCTTCGAAACCTAAACTCTTGATACCATGTACAGATAATGATAAAAGCGTACCAATGTGGTAGCCCTGGCTCTCATATATATACTCAATATTTACATGGAAAAGTCTATACTAGCCTTTACCCTAATAGAAACCACCTTTTTCTTCGAAAAACTACAGTTCTTTCTATTTTCAACTCTGGATCTGTGGTGGGAGCGGGTCGCCGCCGCTACGCCCAGTCATGTCAGGGATCCGCAGACCACGGCGAGGAACATCGCCGGAGCACAGAGGAGCAGTCCGGTCAACCACATCGGAATAGATCGAAACTGTCGGACAGCCCAGACGCCGCAGGGGACAAGGCCCCGATCATCGCCGGGGATCGGCTCCGAACTAGCAATCCGGCCACGAGAGCTCCACCTATCGACGACGAGGGTCGGCCACCGGACGACGAGGGCCGGCCAGTCCGCAATCAACGCAGAACGCCGCCCGGCTAGGCGTAGGAACCGCAAAAGAGGCCGCGACCGGAGATGCAGAGCAGATCGGGGTTGTTCGATCGACATCTGGGGAGACTCGCAGGTCAACGGCTTTGGTCGGCTCGGGTCTAACGATATATATATATCCATTTTTAAACTTTTGTGATTTTTTTCTTAATGTTGCGCTATGGAATATCGCCTTATAAGAGAAATCTTTATAGCAATTTCTAGTTAGGCTCTTGATGAAGCTTTCCTATTAGTATCATGGCTAGATAGAATAACTCGGTATGCTTTACATACTACTCTGCTGTCCAACCTTGTGAAGACTTGCTATCTTCCGGTGGTCCATTGGCCACCGGGCTCAATGGATAGTCGGTTGAGGTTCAGGTAGAGAGTATTTGCTATAATAGAACCGAGTTTTCTGTTTTGTCTGTGAGAAAGTGGGATGATGAATTCTAACGAGCTCTAGAATGCTGTATTTGGTGATGTCTATACGTGGCAGAATGAGGGAAGTCTGATTTTAGCTATGCTGTGACCGACATTGATACAGAGATGACTTAGTTTTCTTGTACTATTTTTAGACACATCTCTGATATCTCTCTTTGCTCCCGATTTTAGATCGGAACATAGCCTTCGGGCAACAAATTGCCACAATTACCCCAAAAGGGTTTCATGTGTAATATTGGGTTTCAAACCTGATCACGTAATTTTATTGTTTTTATTAGGGTTGAGATGGCGTGAATAATCCTCCCGTTCACTTGGATGGTTTTAACTTTTTTTAAAAAAAATTCTACGTGCCTTGAACTCGATTGAAAATGAAATTATTTTAAAAATAATGAAATTAAACATGGATGAATCTTCCACACTAAGTTTACGTATCTGTTGAGCCTATAAATAATTTGCAATTTCTTTTATTAATATACTAGTTAAATATCATCGTGCGTTGCACGATATATTTAATTTTTTTTATGTAAATATTGTGAATAAATTTATGGAGATGAGAATGAAGTGTGTTTAAAGAAAAATCTTTTAACATAATTAACAAAATTGTAGTGGCAAATTTCAAAATATTATGAAATTGTCAATATATATCGTAATTTCCAGGTTATTTATCAAATGTAATTATTATAAAATAATATATGTTAAGATCAAAATGTAAGAAATTTATTTAATATTAAGTTAATAGAAAATTTTTTTTATAAGTACACATTTTAATGGAAAAATGCTAGCGATCATGCATAATTAACATAGAAACACTATAATCTATATTTATAGTCTAATATATTTATATAATCTACGGTGATCTTGTAGTAATATAAAATATTTCCATGCATATTCCATATATTGCACTTTCATGTTTTCCTTTCGCGGACATGTTAATTAGCATAATGGACTCAAATTAGCGTGTAAATTAAGATTTTATAGGTGGAATGAGTTATATTTGAAAAATAGAAGGTGGAAGTTATTATATCATCGTTGATGAAGAATGAAACATTAAAATTAAAAGAAGCAAAAAAAGGAATATATAAAAATGGTAGGCACCGGAATATGGTGAACTTGCGGTGGTTGTGTGGCGGCTTTAGTCAAAACTACGTAGTTTCACCATTTTAAATGCATTTTATTAATTTATTTATTGACCGGAACAATAACTCTTCTAGTTCCATTTAGGAAAAGTGCAAAAACTAGACCAAACATTGGTCAAAATACCCAATTTCTAGACCCAACATTTAAAGTGCTCAATTTCTAGTACCCTACATTCTAAAAATACTCAATTTCTAGATCTTGATTAATTTTCTCCGTTAGTTCAGTTAGTTTGAGGGGTATTTTAGTAAATTAAATTCTAAAAAGTGATACTTCCCATTTTTTATTCGTATCTCCCACACAAAAATTCCCAATTACTCTTTTTACTCTGCAACTCACTAGCGCCCGACATAGGGGTGTGCCAACCCGGAAAATTGATCCGGCCCGGCCCGGATTTTTTTGACCCGAACTTGGATTTTTAGTGTTACGGGTCGGATCCCGGACCACATTTTTTTCAATTTCCGAGTTTGACTTTCCGGGTCCGGGTCAAACCTAATTTTTCCCGGATCAACCCGGTTATTTTTTTGTGGAGATGAGAAGAATATAACCAATGGGTAGTATGATTTTTTAGAATATAAATTACTAAAATACCCCTCAAATTAACTGAACTAACGGAGGAAATTAACCAAGGTCTAGAAATTGAGTGTTTTAGAAGGTAGGGTACTAGAAATTGAGCACTTTAAATGTTGGGTTTAGAAATTAGATATTTTGACCAATGTTTGGTTAGTTTTTGCAATTTAGTCAACTAATTTGCTTTCTATAATGATCAAATTATCTGTTGAATCTTCCAACAATTTGACATCTAGAGGTTTTTAAAATTTGTACAGAAGTGCAAATGAGAAAGATCGTAAACCAACATTTATATTAAACTGCTTTATTATTATTATTAACATTTATTAATAATTGATTAATATAAAAATAAAAACAAGTAAATTAACACACTCTCTCTCTCTTAAAAAAACCCTAGCTAACCGCCGAAGCCGTAGAGAGTCCTTCCTTGCCTCTTGAGAGCATAGACGACGTCCATGGCGGTCACCGTCTTCCGGCGAGCATGCTCGGTGTAAGTGACGGCGTCACGGACGACGTTCTCCAAGAAAACCTTGAGCACGCCACGTGTCTCCTCGTAGATGAGCCCGGAAATCCTCTTCACGCCGCCCCGGCGAGCCAACCGCCGTATGGCCGGCTTGGTGATGCCCTGAATGTTGTCCCGGAGCACCTTTCTGTGCCTCTTCGCGCCGCCCTTTCCCAGTCCCTTGCCACCCTTTCCACGACCAGACATATCTTCGAGATTCTGAATCAGCTATAGAGGATGTGTTATGGCCGCCGGCGTCGGTATTTATAGACTGTGATGGGGTGAATTAAGTTTAATTTGGATAGTAAAATTCTTGTTACTGTTTGGTTTAGGGAATATGCATGTGATCATAAATGTCTCACTATAGATAGCTGAATGTCCGATTAATTGCAAATATGGTCCTTGAAAGAATCAGTTCATGCTCTTATGGTAGGTCATGCTGGTTCAGATAAGAATCTTGTAGCTCATACACTAACAAACTAATCAAAATCGAATACTCTACTAGTTAACGAATGGAATTCTCTTCTGAAATTTTTTTAGAATGATGGGGTATAGGTCGATTTGGCTTGCAAAATTTTTTGTGCATTGTTATATGGAGTTCAGTATTTACTTATGCAGTCCGTGTTTATTCATGAACTGGCATTTAATATCCTCAATATTTATTTAAAAGTAATTGTGGTTCTCATAAATAAGGGTATATTATGTATACATCAAAGCTCACATGTGACTTTATGTGTATACATTGTGTATTTGACATATTTTATGTGTATATATGGAGTATGATCATTATTATGGTAGTAATATATTTCATAAATCGACCTTATACAAATCTCACATGCAAATTACTTAAGTCAAGATTTCTTTAAATTGTAGATCCGTACCGGTCCGCAGTTGGTGATCTTCGACTACATTGTCATCGGTTGGGACGGCGGAGTGTGCGCGGCGACTACCCTTTCTCACTGGGCAAGGGTGCTTCTTGTAGAACGTGTCGGCTTGCCGTACTCGGTTCGGTCCAACGATAGTGTATCCAACGAGTTTTGATCGAGTTTTGACCGAGTCGATCTCGAATTACTCGCGAGTTGACGATCTCAATTAACACCCCTTTTATATATACATAGGTAATCATATCTCTACTGTAATAATACCGAAAACTGCACATACATTTAGGAATATTTGTCCTAGAATCTGTGCCAATTCACATTCTTCTGCAGTGCCTGTGTAATTTAGGAAAAACGATGAGTACATGCTATCGTAAAACATGGTTATTCAGACATGCATACCTGCTGCAATCCTTAATCTTGGTCTGAAACTTAGGAGATGTTCTGAATTCATTCGGTTTTGCAACATGTTGGCGTGGCCAGCAACAATCTTTGAGGCTGGTGTTTATGTTCTTGTTGTCAGAATCTCGGAAATCCGAGGATTCTGCAGGTTGTGTCCTAATGGATGCGAGGATTACATTTTAGCTTTTGTTTCTGTTTTTTCATCTAAATAAAATCAGAGATTTCATCCTGTTTCAATCCAAATCTTCACAAAAAATTTCATAATTTCTTACAAATTCTCACAAAATTACACAAAATAGTCCTAAAATTGCCTACTCCCGTGCTCCTGATTTTTGATTAGTGTGACATTTACTCGGATTAGCACTGAGTATATGTCAGAGCTTCCACGGTGAGTGAAGAGAATCCGTAAGGAAAAGAAGGATAACATTGAGACGCTAATCTGTTATTTATCTGTTCTGATAGGTACTCATCAGGCAAAGCCTCGGAGAAGACGGAAGAGGAACAAAGCAACCTGCAGCAGCTACAAGAAGAGGATTCTGACCGATGAGCAAGTCAAGCAGCTCGAGCTCAAATCCGAGCACGAACAAACCGTCGCGAGCACAAGCTTGAGTGGGGGAGGAAACATCGGCTCGGGTTAGACCGGGTTTTTTTAACAGTGGTAAAAAAAAACTCGAATAAAAAACCTACCCTGCCTCGCGTTTTTGGCTAGAATCCAGTAGTTCATTGACAGCTTCGTCTGCTAACTGTTGCAGATTTGAGCTAACCATCCTTAACAGAGCTTTCACTTCGCCGACCTCCATTTATCGGTATGACTACAAGGAAAACGAACATGATCAGCAACGAATCATACAAAAACTGAAATGAGACGGTAAGAACATTACCCTCTTGCTTCTGTTCTTGTGATTGAACAAGGCCAGTGTTCTTCAGATTGAGAGTTCAATGCAGAACCGAAAAATGTTCTTCGGAGTTGTGCTTCTTCTCTGATCTTGGAGGCTTCTTAAATAGAGAGCCTGAGCACAACTTTGAACTGATTCCAGTTCATACGTGTCGAAATTCGAGTGAGTGCTGGACTGTGCTTCAAACTCTGTCATGTCCAACCATCTGCTTTAACATATTCGAGCAACTTACTTTATTCTTTTTTTTTTGAAAATTAGACGCAGGCATCTTATCACGTTTCATATTCTGATATTTTTCCACAGTGATTTGAATGAGGAATTTTCAAATTAATGACTATACTTGGATTTTCACTCAAACCCTATGCATGCGTGGAAAATGGAAATTGAGATAACCCAACATTAAACTTGAAAAAATTTAGGTTTAATTAGGCAGATCAATTTTTACCCGTTATTCGCGGGTAAAATACGTAATTTATGTTTTATAAATATGGGTATTTATACTTTCAAAAGTAATACCCATATTTTAAAAGTAATTCATTTGAAAGTAATTTTGGTTCGCATAAATAAGAGTATAGCAGGTATTTTAAATACAAATATGGACCGCAAAATAAAAATACAGACTAAATTTATGGGGTGCCCGATAAATCCCTCACCCAAATTTTGGGTGATTTTAATTTTTTTAAAAAAACATGAATTTGCACTAACATCAGATCATTCTAAACGATTTAACCACTAGCAATGGAATTTTCACATTTGGTAAATTTTCTAATCACTCTTAACAAAAAAAAAAAAAATATCGGGCACATCACAAATTTAGGGTGTGTTTGGTTGGAGTGGATTTTGAAAGTTTGGATTTTGATTTGGGATTTTGAGAGTCTAGATTTTGTTTGACATTTTGTAAGTCTGGATTTGCTAAAACTTTGTTTGATTGGTTTGAGATTTTGTAAGTCTGAAACAAAAACCTTGTTTGGCTGGAGTGAATTTTGGAAGTTTATAACAAAAAACTTATTTAGACTTAGCCTTTGGCAAAAACTGGACTTTGTAAAGTAAAACCTGGATTTTGTAAAGAAAAATCCGGACTTTCCGAATCGCGAACCAAACAAGATTTTACAAAACCGGATTTTGATAGTCCAAATTTTGCAAAATCTTGCCCAACCAAACACGCCCTTAATATTCATACGTCTCACTTGGGCTGTTTAGGATGAAGCCTTTTCCGAGGCCTTCTTAATGTACTTGGGCCATTCAAGGCTTTGACATACACCAATCGGCAAACCTAAAGCAAAAAAATTTATGCCCTCCATCTGACTTAAAATTCACTAATTAATTTTTCAGGACATATATGTACTTGTAAATTATTTAAATTTTATTAATAACACTTATATATTAAATAAAATTTTAATTTTTTGGTATCAAAAAAACAGAGTGTGTTGTAAACATATCAGTATTTCACATTATAATATTATTACACATATAGCACTTGAATTTTATGATAAAAGTAGTATGAAAATTTATTTTAAAAGCGTGTAGTTTAAATCAGTATAAATTAAGTATATTTTAGTTTGAAATACATCCGGAAAGAGATATAGACCGTTACATATTATTGAATGAAAGATTAAATAATCTAATGTTACAAAGATCCTTAAATAAAATAATGAAAATATCGAATGTTAAAATATTAGTGAAAGTTAAGCCGGAACACGGTGCATTTGAGTAGGGTGCACAATCATTTTCACCGTCATGTATGGTAGTACTAGCGATTTTCCCAGTCGTATAATGGATTTTCAAGTTCAGGGGCGGCCCAACAACGAGACAAGTGATGTGTTTGCATCACGCCAAAACATTTAACCAATTTTAGGAGTTCGGATTTTGAAAAAATTAAAACTGATTATCAAGACTTTTTTTAAAGAAATGATATATACTGTAAAATTTATATTTTAAATAAATCGAAAAATGTAATTGGAAATATAGAGAGGGGCGACAAGATGCATTCATTTGCTGTGCGTATTGAAGGTTCAATAGCATATATAATACGTGATTATAAATTTTCACAGCACTTAGGGCAAGTCCAATATATAGTTTATCTGAATGTTATTGTATTGTGAGGAAGGACACTTTTTTTTAATTTGGTCCATGAATTGTACATATATTGACATATTGAAGGACATTAAAAACACTTTATTCTTTTTTGAAAAATAAAATAATAATAATAACAAAAATATAGTCAATATTAAGTACTACAAGAAACTGCATGAATTTAGGGGCAACACAAATTTTCAAGAATATGACAAATTTTAGAGACTAAATTGATTATTATAACCCCAACAAATGTTAAATGGGCAATATCTAGTCTGAAGACAAAAGATACATTGTTTATAGGCCAACTAATAAATTTGATCGCTTTTTGTTTGCTTGTCAAATGAAAGACATGCGGAAAGGAAACGATCAAACCACCGCTCTTTCTGAATCCAATGAATCTAGAAAACTCATTCTTCTAGATACATCAATCATTTCATTGATGGATCTTTCTCGTCCCTTTTATTTGCGGAGTTAAAATGTGGAACATGTATGCAATTTATACATCAAACAAACAACAAGTCAACAAATAAATTAATAAAAATTAACACTCAAACATTTTGATCCTAAACATCTTATGAATCCAGTTTAATTGTGTGGCACTAACATCACACAAATTGCAACACACACACCAATTACACAATACTGAATATTCTATCAGAATAACCACATCCATACAGATTCCAACATCAAACAAAAACCCACAATTTTATATGGCTTGTTTGCTTGAAATGATATGAACATATAAACATATGAAGACTCATAAACCTACTTGAAATAACTCAATTCAGACCCTAATCTCCACTTGCAAATCAAAATTATCACTCTAGAGAATCTTCCCCGTATCAACCCCATATGGAGAAAATTGAATATCAACATCACGACTAGGATCGTCAACTGCAACCCTTCGTCCTCCCAACTTGATCAATGAAGATCTTCAACCAATTGTACCGTTTCAAGACAACCGGCGCAAAGTCAAAACAAAATCAACACATTTATGAATGATACATGTGATACTTAGTTATGTGAACCTACGTGGCGGAATCCAGTAACCCGGATACTTGACCCATCTTTCCTTCTTATTCTCTGCTTCTCTTTCAAGTTTCTTCGTCTCCCTTTTCATCCATGTCCTTATACAAGGCTTTTATTTTTTTGGGAAACATAGACAATTCACATAAGCGTTTCTAAGAGATGCAAATAGTAGTCCAAATGAGGATATGCAAATAATATTAACCCGGAAGTTGAAGATCTTAATTGATCAAGTCTGAAACACTAAGAGCTATGGAGTGACTGTTAACTATACCGGTGATACTCAACTCAATACTACATTTACATCCATTGTTGATTTGGGGAAGGATCCTACGTACCCTACAAGCACACCTGCGTGTAATGATCAGAGAAGTAGAGTGCGAGATGGAAGAAAACTTGAATATGAAGCCGGCTGGATTGCAACTTAAGAACGTTGTTAGGTGCTCGGATAAGATGGTTTATTTGATTTCATATAGTTTTGAGGTCTTGAAGGTGTTGATGAGAGGAGGCCAAGAAGTTGAAGCTGACACTATGGAGTCGATGTTCAGTGAAACGAGGAGGTGGGATTAGATGCCCTCAACTACAGGAGTGGAAGCTGGAGAGAGGTTCCCAATTGGTTTATTCTACTCAATCAACAGAGGAAGATATGGACTATTTCAACAAGTGGTGGTCTAAACATTCTTCCAAGGTGTCATATGCAAGGCTTGGGTGACATGATTTGAGTTTTGAGTTTCAAATTATTGTTTTGTTTTGTAATCAACTATTACTATGTTTTGTTGCTTCTGCCTTTTAATTTACAAAATGTACTCCCAATACCGTGCTTTGGTATTGTTAGTTGATGTTGATCACTTTTGCTAGCTCTTGCTTCCTTTTTTCCCTTTTCTTTCTTGCTTTATTATGGGGCGGGAGCGTTGCTATGATTCCCCTTTGGTTTTAGCTGATTCATTTGATTGTTAGTTTGCATGTCTGTAGTCCTTTAATTTCTGGAAATGCATATGTTTTTTCATGACTTGGTTGGTTGGTTCATTCCTGCCAAATGCCAATTCTCCCTTCTATTTGAGTTCTAAAAAGCAATGTTGATGCCGCTACTTGTTTCACTTTTTCTAAAAATAATGGACCTTTTTCAACCGCGTGTGATGAGACGATGAGTTGAGCCTACGAATACTAATTCTCCAATGCAACTCACAATTTCAACTGCACCCCAAGGTAGATCTATTTCATATGATGCCTCAAACTTCTGGATGATTTTTGGGATATGAGCTCCATTTATCCATGTCTACCATCATTCCAGTCAACCTTTCTAACATGTTTTGATGGTGCAATCTTTCCAAATAGATATCAATTTCCTCCTAGATATCTTGTTTGGAAAAACTCATCCCAAATTCGCTCTCCAATGCAGATTTCATAGACTGCGTGTTGTGATGCAATATCGAAGGTGTGTCCTACAACATTGGACCAAGATGATCGTGCATGTATAGCCTAGCTCGGCTAGAGATCGACATGCGTACTGAATAAATTTATATACCAAAAATTAGTCTGTAAATCATGAATAAAGGGGCAAATGCAGTTGTGTACAAACTAACAAACTACTGAATAGGTTTACTAAAATTTTAAACTTGTCTGCGAAAACACTAGGCACACTATAATTGCTAGGCAGAAACCAAAGTAACATATACAAATCAAGCAAAAGCATAGAATTTCTTAAGAGAGCTTAAGACATATTCCAATCATACATAGTAATTTGAGAATGTTTATTTCGTTTGGTTGTCCACATTAAAAACAATGTTGAGCGTGTATAGACTCACCTCAATTGTAATATCTATGTTGTTTGCTTATTCGTATTCCCCCCATAGAAGCAGTTCGGCGGGTGGTCGGAGTTTCTTAAGGGTGGGAGCACATCCGATTCATACTCCCTATTTTTTTGAGCATGTGTTAGGTTGGCATGTGCTAAAATGATATGGTTTCAAAACACACTGGTTATGTGACAAAATGAATAAATGATTAAACCCCTGCAATTTGTCCATCATAGAAATGTGTTTTGTTTTGAGGGAATAGAGATGTTAAATGCTACACGTGTCTTATTTTTTAAGTCTTGTATTGTTGAGTTTGAGCACAAACATATTCTAGGAATTTCGTGTATAAAGATTTAGAGCGGTTTGAGGCGTTCCTGAGCACAAACATTCCAACGACTTTCTAGAGATCCCGTGCAAGACTTAAGACATTGTTGCTATCCGGAAAGCTTGCAGAGGTTAGTTACTCTTGAGCATTTTGAAGTTGAGACTAGACTACTTAGAAGAAGAACTCTACAAATGATTGTGAATGCGAATTGATACCATGCATGTTGAAGTTAGTGGAAGAAATCAGTTGAATGTGAAGAGTTAGTTTGTGATACCAGAGTTTATCTGGCTTGTTGAGAATTCTATAGAGTTTTGTTGCATATATTTCATATTTTGTTCATTTATGACATGGTGGCTTAATTAATCTTTTGGGGTTTCTTTCTCTATGGTTTGTGCGCCATTTCTATTATTTGAGTTTTTTGTTCAGTCTAAATGTATTGATTTTTGTTCAAATGAAAAATTGTTGTTCTTACGATACCATAATAATGTGATTTGTTTCTGATTGATAATGTTGGTATTTGTTTAAGATGGAAATGAAATCATTGAAATGGTCTCATGTGAACGGATCGAATTCGGTGGAAGCGGTCTAATTTTGAAACTTTCGATCTGACTATTCTTAAGTTCCAGACTGTAGAGACGGTCGAACACAGTCCAGTTCAAAGGAAAATGTGTGTGCAAATGTTTGGGTTTGCTCTGAGTGTAGCTTCTTTGGATGCATGAAGAAATACAAAGTTGGGCATGTTTATGACCATTTGAAGAATGAATGACATCACATTATATTTTACCTTTCTCAAACAGAGAGGATAAATTCATTCGTGTAAGCTGTGAAATTTAGGTTGTTTACGAGCCAACTCAACTGAGTGAACAGTAAAATTACAAAAGTAATGTACACTTCAAATGAATACTTATTGGTTATTTCAAGTCAACCTATTTTTTGGATTAACCCATTTAGTTTTTAACTTCATATCATGGACTAATTGTTGTGTGCTAATTGGAAACCATTTGGTTCTCTCTTGGTTAAATGAGACTTAAATTTTCGCTATTTATGATATTCAGATATAATAATGAGTACTAGCTTAGGAAGTTTTTGAATAATTTGTGGAAGCTTAATTTGTACAGATGTTGGGTAACAACTAGCTAGGTTAGACGAATGAATTGTGAATTTGTGATGTATTGTGTTAACTAGTTGTGCTAAAGATCTTCATACTTAAGTTAAAAGGTCAAAGTTAGAGCTCTATAATATGAGTTGGTGTTTCTTAATTGGAACTAAAAATGTGTTAAAATGACTAGAAATGACCTAAAATCTAACAAAACGACATCGTATATTCAACTTTATGAAAATCTATAGCTCTATAATATGAGTTGATTGTTTTATATTTGAAAAATTTGCTGGAAGGAGTTGAAATGAGTTATATATGTATGATCCTGATAAAACGACATCGTATAATTACTTTATACACCTAAATTTTTATTAAGTATTTATAAAGTTGTAATATAGTTGGGAAGATATACAATTCTAAATGCATATATAGTGCTCGGTCAAACATATTGATTAGACGAATCTAAAACATTAATTTTGATAGTGCATGTATAGTAAAATATTAACATTTACCCATTTTATCCTTCTCTTATGGTTGAAATTACGATTGTGTATTGATTCATTGACCAACATAAAAGGATAATCGTATACGCTCCTCCTTTTAATGACGAAAACAAATAACCAAAACAAGATTTATCAGTGTTTTTCCGAATAGAATAACGTAAAAAAACACATAAAAGTGGTACACAGGGTTTTGGACATCCGATTCTTGTCGTCTTTCTGCACCGATCGTTTCTCCGGTTTCGACTTTTTCCGGCGAAATGAGGATCAGGAAGCATCGCCTCTGTGAGAGCAGGTTGGATCTGAGGGTTTGTCGCCTCAATCAGTCGCCGTGGGACGTGGAATCTCCTCCCCCTTCGCCGCCGCCGCACCGTCCATCTTCCGCCGCGTTTGTGTTCCAGCAACTGATTAACCAGACCTCGATCCCGGTAAGTTTCTTATCAGAATAGTTAGAAAATGTTTTATATAATTGATGTGATAACTTGTTCCATTCGTGATTTACACAGTCGAGTTTGACAGTTTTTGGTTCGGTTCTATATTGTTCATGATTTCCAAGTGGTTAGGGCGACAAATCTTTGTCCTTTCTTCATTTATATAAATTTGTGGCTTTGTAGTTCATATATATGATTATATGTGCTTGTTTTTTTTTGGCTATTTTAACTGTCATATACTGGATTTTGAAGGTTTTCTCTCTATTCCATTAAGATCAGATCGAGACGTGCCTGTTTTTTTTAGCTATTTTAACTGTCATAGATGGGATTTTGAAGGTGTTCTCTCCATTCCATTAAGATCAGATCAGATGTGCCTGTTTTTTTTGGCTATTTTAACTGTCATAGACGGGATTTTGAAGGTGTTCTCTCCATTCCATTAAGATCAGATCGAGACGTGCTTGTTTTTTTTCGCCTTTTTTAACTGTCATAGACGAGATTTTGAAGGTGTTCTCTCTAGCTATTTCATTAAGATTAGATCGAGACGTGCTTGCTTAGTTTATCTTATTCCATGGGTTTCGAATTGGTAATGATGTTGAAATCGTATATGTTGATTAAACTTATTTAAATTTAGAATGTAGGTTAATTATACGTATATTATAAACGGAATTTGTATAATTATGGACCATGTTGATGTTTGTGACCTCGGATTTGAAATTGGTTGGTTGATTATTATTTCATAGATGTTGCGAGAATAGAAATTAGGTTATTTATATGTGTGCGTTTTCGATTAGATATGATCAATTATTCATATGGTTTTATTAATTGAACTAATATATACGCTGGGTATACGTGGTTTCATTTTCTTCAGTCTGAGTTTACTTTACCCATCCCCGTCGCAAGAAGGACGCCGGAGAATGTCGTCGGAGCAGAAGACAGCAGGTATATAACTATATATATATATCTATATCTATATATATATATATATATATATATCCGATGAAACCCTTCAAATATATATTCCATCAGTTTTGTATCATTTCAGTTTTTAAATATAATTAGGGTTAAAAGTTGCAGGCCTAGGAGGTCGTCCCGGAAATCTGCCGGAGTTCGTTCCAACTCCGACAGTCCGTACTACTACTATTCCGGCTTTGGACCAACTGGGGGGAAGAAACGAGGTCGCGCTGAAGACTAGGTCGACACTGGATCGGATCACTGTTCGGATCACTGTTATATCTGTATTTTTCTGTTCTTTCTTCAGAGAATATTTACTGTTCTTCTGGTTTGAAACAGGCTTGTGGTTGTATTGTGGGAAACCTAGGTTACTTTTTATCCATCTTGTATTCTGGTTTTGTGTGTAATACGAATATTTTTTACCTTCATGATTACTTTTGGTTAATCTTCGAACAATATATATTTGATTGAATATATATTTGGTTTTGCTCATTTTATTAAGAATATTTCAAGTGTTTTTAATGTTGAATTCATTTGTTCAGAAACGGCATAATATAACGGATCAGATAAAATAATGTAGAGATTTTTGCATCCTACACAGAGTTAGTTGGTTCGATTAGCTTAAATAAATTAAGAAGCATTTACCGTTAAAATAATGTAATTTAAGAAGTAAGTTTGCATGAAAAATAACGTCGATCTGACGTCAGTGTTACTATTCAGCGCGTCATCTTTTGCATGGGTACGTACGTACGTAGCGCGTAAAAAGCTGCGTTTTTTGAAAAACCGTAAATTTTTTATTTTGATCTATCAATACAAGAACAAACTATCAACCCAACCGCAAATGTTTATTCTATATGTTTTATTATATATTATTATTTAGGTTTTGGCGCTTAAGCTAATAGAACCATATAACCAATAGATAAAAGTTACTTGAATGTTTAATTATATCATATAGTTCGAAAGCTAATAACCAAAAATGAAGAGTAAGATCCCAAATGTAAGTTATCTGACCGACTGAAATGTTTCTTACTTGAATCAGTTAGAGAGGTCAAAGCAAAAGGTGGCAAATGTACGTGGATCATTGTTGAAGAAAGAGCATATGTGGCACCTATATTGAGGAAACAATGTTCACCTTGTTCAATAGAGGCTTTTAACAGCTCAATTTAAGCTGAATACTGATGGTTTTTCTTTGGGAAATTAACTCAAGATATGCTGGTGCTGGAATGGTAATTGGATCATTCACATGTCAAGTTATCAGTGGCATGTCTATATACCTCAATCAGAAAAACAACTTGGAAGTTGAGGTTATGACTCTTTTAAGGAGCTCCATTTAGCCTATCTAGAAGGAATCGAATCATAGCAAGTTAAGGTTGAGGTTGATTCTCTGATACCACTCAAACTGATTAATTAGAAAGGATTTCAGAATACTTTGGAAGATTGAATCATTCACCAGAGCCATATATATAAGGTCATTAAAAAAGTGAGGTTACTACTCTATATATCTTTCACTCATATTTTTAGAGGAGTTAATTTAGTTGCAGATTCCTTGACAACATTAGCTAGTAAAGACAAAAGTAATTAACTCCACTTTTACTTCACAAACTTTGCCCAGAAAAATCAAGGGTTTGGTTCTATTTGACAGCAGGGAAGTTCCATACATTAAACTGTAATTATGAGCTCGGGTACTGATGTTAGTTCTTTTTATGTTTGCAGGTGCAAGGCCTGGAAATGGAAGAGAAAGTTGGAGAAACAATATGGTAGAAGTTACTGGTGAAAAACAAGAAGTTGTTCATTTGGATTTAAGTTGGACACAATTGAATGGTAGATGATTGAACACGCATTGCATTCTAATAAGTTATTTTTTAGTGGAACCCCGTACTCGTCATATATTTGGAGTGGAACCCTGTACTTTGCACAAATTCAAAATATTGATGTCCATATTAATTCAATAATTACATTGAGGATATCTAAAAATTTCCCTTTTCACTCTTAATGACATATCAACAACATATCTCTAATTAATCTAGCGAAATTTAAACCACCGTGCATTGTGCATGAATCTATAAAGAACTACGAATTAAATAAACAATGCAACATAAATGAAAGATCTTATATATTATTCATTCACGTTAATAACTTATATTCAAGTCGAATTATATGAACCAAATACTTAAAGCCGCGCGCGAAAGCATCGATCGCTTCTCTTTTGATTAAATGAGACTTTTAAAATTTCCCTATTTATAGTTCTATATATTAATTTAGGTTGTATTGCATTGGGATGTGCTAAATAATAATGACAGAGATAGTCTTGTTTAGAACCGTCTTATAACTTATGATGGAACTGTTTGTTATTTCATATTTTATGAGATTAAGTTTATGCGTATATTATGTTAGACTCTTATCATGATACTTTTAATTATTATTTTAATTAAAAATCATTCAAATATTGTAATTAAATATGTCAATGCAGTTAGTTCAAATGTTTGAGTCATTAATTATATTTTATTATATTTTTATTCATATACTTTATTTATTTATTTAAATATTGTAAATGAATTCGATTAGAAAGACGAACAAATTATATTGATAACATATAAAAAAATCATTCGTGCTACGTTGGAAACATATATAGCCATAGGAATAGGATGCATTGTACAAATCAACATATTGATTGGGTGAATCTAATATTTTACATTAAATTTTACCAATTTTATCTTTTTTCTACATATATCCAAAGGTTTGATATCAAAATAAAGGCGCTATAAACTTTTCCCTTGCCCGGGAATCTTTCAAGTTTCAAACTATCTCTGCATTTGACCGAAAATGTAAATGTGAACATCCCGGTATAATATTCAGTGCATATCAATTGATTCATTGAATAACATTTGATTCTAATTAATGGCCAAAACAAATAACCAATACAAGATTTCACGATTTTCAATCAATAATTTTCCCATTCAGAAATATAAAAAAACATATAAATATATACGATGTACTCAGGGTTTTGGAGGATACAAGACAAGTGCTAATTAACCGGCCGCCGCCGCAACAAGCTCCGTTTTCGACTTTTTCCGGCGAAATGAGAATCAGGAAGCATCGCCTTTGTGAGAGCCGGCTGAATCTGAAGGTATGCCTCCTTAATCTGTCTCGGTGGGACGTGGACTCTCCTCCCTCTTCGCCACCGCGCTGTGAAACTCCCGCCGTCGCAACGCCGCTGTTCCCACCACTAGTTCCGGTGAGTTCTCTCTCTTCTGAGTCTTCTCTCATTTTCAGATCTTCGAAAAACCAAAAAAAATGGTTTTTTTCCGGGGGGGCTAGGGTTTGTGATTCATGAACAATCAAATCGGCCTGGTTTGATTCAAATCGGTTTGTTTCATTTACTTATTGTCTGGTGTTTATTCATTTTCTCAGATGGAAAGTTCGCCGGAGAATGTTGTTGCAGTGGAAGAGAGGTATATATATATATATCTGATTAATTAAACCCTTTATATATGTTTGTGTTTTCGTTTATTTAGCAGTTTTTATACATAACTAGGGCAAGCTAGCGTTGTTGATCCGTTTCTTTATTGATGAAATGTACAGTGGTGGCGTTGAGGAAGTCGATGGTGGCGGCGCCGCCGTCGTGGAGTTTAAGGATGTTGTTGGTGGCACTGACGTGAATTTTAAGGAGAAAGAAGAGGGGCCGGTGCTGTGCCAGAAGCTGGACAAGGAGGGTTGGCAGTGCGGGGCTGTTGTTAACGAGGGAAAGTCATACTGTGAGAAACACTTGTACAATTTAGGGAATAATTGCCGGAGATCGAAGCGTAAAGTTGTCGGAGATCGGCCATACTCCGACGAAGTGTACTGCTACTATTCTGGTTTTGGACCAAGTGGGGAAAAAGAACGTCGTCGCTGAAGGCTTATAAGGTGGAATCGATCAGTATCACTGTGTGTGTGCGTTTTTATATCTGTATTGTTTTATGTTCTTCTTCAAAGAATATTTATGGAGTATTCTTCAAAGGCTAGGATGGTCGAGTTCGACTATATCAATGTGTTTCTTATTCTCTATCAAGTGATGGTAGATTATTAATATATAGTTTTATCTGTCATTCTATTCATCTATTCATAAGAGTATAGTTTTTATCTGTCATTTTCATTCTCAGTATAATATTATTGGTTTATTGGTTGATATATATATTGTAATATTATAAACAAATTTAGATAGATTTCATTTTTTTGATATATATAGAGAAAGTCTCTGGAACTTCCAACTTTCCTGACTTTTCATAAGAGTGTTTATACGTTTTAACTTAAACAGTGTACCTTTTAGTTTGAACTGTAAAATTTGTTAATTGAATTTTATTAATGTTTTATGTAATTTCATGAATTTTTGCATCAATACATGTTTTATTATATGTTCACTTTGATACTATCAATGTTTTAACACGAAATAGTATCACTTGAGCTTAAATATATAGTGGTAGTTCCATAACACTTAGGAAAGTCAGACTTTCTAGAGATTTTGCCATATATATATTCGCTTCACTCCAATGAAACAAAAAATCAGTTTAGGAAAACCAAACCATCCATATAAGGAACAGATGAGTATTTAATCACACATTGAGAAATGAAGTGGGGAAGAAATCAAACCAGTACGATCACGAGGATGGGAATCATATCAACACAGCGCCGCTCACCTTAATCATACTGGTATTTTTTTTGGTGACGGACCTCTGGAAAACCGAGTAGAATTAGTTGAATGATGATTGATTGATTAGAATACGTTGCCATAGATATGGGGGAGTGGTTTTTACTATTGCATGAACAATTATCTACGTTGCATGAACTTATGAACGACGTAATTCGGATAGATTTGCATGAAAAATAAAACACGTCCGTCACGAGTTACAACTATGATTAATGAGATCACTATATCCACGCTTGATCACTGCTCTATATATTTTAATAGATGCATTCTTCAAACAAGATTAACGAGATTAATAATTTCTCAGTGATATTTTAAATCAGTTCATAACATCTCATTTGAATTTCATGTTAGTTAATTGTTTTAAGAGAAAAACATTCATCCGGATGATCCTGATATACCTCTTATCAAGCACCAATAAGATAATGACACGTGTACAATTGTAATGTTTTAATTGGTTAAGATATTTTTAGTAAAGTTCTAAAACCCTAATTTAGAATGCCTAAATCCATCTGCGTAATGATTGAACACGTGGCCCAATCATAAATTAGTTAAAGATGATGTGTCGTTATTTAATTGGTGCCTGATATTGCCAATATCAGTATGATCCTGATATATATTAAACTGTTGTTTTACATATGTAATGTACCCAATTTACTAATTAAGTACCGATGTGCGGTTATCAAATAATAGATTATAGATGGCATTAATAAATTTAATATAAAATGTGTTTATATTATAATATATCAAATAATATATTATAGATGGCATTAATAAATTTAATATAAAATGTGTTTATATTATAATATATCAAATACTAGATATCAAATTGATAATTGTTAGTAACTTGTTACAATTCAATTTAGTTTAGTACGTGTTTATTTAATCTCGAGTGAGTTTGATTTTGTTAAATATATCATGCTTACAAACCTCTTTCTCTCACGCTTGTCATTTGGTGAGGTAAAAGTTATCGTATTAAATAAATATATAATTTGATTGAATACAAAAAGTAATAAGGGAACTAGGACTAGAATATATTGAATTGGAATGAAGTAAATAATAATAATAATAATATGATTAAATGAAGCTAAATTTAATCAAAACATATTTCATCTAAATTCATAAGAAAAATGAGAATTTAACTGCAAAATAAGAATCGAGATAAGTTAGAGAAGAATAGGCTCTACCAAATTATATATATTTCATATAGTTACAATTCTAGTGTACTATACTCACTTGAATTCAACTAATATTGCAAGTTTAATATCTTATTAGCAACACTTAGACTGGTTAGATTCTTAAATTAGATGTTGATTCTAATTATTGTAATTGTTGTTGAGCAGTTTCAAACATTATTAAATCGAAAAAATCGCTAATTAATTCTCACCCTAACTATTAATTTAAAGGTTTTGGAGTGAGCGACCCAACTGTAACAAAAAGATTAGCGTGCATAAATGGAACCCTAAAAATGTGATTTTTATGGAAAATTCTTTGAGTTTGATGAGGATAATTCGATTAGAAGAAGAGCCTTTTTTTATTCGTTGTAAAAGGTTTTCGAAAACCATTTCAGGGTGTGTTTGGTTGGGTAAGTTTTTGCAAAACTTGAACTATCCAAGTCCAGTTTTGTAAAATCTTATTTGGTTTACCAAGTTTCTCAAAATCCAAACTTGCAAAATTCTAAAAACCAATCAAAAATTTTGTTTCATATTCCCAAAATCCAACCCAACCAAACAAGGATTTTGCAAAATCAGACTCTCAAAATCCCAAACAAAAACCCAAACTCTCAAAATCTCAAAACAAAATCCAGACTCTCAAAAATTTTGCAAACCAAACACACCCTTAGATTCCTAAAAATCGAAATATTCGAACTCATTCGCTCGGTTCTTATACAAATCAAAATGTAATAGGAACTAAAAAATAAAATTCTTCTTTTTTTTTTCTTCAACGTATAGAAGACGTTTTCAGTAACACAAAATGAGATGTATCAATAAAAAAGATTTTGATAACTTCATTAAAAGGTTCAATTTCTAATTTCTCTACTTTAAATATTTTAACCTTTAATTCTCTAATTGATACTCCATCATATCACATGTTTTGAACTTAAAATATAGCTACACAACTTCTAGAAGGTACCTACTCGTTTATTAATTTTTTAATTAGAGTTGATATTGTTCATCAATGATTTAAAATTCCCTTTCATTTAACTAGACATTGAAAATTATTTTATTCAACACACTGACTTTTCAATATAAACCGGTGCAAGTCATTTCTTGACATTACTACAAAAATATTATATAAAATTATCATAATAGGCTAGCTTAAATATATCAATTCTTTTTAAAAAAATCCAGTGAGTTCATACTCAATAAACCATAGCTTAGGCAGGTTTTTCCGATTTATTTGAGTAGAACTGCACTAACTAAATTAAATTAAAAATAAATATATAAATATTATTAAATCGATTTAAACTAAATTAAAGAAGTCAGAGAAAGTCAAATGATTTTTTGAATTAGACCCTATTTGCTTGAACTTATAAGTTGTATATCAGTACAGTTCAGTTTACTTCTGTGAAAAAATAATATGGTCAAATTCAGGTAAATTTAGACATGCAAATTCTATTTTCAATACATTTATTTTCACTTTAATTTAGTTAAATTTAATTTAATTTATTTCAGTTCAATTTTTGTTCAATTTTAATCAGTTCAAATCAGTAAAAAATAAACTCAAACAAACATGCTTGGAGTATATTATATTCGATGTATTTATCCCATTTATTTAATAAAAATAGTATAATGATTAATAGATGAATCAGGTCATTAATCACAAGTCAAATTCATTGTTTCCCACAAGTAAACTACAACCTCTCCATTATTAGTAAATAAATACAAACACAGCCTCTGCACATAATCCTATTATTTCTTTGATTTGTATTACTGTTGAACAAGAAAACACCAGTCAACCCCAAAAAACACTTGTTTTTCTATACCATTCAATCAAAACATTCCACCTTTCTTACAACTCTCAACATGCTTATTTTTTGATGTTGCAGTTTTCACCCTTTCCAGACACTGACATCATATAATCTATGCTCTGTTCTCAGACTGATTATTGATTCTGGGAAATTAAAATGACCAAGAATCACTTGATTGGATTCTTTGTTGCCATCACTCTTGGACTTCACTGTACGAGTTATGGTGAAGCACAAGCAGCAGATGGTGTTAATGGCGGCAGCTTCACTGTGTCCAGCTTTTCTTATCCGCAGACTCGGCTCAATCCGTACGACTGGCGCTATTTGAGAGGTTGGTTTTTGATAAAGTTCTTGTTTTTCTGGGGAATTTTCAGTTGTTATGCTTGGTGGGCTGCTGTTTTTCTTGTTTTTGTTTTGGGGTGCTAAAAATCCTGTCTTTAACTCCTGTCGCTTAATGCATTTTTGCTTGTGTTTATTCATTTGAATGGACCTTTTGTACCGAAGAGAATGAGATTGATTACACATTAGGAGAACCATGAAGTTGCAGTTCCCTTATGGGATGTTTTTACCCTCTTTGAGTGAGAATTTGAGCCTGTTTGTATACTTGTTTTCGCGTATTCTTTGGAGAAGCAATTCTATTGAGTACAATGGCAGTGTCTGTTATGCTGTGTAATTGCTTAAAAGATTTATATTAATTTGTTTTCCTCATATTTACATTTGAAGGTAGATGAATATGTTATGTTTGGATTATCGGTGATTTTCATGTAGTGTCTGATGGGAGCCCTCTGATATTGCCTTTTTGCAGTGAACTTGCCTCAGTGTTTTTCTTCGGTGTCAATAACTATAGAATCAGATGTAAATATTGTAAGGCCTTCTTACTATATATTGTAACAGTAGATTCTGCTTGCTTGCATAATATGTTTACTGTCTCTCTCGTTGGGATGCTTTTATACAGGATTTGAAAGACGCTGCGAAGGCCTCAAGAAGCACTCTTCCGATTATTTGTTTCAGAGAAGGGAGCCCTCCCTTGCCCGATGTGTATAATACCTCTCTAACTGGTCTAGGTAAATTTGTGATATTTAAATTAAACTCAAACATCAACATCAAGTTGAAATGGAGCGGATAGAATTTGTATGATTTTACTGGCTGTTTCACTCGTATAGGAGACATCTAATGTTAAGTTTCTGCTATGTAAATGTGTGGCTGGTATATATTAGAACTCTTACAGAATTGGCTAGGAAGAATATGGTTAGATAACTCCAATAATGTGACCATATTTCTGTAAAATATCAAGCTGCCGTTAGTTGAAAGATGGCCAATAGTGAAGCTTTGGAATCTGAAATGCTGGCCATATTTTTTAATATCCCAGCTTTTTCTTCATGTGTACAGCTTACATATTTCAGAGTGGTTCATCATCTTATTGAAACTGCTGTTTTTAATTTAGTCTTGCTTAAAAAGGTTTAATCGGCTGCAGTTTTGGATTCTGTCTCTAATGCTACTTTTGGAGGGATCAAAGGACTTCAGAATGCTGAGCAATGCTACCCTCTGCAGAAGATAATATCTGTCAGATTGACAAATGAACAGGTAATATTACAACTTAAATGTATCTAGACTTTCATAGTCCTTTTGAACATCATTAATAACATATATTCTTGAACAGATTTCTTCTGGTGTATGGTACCTCGGTCTATTTAATGGCATTGGATCTATGAGAACACAGTCAAAGATGGTAACTTTATTAATTTCACGTACTTTTGCAAACAAATTTCATTGTGATGTTACATTGGGCAATTGGTTATTTGGTTCTGACATAATATAACATGTTTGATGAACACTTTGCACATAGTACTCATTAAATATAAACTATTCAAGAAAAGATGTAAAGTTATATTCTTTGCATAATCTCACTTTATGATTACAAACTTCCAAATAAGGTCGTATTTCAATCAATCGTAAGGTTTACCACATTGCCTTGGTTAGCCATTCTATGACAGAATCTGGTGTTTTGCTTTAGATGCTCATATTTTTAATCGTGGAGCCAACAACATGAGTGCTGTTATACCTCTCTCCCAGCCTAAGTTGCTTAGTTGCTGTTTTGGTGTCAGCATCATGTATATTTAAATAATATATATATATTAGTGATTCAATATGTTTGTCCTACAGTATTTTACCTGATAATTTTCCGACATATATCTATACAACTTAATTGTTGAAGTCCAGTTCAGTTTGACTCATAATACCCGACTAAGCTTTCTGACTATTATTCATGTGTCTTGCTTCAAACAGGACTTCCAAAATTGATCTAAACATTTGTCCACTATTCATGCAGATTAATCGAGGCCGGTCATACTCTTTCAAGGGCAATGTCAGTGTGGAAGGATGCCTAGCCTCGTCAGTATCTGGCCAGTTCTGCAACGAGACAGTTAATCTTCTTACCTGTGCTGCAGACAGCCATAATTTAACGCAAGGCAGTTTTGACAACCATACTTCGACTGACTTGGCCGAAAATGCTGTTGTTTGCAGAAATGCCAACGGGGGGTCTTGCCAGTCAGAAAACCGACCAAAAATATTCTCTTTGAATTTGGTTGGGTTTTCTGAAGAATTAATGGTTAAAATATCGAACGTTACCTTCAGTCAGCCAAAGAGTTCGAATGGCACTATCAATGCCAGTGACATTATATTTACATGTTATGCTCGTCACGGTGCAATTCCACTGGATACATTGCATGATTATTCTGGCAATATCAGTGAATCCCCTTTAATCATATCTACACCAAAAGCCGGTCTTTGGTATATTATTATCCAGCCAGTTAATCTTTCAATCGGGGAAGTTTGTTATTCTTTACAATGGCAAGTGCTTCAATGTCCCGCTGATAAAGCTGGACCAAACTGTACATGGAACAATTACATGCTTCAGGTATGTTGCTAAGACTACTTTTATTTTGGCTGATCTTTATCTGGTGCATCCAAGATCTTTGCTTTTTTTTTTTTTTTTTTTTTAAACTCCAAAAAATATTTCTTGCAGACAGTGGTCCGAAAAAGTGGTGCTGCCTTTGAATCCTATTACTTGCCTGTTACCGAGAAGATGTACATAAATTCGGCTAATTTTCCTATAGAGCCTCTGATGAGCAATTCTTCTCACCAAGGGAGCAACAACGATACTTGGACATTTTTTCTCGTAGACGTCCCTATTGGTGCAGCAGGAGGAAACTTACACATTCATCTTGCCTCAGACGATAAGATCAACTATGAAATATATGCCAGATATGGCGGATTCCCGTCTCTTGAAAACTGGGACTATTTCTGTAAAAACAGCACGAGCTGCAGCAATGGCTCCATGTTTTTCAAGATGTACGATTCTAGCGAAAAGTCTATTAGTTTCTATATACTCTATGCCAGAGAAGGAACTTGGGGTTTCGGATTGAAGCACCTTGCCTCAGCCGTGTCTCAAACTACCTTGACTATCTCCATCGAGAGCTGTCCACAAAAGTGTTCCTCTCCTCATGGAGCCTGTAAATCTGCATTCGATACAAGCGGCCTTACACTATACAGGTTTGTACTTGCTTGATCATTGACTTTTCTGTTGACTCTTTATTTTTTTTTAACCGATTCAATTTCTTCTGCCCAGTTATTGTGCTTGTGATCGAAACCACGGAGGCTTTGACTGCAATATTGAACTAGTGTCACGTAAAGGTAATCCTTTTTTTTTTTAAAATAAATTTGCAAAAACATGGTATATTATACATATTTGTGTCATAATAATTGTCCAGTTTATTTTAAATTTATAATCTTTTGGGGTCGGGATTAGGGGTAGGGACGGAGATGTAATTTGGACACGAGTAGGTAACTAGGCTGACATTTTAAAGGATATTTTCCGAAAACTCATGCAGGGCACTTATGGCAATCGGTTTCCTTAATTGCATCAAATGCTGCAGCTGTGCTTCCTGCCTACTGGGCCCTCCGCCACAAGGTAACATTTTTATCATTTTCTGGTGGAATTCTGAAGTATAATATTATAAAGCGGGAAACTTTATGCAATCCTATTCCTATTTGTATTAGGCATTTGCCGAATGGGTGCTTTTCACATCGAGTGGGATCTCGAGTGGACTCTATCATGCTTGTGATGTAGGAACCTGGTGCCCTTTAACATTTCACGTGTTACAGGTAATTGTTGATAACCTTAAAACCGTCAATCTTTGTGTTTTTGTTCTTACATGTTTCTCCGTGTTCTAGTTCATGGATTTCTGGCTGTCGTTCATGGCTGTTGTGAGCACTTTTGTATACCTAGCTGCAATCGACGAAACCTCAAAGAGGACAATTCACACTATTGTTGCCATTGTAACCGCTCTCATGGCTGAAACGGGTCCAACAAAGTAATCCTTTTTTGTTCATATATTAAAAATATATATATATTTTTTCGTTAAAATTAAAAAATAAAAATAAAATATATATATATATATATATATATATATATATATATATATATATATATATAAGATTGGAACAGGTTTTGACAGTAATCTCTTGCAGGTCATCCAACATTGTCCTTGTGATTGCCATTGGAACCTCGGGACTAGTTGTTGGATGGATGATCGAGCTTTTTACTCACTCCCGCTCGATTTCCCGCTCCTGGTCTTGGACACGGATATACGAGCTTCATCTGAATATGCCTGACAGGTAACTTTGTCGGGATTCATGCAAAATTGTTTCTTTGTTATTAAAAATTATTTTTTTTATAAAAATTGTTTCTTTGTTATTAAAAATTATTTTTTTATAAAAATTGTTTCTTTATTATTAAAAATGGTTTCTTTATTATTAAAAATTGTTTCTTTGCAGATGGCTTGCCCTAAGGAACTGGATGCACAAACTGATCAAAACATTTCTCAAGCGATTCCGCTGGGGATTTGTGGTCGCTGGATTCATCGCCCTGGCTATGGCCGGTGTGAGCTGGACGCTGGAAACCAGCCAGTCCTACTGGATTTGGCACAGGTATAAATTCTAAATAATATATAGATTATGCATTTTAAAGTGTACGCGATTTTATAAATTATTTTAGATTATTCATATATAAATTATAAAAAAATATAAAAGTGTACGCGATTTTTTATAAAAAAACCTTAAAATTTCTCATTTCCGATATCTGATGTAAGATGGCTGATTTGCAGCATGTGGCATGTTTCGATCTACACGTCTTCATTTCTCTTCCTATGCTCAAAAGCGGTTGCTGTGAGCTGTGATGATGAAACGCTCTCGGATGGGACATATGTCCTAACGAGACAGAATTCAGTACCTCGGGATGAACAAAGGGATGGTAGATAGGTACGTTTCCTCTGCTCCTTGCAAGTAGAATAAGGTTAGATACTATACACACATTGTAAATACCTCAGTCAGATAGAAGGAAAGTATAGCATAGTATTTAGATGTAAGAGAATCACATGAAATCCCTTCGATGTCGTGTCATAAATTTTGATTGTTCATTACAAATGGACTTCATTTATACAATGTTTATGTTCAATCTTGTCTTATGATGTTGGGGCCATGGGGATCGGATGAAGATACTATCTTTTTGTCAGAACCTAGTTGGTCTGTGTAATCTTTTCGAATGCTCCATAAAACCTCTGCACATTTCCTCATTGATGGTCGGCTTCTCCTGGTTGGAGCCAGACACTGCAAACCTAGTTCATACATTTTCTCAACTGCCACACTTTTCGCCGATGTTCTTTCAATCCTAGGATCCAGTGTCAGAATCACATCTCCCTCCATGTACTTCTTCATCGCCTGCATTTCAACCGTTCAGACACTAATCTTAACTGAATTAACTGATTTAACTGAATAACTGATTAACTGAATTAACTGATTAACTGATTAACTGAATTAAGGAGTAGTGGATAGAATAGAATCGAGAAGTCTTACCCATCGAATGGTTATACGCTCCTTGGTTTCTCGTTTTGGCTCGATAGGTCGCCTGCCTGTGATCAGCTCCACGAGGAGGACTCCGAATGAGTAGACATCGCTCTTGTCGGTGAGCTGGAAGCTTTTAAGGTATTCAGGATCTAGGTAACCTGCGGTACCTTTGACCTGGGTGGAAACATGGGTTTCGCCGGATTCTGAGTCGGCCGCCAGCCTGGCAAAGCCGAAGTCAGCCACCTTTGCTCGGAGGTTTTCTGTCAGAAGAATGTTTGAGGATTTTATGTCTCTGTGGATGATGGGATGATCTGCAATTCATATGTTCATACAAATCAGCATTTCTTAACAGATTTGTAATAACATGTGTCCAAAAACAAAATTTACGCCTGACAACGTTAAATCTATACCTGTGTACATATGGAGATATGTAACAGCATGAGCCACATCTATAGCGATATCCAGCCTCGGACCAAGTTCAAGAACTCCTCCAGCCATACCTACAGTCCATATAACATGGTATTTTAATGTAGTTTTGCCTGAATTTATGATTAAAAGCAGGCATTTCAAGCCAAGATTAAGACTTTAGGGTTCATATCAGACATTTCTAGCAAAGTTCGAAACTTTTTAGCACTTATGTTTGATTCCAACGTTGTTAGCACAAATGAACACAATCTTTAGACATAAAACCATGAAATGAACACAATCTTACAGTCCAGATGTTCTCTTAAGGTTCCATTAGCAACATATTCGACCACAATTATCCGCTCCTCGTCAAGCTCCAGATATCCATAAAACTTAACCAGGTTCAGATGCTCCACTTTCTCCAAGGTTCTGACCTCACTTCTGAACTCAGCTCCAGAGTTCTTGTCAAGCACACTCTACATGGTACAAACAAAACCAAAAAGATTCAGACAGAGAAATTATGTCTGAAACAGACATAAAAACCAGGATCAAGACCTTCTTAGCGCGTTTGATCGCGACAAGGTTTCCATTGTCGAGCCTGCCCTTGTAGACAGTCCCGAACCCGCCCTGTCCAATCTTCAAGGCAGGGGAGAAGTTCTTGGTGGCCTTGTAGATCTCTTCCATGCTGTATTTCACATTCTTCAGCTCTGCATTGTGGCCTGATGAATTGTTCGCGGTCGAGTATATCCCTCGCCTTCTCCTCTCTGTGCTACCGCTACCACTCCCACTCCCGGAATGCGAAGAAAAATCCGACCTCTCATCTGAAAATGCACTGATTTTTTTTTAAATGGCTTATACATAACATATACATTGTGTTACGCAGTCCAGTATTTTACTCTGCGTAGTCCAAAATAATAATGAAATGACACTACTGTCCCCTACAAGTTGCCTAGTTTTTCAAAAATCTAATGAATTGAGATCATTTTCGTACTTTTACATCGTATTTTGGACTATAAGAGTAAAAAACTGGACTGCGTATAGCAACACCCAATCAAAATAGTTTAATGGATCTACTTTATAAGGTCATGTTCTTTACGACTTATCTGAATTGAAGTAAACAATGTACTATAATATGACTGTCAACAACTCAACTGAATCAAACTAAACTGATCTGAAATATGTTCTAAAATTTCATGAGTATATATAATACATTGTCATTTCTCTCTTTTTTCAGTCTTATAATCCAAAGTTCTACACCTTTATTTCAAATCACTAAAACTACTTACTCTATCTATATTTTGTCAAAACAAAAGATAATCACAGCAAAATATTAATGGATCTATTTAGCCATGCTTTATGTTCTTTTCATCTAATCTAAACTGAACTTAATTGAACTTTTCATCTTATCTTAAGTTGTCATTGTTCATTTTCATCCTTAATTTTCACAAAATGCAAAAATCACTTTAAAAAAAAGATCTAGTTGATCAAATTGGTTAGTGATTCACATACCGATGCTCCTTACGCTTCTGGTGTCGGATTCCGGCGGAGTGAAACAAGCGATGAAAGCTCCGGCGACGGTCCGGGCGGCGATCTTGACGGGATTGTTGCCGGAATTCGATTTTCGGGTCGATGATGATGAAGTAGAGTAAGCCGATGGACTCGACGGTGGATAATACCTGGTCCGGTTATCGGGGGTCCCGGTTGAACCGGAGCTGGCCGGCATGGTGGTGGTTTGGCGAGAATGCATGGAGGGGGAAATGGCGGGTAGCTGTAATAGATGTGTTTGGAATTAATTATGGTTTACTTGTCAACGTCTCTTGACTTTCCAAGTTTACTCCTTCTTTTATGTGATATTCACAATCAGGTCCCTCAATTTATCCTTTTGACAATAACTTTCTTATTTTTTATTATTATGGTGTAATACATGCCACGTCACGAAATTAGAAATTATATATTTCACATTTTCCCATTCCACTAGTACCTATATACTATTCATAAGTAAGAATGATTATCAAACAATTCGAAAACACATTTATTCATCAATTAAAATAAACTATCATTAATTGTTGATTATAATAAAAATCTAAGTATTTTTTCACTTTACATCCAAATTTTACATCTTGTACCATCCCAAGTAGTATTGGTGAACGAATTGGGGTGATCAGTCAGAATTGTACATAAAAAAGTTAATATTGATGACTACTTGCATTGATTTTCTTTATGAAAACATATAAAATTTGTGTGAATTTTACTTTTTACCAATCAATTGGTTATCAGATCGTTGGAATGATTTTCTTGCAGGAATGTACACGTAACATGAATGGAGAAACTAATGATTTGGAGATCATCATTCATCAATCAAAATGAAATCTGATTTCTCACACAAAATCATATACTTTTTCATAAAAAAAACGACCGATATGCATGGTTCTCACTCTCTCTCTTCCTTTCTATTAAATTTTATGTCCAAGTTCACACATCCTTGGTGATAAAAAGATAAACATTTCATTAACTGATTGTTTGTATTTGTTGAACTTATAAATCCAAATGAGCAAACTTTCTCGAATCGGACACTAACATCATGTGTAGAGTGATCACATAGTTTCAAATTTCATTTAAAGACCTTGTTTTTTTTTAAATTATTTCTGCATATCTGAACATGAATGGATTAAATTAAGTCTAATTTATTTATATTATATACTATTAAAAATTAATATACTTGTATGGTGTTATTTTGTGAAAACTTTATTAAAACACTGAGAATTTTGGTGAGATGCACAAATTTTCATTAGATGAGGGTGCCATAAATAAAACGACAAAAATAGTCAAGTTTCGATGGCGGGCGAAGCAGGTCTAGGGTGGGCCAAATGAGTAAATTCATTCCCTTTCAATTGGACCCATCACCTTTCCCAAATTATTGAGCAAACCCAACTTGATTTCCTTTTCAAATAAACTTTTCACATTGTACTTTACTAAATAAATTTAAATATTCCTCAAAAAAAAAAAATTAAAATATGATGATGATGATGATAATATTAACATTTTCATTTTATCATTTCGATACTATTATTCTAAATTTAAATATTAAATTCATAAAAAATGAAACACAACTAAAATTTTCAGCTATGTTGAAAGAAATACTCTAAATAATCGTAAAAATCATATCTCTAAAGTTTATCTAAATGTTTTTCAGTCTAGTTCAATTTAATCTAGTTATACCATTGCACAGTCATTTTTTACTTCAGTTTGATTTAAAAAAATTCAATTTAGTTTAGTTATACCTTGAAGAAGGCTCTCCTTGATTAAAGGATCAGCCATCAAGCACACTGCCGCTCTCCATTATTAGGTTTGCAACCAACTTTGACATGATGAACACAAATTAATGAAAATGGCATTTCCAGCTTTATAAAAATCATTTTGAGCTCCCAAGCCAGACAATAATAATGTCATCTAATTATTAAATGAATTATTGGATTCATAATACACAATACTTGTCTCAATTGACACTGTCAAAATCACATGTGGTTGAATGCTTAACTTCTAAACCAGTTCATGAATGTCAGTAGTTATTGAATTGCCAGTTGATATGGCTTGTAGTTCTGCTATCTATCTAGAGACTTAACAGAGCTTTTGTTTCTTCGACTTTTCATAACTGGTTGATCTTGTAATGAACAGTCAATGATTGCATCGCCATCCTCTGCATTCCCTGAAATCTTTATACAACCCGACCTCCTGACACCCCGGCACAAAATCCTTCCGACTTGTTAATCCATCAGGTTCATCCCGACAAACATACAGCACCTTCGGATAAAAACGGGCTTCCAAGTTCAATAGCTAGCTTACGAGCTTGCCCTTGATGCTTTGCTAAATACGCATACTCCACTCTACCATCCTCGAGAATCTGAGCATGACTCAGTACCTCACCTGAATATATATCAAAATTCTTCATCAGAAAAAATATATAGCATTTCATACCTAAAATGTCCAGAATAGCTGTCAAAACAAGGGAAATGGAGCAGAATAGATATATACTTCATACAGACTGCTGAAAGTAAGACAGGACAGCAACAACTGTATGCCTTTGCCAAGAAAACTGGATATGGACAACAATTTGTATGGACTGGATCATCTGAGATGAATGACAAACTTAAAATATCAAACACAAGAAGATTACTTAGGCTGGTGCTGAAGTGATTAGAGCAATAGATGGATATTCACTAGTGTTTTAACATTTACCTTTTGGTGTCTGGTCTTGCACCTCCCCCGGAATTTCTTGTCCAGAATGTAAACAGGGGCCTGTGGATAATATCAACGAAAATTTTAAAACTTAGACCTAAATATTACTTTACCAAAATCTAAAACACCACCCATGAAAAGTCACATTTCTAATAAAAGAAGGGTTTTTTTCTTGTATGTATGAAAAAATTCAGTCTTTTTTTTTGCATGCAAACAGGTACACAATATAATTGGGTAACTACTGCAACAATGTCCAACCCTTATCGAAAATTACTTCACCAAATCGAAAAGACCACCAATGAAAAGTCACATTTCTGATAAAAGAAGGATTTTTTCCTGTATGTATGAAAAAATTTAGTCTTTTTTTTTTGCATAAAAACAGGTTCACGATGAAACTGGCAAACTACTGCAACTATGTCCAGCCCTTAGCAAAAATTACTTGAACAAATCGAAAACACCACCCATGAAAAGTCACATTTCTAATAAAAGAAGGGTTTTTATCTTGTATGCATGAAAAAAGTCAGTCTTTTTTCGCATACAAACAGGTACATGAACACGATGATACTGGGCAACTACTGCAACAATGTCCAACCCTTAGCAAAAATTACTTCACCAAATCGAAAACACCACCCATGAAAGTCACATTTCTAATAAAAGAAGGGTTTTTATCTTGAATGTATGAATAAAATCGGTATTTTTTCGCATACAAACAGATACATGATGAAACTGGAGAAGCAACTACTGCAACTTATGTTCGCATTTGCAAGGAAATCTGGATATGTGCAACAAATTACATGGACTGATTCATCTGACATGAACATCAAACTTACTTAAAACCTAACAGTTGTAATTAGGCTTCACAGAAATGAACAACAGCAGCAACAGAACAATGTAAAAACCTGCCATGATAAAGATATCGCATACGCAGAAAGTAGCATCATTCAAAACACCATCACAAGAAGTAATTTGCATCTTTTGGCATAATAGGATCATACCCGTGACACCACCTGAAGCACCTGAAGAACCCGAATTACCGAAATCAACCGACTCGCCAACCGCCACATCAAAGGAACTCCGGGATCCGGGTAAGGAAGGTGTTCCAGAGGAATCAATCATGAAGATGGCTATGGAAAGCTACAAAGAAATAAACCCTCGAAACATCAATTCAAGCCATAAACAAAACAAATCTGTAGCCAATTCGACTGTAAGCTTACCAAAGGGAGTGAGATCTGAGCCACGGGTGGGGCTGCTTGCTTCAGCAACGACCGGGCTGAAATCTTTATACAAATCGACATTTGTGAGAAATCCGTGTGACACCCGTCAGAAAAACCTTCCATGATTCCTCTCAATCACGGCGGCGCTACGGCGGAGTTTGAGCGAGAAAAAAAGAGTGGTGGCGGAAGATAAGGGGGAAGTGATGACAGAGAGTGTGGACTGAAATGGAGTACAGAGAGAAGCTTGTGGTAATATTGATTATGTAACTAATTAAATTAGATTTTTTATAATTTTATCAAAAGATTTTTTTTAATTAAATGAGATCCTTTTGTAATCAAAAAGATATTTTTGTAATTAAATGGGATTTTTTGTAATATGTATTTCTTTCAACATTTTATATGTATTTATCTGTTTCATGTCATACAATGTTTTATTTCACTACACGTTCGGGAGAGGAAAAGCAAAATGCCCATATTTGCACAAATAGTTTTCATTTTCCCTTAGTTAAAATCAAATTAACTTCCCATTATATTTATTTACTCGTTTTTATAAACAATGTCAAACACTTCTAAAAATAAAAATTAGTGTAATAATGAAAATGAATCGTGTTGAAACTGAATAAGTTACGTCGAGTTTAAAATTTTGTAGTTCATGAGTTTGAACACGATTCGCTATATATTTGAGTGTGTCGAACTCAAATTTTGATCAATTTTTTTAAAATTTGTTCACAAAAATGAAATTCACAAGCTGATGCAGAGAAATTACACTAAAATAACATGATTCTTAAACAACCATTTTTATTAAGGTTGTAATTTCTGCCCTGCTACTCTTTCAGTATACATTCATCTGTTTAGCAGAACTTTTGCTTTGCCAATATCATCCTCATAACTGAATTTTCGAGTATGTTGATCGGAAAACTGTCAAAACTCCGGCTGCATTTTCCTTTTCCGGCTGCTTTCCCTGAAACCTTTATGCAAGCTCACATTCATGAAGCACATTCATCCATTTATCGCTCCTCGCATCAAATCACCAGTGCACAAGGCAGTGAAGGATGAAGATCAGAAGACAGTCCACTTCCACACACAAAAGAGTTGTTCTGTTTGTGGTCTGAAATCATCGGAGGAGCAATGATGGTTTTGTGTCGGGAATCGCCTGAAATCTTTATACAAATCGACATTTTAGAGAAATCCTTCCATGATTCCAACTCTCATGAACCTAAAGCTGAGCTAAATAACCACAGAGATTTGAAGATTGATGAATATATTATCTCATGGAAAATGAGGCAGCATATATATACTAGTTCACCTATCAATTTACTTGTACATCTTTACTGCAGCATTTAACTCAAGGTGTAACTTCCTCCATTAATGAAAAGGGTGTTTTAGCTTCATCTTCTCTTCATTTATAGGGCATTTCATGCTTTCATAACAATTTTCTGTAATATGTGTCTTTAAGATATTGTTAGAAACATTTTATGAACTTTAGTTTTTGAGATATATTTTGAAATTGTTGATATTGAAGGCTCGTGTTAAAATATTATAATTCTACTGTTATGGGTAAATCGCACATTGCGTCGGGTTTAATTTTGTGGCAATATTTTTGTGTAATTCAATAAATCTCAACTACTAAAGCGTGACAGGTCCATGATTATAAACCACTCAAATTTTTATCGTCTGACGTATTTTCACTGAAGAAATTTTGAAATTTGGCATAATTATTAATTTATACTCCTGTTTGAGTTCAGTTCGATTATTACGTTCAGAGGAAACCAAATCATCATCGAAATACAAAAGGAGGGGAGTAAGAAATCAAGTCATAATCATAATACAAAAAAGGAGATTTATAATCATAATCGAAAATAAATTAAAACTCAAAAGGGAAGATTGGGAATAAACTTTAAAAAATGAAAAAAATAAAATATTGGACAAAACATTGAACCAAAAAATGTATTAAAATTTGGATAAAAAAATAAAAAATAAAATATTTAATATTAACATAGGAATAAGACAGTAGTCAGGTGAAGTTCTCATGGAGATCATTATTTTCCTCTCTCATTAGGTCATATAAAAGTCCCAAGAGGGAATAAGCACCCTCAGCCTGTGGATGGGAGTTATCACCAGAAACAAAAGAGCAAACTTTTCCAGCAATTTCAATCCAACTACAGCCTGCAACTTTTCTGCAACAATTCTCCTTCATCAATCTGCGAATCTTCGCCACATCTCTCCACGATCCGTTTGAAGCATACATGTTTGACATCAGCGCATAGTTCACAGCATTGTCTGGCTCCAATGCGAAAAGCTTCTCAGTTGTCCATTTCGCCAGCTCGACATTTCCATGGATTTTACAGGCACCAAGAAATGCTCCAAGTATATCTGAACTAAGTTCCATTCTATGCAACAGATCGAATGCCTCGTTTAGAAGGCCACCACGGCCGAGAAGATCAACCAGGCACGCGTAGTGCTCAGCATCGGGAGAAATCCTGTAAACATCAGACATTAAAGTGAAGTAATGTAGGCCTTTCTCGACAAGTCCACCATGAACACAAGCAGAAAGAACCTCGAGAAATGCTATCCGATCTGGCTCCACTCCATCAGATAACATATCAGTGAAGAGCTTGATCGCCTCATTTGGAAAGCCGTGTTTTGCATAAGCTCCAACTATTGAAGTCCATGAAACAATGTCGGGATGAGGAATTGATCTGAAAGTTTGCGTGGCACAAGAAATGCTCCCGCATTTAGAATATGCGACTATGGTTGCATTAGAAACCGATGTGAAAGATAAAAAACCGTTCTTTACCACAAATCCATTAACTTGCCTGGTTTCATTATCCATCACTAGGTTGCCACACGAAGTCAGGACACTAGCTAAGGTTAGCTCATCGGGATGGAAATCTTCGCGCAACATTTTACTCAGCAGCTTCACAGCCTCCACTCCATCGCCAAACTTTCCATAGCCAACAATCAGAGCTGTCCAAGAAACCTCATTCTTGCAAGCCATTTCATCGAAAACCTTCCTAGAATCTAACAAACACTCATTTTTCGCGTACATGTCAACGAGTGAGCTGGAGATATAAACATCGGAGTCAAAACAAAGTTTGACCACCATCGAATGAACCCCCCTGCCATACACACAGAAGGCAGAACCAGCACAGCAATTGATCAAGCTCGTGAGCGTAAACTGATCGCCAAGAAACCCCTCCAATCTCATCAGATTATATAATCTCAATGCATCATCTCCAGAACAGTTTAAAGCATAGCAAGAAACCATCACATTCCAAAGCACCACATCTCTGTCAGGAACAAGGTCAAAAACACACCTTGCATCTCTAACAAACCCAAACTTCGCGTACATATCAACCAGAGCACTGCTCACAAAACAATCCCTATCAAAACTCATCTTCACAATGCAAGAATGAGCCACTCTACCCAACACAACCTCATTGGCATCTACACATATCCGAAGCAGCCCCGTGAATGTAATCTGATCTGGCTTAACCGATTTCACCAGCATTCTCCTGAAATAACGAAACCCCAGATCAATGTTAGAGCCAGAATTGCTAACTCTCTTGGATAAACCACATATCAGAGTGTTCCAAGTGATTACACTTCTGTCAAGCATTTCATCGAACACCATGCAAGCATCCATGGCACTTCCAGTTCCTGATTTAAGGTATAACCCCAGAAGCAGATGTTGCAGTGATGGTCTTTCCCCATATCCAAACTTGATTAGGTGACCGTGCAGATTCTGCCCTTTGCGGAAAAGATTCAATCTTGAAGCGTCTCTTAATCCATCTAAGATGAATCTGTACATCAAATTTCTTTCAGCAGAATTATATTATGTGATATGATAACACATTAAATCCTATTCATTCAAATTTTTGATGTGATTAAAGTTGTTCGAATAACTTCATGTACTAATTTCATGCAAAAAAATCACAAGATTTACAAAACTTGATTTTTTGCATCAATAGTTTGTGTAATTCGATGAATCCCAATTATTAGCGCGATAGATCTATAAACCACTCTATACTCAAGCCGTATTTTCACTACATAAATTTAAAATTGGCCGTATTTCACTGTATTTGTGACTAATGGAGATCGAGATCAAAACAACAATATACTAAATTTGCCCCAAAATACCGAAGAAACTTAACAATAATATGGATCAATGCAATCCTCGGGTTTCTTAACAATTATAAGTTTATTTGAGTTCAGTTCTCTTATAACTTTCAGAACAAACTAAAATCATATCAAAATATAAAGGGGAAGATTTAAGAAACAAAATCTTAATAAAAATACAAAAGGGAGAACAAGTAATATTATCGAAACAAATTTTATTCCCAAAAAGAGCGAAGGGAAAAAATAAAAATGGTAAAATATTATGTGACCAAAAAATTTGACTTCACTTTGGACCAAGAAAAAGAAGAGAGCAACTATTTAAAATTAGGAATGAACAGATATTATATTTGAATATGAGTCTAAGTGTCATCAAGGTTTCGTGGTGTAGTTGGTCATCACGTCAGTCTAACACACTGAAGGTCCCCGGTTCGAACCCGGGCGAAGCCATTATTTTTCGTGTGTTTTTTCTTCAACTTTGGATTTTATTTTTAATCAGAAAAAAGGTAGGCCAGCCCACTAACCCCATGAAGCCATCACTCTTCAAAAGTGGTTATTGTTATTTGTCATTTTTTATTACTAACAAAAAAATGTTACTTTATGCAACCAAATTTACAAAACAAATATTACTGTTTTTGAAATAATGTCTGTACTAAACGAAAATGTTTTGCAAGTAGTAATAAATATTTCATTATGATATTTATTAATTTTTGAAAAATAAATTACATAGGAAAAAACACCAAAGTTTTGATATCTTTTATAATTTGATTTTTCTTTTAGTAGTTGCAAAATTTGATTTGAAATGAACGAACTATTTTGAATTTCAAAACTCGCTATGAAGCATGTAGTATTCAAGTTTTAAAAATATATTAATATTTTAGGATTTAAGAAATTATACACTAAAACCCTTTTTTAAAGAAAAATTAAGCGTTTCAACTTAAATATTAAAACTATCTACATTAATTTTGCATAAAAAACATGATAAAATTGCATAAAAGATCAAGAAATATCAACATCACCCCTTCTCCACTTACTCTGCTTTTTCTACTATCCTTTAATTTTCGTTCACAAGTTTTCTTTCCAAACATAAGATAGTGCAAAAACGAAACATGAAGTTATGAGTATTGTTGTCACACGAGTCCAGTGAAAGAAGAAGCGCATGCATTAAATAATTGCAATAAAATACTCAGTTTCTGTGACACTGAGATGAGCAGAAAGAAAGCAATGCAATTCCCATTTTTTGACTTTGGGAGCACTACTATTTTGTAGCCTTATTATCAACCATTTTGCTTTATTTCACCAAGATTCCAACTAGCCCTCCAAAAAGTTTTGATACTCAGTCCACTCCAAATATGAACAATAACTCCTTTCAATTACCACCCCTTTATTCCACTGTTTCCTGATATTAAGGGAAGGGGGAATAGCAAGAGAGCCCAGATTGTTTGTGGTTTTTGTTTCAGGTAAGATGGACTCTGCCTGCCTTTACTTTCAAGCAGAATTTCAGTTTCTTGGAGTTCATGTTTGTTTTTGTGGAGTTTAGTGTTTGCATAAAGGTTGAGTCTTTGTGTGTTTTTGGCCCTGGTGTTATTCTTTTGTTTTAGGAATTCTTAGTGTGGAAAAATTGATTCTTTGTTGGTTTTAGTAGAAGCCCTGATGGTTTTAGGTTGCTCATATCATGTGCACCTCCTGTTTTTTGTTTTTTGGTTTGGGTTGGTTTGTAAAGGGAGAAACTTTTTTCAATTGGTGGATGGAAGTGTTCTTAAGGTGAAAGGTTGAGGTTCTGTGGTGAAGCTAGTAGGTGTTTTAAGGTGGACTGTGTTTTTTCTGGGACATTAAGGAGATCTCCAGAACTGACATACAAATTCCAGTAGGTTATTAGAGTGGTCTTGACTCTTGAGCACAATTGACACAGGCCTTGCTGGTGCTTCTTTGAGTTCGTCTTCGGTTTCTCATTGAAATTGTGGTGAAATTCAGCATTTGTTCCAGTTAGTAGTTTTTATTGCCAATTGTTCCGATTAATTAGTCGAAATATGTATTAGAGTGTATTGTAATGTTCCTTCTGCTCAAAATCTACTCATTCTGGACCATTTTTAAGATTGTTCAATGTGTTCAATATCGTGCCTTGTTTAAAAAAGATTTTATCTTTTCGGTTAACAATGATTTTGAATGTTCATTTATGGTGTCAACTGTGAAGCCAGTTTTCTGTTTCTTCCTGCAAGCTACTGCTTTATATGCTCGAGTTATCATTCTATTATTCTCCTCGAGTCTGACAATGTTCAACCATATTCATTTTTGTGGCAGTAAAGGTGCTAATTGTTTGGAGTACTGGGAATGGGTGGATGCTGTTGTTCTTCCCGCAAACACCAGTTTCACGGAACACCTATATATTACTATGTAAGTGATTGCTTGAATAGAAGCTCTGCCTGAATGTTTCGTTAAAAGAAGTTATATTAGGATTTAATGCTCCATACCTGGTTAGGCTATAGCTATCAGATGAAATCTTGTTATCTTTTTAATACTTAAACTTCCAAATCACATGTTTTGATATCTTGGAGGATGAATCATATCTTGAATTAATGTCTTATATGTTTTCAATGCTTTCTTCAGTGCCCGTCTGTGTCTGAGGAACACGAGTCCCTGACTTCAAATGATAGTGCTGCCACTGCCGGTTTTCTAGTAGATTTGAATCTTGATACATCAATACCCGACACATACCGATCCCCTCCCACGCCCATTCCATTCGATGTGGTTTTGGGGCATCCCCAATCATCTCCTGCTGATTCTGCCAGAGAAATGGGGAACACTGAATATGCCGTTCTAAAAGAATCTAACTTGAAAGCTGATGCGGGCTTCCTTCTTGCATCTGCCAAAAAAGGCAATCTTGAACTTCTGAAATCCGACCTTCAAGTAAATCGATTGAAGGAAGATGAAGAAACAGATGTTTGTCCAACATGTCTCGAAGGTACACCACATCTTAGTCTTTTACTAAAATTACCGATACCATGATTACTTATTCATTATGGCTGCATTTGGTAACATTCTTATGGCAGAATACGACGAGGAAAATCCAAGAATCACCTCTAAGTGTAACCATAACTTTCATCTCTCTTGCATACTTGAATGGATGGAAAGAAGTGACACGTGCCCCATCTGCAACCAGGTTTGTCGTGATAATTTGGATGCTAGTCATGTTTCTGATTACTGTGTGTGTGTGTGTGTGTGTGTTTTCTATTCAAAGAGCAAAAAGTTAACCTCTGCTCGTGTTTTAGGAAATGGACTATGAACCTCTGTGATGCCCCCCTTAAGCTGAAGGCCTTTTGGTGAGGAAGACACGGCAATCCATTAGGGGTTAGTAGTACTCACAATTTAGCTCTCTTTGTGCCGGTGTCTTAATAAACCTGTAAATCATGTGCATAGGTGTAATGGTAATGTTAGATTTAAGTTCACCTTTTGGTTGAATTTCACGAGAGGATCTCGAGTTGGCTGTGATTTTGAACACGATGAGGCTGCTAGTCATAGCTCTTAGATTCCGAATGCCAGGCTGGTAACTTATAATCCAATTTGATGCTGTGTTTATCAACTGTTGTCATGGTGATGCCATTTTTAGCGCTTTTTATTATACAATTTTTATCGCTTTTCACTGGAAATCGACTTGATTTTGGTGCATTCTCACTGTTCTTTTCACTTGGTTATTTCTTTCACATTATAAAGTTCAATAAGTTGCAGTTTTGTTGGATCATGTCTGTGATATGTGTTTCCTTTTTTGGGAATAAGTTCTTCTGAGGAATGGCATGCTGAAAAAGCACAGATTGACACTTTGAATAATTGATCATGCTTTGTTAGGTCACAAGTACAAATCAAATGCACAAAAATGGTGCATGCCATTTTTTTGTGTAGTCAACAGTTCACATCTTTGTTTAGACCAAACCAAACAAACCCAATGCCAAGCATGCTTGATCTATGTTTAGACTAAACCAAACAAAGGTTAATTTATATTGATATAGTTTGGTATTTCTATTCAAGAAACTATTTCAAACTTATTTTCATCACTTTTCTAACACAACACGACATCAGTTTCATCAATACACTGAATCAACACGGCACATACTAATCGGCACACTCATCAGTATTGCACAATGCTCATCAGTACAGTACAGCACAGTTCAGCTAAACACCATTTCAACTCAACTTCAATATACATGGCCTAAAAAGAAGTTTTAGACAAAAGAAAGGCTTGTCAGATGACTAAAGTTCAAAAGATTAGTTGGCCTTTTGATGTTGGATCTAGAGTTTTAGTCAAAGCCTGGTCTGATTAGGAGGCACAAATTGTCAACAAAGTGTATAAAAAATTCATTGAATAGCTAAACCAAACAGAAAACAAAGGTCAAAATATTGATGGGGAGAGGAAGACAGCATCACACCACACAACAAGAACAGAACTTAGTTCAGTATTTATGATCTAATCCTTTTGTTTAATCCTACCACTCTTTTTGTCCATTGTTCAAGTGTGTGTGGAGCCTCATGCTTCAAATTTCTCCATATGACCCCATTTGCCCATTATGCTTCTCTAGATTTCCATTTCATACAGTACAACGTCATTTCCTCCGTCCCACTCGAAACTGTATGAAGAGAAAATAAAATTTAAATTAGCGATTGTGAATTATATGATGAGAATTAAATTTAAAAAGAAAAGTGTATAATTTGAATTGAAACACTCTGATAAAGAAAGTGTGTAATTTTGAGGAGCAACTAAAATGAAGGTTAAATTGTTCTAGTTGTATTTAAAATGCTTGGCATAGAACATGACACCAAGTTATTGTGTATTAACTCACCTCAAATCACAGTATAATGTTTACATAATTCAGATAAATTTGACTTTTATAATGATAGCAGTGTCAAGGCATGATTAAAAAAAAAATTAAAAAGAAAAAAAAAAGGCATGATTCAAAAAGTTTAGAGATCAATTGGTTCAACATGATTTTCATTCCACCACTAGTATACATGAAAAATATATGCTAAATATATATTCTTTTATAATTAAAAATAACTTGATCATCATTTCACACTGTTCAAAACGTCTGATTTAATTTGAAAGTTAAAATGAGACAATTTGATTGCCGAGATCTTCATTTAAGTATATATATTTTTATTTTAAAATATATTATTAAAAATCTGTATTATGATAATCATCTAATATATTAACAACTCACAAATATTAATGATCATAATTATATCTTTCAACTTTTAAAAAATCAAACAAAACGTGCTGAAAATAACAGATAAAATTTGATTATGAAAATCTTCATTGCGGTGCATATTTATTTAAAAATATATTATTAAAAATCTAACAATATAACTTGTATTGTGATAATCATCTTACATATTAACAATTCATAAAAATTGATGATGATAATTATTTTTAAAATTTTTAAAAAGTCAAATTAGGCATTTCGAATGTAACTGATAAAAATAGAGTAGTGTAATCAAAATGTAATATGCTCTTTGACACCCAAAAGATCATCATTTCCTGGATTTTTCTCCCTGTTTCTTATTCCATGTTCAGACAGAGGAACTCGTGAATGGTGATGATGTTGAAAACCAGAAGATCCTTATAAAATATCACAGTCTCACCACTCAAATTCTGTCATTTCGATATAACCACTCACTAGTCACAGAGTACTATTATTAATCTCTGCTACACCTTTGATTCTTGTCCGCATGTAAGACCCTTTTTCAAACCATTTTTCACACACTCCCCACCTACTCTCACACACACACACTCTAGTCTCTTCATCTTCTTCTCGAAATGCAATCGCCTTAATTCTCGAAAATGCCACTGGATTCCTCCAAAAATGGCACCTTTAAGCATTCTCATCCTCCTCTGTGCTCTCTCTGCAACTTCTGCCTTCAGAAACAGCACGATTCTTGGTCCAAACGACACCCTTTTGAGCAAGAACAAAACTTTCGAGATGGGGTTTTTCAGCACCGGAGCTGCTGAGAAGAACTGGTATTTTGGGATATGGTATGCTTCGATTCCGGCGCCGACTTATGTCTGGGTGGCGAACAGGGAGATACCCATCAAAAACGTGACATCAGTGAGCTTGGGAATCACAGAAAGGGGGAATCTTGCTGTGAGAGATGGCGTTTCCGGGACCATTTTCTGGGTAACAAGCAATGTGGAGAGAGGAAGAAAAGTTGAGCTTTTGGAGCAGGGAAATTTGGTGGTCTACAATGGTGGTGGTCAGCGTGTTTGGCAGAGCTTTGACTTTCCGACTGACACGTGGCTTCCCGGGATGAACCTGACTGCCGATCAACGGCTGACCTGCTGGAAGAGCTCCAGTGATCCATCTCCGGGGAAGTATTCCCTGAGGCTCACCCCACCTGGTTATGGTGAGCTTTCCCTTTTTTATGATGATGGTAGCAATGTTTCTGGTGTTACTAGGTATTGGGATTCTGGGAATTGGACTGGGAATTCATTTACTAATGTTCCTGAGATGACTGTGACTTATATCTATAGTTTCTACTTTGACAAACCTTATACTAGTATGGCTTCTTTTGGGTACAATGAGGTGGCTCTGGATAGTAGTTCAGCCCCTCCTTTGACTAGGTTTTATCTAGACTACACTGGGCAGTTGAAGCAGTTCACATGGTCTCTCCAGACAGGTTACTGGAACATGTTCTGGTCCCGGCCGGAGAATCTGTGTAAGGTTTCCGCCTTGTGTGGGGGTTTCGGGATGTGCGATTCTAGGTTGTTGAGTCCTTGTAGGTGTTTTAGCGGGTTTGGACCGGTGGACAAGGTTTCGTGGGATGCGGGGGATTTTTCAGGTGGCTGTCAGCGTGAGAGTGGCGATGTTTGTGGGAAGAATGACGGGTTTGAGGGGGCAGGAGTGGTCAGCTATGATGGAGCGACAATGTTGTCAATTTCGGGAACTACTAGGAGAGCGTGTGAGAAGTCGTGTTTGAGTAATTGTTCTTGCATCGGTTTCCTGTATAATGAGAGGAGTAGCTTGTGTGAGAACTTGTATGGAACCATCCTGAATCTCAGGAATATGTCTGCTGATAATACAGTCAAGGATGAACTGTTTGTGAGGGTGCCTAGGAGGAAGAATAGTAAGGAGAAGATGAGTAAAGTTCTAGTCTTGATTGAGGCAATGGGTGGATGTCTCGGTATTATCTTTGTCGGTTTACCGATTGTTTTCTATTTAAGGCGCCAGCGGATAAGGAAAAAGAAGGAGGAAGAGGAAGGTGTTTTTCCAGTGACTAATTTGAAAGTGTTTTCCTACAAAGAACTTCATTCTGCTACAAAGGGATTTTCCGAAAAGCTTGGCCATGGTGGATTTGGTGCTGTTTTTCAAGGTGAGATTTCGGATGATGCAAATTCTTGCTCCACGCTGATAGCTGTGAAGAGACTCGAGAAGCCTGGAAGTGGAGAGAAGGAATTCCGTGCTGAGGTGTGCACGATAGGAAACATTCAACATGTGAATCTAGTGAGATTGAGGGGGTTTTGCTCTGAAGATTCTCACCGGCTTCTTGTCTATGATTACATGCCAAACGGTCCTCTCAGCTCTTACTTAAAACGGGATGGCAAGAATCTGAGTTGGGATGTCAGGTTTAGGATAGCCATCGGCACAGCAAAAGGAATCGCTTACTTGCATGAAGAGTGTCGAAACTGCATCATTCATTGTGATATAAAGCCTGAAAACATCTTACTGGATGAAGATTTCTCCTCAAAAGTGTCTGATTTCGGGCTGGCAAAGCTCGTGGGAAGGGATTTCAGCAGAGTCCTCGCCACCATGAGAGGAACATGGGGTTATGTCGCTCCGGAGTGGATATCTGGTGTGGCAATCACTACAAAAGCAGATGTGTACAGCTATGGTATGACCTTGTTGGAGCTTTTAGGTGGGAGGAGAAATGTGGAAGGACCACCTTCAGCCGGTGGAAATGGAAATGGAAATGGAAGTGGAAGTGGAACGGAGAAATGGTTCTTTCCACCTTGGGCAGCTGGCCATATAATAGATGGCAATGTGGCTGAGGTAGTGGATCAGAGGCTCGGGAACTTATACAACGAGGAAGAGGCAAAACGAGCAGGATTAGTGGCTGTTTGGTGCATCCAAGATGATGAGTCGGTGAGGCCATCAATGGGGATGGTGGTGAAAATGCTGGAAGGCGTCGTTGAAGTGACAACCCCGCCTCCACCAAAGCTGCTTCAAGCATTGGTCTCGGGCGAGTCGTTTCAAGGAATAGTCGATCATTCCTTCAGCTCCAAGGTTTCAAACGACGACGATCAAAGTTCAGGTGATAATGTCCAACTTTCTTTGGATTCCAAAGCTTCTATGTGAGATATATCCATGGAGTTCGGAATTAGTTTTTATAAATGTAAAAAATCTAAGCTTTATTTAGATGCTAAGAAAAAATTTCATTAAATTGTTGCTTTCCTTGCTTTCTATAATAAGAGTTTAGAAGTCAGTCATCTTTCTCAGTTTATAGAATGTCTTTATATAACTTGTAAATCTTGTCAACAACATTTTTTTAAAATGAGGATAAATTTGGAACCTTAAATGTAGGCAAAATGCATGTGAGTCTTGTATACATAACCACCATTTGTCTAAGATAGCTACTTTTCAGCAAACACTTGTCTGATTAACAAAGACCTTCTTCAAAAAATGAAAAAAAAGACGAAATTCAATTTTTTTTCTTGATCTGTTGTCCGAAAGGAGAATCAGATTCAGCAGAAATAAGAAAATGATCTTTTAAAATCTGAGTGTTAAACTCGAGCATACAGCTAGAGATCTAAGTGCAAAAATTGAGCTTACATCAAGTAAAAAGGGAGAGGTAAGCAATGGCTCGCCCTCCAAGAATGTATCACCTTCAAAACTTTTTGTGTTGGAGATGGAGACGCCTTTTGTGAGCCGAGAGGCGGTGGTTCTGCATGATGCACCATCGGGAGTTCTGGTCGGGGAGGCAGGAGGAGATTATCCACCGGTGCGCAATTTTGAGGATGCAAAAAACCTATTTTACATTGAATCGGAGAAGCTCTGGGCAATTGCTGCTCCTATTGCATTCAACATTCTTTGCAACTATGGGATTAATTCGTTCACCAATATTTTTGTTGGCCATATTGGGGATGTCGAGCTCTCGGCAGTTGCACTTTCTTTATCAGTCATCGCAAACTTCTCATTCGGTTTCTTGGTTAGGTTCTCTCCTTTTCTTCTGCCTCTTTAATCATTTCCCCCCTATATATATATACTTGCATCTTTTACTTAATTTTCCTGGTTAAAATATCTGAAATTTTGAATATTTCTCTATTAGTTTGCATTTTTTTTTTGTTTTTAATGTGTCCTATAGACTACATACCCTCTTATAGTAATTTTCTGCATCAACACTCATCACTTTGTTAGGTTTTGTGCAATTTATTGAAAGAATTGACTATTTTACAATCTATAAAAGAGAAATCTAAAAGATTCAGCTTTCGGAAAAAAAAAAGGGTTCTTTCAGTCTTTCTAACTTAGCACAAAAAGTTAAAAATTTAAACTGATAGGAGGTCATTGCTAGAACTAAGTTCAACTCTCCTAATGCCCGCTTTGCATGATGATTCAACAGCTCGGGATGAGCAGTGCTCTTGAAACGTTATGTGGGCAGACATTCGGGGCTGGCCAAGTAGAGATGCTAGGAATCTACATGCAAAGATCTTGGATAGTCTTAACAGTGGCATGTTTCAGCCTCATGCCACTATATATCTATTCGCAGCCCGTTCTCAAGCTTCTAGGCCTAAGGGAGGATATAGCAGATCTGGCTGGGACTTTCTCGATCCGAATCATTCCACAAATGTTTTCCCTGGCCATCAACTTCTCCACACAGAAGTTCTTACAGGCACAGAGCAAGGTCGGGATTCTCGCTTGGGTTGGCTTCGTGGCTCTCATTGTACACATCGTAGTACTTTACCTCTTCATCGAGGTATTCAAATGGGGAATGGCTGGTGCTGCAGCAGCTTACGACATTTCTGGTTGGATCATTTCAATGGTTCAGCTGGTATACACTGTCGGGTGGTGTAAAGATGCATGGAAGGGATTGTCTTGGCTGGCTTTTAAGGATATGTGGTCTTTCGTGAAGCTTTCTATAGCTTCTGCTGTGATGCTTTGCCTGGAAATTTGGTACTTTATGAGCATCATTGTTCTCACCGGACATCTTGAAGATCCTATTCTTGCTGTCGGCTCCCTTTCTATATGGTAAGCTACAAAATTACTCCTTTTCCTGAAATTAGCGTTCTGTTTTTCTAACATTATTGTACGAACATTGAATTGAAGCGTCGATTTTTTATCTTTTTTTTTCCAGCATGAACTTGAATGGATGGGAAGGCATGCTTTTCATCGGAATCAATGCAGCAATCAGGTATGAATTAATGCAGTTCTTGATTATAAGGCTGAGAAAAGATTGAATTTTTAAGTCGGTAAATTTTATTGCAGTGTAAGAGTTGCTAATGAGCTGGGATCGGGGCATCCAAGGGCAGCAAAATATTCAGTGTTTGTGACTGTCGCTCAATCTCTCCTGATTGGGATCCTCAGCATGTTCGCTATCATGGCAAGCAGGAACCATTTTGCCGTCTTGTTCACCAACAGTGCAAGAATGCAAAAGGCTGTGGCCGATTTGGCCTACCTCCTTGCCGCCACATTGGTTCTTAACAGTGTCCAACCAGTCATTTCAGGTTCATCACCAAACTACTCTTCAAGTTTCTATCTTTTCCAGTACAAATATATATATATATATATATATATATATATATATGAGATGGCGATAACACGAGAACTGATGCAGGTGTTGCTATTGGAGGAGGATGGCAAGGGCTTGTAGCGTATATTAACTTGTTTTGTTACTATGTTATTGGCCTCCCTCTCGGATTCCTTTTGGGCTACAAAGCACACTTAGGAGTACAAGTGAGTTTCTTTTGATAAAAAGATCATGAATTCATCGACATGAAAGTGAAATAGATTCATTTCAAATTTGTTGCAGGGAATATGGATGGGAATGATATTCGGAACATTTCTGCAGACATTAATATTATGTTATATAGTGTGGAAAACAAATTGGAACGACGAGGTAATCTTGCTGTTTTACTTGTGATTTATTTATACATGTCGAGATTGAATTCGCTCAAAGTATCGATTCATCTGAATGTTTTGCAGGTGGCTCATGCATCAGAACGAATGCGAATTTGGGCTGGTGCAAGTTCAGAGTATGAAGTACACTGAGTTTTTGCTGTTGTTTCATAGTTATGTTTTAAGTTAGTTTAGTGTAGGCTTTTGGTGATTAGTTTCAAGACCATATTACAAGATTATATTAAATATTGAAATTCACATAAATTACTTTGTGTTTTATTAAAATACTTAAAACCTTTTTTTTGAATATTTTGAAACTAATCAATATTTACCTAAGATATTGAGTGAATAAATCTATTAATTAATTAAAGAATAATAAAAATGTGTTATCTGTACTCTTGAAGATGTATTTGATGCTCATACATAAGCTTTTCTCAAGTTTAGTGAAAATTGATTAAGAGAAATGAAAGCGCGTGCAGTACACATGCGAAGAAATGGCGCGCGTGCCGAGCACGTACAAAAGTCAAGTTATTCAACGGAGGAGATTAACGATTTTTTAAAAAGTATTATTGAAGTATTTTGATAATTTTTTTCAAACAAAAATAAAAGTCTTTTGTTAATTTAAATTTTTTTGACAACTTTTAATAAAATTGGGTATAATTCAAATGAATCCCAATAAAATCCCACATACGTTCTCTATGTATTACGGTATATTAATAATCAAATTATGGTAAGTTTGACTTTGAAAAATCAATTAACAAATTTTAATTAGGACGATTGAGTATATAACGTGAATAATAATTCTAGAATTAACACCGGAAACTTAACCAAATCACCATGTGGGTATATATATATATGCCAAGCACTATTTCCTTCTTTTATTTCTTCATTTCTCTCTCCCTTAAAAAAAAACTAAAACAAATAAATTTGAATTCTTGTCACCATGTAATATATTATTCGTATGTTTATTAATTTTAGTGATATTTTTTTAACTCATAATAAAATCTCGCACGTAATTTATTTTTTTAAGATTTAATTAATAATTTATATATCAATAAAAATATTTAACAGTTCAAAATTAGCACGAAATTGGCACGCAAATGACATGATTGTAATAATTTTTTATTTTTACAAATTATCAACAAAGTATTTAAACTAAAGTTCAAATTTTGAACAAAAATGGCACGCAAATGACATGATTGTAATTTATTTAATTTTACAAATTTCAAAATTTGGAGAAGTACACAATTATAACACTCATCCTTAAAAAAGGTTCTAACTTTTTGAAGGTATCCAATAAGGTCACCCTAACCATACCCAAATATGCACACCGCACGAAAAGACCACTTCACCCCCATAATCCACTACCGCACGTCTAAAGCCACAACCAAATCCCAACCCCAAAATTGTAATTTCCCACCCCTTAACCCAACACCCTAGTTTAATAAACCACATCTCATTAGTTTTTTTCACCTATAAAATACTCTTTCCTCCATCCTTTGACAACCTATAGATACAAAATATATATATATACATCACCATTCACAAACCCCACTCCTCCCATTTTCCCCAAATCGATTTGAAACTTTCTCCCCAAAAAATACCTCAAATCCCTATTTGTTATTACTATTTTTAGCTATTTATCTCAAAAAAAAGCATCCCACTATCACAAACCAATCGATTTGCAACCAAAAAACCCCAAATCCCAAATCACAAAAACCCTATTTTTCCCACTTTTTTAATTTAGATCCAAAACAAAAACCTCCAAAAACCAAATCTTGGAGGAGAAAAACCCATTCTTATTCAATACTTTTTGTGCAAATTCCCCAAAAACAAAACCTTCAAAACTCCATCTTTTTGTGCGCAAAAAAACACACAAATTCTCCAAGAAGTCTCCTTTTCTTCTTTGTCTCTACAAATACACAAAAACTAAATCAAATCGAATCGATTTCCTCTCCTCTTAATTAAAGGGTACGTCTTCCTTCTCTTTCTTCTCTTTAACTGTATCAGTAGAATAACACACTTTCTTTTCTTTTCTTTTCGGCGATATATATATATATACAGTATATATATATGTGTATATATCTCTTCTTTTTCAATGTTTATTATTACAGTTTGATGTCATATATTTGCTTGGTTGGAATTTTAATTTGGTGGGTTCTGAGGGGTCTGTTTTCCTCCAAAACAATGGAAAAAAACCCAATCTTTTTTGGCCTATTTTTCTCCTGTTTTCTATCAGATTGAGAAAAAAGAGCGCCCTTTGAATTAATGGGCTCCTAGAAAACGAAAAATTTTCAGTCCCGGATCAAAAACTTCCCGCCAAAAAAGAAGCCTTTTTTTTTGGTTTTTGGATTTCATTCTTCTTCTGTGTCTTGTTGTTTGCACTCACACACCGCACGGTGGAACTATGTGAGTGTTTTCGTGCTGGCGATGTGCGCATTTGATGTGTTGTTTCTAGGGTTTGATTGCTCAGAAATTGATGGCAGGCTGGCTGAAGAGAGTTGACGGGTCATTTCCGGAGGGGAGCGACGAGTGTTGTTGCGAAAAGCTGAAGTCTTTGTTCAGGCATTTGCTGGGGGAGAGGTGTCTTCGGCCGCTGCCGCCGCGATTAGGTGACGGGGAGGCTGTAGATTTGCTTAGGCTGTACTTGAGTGTGAGGGGGAAGGGTGGATATGACAGTGTTTTGAAGAATGGGGGGTGGGGTTGCGTTGCGCGGGAGTGTGGATTCGGTGACATTGCTGGCTCAGGTTTGAAGTTGGTGTATGTTAAGTATTTGGGGGTGTTGAGTGAGTATTTGGAGAAGGTTTTTGAGGTCCGGGGGTCGGGGACGGGTGTGGAAGTGGAACAGGGTGTTTCGGAGTATTTGGTTAGGGTGCTCATGGACTTGGAGTCTGATTTGAAGAAGGGATGTTTGTCTGGAACTTCCCCGAGGAAGGAGAAGATTGTGGGGTTTGCTGAATTAGGATTCAGGAAAGAAGCGGGATTGAATGGGAAGGTGGTGCCTAGGTTTGATGAGGGGAACGGGCTGCCGGATTTGAATTTAATTCCTCCTGAGACTGTGGAGGAGAAGCCGGATGAGAATGCTGGTCAGGTGAAGAGAGCTTATGATCCTGACACTGTGTTAGAAGAGGAGGCTGATAATAAGAGGAGGAAGCAGGAGTCCTACACTAAGATGCTGGCTTGGATATCCCGTATTGCCTTGGATCCTTGTAACCCTGTGATAGGGTCATTGCCGGAGTGTTCAAAGTGGAAGCACTATTCTGATGACCTCCTCTGGAAGCAGATTCTGCTAGCTAGACAGGCAATGCTGGTGAAGAAGGGGGATGAGATGAGTGATCATCAAGATGCAACAATGAAGGTACCATTTAGAATATTTTTTCAATATTCTGCTTCTGTTAAATTTGTGAAATTCGGTGCATGCTGAATGGTTATGGTTTGTTTTAATTGTTAGCTATCATTGCTATTGGTGCGTCCTATAATTGTGCATAGTGATTTAGGCAAAGCATAATTATTTGTGCACGCTTTGTTTGTGCAATTAAATAGTGATAACCATTTAAAGAAAGCATAACCATTATGCTATTGGCGCACGCTACATTTGTGCAATTAGATAGTGATTTAAACAAACCAAAACCATTTGTGTTATTTGCGCGCACTACATCTGTGCAATTAAATAGTGAAAACCATTTAAACAAAGCCTAACTATTTGGCTATTGGCGCGCTACATTTGTGCAATTAAATAGTGATGAAATACTGAATTGTTATATAGCTTTTTGATTGCTTGTGTTGCTTTAAATGGCTTCGTTGCTATTGATGAGTGCCATGGTTGTTAAATCTAGTAAATGGATTTAAGTTTATTCTTTTTTTTTCCACTTACTGTTTTTTTTTTCATTGAACTGTTTTAATAAAGAAATCAGAGTGTTCATCAAGATCAAGATGGGAATTTGAGATATGTATGCTAGTCTTTTTGCTTTGCTAATTTTTCCAACACATATAGTCTCAGGATATATTTACAATCAATATGTTTCCTTTAGTCCACATTCCGTTATGAAGTTTCTTGTTAATTATACATTTGGCTTAGATATCCTCTAAATGTGAAAGAGTATCTAAGCTTTTACTACATGTTCTTATATGAACAACAACAGTGTACTGAGCTTATTAGATCAATGTTGTTGTGCTAATACTTTGTTTTTCAGTAAAAACTCAAGATGTTTATTTTGTCCGCACTCACGTGATGAAAAATGCATTGAATTTGTATTCTGCCTCATTTCAACTAGCGGATCATGAAACTTTTTTTATTTTACACGTAACGCTAGAAATCAATTCAGCATGTTATCACTATGTAATTGCGCAAATGTAGCACGCTCCATAGCACAACAATTTAGATGGTAGCATGATGCCTTCATTTTCTTTAGATTAAATGTTATGTTTAGCCTTTTTGTCTGTATTGCATGGTGAAAAATGCATTGAGTGTGAATTTTGCCTTAGGACAACTAATAAAATTATATATGTCGTAACTATTGATTTTTATTTAATTTGGTTCCCTGATGCCTTTATTATCTATTGAATTTAATGGTGTATAACTTCCATCCTAAAATAGAAGATGTTTAGTTTTGTTTGTATTTGCACGGGGAACTAAGCTGGTAACTTTTGCAATTAGCTGTTACAGTCTGCTGGTTTTCCTTTTATTCGGTTGCATGATGACTTTGTTATCAATTGAAGGTGTAATCCTTCCATCCCTATAATTGTACTTTTGATACTAAACACAGTGGTAGTTCAGAAATACTACTTATCTCTAAGTTGTGAGAATGTAGTCTGAATAAGTCGCTTTAACTGACAAAATGTAGGCATACTCAACTTTACCGTGTACTAGCTTGACTTAAGGCTATTAACTGTTACTGAGGGTCTTGTATTATACTGTTTCCAGTTTTCTATAATGATAACATTTTCTTGTTTCATTCCTAAACCTTTTGTTCATAACTATCATTGTTTCCTGACTTGGAAGGCTAGCTAAGTAAGATAATGAATTCTTTGTAGAGCAATATAAAAAGGGGGAAACTTTAAAAGGGAAAAGAAAATTGGTAGAACAGTCATTTCTGAGAACTCTAGTCACTGCTGGTCTGAACAGTCATTTCCGCCAAATTTTTCTGAAAGACGAAAAATCAAGAGTGAAATTGCTTTTGAGTGACGATTGTTATGGGCTATTGCTTCCAGCAAAATTACAGAAAGAAATGATTAGAAATCTATTTTTTATAAGCATTAACGGGCACATTGGGCCCTTAAAAATAAATCCAGGAAGTTCAAGTATTGAGTAGTTTGAATTATCACCTCTGTAGATGATCTGGGCCTTTGGTAGGTAAAATGGTATTTGAGGCAAATTAAACGGGGTTTTCTTGGCCCAGACAAAATCTTGACGTGAATCTATCTTACTCCTATCAACATCCCCTGTACCTTCATTTCTTGCCATCTAATATTTGGTTCTGTGTTAGACTGGCTTTCCTCTATAATATCATAAAGCAGCATAAAGTCATTTGATGGTTCTTACCTATGAAGTCTTCAGTATTTTGGTCCCTTATGTGGTTATTGGATGGCCTATTTAATTTGTTCAAAATCGCTCTCTTCGGTATGGTTGCTGTGATATGAAATACATAATTAGTTGGTAAAAAATCTGTTCAAAGGTGATTTGGTGCTTTTTATGCTTAATTGCGTTTGTTGCTATTATTATTGTGTGCTTTCTGACTGAGACCTTCAAACGCGTTAAATAACATATGATTGGTATACTTGTAGAAAAAAGAAAAGATGCATCCTGCCATGTATGATGATCTATCTGAGAGGCAACGATACAGCCAGAGAATCCGTGCTGCTAAACAACTCACCCCGATGAAAACAGGGACTGGAACTGGCTTTGAGTCTTCCTCCTCAGGGTCCTGGAGCGATGATGACCCCCTCGAGAATGATTCCTCTGGAGATTCAGATCCCAATTTCGTGGCTAACCGTCGGCGGAAGAAGCGAGTTTGTGTGGGGCCCAGATGCCAAGCTGACATCCCAGAATGTACTCCAGAGGCTTATGAAAGCGATGATAAATGGGTAGGCACCAAAGTATGGCCACTCGAGAAGTATCAACACACCAGAACCCTCATTGAACGAGAGCCCATCGGAAAAGGTAGACAGAATTCTTGTGGCTGCCAGTTTCCAGGTTCCATTGAGTGCATCAAGTTCCATGTTGCTGAGAAACGAATGAGGATCAATCTCGAGCTGGGGCCTGCATATTATCGCATGAGCTTCGAATCCATGGGCGAAGAAGTTTCATTTTCCTGGGCAAGGGAAGAACAGATGAAATTCCAGTCCATAGTCGAATGCAACCCTTTATCTCAAGGCGTGTTCTTCTGGCATGAAATCATCAGATCTTTTCCTAGCAGAGCTATGAAGTCACTCGTCAGCTACTACTACAACGTGTTCCTTCTCAGGCGAAGAGGCCAGCAAAATAGGATCACTCCTCTCGACATCAACAGCGATGATAATGAATATGATGACGATGATGATGATAACGATAATGGCGATAACTCAGAGTCTAAGACTGTTGGCTCGATCTTTTGCTCCCCTAATAAGGCACCCCGAAATGCTCGTTAAATTCAAAAGCTTCGAGATTGGTATACTACTACTACTGCATCATCGGTTTCAGCAGATTAAGCTTTGTACAGTGCAGAAAAAATGTCCCTTTTCAGTGGTTTTTCCACTGGTTTGGTTGATCAGGTGAGCCTGGATCTCTTTTCTTTTTTCTCCTTCTTGAAGAGTTGCACTCTTCAACTCCATTTTGGTAGTAGGAGTTATAGCATTATTATTACTTTCTGGAAACGGTAGTTCTCTTACAGGTTCATATGGACGGAAATTTCTACCTTTTAGAATGTTTGGATTTTATTTTCGGAAGTTTATGCTTTGTTTGTGAAGTATGAAAAATGATATTTCAAATCCTTTTTTTTTCTTCCAGAAATGTGGTTAATATTTTAGCACCGAAAATGATTTAGTTACTGAATATTATGTATTAATAGATTCTTTAGTCAATTTGAGTTTAGCAATTAAACAAGATTGGGAGCAATCATGAGAGCTCTAATGAGATAAACTTCAATAATACAAAATTCATACTGATAGATAGTGACACTATCGTTGTTAATTAAGCCACTAATTACAAAATCAGATTGTATTTTTATTGGTTAATTCTCGAATCTCAATTATAAACTAAGACAATACATCTATACATGTTGTTTGGTGTAAGACAATACATGTAGGCAAGTTCAAGTATTAGGTTTGGATAGCTATCAATTTTTTAAATGATATATGCAATTCGGTATTTTACTAATCGTAGTTTAAAATGTTATTGAAATTATATTACCGTCTCCTGAATATTGTAAATTTTTTCAATGAACATAAAAAGAGTAAGGATATTTTCGTAAAATTCATATCGTATTTTAAACTAAAAAATACCATACTGCATATAGCAATACTCTTTTTTTTAATGTTTAACGATTATGTATGGATTTAAAATGTGACTTCTTTTCTCCAAAAAATAAGTATAGATACCATTTAATTTACATAAGAAATGTGGAATACAAATTTACTTCATATATTTATCCATATAACTGTTATGTTGCTAAAATATTTTATTCATGTATATAACACTATTTTAAGGAGGCTGGTAACTAGGATTTGGAACTAAACCATTTTTTTAATCAGAAACTAAACCATTTTGACAGATGCCTAATTTGAACAAATATTTGGCAGCCCATTCCTTGTACTCTTTTACTTGGAACTTGTAAACTCTCGCTTTCATTCTTAGATAAATTATGTTGTTTAATGGTTATAATAGCGTAACGACCTATTCTAGTACGAGCATTATACATCCATTTTAATCTAATTATTTACTCTACTCTACTAATTTCGTATGATGTGTGATCGAGCTCCTGCTTGATATTTGATTAGAATGGGTGAAAATCTCACTTACACCGACTTTTGATGCTTTCCCTGGACACTGACTATGCAATTCCCGTCTTTTGAGCAAGCACTTTGGAAGGTTTGACCAGGAAATCAGATGAAAAATAATTTAAAATGATAAGTCTGAGCGAGTTCGACTCTCTAATCTCCGCTTACGCTCTGAACAAGTGGGAAAAAAAGAGAAAATGCATCCCAAAATTATTCAATTAAGAAGCACTACTCATAATGCTTTGATAGTAGGCAATCTCTTTAGCAAGCTAGATTCCTCAAAATAATCAAACTCATAGTTTAGAACTATAATTTGAGTAGGATACTTATACAGTGCTTTGTTCATTTGCTTTTTGGCCTTCAATTTTTTACCATCACACTTTGGCTGCATTCAAAGCAAAGTTTATGCTGGAAACAGAAAAAGAAAAGAAAAGAGGAAAAAGATGACTTATTATAGATGATCATCACAGGACAGCAATTTCACTTTTGGCCATTTTCTTTTTTTTTTTAACTTTCATTGGAATGTAGATGATCATGCATGATGAAAAAGATAAAAATGGTGTACTAATATGATTTAGTTATTCTTAATTTCATGCGTTGGTTTTTTTTCTTAGAAAATAGAAACCATTATAAAGTAACACTAATGTATGTTATGTTGTGAATAACTAAGAACTCTCTTGAAGCCATTCTAAAATAACACTAATTATATTTCCTTTGCATTTTAAACAATGGTTGAGTTTAACTCGATCGTAAAACTTTGACCATCAATAATTTACGTTACATATGTAACTAAATTTAAAATATTTTAATGTAAAAAATATATGTTTTACATAATCAAATGTACTCCCTTCGCATCTTTTATATTAGCACACTTTTCTTTTTTGGAAAGTTCACTAATAATGTCACTTTCTGTTTTTGGTGAGTTTTAGATTAATCTCAATCACACAATTTACTTTTCTCTTTATACTCAATCTCCACCACCCATTTTCTATTTTCTTAAAATTTGTTCCATTATTCTTGTGCCATTTTTAGAAACTCGGAGTAGGTACATTACATGATGACATTATTACTCATACTCCACCATCTTATCGCATTTGATTTGACTTTATAAAGTCAAACTGAGATGACTTTTCCATATTTTTATTTAAGTGTGTAAGATAAAATCTAAAAGTTATTAATTAAAAATGTACTCTAGTTTACTGGATTTGGTATAGTTGACCAGAAATATTATTTGATATTTGACCATCGACAATTTTTACTACGTATATTAACGATATCTTTAGTTTTGATATTTGAAAAATACACGTTTAATATTTTCTAAAGATATATCACATGATGATAATATTCCTCACATAATATTTAAATTTACGGTCAAAATTGCAACAAAATTATAATAAACAACTCATTATTTTATAAAAATGTCTTGATTTCATGTAAGATCCTCTAGCATGTGCTTCATGGTCATGTCTCATAAATTTCAAAAGGATAAGGTGTCCTCCGAAACACAAATTTCATGACCACATTCATTTATTCCCAGGCTTTCTTTAGGCTTAAGATTGAATGGTCAATATGTCATTTTATCTCAAACACTTTATTTTTTTCAAAAATGATGACGAATCCATGTGAAGTTACTTGATAAAATTGTACTATCATATCGAGGCATCGTCTAGAAACCATGATACAGTTATATATTTATATAGAATGGATGTGAGTGTAGTTAAAATCAATTCTATTTTTGAAATCATATGTAGTAGGTGAATGTGAATTACCTCAAATATCATTGTGAGTGAATTTTGATCAATTACTCAAAAAAAATAAAATTATACCCATCCATCACGATAAATAAGTAAATTTATTATTCAAAAAATTACAATTTTCGCATTAATTAGAGAGAGTAAATATGAGTTACTCTATACACTACACACTGTTTTATTTCATATATTATATTTTCATTGAAAGCATGGGTTTATCTCGAACAATGAAGGGTTTGTCCACCAACCAAAAATCACGATTTTGCATTCATAAACTATTGTTAATTCGATATATTTATGATGAAAACTACTAATTTATGTCATAAACTATGATCTTATCTTATGTATCACGATTTTGACTTTATGTCATAAATTATGATCTTATCTAATATTTTTATCTGAAAATTCATACACCGTGTACATGTGATTGAACGTAAAAATGACATCGGATTCACATGTACAAATTAGAAGATGAATAAATATAAACATTGATCCACAAAAATTCAAAATAAAAAAGATAGAAACCATAGCACTATCAAATTTCCTATATTTAGTAATTTAATAGAAATGCAAAATATTATTTCTAAATAAAAATGATTTATTTCCTAATTTAGTAACTCCAGCCGAAATAGTGACTGTACAGAGTCTGAAACGTGGACGAAAAGCTTAAAACCATGAAACCACAGAGCTACAAGAAAATGTAGAAGAAGATTATGGGCGCCGCCCTAATGCACTAAAACAGGCCGCGGTGATAATTCGGAAAGTCCGAGAATGACAACATAATTTCGGGCAGTAAATAAATTCGTTAAAAAAGTTGTTAACTTTTTGCAGAAAAAATTACCCAACACTCAACCCCTTTGCTTTTATATACTCCCAATCCCATTCATTATTTATATGTGCCTAGACTGTAGCTATCTTCCTTAGCTTCACCAAATTGTTGAGCAATCCAATTTCTGTCAAAAAAGAAATCTGTTTGATTGATCATCGATCATGTCTTCCCCAAGCAAGCGAAGGGAGATGGACGTGATGAAGCTGTGAGTTTTTCTGATCAGTCTTTTCGGTTTTGTGGTTCCAAAAGGGAGTTTGATTCAGTCTGAGTTGGGTTTTTTGGTTTGATTTGGTTTTGGTTTTGTTTGGAGCAGGATGATGAGTGATTACAAGGTGGATATGATCAATGATGATGATATACAGTCTTTCTATGTGCAGTTCAATGGACCTGATGAAAGTAAATCCCTTTTTTCAATCTTCTGTTTGTTGGATCCTTCATTGTATGCTTCTTGATTTGTATTGTGCTGATGACAAGAAAGATGCTTGCTTGGTTAATGTTGATTGTTGCAGTTTGAATTTATATCGAACTCTTCGTAGGGAATGCTTTTGCTTGCTTGATATTGATTGATTGTTGCAGTTTGAATTTAACTGGAATTCAAAATTGGTTTTTGGAGTAAGTGTTTGATTGGGATTTCAACTTGGTGGCTTTGAATGTTTTCCTGTTTTGATGATGAATGTTCTGAATTGATTTACATGGTTTTCCTTTCTATGCTGTTTGAGATGTGGCAGGCACTACCATTTCATGATGCTTGCTTGCTTATTATTGATTGTTGCAGTCTGTTTATATGTTTCTCTTCATTGGGAACTGGGATTTGAACTGGTTTGTGGATTAAGTGCTTGATTAGGATTTCAACTTGGTGGTTTGAATGGTTTCCCTTGGTTGGATGATATATTTATCAATAGGAGTTTTCTTTTTGTTTTTGTTTTGGTCTTTTTTTATATGCTGTTTGAACTAATGAGTTGAAATGTGGCAGGTCCTTATGAAGGCGGTGTTTGGAAATTAAGGGTGGAGCTTCCTGATGCTTACCCCTATAAGTCTCCATCTATAGGGTTCATCAATAAGATCTACCACCCTAATGTGGATGAGATGTGAGCATTCGTTTTGTTTTAGTTCCATATATGATATTTTTGTGAAAATGGGGAGTTAAATGTTTCCACCACTCTCTCATTTTTTCAGGTCGGGTTCTGTTTGCTTGGATGTCATTAACCAGACTTGGAGCCCCATGTTTGGTAATACCATGTTTCACCGTTCTTGGATGGTTGTGTACTTTTTCTTCAGTGACGACTGACTTAGAACCTTCTGATGTTTGGAAATGTGTCACAGATCTTGTTAATGTCTTTGAGGTTTTCCTCCCGCAACTGCTCTTGTATCCCAACCCCTCTGATCCTCTGAATGGAGAGGCAGCTGCACTGATGATGCGTGATCGAGCTGCCTATGAGCTGAGAGTCAAAGGTAATCTAATCTTTTAACTGAGGAATGGTTAAAACCTCACATTTACTTTGTGTTTTTGTACGTGTTCGCAAGGCATGAATATGGGATGCTTTGTAGATTTTTTTTCCTTCAATTTCTATGAAATGTTAATGAAATTGGCAGTATAGTTCCTCCTTCCGAATAAGATTGGCATTGTGATTAGCGTGTAAAAGTTGTTCTGTTTATTTACTGTGATGGACTCACGTGTAAGTTTGAAAGACGGGATTAGGAATTACAAGGCTAGTTACTCAATGACCTGAGTGACAAAGTGAGTGTTTATATTACCCTTAATAATATCATAGTGACCTGAGAAATGTGATGTTTTCTGGGAGATATCTCTTACTTAATGTTAAGCGTCTTTGCCAGAACTTTTGTTCCTTCAATCTCTTCATTACTGGATTGAACTTATTCGAGCGTGCTGCTTATTGAACAGAATACTGCCAAAAGTACGCCAAGCCAGAAGATGTCGGGGCACCAGTTCCAAAGGATGAATCTAGCGACGAGGAGATCAGCGAGGATGAATCTGATGATAGCGACGAGGCTATGACTGCTGGGCCAGTCGATCCTTGAGCACCTCCTCGGGGCCTATATATTAGCTATATGTCAAAGGTGTACTTGTAAATGATTTCCAATTCCTGCATATGTAAACCAGCATTTGATAGACTATTCATCTTGGAAAGGGGGCAAAACAAGACTTTTACCCCCTAACTCCTACTCTCATATGTAAATATATGCATGTTTCATTTCAAAGTGTTTCATGTTTCTTCATGAATTTAATGATTTGGTTAGTTCATCAATGGTTTCATGATCTAGTTGTTATATAGAAATTCGCTTACTGTCAAACTTTCATCTTTGAGGCCACAAAAACATGGTACCTCAAATCATGTTTTTCTTTTCTAATCAATTGAGGAATCAAATATCATCAAACTCTAAAACCCTTTTCATGCTCGGTAAGGTTTTATTCATTCAGCTCTAACATTTAATCTCAGCAAAATAGTAGTTTTTGAGTGATATTTCTTGAGTCTACAAATCAAAAGGAAAAGGCGCTAACCGATGAGTTAAAACTGGGATTGCTAAAATAACTGCAGGTAATCTGACATTATTAAAGCAGAGTTTCAGGGACAGAACATAAGTTTCTTTGGTTCAAAAGTCACAATGACAACTACATGAATGAGCATAAGTTTTGGCAGTTGCCTCCCTTCCTACATCTAAGAGGACTGGACCATGCCATAACTTCCACCTATATCAACAAGTATTACAACTCGCAGTGGGGGGCCGGTCTCACACAGCTCCTCGGGTCTTACATATGACAAATCAAAATCATAAATGGCTTGGGCGCCTCTTGCCTGTGTCTGTCCTCATCCGTTTTACAGGATTCGCCCAGCCGACGCTGCTGCTGCCCCCACCCCCACTTCCACTCCCGCCACTTCCATTCACCTGCTGCTGTGTTGCTGGCTGGCTTCTGATCCCACGGCTGATGCCAGTTGGTGAAACAGGACCTGGGGAACCACTTCCTGGCCTCAAACCCTTTCTCTTCTTTTTGCAGATAACAAGCTCCCCAGGGTGAGTAAATGGTCTTGGACTGTCTTGCTCACGGCTGCTGCTGCTCCCAAGCCTGGACTCCTTCTGAGAAACCTGAAGCCTTTGCTTTGCCTCTTCATGTTGTACCATTCCTCTGGTTATAGGCTTCTGGGGAATTTGTTCTTCGTGCACCATTCCACGGGTTAGGGGCTTATGAGGACGGACCGGCTCTGGTTCCTCATGCATCATTCCACGGGTCAAAGGCTTCTGAGGACGGATTGACTCTTCTCCACCACTCAATGATCTTGGGCGCTTGCTTTGGGTGGTGAGCATGTGCTTTGATGTTGACCCATAAGCAGAGGCTGGTGCGTTGAAGGATATGGAACTTCTGGCTTCTCTGAAATCAACATCTGGGAGGACTATCTTTAAGATGTCGAAGAAAAGATCATGGACCTTCCTTGCTTCTGATCTCACCTGTTCCACAAAGTAGTTACAGTTGCAGTTAATAACTAGATGAGAGGAGCAAAAGAGGGAGGAGGGTAGAAGTCACAATAAATCATGATAATTAAAAAAGAAAATAGCATACCTCATGTGAAAAACTATAAAATTGCACACCACATTTCAACATGAGCTGCACATCGGATACAAATTCCATCACTCCGCCATATTCATTATTGTCAAGCCGCATACCAATCTCAGGTAAATCAAAAAGGTAATCCTCTGTCCCAGGAACGCAACCAGAACTTTCAATTCTCTTCCAAAGATCAGTAAGCAGTGGGATGATCTGAGGACCTTCCCGGTCTATTCTCTTTCGAAGCCTGCTAATCACGTTCTTACACTGCAAGTAACAGATTCCAGATTAAGCATAGAGCATCAGAAAGCTAGAACAGTTTAAGCCGATTTCTTGTTGACATGTCAATTTAGAGTACCAAAGTCATACAATCAGCAATAATTGACACCAATGCTCACAAAAATAGGTTATACTGATTGATGATAATTACCCTCAATACAGTTTTAATACCCAACAAGACAGTATTATTAAAAGAGTTGCTGAAAAAAGTATGACAAGTCAAATAAAAAAATCTTCAACTTTATGAAACATAATACTAGCATGTTTCCAAGATTCATGACTACCAAAAATAGTTAAGAATGAGTTCAAAGACTTGTGAAAGCATTATTGACTATAAAAATAATTCATAGGATGATTTGTCATAAAGTGACGCGATCCAAAAAAATCTCTAGTAAGTCCCTTCGCCCCACAGTTCAAAGACTCCTGAAAGCATTATTAATTGAGCCTCCTTTTGAACTTTTCTTTTATTATTTAACAAGTGAAATTATTCATTTCTTTTGAACTTTTTCTGCTCAATTTGCATCTGATTCTTAGTGCCGAAAGCAAAGGTTACACTTTTAGTGGGATTAGAACATTAATTATACATGAAAAGAACATCAGGTTTACATATTGTTGTAGGACGATCTTGGTAATAATATAATAAATAAAGAGGAGGACCAATAATACACACCTTTTTCAGAACAACGTCATTCATCTTCGAACCAGCACCCAATCTTCCACCAGCCACCTTAGCACCCGGGTTTTCCCTCGAGTTTTGTAGAGAATCATCTGAATGAGCAAACCTGCCAGATTTCAGGGTGCCAGGAACGTTAAGTGTGTTGGGTACTTTGCGTGAATTCAATTCCCGTCTATTCTTTGTGGACGAATCAGCTTGATCATGCTTCAACATCACAGGCTCTGCTGGCCCTTTTCGTCCACGGTCATTCTTAAATGGAGACTCATATTTTTGGTCAACCTGGGATGTCAATAGAGATTCTACACGACGAAGGGATGGCTTCTCATCTGGCTTCTCTGCAACAGGGCGTGGACGCAGCCTTATACTGCGTTTCCTTTTTATTCTTGGTCGTAATACTTGCTCCTCTTCTCCCTCGTCACGATCTTGGTTCCAACTGCCAGATTGTTGGACATCCATAGGGGAGTCCCCAGATGCAGCAATTTCTCCTTCCTCTAGGTCATCTGACTGGTAAACAAAGATGAATCAGAAAACTTCAGTGATTATATAGAGATGACAGAATTAAGAAATTACAAATGGAACATACATGCTTCTTTGAATGAGAACTGGGCCTTCCATCCAAGGCTGAAAGGGATCCAAACTTCTGAGAAGACACAGAAGGAGACACCTTGCGCATCAATCTTTGACCTTCTAAGGAAGACCCTGATGAGCCTGCTTCTTCAGGCAAGTGATTGTCTTTGGTGCTATTCATAGGACGGGTATATCCATATCCACCAGATGCAGGAGCAAGATCATCTTCAGATTGATCTTTAGTACTAGGAGGATCCCCACCCGCACCACTTAATTCATCATCTTCAGATTCCCCAATTTCGGCTTCTTCTTCAGGCACTATATCTCCATTCCTCTCCTCTGAACTGGCTTCAGAAAAATCGTCATCATCCAATTCTGTGTATATAGGTATCTTTTTTGCCTTGGGCCGGCCTCTTCTCCTCTCACCTTCAGGAGCCACTTCACTTGGTTCAGCACCACCATAGGGGCTCTTTGATGGTTTTTTTGATAAACTGGCAATGGTTGCATTCACCTCCTTAGTATTTGCACGAAGCCAGTCTGGGACCTGATCATGCCTAGACATCTCCTCAGTCCAGTCAAGGTCTTCATCCATCTGATCAAAAAGTTCTACTTCTTCTTCACTCCTAGCAATCATCCTGTTTACCTCCTGAAGGGATGGGACATCATGAAGTGTCTCTTGGTATCGCTCTTCATCATGCAATAATGTCTCTAATGTCAAACGTCTCTCTTCATGAGTAGTCCTTTGATCAAACCTCCCAGCATTTATAACTTCATCAGCCATGTCAATCTTGTATTGCTGAATGTTATTACGAATAAGGCTTTCAATTGATCCCATATACCGGTCCTTACCAGCAAGATCATCATCAGAATCAACCGTACCACCACTTCGAAATTCATCCTCTTTCTGATGGCTTGCAACCTTGTCAACAACTGCCTCCATGTAGATAACTTTCACTTCTCTAGTCTGGCCAATACGATGGGCTCTTGCAACTGCTTGTTCTTCATTTTTAGGGTTTGGGTCAGGATCATAAATGATGACTGTGTCAGCAGTCTGCAGATTTAGACCTCTTCCAGCAGCACGGATACTTAGCAGGAAGATAAAGCAGTCTGTGTCAGGTCTATTAAAGTCAACTATAGCAGATTCCCGGTCTTCTAAGCTTGTTGTCCCATCAATCCGTCTGTATATTAATCGTCTCCACTGCAGGTACTCCTCCAATATATCTAACAGTTTTGTCATGGTACTAAAGAGTAATACCCGATGACCAGTCCTCTGAAGCTTTATTAAAATTCTATCAAGAATCCACAATTTCCCACAAGATCTAACAAGAAAATCTTTTGAGAGATCATTAAAATATGGATAGTTGAGCAATGGATGATTGCAGGTTTTGCGAAGCTCCATACATCTGTTATTCAAAGTCCTGTGAACTTTAGGCTGGTAAATTGGATTCTTCTGAGCCCTGACTTTTTCATCTTCAGGGTCAACACGAATAGTACCAGTGGATTTTATCCAATCATAAACAGCACCTTGAAGAGATGACATTCTGCACCTCAGAACAATGGAAACCTGCAATGCAACTAAAGGTGAATAAATTGTGCCATGAGCGGAAAATTTTACCCAAAAGAGAACCTTGAAGTATACCTTAGGAGGAAGAGAGCCTTCTACATCTTCCACGCGGCGCCTAAGCATAAAAGGCTCCAGAATTTGGTGGAGTCTGTGGATAATGATGACCTTCTTTTCAGTCTCAAGCCAATCATCCTCACCATTATGTGAAGTCTCTTTTTGGAAAGGTTGGGAAAACCAGTCATGAAATGCTTTACGATTATCAAACACTTCAGGAAGTAGGAGATTCAAAAGCGACCAGAGTTCTTTAAGATCATTCTGCAAGCAAAAGAGAATGATGAACATCAACATTCACAAACAAAGCAGAATTATCAAATGACTGCCCTAGGGCTGCACATGTTAGCTTTCACAATGGAGAGATGCCTGCAAAATATTTGCTAGCCTTTTTCACTCCCAAAGTAAAACTTAGAGCCCAATCCCAAACAGTTTTTACTTCAGTTCTATTTGTATTAGACGTGCCCACAAGTCATACACCCAATATAAGAAGCAACCTAGAACCCTAGCATGAAGCAAAAAAAGAAGAGCATGGCAAAGTCAGCCTTCAGCATACCTGCAAAGGTGTACCGGTCAGAAGCAAGCGCCTTTGGCAGCGATACCTATCAAGATCGCGAGCTAGAACTGATTCCCTGTCTTTCATTCGTTGAGCTTCATCAATTATGATATACTTCCAGTCCACTTTGGAAAGCTTGGAGCGGTCATACATGATAAACTCATAGGTAGTCACAAGAACATTGAATTTCAATGCAAGTACTTCCTGAATGTGAATAAAGCATTTATAAATAAGAGTTAACAGAGAAAAGTTTATATAAGCTCAAATACAAAGGTTGCCTTACTTGAGAAAACAATTTTGCTCGTTGATCTTTGCTACCAACGTAGTAGATACAGGACACAGATGGAAGCCAAGTGTGAAGCTCACTCTGAAATTTTGCCAAGTTAACCAAAAAGCTTCAAGCATTAGAATTAAAGTAAAAGAAAAGACTTACCTTCCAATTCACCAGAACAGCATTTGGAACTATAATTAGATGTGGTCCATAATTCCCTTTAAACTCCATTAGGTAGGCAATTAGTGCCATAACCTACAGCAGTAAAGAAATAAATTTAGGAGAAGCAGCATGATGGCAGACAGGTATAATTTAACATTCTTGCGACGAAAAATCACCTGAACAGTCTTTCCAAGACCCATCTCATCAGCTAAGATTCCATTTAATTTGTTATTGTACAGAGACAGCATCCACTGCAAGCCAACCTGCAATATTTGCAAAAAAATTAACTCGAGTTGTCTGTACACTCACCAACTCTTAGCTTTCATTTATATATTATAGAGATTGCAACTTACAAGCTGATAGTCCCTTAATGTTCCTTTTCGTAGCATAGAGGGCTGCCTAACAACTTTTTCATTCACAGCATGCGCCAGAGTATAGTACCTGGAATCAAATGATAAAAGAAAATGAGCAACTACAATACGAGGCTTTTATTCCCGAGAAACTAAGCAACTTTTCAATATATTCATCAAGCATGAATTACACCAATTTTGAATTCGGACAATAATAAACTTACTTGTTAACAGATGAGCTATCCTTTGGTGCATTCATTTCAGAGAAGCGATTCCGAATCATCACTTCCTCCCTGGCACATGCAGCTGCAGATCTTACTTCTTCTTCAGAGAGACCCTTTTCAAAAGAAAGTGTCGGTCAGCTACGAGTCTTAAGACGAAGAAAAAACATCAAGTGCATAGGTATGGCAAGTGGTGTAGCCAGGTGCACTGTTCCTAGTGTGCTCTGCTACCATGCAATCCCACCCACCCCAAAAACTTATCCTGCTTACTCTAATAAAATTAAGATAGTATGGTGGTTCAAAATACAGTATACCTGAGCCCGTGCAGCAGCTGCAGCTGCATTAGCCGACTCCTCAATCTCCTGCTGATTTTTTGTAGCAGTAATTTTATTTCCCAGCCTCTGAAGATACTCTTCTGTCTGAGATAAAAATGATGAGAGTACAGCATATCTCTCTGCAGCTTCTCCGGGTACATTTGTCTGCTGCTCAAGCAGCATCTCTCTATACCTTTCTACATCATTGTTTTTTAATGCCTCCATCCTTTTGCTGCGATCATCATTTGGTCTCTTTGAAAACTCTCTCAGCATTTTCTCATGATACTTAGCAACTCCCCGGTTACGAGCAGTGCGTGCATCACGAATTGCCCAATGTGTTTCGAGCAGTTTCTTACGCCACTGGAAAATTGACTTCAGCTGCTTATCTCTCATGGCTTTCCGTGAAGCCTGAACTTGCCTACTCATGTCCTGTCGTTGACGCTCGCATAGCCTGATAAATTTTCGATATGGTCTCTCAGGCATTGCCATGATATCTTGCTGCTGTTGCTCAATTTCATCCCTTATGCGAGCCTGAACATCGGCTAGTTGAAGTTTTTTCTCTTCAATTTGCAAGCGTAAAACAAGGTCAGGTTTTATTCTTTTCCTCTCCAAATTGACAGCTAGTATGTCACCAATCTTCTTAATGCCATCCTGCCTCTTCCTTTTAAGAAATTCTACTCCTTCCTCAGCAAGAAGATCTTTAATATCGTAGGCAAGAGTAAGATTATTATTGGCATTCATCATCAAGGAAGAACCAAAAGCATCATGTTTCCGGGTGAACACGGGAAAATCAAACAATGGTCCGTGATACTTTCTACTCGAACCAGTATCTTTGACTTGGTTGGTGTTTCCTTGGACAGGTTTTTTAGCTGGCTCTGTATCAGGGGTAGTTGCCAGTGATGAAATTGATTTACCCCTATCAGCTGATCCTTCATTTCGGCTTGGAACATTCTGAACAGTATTTTCAGCATCTGGTTCGTGTTTACTAGAAGACGCAGAAGCATGGTGCTCCTCTTTTGGAATAGGGACCATAGATGCTGGCTCCTTCTTTGCTGGCACATTAACAACAGAGGGGGTAACGCTCTCCTCTGCCATTTCCTTCTCCAGCCTCGGTCGATCATCATCAGTGCTTGGATGATCTACAATTTTTTCACCATGCTCAGCCTGCCGTGGATGATCTACAATTTTGTCAGCGGATCTCTCCTGATTGCTGTTATGCATTGCTTGCTGCAACTGAATTTCAAGAGGCGGTACTGCTATAGCTTGGAGTAATTCTTTTGGTAATGATGAATCTCCTTTCTGCAGCCATAGAGAAAAATAATCACAAAAACAGCAAGGAGAACTCGTCAAAATTTAACATATAACAAAGGTGCAGAAGGAAATAGAAGGGAGGGAGAAACCAACCTTGATGCGTCTAAAAGCAAGTATTTGTGCTTTCAGAACATGCAGTTGCTGCTTCGTGAACCCTAGGTGGTGCTGCTGCACTGGGGAAGCAATTCCACCCTGAGTTGTAGGGGGTACTGTCGAAGCGCCATCATTAGATGATGCTGCTGACTGTGGTGACGATCGACTTGCTTGCCTTCCAAATTGCAATTGACTAGTCTCAGGCCCAAGCTGTGCAGCTTTGGCCACTGATGCATTTTCAGTTCCCTGCTTCATATTCATAGGTGACTGTGAGGGAGGCATAGGAGGCATTCCATTCCCGGTACCTATTGCCTGTCTCGGATGCAAATGACCTTCTCTTCCATGAGATGCTGATTGCTGGGTCGGGAGATTATCAGAGTTAGTAGTCATAGCCGGACTGGGAGATGCATTAGTTTGAGCAGATGGAGAAGGATATCTAGGTTTAGCTAAACCAGACTGTGCAGACATATCACTAGAGTTGTTCCCTCGGGGAGAACTTTCATTCATGCCCACTGCTGAAGTGCCCGGCTGCTTTTGCGCCTGAGCAGCAGAAGCTTGCATGGATGAGCTGCTTTCATTTGCTCGTAGTTGTGTGATCATTCTGGACTGCATCAGTTGTGCCACCATATTTGCATTTGCAGGAACATGAAGGTTAATATTATGCTCAATAGCAAATGCCTGCATCTGTGCTGCGAGAGTAAGAGGATTATTGTTCATATTCTGGAAATTGTGTTGCGCCTGCGGAGTTTGCATTGGCCTCGCAGAGAATGGTTGGCCAAGCAGTGTTGGCGGGTTAGAGGGTTCTGAATCAGCTCTCTGATCTGACATATGCTGTTGACCATGATCTAACTGGGTAGTTGAGTTCTCTGTTAATTTCTTTGCCGACGATGTTGTTGCCTGAGACTGATTAGCACTTTGCATTTTCACAGCCCCAGGTCGCATTTCTTGATCCTTATTAGGAGGACTGAACATGCCCATTTTCATTTGAGATTGTGATTGCATTCCTGCCGCCGACCTCTGCTGTGACGCCTGCATAGATTGCATGTATGCCTGCTGCATTGGATTCAGTAATTGTTGCTCAAAACCCTGACCCCTGCCCTGTCCATCCTCCCTGACACCAGAGGGAACTTGCTGCTGACCCAACTCCATAAATTTTCGTTGCTGTTGAGACAACTGCATGGGGCCTGAAGGTCCAGGAAAGTTAGCCATTCCCATAGCTCCATGAAAAGGTCCACTTTGATATGGCAAATTAGACTCATTTCCATCAGATCTTCTTAGGAATTGTTGCTGTAATGCCTGCATACAAGATGTTTGAGAACGTAAGCAGAATGCCAGCAAATAACCATTCAGCAAGAGGTGAATCCCAGGCTGAAAACATGAGAGTTATAAAGGCAAGCAAATAACAAAGCCAAATTGATATAAAGTACAAAGTTCCATAGCTATTGGTATAAAATTAAGATGCTGGAGACCAAAGAGATGCACTACAGTTTCTCAATGAAATGGTAAAAACTTATAAGAAGTGAACGAGCATCATAAAAAGTTGAACCGACAAAGAGACTAAATAATTGGTTGTGTACTGTTTAAAGGCAACAAAACTGTTCATAAAATGACCAGTTGCGATTGTAAACATCACGTCTTTGAACAACCTGTCAGGGTAAAGTAATTCAACAAAAAAGAGGGACGAAATTGATCAGGGTAGAGAGAAAAAAGAAACAACACAATAAGAGAGTTCATGAAACAACCAGTCAAGATTGAATGTGAGCAGACATCAACCAAATGGCATCCAATCCCACAGGCTAATCACGCGTCCAGTGACGATACTATTAGCAAATAAAAAAGAGTATTTTCTGGTAATCTGGTAAGAAACTTCTCGTGATATAATATCTTTCTATAATCAAATTAAGTACTTAGTTACTTTGTTATTTAAGGTGCCGTCTCATCAAAAGATTGTTCGAGGAGGAACCTACGTTGTTGGCGCCGCAATGGTATTAAAGAAACTACTGCAAGGCCAAAATTATCAAAAACGGAAAGCCTTAAAATCGCACTTGCATATATTCTAATAAGCTTTAAAATGGCCATCCCCATCCACGTGCAAGATATACACACAAAGACACCATTTTCACATCGCTCCAAACCTCATATGAACCACGACAACATTAACTTCACGTTGATCCAAACACCTCGAAGAATAGAATAAAACAAGATAACCCCCAAACAAACCTCGAAGAACAAAACAAAACCAGATAACCCCATCCAACACATGAACCTAAAGTCAGCCACAAACCGACACACCGACGAGACACAGGCAGCATCAGATACCAGAAATGCAGCAACTTTTAGTAAACTAGAACAGGGATGTCCCATATATATGGTATTAAGCTGTAATTAGGGAAATCAATCACAAGAATTTCCTAACTCCATACACAAATCTTCTTAGCAAAAGCATTTCAAAAACTAATCATCGCCAGCAATTGAGCAAACATTCAACTAACACTAGCAGTAGCATTACACATAAGCAGCAGTCAAGCTAAAACCCTAACCTGTCTCTGCTGCTGTTGCTGCTGCTGATCAAGCCCCGTCTGCGGAGCCGACGCTCCAGACGAAGACGACGCCGGCGACCCCGCCGCACTCCGGCCATGCCCGCCGCCGCTGCCCGCTCCTCCGCCACCGGATTGCATGCCGGAAAACCCCCAAAATCAACCCTAATTTTCCACCTATCAATTCATCCACCAAAAACCCTCCCCCAGAACCGAGATTTTCAAACCCGATCCCAACGTCCAAAAAATGCAGCCCTGTGTGTGTATATATATACGTATATATATATTTTCAACCAGAGATTCTCCCTCCAAAATTACGAAAAATATAGAGAGAGCGGAAATAGAGCGGAGCGCGGGAATTGTGGGGCCACTGACAGATCGATCTGGCGGCCGGCGGCCTCCCGATGTTGCCGGAATGGACTGATTTGACACGCACTCACACACTGAATTTTTTTTCTTTCTTTTTTTTTTCTTTTGGGAACGCCCTAAAACCTGATCGAAGCTGCTTTATTTTTATTTTCTGCCCAGCTTATTTATAGGGCGACGCTAATTTTACCCCATATTCTCTCCCCCTCCTTTCTTTTTTTGGATAATGGATTGCTTTCTTATCAATCCTCCAACTCTATACTAATTGCAACTAAGGTACTCATCTTTTTCTCATTACACTTTGTAGTATAACAGGATTTCTGTATTGAATTTATTTTACCACGTGTTAAATTTCTGAGCGATTTAGTTATTGATTATAAGTTTTAACTACTTGTTTTTATTATTTGTTAGTGTGTGAGAGTCTATTTTAAAAATGTTGAACTAATGAAGTTCCTTTATTCTATGTATTTTATTGTGCGTTAAAATCTGAGACTGGTCTTATTAAAAATCGCAACCGTGATTTATTTTGGAAGATTTAATTGACGTATCGCAGGGATTTAATTTTATATGCACTTTTTTATGCTGAAACAAATTTAATTGTTATTATATATATTTATAACGTGATAAATTAAAAACAATTTAAGTGGTTTGGACAATGTCAAAACAGATTGTGTGGTCCCATCTGATTTCTTGTTCGGATGCGGTTTCAAACCAGAAATATGAAATTTCGATAAATTTTAGGCACGGTTTGTATTCAATTTAGTGGTTTCTTTTTCTAGTCGGGTATGAATAATTTCACAATAAGCGAAATATGGGTATAAGGATATGGATATGCACTGTGGCAAATCTACACCTATAGTTGGTATGGCAAATCTACTATGTACGACTCAGAACACATTATCCTAAGATGTGGTTTCTAACACAAAATTTCTCCAACTCTTACATGGCTTCGTTTTCCATCCTTTAGTAGACACTTGCCAAATACACCCATAAAACTCACGCTTACCATAGAGCAATTGGTCGTAGAATGTAACAAAAAAAAAGTGCTTGCAGGATTAGTTGAATCCTACAAAATCAAACATGATATAATTATGATTACTGAGTGCTACAAAATTTAGGTCATGCGTATATATTAGGATCAATCAGATGGGACAAATAAACATGTGCTATGTTGGTGCACTGTTGGCCCAAAACCATCTTGACGATGATTCTCCCATAACCACCTTGCTACATGCTATTGCAATATCAAAGAAAGACAAATATGAACACTTAAGACCAAAATACATGGTTGTTGGTATCAGATATTATTGGATGGACATTTATTAAAGAGGACAAAATTTTTAATTAGAATGGGCAGATTTATGTAGTTATTTGAATTCCGAATATGCAAGATCCATATGAAACACTACATTTTACCTGTCACGTTAACTCCATATATTCATTTGTTCAAATTGAGGGGGAGTGGACCTTAAACGATCGGAGTAATTCATGTACAGTTAGTAAATAAATTTATTGTAAGGTTTTTTGGGGTTATGGTGATCAGAATTTTAGCTAATTCTCTAACACACTACGTGAAAATTAACCCCTTTTTATTTAACACTTCGACTGTTTCTCTTGACCTTATATTTTTCCGTTTACGGGAAAATTCAACATTTTAAATTACAAATTGATAAAAATCATGCACCTATGAATTCGCATCGAAAACAACCCTACTTTTCAAGAGGATTTTTGGCATGTCAAGTCCCATTATAAGGTTCTTCCTTTATATCGAATAAACTCACAAGCTCCATCACTTGTCTAATTGGCAATTTCCAAATCATGTGAAAGTTTTACTTAAAAAACAACTTTAACCATCTCCAAAAAGAAAATATCAATTATGCAAATATAAAAGAATCAGGGATCAGTATCATATATGCTCAAAAGTCGAGGGGTATAAATTAATTTACCCTCTTATTATAATTCTTTGTCCTTTCCTCAACAACTTTTGCCTTGGTTAGCGGTGGGACTTGCGTGTAGAGCTATTCTTAGTCTAACCGTGGTTAGGTTAACCTGCAAAGTATATTTTGAATTTGTTATTTTCCTTGTATGCTCCATTTATTTACTAAAATGGGAAATGTAATCCAAATATTTAATTTTTTTCTAAATTATAGAATACCGATTTAGAATATTATCGTTTAGATTACTTAAGCATAGTATTAGCCAACTTTATATCCTCGAAAATTTCAACAAATAGAGTAAACATATCAAAATGAGGCAAAATGTACCATCTCTATGTTGTAGTTTAGTCCCTTAAGTATTCTTATTTGTATATATGCCCGAAATTGACTGGTTAGAGGTTAAATTTCAAACTCCAAAAACTTTTATCTCCATTCTAATCAACGCGTCTTGTTTGATTTCTCAAAGTTAAACATACATTTGACTTGAAAATTATAGAGAGATTATTAACAATGATAAAATGTATTTTTCAAATTTATTTTAAACATGTAAACAATGATATTTTCCATCAAGACGTCTCAGTTGAATTTGAAAAGTTAAACCAAACGATTTGGTTAGGATGGAGAGAGTATAAAACAAATTTCATATCACATTTGTTACTCTATATAACTATTATCGAATTACTCTATTTGATTTTGGAAAAAAATATTAAATAAATGAAAATATTAGAGTCTGTCATTTGTCAAATTATTAGAATCCGATCTCGTTAAATATTATAATATACTTGGTTTCTGCCATTAACATAAAAATAATAATAATGGAATATTGATAAATTATTTTAAATTGGAATGTGCTTATGATGTTTAGAGATTTCACATTTATTGCAGAATCATATTTTTGATTTCATTAGAACATCAACACATTTAATTTTGTAAGGCAATATTCCTGATTTTACAACACACATACATGGTAGGTGATATTTTAATAATCCTGACATTGGATTATGATTTATAACTCCTACACATTGACAATAATAATATATGAGTATTGATTTCACACATTTCATGTGGAAGATTTGGCTCACCCATACTTTAAAGTATAGGATATGGCCATATGGATGGATGGTAGTAGATGGCAACTTTTATAAATTTATAATTTATAATTTTATTTCAGCTCAATTTCGATAAAATTTAGTATAACTTCATAAAATCATTATTTTCGATACGTTTACTTTTAATTCGATTCACTTTTTGATATGATAGGCTAGAAACCGAATTACAATGCCAAAACTGCACTTAAATTTCAACATTATCACATTTCCATTTGACACATTTGAGCAAGAACCACATAGTACAGCAAAGTGAGCTGGTTTATAAACCAATAAACCAAAACTTCACTTTCTTTAGCAGCATCAATACAAAAGGAGATCAAATACACACTTCTTTCAGCAGAATTGATCAATTCTAATCAACTGAAACAGGCTGCATATTCTCAGCCTCCTTCCTGAGCTCTTCAAACAGAACAGATGACAGATAACGCTCCCCGAAACTCGGATGAATGGTCTGAAAAATGAAGTTCAAGGCTGATTATAAGCATAAGAAAACTAGAGAAGGAAATGTACAAGGCTAAAATGTACCATAAACATACCACAATGAGTTTGCCTTTGTTTTCTGGCTTCTGTGCCAGCCTTAGTGCTGCAACAGTGTTTGCACCTGATGATATCCCCACCTACATTCACCATACCAAAAGAAGTCGAAAAAGACGGTTAATTTTCATGCCTTTTAGCGTAAGAACGGCCTTGCAATATGTCTCACAGACATCTGCAAGATCGTCTTACTACAAAGCCATTAAAAAACTACATTTATTTGTGTTTTTGCTCAAAGAAAAGGGTTAATGAAATATTACATAGAGTCCTTCTTTGACAGCCAATAGCCTAGCCATGTTTACAGCTTCCTCACTAGAAACCTGCAACAAAGAAACCTCCCTTTTGAGAGTTGGCCATGAAACTAACCTTGACTAGGAGGAGGACTTACCATGAGAACCTCTTCCATCACATCCATGTCGAGGATGTCGGGTTTAAACCCGACTCCATTTCCAGTGATATGATGAGGTCCTGAAAGAATCATCAATATCAGCAACATTAACATTTACAAAGAACAACACAAACTGATCAATTCATCATAAAGAGTAATTAACCTGGTTTGCCTCCATTCAATATATTGCTCTCAGTTGGCTCAATTCCATAAATCTAGATTAAACAAAAAAAATCGTCATTTTCAAACTACATTAAAAATCACAAACCGATGATTCTTCAAGTTTGTTTACCTTAACATCGGGATTTTGCGACTTGAGATACTGTCCAACTCCAGTGACAGTACCTCCACTCCCAATTCCCATCACAAAGATATCAACTTTGCCATTAGTATCCTCCCATATCTCAGGGCCAGTGGTCTCAAAGTGAACCTATATCAGCAATGAACAAAGTAAACAAAAAGAGTCGGGTTCTCACACCGCGCAGCGCGCGAGTAACATATATATACCTTGGTGTTGGCAGGGTTGGAGAACTGCTGAAGCATGAAAGCATTATCAGTTTTGTCAAACAGATCATAAGCTTTCTTGACAGTTCCTCCCATTCCTTTGGTGGGATCTGTGAGGACTAAATCAGCCCCAAATGCTCTCATTGCCACCCTTCTCTCCAAGCTGGTGTAAGAAGGCATGGTTAGAACCATCTTGTACCCTTTCATGGCTGCCATGAAAGCCATACTGATTCCCATGTTTCCTGATGTTGGCTCAATCAAAGTTGTCTGAAAATCATCAACACAAATCAAAAACAGTTTCTAGTTTGACACAATAACCTAATTCACTGTCAAAACAAGCCAGATTTGTCAAAACATCATCAAGAATTACAAAAAACAGTTCACTAAAAACCTCAAACACCTGATTTACTCAGACAACAGCAAAAAGAGGATAACTTTACTAATCATTAACATCTCCTCCTTAACTTGCCTTTCCAGGTGTGATTAGGCCTTTTTCCTCAGCATCATTAATCATGGCCAGAGCTGGTCTGCAAACAAAAAAAGGGACCAAGATTCAATTTTTCTACAACAAACAACATTAACCAATTGCCTTAATCACTATTTGGATCATACATCGCCATCGTGTTCGGTACAACCTTAAAAGAGGGAAAAGAAATCACCTGTCTTTGATGCTAGCAGTTGGCTGCATCATCTCCTGCTTGACAGCTATGAAAGCTCCACATCCTTCAGAAACTTTGTTGAGGTACACCAATGGAGTTCTCCCAATCAGCTGAAAAGACAGAGCATTTATGCAAATCAAGAAATGGGATTTCTCAGACAAAATCCCATGATAAAAAGATCATTACTTGGGACACTTCTCTCTTGATCTTGGTGTCTGGAAAAGAGGGGAAAGAAGCAGGATGCTGATCAACCATGGCCTGAGCAGAGAAGAATGATTTTCTGCCATTGTTGATGAGGTAATTAAGGTTGTTTGAGGTTGATTTCCTCCTGATGAGCTTGGCTAGAGCTGCCATTGCAGAAGTGAAGAGGTTTCAGTGACAAAGGTGGTAGCTTTTTCAAGAAATCAGAAATCTATGGATGATGTTATAATAGGCTAAGGATTTTTGGACCCATTTTATAGGAACAAGTTGCTGATTATTTTTTTGTCTGAGTGCATGTACCTAATGTTCCTCTGCAACTCCATGCATGGTGCTTACTGTGCACTTTCTCCTTCTTTTTCATTTTCCCCCATTTTTAAAATAAAATTGTTCAGTCTCACAGTATGGAGTGACATATTTTCAACCAATATGGCAATTTGACTTTTTGTGTCATTTTTTTTTGTCCATTTTTATCATTAATTTGTGCTATGAATAATAATATAATCGTATAATATACATTTTAGATTCTCCGTAATATCTATTTTATTATGATTTAAGTGTTTTTTAAGGTAACCCAAATTCAAGTGCCACTATTAGATTCCTCATTCTACCTTTTCAAAGTGCTAAACCTTTAGACAAAGGAAGATAGCGTGGATAATAATTAGTGTTTGTTTATCTCTTATTTTCAAGGATTAGCAAATGATAATCTACTAATTTAAACAAAATTATATTGAATAATATATAGCCGAATGAAAGTAACAATACGTCGTTTGCCATTTTGTTGGGTTGGAATTTTCGTCAAACACGAAGAATGACTATATTTTGGATTCGTGTTGTTTCATAATCATGTAAGAAATATGTGGAGGAGAAGAAAATTCAAGTGAAAAACGTAATACTATTTAGTGGAGTAATAGAAGACTGTATTCCAACTTTCTGGGCAACTTTCATCTACTGGAGTTCTGATCATGAAGTTTGTTTTTTTATACATTTAGGCCATGTCAAGTTCAGCTTCTTGCAAGCAGTAAGCAGCAAGTAGCTCCAGGCAGTTCCAATCAGCTCCAATCAATTCAAGCAGCTTACTTCATCGGATTTGAATTTTTTTGAAAAAAATAAAATGTTTTGAAATTTAGATATAAAGAGGTTATTTTAATTGTTGTTAATGAAATATTGTTTATTTGAACTTGTCTAATTACATTCAAACCACATACGAATATTCATCCATAAATAATAAAATAACCCAAACAGCTCCAAGCAGCTCTAGCAGGTAGCAAGCAGCTCCAAGCAGGTCAACTGGACAGAACATTAAAACCATAAAATTATCATTGATGAGGGTTTGAGATGTGATTTAGACTTACATATAGTATGGTTTTGAGAAGTTTTTCATTCATACATCTAGAGAAATTATAATTTAAATATAGGTTTAATTTACAAATGTAAGTCTAATTTTGACTTGAAATATTCCTAAATTTACTAGTGCAGGTCCAGACCATGTGAAATAGTGAGGAGTAATTTTATCTTTTCGGAACCTGCAATTAGTAAATTGGACATGCATGTATCAAACCTCAATACCTCATCATCTAACTACACTTTCTTCTTATTTGTGACGATAACACTCAATGACGGAATCAGACACATATATTTGAGATTGCTAAATAGATCGGGAATTATCGAAATCCAAAATTACACGCATTAAAATTTTCAGCACCATCCCGTACAATACTGACTCCGCCACTTATAACAGTACACCATAATATTGATAGATCATGTGTTGTCTCCTAAGGACCAAAATGAAACTTTGCTTGTTCACTGTAGACTTTAGGACTCGTAGTCATATTGCAGGGCAGGTGCATAAAGGGTATAATAATGCCTCTTCGAAAATGGAAACCACGTACATAAGAAAATCACAAACTAATAATGTCTAGAAGCAGAGGCCAAGAGGGATTTTTTGTTCTATAATCCCATTCACATTTGGTAAAAGTAATAAAATAACTACTTGTTTTCACTTTTCACCTTCTCTCTAGGGCCTGTCAGATTTTATTTTGATTTAATATGAACTGTACTGAACTGAACTATAATTGATTAAATAAGTTCAAAAATATACAAGTCAAAACCTTTCATCCAATGAACCAACCTTGATAGCCATGCTCAACTATGATGTTGATTTCATGGGTGGTCATTAGGAAAGTGAAATGGGGTAAAATATATTCTGAAGGATAATTTGTATATTATTTTTTGTGTGTTTACTTTTATTATTAATTCAATTGATATGATAAAAATAATTCAATTGATGGTGACAAATTTTCGCCAAAAAATATAAAAAATAATAAAATTATATGTCTTATAATTCAACGACATATACATAGAAGAAAGGGCATGTGCAAAGATCATATTTTGTCGTTTTTAAATTGTGTTAAATTTTAAATAGACATATAAACAAAATATTATCGTGTATAAAGTTATATACAAATTTTCATAATATATATTCTTTACACTTTATAATATAAGTTATACATACAGTTAAATATGTGGTTGTTGTTATGTCTAGTTCAAATATGACAGTGAAGTAAAAAATATAAATCATCTAGTAAATAAAAGGATAAATATCATTTTCACTTTTGACCTTGTGGGTGATTGAATAAATTTCAGTCCAAATCTCACGACCTGGGGCTGCCGATCGGATCGGATGTATACAATTTTAACCTTAGTATTTGTATTAAATGGATTCTTTTTTTTGATAGAGATTGTTTTTAGTTTTTATAAATTTTGATAGAGAACGTAATATAGGCAGGTAGTGAAATTACAAGCAGGAGCAAATCTTTGCATGTATCACTTATTGGCGTTACATATACTGCATATTATGCAAATTCCAATCCAATATTTGCATCTTTGACTCGTTTTATTAAAACTTTCAAAGATTGAAAATAAATATAAACTTGATATTCTAAAAGTTGAAGAGCAACATGGCGATTGCCGTCCTATTTTTTATTTTTTTCTTTCTTTTGAAGAGCAAAGATATTATTTAATTCCGCTGGGAACATAAAAAGTTTTGGTTACCGACATTGGTTGAATGCGATAAATAATGCGCTTCGTTAACAAACACCCTATCAACCTTAACTATAACGCATTGGGTGAACCCCATCGCCATTAACTTGATTTCGTGCACTATCTGTTGAATGTCAGGTGGGACTGTCGGGTAGTTGCTGATGTGGAACAGTGCATTGGAGCAGTCCGAGCGAATCACGATATGTTGAATGAGTCTCCTGTTTGCATGTCTCATAGCCAGTAGCTCCGCTTGTAACGCCGGTCTATAGCCAGTAACCGTCCTACTATCACTCCATTCACGATCTATGTCCTCTCTTATATCAGGCAATCAGGTATTTATATACAAATACGGACCGCAGAAGTAATGCTGGACTGTACCTATCAATACCCTTAATTTTTTCCAAAAATTCTCGACTGAATTTTATATTTTTAATTTATTTTCATCACATTTTAATATATGTTGTTAAGCGTAATATGATATTTAGCAACACATTACAATACTGATGATATAATTTTGCTTAAGATTTTGCATATTACTTTAGACCCTTAATGCTTTTTTGTTAGTTTGGTTGAGTTTATTCAACAAATATCAAATTATTTAACTAATTTCCACTCATATTAAACACTCCATGCTTTTCAACGTAAGATCAAGTACATCACTAATCATTTATTACTTTTCTTCGATTTCTTCCAGATGATTAATCATTTTCTTCTCACGTTCCGTGAATAGTCGGGACATTGAGGAATAGGCAGAAACGCATTTCGTGAATCGGTCTGATTCTATCTATATTCGTTCCGTTTGAATAAAGGAAGGATTTCAAAGAATCGATATTTCTTTTAGTCGTTAAATCTCTCTTTTATTGATCAATGTATAATATTCCGAATGCTCATTACTAATGAAATTCAAATGGTCTCTGAATTGATTAAAAGATCCGTTATCATAACCCAACACTAACAAAAGCATCCTAATTTCGTAATACTCTTTTAAATTGCATAGTATGAGAAAAGATTGAAAATTCATCACAATCATCCCTTATTTCTTTCCCGTTGCAATTTCTAGATTAATACGAAGACAGGTAGATATTCTCTTCGAGGTTAGTGGAAAATAGTGGGAGTTTTTCAATTGCATTTTACAGCATGATCATATCAATTATTTTTCTCAAAATATTCGTTTCCCATAATAATAATAGAACAGGATTATCTACTAACTAAGTAACTGCACGAATTCCTCACGAAATATGGCGGCATCTAAAAGAACCGCATTGGCGCTGATTTGCATCCTGCTGATCTCGCCGGCGTTCGGAATATTCGCCGAGGCGGCGAAGCGGCGCGTGCACATCCCGGACGATCTCGACGACGTCGTTGACGACGAGGAGGACGAGTCGTGGAAGGAATGGGGGAAGAAGAAATCGGGTCAGCCCGAATTCGATCCGCCGCCGGAGGATTTCTCCAATATGGATCCGGCGACGATGCAGGCGGAGATGATGAAGCGCCAGACCGGGCCGGTTTTCGGGTTCGCCAAGCTCCGGCTCGGGACTCGCCGGACCATAGTACGTGATTTCAGACTTTTCAGTATCTGCACTTTGTTTTTGTAACTGTGATTTTCATTTAGCATGAACAGTTTCTGGATTTGGTGTAGGAAATGGTGGCTGAGATTGCTATGAAGTGGACGAATCTGGCTGCAACGGGTGGAATCAAGGCGAATTTCATGGGGGTTGATATCAGTACTATCATGTTCACCATGGAGAAGGGTCAAGATGCCATTGAGGTGTGTTCATCTGATCTGATCTGAACTCAGCACATTATGTCACTGTTAACAACTGAACTGATTTGAACTGAAATGCAACTAAGTCGTGAAGAACTTAGTTCGCCTTCGCATTTATGTGCTAAACATATGTGTTTATCATCGGTTAGCTGCAAATGCTGTTTGGATTCTCATATGATATTTTGAATGTAGGGAGTAGCAACGTTTAGGCCGTCTAGATTGAATTTTTGTAGTCTCGACTAAGTTGCATTATCTTAGGATCGGCATTTCAGGTAGAAGGTGTTATTAGGTTCTGTATGCGCAGCTAAAATCGATGTTTTGTGTTGTAATGAATGCAGCTGAAAGAGTTCATATTAAGCCAGCCAGATGCATACGAAATCAAGGTAGGGGATCAGATTCACAGAAGACCGGGAGATCGGCCATTTGACCTAGTTTTTGAAGAGTACCAGAATGAACAAGCAAAGAGTGAAGGAGATCACCAAGGCAACAAGCACACAGAACTGTAGTTATAGTTGTATCATACACAGAAGTACTGCCCTTTTATGCCTTTTATGTAAAACTTTCTTTTAAAAGGAACAGAAAAGATTGTAACATCTTGTGAACTTTTTATTACCTTCAAAAGGAAGAGGAATACAAAGGTATAGTACAATACAATTTACAGCGAAATGAGTTTGGATTGTCTATCATCTCAAGAGAAATAAATAAGTCCAATTTCACTCAAAAATCTTATGGTTATGTATTGTGCTCACTTTAGTTTCTTGCTAAAGTCGGAAAGCTGAAGCATGCAAATTCTGGGTATGCTTGCCGCTTCCTCTCTTTCTTTAGGAGTGTTGTATCCCCAATCCCCTGCTCCACACAAATGTCAGAGACCAATGAATTTCAAAATGACAACACGAGTTCAAAGAAGGCGACTTATACCTAGATACAAGTTCCAGTTGTCCAATTCTGGCTCTTTGATGACATTCTTCAGCGTGGCAAGCCGATCTTCCACAAAGCTGATCAACAATGAATGCAAAAGTCATCCAATATATTCAGGAAAAGATAGTGGTCACAGCTATTGAAAGAATCTTACTGCAATTTTAGACCCTGGTGCTCGGGCATCTTCTGAAGCTTCTTTAGAACTTCAACTTTGGGCCTGAGGGTAATTGAACAAGTAGTAGACACATTCAGCTATAGGTAAATTTACTTATGTAATCTCTTGCTTTCTTTGCTCGCGAGACTACTTACCCAGACCCAAGACCGTAAATCCTTTCCTCTGGAATAGTCACCCCAGCTAGCTCTCGAAGTAACGCATCAGCAAAGCGACCCTGAAGACAATGAGGGAAGAGGATAATTTCATCGAATATACAAGATGCAGAAGTGTAGGAAAAAGTTGAATCTGAGGCAGAAGAAACCTGTATAAAATTTTCAAGCTAAATGAAAAAAGTTGCATTGTATGAACATGAACTGTATCATTTTTCAAGTTAAATGGAAAACTTATCAGTTTTAAAAGTTATTGAGGAGAAGAAACCTGTTTTGTTGTAACTATGTATAGTTTGGAGCTTGCGAATTTCAGAGCATCAGAAATGCCGGGATATAATCTGCAGTCGAAGCACCAATTATGAATGCTTATATATGTACAAAGGCCAGTAAACAGCCCTTCACAACAATCCCGCCATTATTTTAAGTTAATGAAGAAATTCATTTAGGCGAGTGTGTCTACCAAATTAAGCTTGGAATTGGACTGAACACATCGACTGGCTGAGCTAACACCCTTCAACACTTCAGATGTTTATGTATCAATAAAATATTAATTATATTAGCCATTTTCAAATGTTGGCTGTTAGCTTTTACTTAAGTCTCTCTTTTCTTACTTGACTCACTTTGGACCTTCAGAGTGAAACTGAAGTTTTCCGAACCAATGAACCAAAAATATATGCTTAATTAAGCTTTTGCTCTGCTGTAAGGAACACATATTTTTCTTTCTTCTGTCACAAGGAAAGCGCAACATGATTGCAGTAATGAAGAAAACCACGCATGCAGCAGAAATCTAGCCAGTACAAGGTAATTACGTGCAAGATCTCGACATAGAACTGACAGTAGATGATGTAAAATGTACCTATTAGCTCCAATCCATGTCGCCAAATCAGTGTCTATCCATTCATCTCTGATCTTACCAAAGAGCTCAATGAGAGGCTCCCTCTTCTCATCCCATTCTTCCATGATAACAGCCTTTATCTTCACCCAATTCTCAAGAATTCCCTCCACAGTAAGTCCAGCTGCAACCTTGTACATCCAACCAAAAATATTAGCTCCACAACTCCCAAGAAAAAATATACTATGAAAAAGTAAAAAAAAATACAGCTCCCAAGCACTATCTAGTTCTCCCTCCAGATTACTCACCGATGACTTTCGGGCAGAAGGGGTTTTCATCTCCACCAGCAGTCTCACTAGTAATAGATTTTCATACCCCGTTTCCACCACTGGCCTAACCTGCAGGACATTGAAAAGCCCAAGTTACTCATTTTACAATCAATATTCTCCTCCATTACATTTGAAGCTGTTTCAACTCCTTAAGAATCGGTAGATACAATTCACAAAACAAAATTTTATTTTAATGGTTTTTTTACATCAGCTTTTCAAACAGAGTAGTCATTAGTCGTGGAACTATATGAACCACAGACATGAAGAACATATAGACTCGACTGGAAATCAAACGAACAACAAATAACAATATACGAAACAAGACGGCATCTGGAATGATAAAATTGAAACTAACGCTTATTAGAAAATTGAAATGATGCACAGCACCAAAATAATCTCATGCGTGCCGTATATACCAAAATCCCTTAGAATGATCTCAAACATCAAAACTTCATATAGCAACGTGAGAAGAAAAGATACAATAATGCACCTTTACTAACATCAAACTCTAATTAACATCGCATTCATGCAATTTATGCATATACAACTGAAAACTTGGGAAGAATCTAGCCTCTATGATCATCAAATAAACAACTATCCACAGTAATTTGTAGTCCTTACTGTGTGCATTTGATCAACAATCCATTTCTCGGTCTCGGAATCCACACCGTCAAACAGACCAGGCCATCTCACCTTAGCAGCCTGGAAAATCAACAATTAAGCACAAGCAACTCAATTTCCCACCAACCAGAAAATGAAAATACACAGAAATGAAGAACAAAAGGGGGATTATAATTTTCCGACCTTGACGGCGGAGACGGAGCTCTCCCCGCAGCTGTCGCAGAGAACGCCGTCGAAGTCCAACGCGTAGAGGTCACCCATAACTTCTCCGGCGACCGGATTTTCAAGCTCCGATTGAATTTTCAGAATCTAGATGGTTTAGAACTGTAGATAGAGTGGTAATATTCCGTTGCATTCCCCGCCACACCAACTAATCGCGATTAGTCGTCTCCGAGTTTCGAAGCCTTTGACTTTGACCGGGCTTTGGGATCCATGGGCTTGACATGTGCTCTTCTTTCCAATTTGTAACCATCGGGCTCCTTAATTAACGACTAAATCGAAAAGATACGGCCGAAATGTGATCTGAAATAACAAATAAACCGAAATAATAATAAAGGGTTTGATCCGCACCAATAATAATTTATAATCTTTAATCTATATATTTTTATACTATCAAATTTCAACTGTGAGTGTACTCAACGGCTAAGGCGTTACTGTTTTGCTTTGAACCATTCTGTTACAAATATGCATTACTGGCCTCTATTCTCTTTTCTTGAAATTACCTTTGTCCATCATATGAAAATACCATAATGCTCTTGGACTATATCTTTGTTCACGACACAATTTGAATATTATGCTATAGGGGTCAATTTGCAGCGGCATAATCCTCAAATCCACAATAAAAGCGTTACGAGTGTCCATTTTTCCGAAATCTATTGGATTTGTATTGAAATTAACTAATTATAAATTTCTGCAAGTTAATCGTTCGGCGTTGTACGACTTGGTTGTTAAGGCAACGAGGACAACGATGTTGATGACACTGACATACTACATTTTTTTCGACATAATAAGCAATTAAGAATTGTAGCAGGTTGAATTTCAAGTTTACCACTGAGAATGCGTAACGAGTACAAGACTTACAAGGCTTAAGAGTTTCTCCATCATGATCTGAATATTATGTCGTGTCAATATTAAGACTATAAGGATAGATTTAGTCAGTGTTCATTTGAGCTGAAATTTTATTGTAAAAAATTGTATTATACTTTTAAGTATTGTGCGATGTGTTGATTAATACTATGCTAATTTTGTGACAAAAATGCTTAGTGTTAATAATATGAGCAAAAAATTAATAAAATCAAATCAACCCAATTATACTAAACTGAACTCACCTATGACGAGATTTATCACTTATTTTTAGTTCATTACGTATAGATTGAAAATCACATTTGTCATTTTTGAAAAATATATAATTTTTTTTGTGATAAAATATAATCCACATCTTTAAAGCAAATCTTATATGTCATTACTTGTAACTCGATGAAAATCTTTTATAATTTTTTTATGGTCAAAATCACTTGTGTTTCACGAAACCTTATTGTAATTACCCTAGTGTGTACTTTAGAATGACAAAAGCACAATATTTTCCAAAACCAAATGGTATTAGGAAAAGCCAATTTTTCAACCTCACATCTATATACATGAAGTTGCATCGATTCTACGTAGAATTATCACATATACGTGCATAGAATAATAATTAATGGCTTTAGGCGCCTCAGACTCAGCGACGGAAGAAAAACGTCGCAAGTGGTTCCGGCCGACGCCGATGACGCTGACGTACTACACTTTCCCGGCGAAAAACACAGTGAAAAACGTCAGTTCCGAAGAGATCAACTCCGCCTTCAAGAGTGCATTCGCACGGTGGTCGGAGGTTATTCCGGTGAACTTCGAAGAGGTTAACGACTCATCCAAAGCAGACATTAAAATCGAATTCAACTGCAATGACAGATATCCATTCAACCGGAGGGCCTCAGACATGTTGGCATATGCTAACTATCCGTCACGCAACCGGAAATTTACAAATATCTACATGAAAGCAGAAAACATCTGGGCCGTCGACTGGAACAAGGAGGAAGGATCAAGCAAAGCGTATGATTTAGAATCTGTGGCCATCCATGAAATTGGACACGTGTTAGGGTTGGAGCACTCGTGGAACCCGGGGTCGGTGATGAGTTCAAGTATTCCTCCGGCCACGAGGCAGTTGAATCTTAGCATCGGAGATGCAAAACGAGCACAGAAGATATATGGGGCGAGGCCTGGTTTTGATCTGAACGTTTATAAGGAAAGACGGTTTATTCACTTGCTGGAGAAGGTGCATAGCCGCGTTGTTCTTCTAAGTGGTAGAGTTTTTGATTTTAATTATCGAGTGGCTTTAGTATCACCTGCAAGAGATTAGCAGAATGAATTGTGATAGTGTACATTGTGATTGTTGGTTAATTTAGGGAGGTTGTTATATGATTGAGCATATTTGGTTCGTTCCGGATTCGAATCTAAATTTTTGAAATAGATCAATTTTCAGATTGTGTTTGGTTCCATGTCGAATTTTAACTCAATTAGTTAATTTATAATATTTAAAATAATTTTTTTGAAAATAAATTAATGTTATGATAGAATGGTACTAATGACTCAAATACCTGAACTAACTGTATATATACATGTTTATAACATTGTTTTGTTTTATTAAAATAAATTATTAAAAAGTATCATAACATGACTCTAATGAAACCAACATATAAACTAATGCCGTAAAATGTGAAATAAGAACGGTCCTATCATAAATTTAATTATAATCATGACAAACTTAGCAATCACTGGGGTTAGCTCAGTGGCCATGGCTCTAGGTCCGACCAGCAGCAACTAGGGTTACACCCCTAGAAAGAAAAAGAAAATGTAAGTTCTATTATGTCCCCTTATCTAAGGGGACATGACAAGTCTCAAGTCTCCTTTTTCATCGAGGCGTGATTAAATGAATAACGTGGAGTTGCATGTAACGGAGCCTGTATCAACAACTGGCTCGGGCAGAAGGCTCCATGAACGACATCCAAATCACGAGCACGCCGCCTGAAAGCGCAACGACAAGATGGTCCTTCTCTGGCTCCGCTCAACGCTGACGACCCCAATGCTGGGCCATGTGGCTCGAGTACACACCACCTCCGAGACTTGGACCATGTAACAACACATGTTCCAGTCTCAGACCGGGGCTCCCCATATGCATCTCAAGCATCAGCCTGAATCCCTAGCCATGGAATCCATGTCCATGATGGATTACGTGGAGAAGAAGAGATCAATTGCTGATGGTCTCGCAGAGAGTCTCATGGCCGTCTCCGATGATGATGACTTCATATCGCACATCATGTTTGGTTTAGGCAATAGTACGACGCCTTCAAAATCGCCTGCAAGAGACTTCCTAAATTGATTTTAATTATCGAGTGGCTTCCGTAGAACATAAGAGCGTTAACAAAGCAAAGTGAATATCGAAACCATCTTGTACCGTTGTGATTTCAAACACGTCAATGTTTCCCAAGCCAGGTTTCGACCCTTTTTAGTTCCAAGCGGTCGACCATCTTCAATTCTACCTTCAGCATTTCCTCCGGGGGGAGATCGAGATTGAGATCGGTAATGGATGTGTCGAATCCTCATCCCATAATGGTGTCTTCAAGGTGAAGATTTGCAGCATTTAGTCGGAAATTGAAGGTTTTATGCGAATTCAAGATACCCAACTCGGGACCTGATTATAATCGATTGAAATTCTTGATCTCAACCCCGTGAACCTTGAGATCATCGTAAGCGAAGATGTGGACAGAAAGAGAGAATTTGTCACCGGCGACAATGGTGGATGTGATTTGGGGCGGTGGTGATTAGAGAGGACGAAGGAAACATGTAAAAAGGAAGGGAATTGGGACGCGTGAAATTGACCCATAAAAATATCAACAATTATAATTTAAGTTGAGATAGCGAGAGTGCTACTTAATAACATTAGACAATACAATGATGACAGCCAAATGAATAATTGAGTTTGCAATATCTATAATTGAAAAAATTACTCCGATTATTAAAAGTTTGTTTTGCAACATCTTTTGAAATACTAACTTTTTGCAACCTACCACTATATATTTAAACTTAAATAATACATTTTTGTACTAAAATTTTGATTATTTTAAACAAACATACAAAAAAATATGTTTTAATGTGAAAATTTGAGAAATTTAATATAAAATTTTAATAAAAAAATGTACAATTCAAATTAAATGATACACATTATAAGATAAAACGTATAGGACATTTCTGAAAGGTTAAAAAGATTGGAAGTTCAACAAACATTCTATTTTCTTTTCAATTCCAATTGAAATTATACTTACTATCTTTTTTAAATATGTTGATATTAATCAATATTTACATCCGATTTTGACTGAAAAATAATTATAAAGAATAATAAAGATGTGTAATGTATTTTATGCTCATACATAAGCTTTCTCAAGTTTAATGAAAAATATTAAGAGAAAGTTGGCCGCGCGTGCAATACACATGCGCCATGAAATAGGCGCGTGCAACTATGAAATAGGCGCGTGATATATCTTTCTTCCTTTCGGTCTTTCTTTTTCTTTCAGAAAAAATATAAAATTAAAACAAATAAAACTTCTCAACTATAATTTTAACTAAATTTGAAATTCTTGTCACAATATTATATATTATTTATTTACCTAGATGTAATTTCGTGTTCAGCTCATGCAATTTTGCCTTGTGTTCATTATCAAAATAAAAAATAAAAGTTTTTGAATGGCCGCAATTAAGCTGAACCCAGGAGTTTTCGAACATTTTTATTCATCAGAGGTGAACAGGAACAAGGCGCATTATATGAGAAGAGAAGAGAAGAGATCGAGGTACCCGTGATCCAGGAGGGTAATTCCTCCATCCAATCTTGAGAAGGGAAGAAATGGAGTTACCGTCACTTCTGAGATTAACTCCTACATAAAATCTCGCACATATTATATTTTTTTATAATTTAATTAATATTTTATAAAATTTAATATCAACGAAAACATTTAAATTAAATTGAAACACTTGCACGCAATGTGCACGCTTTCAATTAAATCCTATAATCTATATGTTAGTTGAATAATTTAAAAAAATTATTTCGCGTGCACTTGCAAGCGGATTGGAAGAAATAGCACGAATTTTAATTCATTTTATATTCACATTTAGAATTCAAAAGATGTATTTTAGGAGACTAACTCCGTCATAAAATCTCACACCAGCATTTACTTTATTTTTTTTGTACAATTTAATTAATTAATGCTTTATAAAATTTAATATCAACGAAAATATTTAAATTAAATTGAAACATTTGCACAAAAATGACACGCAAATGACATAATTATACCCATCCTAATACATACGATTTCAAGTAAATCCTATAATCTATATGTTGATGATAACTTGAATAATTTAAAACAATTATTTTGAGTGCAATTGCAAACGGATTGAAAGAAATAACATGGATTTCAATTAATTTTATATTCACATTTAAAATCCAAAAGATGCATTATTATTTTCAGAGAAAAGAATACGATTCTTTTATTTTAGGAGACTTACTCCTCCATTAAATCTCACACATACTTTATTTTTTTGTACGATTTAATTAATACTTTATAAAGTTTGATATCAACTGAAAATATTTAAATTAAATTAAAATATTTGCACGAATATGACACGCAAATATTTGCACGAAAATTGCATGAAAATGACACGCAAATGACATAAATTTAATACCGTCATTTATTTGTATCAACTTTAACACTTGCACTCAGTCTAAAAAATAAACATTTTACCCTAAAAATAGACGTTAGCAAACATATCCACACAGTCTAAAAAATAAGCATTTTATTCTAAAAAATAACCCGTTAAGCGTGAAATACAAGTATGTTCTAAAAAACAACCTATTTGGTCTAAAAAACAAGCATTCAAGGGTGAAATTCAAGCATACTCTATAAAACCATCTTTTTTTGCTTTAAAATATATGAACTCTAAAAAGCAACCTGTTAACTGTGAAATGCAAGCATTCTCTAAAAAACAACCTGCTAAGTGTGAAATGCAAGCATTTTCTAAAAAACAACTTGTTTGGTCTAAAAAACAAGCATTCAAGTGTGAAATTCAAGCATGCTGAATGCAATTTGCATAAATTGCAGAAAAACTCCCGTCCCAAACTTTTTTGCATATAAACCCCGTCACTATATAGTGACCGTCACTTTCAAGACTAATTAATAATGTTTTATTAAAATATATTATTAAAAAGTACCATAATAAGACTCTAATGAAACAAACATACAACTAAAGTCGTAAAATGTGAAATAAGAACGGTCCTATCATAAACTTAATTATAATCACAACAAACTCAGCAACCACTAGGGTTAGCCCAGTGGCTATGGCTCTAGGTCCGGCCAGCAGTAACTAGGGTTTCATCCCCTATAAAAGCAAAAATAAAATAATTAAGTTCTATTTTCATTTATGTCCCCTTATCTAAGGGCACCTGACATGTCTCAAATCTCCTTTTTCATCGAAGCGTGATTGAATGAGTAACGTGGAGTTACATGTGACGGAGCACGTATCAACAATTGGTTTCGATAGAAGGCTTCATGGACGTTGTCCAAATCATGAGCACGTCGCCCGGAAGCGCAAGGACAAGATGGTCCTTCTTTGGCTCCGCTCAACGCTGACGACCCCAATGCCGGGCCATGTGGCCCAAGTACACACCACCTCCGAGACTTGGACAATGTAACAACACATGTTCTAGTCTCAGAACCGGGCTCCCCGTATGCATCTGAAGCATAAGCTTCAATCCATAGCCAAGGAATCCATGTCCGTGATGGATCACGTGGAAAAGAAGAGATCAATTGCTGATTCTCTCGCAGAGAGTCTCATGCCCGTCTCCGATGATGACTTCATATCATACATCATGTTTGGTTTAGGCAACAGTACGACGCCTTCAAAATCGCATGCAAGAGACTTCGTAAATTGATTTTGATTATCACGTGGCTTCTGTAGAACAAAAGCACAAAGTGTTAACAAAGCAGAGTGAATATCGAAACCATCTTGTACTGTTGCGATTTCAAACTCGTCCATGTTCCTTAAGACAGGTTTCGACCCTCTTCAGTTCCACGTTGTCGACCATCTTCAATTCTACCTCGAGCATTTCCTCCGGTGGAGATCGATATTGAGATCAGTAATGGAGGCGTCGAATTCCCATCCCATAGAGGTGTCTTCAAGGCAAGATTTGCAGCATTTAGTCGGAAATTGAAGGTTCCCGGCAGATTCAAGATACCCAACCCGAGACCATATTATAATCGATTGATACTCTCGATCTCAACCTTGTGAACCTTGAGATCATTGCGAGCGATGACATGGACAGAAAGAGAGAATTGTCGCTGGCGGCAATGGTGGATGTGATTTGGGGCAGCGGTGATTAGAGAGGATGAAGGAAACCCAAAGAAAGAAAGGGAATTGGTGGCGCGTGAAATTGACCCATTATTTGTAATAACCCGGTTTCGATCCGGTTTTGATCTGCGAGTTTTGTCTCACTTTCCCATACTTGCAACCAAAGTCCTAGTATATATGTATAGACCGTCACTCGGGAGACCTTCTCGAAAATTAATAGATGAAAATTATTGATGAAAAAAAAGATTGAAAATAACCAAATAACGATATCGGGACATCTAGCTTTGACCGTTAAATTGACAAACTTATAGTATTTGGTAATACATTTTTGTACTAAAACATTGCTTATTTTAAATAAACATGTAGTAAAGCATGTTTTAATGTGACAATTCGAGAAATTTAATATAAAATTTTTATCAACAAAAGTGTACAGTTCAAATAAAAAGATGCACATTATAAGATAAACCGCATAGGATATTCCTGATAGGTTAAAAAAGTTAGGAATTCAACAAACATTCTATTTTCTTTTCCATTCCAATTGAAATTATACTTATTATCTTTTCAAAATATATTGATATTGATAAATACTTACATCTGATTTTGACTGAAAATTATTTATAAAGAATAATAAAGATGTGTAATGTATTTTATGCTCACACATAAGCTTTCTCAAGTTTAATGAAAAATTATTACGAGAAAATTGGCCGCGCGTGCAATACACAAGCGCAATGAAATAGGCGCGTGCACATATGAACTAGGCGCGTGAAATAACGAATAAAACTTCCTTTCGGTCATTCTTTCTTTCAGAAAAAATATAAAACTAAAACAAATAAAACTTCTCAATTATAATTATAAACAAATTTGAAATTCCTGTCACCATATAATATGTTGTTCATATATTTATTTATTTTAATGATATTTTTCACCTCGATTCAACTTCGTTGTTCAGCTCATGGAATTTTGCCTTGGGTTCATTATCAAAATAAAATATAAAAACATCATCAAGTAAACACAAATGGCCGCAATTAAGCTGAACACGGGAGTTTTTGAACATTATTAATCATCAGAGGTAAACAGTATTAAGGCGCATTATATGAGAAGAGAAGAGATCGAGTTACACTAAGGAGGCTAACTTTATGACACTAAATTTTTTTAGAGAATTTAGATGATAATTAGTTGCGACTCTTGTATTTTACATATATGTTACCAGGATTTAATTACTTACTTTTAAAATCCTCTTTGCATGTATAAATAGCTGCTGAATATATTAATAAAAATCAATAAAAGAAATTATTTCATAAAATCTCGCACATAATTTATCTTTTTGCACGACTTAATTAATACATTATAAAATTTAATGTCAACGAAATTAATTAAACTGAAATATTTGCACGAAAATGACACACAAATGACATAATTGTGCACACCCTAATACATACGATTTCAAGTAAATCCTATAATCTATATGTTGATGATTACTTGAATAATTTAAAATAACTATTTTTGCGTGCACTTACAAGCGGATTGGAAGAAATAGCACGAATTTTAATTAATTTTATATTCACATTTAGAATTCAAAAGATGCATTATTATTTTCAGAGAAAAGAATACGGCTCTTTTATTTTAGGAGACTAACTTTTTCATAAAAACTCGCACGTACTTTATTTTTTATACAATTTAATCAATACTTTATAAAATTTAATATCAATCGAAAATATTTAAGTTAAATTGAAATATTTGCACGAAAATGACACGCAAATATATGCACGAAAATGGCACGCAAATGACAAAAAATTGATACCGTCGTTTATTTATATCAACTTTAATTATCAAGTGCATTTTTTAGAATAGTAATTGATGTGTATTGTTTTACTAATCACTTTCATCATTATTTTGAAAAACACAGTTATTCATGTAAAGTGGTTAAAATTGTTGTAATTAAATGAGATATTAATTTGTATGCTAGGTCTATGATACAACTCTTTTTTATTTTTTATTTTTATGGACATCTTTTGAAGTCTAAATGTGTGATATAAAATGAATTGAAATTCGTGCGTTTTCCTCCAATCCAAGAATATGTCGACCATTTAAAAAAAGTATTATATATTAAATTCATTTTTTAAATATATTTAATCAAACATAATTAAACTCAATTGATCCAATGATAATTTATAATAGATAAAAAGTTAGTAATCCTTAATCATTTGTTTATCTAAAATGTAATATTTTATTATATACCCAATCCATACCGGAATAAACTTTCTAATTTGTTGTTAAAAAATAGCAGGGTCGTCCCTGTAATTTTCGGGGCGCGGTGCAAAAATATTTTTGATGATTTTCAATCTTTTCATGTTCAATTTCTTTCTCATATTTCTAAATTTTTTGTAAATCATTTGCAATTATACCTCAGTCATAACAAAATATATACGTAATATAAATTTTTTGTACTTCTCAATTTTTCTCTAATTCAAATTTTGCCTTAATTCTTTTTAAATCTCTAAAAAAAATTCCAATTATATCTTAATTATATAAAATATATAAAATTTGGGGCCCCTCAAATTTTGGGGCCTGGTGCGACCGCACGGATCGCACTCCCACAGGAACGGCTCTGAAAAATAGAGCTAAAGAATTCAACTTTTTAGTGAAAAATAAATTAAAATTACCAAATAACGATCGGAACATAGCTTTGACCGGTAAAAAATTACCCGGGAACGGAATTACGGGTCCTCCCAATTTCGTGCCAATCATAGCTTACCGGGTAATTTAGGGTGTGTTTGGTTGGGCAAAAATTTAGATTATCCAAGTCCAGTTTTGTAAAATCTTGTTTGGTTCACCAAATTTCCCAAAATCCAGACTTGCAAAATTCTAAAACCAATCAAAAATTTTGTTTCATACTCACAAAATCCAACCCAACCAAATAAGGATTTTACAAAATCATACTCTCAAAATCCCAAACAAAAACCCAAAATGTCAAAATCTCAAAATAAAATTCAGAATCTCAAAAATATTGCGACCAAACACACCCTTAGTGCATTTAGTGCATAGCCGCATTGTTCTTCTAAGTGGTACGGTTTTTGATTTTAATTATCGAGTGGCTTTTGTATCACCTGCAAGAGATTAGCAGAATGAATTGTGATAGTGTACATTGTGATTGTTGGTTAATTTAGGGTTGTTGTTATATGATTGAGCATATTTGGTTCGGTCCGGCCGGTTGGAATCTAAATTTTCGAAATGGATCAATTTTCAGATTGTGTTTGGTTCCATGATGAATTTTAACTCAGTTAGTTAATTTATAATATTTAAATAATTTCTTTGAAAACAAATGAATGTTATGATAGAATGGAAATAATGACTCAAACACTTGAATTAACAGTATATATAGACATGTTTATGACATTTAAATAATGTTTTATTAAATAAATTATTATAAAGCATCATAATAAGACTCTAATGAAACAAACATATAAACTAATGTCGTAAAATGTGAAATAAGAACGGTACTATCATAAACTTAATTATAATCATGACAAACTTAGCAACCACTAGGGTTAGCCCAGTGGCCAGGTCCGGCCAGCACTAACTAGGGTTTCATCCCTAGAAAAGCAAAACAAACGTAAGTTACATTTTCATTTATGTCCCCTGATCTAAGAGCACCTGACAAGTTTCAAGTCTCCTTTTTCATCGAGGCGTGATTAAATGAGTAATGTGGAGTTACATGTGACGGAGCCCGTATCAACATCTGGCTCCGGCAGAAGGCTCCATGAACAGCGTCCAAATCATGAACACGTCGGCCGGAAGCGCAAGGACAAGATGGTCCTTCTATGGTCCGCTCAACGCTGACGACCCCCAATGATGGGCCATGTGGTTCAAGTACATACCACCTCTGAGACTTGGACCATGTAACAACACATGTTCCCGTCTCAGACCGGGCTCCCCATATGCATGTCAAGCATCAGCTTCAATCCCTAAACAAGGAATTCATGTCCGTGATGGATCATGTGGAGAAAGAAAAGATCAATTGTTGATGCTCTCGCAGAGAGTCTCATGCCCGTCTCCGATGATGACTTCGTAGTACATCATGTTTTGTTTAGGCAACAGTACGACGCCTTCAAAATCGCCTGCAACAGACTTCGTAAATTGATTTTAATTATCGCGTGGCTTCTGTAAAACAAAAGCACAAAGCGTTAACAAAGCAGAGTGAATATCGAAACCATCTTGTACTGTTGTGATTTCAAACTCGTCAATGTTCCCAAGCTAGGTTTTGACCCTCTTCAGTTCCACACAATCGGCCATCTCAGTTATACCTTGAGCATTTCATCTGGGGAGATCGGGATTGAGATCGGTAATGGAGGCGTCGAATCCCCATCCCATAATGGTGTCTTCAAGGTGAAGATTTGTAGCATTTAGTCGAAAATTGAAGGTTTCCTGCGAATTCAAGATACCCAATCCGGAATCCATTATAATCGATTGAAATTCTCAATCTCAACCTCGTGAACCTTGAGACCATCGTGAGCGATGATGTGGACAGAAAGAGATAAATTGTCGCCGGCGGCAATGGTGGATGTGATTTGGGGCGGTGGTGTTTAGAGAGGACGAAGGAAACCTGTACAAAGAAAAGAAAATTGGGGCGCGTGAAATTGACCCATAGAAGACAGTGATGACAATCAGACGAATAATTGAGTTTTCAATATCTATAATTGAAAAAATACTCCCTTTATTAAACGTTTGTTTTGCAACGTTTTTTGAGATACTGATTTTTTAAAATATTATGGACCTACCACTATGTATTTAAATTTGAATAATACATTTTTGTACTAAAATATTGATTATTTTAAATAAACATACAGTAAAACATGTTTTAATGTGAAAATTTGAGAAATTTAATATAAATTTTTAATTAAAAAAATGTACAGTTCAAATTAAAACGTACACATTATAAGATAAAACGTATAGGACATTTTTGAAAGGTTAAAAAGATTGGGAGTTCAACAGACATTCTATTTTCTTTTCAATTCCAATCGAAATTATACTTACTATCTTTTTTAAATATGTTGATATTAATCAATATTTACACCCGATTTTGACTGAAAAATTAATTATAAAGAATAATAAAGATGTATAATGTATTTTATGCTCGTACATGAGCTTTCTCAAGTTTAACGAGAAATATTAAGAGAAAATTGGCTGCGCGTGCGATACACATGCGCAATAAAATAAGCGCGTGCAACTATGAAATAGGCGCGTGTAATATCTTTCTTCCTTTCGGTCTTTCTTTTTCTTTCAGAAAAAATATAAAATTAAAACAAATAAAACTTCTCAATTATAATAATTTTAAATAAATTTGAAATTCTTGTCACCATATAACATATTATTTATATATATATATATTTATTTTAATGATAGTTTTTAACTCGATGCAACTTCGTTGTTCAGCTCATTCAATTTTGCCTTGGGCCGCAATTAAGCTGAACCCGCGAGTTTTCGAACATTTTTAATCATCAAAGGTAAACATGAATAAGGCTCATATATATGAGAAGAGAAGAGATGAGATCGAGGTACCCGTGATTCAGGAGAGTAATTCCTCCATCCAATTTTGAGAAGATAAGAAATGGAATTTCCCGTCACTTATGAAATCAACTCCTACACAAATTCTCTCATATATTTTACTTTTTTACAATTTAATTAATATTTTATAAAGTTTAATATCAACTAAAACATTTAAATTAAATTGAAACACTTGCACGCAATTCGCACGCTTTCAATTAAATCCTATAATCTATATGTTAGTTGAATAATTTAAAACAATTATTTCGCGTGCACTTGCAAGCGGATTGTCTTAGGCCTGGTTTTGATCTGAATGTTTATAAGGAAAGACGGTTTATTCACTTGCTGGAGAAGGTGCAAAGCCGCGTTATTCTTCTAAGTGGTCAAGTTTTTGATTTTAATTATCGAGAGGCTTTTGTATCACCTGCAAGAGATTAGCAGAATGAATTGTGATCAGTGGCGGAACCAGAATTATATTTTGGGTAGGGCCAAATGATAAAGAAACATGTTTTGCCGGCAGTCAGTGGCGGAACAGATGACTTCATCTAAAACGCTGCAACTCCGGGCCTTGTCGCCGACAGTCGGAAAAGGCAAACGTTTCACCGGTGTACAGTATAATAAGCTTTGTTTGAAATTTTAGGGTAGGCCTATACATGCTTCCGCCCTTGATTGTGATAGTGTATATTATCATTGTTGGTTAATTTAGGGTTGTTGTTTTATGATTGAGCATATTTGTTTCGGTCAGGGTTCGAATTTAAAATTTTGAAATAGATCGATTTTCAGATTGTGTTTGGTTCCATGTCGAATTTTAACTCAGTTGGTTAATTTATGGTATTTAAATAATTTTTTTGAAAACAAATGAATGTTATGATAGAATGGAATTAATGACTCAAGTATTTGAACTAACAGTATATAGACATGTTTATAACATTTAAATAATTTTTTATTAAAATATATTATTAAAAAGTATCATAATAAGACTCTAATGAAACAAATATATAACTAATGTCGTAAAATGTGAAATAAGAACGGTCTTATCATAAATTTATTTATAATCTTAACAAACTTAGCAATCACTAGGCCGCAGTGCCGGTCCTGGGGTTTTTGAGCACCGAAGCGAACAAGTAAAAAGAGGGCCCAATATATTTAACACATAGTAGATTTTACGAAATTGAAAAGAATGCTAAATATTAAAATAAGATATAATAATTCAATTATTTAATTCAATCCTGCTTGCTTTTTTAAAAGCAAATTTATTAATCAAATTTTTATAATCAAGATCTTTAATTAATTCACTTTCAATGGAAACTGTAGTTAGTCCATTCAACCTATGATTATTCAATTCAAAATTGCTTACAATCACTTTTTATGACAATATATAAACGATTTTGATTTGAATTTGAAACCTTAGATTTAGATATGAAATTATTCAAATTAGCAAGAGAGATTGAAAGACACCAGTTTTGGAATTGGTGGATGGAGCGGCCGGAGGAGAAGAAAGAAGAAAAGACTAAAGATAGAAGAAGATAGAAGAACTCTTAATTTTTTAACTCTTTTTTAAAATTTTAAATTTTAATTTTACATAGAATTATGGAAGAATTAGTCTAAATATAGAAGAAAAAGAGTTAATGAGAGTTTATTATTTTTAACCACGGGCCCACGCGAAATTAACATTTAATTTTCAGTTTAATTTTATTAATTTTTATATATACCTACGTACTTACACCACTAAAATGGGGCCCTATTTTTTTGGCCCAATTTGGGGCATCAAGCAAGGTAGTAACTTGCTTCCCTATAGGGCCGGGCCTGCACTAGGGTTAGCCCAGTGGCCATGGCTCTAGGTCCGGGCAGCAGTAACTAGGGTTTCATCCCCTAGAAAAGCAAAAAAAATAAAAATGTAAGTTCTATTTTCATTTATGTCCTCTCAATTCTTATACCATATCACAGGTGTATCATGTATGCACACCCACCTTTTAGTAAAAAGATTTATACCATATACTAAAAACATTTACAATGCACAATTATACACATAAAAATGCATATATATATATATATGTGAATTTTAAAATGCACCTGGGGATACATACCCCAAGTGTATGGTATAATTTATGTATGTCCCCTTATCTAACGGCACCTGACATGTCTCAAATATCCTTTTTCATCGAGGCGTGATTAAATGAGTAACGGAGAGTTACATGTGACGGAGCACGTATCAACTACTGGCTTCGGCAGAAGGCTCCATGGACGCCGTCCAAATCATGAGCACGTTGCCCGGAAGCGCAAGGACAAGATGGTCCTTCTCTGGCTCCGCTCAACGCGGACGACCCCAATGCTGGGCCATATGGCTCAAGTACACACCACCTCCGAGCCTTGGACCATGTTACAACACATGTTCTAGTCTCAGAGCACCCCATATGCATCTCAAGTATCAGCTTCAATCCATAGCCAATGAATCCACGTTCACGATGGATCACGTGGAGAAGAAGTGATCAATTGCTAATGCTCTCGCATAGAGTCTCATGCCCGTCTCCGATGATGACTTCGTAGTACATCATGTTTGGTTTAGGCAACAGTACGACGCCTTCAAAATCGCCTGCAACAGACTTCGTAAATTGATTTTAATTATCGCGTGGCTTCTGTAAAACAAAAGCACAAAGCGTTAACAAAGCAGAGTGAATATCGAAACCATCTTGTACTGTTGCGATTTCAAACTCGTCCATGTTCCCCAAGACAGGTTTCGACCCTCTTCAGTTTCACGTTGTCGACTATCTTCAATTCTACCTTGAGCATTTCCTCCGGTGGAGATCGATATTCATATCAGTAATGGAGGCGTCAAATCCCCATCCCATAAAGGTGTCTTCAAGGTGAAGATTTGCAGCATTTAGTCGGAAATTGAAGGTTCCCGGCAGATTCAACATACCCAACCCAAGACCGTATTATAATCGATTGAAATTCTCGATCTCAACCTCGTGATCCTTGAGATCATCGCGAGCGTTGATGTGGACAGAAAGATAGAATTATCGCTGGCGGCAATGGTGGATGTGATTTGGAGCAGTGGTGATTGGAGAGGATGAAGGAAACCCAAAGAAAGAGAGGGAATTAGAGGCGCGTGAAATTGACCCATTATTTGTAATAACCCGGTTTCGATCCGGTTTTGATTTGCAAGTTTTGTGTCACTTTTTCATATTTGCAACCAAAGTCCTAGTATATATAGACCATCACTCGGGAGGCCTTCTCGAAAATTAATAGATGAAAATTATTGATGAAAATTATTGATGAAAAAGAAGAAGATTGAAAATGACCAAATAACGATATCGGTACATCTAGCTTTGACCGGTAAATTGATAAACATACAGTATTTGGTAATATATTTTTTACTAAAACATTGCTTATTTTAAATAAACATGTAGTAAATCATGTTTTAATATGACAATTCGAGAAATTTAATACAAAATTTTAATCAACAAAACGTACAGTTCAAATTAAAAGATACACATTATAAGATAAAACGCATAAGACATTGCTGATAGGTTTAAAAAGTTAGGAATTCAGCAAACATTCTATTTACTTTTCAATTCCAATTGAAATTATACTTATTATCTTTTCAAAATATATTGATATTAATCAATACTTACATCCGATTTTGACTGAAAATTAATTATAAAGAATAATAAAGATGTGTAATGTATTTTATGCTCATACATAAGCTTTCTCAAGTTTAATGAAAAAATATTAAGAGAAAATTGGCCGCGCGTGCAATACACATGCGCAATGAAATAGGCGCGTGCACATATGAATTAGACGCGTGAATAACGAATAAAACTTCCTTTCGGTCTTTCTTTTTTCTTTCAGAAAAAATATAAAACTAAATCAAATAAAATTCTCAATTATAATTTTAAACAAATTTGAAATTCATGTAACCATATAATATACTGTTCATATATTTATTTATTTTAATGATATTTTTCACCTCGATTCAACTTCGTTGTTCAGCTGATGCAATTTTGCCTTGAGTTCATTATCAAAATAAAAAATAAAAACATCATCAAATAAACACAAATGGCCACAATTAAGCTGAGCTCAGGAGTTTTCGAACATTTTTAATCATTAGAGGTAAACTGTATTGAGGCGTATTATATGAGAAGAGAAGAGATCGAGTTACTCTAAGGAGGCTAACTTTATGACACCAAAAGATTTGGAGAATTTAGATGATAATTAGTTGCGACTCTTGCATGTTGCATATATATCAATATGGTTTAATTTCTTACTTGTAAGATTCTTTTTGTATATACAAATAACTGTTGAATATGTTAAAAGGAATTAACAAAGAGAATTACTCCATTAAATCTCGCACGTAATTTATCTTTTTGAACGATTTAATTAATACATTATAAAATTTAACATCAGTGAAAATATTCAAACTGAAATATTTGCACGAAAATGACACGCAAATGAAATAATCGTGCCCGCCCTAATACGTGCGATTTCAAGTAAATTCTATAATCTACATGTTGATGATTACTTGAATAATTTAAAATAATTATTTTTGTATGCACTTGCAAGCGGATTGGAATAAACAGCACGAATTTTAATTCATTTTACTTTCACATTTAGAATTCAAAAGATGCATTATTATTTTCAGAGAAAAGAATACGATTCTTTTATTTTAGGAGACAAACTCCTTCATAAAATCTCACACGTACTTTATTTATTTTATACAATTTAATCAATACTTTATAAAATTTAATATCAATTGAAAATATAAGTTAAATTGAAATATTTGCACGAAAATGACACGCAAATATCTGCACGAAAATGGCACGCAAATGACAAAAAGTTTGATACCGTCATTTATTTATATCAACTTTAATTATCAAGTGCATTTTTTAGAATAGTAATTGATGTGTATTGTTTTACTAATCACTTTCATTATTATTTTGAAAAACACACTTATTCATGTAAAGTGATTAAAATTGTTGTAAATAAATGAGATATTAATTTGTATGCTAGATCTATGATACAACTCTTTTTTTTTTAATGTACATCTTTTGAAGTCTAAATGTGTGATATAAAATGAATTGAAATTCGTGCGTTTTCCTCCGATCCAAGAATATGTCGACCATTTAAAAAAAGTATAATATATTAAAATTATTTTTTAAATATATTTAATCAAACATAATTAAATTTAACTCAACTGATCCAACAATATTTTGTAATAGAAAAAGTTAGTAATCCTTACTAATTTGATTATCTAAAATGTAATATTTTATTATATACCCAATCCATACCAGAATAAACTTTCTAATTTGTTTTTGGAAAGTAGAGTGAATGAATAAAGGGTGGTTCTATAAACAGGTCCATTTTACTTTTGTAGGTTCAAATTAAATCTGAAATGACAATAATGTCCCTCTTAAATATGTATTTTAATTCACGAAAGTAATTTATAATTTGGACACGCGTTAAATCATTACATAGACGAATTTATACATTCAAGATTAGGGTTTTAGAAATATATTTGTAAAAACTAATGAACGGATGAAGGGTAATTATGATATTTTCCCATTTATATTGGACCTGCAGAAATAAATTGGACCTGCATGTAGTGAATACCAAAAATAAATTAAAATCTCTTTATTGTGAAGAAAATTACCAAATAACGATCGGTACATCTAGCTTTGACCGGTAAAAAATTACCCGGGAACGGAATTTCGGGTCCTCCCAATTTCGTGCCAATCATAGTCCACAGAGTGGGGTCCAATTCATTTCGCAGTTTTCCCATTGCAATTATTCTCTCACGACGTGTATCGGGAGACGAGCTCTGATCCTCATCTCGCTCGCTGCTTCTTCATCAATCCAACAGGTATACTCCTTCTTATCCCCTCCCGTTCTCGTTTCTGAAATTGTTCGTCGTTTTTGCTCGGTTGAATTCCGATTCGATTCAGCATCGGATAGAATTCGTCGCTGTTTTGCTCGGTTCTTCGTTGATTTGGATCTGTGCGTGCTTTCCTAGGGGTTTGAAATATGCGTCTGTTTTGAAGTGAGGATTTGTAGGGTGGAATATGTATGAGTTGCGTGTTTGCTTGTTTAGTGATTCGCGTGATCATGTTTAATCTGCAGTTCTCGAGTTATGAACGAGTGTGTGATTAGTTTGATGCTAAATTGTTTTGAGATGATTTAAGCTCGAGTGTATGCTTAGTTTGATGTGAAATCGTTTCAAGATGATTTAGGCTTCATTACTATGTTCTGCTTTGAGACGCGAAATAAGCTTTGGTTTGTGGTGGATTTGTTATATATTCTCACAAGCTTTAATATGTGGAGTATGCGTCTGCTTGTTTCTGATCCGTGCACTGTTTTGCATCCGGCACACCTCTAGCTAGGAACGACTTGTGCCATTTTTTTTTTGTTTTTAAATTGAACTGAGGTTGAATATTGTTGATGCTTTTTGAGATTTTGTCATTGAATTTGTTTTTGTTGCCTATTGCGTCTCTTGGTGCATGGTTAACTGTAGTGTGGAATACGTTCTGTGAAGTTAATAGTTGTGTCTTTTGTAACTGTGCAAGAAATTTGCGATTTGTTTGTTAGAGCTGTGACACTTATATGCCTGACTATTTCTTTTGCTGTGAAGTTCAACAGGCACTAGATGGCTGACAAAGAGAATGAGGAGCCAGCTTCTCGTGGAAATGATTGGGAAGTTGTGTCACTTACGGCCTCTACATATGCTGCTGCTCCTAACCCTGGGCAAGTTGATTTGATTGATGATGAAAATAGTGGTTTTGTTGAGGGTAATCAATCTGAGACTTCTCTCGCTATGTTCATGTCTGGACACTTTGTCTTCCCTCCTAGTCAGCATGAAAATTTGCCACTGGAAGCTGAAACTACTGAGATCGACGATGTTCAGGAAAGTGAAAATTCCATTTCTCAATCTATCGGGGAGGAAGGGATGCAATCTGATACGAAGAAACAGGAATTTGTGAATAACACCAAGGGGCTGGGTGTACCCGATGACTTTCCAATGTTTGATGACAAGGGTAACCTCTTCAGTGTTGGTGGTACAGAATTTGAAGAAGGCACTGCATATATGGCAGACAAAGAGCAGAGTTTCTATGATTCTAGAAAGTTTAGTTCCTACAATGATGACCCAACTGCTGAAGCAGGAGAACCCAACGACAATGGCTCTGATTTAAGCATGTCCAGTCTGACTGAACAAGTAGATAAAGAATACGATGACTCTAACGCTCCTTGTGGGGCCTGGTGGAAAAGGAGAGCTGCTGCCTTTTATGCTCATGCCAAAGAAGCCAATACAGTTTGGTCTATCGTTGTTGCTGCTGCAGTTATGGGTCTTGTTATCATTGGCCAGCACTGGCAGCAAGAGAGATGGCAAGTTTTGCAGCTCAAGTGGCAGTTTAACCAAAACAATGAGGTATACCGTTAACATTATATGAATCATTACTGGTCCTTGGAACAATTATGAATACAGTATCATTTCTCATTTCTCTTTATTATTATTACCGTATATTGCAAAGTTCAACCTTCCTGGGTGTTTTTAGTTGTCTAAACATGTATGTTGCTGAAAATCTAGGAGCAGTCTGCTAGTTAAAATAGGTGACGGTTTTCTTATTTGTTGTGTTTGGATATGCTTGCTTTGATGCTTAGGATCTGACATGATGCGACATAATCTGTAGCTCTGCAATCATCTTTAAATTACGGGATCACCTTTTGCACAAATGAGTGGGAAATTTTTTGTGGATCAATCTCCCCCTGGTCATTCCACACATAACTTGGTCTGTGCAACTTTAAATAAAGGAATTATCTTGCCAGATGTTTATCATATCTTACACAACTATCATTGCTTAGTTTATGTATTTTACATCTGTAGCATTGCATATATTGTCATGTTTTGACGGTTGCATGATTCTCTCACGGCCCATTATTTGGTTCTGATATGATATTTCTCTAAATGACAGAGGATGGGGCGATTTGTTGGCCCCTTAACACGCTTGAAAGATGTGCTAGTTGGGGGTCACCGACAGGGTTCTTTTCTCAGGGGTGGAGCATCCGCTGAGCACTAAGACGTCGATCTAAAGCTCTGAAACATAGTAGCAGTAAATGGTGTTGGTGAAAAGATGTGAGAGGGTTGATAATCTTTAGTTTCCGAGTTGCTCTATAGCGTTCCACTGTTCCGACTTCCTACTCTAGCCTGTCGGTGGAGGACTGTATAGATTTTGTTTATGTTTGGCTTCTTGCTTTACTGGTGCTGAATTGGCTGATGGTTTTGTTCATATGCTTTGTTAATATTTTGGTGGCATTACGTTTTATCACTGATAATAATATATAGGTGTGTTGTGTACAGCCGTATCAATTATCATGTGCATATTCTTTCTTATACGTTTTTGCTATGGTAACTGATCAATTCACTTAAATGGGTGCAAATCTTTATTTTTTCTTACTATACAAAACTTGAAAGAAAACTTCTCGCAAATTTTAACGAGCCGTCAAAGACAGTACTACTTTGTATGATAATTTTAGAAATATGACACCATTTTCATGCTTCTCAACCTCCCAAAGGCACGCAAAGTAGGTAATACTCACTCTTAAGACCAGCATGATAAGATCATCGCTATCAATTTAATGAAGTGTTTGGCTTATAAGCAAATCTGACTTTTCCTTATTAATAAAAGGCACTCTTATCACATTTTGATTTTGAATTAAAATTAGTTTCTACGTGTAAAAACTGTCTCTTATAAGCAAAACAACTGATAAACTCTTCCAGACACATCCTAAATAGACTAATTACATAATATTACTAATCACTGATCCACAAACTTGAGCTTCATTATTTGAAACTATACATTAAAAACTATAAATCCCAATTCTTTACCGCCGTGAAAGGAAAAAAAAAACTCACTCTATTTTAGTCTCAAGTGTTCACCGTCGATTTAAATATTTGACAATTAATATACACAAAAAAACAATAAAATTATTTCAAAAATAAAAATTACAAAGAACTAACTAGATTATAAGAAATAATACCCTATTTTAATTTATACACTATATCAATTTGATTTCAGGGTCAAAATTAATATATATATTTTTAATCAAATGCAGGTGGTGGAAACGTGGAATGTACAAGTTAAAATGCTAAATCAGAGTTCACTCACCAAATGGGCTAAACCCTTGAAAGCCCAAATGCCAACAATATAAACAGTCCGAAATGCCACACATGAGGACCGCAGTTGATAACCACGCAACAAACTTTTGGCGGGAAAATATCAACACACAGACGCTCATCTTCTCACTCCATATCTTAGGGTTCCCAAATTGGCCTCCCAGTGAAGTCCGGCGGTTCTCCTTTCTTCTCCGGAGACTTCCCCATCGGATTCCGATAAGGTACGTTCTGACTGAAGACTTACTCGCTCGTTTCTATAGAGTTCGTTTTCATTTTCTGTTCAATTCAATGTTTCCTGAGGAATCTATGGATGTTGATATTATGTATGTTCAATTAGTGCTTAGATTTCGATTATTCATCGTTTTGAGGCTTAAATTGATACAGAAATCTCCGATTTCGGAAATGACCGGCGAGAAAATCCCCCCAGCTACTCGAAGAACCACGAGATTTTCTGCGAATTCTGAGAATGCTGAATCGTCTAAGGCTTCTACTCTGGAGCCGATGAATGTCAGGGATCTAGTTTATGGTAATCAGTCTCTGAATTTGGATGGGTTATTTAAGAGCTTCCCCGGCAGGCGTGGGCAAATTGTTGAGTTAGAGAGGCTTTTAGGTCCTGTGAATTCTCCGGTTTTACCGATCTTTGTGTATGGAGGTTCTTCCACGGGGAAAACGAGTGTGGTTTTGAGTATATTCAGTCATCTTCGCCGTCCTTTTGTTTATGCCAGCTGTATTACTTGCTATAGTCCTAGGATACTGTTTGAGTCTATCTTGAACCAGTTGATGCTTCATAGGAAGAGTGAGGAGAATGGATATTCGAGTGCCAAGCGATGTGATAAGCCCTCTGACTTCACTAATTTTCTTAGGGATGCTTTGAGTTCTGTTATAGATACTTTGAGAGGGATTAGGGTGGATAAATCGAGTTCAAAGAAGAGCAGTAGGCAGATTACTGGAAATATGATTTATTTGGTATTCGATAATGTGGAGCGCATAAGAGAGTGGGATAAGAGCTCTACTATTCTGCCTTTCCTGTTTAATCTACATGAGATTCTAAGGATGGCGGAAGTGGGGTTCATTTTCATTAGTAGAAGTTCGCCTGATACTTATTATTCTGAAACGGGGTTTATAGAACCACTGCCTGTGTGCTTTCCTGATTACACTGAGGTTGATCTTCGCCAGATATTGTTGAAAAATCAAGCCAACACCAGCTTATACTCCTCGTTTCTTGAGTAAGTATGATACATTGTAACCTCATGTCTGTGTTGTTTTTAATATGTTTTAGTCTTCTTGATAAGTGATGAATAACTATTGCATATCTTCTCGAAACAGTGTGGTCTTGAGACCGTTTTGTCGGACTACAAGGCGAGTTGATGAGTTATCTACTTCTTTATCACCTTTATACAAGAAGTACTGCGAGCCTCTCGGTGATTCTCAAGCTATCCCTGATGAAGATCTGAAGAGAAAATTGTTCGGTCAATTGCAAAGGCATATTGCACCTTCCTTGAATGAGATATTTAGAATTTCATCAGAACCTACTTCTGGAGGTTCACTCAGCAAAGAAGACAAGCAGAAGGACACTTTAAAGAAGTTGGGGTCTTGTGAAAATAAAGATGAGATGGACTTTCAAATGTCTATTTCTGCAAAGTATCTACTTATTTCTGCTTTTCTCGCTTCAAGAAACCCAGCCACTCTTGATGCCTCACTGTTTGATTCAACCGGTGGCTCTGATAGCCGGAAACGAAAGAGGAAGTAAGTACTTTGGCAAATTAATATATATTCTGCGACTTATTTGTATTGTCTCCATAGCCTTTTTGTCTAGGCCCTGCTTCTATTTAGTAGTTATTGTGGCTCATTTGCTGGCTGGTAGGCCTTGGTTTAGTTGAAGCATTAGTAACCCGGAAAGAATGTGACATGATTATAACTGCCTTACTTTAAGTAACTTTGTACTGTTAAACATTTTAGATATCTAACTTAGAGAATATTGTGCTGTGGATTTTGTTCCATTCTTCATAATTTTCATATCCAGAATATCCGTTTCTAATATTGTTTTTGTGTAATTGAAGATATTAAAAACTTAAAATCAACCTTTAAGACTGCAAAAATGAACGCGAGGCATCCTTAGTGGGATGGAGGGTGTGTATGATTTTAAGAGGTTGGGAAATGTGTTATTTTTATTGCGCAATTTGACTTGTGTTTACTTCCTGAATATTTGCATTCATTTGGTTCTATGTTTTGTGAGTAGGAGTTCTGAAAAGGCGAAGGAAAATAAGGAAACTGCTGAACAGGAAGTACTAATGAAAGGTCCTGGGACTTTCCCACTGGAGAGGCTACTAGCAATATATCAATGTCTCACATCTGTTGCAGACTACTCTCTGGATGAGGAAAGTGAAGGACAATTTGGGGGCACAGATGAGGGCTGTGATAGTGCACTGATGTCTGATGTTCTCTTGCAATTTTCAAGTCTTTGCAATGCCAATTTCATCTCAAAAGGAGGAAGTTGTCCATTAGAAGGTTCGAGAAGATATCGATCAAATGTGTCTGAAGACATGGCTTTAAAGGTACCCATCTGAGAATTCTCATCTATCTGAGCTTTAGTATTTCTTTTCGAGCTATAATATGACATGATTTCTGGGAATAATTGAAGGTTGCAAGGAGTCTAAAGTTTCCTTTATCGAAGTACATATATAGAAGATAATATCAGCATCCATTTCCATCAGTTGAGTTGCATTTCTCAAGGAACATTTGCTAGAGAAAGGTGATATCAGGAAAATGTTGTTGATTGTAACAAATCCAAGATCTATGAGCAAAGATATTCAGCAGGGAATAAGTTAATCTGGGTTGAAATGATTGTGAGAAAGCTGCTCATGCTCTATATATCCTTGTGATACTTTTATGATCTCAGTGGTTTTCTTTGCCAGTGCCGGTTTCTTGTACTTAATATGTAATACCTTTGGAACAAAGTCTAACATTATTCATGAAGAACCTTTCATTTGTTTATGTTCCCTGTTTATTCCAGTTATCCCTTTGCTTTTTCAATAACCTCATTTTGAACTTGCTTAGCTCAAATAGATTTTATGCGGTTCTTGAAAAACAAAATCTGCAAAATTTCTATTACTGCTTGACTTCTGAATGAATGGATCACTTTGTATTATTTGTACTGTGTTTCCCATGCAGTTTTCTGGGATGTTTCTATGAATGTATATTGTGACAGTGCAGATATTTAATTTATGCTGCATATGTACATTATGACCTGAGAAGTTATTTGAACAGTTAACTGGATAAAGTATTGGCAGGATGATTGTAACTGCAATGTCTTGCGGTGCTTAGAGAGCCAAAGCATCGAGAAAGTAGTCTGTCTGTATATAAAAGCAATATGGCAAGAATGGTCAAAAATACACTCCTTTCTTGGTTAATTGGTAAAGGAATAAGGAAAATTGGCATGCCAAGTTTTCCATTTCTATGAATTTTTACAGTTCGGTTGGGGTTATTTTTCTGATAACTCGTTGATCTATAGCTTATCTGACGATTACTATGTGAATGTCCGAGCATTAGTATTACTAGTCTGTGTTGAACAAGTATAGAACCTCCAATATCCTCTGTGAAAATGTTAAGAAACATCCTAGAAGTAGTCTGTCTTAATGGCCAGCGTTATGCTTGGTTGTGGAAGCCCTCAAATTGTGATGCTTATGGTTATCTATTATACCTTGCAATCTTGCTTCATACATCATTATGTCCAAGTTTTGCATCTTTGTCAAGGTCTTTACAGTGCAGTTCTTATTGCAGCAGCTCTTTCAATTGTGCACTTCTATATTCTGGTCTTCAAGAAGTTACATGCAGATATGATTTGGTTAGCTGATTGGACTTTTTGGTCCAACTGATGCAATCCCTTTTCTGGTAAGAATTGAAATTGTCTGAGCATCTTGACAGGTTGGTATCCATTTAAAAATTGTTTTTGATTCAAACAATTGACTGTTATTGAATTTAGGTGGAAGAGAAGGCAAAAGTTGCTGATTACAAAGGCCTCAAGTTAACAGTTTAGGATCAAGGCACCAAAACTCTATAAAAGAGGTATGCCTACTTATGTATTTCCCCCACTTTGTTACTTTGTTAGCTCCATCATCCTGGCATAATGTTATCTATCCTTTTCCCTTTGTTTTGATCAGTTTTTGTTAGTTTGTTCATTGGCTTATTAGAGGGCTCCACTAGAAATTCTTTACTTAGTGGCTAAAAAGGGAAGCATTTGTAAGCTGAGCTAATTCTTACCTAGCCAAGAGACCAAAATCTACCACTATTATAGTAGTATAGTATACTCAAGGTGATTAGGTAAACCATCTTGATTACCTAAAACATACATATCTACTGAGAGTAATAGTAATACTGAAACACATGTCCAGTTTTTACCTCTCCATCTTCACCATTAGGACAATTTTAACTGTTACACTTAGGTTAAATATAACTTTTAAGACGGGTTAAACATAACTTTTAGAGATATAAACCGCTCTTTTGCACCATTAGGACAATCTTGACCGTGTTATGCTTAGGTTAAACATAACTTTTAGGACAATCTTTAGGTTAAACATAACTTTTAGAATTATTTACCACTCTTTTTCACCTGTGGACAATCTTGAATTTGTTATGCTTTAGGTTAAACATAACTTGTAGGGATGTTTACCACTCCTTTTCACCATTAGGGCAATCTTGACTGTTATGTTTAGGTTAATAAGGGCTATTAATGAGATATCAAAGCAAAAACAGAGTACAAACTTAGGTGGGAAGAAGGTAGAAGAGAACTAAAACATTAAAAACTAGGTCAAACTTCTCTGTAATGGAGATAAATAAAAACGAGTTTCTTTCTGTCGATTTTAATTACGAGTAGTTGCTATTTGTGTTAGCCCATGTTGTTCTTCAGAATCACGCCAACGTATGACTGACTGTCTACTACTCCCCGTAGTATTTCCCAAAATAAATCTGTTGGCAGGGCAGTTGACTTTAGCTTGCACCGAGAACCGTGACAGTAGTATAGTTGACCTTGGCTCCTCTGCCATTGCCATACGCATTGAAGAGGGTCAATGAAGTCAACGCTCACCATTGGTGATGAGATTTCAGACAAATCCATTTCTAGTGGTGAAAATCTGGAAATGAAATAATGTTTGGACACATAGTTTAAGGTGAGCAGTGAGAAATTGTGTTTTGCTTATTAAATCTCAGTATTGGTGGGTGGTTCACCCAACTCTAACCAGCCCAATGCCATAAAAACTCATCTTTCATTTATGGTTTTATAAAGCCAGGAAAATATTAGTGAATTTTATTTACCCCCAGCTCCCAATATTTATGTCTACTTGTAAACTTGTGTGAAAAAATTCAAAAAATCCAATTTTTTTTCTTGGTGTTTTTCTGATCATCTGTTTTTGAAAAAAAGGAAGAGGTTTTTGGTTTTGGACTCATTCATGGCTTCTTCCTCTCAACCAATCTCATTTATTTCTCCTCCTCCTACATTGAATGCTGGAACATAAAGACTCAGCTCCTTTCCCTGCAAGAATTAGTTGGAGAGAGAGAAAGAGGGTCCTTTCCTCTATTTTGGCCCTTAAATTATAGGGCGTTTCTGCAGTTTTTTGCCCTCCAATCCTGTTTTTGAAGGTGTTTTTAGTAAAATCACATCTCTTATTGACCTTTAATCCTTCAACTGCTGCATTTATGAAGGCAGGCATCTGATGGTTAGAAAGTAGTAAGGCATTGGTGAAATTGAAAAACCCAGTCTGGCTTTACTTGAAGTCTCTATAAAATCATCTCTTTTCTTCTGTTCCAGTTGCTTCTTCATCCTCCGTCTTCAAACATTTTCACACACTCACACACTAAATCATCTTGCCCACACCATCGTACAACTTCTCTGCATTGTTTATAGCTCAAACATATAGGACAGTCAGAAATCAAGAAACCGAACCATTTTCTGCAAAGCCTGTTGGTGTTTTGATTTGGTTTTTGCCTGATTTGGTGTGAACTTTTGATGGATTTAGCCGTGGCGATTTTGCTGTTTACTGCTGTCACAGCTTACTTGCTATGGTTCACCTACATTTCCCGGCCGTTTAAGGGACCTAGAGTGTGGCCTCTTCTCGGGAGCCTCCCCGGCTTGATCGAGAATGCCGACCGGCTGCATGAGTGGATTTCGGACAACCTCGGCGCGTGCGGAGGCACGTACCAGACATGCATTTTCGCCTTCCCGTTCTTGGCTAAGAAGCAAGGCCTCGTGACAGTCACGTGCGACCCGAAGAACCTCGAGCATATTCTCAAGACCCGGTTCGACAACTACCCGAAGGGTCCGACCTGGCAGGCGGTTTTTCACGACTTGCTCGGTCAGGGTATCTTCAATTCCGACGGTGACACGTGGCTCTTCCAGAGGAAAACCGCTGCGTTGGAGTTCACCACCCGGACTCTCCGCCAGGCCATGGGGAGGTGGGTGAACCGGGCGATCCAGCTCCGGTTCTGCCCGATTCTCGAATCGGCCCAGCGCGAAGGAAACCCGGTTGATTTACAGGATTTACTACTCCGGTTGACCTTCGATAACATCTGCGGGCTGACCTTTGGGAAGGACCCGCAGACCATGGCTCCCGGTCTACCCGACAACAGCTTCGCCTCGGCTTTCGACCGAGCCACTGAAGCCTCCCTGCAGCGGTTCATTTTCCCTGAAGCTATATGGCGGCTCAAGAAATGGCTCCGGCTCGGCTTGGAAGTCAGCCTGACCCGGAGCCTGGTTCACGTGGACGAGTACCTTTCCAGCATCATCGACTCGAGGAAAGTGGAGCTGGCTAACCAGTCGAAAGACGGTTCCCAGCACGACGACCTGCTTTCCCGGTTCATGAAGAAGAAGGAATCCTACACGGACACATACTTGCAACACGTGGCACTCAGCTTCATCCTAGCTGGACGTGACACGTCATCCGTCGCCCTCAGCTGGTTCTTCTGGCTCACCATGCAGAACCCTTCAGTGGAGGAGAAGATACTCAGGGAATTATGTGGAGTCCTCGTCGACACACGTGGCGACGACGTGTCATCATGGATGAAGGAGCCTCTAGCCTTCGACGAAATCGACCGTTTGGTTTATCTAAAGGCTGCATTGTCCGAGACATTAAGGCTGTACCCTTCAGTGCCGGAGGATTCGAAGCACGTGATCGCCGACGATGTTTTGCCGGACGGGACTTTTGTTCCGGCAGGATCGTCGATCACGTACTCGATATACTCGGCCGGGAGGATGAAGTACACATGGGGAGAGGATTGCTTGGAGTTTAAACCGGAGAGATGGTTGTCTGAAGATGGGAAGAAGTTTGTTAACCATGATTCTTACAAGTTCGTTGCGTTCAATGCTGGCCCGAGGATGTGCTTAGGGAAGGATTTAGCTTATCTGCAGATGAAGTCGGTGGCCGCGGCGGTGCTGCTGAGGCACAAGCTGATCGCGGTGGCGGGGCACAAGGTGGAGCAGAAGATGTCTCTGACTCTGTTCATGAAGTATGGCTTGAAGGTGAATCTTCAGCCTAGGGATCTCTCTTCAGTTGTGGCTGGTTTGAAGGTGGCTGATGTCAAGTCGATCGATTCGATATCTGAATGCAATGGACAGTGTGATGCTTGCTGCAATAAGGGTGGCGGCGGTGGTGGCGGTGGTGGCGGCGGTGCCGCGGCGGCGAGTGGTGGTTGTTAAGGCGGTGGTGTTTGGTTTGAGGGGGTAGATGGAGTGCAATTAATTTTTGATGCCCTAATGAAGGGGGCTTGGGTGGCTTCACGTGGTGGATGCTTAAATTTTGGGTGGTGGTTTTTTACTGCGGGGATTGATTGGCTCAGGTTTTATCATGACTTTCTTGCTTGCTCATTCATTCATTAGTAAGAACAAACAAACCGAACCAGTTGATGGAGACATATCACATATGTAGGTGGTAAAAAATATATTTGTCTTTCTTTTCTTTTTGTGAAACTGGAAATAGGCATCTTGTAATTTCTCTTTTCTTTTCTTGGTAATTTTTCTTTCAATCTCTCATTCTCATATAAACTTCTACAATTCTTTGTATTTCTTGCTTGTTTAATTTTGAGCCTTTTCTGGTAGATTTTGAGCCTATTCTCAAACCTGGTAGATTTACTCCCCTGGGGTCACAAACCACATGGAATGGAGAACTATGGTCACGTCGGTTCACCTACAATTGGTAGAAATAATGAACACAATAAACAAACTGAACAGTCAATTTTACATGTTTGGATGTTGGAACTAGCTAACTTTCACTTATGCAATTATAACATTGATTGACAACAGTCAATTTTCCCCACCTTTAAAGAAAACAAGTACTGCTATAACTTTGATAGAGTAGCTGCTGACTTTCAAGCTGGTTGAAAGTTGAAACCATCCAAGGTTTTCAAAATGAAAGCATTCTAAGAAAACTATAGCTAGTAACCATTTCTCCGGGAGTCGAATCCATTCAGCTTCTTTCAACCTTTTCTTACAAGACATTGTTACATATTCCCTGTATCACTCACTACTGTCATTTTCAGACTGCTTAATTTTGTATCAAAACCTGCCTTAAACGTCTAATCCAGAACTTTCTCCCCAGTCGAAAAGATGTTCCAGACTACAGTCCCTACGATGTAAAGGATAACCGCCACCTTGAACACATCATCCCACGAACCTGAGTTACAATAACGGAAGATTTCTCAAGTTAATACAGTTCAATGAACCAAAATGATCATAAGAGATGGATGAGTATACCTCTTTGCAGTATGTATCCAGTGGCAGCTGTGCCGAAGACACCAGCTAACACTCCAGCTGTATTCGAGAGGCCTAGCAATACTCCCTGTGCAGGAAAAATCACAAGGTTTATAAATGTATTGCTAGATTTTAATGCCCCATGCATGTCCTAGCTGGATTGTCCTAAAAAAAGCTAGTACATAACCTTTAACCACCCTGTGTAAAATCAAACTGACAACTAAGGAATATGGTGATAGGTCCTGACTGAAGAGGGTCCACATGAAAATAGAGTACAAAATAATTTTCCCACTGACTAAACTCTTCGTGGCCTTGTTTATAGAATTTTCAATTTTCTACGGTTGGGATCCTCTGTAAGACTCGGGGTAATACTGTTTAAAATATTGGCGCATGTTCCATTTACTAATAACCAAGGGGTAATACCTATGGCGAAAATCATATGCTGGTGAAAGGAAACGATTAGTTTTTCACCAGTAAACCATGTGCCATGTGAAGAACCTTAGACGTATTGCACTAGGAAATCAAGCTTAGACAATTATCAACTCACAGAATAGCGGGGTCCAATATCTTGGTGATTAGAATACAATCCTGACTGAGAGAATGCATCCGATCCCTGAAAAATGCAAACAAGCCATTGCATTAGGTCATTCCGTTTGAGAGAGACCACGCATTGAATAGAGTTATGTGAATAGGCAGACCTGACTGCATGCCATGCATAGCACTGCCATAGCAGGGGTCTTTACATGGCTGAGCTGGGTAAGAAAGAAGGCGGGCCCAAGAAAACCAATTGATTGCATGATCTGCACAAGTTTTACCAGAAGGTTCATATGAGTATGCAGCTGATGATTTTACATAAGGGTAGTCTATGTACATAAGGGGGAAAATTAAAACTGAGAGGCGGCTTAAAACTATGTGAATGAGGCAGAAAAAAACTTGCCTTCCGAACGGATGTTATTGACAGTCCCTTGGAAACAAGAGTATCAGCGATCCAGCCTCCTACATTCGCGAAGAAAGCCATGGTCAACCATGGCAATACACAGAGAAGTCCAGACTCGGTGAGGTTGAACTTCAAAACCTGAAAAGAAAATGAAATACGATTAGATAGTTAATAAGCAGTTTATAGAGTTCTCTAATCGAACGAGCAATGCAACACTTCTATGAAATTAGTCAGCTACATGCATTTCTCGAGAGTGTAACATGAAAACCTATTAACAGTTGCACCAGAAGCCTCTAAGGAAAAGCAAATTTGCGAGTGAAGGGGAGGATTATAGACTTGTAGTTAAAGCACACAAAACAAAGCACAAATTACTCTAATAATAGCAATCCAGTTTATCGCAACTGTCAGGCTTTAAGAAGTTCAGTAATTTGCAGGTTCGAGTTGATATGAATGTAACATATCCTATCACCTGGTTATAATAAGTTGGCATCCATGTCAAAAGAATGAAAGTTCCCCAGTTATGACAGAAGTGAGAGATGATGAGAGCCCAGACGGCTGGCTTTGATAAGATCAATTTCCAAGGAATGGATGAAACAGGTTCCTTCGATGGATTGCCTCCCAAAATCAATTCTCTTTCCTCTGCACTAATGTCTGGATCTTCTTCGGGAGAGCTATACGCCTGGAAGAATAAAAGCTTAAATCATGAAGGTCTAATTGAGCAATAATAATAAAAAACTGTTTGAAGAACATCTACTGACCAATCGTATCAATCAGCAAACTAAAGTGAGAAGTAGCAGTAGCACAAAGGGGTGGAAATCTAACCTTGCTTATCCACAATGCAAGCCAGATGCTTCCAAGAGAACCAAATGAGTAGAATACAGATGGCCAGCCGAACTTGTTGATCAAGATTGGCGAGAGAGCCAAACCTGTGACAGAACCAAGATACATGCCGCTGTACACTAATGCCAGTGATCTGCTTCTTTCAGATACAGGAATCCATTTAGAAAGTAAGTTGTTCATTGCAGGCATTGCAACACCCTGAAAACAAATTACATTCAATCAAGCAAACTGATTTTGTCAAAATGTGTAAACATTTTAATACCAGTAACTCAGCACAACCTCTCCAATTCCCATAAAAGCACGCATCACCAACAAGAAAGGAAGTCCAGTTCGAGCAGCAATTGGAGTCAAAACTGTTGCCACTGACCACCAGATAACTCCAAAACCCAATACACGTTTCCCACCAACTTTATCGGCCCAAATGCCTCCGATAATCTGCACTCAGCAGAACAAGAATCGAGACACTATTAATCTATTAAAAATAAAGGACACTTGATCTACAAGTAAGGAACATGAATTTCTTCTCTCATACGTTGAATACAAGCGCCAAAAATAGCATGCAACACAAAATTAATAAACTCATAAGTTAGGTGTAATTTAACAGCGATAATGTACAAATGAAACAGGAAAGGAGAAAAAAAAGACTCTCACTAATAAAGGGAACATCCCGCCAGGAAAAAAGTTGCAAGGATAAAGCCATTTTAACACATTTGGGTTGAATGACAATTGAAAATTGACAATTAGACACATTACATGTCAGAGGCTAACATTTGATTCAAAGATTGCATAGTCGCAGGAAGTTGAGGCTATCATGTATATTCCTAAAGATTAGTATTGCAGACCTGAGTTAACAAATAGCCCCAGAAGAAGGATGACTGGATAAGACCAACTGTAGCACTATTCCAGTTATATTCCTGTGACATTGGGAGTATAGCAATGCTCATATTCACCTGGCAATAAAACATCATGGAATATATGGTTATCAGAAGACATGCTCATAGCACCACTCAGAAACTCAATCCAGCAAAATATACAAGCAGTTCATGGAGGAACTATACTCATGGTGAACATGTTATGTTTAGCATAAAACTTCACAGTTAGATGGGTTCAATATTCAAATGAGAAACTGGCAATATTTGAGAAGTATCACTTAGAGATACTACAAAAGGAGCAGAAAATACTCACGCGGTCCATATTGCATAACAAAAATGAAGCGAAACAAAGCAGCACAATGACCCAACGCTTCGGGAGTTCCCACCAAGGTTTCGTTTGAGCAAGTACAGCTCCAGTTGCTCCTTCTGATGGTACAAGAGACTCTAAACTCGACCCTGTTATGTCATACTCTTCAGATTTGTACTTAGCCTTGACACCATCACCAATTGAACTCTTAGAATGGCGGTGCCATCCCTCAAAAAGGCCATATTTCTCTGGTTTTCTCAGCTGGCCCCAATTCTTGTGTAGGAAAGCTGGAGATGAAGAGCATTTGCAGATTCCTCCATCTGTTTTGTGAAGTTTTCTATTCATATTTCTAACACTTGAATGACCAGCTGAATGGATAGATGAGGTATGCTTGCATTCAAACCCTGAATAAGAGGCTGCTCTTGGAGTACACAGCTTGTTGAAAACCATACTTCTTCTCATATGCAATGAAGCTTTCGTCGCTGAATTCTGTCCCTGGTTTCGGACCACAGCTTCATCACCATGATATACTCTTCCTGGAAAAAGAAGCGTGACAGGATGAAATGATTGGGAATTCAATATCAAGAGCACAAGACAAAAGAAACAGATTCATGTTTCAACTTGAACCAAGGTGCTTCATCCATAAGGTCGATACTATTTTTTTAGGAAAAAAAACAAGCATCTCTATCTCTAAAATGTACAGATAATTACTAAAGCATGGAAAGCTGGAGGTTGATTTAGGATGATGTTAGGTGATATTCAAAATTGAAGGAAATGAGTTACATCAAAGCTAATCAAGTCTCCAAAGAATATACATGCTCCAAGCAATTAAAATACCATATACTGCTTCAGCTGTTTTTGACATCAATAAAATCTCCAAATATGGATATAGTGTATAGCTCCCATTGCAATAGTACCTCATTATTATATTACTTATTCAGCTTAGAACATCATCACGGGGACCTAATTTCAGTTAATCCAGCAAAAACAGCATCAGAGTTTCAATTACCACTACAATCATAACTATGTTCAGAATGTGAATCGACAGGCGCACATATACACTATTAGAGATAACAATTCCACACGGTCCACACATTTCACATAACCTAAGCTTAAACAGAGATAAGATAGTAAGATACGATCAACAAATTACATCATCACTCGCCTCTGCGAGAAGATTAATTACAACAAACAAGCAAGCACGAGAACACAAATTGCATGTATACAGCAGGGCGGAGATATCGAAGCTAAGATAAAACAAAAACCGCAACCGAATTGAGTACGGAAACGTCTCCGGCGTACATCGCCGACGGCTGAGAACACAATAGATCGTAAAATAAAGCGCGAAATTCACCTGAACCGATGAAGGAACCGAAATTCCGGCTGGATATGACGGCTCCGATTGCCATTGTCGTCGTCGGCGGGAGGTTGACAGAAGCAGAAGCAGGCGTGAACACTGAGAAACTCCGCAGCTTCACAGCATTTGAACTGGCCAATCCACCTACAACTGTGTGTGACTGTGTGTCTTCTCTACTCTCTAGAAGGATAGCTCATAGAAATTCCAGTGTTTTTTATTTTTTTATGGGTTTTTTACAAGCGGGAAAATATCTGAGTGGGAGAGGAGTGACTTAGACGGCTCAGGGAGTGACACGTCGGATAATTCTCGCACCTGTGTGTGGTGATTTCCGGAATTGCCCCTGATGTTTTAGGAGTTTGGTGGCGAGGATGTCGACGTGGACGTACCTGGATGAATCAGGGAAGGGTAGAGTGAGAAAATTGTGAGATTACGGGTCTCTTTTTATTGGACCGCTTGATGTGGACTGAATTCCCAAGAGAGGGGCTGTAAATGTAAAATATAAATTTGAAATTTTATTGAGTTGGTAGTTAATTTTGGTTTTCACTTTTAATGTGCCATTTGTTGTAATTTTGTGTATGGCCTTGATTCCATATTCCACGTGGAATATTCTTTTGCATAACCCCTTTTTATAAAAATAAAATAAAATAAAATATACCTGACATTTATTAGTATAATTGGAAATGGGTATTTTGATAATCACAATTGGGCTAAGACCCAACCCAATTAGCTAGTTCATCATCAAATGCCCCACATCAACTAAAATAAACACCATCTATTTGTTGAATTTAGGTACTACTTTTGTCTCGCCCGAATCAGCACATGTGACTTTTCACATTATCCAACACGCATCTTTGATCAATCGTATTTTTATTTACTTATATTATTGAAAAATAAAAAAATTGATATTTGAATACTCTATGTTACAATTAATCAATCGACACCAATGATATTGTTTATAATTATATATCTATTTAAATAAGCGGTCAAAGTTTAAAAGCAAATAGTGTCAAAAAGTCAGAGCGCACACTAGATTGAGACGGAGGGAGATAGCACGTGTTTGGCAAAAAAATTCATTTACTCAATGTAGAAGATGTTTTCACAACAAATAGTGACGGAACTGTGAGAGGTCGAGCATTTGTGATCGTCATCCCTAAACTCCCGCGATAAAAAAAGTACCGTTCATACATCTTTAGGAGCGCCCTTATCAGTAAAAGGAGAATAGAGTTTAATACTTTATAAAAAATTATTATGATTCCGTCTCTAATAACAAGTTTGAAAATGAGTACTTATTAATCATGTTTTCTTATAGATACAGTTTACCATGCACATCTATAGAAATTTTTAAACCTACAACTAATAATTGTAAACAAATTCTAAAGAGAGGGAATATATTCACAAAACAAAGTTTTAAGAAACTAATTACTTGGAAATCACTTCATTTCACTTTAACCAGGTTAATCTCTTTTGTTTTGCCAAAGAAAGCAATGGTAGTTCACAATGACATACTAGTCATCATTAGTGTATATTTGGCACGGTAAAGTAGTTTCTTCTTGTTTGATATTTACCATTTAGGGAAAGTAGTTTACTTATTAATTAATCTAACCATGTTATCTCTCCTAATACGCGTGATATATATAAGTTCCTTGGTAAACATCTCCTTTCTACAAACATCATAAAAATATCAGGAAAATAATATTTTGAGTAAGCCGTATACGATGTTCAATCATTTCAAGTTTTTTTTTCTTTCGATTCTGAGCGATTTTCAGAAAGTTGAATATAATAAATTACATGCTTCAAACATATCGAACCAAAAGAATACAATTTTTATAAGAGAATAAAAATGTCTTATAAGTGCACCTAAGCCCACAAATCAATACATTTATATCAATTCCAATCCCCACACATACTCAATAACAAACTAGTGTTACATATCAATAATCAAAGTACTAGTTGGTGCTACCATTTGCCTTCTTACCATACATGGACTCAACCTTGCCATCATTCCCACCAAGCAACAAGTACTTATCCTTCCTCGTCAGCTGAGTGCACTCGAACCCTAGCACCCCAGCCAGCACCTTCTGCACGTGGTTCGCCACCTCGATCGCCGACTTCCCGCCGGCCTTCACCGTCATCTCCTCCGGCAGCCGGTCGAGGAATGTGATCTCGTACGACGGCCTAGGGTTCATGAAGAAGAAGTATGGATCCCAAAACTTCACCCCTCTAACGGTTGTTCCATGGAACATGCCGGTCTTCAGGTTCACCGCGACCGGGACAATGCGATCGCTCAGCTCAGCGAATAACGCGCTGAAGCGGAGCAAGAAGGGCTCCCTGCAGGTGGTCCCCTCGGGGCACACCACCAGGTCACCCTTCTCTAGTAAGGACTTAATCATGGCTGCGTCCTTTTCCCTGTCCCTGCTCAGTGCCAGAGCGGGGATAGGGGACAGGAGCCTAGACAGTCTGCTTACACTGTATGTCACAGTGTAGGGCTTTCTCCCTAGGGCAATAGCACAAATGATTGGATCTAGGGCGGTGCGGTGGTTGACCACGTAGAGGTTGCCCGGGTGGCCGGGGGAAGGCGGCGGAGGAATGTGGCCCTTGATAGTGAGCCCGATTCCGAGCATGGGGTAGGTGTACCGGACTAAACGCTCCGGCAAGGGGAGGTTGAAGTAGACCCGGAAGATGGAGAGGAGGAACCCGAATGGGAGCCATAGGTAGACAATGAGGGCGTTGAGCGGGTCGGGTCGCTGCACGAGGCGGCCGTCATGGAAGATAAGCGGCGTCTTGAGGCGGTGGCGCGGCAGCGGAGCGGCGGACTTGTTACGCGGCACCATGAATCCTTCCTGAGATTGTTACAGACTCTAGTTGGTCATGCATGAAAAATATGTACAAATTGTACGTACAATTAATCTAATTTTAATTTGAATAAAACAATATATTTATATGAAAGTTGACCAATTTATATTAAGGTTGGCATATTTATTATTGTTTAGATAATACGGCAGCGAATTGTTGACTTGATAGTTAAGATTGAGTATGGTGTAGCTCATCAACTTCCAACTACAGCTACAACAACATTAAAACCCATGTTGACCCAATATTAAGAACATTGCATGTGAGATCTTTCAATTAGGCAAAGTAAATACCAAATTTTAGGTTGGTTGTTAGGTATACCATAAAATCACATATAATCAAAACATAATTTGTACTAGAAAATTATATACAAAGTCGTATTTTCCTCATTGTAATCTGTAATCTAAAAGTCGTGTTATCGTTCTATATATATGGTTGTATTTTTTGATGAAATATATTATTAGTGATATTTTTATAAATCCATATAATATCTTAAATTAGTAGAGTACGATGTTAGACTGTGTATAGCCGTTAATATTTGATAAATTTTGATTTTACAAAATACATTTCTCCTCTACTTTTTATTGCAATTTAAGAGCCACCCACTATTTATTTCATAATTGAATTGCAACACTATATACTAGTGAACATTGACTCGCATAGAAAAAGAGCAACCGTAATAGTAAATGCAGTGGGGCTAATTCTGATTTATTGTCCGCATGATTTCCTAGCTGTTTTCACCTACTCCATTACTAGTATTTATTTATATGCCTCTCCTTTTTTTTAATTTTTTATACAAAAATGTTATTAAATGATAAAATTTATAATTTGATAATATTATATTTTCTCATGTAACAGCTTAATTAGATAAATAACGAACCAAACTAAATAATAATAATTTCAATCCAAACGAATTTATAATGGATGAATAATCCACGTGCGTTATTAATCTTAAATCGGTTTTTAACATAAGCCATTATGCTTGTCAATTAATTCTTTCCCTAATAAGCATTTCATTTGGAAAGAAAATTAATACTTATTTAGAAAAAGGATGGTTTTCGAGGAAACGAACCTTGCAGACGGACATGAAATCATGGTCGGTTGTCCGGTCGCCGAGACCGATATCCGGCTGCTCGTCGCCGAACTCCTTCAACAAAGCCAGCCGCTTCAAATCTCCTACCAGAATCCCCGGCGACTTCACGAATCCGGTTGCCTTCTTAGTCACCGGATTCACCTCAATCTCCGTCCCCAAGACCTTATCCGCTCCGAGAAAGTCCTTCGCGAACGGCTCCACCATCAGCGTTGGGTTCGCCGTCACCACCACCTTCCGCCGGCAGTTGTCGAACACCTCGAAGCTCTCACGGCGGACGTCGGCGGCGTAGAACCGCGGCAGCACCGCCCGCGACGCCAGCTCAATGTCACGCACCCTATAATGTTAAGAACAATAACGTGAAATCATGAATGAAATAATCAAGAGAATTACAGTATATACAGATCAGTACATACCGGAGGCCGGCGTAGGAAATGAAAATGAGCATCTTGATCGCCGCAGCCTCGGAGAAGAAGACGTAGGCGACGGCGATGATCGGAAAAGCGAGGAGCAGAACGAGTCCCCGGAAAAGGCTGCCGGCCTCGATGGCGACGAGCATGAAGTAGGGGAAGGAGGAGGAGTTAATGAGTAGGGTTCCGTCGAGGTCCGCCGCCACGGAGTTCCGGCCGGCGGCGGGGATGTCACATTTCTCTATCGGCGGGAACCTTGCGGTTTTCATTTCTGACGGTTTTGGTATATCTGTGGGAAAGGTTTGATGTTTTGGTTTAGTTTTTGTGGTGGTGTGTATATATAGAGAGAGAAGAGTGTGGTTTGCGATGAATGGGGCGGTTTCTGGAGTGTTGGTGGGGAGGTGAACGGTGGGAGGTGAGGGTTTTAAATGCCGGATTATTCAATACTTTGAAGAATCTAGTCAAATTGGTTTTTGAAATGTGTAACTGAGTCAATATTCAGCTGTGTCGACCCGGAACATTATTTGACGGTAAATTTGAGTATAAATAATATTTTTTATGTATATTAATGAAATGTATAGTTTGATATTTGAAAAATATATGTTTACAATATTTCTTAAGATGTATATCACAATTACATTTTATCTTACATAGCATTTTAAATTTATGGTCAAAATTAAAAAAACAATTATGATGGATAATAAAATGCCAAATTCATGAAATCAGAGGAAGTATCATATATGTCACTAAGTAAAATAATATATTCGAAGTGAAATTTATATGTAATGTTCATGTAAGTTATATTTTTTCATTTTATCAAAAAAAAAAGTTTGTCCAGTTCAATTCAGTTTAGACTAATTATATTTAGTGAAATATGATGATAATAAAATTTAACTTAGTTTATTTTTATATTTAATATATATTACTCCCTCCGTCCTAACCAACTCTCACTCTTTGAAATCTTGGCAAATTAATTATCAAATTTTGACCATATATATATAGTTAAGCATTAATATTACTATATTTTATATCATTGGATCCATCACAAGATTATTCAAATTAAAATGTTATATTCCGAATTTATGATAATATACGTAATCAACGATATTGTTAGTCAAAGTTCCGTGTTTGGAAGTTTGAAAAAGATTCGTTGAAAAGTTAGTTGGAACTGAAGGAGTATCTTTACTTCAATTTAATTTAATATATTTCAATTCATTTCAGTTCTGACCAAGTAAACTAGGAAAAATAGGCCTAAACTAATTATTTAATGTTTATGTGCGACATATTCTTCTAAACTTATTTCTTACTTAATCGAATTGAAAATTTGTGCACACTCTTCGTCTTAGAATTTTCAGCAAATAGAAAATGAAAGTTGAACTTTGAATTGTAGTGTAGATTGAGATTATATTCAAGAAGAAAGTGACGACTGAAATAAGTGGGACGAGCATAAATGAACTTTTCTTCGTCTTATAGATAAACTTTACTGTAACAGGAAAATAGATAGATTAAACTGGGACGGAAGGTATTGAAAAAATAAAATGAATATAACAAATTTACCTAAAATTAATTAAAATATCTTTTTTACTAAACTAAACCGAACTATATCTATAACTTCATGTGAATAGACCTACTTTTATATAAGTTATTATAAATTAAGGATAGATTTAATCACATCTAGATTAGTCAAACTGCCATAATACATTGAGCATCTTTCTTACGACATATCCTGCAGAAGGTAGGAAATTATGACTTATTTTGGCTTGCTTAATTGGATCACCTTCGTCAAGCCTAAAATTAGGGCAGATCAACTCCCTTCGTCATAGGATAAACTTTGTAATTATTTAAGTGGTCAAAACGTCCACGTTGTATTTTTAACTATTATTCATCCTTCTTTATATTTATATATAATTAGGATTTTAAATCGTTCATTTGAGTTTAGATGGTGCCTAGTTTGCCAACTTATATTGAGCTGACGAGTATTGTGTAGTGCTGTGTTGTATAAAAAACGATGGCTAATAGGTGTAGGTACAAATGAATTATGCATGTATAAAAATGTGATTAAATGACTCAAATGTCCTTAGAAATTAATTTTTCAGATTTTTAACCCTAATTATCTGATATTTCAGACATTTAACCACATTTTTTACCTGCGTCTGTTTGGACCTGCACCTGAAATCCCTGTAAAAAGTGATGATCTTGTGCTGAATACTATTAAAATAACATACTTTCTCAGTATATTTAAATTTTCTTACGATTAAGATAAATTAACAAGTGTGAGCTAGCATTGAATTTGTTGGAAAATAAAAGATATTTTGATTAGTATTGTGATGTGTTGATGGATGTTGACGCGTGATGTTGAATTTCAGTTCACATAATAATAATAATAATAATGATAAGTGCAAATATTATGTTGTTGTGAAAATTGTGATTGATTTGTATTAGAATATGATATTTATAGAAACATTGTATGTGTCATTTAAATTTGATATTCATACACAACTACTATTTCCACTATGTGATCATATGTCACAGGTCAAAATTAGATTTATGAAAATCCGACGCATTTTCGTGTAAGCAATTACATGCTTTAATTAGTTATAGTTTGGTAGTTTCATCCAAATAGTTTGTCATCCTTTTGACCGGTTTATTACATGCAAATGGAATTTTAGAAAGATAATTGTTATATATTGACGTAATCACGTCGACATCTGATTATACGGTGTCTATATTTTTATGAAAATATTATTAATATTTATTTTATCAAATGATAATATGTTTATATTTAAGACTAAGCTAAACAATTTTGTTAATATTTCATGACGTTTATTATTTTTAGGTGTTTGTTATATTATATGCATGTTCAATTTATTTCATCAAGTTAATGAAAATGGGAAAATATCATAATTAGCGTTCATTAATTTTTATAAATAAAATTTTAAAACACGAATCTTGAATTTTAAATCTGTTTTATGAAATCTTCCTATGTTTATTGTAACAAATTATTTAAAAATATAGATTTTTTTTATATGTAAGATGTTCTTACAAGAGATGAATGATCAACTCTAACCTCAAAAATATTTTGACTTTTACGAAGTTTTGTTTTCTTAAAATGTACCACCTTTTCATTTATAGTTATTGGTGGTGCATGTACAATATGGTATTCATGATGAACTACATGGTGGACCTTATGTACATATTGACATCTTTAAAATTACGGGTTATTATACCCAGTTTGATATTTTAATTTATAGTTTAAAATACAGTAAAAATTTATAAAAGTATCTTTAATTATTAAAAAACTTAATAATATATGAAATGATTTTATTATTTCAATAATATTTTAAATTATAAGTAAAATATCGGAATATCTATATCAGTCCACCGTTTTGTTGGTTTCTAAATCATAGTTGTTACGAGTACATGTTTAACGCGTCAATGAATTTGGCAATTTTACTAGCTATGCATTGAAGTCGTGACAAAAGTGACCACTATCTATTTTGAGTTTTGGATTTTGTTCAAGTAAGATTCGTTTTTACCCAGAGTGGTTGCTCCCTTCTAATAATCGAATTTGAAGTGTCACTTTATGCCATTCCATTGTGAAGTGAACTCAAATCTATCACAATTATTTCTATCATATCAACGTCTATGCATCATAATTTATATTGTGGAAATATTTTGTTTCTTTATGATATTATGTCCACAAACAAAACATATATTAAATTACAAACTTTCAAGAACTGGTATAAAAAGTGACATCGTGATTGTATTTTATTTGACGTAGTGATTGAAATTGATTTTGGCAATAATATTAAATATATTCGAATTCGGTATTATTATTTCTTGAATTGAATTCTTAGATTGGAATAGGATAATAGGAGGAATATCAAAGTTTTAAGTTTATTTACCTCTTGACTCTTGTATGCAAATCAATAAGTGTAGAGGATGCGTTGTGAATTTAAATAGAAAAAATAATACATAGATGGAATTAGAACCCAGAAAATTATAATTTACAAAACTATGTAAAAGTAGTGAAGTGTTATACGCAGTCTAATATTTTAATCCAAAAGATTCAAACGTGTTACTGACTCTCCTGCTTCCCTAAATTCAGCAACCAATTAAGATAATTGGATTTACTACATCAGTGTTCAATTGGATTTATTTTACTTGTGATTTCAGTGAGAATGTATAATATTATTGGTCTTATTTACCTATAAGTTAGTTTTGTAATATACAGTCATGAAAATGAAGACATAAAGTTTAATTAATGATGAACAACAAACCCTGTAAACATGCATATATAAAAGGTGACATCGCAGTTGTAGCACATCTCTACTCGGCGTAGTGATTAAAGTACGAAAAACTTCTTTTTGTCAAGCGATTTTGTGATTTTTCCGACACAGCAAGTTAGATATATTCGAGTGTGATATTACACTTTTATTGAATTGGATTTCTTAGATGGGAATAGGAGAATAGGAGGAATATCAAAATGTGGTTTACTTACTTGTCAATTTAAAAATAGAAAAAATTATAACATAGAATTCCCATAACCGGAGCCCTAATTCCTAAAATTACAAAACCCTAATCATCGATTCAGATCTCGAAAACGTCGTAATCACCTCGAATTCCTCCCAAACATGAACAAATCCCCAAAGAGGAAAACTGATGATGCAGAGGGCTCGATTTCGAATTCGCCGGTGAAAAAGCCTGATACTGGTCGGCGTGATTTTCCCGGCGACGGCGAAGCATCAGAGAAATCCCCTCCTAAAGAATCACATTCACAGATTCCGCCGGTGAATGATCCCTTCCTTTCCACCGTCGTCCTCCGATCTTCAAAAAGGGCCCTTGAAGAGGGTTTTGCTCCAGATTTTGGCCGACCGAGGAAGCACAATCTTCCGGCAAGTGAAATTCAGGTCCCGCCTCCGGCTGTTGGATCTCCGGTGGAAGAGACTATCCCGCCGACGGTTGTTGGACCTCTGATGAGTGATCCTCTCCCGTCCCGGGTCCTGGATTCAGCGATGCATTCAAAAATTGGGTGCGCCGAAATGCTCAGTTGGACCGCAGGGTGAAACGTGAGCTAAAGAAGCGTCGGTTTACTCCAATGGAAGCCTCCATCTGCGGTTCCTATCTCCCCAAGCGTGGCTTCGAGAGCTGGCCGTCGTGCCAGCTCTCGAAGCCATACAGGACGTTCAAGAAGTACCTGGATCAGATTCGAGACACCAGAGGCTACGGTGTGACTGCTAATCATCCATTATCTATCAAAGACGATGTTATAGGGGATAATGTCGAGAGCTTGAGTTGTATTTTCTATCAGTGGAAGACCAAGCCTTGGCTTCAAACTGCTGTGAAGAGGATGGAAGAGCTGGCGCTGGCGAAAATCGAGGAGAATATGGGCAAGCCTTACAAGAGTGTAGGATTGGTGAACCTTGTTAAGGAGGTGGACACCACTTACCTTGCCACATTCCTTGTTCACGAGGAGGGGACTCGTGCCTCTGACGTCCTGCCACCAGAAACCGCTGAGGCCTGCTTTTTCATGCGCGACGGGCCGGGCTACCTTGGTCAAATCAAGCTCGAGGAGTGCAGCATAAGAAAAGGTGAAGAGGTGCTTTTCTCAACCGCTGAAATCTCTCCTGGAGTTTGAACTCCATTTTCTTGCAAAAGGTGAAGAGGCGCTTAAATTTATTGTATATCTTTTACTCCAAACTTTATTTCCATCTGTGATCAAAGACGATAAAATACACCATTAAGCATGCCTATTCTATAGTAATACACAAAATACTACTCATATAACTTTCACAACTGCATAGATATAGTGATATAAGATGGAAACAAACATGTACATATCAAATGAAGTTAAGCACACACAATTCTTTTATATTGACAATACTAAAGAGCAATACAACTAATTTAGACTTTTTTTCACCCTTGAACACAAATCTATTTAGCATGAAAATAAAGGTGTTGTGGTTAAAATAATTGTATCTTTCCTCTCAAGTTTAATCCATTTTGTGATTAAGGATGATAAAATAAACCCTTAAGCATGCCTATCCTACACGATTTTACAAGCATCCTTCCAAGTTGAGCAACATATGACATAATAGGTATGGATGAGTTCTTAACAATCTCCATGGACACGAATATATTTATAGCATGAAACTGAACACATTGTGGCTAAATTATCATATACTGCCTCCCAAGTTGAATTCATTCCATGATCACAACCAATAAAATAAAATCTTAAACATGCCTATCCTACTCACGTGTCTAGTACAATCATCCTTTCAAGTTGAGGCAACACATGACATATCAGGGTACTTAACATTAACCAGTTGGGTTAATTCATCAAGAAACGGAATAAGAGACTTACGATTAACAATTGAGTGGTAGCATACCTTTACATAAATAAAGGAGTTTGCTCTTTTTTTTTTGCATATTTAACATTATACTTAAGAATTCGATCATATGCAATATGCAAAACAATAAGACGAATAACATTATTTTACATAGGACTCTGATGCGATCAGGTGCCCCCAGATTAATTGCAACCTTTTCTCAAGATTTCTAGAACTTAGAGGAACTATTAACCAAAACAGTGTTACTTGACTTGAACAATGTAGCACTCATAATCGCAATAGTCCAACTAGCCTGTAAAATAGCTCAACTAATACAACAAACAAACATCAAATACATTTAGTGAGAAAAAACACAAGTACCCAAATAGCCAGCATAGCAAACTCTTTTGCATGCTTCAAAAGAAGCGTCTTAGGAGATTTTAACTCCTCTTCACTTATCTCCACTTCACGTCTCATATGACTAACAGGTTCTTCCGGAGACTCAACATTTGCTTCAATAACTCATCATGCACCAAACTAATATAAAAACAAAGGCCGGCATATATTTTAAATCAGTTTGTTAAAAATTTAGTCATGATAGGAGAGGGAAAGGTTTGAGCTTTGACATGCCTTGAAGGTTTATGCGACGGCATAAAATAGGACATTCGCTTTCATTGCAAGAACTGCAATTCTGAATGTCCATCGCTGACTGAATATACCACCGCGCAAATCCACTCCATTGGCTCCAACCAATACCAAATCAACTTTTTTCATCATATCTGCGACATCTCTATCATGCACAATACAAGTAGAAATCCCATGCTCCTTCTCTAGCACTCTGGAAAGTCGTGTTCCAGTCTCAGATCCATCTACTCACATTGAAACCACAATTTTTTAAAAATTTATACCACTTATCTCCACTTCACATCTCATATGACTAACATGTTCTTCCGGAGACTTAGAACATATATCTTGAATGATGTTGCCCTCTCCCTTCTCAGATATTTTAGAAAATTACCAAGACCAACGATACTGAAAGCATGTCTTGCGGTTTCATCACAATTATAATAATATACAAAGCAGACCAACCAATTGAACTTGGAATGTATTGAGAATAATACGAACCTTCATTTGATCAAAATATATTAATAACATTGCATTCAACTCGCTAAACTCGGTAGATGTATTATCGTTGATTTTGTTAACGAAACCATCTATGACTTCAGCCAATTCGGGTAGCTTATCCCTAAACTTATTAAACACTACATCAGGTTCACTGTCCACTTGGAGGTATGTCATGTATCTTAAAAACACACCAGTAACCCAAATAAGTCATTAATCATGTCTATAATATGGTATCCACAAATAAGTGTGACCTATCAGTTAGAAATCCATGTTGCTATCAATTCACACAACGGGACAAACGTGTCGTTATCATATTAGAGAATCATAAAATCAACCAAAACACACACCACCTACCAATCGGGCACACCAATAAATCTCTCCGACACAATTGTTCTCCCCCCACATCCTCATATCACATTCGAAATTAATAATAACTCATATGAACATACCATGTGTACATTTTCAGACTGCATAACTAAAGGCCTTTAGATTTTTTGTACTATGCTGACATTCATAAGCATCCATGCAGATGTGCTTTCGTGCAGCCAGATCAGCAAGGAGCATACGAGATTCAGTGATTGAATGATTGAATACGCAAGAGCAGTCCATGAGGTGATAATTGGAGAATATTTACAAAATTACAAGTACATACATATGGTGATATAGTGGAATCAAATGAAGTTAAACAAACACAATTCTTGTGCATTGACAACACTAAAGAGCGTGCAATACATAATTTCATCCTTGGAGAGTGATTTATTTAGAAGTGTAGGCATTGTAGTTAAAATGATTGTATATTTTCATCCAAAGTAATTTAATTGGTGATCAAAGTAGATTATATAGACCATCAAGCATACCATCTACAGTGATACACAAAACACAAGTCATGTAACTTTCACAACTACATAGATCTAGTGATATATGATGGAAACATTCATGCACATATCAAATGAAGTTAAGCATACACAATTCTTGTGTATTGACAAATACTAAAGAGCAATGCAACTCATTTAAACCATAACTTCACCCTTGAACACTAATCTATTTAGCATGAAACTAAAGGCGTTGTTGTTAAGATGATTATATCTTTCTTCTTAAGTTTAATACATTTTGTGATCGTGGATGATAAAATAAACCCTTAAGCATGTCTATCCTACACGATTGAAAAAGCTTCCTTTCAAGTTGAGGCAACACGACATATTAGGGTGCTTAACATTAAACACTTGGGTTCATTCATAAACGGAACAAGAGACTTACGATTAACAAAAATAGGAAATGATATCAGAGTTAGATTGATATGGAATTATGGTCCTTTAGAACTCGTTTCCTCTACTCTTACCTTTTTCCAGACGATCATGTGTTTTTGCACTGAAATTGAACAAAAACTCGAATGATGTCAATAATTTTCTTATGTTTAAAGCACAAAATGAATGCTAAGTGAACTGAATTTCAAATTTTGCATATGCAAGAGAGTGATTAAATGATGATGAGGTGATAATTTGGGAGAGCAGTACCTTTCCCCCACCAATTTAATATCATATATAATTAAAATTATCCATGGGTTAAACATGTAACAAAAAATTATGAATGACGTCGATGACACGAATAGAGAAGAGGTTATCATTCTATTTACACCACCTTGGTATCCTTACACCACCTCATATGAGAAGGTATTTTTCATTGGAGATGCTCTTAGTTGTTTACTGTATGAAATATGAGTCTAGTTATAGAATTGGGTTAAAAAGAATATCACGTATATTTAAATTTGAATAGATATATTAATATTATAACTATAACTATCATATTTGATAGCAATAAAATCATTTTGAAATATATACTATTCAAATTTATGTGTTTTTAATAAACTTATAACAAAATTATAAAGATTCTGTGCAATTTCTGGGACGGAGGGAGTATTAAATTGGAATTGAGGAAAGTATAATAAGATCATACTAATTTCAATTTAACTTAAGAACAAATGCAAAATAAGAGAAAACTACGAGGGCTCAAGAGTAAAGTCGAACTTTATGCAAGTCTACAAACCCTATATATTCCGAAAAGCTGCATCAATCTACAAACCCTTATCATCATCCTCACCTGAAAAATCCCTAATTTGCTTTGAACCGAAGAAGATGACGCAACCTTCAAAACGGGCCCTGGAAGAGAAAGATGCTGATCGAGATTTTCGCCGACCAAGGAAGCTCGATCTTCCGGCAAGTGAATCTCCGGTGAATGAGCCATCAGAAAGGGCACAAGAACCAGTCGAAGCAAAAATTGTGAAATCGACTTCACAGGAAGAACTGATAGCTTCATTTAAGGAACGGTTGGTCCGTGGAACCGAGCTGCGCCGGGAGGCGTATCGAGAGGTGAAGAACCGTGGATACACTGCATTGGAGTTTAAGATCTGCGGCAGCTTTCTGCCCAAGCGTGGATTCGAGCGACCGTCGTTTTCTCCACCGTCGGGTAAGATCGCAAAACAATACCCGCAATTCAAGAAGTACCTGGATCAGATTCGAGACACCAGAGGCTACGGGTTGACTACTCATCGTCCTTTCGTTGAAGACGATGCAGCGAATGTAACACAGCCGACCATAGTATGTATTTTTAATGATTGGAGTTACGAGCCTCAGGTTCGAGCCTATGTGAAGAGGATGGAAGAGATGGTAGTGGCGAAATGCGGGGAGGAGATGGGCAAGCCTTACAAAAGTGAAGGATTGGTGAACCTTGTTAGATGCAACTACTTCACATACCTTGTCACATTCCTTGTTCACGAGGAGGGGACTGATCCCTTCGACGTGCAGCCACCAGAAATCGCAGAGGCCTGCTTTCAGATGTTCAGCAGGATCAGACCTGAAAACATGGAGCTCTATGAGTGTAAGATAAGAAAGGGTGAAGAGGTGCTTTTCTCAACTGCTGAAATTTGTAGCGGAGATTGGAATTGATGCTCCCTTCTCTTGCTTTTAATCTATATCTGTTTAAGCTAATAATGATTAATGTAGGTGTGTGTGGGTGTGGTTATGGACAACTTTAAGTGCTTTAATATTTGAAGTGCTTTTCTCAACTGCGATTGTGATTGCTGTATTATTGACATGCCTATTGTTAATTATCTCTTGATCTCCATGTATCAAAGTGTATTATGATTAATGCAGCTGTGTGTGTGATTTATAAGGTAACTTTGGTGACCTATGTTGCCTATAATATGCTCATTGTTTTTCGCGTGTTTGATTGTGAAGTATGTCTTGTTTTTGGTTGTTACAATATATGCAAGTGTTGTTGCTCCTTAAGTGTTACTTAAACTCTTTATTTATGCTACTTTATATAGGCCGGGACAAGATAATACTGTAAAATCATCCGAAACCATGAGTTGTTTCTTTTATTTTTGTACTTATAATTGATACAGAGGGTTTTTGTTCCAAAAATTCCGGTGTTTGTGTTTAGCAAAAAAGAAAACCAAAAGAGAATGGTAGTTTTTGAGATTCTTCACTACCGTTCTGCCAATATTTACTTGTTCATAGTCATTATTTTCCTTTGGTTACTTGCTTGCTGCCTTGCTGAAGAACCCTTTTGGTTCCTTGTTTGGGTGCGAGAATGTATTGTTATGGCTCTTATGTTGGAAGATAACTTCTCTTAGGTTGGAGTTTAACTTGTGTGCTAATACAGTTAGAGATCAACTTGTGTGTGCAAAAGGAGCACTTTTTTTTGTTTGTATAAATTCTTTGAACCCCGAGTTTAAAAAATGAACAGTATGGAGGAAATGATTAGGAACCGGTGAGATAAGAGATGGGTCCCTATCGAAAGATAAGACCTGGAGCAGTCCTAGATGGAATAAGCATGCTGCTGCTCATAATTAGAGCTTCTCTGCTGCTTGTGTATATATTTTTGAGGCATTTCCATATTTGTGAGGTTAAAATACACTTTGCTGTGTATGTCTAAGTTGTGAGTATTTGGCATGTGCATTTATGTTGAAAAGATATTTGTTGCTGCTTATTTTGTTATCTTTGTATCCGTATAAGATTTTACCTAATAATCTTCTGGACTGTGATTCGTGATATTTACCTAATAACTGTCGCTGTGTTTGAATTAAACTTGTTCATGAATCTGATCGTATGCTTCATTTGTTGAGTACTATTGGGGTATATTCATCATCCTTTCTTTCTTTTGTGCCTTGTTCCTCTTTTGGATAAATGTTGGTTAGAATTTAAGTTTAAATGTCAAGTTGTGTCGTTTCAACACCATGAGCAGTATCTATAGATCAGTAATTTTATGGATCTTTGGTCGATATTACTTCATTTAGGCCTCAGTTTGCATCCATTATCATGATATCTTATCGCCCAATTTGTCGGTCTAGAAACCTGTCATTGACGCTTGTTTCTTCTCGTCCAATGATCTGAGTTATTCATGTACTGTGACAAAAAGTCTGAGCAAACTTCATCAGAGTGAGAGTGACTGAGATACAAAACCATACAAGCAATTCAAGAGGATTATTACTTGTAAATTTACTCATCTCCAGTTTTAATTTGGAATATGCTCTAATTATTCATACTCTCCTTCAGCTTCGTTAGTCTGAGGATGAACCTCGTTGTCAATCTCAACCTCAAATCTCTCGTCGGCGTTATGCTGATAGAGAATGTCGGCAAGCGAAAAATATCACGAGACATACATTAAAATTATAAATAATCACCAAAGGAACTCTAACAATTTCAAATAACACAGCTATTTTTGGTGGGAATTGGATGGGGCGGATGTGTCAAATAACACGTAATACACCATAAATATATTGCCTAATTTTCGTATATAGAAAAAAGAGATAAAATAAATGTAATAGGTTTAAAGTTTATTTATGAAAATTTAATTAATTAAAATTATTTTTATATATTTTTAAAAATTGGGGATCTTTAAAAGGGTTTTGATTGGGTGATTTGACTCCCTAGCTTCAATCCAAAGACTCCACCCGGACCCGATCACAGTTGACTAAAGATGTGTATTTGGTCACCAATCGACCAACATCAAATTATTTTATTTTTATATTCAATTTTATAATATATCTGAAGAGTATTATGTTACAAAACATATTATTATAGTCAAGAGTAATACTATCCCACTTGTCTATAAATTATATTCAGCTATTTTATCTTACAAATGTTATGAATAACTCTTATCAATCTTTGAAATTGTAAATAAATACTTATAAGAGATGCATTGATTTAAAATTTTCATAAAACTGATTATATTATAATATTTAGAATACCGTTATATTTCATTTCCAGCACACCCACTGACCCACACCTATATTCACAAATATATTTTACCTCTGACGATCTTACTCAACATGAAAAATGTTAATTATGATAAAACCGTGAATGGTACAATGTGTCAATATCATACTAAGATTATATTTTTATGAAAGTTTGGATTGACTAGCATTAATGTATTTCACATGGGCTATATAGCAACTTTTCATCACTTTCCTAATTTGAATTATATAAAATCGGCCCTATCTACAGAAATACAAAATGTCACGATCGAAAATCGTTATAAAGGATAAAGTTGGTAAATCGATCGGACTGCAATCGGAATTGAATTAGGTAACGGGATATGACAGAAATGCGGCCTGAAAAGTACAATCAGGAAACGGGCACCGATGATCTGTAAAATTACAAAGAAAATAAAATTATATCAAAAGGATGATCCGCACCAATTGGATAATTCTCATACTCTACTCTACTTACTCTTATACTACTTGATTTAGCCAATGGTACTAAAATCTGTTGCAAATGTGTGTTGCTAGCATTATGCTTTTTTCTAGAAGTTTCCTTCATCATCATGTGAAATTACCATAATACCCTTGGGTTATTTCTTTGTTCATGACACAAAAGTATCCCCAGAACGACCTCCCTCTCTTTCTTTTTTTCTCTCTCAAGAAAGCTCCCACCCACACCCCCTCTTGCCCATATTCGCCGCCGGGGAGGCTCCGACCGGCGCCTCTCGCCGGACCGGAGGTGACCTCCCCTCCCCCTAACCAATAAAATTCAAACCACCCATTTCTACCCCTACTACCCGAAACCATCTCTCTCACTCGACAATCTACACTTTCAGAGTTAGATCTAGTCAATGGCCACCGGATTTGCCCACATGCCGGAAAGAAGCACAGATCCGACCGGTACGATTCGTCGGATAGAGCGGGTCGCCACAGCTCCCAAGCCGCCACCAACCGCCGTCGGAAATCAGATCGGGCTCGCCGGAGCCCAGGACACTCAGACCGCGCGAAGCACTGGCCCTCGCGCAGACGTCGATTGGGCTGCCCTCCAGGAAGACGCCGGAATCAGACCGGCATGCGCAGACGCGAGCAACGATGGGGACTCCGACCGAAGAGCGCCGCGCGGTGGCATGGATCCGGAAGAGCCCAAGGCGGACAGATCCGTGAGCGAAGCAGGCACCGACAGCCAGATCCGTGAGCGAAGCAGGCACCGACAGCCAGATCCGTGAGCGAAGCAGGCACCGACAGCTAGATCCAGATGATGGCCTGAGGCCGGAGTTCCGGGGATGCCGACATGTTGGATGTTTGCAGGTCAACGGCCCGGGTCTTCCGGATCGGCTCGGCTCGGGTCGTCCGGGTCGGCTCGGCTCGGCCAGTTCGGTTCGGCTCGGCTCGGTCGGGTCGGCCGGGTCGGGTCGGGCAGAGTTGGTCAGGTTTATACTGGAATTGGCACAATTAGTGTGAGAAGGTGGTTTTACTTCTTTTTCTTTTTTCCTTATTTACTTTAGTTTTGGTTTCTCATCTTAGATACAAGGTTTTTGTGATTTTGTTTCTTTTTCTTGATGATGGACTATATCACCTCTAAAGGAAAAATCCATATGGCAATCTCTAGTTATAGTTCTAGATGAATCTTTCTTAGTTTTCATGGCTAGATGTAAGTCCGGTATGCTTATGGATTTCTCTACTGTAAGCCCAAAACACAATAAGGATATCCCTTTTACCCTGGGACTCCGCAACGTGATTGAGGGGTACAGGTAGAGAGTCTTCATTTTAATAGAACCGGTTGTCTTGGCACTGTTAACTGAGAGGGTGAATTCTTTGGAGCCCTAGAATGCTGTACATTGGTGAAGTGTCTAGATTCAGGAGGAGGAAGAAAATCTGTTAGTTTGTAATATGATGCCCTGAGTATGGTGTTGCCGCCACAAGTACGGAGAAGAATTAGATAGTTATATTCTTAAAAACTTCTCCTAATCTCAACAAATTGTAAGCCTATTTTGGCAACTGATATTGATCTTAATGGAAAAGGGAGAACACCCTTAAAACCCCGTCATTGACGGTTTAATTTAAAAAAAAAAAAAAAAAAAGACACAAAAGTATCCCAAATTATATGACATATTCTTGGGCTACACACGGCCCACGGGCTACGATAGAACAGGCCCAAATCAGAGCAGCGTAGCCCTAACATTCTCGAGAACCCGTTCCGACTAAAATCAAGGTTCGGGCACACAGAAAAAACAACATTCTTAAGTCTTAATTTCGTGTTCGTGTTTAGCAGAAAATAAAGAGAGAAAAGAACCCGCCATTTCTCCCTTGTTCAAAGTCCCCAATTCCATTCACCCTTCATTTCCAGAACCAGGTATTGCACCATCCATTCTCAGTCTGTATTTTTTCACTTTGTGTTTATGTGTTTCTTTGTTGAATTCGTGATGGAATGCTAGGCGAGCTCGCTTCATTGTTGTCTGAAATCTTGTATGTCTGAAGAACCCTCTTTTTTTGGCTGATTGTCTCCTTGTTTGTGTGCCCGAATGTGGAGTTTTTGTTTTGGGATTTTAGGGTTCTTGAGTTAGTTGATGTTGGTTGTTAAAGATTGGATTTTTTGTGTTGTAAAGGAGTGTTTTTTTTAGTAAGAAGTCCAATTTTTATAAAAGATGGGCTACTGTGTAAGCTTAGTATTGGAAACAAAATCTTAACTTCCATGGTGCTATTTTAAGAATTTGATACTTTTATACGAGCTGCATATTTTAAGAATTTTGAATGCGGGGAGAACTATTATGTTGGTGTGGCAGGTGGAGTGTATTTTGATTGGTTTTTCATTCCTGTGATATGATAATGAATTAATGATAACGACCTGTTTGTCGTGTTGTGTTAAGTGTTAGCAAACTGATACATTTTTGCGTTAATGGGTGTTTTTAAGCTACATGGCTGACGTCCCAGAAGATGCTACACCTGACGAAGTGTTCAATAGACTTAGAATCAAATTACCCGATTTGGCAACAAACATTGATGCTTTGGTTAAGAAAATCAAGAATAGTCCAGCTACCAAGTTTGAAGAGTTGACTGTGATGTTAAACAAAGCTTCTGATAGTATGAAGGTTTGTTTTATTCCTTTAGATTCTAACTTCCATTGCTCATATTATGTTTTTAATAATATTTTGATTGTGATGAAAAATCAGTCTATGCTTTCAATGTCGGAGGCAGCTGGGATTGAAAATTTTGTTAAATATGTGTCAAGAAAGGATGCAATTGCATGCTTTGGATTGATTGCTAGTTCTCTTACTGAACGTGTCCTTCATCTGGAGTATCCAGCAAAGTTGAGTGAAGAGGATTTAAATTCTCCCAAGATTCTTCTCTTAAGGCATGCAAAGGAGTTTGCACTATTGACTATTTGGGTAATTTTTTTCAAACTAAATATATTTGATGGTTTATTTATGGTTGTTGTACATCTTGTGATTAAGCTCGTATACAGGCTAGTGGAACTATTGCATTGCTTGGTGACACATTCATCTTCGACAATATCACTATTTTGGTACATAGTTTCTCTGGAAATGTTCTAGAATTATTGATAGAGGCTGCAAAGAGAAAAAACATCGAAGTCTTATTCACAGGTATGTTACCCATCTGTTTTGCATATTGTGGTTCTCATATGTTACCCAACAGAATTCGGAAGCATAACGTTAAATCCTAAGAAGTAGAAAATTCCGTTTCTGGATGACCGTACCTGCACTTCTTAGGTAAAAGTCTTACCAATATCTGTTTGTAATTTCATCATCGAAGCCTCAACCTTTTGAGGCATGTTGAGAGTGTCAAAGATGTCAGCCCCAGTTTTTCCCAATCTTCCCTGGCATAGCTTTCAAGCCCTTATCAAAATTTTATTTTATATCTTCCTGTCCCTTGTTCTGTCAGTTTATTATAAATGATCAGTGTCTGCAGAGAATCACCATGTATTGCCATCTTCTGTCGAACACTTTGCACTACGAGAATAGATGTCATATCACCATGTATCAATATTTTCCACATTATATAAGTTTCCATGTCTATTACTGGCTAATTAAATGAAAAGCATGTTACTCAGCATTATCGCGTATAAGAATTTTATACGTGCATGTTGATGATGCATTAGAAAAGTTTCATGCTCTGGGTTTCAACTATCAACATATCAAATTTCTCATACTATGAACGTTAAAGGTTTAATGACCTCGTGATTGACTATATGAATCCCACTCTAAGATGGGCTGTTCAAAAGCATACTTAACTAATTCTCAAGCACATTAAGACTCTGAACACTTTCAACCAATTATTCTTCTGTTCATCTGTTGTTTTGAATGATCACTTTGAAGCTTCCACGGTACCGAGTCTATGTTCCAGCTCTTCACTGATCTGACTGAAATTCAGAGTTTCAGAATAGGTGTCAATTCAAACATTTATATCCAGACATCAATTTCAAAAGGAGCACTTACTTTCTCATTGTCACTAGGATCTGTTTGTTTTTTGTTTTTGTTTCCTTCCTATCCAAAGGGTCTAAGAGAACAACTGGTTTCTTGCTTTGTAATTTTCATCAAAGACACATCAGAAAGATTCATGTGATAAAAATTATTAACATTTCTTTTTAATTGCTGTTTCAATGTGTGTAGATGGATCTGAGACTGGCAGACAACTTTCCAGACTCCTAAAGAAGGATCATGGGATTTCTACTTGTATCGTGCATGATAGAGAAGTCGCAGAAATGATGAAAAAAGTTGATTTTGTATTGGTTGGAGCCTATGGAGTGGATTTGCGCGGTGGTATCTTTAGTCAGCGAGGGACACTCAAAATTGCAGCTCTTGCAATGAAAGCGAGTGTCCTATTTTATGCCGTCGCAGAAACCTTCAAGGTATGTCAAAGCTCAAACCTTTCCCTCTCTTGTCATGATTAAATTTTTAACAAACTAACTTAAAATCTATGCCGGCCATTGTTTTTATTTTAGTTTGGTGCACGACAAGGTAGTGAAGCAAATGTTGAGTATACCCCAGATAAGTACGTGGATATGATCATCTCAGATTCGGGGGCCCTGTTTCCTTCCGAAATAAAAGATGAGCTGACTCATTTATATGCAGGGCGTTTCCCATTGTAGTACCATGGTGACATTCTTACTGGTTTTGGACTAGTTTATTTAGCTGTGATTACTCGGCAAGCGTGTAAATCGTAGATGTGTTTGCAAATATGTGGCTTTGCCAAAATTTTGTCAATGCGGAGTTGGTGTAAAGGATATGCTTGAACCAAAGGCTTCGACATCCATTTATGTAAAACACAGATTAAGGTGTCCTTGGCATCGTCTTCAACAAGTACTGGACGATGAGTAGTCGAACCTTAGCCTCTTGAGTATATTGTAATGACCAAAAACAACACATAGTCCACGATCAAACACGCGAAAAACAATATTGAGCAGATTATAGGCAACATAATCACACCAAAGTTAGCTTATGTTTTCAAAAGCGAGAAAAAGGAGCATCAAATTCAATCTCCCCTACAGCCTACAGATTTTAGCAGTTGAGAAAAGCACCTCTTCCCCCTTTCTTATCTTACACTCTAAAAGCTTGATGTTTTCAAGTTTGTTCATGTTGAGCATACAAAGCAGGCCTCTGCGATTTCCGGTGGCTGCACCTCGCGATACAGCTCAGATCCACGGCGCATCTGTTGCCTATAAAAATATGCCAGTTCTTCCTGTGAAGTCGATTTCACAGTTGCTGCTTCTGCTGCCCTTTCTGATGGCTCATTCACCGGAGATTCAGTAACTTCCGGCGAATCCGAAACTGCATAGCCCGACCCGGACAACTGTTGCTTAACCGTGGGACTCGCCGGAAGATCCAACTTCCTCGGTCGACGGAAATCTCGACCAGGATCTTGATCAACATCTTTCTCTTCCAGGGCCCGTTTTGAAGGTTGCATCATCTTCTTCGATTCGAAGCAAATTAGGGATTCGATTCGAAGCAAAGTAGGGATTTTTTTCTGGCGATGATGATGATAAGGGTTTGTAGCAAATTAGGGATCTTTTGATATAGCAAATTAGGGTTTGTAGATGTAGCAAATTAGGGATTTTTCTGGTTTGTAGACTTGCATAAGGATTGACTTTACTCTTGAGCCCTCGTAGTTTTCTCTTATTTCGTATTTATCCTTGAGTTTTGTAATTTAAAAGGGGTAGTAATATTATCTTTTGATACTTTCCTCATTTCCAATTCAATACTCACTCCAATTTTGTAAATTGCACCAAAATTTTATCTTTTATTACATATATTAGTATATTAATTAAAAGCATATAAATATTTAATATGTTACGACGATTCTATTATATAAATATGGTAGTTATAATACTAATTTTATAACTATGCTTTCATTTGATTCCATATAGTTGTTTACTGAGAATTTGAGATATATAGCATCCTTTCAAAAAGAATTTGTTAAGCCAATTGTCAAGTAAAAATGTAAAAAGGGAAAATACACTACCAATCTTAACAAACTAAACTTCCTATGAGGTGGTGTAACGATATTAAAGTGGTGTAAATAAAATGATAATAATCCTCTTCTCTATTTGGATCATCGACAATTTGGCGTCATTCACAATTTTTTATTACATGTTTAATCATAGATTACTTTAATTATATATTATGTTATATTCATAAATTCTTTGATTTTTAGATATTTGTTACGAAAACTCCAAAACTATAACGTACACTGTATAATAGTTCAAAATTTAAGATCAAACATGCGAAAAAGAAGACGGAACAAAGTCTGATTCCAAATAAAATACACATAAACATCTGCTTCTGTTTACGTGATCCTCTTGAAGAAGATCACGTAAATAAGATGCAGGTTTAGTTATAGTTCCTGAACACAAATACACAGATAACTGCAAAAAAAGGGAGTTCAAACTCCGGGAGAGATTTCAGCAGTAGAGAAAAGCACCTCTTCACCTTTTCTTATGCTACACTCCTCGAGCTTGATTTGACCAAGGTAGCCCGGCCCGTCGCGCATGAAAAAGCAGGCCTCAGCGGTTTCTGGTGGCAGGACGTCAGAGGCACGAGTCCCCTCCTCGTGAACAAGGAATGTGGCAAGGTAAGTGGTGTCCACCTCCTTAACAAGGTTCACCAATCCTACACTCTTGTAAGGCTTGCCCATATTCTCCTCGATTTTCGCCAGCGCCAGCTCTTCCATCCTCTTCACAGCAGTTTGAAGCCAAGGCTTGGTCTTCCACTGATAGAAAATACAACTCAAGCTCTCGACATTATCCCCTATAACATCGTCTTTGATAGATAATGGATGATTAGCAGTCACACCGTAGCCTCTGGTGTCTCGAATCTGATCCAGGTACTTCTTGAACGTCCTGTATGGCTTCGAGAGCTGGCACGACGCTTGGGGAGATAGGAACCGCAGATGGAGGCTTCCATTGGAGTAAACCGACGCTTCTTTAGCTCACGTTTCACCCTGCGGTCCAACTGAGCATTTCGGCGCACCCAATTTTTGAATGCATCGCTGAATCCAGGACCCAGGGACGGGAGAGGATCACTCATCAGAGGTCCAACAACCGTCGGCGGGATAGTTTCTTCCACCGGATATCCAACAGCCGGAGACGGGAGCTGAATTTCACTCGCCGGAAGATTGTACTTCCTCGGTCGGCCAAAATCTGGAGCAGAACCCTCTTCAAGGGCCCTTTTTGAAGATCGGAGGACGACGGTGGAAAGGAAAGGATCATTCACCGGCGGAATCTGTGAATGTGATTCTTTTGGAGGGGATTTCTCTGATGCTTCGCCGTCGCCGGGAAAATCACGCCGACCAGTATCAGGCTTTTTCACCGGCGAATTCGAAATCGAGCCTTCTGCATCATCAGTTTTCCTCTTCGTGGATGGAGATTGCTCCATGGATTTGTTCATGTTTGGGAGGAATTCGAAGTGATTACGAAGTTTTTGAGATCTGAATCGATGATTAGGGTTTTAAATTTTGGGGATTAGGGCTCCAGGCGGGTATTTTTACATAGTCGTAAATTATTATTTTGCATATATGTAATATTCTTTCTATTTTTTCTCCACTGGTTTTTTTCCATAGAAAAATATTGAAATTTGTTAACAATTTATTTCAGATACAAAAAATGAAATAATATTCAAAGAAAAGAAGATCAAACAGTTTTATTTATGCACAATATTATTTTTTTATTGTAAAATCAAGGCTCTAACATTTTTTTGATACTATTTATTATTAAACTTTGGCGCTAGATATATAATATTAATATTACTATATTTAATATTATTTGATTAATTGTAATATGTAATATTTGAATATCAACTTTTTATTTTTCAATAATATAAATAAATAAAAATAATGTTAATTAAAAATGCGTGTTGAATATTATGAAAAATCAACTGTGCATATTCAGATGAGATAGAGATAGAGATAGCATATCATTTGAATATGTTAACAAAGTCTCCTACAAAATTCAAAAAGAGAGTGATGGCATTTTGTGAACTAAAGAACTTAGACTAGTATTAACATTGACTCCAAATAACACAAAAAGTCCTTTTATACTCTAGAATAAAGTGAACTATATTATTCCATTTATATGTAAGCTGTAATCATCCATTTTGTTTTACAAATGTGATGAATATAACTTTTATCAGCCTTTGAAAGTGTAAATAAAGACTTGTAAGAAGCGTCATTGTCACTTAATCTCAAAATGTCATAAAAATTTATATTGTAATATTTAGAATAAAATAAACGATTTTAGAGACATTTTAATCTTGCAGATTTGATATTGAATTCAAATGTACCTGATTTACAAATGCATGTTTATGCCATAATTGTAATAATAAGAATATTTTTATTTTTTTCGGTCTGCAAAAATTAAATTGTCTATACACCTAAAAATGACCAATTATAATGCACCCCACCTTTGTCACCCTATTTTCCATTACTTATGATGACAACTACCACATTTTAGGCTGAAAATTTCATTTCTAACACACCTATATTCACATATATTGTACCATTGAAGGTCTTCTTCAACATGAAAGATATTCCGTCTTACTCTAATGTGCACTCTGACTTTTTGACAATATTTACTTTTAAACTTTGAGCGCTTATTTAAATAGATATATAATCATGGATATTATCATATTTGGCATCGTTAGATTAATCGCAACATAGACTATTCAAATTTTTATTTTTTGATAATATAAGTAAATAAAGATACGATTGGTCAAACATGTGTGTTGGATAGTGTGAAAAGTCAACCGTGCTGATTCATGTGAGACTGAAGTAGTATGAAATTTTGGGATTGACTTGCATTATTCTATTCCACGAGGGCTGTTTAGCAATTTTCAAAGTGTTATTGGGCTACGCACGGCCCAACTCAGAGGAGCGTAACCCTAACATTATCGAGAACCCGTTTTGACTGAAATCAAGGTTCGGCATACAGAAAAAAACAATATTCTTTTTCTTAATTTTGTGTTTGTGTTCAGCAGAAAATAAAGAGAGAAAAGAAAAATGGAGGCTCGTTAAGATTCTTCACCACCACCATCATCGTCCCTATTTATCCTTATTTCTTACAGGTTACAGCACAACCCGCCAATTCTCACTTGTTCAAAGTCCCCTGTATTTCCAGAACCAGGTAATGCACCATCAATTCCCAGTCTGTGTTTTATCACTTTGTGTTTATGTGTTTGTTGTTGAATTCGTGATGGAATGGCTGGTGGGTTCGTTTCATTGTTTTCTGAATCTTGTATGCTCCTTGCTGCTCTGGCTGATTATCTCCTTGTTTGTGTGCTAGAATGTATTCTTTTGATGGAGTTTTTGTTTTGGGATTTTAGGGTTCTTGAGTTGGTAGTTGATGTTGGTTGTTAAAGATTGGATTTTTGTGTTGGAAAGGAGTGTTTCTTTAGTAAAGGGTTCAATTTTAATGAAAGATGGGCTAACCATTGGAAACAAAATCTTAACTTCTGTGGTGCTATTTCACCTGCTCCACGAAAGCGCATCTGTTATGCAGTCTGGAAACATAGACGTGGTATGTTCATAAGCAGTTGCTAGAACCGCAGCAAACACAGGCCTGTTTATAGGTAGCTGCATTTTGGTGCTCTCCCAGCAATACAGAAATGAAAGTTTGTAACATGGGGAGTATGTTCATTTGTTTGCCATTGTCTGCACATAGCTTTCTCAAATATTTAATGGCATTACTTACAGTTACAGGGGATTGGGACTTTTGTATTCTTGTTTACCTTTGTGATGCCTCCCATAATTGCATATCAATGCTAGTGAAAAAAATGTAGCCTAAGTTCTGTTTGTCGAGAGTAATTTAAAATATTCACCCTCCATTTATCTGGTTGATTTGCATTTCATACTATTTTCATTAGTTGGGTAAGGCTAAAAGAACAAGAAAGACTTTATTGTTTGTCTATGATACATTGTTTGGCAGTATTTGCGGTTAAGATAGTTGAGAGATTATTACTGCTCTCTGTTTTGAGTAGTCGCTACTCTTTTCATAAAACCCTTCACTGTTCACTCACAAGATGTATCTATTTGTGACAGAAAGTTACATCACCGTGAACTAAACATACTCTAATGGCAGAGGTTGATAGCGAGATTATAAAACCAGAGGTATGTTTCTCCAATAGTGGAAATTGTTAGTGCATTAAATGAAAACATATTATGATTTGTTGTTCTGAGTTCAGCTCTTTTTCTGTCTCGCATTGCTGTTTCATCATCACATGTTATGGAAATGTTTTGTAATTTTTTAATAATTTATAATCTTCAGGTGATGAAGTCCTACATATGGCTTCAAACAAATGATGGTTCGATACAGCAAGTAGAACAGGAGGTTGCTTCATATTGTCCTTTTATACTTAATGAGATCCACTCAGGCATGGGGTCTTCCAAAAATTATCCCATAATACTCCCTTCGCGGGTCACTCCAGCAACGCTAAGCCTAATTTTTGATTATACCCGTTTCCATCAAGTGACAGGCCGGAGTACAAAGGTTTGTTGCAGATTTATTACGCAATTTTGAGCTATATTTCTCAAACAGAGTGGGCGAAACAACTGGAATATCCTAACTTCTTTCTCTTTTATGTAGGAAATAAAGTCCTTTGACGAGAAGTTTATAAGATTAGATACAAAGAGACTGTGTGAGTTGACATCTGCTGCTGATAGCTTGCAGCTGAAGCGTCTTGTAGATCTTACAAGTCGTGCTCTCGCAAGAATGATTGAGGGTAAGACACCAGAAGAAATACGTGAAATTTTCCATCTCCCAGATGACCTTACTGAGGTATGTGCTCCTTATAAATACTTTCCGTGCTTGTTGTCCTTTCTTTATCTCCAATTAAGTGAGGTACTAAATTTATTCTGGCTGATTTTTTCCCTTTTGTGTGAATAACTTGATTCAACCCAGGAAGAGAAGCTTGAGCCTATAACAAATTCTATTGATGACCCGCGAATCCGCCTACTAAACAGATTATATGCGAAAAAGAGGAAGGAATTAAAGGAAAGAGAAAGTAAAAAGGTGAGTGTAAAACAAATTTCCTTTCTGGTGGTACCATCATACACCTTTCTTTGTTTGTTTGCAGGATAAAAGTGTTGAAATTTGTCTTGATTACCTAGCCCACTCTTATACATTGTTGGTGTATCTTTAACACATCTAGTTGGAATTTCTTTTGTCTCTTCAGAACATTGAGGTTGAAGAGGAGCCTGTTGATGATCGCTCAGTTGAGGATTTATTGTCTTTCATCAATGGTGGCAATGGAGGTTTCTATCTTACCCTTAATACATTGAGTTTGTTACTTTTCATCTGAGGACTTGATGCCTATAATGTGCACATGTATGTTAAAAAAAGTCACGTGTCTGAAAAATTATGGTGATATGGTTTTCCGTTTTATTATATAGCATGTACTGATTTTCTCTAATGGGAACATCACGTGGTGCCGAGGCTCTATATACAGCCAGCCTTGGTTTGATGTGCAAGATCTGTTTCATCTTATTAGATGTTCATTCTTATCTTAGCTTTCACAGACTCAATGTATCTGGCTGGTTATATTGTGTTCTGTTCTTGCCATGAATTTTCATCATTCCTCTCTGATTTGTTTATTGGGCAAAAATGTTTGTTTGATACAGATTCAAAAGGGTCTAAAAATTCTAAGAACAAAAAGAAAAACCGCAGAAAGAAGGATCCACCAAAGAGCACTAATTCAAATGGCACCTCGTCTTCAAGCAATGCTTTGGAAGTTGAGGTTAGTGAGGTATCCACTTTTCTCAAAATTTCTCAACTGTTCACTGTGAACATATGTAGTCATACTCTATTCCTAGCTCACAAATGTATGAGAAAATCATCTAACTTAACACTTCCAATATGTAGCAGGCATCAGGCAGGTTTGATACAACAAGCTCTGACGTTTCAGCTTGTGATGATATTCTGGACAATCTTGGGAAGACACTGAAGCTGCAGGATATCGAAAATAGCTTTGCCCAAGATGATGAGTTTGATGCTGGTGATATAGATGATGATATTGACCCTGCAATGAAAGAACAGATTGATAGGTGAGGGTGAGATTGAGATTGAGCTCATAACATGGTTCACTCTGCTCATATTAAATCCTTTTTGAAGACTGGAATACCTCAATAAGTTATTGAATCTTGTTGCACTCATTAGGCTCAATACTTGTTAAATTTTGCATAACTTGTCAGTTAGTGGAATTCAATTAGACGAGTTGGCAGTGTTTCATTGAATATTTTTGCAACTGGGCTATACAATTGCTCGAATCTCAATCTGTGGTTTTTTGTGATTACAACATATAAGGCAAAACCAATATGTATATATGCATGTGTGTCAGTGTCATACGCGGGCTAACAGTAGCCGCACATGATATATGTTACATGTAGGCCGATTGGGGGTGGTTTAGGGGGGTTTGACTGTATAATGTTATTTATATGGTACTTTTTTTTTGTCGGAACTTCCAATGAAATTAAGGGTAGTGATTTAAATAGATTTCATGCATTGTCCTTTGGCTTCTATATGTCGTTATTTTAGACTTTAAATGATCAGATAGTGAGATTAGTGACATAATCCGCAAACAGATTCAATTTATTCTATAGCCCCTGATTTTTCTTAGGCTTGTTGTGCGAGCCTCTTTTCATTTTTTAGATATATTGAAGATTTGGAGATTATTTTGTGGAGTAGCACAATAAAAGTGCATTGCAATAGATGGTTCTGTTACTTAAATTGATACAAATCTACATTGTAGGAAATTTATGACAGTGTTTATAGTATGTGGGCCTTTTTTGCGCCACTGTTAAATTGTGTTGAGTTGAGTTGTTACTTCCGATAAAAAATCCACTAAATTCTGTATTGTAGGAAATTTATGATATGTTCATAATATTTTGGGCTTTTTGGCCGTTCTGCATTTTTACTCGAATCTTCTATCTTACCATTTTCTGACCTGGATATGCCTGTAACTTCGTTGGAAATTTCAATATATAGCTGCAGGCTGATTAATATTTCCGGACTTTACGGATACTCTTTAAAATCCATATCTTTTCACCTATAGTGTGCTCATTACTTTTATTTTCTTACATTAGGGAAGTGGAGGATTTTGCGCGAAGATTAAATTCAGGCTGGCCGGAGAGAATGCAAGAGTTACTCTCTGCTGGACGAGAGAAAAGGCAAATACCGACTGTCGTTAACTGCAACGGTTCTTTGAGAAGATAAGCATGTATGTTTGCTGCTTTTCCATCTTTTCGATAGCCGGTTTCCTTCTATTTTCTTTTGTGTTGTTAGCTTTCCTTCAATTTTTGCTCTCTTGAAAGTAATTTTTACCCTTGTATGAGTAATTGCTTTTTGGGAGTGATTTTGGATGTTCTCTCTAGAACATAGACATAGGGGGTAAGCCTGGTGCACAGAAGCTCTGCAAACTTGGGATTTTAGGAAGGGGGCCAAGCCGCTAGGGCTTGATGTAAATAAACACCTTACGTGTCTATGAGGGGCTGTTTCTGCAACTCAGCACTGGTCTCCCATCATTGAAAACGAATATTTATGCTATGTCAACCCTTCTTATCTGGAGTGGCAGATGTGATCTAATTTTGCTCTATTTGTATATACTTGGATTGCTTTGTCTGGCATCCGTGTCCAAACTTTGAATGTCTGTGAGCTGGCCTATCAAGTCAAATAAACTTTTTGCTCAGTTCTTCTGATTGTACTGTGATTTAGCACGGTGGAGAGCTGCATCTGTTCACTTCTATATTTGTTATTCAGGCCTACTTTTGGATGTCTGTTGTCATCTTTTATGCATAGCTTTTTTCTGAGTGCTTCGATTAGAAGTACAGTAAATGGTATGCCGTGTGTGTGCGTGGGGTGGGGATATGTTATTGCTATTTAAATGAGCATATTTTCAAATTCTATGATATCAGCTGGATCATTAGTAAGTTGATGTTGCTCTTCTTTGTTTGTAGGAGTGACCTCCATCACGAGTGATCTCCTGAATCACTTTGTAAAAACTCAGGATATTACTGGCTGAAAACGATTTGCTCATTGACTGGCAGGCTGAGGTGGTGGTGATGTTGTCGCCTAGAAGATTGGGTAGCCGACATCCAGGTGAACTTTCACCTGAGCTGGCCAGTCGCCATTTTTGATACCTGTCATCATCTCCTTCTCCAGAATTCAGTTTTGATCCCGATTTCATTGTGTTTAACATGTGGAAACGGCAGACTAAATTGTAAGGATGAGATGTGGTTTTGTCTAACCAATGCGTATCAACTTAGGCAAAAAAATTCTTTTTTTTCTTTCGCTGCTGATGAGGGTTACATCATAGTTCAGACTAGATAGGTGGGATAGATTACTTATATCCTCTGATACAGTAGTATCGTTTTTGCCCCATTTAGTAAAGTTCGTTGAATTTTCGTATACTTTCTGGTGCTTGAAACCATAAACTTTCAACAGGTTATTTTACAAATTGAAGAATACACCGAATTCATTATTGAGCCGATATGAATGTTAAGAAGCCCTTTATAATTTTTCAAAAATTCCCTTTTACTTCATCTAGTCGATAAAATGCAATAAACCTGAGCTTATAATTCCATAACAAAACCTGTATTTATGCACACCGATTGTAACAGGTGATCCAATCCACAGTCAATTATATATAACCTATTTTCTACTAAAACACAAAATACACTATAGTAGGACATCCTGCCAAATTACACACACAGCGTTGGTGTGAAGTGCTACAAACTGTTACAAGTACACTACATGGGGTATTAGCTACTTTCTCTGCTAACATCTAGAGTTGATCTATTCTCGGTTGAGACTCTTCCGGAAGTCATTCATCATCGGTATGCTGGAGCTGGACGTGTGGGCAAGGTCTCTCCGGCTCTCCTCTCGTCCATAGACTCTTGAGATCGCCTCTCTTCTGTCCCAGTGTCAAAAACGTCCCTGCAATGACACAGTCGAGTCAATATAGGTAGCAAAAAGTTTTCTTTCGCTTGATTTCTATAGGCAGTAAAAAGTCACCAAATCATAGAAAGACACAAGTAAAAGTAGAGTTCCAGCGAGTTTAATTGCGCACTAAGAACCATATGCATTTACCTAGGGTGAACGGGACAATATAGAGCAAAGCTGGCTGTCCGTGCCCATCCATCAGGTTCAGAGCCACATAAGTAATCAGGAGACCTGCAGGGAAGTTATCTTGTAAGGATGATTTTTGGCGAGTAAAAAGAATTGCAATATATCGTTTCTCGGGACTACTTCATCAGGATACAAATGCTGGAAATTTCACTCAATAACGATGTCGTTATCTTAGTTTGACAGCCATATGGGAACCAATCTAAGTCTTAGCATCTCAAATAATGATAGAAAAAGTGAAACATCATACTTATCACGGATGATCATCATTTTTCAAGAAGCTCAATATCATGGTTTCAAGAAATACCTAATCCATAAGCGATCATTGCCCACAAGAAGTATCCTTCTTTAAGTTTCTTGTTGGAGAGCCAATCATGCCTGCAAGGATCAAGTAAAGAATGAAGCTCTTCCCAGATTATTAAAAAGAACCCCAATAACCAGATTATTCTGGCAAATATAATCAGAGCTCGCTTCAAAATTTAACACACAGTTCATTACCTTAGAGCAAATGCAACAAGTAGTCCAGGTAAAATGATGTCGCCAAATCCGATAATGCTGTAACCACCCCAAGGGTCGAACATCCTAGGGATTTTAAGAAGCATCGGAATGCCCTCTTCTCCACTTCTATCCCCGCGTGCAACCTGTAACAGAACAATTATAATAAAAATATGGCCGTAGTTTACTCGGGAAAAGTCAACACATCGATTCCCAATATAATGGGATTGAGGAGAAACTTACAACTATCATCACACTCTCATGAAACCACCGCTTTGAGATAAACACCCAGAAAATATCGTACAAGAACGCACAACTAAGTAGTACTGCTCCAACCTGAACACATCAAGAAAACGCCCAAGTGCAAAAATTAGAGCTTATTTCACTGAAAGAAGACACTTTCAGGATACAATATTAATTATATGGAGAACATAAGGGCATGGAACTTAACCTTTAAATTTGGTATTCTTATAATCTGGAGAACGGTGATAATCAGCGTAATTCCCTGGATAAGACAGAGAAAGATATATTTAACATTCCATCTATATGTTGGTGAAAGGTCCGTCCTTAATAAGATAAATAGACCTTACAAAATCAGGCATGGTAGGTTTACAGTCAAATTGAACACGCTTCATAGAGAAAAGGATGATTAAAAGTAGACCAGAAAATATAAGAGGTGCAAGAGGTGCAGATTTAACAGAATTTATTCAATGCAATTACTAGTTACTATGGTCTTCTTAGCCAAAACATATACAAAACTTTCCTTTCGTGTAATTATCTTTCCCCTGTTTCTAAAACAATGTTTTTGATGCTGAGATCCAAAACATAAATAAACTACTGTATTTTATCCTGCAGCCAGATTTTATTTCTCCAACTAAGCTTTATTTCCTCCATCCAGTAGGTGAAAAGCGACAAATATAACTTGATTACTTGAATATAACTAAAGCAGAATACCAGAGGAGCTTCACAATTTATAAGCACACCAATCAAGTAACAGACAAGACAGTTAGTATATAAGATCACCAGAAAACACAATACTTGGTGTTTACTTACAAGGATATCTTGACCTATCCAAGCAAAAGAGAGATGGCGATAAACTCCCCACACAACAGCAAATACTATGCAGAAGGGTGAAATGGCCAGTGTCAGATGAGATACAGCTCCAAGGATGGGAACTTTTACATAAGTTTCTCCAGAACGTTCAAACCATCTGAAACTATATTTGTACACGGTAAGTTTGCATTTAAAACATAAAATCAAACAATGGAAAAAAGAAGTGGCAATGTTTTACATAGTACATGTCCTTTTCTATTTGATATGTACGCATAGACAGACATCCATCTTACTCAAAAACATATTTATCGTACACTACTTTTTTGAGCACTAAAGAGAACCGAAAACTCGATAGCTGTTCAATCAGAAGTCGTTTTCAGAATGAAAAAAGAAAAAGAAAACAAAGGGCCTTTGGAATGAAAATTATGACAGATGTTGCCCCGACATGGCAGCATAGTGCCGTGTCTCCGTGTCGGATACGTGTCAGACACGACCTGTCACGACACAATATATGCTTGTTTAGTGCTATTTTGTCTATATTTCTTTAAAAATGCCATGTCCCCTTGTCGGATATTAGGACACGACACGACACGCAATCCGTGTCTGAGTAACCCGAAGGCTTATAAATGCATAGCTATTTTTATATGGTTATCTTATGTTAATTATCCAGATCCGATAAATATCTATAGAAAAACCCAATATTCCTCAAAGGGATCTTTCGTGAACTCAGCAGGCTGTTAAGCCTCAATTAGATATTAGATCAGAAACAAAATATCTTGCATAATTAGTAATTATAATCAGAACTTCCAACGTATTAACATTCATACTAATCCCAGACTAGCCTGGGATCGTGGCAACAGATTCTACATTCATAGAAGCAGGGTACATACCATGATAACAATGCCACCAAACATGTTTGTAGTCCCTACAAGTACAAGAAGTAAAAACCACATCAGAACTAAGCCACATATAAACATTGTAGCCGAATAGGCAAATTTGCAACAAAGAGTTTCATGCTTATACATAACAGGAACCTAAGAATTTAGAAACCTGGCTCTGTCGACATAATCAGAGACAAAAACTGCTTTATTATATGATTAAATCCTCATTTTTTTAATCGAATTCAATAGTATTGACTAGAAGAGACATCCATTAAAAAAGGTCTAGCAGTAAAAACAAAACAACCAAATTGAATTGACTAACCTCTACCCCGCCAATGCAGAATAGAACCACCAGGATATGAATAAACCAAATCGACATCAATTTGTAAAGCATGATCAAGAAACAAGATGCGATCAAAACAAAGAGAATTGCAGAGGTTGTGCTGATGTCCACAACTCCTCTGGGACTACCATCTGCGGCTGAGTCAAGATATTCATCTGACCCATCCTGCAAGAATTTTTTGTGGTTATGATGGTAAAATTCCTCATCTATTGCAGGAAAATAAAGGAAGGTGGACATGTTACCTTCAAAAGCTTATCTAGCTCAACAGCTGCTTCTCTGGCAGTCCAAGCGGACCAGTAGGATCCACATAAGATGGTTCCAACAGCCATAAGCCATAGAAACACTTCAGCTACATCAACTACAGTACGCTGCGGCGAATACAGCTGAACAGAAACTGGAATGCGAGCAAATTCTTAATTTTAAAACAATAAAAGCCAAAGTAAGCAATACAAATGTCAAGCATATCCAATTTACACCGTAACACTGACTCAAAACTTAAAGGAAAGCACAAGAATCTTAACAATTTAAAAAGAAGTAACCAGTCGAATAAAACATTTGAGCATGTTATTGTACCGCAGAACAATCACAGAACTATAGGAGGTATATTACCATGAGATTTGTTTCTTATATTCGCCTCCAAGCTTTGACCAGCATCTATGGGAAGCATGACAGTAGGTATACCAATTTTTACATCAGTTTCATTCGCTTCACACACCATCTTGAAGAGCTCTGCAGAGTAAGCCACTACTATTAAAGCATACGAAACAAGATGGGAAGTTTCCATATGATCTACAAACAAGGATCCTTTACATACGTGTCTGGTTATTTATGATGAGAACTGCCGATGCACCTGCTGCCTCTGCAACATTTGCCTTTACAGTGAAACTGCAGTTGCCCCGGTATACCAGGATGACCTCTCCAGTAAGCTACATAACATTTCATATTAGCCGCACATTTTTTAGGAATATTTATTAAATCTAGCTTCTCCTAACAATAATAGATAAATCGAAGTATACCTTATTCTTTGGTTGACTACAGCAATCAGCCGGGTCTGCAAGGGCAAGTCTAGTTTGGTTGGCGCGCTTTTCTTTGGATTCCAAAGTTTGGCCGAATCGAGCACCAACTCCAACGAATTCCATTTCTTCTATACCATCAATCCAAGTGGCAACTTTCACCTAATAAATGTTACAAAAACATCAGACAAATCAAGGAACCTTATATTTAGTTTAATCAACTAAGGTAATCAAGAACATATAAGGATGATCTTCAAACATGAAGATATGATCATTACAAATCAAATAACTCCTCTAAAGTTAAAAACTTTATACCTAGTGATAAAGAATCCGTAGACAAATGCTAACAAACCACATCACCAAATAAGAAAGCAAAACATCACCTACCAGCTACCAGAAAAAATGCACAGAGCAAAACTGCAAATTTATGCCAATTACCACACACATCCAGACAGGATTTTAAAAAGGTTCACAGCAGAAATTACCAGCACAAAATTGTTGTCGCAGCCAGGTCTCTTGGGAGCAATATCATCCTGGTGAACAATATCCCCTCCATACACCAAAGAACAGCTCAGCAACAGCAAAACCACTGCCAGAACACAACACTCCACAGCTCTTGCCTCCATGCTGACCTTCAGCAGCTCATCAAAAACCCAGCAAAGAAATACTTTTTTTCAGACCAAAACGAAAACGGATCCCGGGAATTCAGAAATCAGAGTAAAGGGTCAATCTTTTTGCAGGATTTTTTGTAAACTCAGTTAAGTTTCGATTTTTTTTATTTTTTTTTTGAGGTTTTTGTTCCAGAAAATGGAGGAAACAGGGGAGAAAGACCTGAAAGGGGAAAGGGGAAATGTATGAACGATAGGAATACTAAGAATGGTGTCTTAGCAGTGAGATTAAGGGGCTGTTTGGTTCGTGCGAAGTGATAAGTTGGTTGGGTTAGAGCGATTGGTCACGTCAAGAAGGCCTTTACTTTAATAATATAACTGTTTGTTTGATCAGATCAAATGTACTGTGGTACGAACTTTTCTTTCCTCGGTGGCTTCTTCAGCCGCGCGGGGGTGGCGCGTGAGGGTCACGGGGTCCATGTGTGGCGGGTAAAGTTCCTTTTGGAGGATAAAATGACAGAAAACGCCCTCAAATTCGTGGAATTTTCAAGTTTGTTTCTGCGTGATTGGAGGCATGCGAGAAGATAGGGGAGTCAAAGGGATGCCCTTTGACTTAAAATATCTACATTTTGCTACAAAACATTTATATATAGATGGCATATTTTTGTTGACAATTATTATATTGTATCTCTATCTATTTGATCAAGTTAAGTTCAGTTTAAATAATCACGAATTTAATTATATTATATTAATTAAGTGATATGTTATATCAATTAGTATTATACTGGATTGCATAGAATGAAATGTTTTCTATGAGTTGAAAATGAATGGATTAAATCCAGCTTTGCTAGTATTAATCAGAATTCGAATATATTAGACTAGATGGAATTTATCTTGAAAGTTCCTCATTTTTAATTTATGACATGTTTTTCATTCAAATTGTGTCTGATTAAATCAAAAGTTAAGTGATTCAAAATTATATAATATTGTGATATTATTACTCGTGTAATATGTGTTTGGCTAAATTGATTCAAAATTATATAATATTATACTATTATTACTCGTATGATACGTGTTTGACCAAATGGGTATCAATTATTCAAAATCATGGATGGAGTAATAAAGTTGAAAGATTGAGTGGATTTTGGTGTATTTAGTTGGAGTGAATTTTGAGATTCTGGATTTTGTTTTGGAATTTTGAGAGTTTGGGTTTTTGATTGGGATTTCGAGAGTCTGGTTTTGTAAAAATTTGTTTGGTTGGGTTAAGATTTTGTAAGTCTGAAACAAAAATTTTTGATTAGGTTTTAGGATTTTGCAAGTCTGGACTTTGGGGGTAAAAATAGGATTCTACAAAATTTCGTGAACCAAACAAATTTTTTGAAAACTGAACTTTCAAAGTCCAGTTTTCCAAAAACTTGTCCAATCAAATACACACTGAACTTTTAATTTTAAGATTTTGTAAATGTCTAATGTCTTACATTTTAAATACAAAAACATTCAAAATTAAAGGTAAAATTTGGGTATTTCACTATTTTATACTATTTATGCAGTACGAATTAGATGAATTATAATAAGTATGTAATTATTAACCGTTGGTAAAAGGAAGATGTCAAATTATGTCATTTCCTTTTGACATTTCCATTTGATTTTGATTTTGATTTTGTGTCACTAAACGTGATACATGTTTATCAATTAACTTTATCCTTGTTTGTGGAGGACAGCATAATGAGATCAATCGTGGCAATGTGTCCATCTTTCAATTTGGTTTTTTTGGCTTTTAAGTTAAAATCGAATCACCTGAATATAATTTCACTTTTAATGGTGAATTGTATGATCATTAAAATTGAAATAGGTTTCTCATAACATTGAAATCTCATGTGTCAGCTTTTAAGTGTCACTTAAATATACGTCGTTTTAAATAATGAGAATGAAATGGTCATTATATTATTTATGAGTGAAATTTTAATTCTCCTTACTTTAATAAACGTACCATAGTATGACCAATAATTAGATTATACAGTATTATGATAAGAATAGTCTAATTATTAATATGTGTTCAAAACACAAATAAAATATGTTTTTGTCTTACCATAGTGCTGCTTTACACACGTGTTTCTTTTAGAGTATTTTACTTCACAAAAATATAGGGTATGTCAACAAAATTTATCCAATATTATAAGAAATAATTGTTACATAGTACATTAGCGTAACAATTTATTGTGCATAGAGAAGTTGAGAATGTCTCTAATGGTAAAATACTGATAGATTTCTCAAAAAAAAAAAACTCCTATGAAGGTTGTAAAAGTGTGAGATTTTATTTGGGATTTAATTGAGTTATTATCAAATAATTTAAAATAAAATAAAATTTATATGCATAGAATTGATCGCGAAGGTGTATTATCATAATCGTACATTTGATTTAAAAATTTAAATATATATAAAAATGTACAATTACAAAGAAATAACCGAGGAAAAACACACGTATCATTTCTATGTAGAATGTTAATGTAATTTACCGAAATTCAGACACTATCAAATAAAGAGACTCAACAAATAAAGTCGACTAAAATATGCAGTAAAAGTAAAAAAGAAAATTATTCATAATTATACTATAACAAAGAACGTTACAAATTTGATTGACCAAAAATGCTATTACAAATATCAAAATCTTTTACTTACTTTTTATAAGTTTCTTTTCCCTTCTGGTTGCATATACTTTTTTATTTGTCTTTTTCTTCTTCCATCTTTAAAATATTTTTCTCGTTTTGCTGGTATGAGTACAATGATAAATCTGTCAATCTAAATTTTCATAATTTTACATTGTTTTAGTTTTTTTATAAGATGACAACATATTTTACCACTGTCAGCGCGAAATGCGGTTGGTTTAACTAGTTTATATGAATCCACAAGCAATACATTATTTTTTTAGACACCACTCTTTCAATAATTTAAATACCACACTTCTGAACATTTTGATAAGCTATCAAACAGTATGAAACAATAATAAAAAAGACTCAATTATTATGGGATAGAATAAAGAAAAGAAACCCACCATCCACTACTTGAAAGCACCACGAAACAGGGAGCGTGTTGGCACGAGAGGAACGGCGCGTGACGGTTGAAAGTCAAGGCACTGTCTATTCAAGGGGCAGCTGCTGGTAACAACAGTAACTACTGAGTAATATAATTATTAAATTATTTAAAATAGGCCGTATTGGCCGTACCAAAAGATAAAGCCGTCGTTTTATTTTACTGTTTTTTTTTATATTTATTTTCTTTTCTGAGGAAACGACGAATGAGATGTAGATCAGGTTCAGGTACTTGAGGTTTGTATCCTGTGTGCTCAACCATTGCCAGATTTTCCTACGCCTTCATCATGTATTTTAGTTTTAATTGTAATCTTGGAAAAAATACAAGTAATTATATTTCAACTTATATTCACCATATTTCACTATAGTATAATACTAACTAGCATAAGTGAAATAAGTGAGCTTTGTGAAATGCATTATCCAGTACTGCTTCTCTTAGTACTCATCATTCTTTCGCATGTATCATTGACGGAACCACTCACATGTCCGAATAGAACTTGTTCTACCTTAAAATTCGAAATTCGGGCTATATTATTGTTCTCCGGTCAAATTTGGAGCTTTCAAGCATTCGGGCGAGCCTACGTTGCCGAATTTCGTTTACCTGCATTCCTACCAAAAAGTTTTAGTCATTTGATCCTACCTTAACATAAATTTATGGTTCCGCCACTGCTCTTCATGATATATCAAAGATTTCTTTATATACATTATCAGCATCGGCTAAGTGGAACACAAATTCATACCAATAGGGTAACAACACTGAACAACACTTATACTGTAAAAAAAAATAGTTCGTGGGTCAGTCAGAAAAAGACACTTATATGATAAGTGATAAAAACACTTAGATTTGATTTTTTTTAATCAAATTTGAAGAAAAAAAAAAGTGTGACCGTTAATGACTTTCTTTAACATATTAACAGTGATGAAAATAGAGTGCAATCCAAATATAACATTATCTTGCGTCCTCAAATATGCTTTAAAAATTTATATAGTTCAAATCGAAACAAAGGGAGTTTATTTATTCATAAAAAGAAAATGATTTTTAAAAACGGACATTTAAGGTCATGTTTGGTTCACCTTATTCTCTACACTTTCAGCATTTTCAACACAAATCAATTCAGTTTAATAGGTTGTTCACTCAAATTCCAACACATTTCATCAATTTTTAATTCAGTTCAACAATTTTCAATTTAACTCAATATCGTTCAATATATCATAGTTGAGTTTCAGTTAAACCGGACAGTACCGACACAATCACTCCTCACTACCACTAATTATAATATTAATTTGTTTGTAGCAAATTGCGGAGTTAGTTGCCATAAGAACCAACAAAGCTAGGGTTCCATCATAACTAAATTATTGTGCATATCATAATCAAATTAGATGTTTAAGGTATTTGTTCCCTGATTAATGAGCACCGGAATCAGATGATTATATACGTGCTTAACCTGGGCATTGGAATGCACATGGGGCTATTATTGATGTGATTTGGACATTAAACAAAAGTTTGTTTCATGTGAAGTGATAATGGACAAGTGTACCTAATTTTTCATTCAATTTCCTTCTCATTTTCATTATTTACTATTAAATCTTACAAAAAGTGTGTTTCTTATAAATTTACACTACTAATAATAAGGGCCTCTCCCCTCAATTTATTTTACAAAACAGAATAAAACTGAAAACCAAACAATTTGTATAATTTTATGTAAAATTAATTTATTGAAACTAATTGCAGTGTAAAAGAATAGGTAAAATGTGGAAAACTGACTCTAAAACTCATAAAATATTTTACACATATAAAATTTTTAAAGAATCCTTAATACTACTAATTTTATAATTAAATTGAATTTTTTCCAATTGACCGTACGATTTAGCACATGACAGCGCCACTTTTCGTTTTTTACGACAAAAACGTTTCTGTCAATTCCTACCTCCTAATCTCCCGGATCACATTCTATGATTGACGTATTAAAGATTTTCATTCACACAAATATCTTCCGAGGATAATAGTTTTCTTGCATATCTGATTTTTTATTAAAATATCTGAACTATTTTACTCACGGATGTTTATATATATATAGCAATTCACAATCAAACCAAAGAATTTTCAGAAAATATTGAAGAAATGTGGGAAGAAATTGAGAATATTTTCATAATGAGACTATAATGATGAACTAGAGCTAGCATAATCGTAGTATCATCCAATCTAACCCTAACAATATAGTGCGTGTGATGTTTCTATATACACGATGCTATATGAACTGGGAAATATGATCAAATGTACAAGAAAATAGGTGGACTCACTCCAATTGAGTTCTGTCCTAATAAGGCTGCTGAAGCCACTCTTGAATGGCAGATCTAAGAGCATGATTTGGCACGAGGTTGGTGTGTGCGAGCGAGAGGTTTGTCATAGGAGATGTATCGTGCCCACTGTCCAACCATCCTCGTATTGCCTCGCCTTCATAAGTATAGCCATCAGCTGCAACTACAGGATCTTGCATCACTTCCTACAAATTCAGCCAGTGCATACTTTTGAATTCCCGTGTTTAAACTTTGTATTGAATTGAAAGATCAGAACATGAACCGCTTACTTGAAATATAGGACAGATGAAGTATGATGGAATCTGAGATTGCTCCTCAGGAATCAACCTTGAAGAAGCTGCCCCGCACGATGCTCTCATTGGTTCCAGCACTCTCCATACTTCCGATGAAAGTTCAGGTCGATTTCTACGGCTCATTTGACAGCAACTCATTGCTAAGTTAGCCAGCTGCTGTGCTTGCACAAATGGCCAGTCTCCAGCTGCAGGATCCAATATATTGTTCAGAGTTTCACTTTTAAGAGCAGTCTGAACTTCCTTCACTATACCAAATGCTGGCTTTCCAGTTAGTAGCCTCAGCAGTATAATTCCAAATGAATACACATCAGACATGGGAGTGAGCTCTCCAGTTGCAATGAACTCAGGGTCCAAGTAAGTAAAGGTGCCTTTCGGGTCAGTTCTGTGGCACGGGGATGTGTTGTTCTCTGAGCGTTCATCTCCGTTTATGACCCGACAAATGCCAAAGTCGCTGAGCTTGCTTACATAGTTGGCATCAAGCAAAATGTTTGATGGCTTCAGATCACCATGGACTATGCTTTTAGGGCTGCAACAATGCAAGAAGATAAGGACAGAGCAGAGCTCCGAAGCAATACGAATTCGAGTCTGCCAGGATAGTGGAGGTGTGTTATCCTTGCAGTTAAGTCGATCTTCAAGGCTACCATTTGGTAAATACTCATAGATGAGAGCCCAAGCTTCTGGACAGGCTCCTATAAGTGTAACAAGATTTGGATGCCGTATTTTACTCAAAATGTTTACCTAAATAAAAAGACAATTAAGAGTTAGCTTTGTAAATTGTTTTCTTTTTAATATACAAAGTGATGTATGCAAGAAATCAAGCATCAAAATTACCAACCTCCTGGTGATATTCCAAAGGCCCCTGCTCACTATGTTGGTGCAGCATCTTGATAGCCACTTGAGTGTGACGAAGAAGGCCTTTGTATATACTTCCATAACCACCTTCACCAATCTTCAATGCTGGATCAAAACCACGAGTAGCTCGCTCAATTTCAGGAAAGAAATACTCAGAAAAGAAGCAGTACGTGGAGGCACTAGATCCCTCGTCAGTGTGGTTATTTCTTAGCTCCTCGGCTTCCATTACCGCATTATCACGTTCAACCTGCAAGTCATCCCTTTCTGTCTTGTACTTTGTCATAAGTTCAACAGCAGAGAACATTTTCTGTTCCAGATCTTGAATCAACCTCTCAGAAGATTCAATTTGGGTTTCCAGGGAGGACTTTTGTTCCATAGAAGCTTTAAATTGTTTCTGTATCTCAACAACTTGATAGTTTATTTCCTCCACCTCTTTCTTGTGCTTTGCTAGTGCTTCCTGAACCTCTTTTCTGTGTTTAAATTCTTCTGCATACTTTGATTCTGATGCTTTAGCCTGTTGATATACATACAACTTGTAAGATTCACTACTGTCATACCGAGCTAAAAATAATCAATTTCTGCTTTATACTTGTACTATTTTCTTGAGACTCAGAATTTCAGTCTTCTACAAAATTGACCAAATCACCAACATCAAAACTATTATAGTCTAGAGAGGTTAATGTTTCAAAGGTAACATAAAACATGTTTCTTGAAACTATGCATGAGTAAGAGGTAACAAGTAAAATCATACCCGAAACCTAGCCTCGGTAGCATCTCTTTCAGCTTTTCTTCGCTTCATGGATTCTTCAAATGCTTCTCGTCTGGAAATTTCTGCCTCCTCCACATAATGCTGGAGTCTATCATAGAGTTCGTTATCCATAGTTCCTTCCTGTAAAAGATTAAAAACCAAAAATTTATACTTAAAAACGAGAATTTAACTGGATAGCAGCTAAAAGCTAGACAAGCTATAGAAACAATGTTTTACCACTACATATAAAGATCACAAAAGTAATGATTCAATATGACAGTTTAGTTCTACTTACTGGCTCTTGAGGATGAAAAGATGTGTTAGTACTGTTGTCATAATGATGGAGAATCTCCTCCTCCAACTCAATCTCGTTTTCTGCAATACTAGCCACAGAGGTAGATTCTGGATCCTCCACCATGTCATTAAATGAGGCAGAAGAATAATAAGAAGTCCCTGATGGACATCTTTGTGAAGTCTTCTCCAAGACACCAGTGCTCCTTTCAGAATTTGAACTACTGCTACGAGGGGTAATACGCCCAGTTATGTCATTTGGAGAAAATCCAGCCAACATACTGCCATGGCTAGCAGACATTACTCTGCGATAGTCAATAGCTGACTCTAATGGTCTCACTTGATCATTTAGCCCTTCAGTGACAGACCTTGATCTCAAATGAGATGCAATTTCAGTACCTGGGTTAGCTTGAAGAATTGGGATAGGCTCTGAAATTACACTCATTGGCTTACTTTCCCTGCACACACATAAATTCGATCCCCGTCATGCAAGACAAATTTAATATAGCTTATAATTTTTGTTTTTACAGACACCAGAAAAAGGCCAATCAACCAGTAGGTATTTATCTGAAAACTACCTTGTATGGATCAGGTGCCCTTTGCACACAAAGCGAATTTGACAGAAAGCAGGAGCTTGTTGGTGGACAAAGATGGCTTTCTTAGACCGAGGTTCCAGTAATTTCCTGCAGCAATTATACACAATAAACCATTACACCCACACTTTCTCCATTTACATGATGATCAAGTGCTAACAACAGTCAATTCACTTTGTGGAACATGTATTAGCTCAAGTGATAATATAAGCCACAGCCCAAAAAAATAAAATAATTTTTTTTTAAAAAAAAAGGTAAATAAGAAGACCAGATTGTAGAGAGCATCTACTAACCAGCTCAGCTCTAAAAGCAGATCATCCAGATCTATTAAATTTTCAGAATGTTGGATGAAATTCTAAGGTTAAGTAAATTACCAATGCATGAAAAGCAACAAAATCACATTACTAGTGCTGGCATAATTTTTGTTAGTGGAAGACACGCGTAGATTAGGTAAGTCAATGACTTTTCAAATATCTATCAGCACGTTACAATCCTTACTTTGAATAATGTCCTTTAGCTGCGGCTCCCATCACGAGCTTCTTAATGTGATGAAGAGAAATTAGTTCCACAATGCCCTTCTCAATGGAGTCCATCTCAATGTATAGTTTCTCCACTTGTACCTTCAAGGATATGCATATTCAATCAGTTAACACAAAATTTATCAATCTATTTAACCACAGAATAGTCAGTCTCTCTAGAGGCACAAAATCAAACATGAACAGAAACTAAAGAACCATTACCCCTGCTCTCTTACACAACATCATATACTTGTCGAGAATCTTTTGCATATCTTCCCTCTCTACTTCATGAAACGCTCTGACTCTGTAATTCTCCACTCGGCCGATGGGCATGCTTGCTCCCACTGCAAGCCATAAACAAAATAAGCAAACAGAAACAGATAGCAGTACCATCAATGAAAGCCAACGCCTTAATTTCTTACTACTTTCACTTATTTTTCCACATACTACTGACTAGCAGAATGCGAACTTCTCATTAAATTCAATTTCAATATGATTAGATACAATATTGCAATAATGATCATAAAATTGACATAAATCTCAGACGCAAATGATCATAATGATGCTAATTGCAAGCAATTTCAGAAGCAAAAATTCAGAGTTTCAGAATAATTACTCATAGGAATCATCTGAGCAGGCTGGTGAACATGAAGGATGACAATCCTCCTTCCTCCGCAATTATGCAGCGTCCAGGATATCGCCAGCTCCGCCTCCTTGACCTCCTTCCCAACCGCAACGTACACCGCCTCGTCATCGCAAACCGGCGACGGCGACGCGACGGAGCTCGCCGTGGAGGAGGCAGAAGAGAAGGTGGAACGATCCTCGCTACCGGAACTGATACTCAGCCGATTCAACCCGCTCAAATCAATCTCCGGGTACCTGATCCTCTCCGTCTCCGGCACATAAACTGCCATTTCCCGACTTCCGACTGCGATCAGAGCGGCGGAATCGATGAAGAATCGAGCGGTTCTGCAGGAGTTAATAAAGTGTGGTTTTGGATTACTTGTTTGACGCCATTACTGGAGAGTGTGGGGAGTTTTATTGGTCTTGGTCAACGCACTGTTAATTTTAGTCAATGGAATTCAGACAGAGGAGAAATTGCACTTAAATTTCGTGAAATATCTTTATCAATCTCATCATTGACATTATTAAGCCGTTTATTTTGATAAAATGATACGAATCTTTTAATTTTTTGATGATTAGAATCAGAATCCAGAATTAGTTCTTAATATAGATTTGGAGATTGAATCAACAGCTAAATATGGAGATGAGTTTGATATAATGTGTGAAATTCATCTAAAACTGTACAAAATGATGTGGAAATTTGTAATAGTTTTTTTTTTCCAATTATCCAACATAAGGCTATGGAAATGTCTGACCGGTTTATTTTTAGGTGGTTGTTATACGTAGGTCCAATTTATTTTTACATGTCTATTGAAAGTGAGAAAATATCATAATTACTATTCATTCGTTTATTAGTTTACTTTTTACAAATACATTTCTAAAACACTAACTTTAAATGCATAAGTCCATCTATGTAATGATTGAACACGTGTTCAAATTATAAATTACTAATTCTTGAATTATAATATATATATGGGACATTATTGTCACTTCATGTTTAATTTGGATATGCAAAAGTAAAGTGGACTTGTATATAGAACTACCATATTTTTACTGAACTACTGAATTTAATTAAACTAAAATATGTCAAACTGATTTGATGTTAAAAATGAGTGTACTGAAAATAATAATAACATAGTATTTCATCATAAATGAACTGAAATGAAAATATTCAGATAAACCGTAGAGAATATAACATACTCTTACCCTAAAAACTGTGTTTTTTTAACTTTATGTTTAAGTCAATTCATTTAAATTTACTTCAACACTGAGCTTGATTTTCATTTTAGTTCATTTTAAATTAGTTCATGAGGTACATTCAATCCAACAAAAAATAGCTTTTAGGGCCTAAATCAAGGCTAGTTGAATACCTAAATAATTTCTTACATCAATTTTGTGAGAACTGAATAGATCTTTATCTACGATTCACATTTATTTTCTAAAATTTATAAGTAGGTCAGTCATTCTATTTTTTTTTCAATACATTAACTTTTAATTCAGTTTATCAACGACATGACATTCATCAATCGTCATCGCCATCATCATAATCATTATCAAAGAAGAGAAATTCAATCAAAGACTTCACCATAAATAAGAATAGTAATTATATGGAGCATGTAAAGTTCAATTCAACCCCCATTCAAACTCTTCTCTTTTCAATCAACTATCAAGTAAAGTTCCAATTGGTAGAGTACATCCAGAAGGAATGAATCTATTTTGTTGATACTTGAGTTGTCATGATGTGTACAATGCATTAAACTAATAACAAGTGCCTGGTATTTGAAGCCGAATATTCCCATGATTGTGCTAAAATTTGTTTCAAATATTTAACACACATGAGCATGGTAGCAAAAAGGGTTGAAACGGTAAGCACTTGAAAAATAAATAACAAACAATTTATAAATACAAAGGCCCTTTTCATGTAAACGTAATATATGAAATGTTTTTCTAATTACTTTAATTTTGAGTATGCATGTATGACGATTATATTAATAAAATACACATCAGTTGGATTGAAGTATTTGATCACATTGAATTGTCATCTTAGCACAATGTCCTAAATGTTACTACAAGTAAAACTCAAAAGTTAGGACGAACGACACACATTTGGCATTTAGATGATGATGATGGTGATATAGACCTTGTCGCACAATGTCAATACTAATCCAATAGTATACCGAACTATACCGAACAGCTTTGCCTTTGTTTCTTTTTATCTGCTAGCAATCGACTCTATTGTTGTGGAATCGGAATCGACCCATGGGTCTTTTTCTTATCACCTTCACACTCACAAGTTGGACATGTCTAGAACAAAAGAGATCGGGAATATGATCATCATATAGATTTGTGTCATACTCCTGTAATTATGATGGGTGTGGGAGTTTGACCTTGTTCTACCCTCGCTAATTTGACGAATAAAATTATTACATTATCAAACAATTAGTTATATCCACTTGATAGAATATACTTTACTCTCACTTATGAATCAAATCAATTTTGCAATGAACAAATTCACAATTCCTTAAGCACGTTTTGTCTTTTCTTAATAAACCAGCTATTTTACTGATCAAGAATATTTTATAATTCCATCGGGAATTTTGACTTGGTTTGTTTTTGTTACCATCAAATTCAATAATTTTTAGAATTGAGAAATAACAACTCATTTTTCTACTAAAATATACTCCATTTTTTTACTTGTAGAATATGGATCAATCACCAATTATCAGTCACTGGAGTAGATATGCTCAAAATATGCTTGAATCATCATTCTAGTTTTAATGTCCGCCGTGCATTGCACGGCAACCATCTTTTTAAGGAATCAAAATCTGATATTAGTATGCTTAGAAGATATATTTGAGACAAACTTGGGCATCCCTAATTTGTAATAAAGACATTCTGAATTCTATAATAATAGGAGTATTTGTCATCAAATGTAAAAATAATAATATGTAATAATACTAATCGCATACAAAAGCTAATGTGAAAATCTCACAGAATACATCATTGATAGTCTTACAATTAAATTTTGTTTCGCCAAAGTTGGTGTCATGATGAGAACTCTTACACCTCGTGAATGTCTACTTGAGCTCTGAAGAGGTATCTTCGGTATGAACATTTACTTGCCTATGTGTTGCCTGCACCTTGCATAGTGAAGAAGGCACACAACATTGCAAATTTCAACCGATACAAAGAAGGCATATTCAAACCCTTCAAGCCAGAAAAATACATACGGATTCTTCTTGTCTTGCAAAATTGATGAATGTGACTTGACTGTACCAAATTCATCCAGTTAGAAATCTTAAACTCATCAATCCTGTGTTCCTGAACCACAAGCTTGCAATTTTATTTTATTTTATTTGTTTGGATTAACAGAAGATATATCTGAATATATATATATATATATATATATAATATAAGCTAAAACAGTGATTGAAGCAATAAAAATACCACGAAACAACACAATGATAAACAGAATGCAGCCAATGCATAACTACCAAATGCTGCCCCTAATTCATGCTTCTACTTATAATTTTTGACATCTCATTCACGGTGAACAATGAAATCTCTTTAATCAAAAACACTTTCTGGCATCTTGTCTGACATTCTTAAACTGATCAAACTCGTGTCTAAACACAGTTCAATAAGAATTTACTGTACCTATCACATGTACCATAGTCTTTCCCCCTATTAACTTATCAAAGCTCGGTGTCAACACACAGTTATCTCCGGGAACACATCTGTTCAATGTAGCATATATGGTTTGCGTTTTGGTGAATTAATATGGCACTCTGAAGTTTGAAAGGAAATTTGTGGAGGCCTCCACTGCTATCACTGCACCAAAACAAACCAACACAACAACAAGAAGTCTTCCCTCCTTTCTAAGAGAATGACTTGCGATTCCACAGTGGGCAAACAATGAGTATGCAAACATGATAAACAATCAGTATCAATTAACAGACAGAGACCATCAGTATGCTAACGATTTATCTGGACTGTATTTGTTTCAAAACCCAGAAAACATGTAAAGAAATTTACCCTGCACAATGGCCAGAGGACTTCCATAGCACTTGACCGTTGATATATTCACTAAAGAAACATCACCGCTATCTGTGCCAATCGCAACTAACCAAGTAACTGGCTTATTTCTGTGCTACAATATCAAAAAAATCACAGAGTGATTCTCCTCCAGGAACTGCAGAACGGGCTGGATGATCAGGCTATCAATCGGCGCCTGGAACTCGGAGGCGGGCGACGGAAACGCGGTGGTGATCGCGCTGACGAAGCTGAAAGTCGTCAAGACCGGTATGCTCCTGATCCCGAGCTCGTACAGAGAGCTCTGCAGATTCTTCATCACTGGGAGAAGCGCAATGATCAGATCAGATCAGAGCACGTAGGAGCCGAGGGAGATGAGCGAGATGCTGGCACGTGGGTGGAAGGGGAGCACGTGAGTGAACGCCCACTGCTCTGCGACGGTGGAATTGGCGAAGTCGGCAATGAGGCGGCTGAGGAGAGTGAGGAGGAGGGAGATGTTGGAGTAGGAGAACGCTCGTGAATCGAGGATGGAGATCGTGGCGGAATTTACGTGGGGATTACAGAACTGAAAGCTTAACTGAGGAGAAGAGATCGTGGCCCGTGAAAAATTAAAAAATAAAATAACCGTAAAGAATTACTGCATATGGGAGGGGAATTCAGAGTGAATCACAGCAGTTGATTTGATCCAACGGCTGATATGGATTTCACTGGCACACTCTAAGGGGAATAATATAGTAAGTTAGATTAAGCTCAAAAAGAAAAAGATCGCCTTAAAACGCAGCGTTTTATCTTCAAACAACAGAAAACGCGCCCAAATCCCCCAAAGACCCAGATACAAATAGGTCAAATCTCTGCAGAATTAGAAACGGTTACTGAGCATTTCAAATTCGTACGCCTCCGGCGACCAAAAATCCCGATACCCAGCCGTCACGAATCTCCGGCGGCCGAATAGAATCCCTAGAGGCTCAATCCGCCCCTCGAAATTCCTCATGAAGCTGAAAATGAACAAGGCCTCCGATCTCAGCTCCATCTCCGTGCTTCCTCCTCAATCAAGGTCAGTCGAGAATGTGAATTCGAGGATTGAATCTTACTTTCAGAGAGCGGTGAATATTTTGACGGCGTATTTTGCGCGTGCTGTGAAATTTTGATTGTAGGAGACTGAGCGGAGCGGAGAATTCAATGTTCGCAAAACCTCAGGCAGCGGCAGCGGCGTCGGCGGCGGCTTCGCAGATGAGATCCCAAGCTTCACAGCAATCGTTCTCGCAAGGAGTTTCATCTCAGCACGGGCTTTTCTCTCAGATCTCGCAAAACTCTCTGGACGATCAGATCATTAACGAGCAGGTATACACATTATACACATCGAATAGACTGATTGTATGCTCAAAAGCATTGGCAAAACTGATTTTATGCAACGTTTTGAAGCAATAGTTGATTTGTGAGATGATTTCTGTTTTCTGAACTGTGATTAGCCCCTGGATTAGAAATTTTAAGTTTCTTCTCGTGAGAAGATGTTGAAATTTCGAAAGTGCTGTGGTTTCTTTTTCAGATTTTTGGGCGTACATGTTATGAAAAATATATTTGAAGTGTTTTGCTGAATCTCCAGTTAATTGACTTGCATCGACTATATTAGAGTTTAAGTAGTTTTTAGACTGTATCATATTATGCAGAATCCTAGTTTAGCGGTTACTTAGTAACTTTAGTGTGCTTTGAGTGAGCTAATTAGGATAATTGCTTGATCGCTACTGACTTTTATGAGCTAATTCAAAGTATAGTACAAGAAAAGTATTGGAGATGGAACTGTATTCAATTGCTGTGCCTATTTGTTTATCAGTAGGGAAAATTTTGATTGAGCTATATTTGGGGTTAGCTTTAATTTCATTTGGTGCTTTGCAGAGGTTTAACTCTCAAGAAAGGGAGACTTCTGTGAAGAGAAGCTCTTGCTTGGTTCCTGTCAACTATCCTCGAGATGAAAGTCAAGCACAGGTGTCAAGACCTTCTGCAAGTCTGATGCGCAAATGGTCCAATCCTGAACATAAATGTAATTTAAATGGTTTTAATTAGCTAAATTTTCTGATGCGTCTTTTGATGAAAAGCAGGAAAACAGTTGTTCTCTTAGACATTTCCCTTTTGAAAAATATGATAGTTCCTGGTGGCAGTGGGAAAGCAAGTGGTCCTTTTGAAATTGATGTCTGGATATAATTGTTTGAATTGACACCTATTCTGAAACTTTGATTTTCAGGCCAGATCAGTGAAGAGTTGGAACATAGGCTTGGAATGATAGAAGCTTCATTAAGTCGGACTGGAATGGTCTTGGAGTCTCTTCAAGGTGACATCATTCAAGTCAACAAAGGAACGAAAGAGTTATTGCTTGAAAGTAAGTGTTCAGTGTCTCAGTGTCTTTGTGTGCTTGAAAGTAAGTGTTCAGTGTCTCAGTGTCTTTTGTGTGCTTGAGAGTAAGTGTTTAGTGTATCAATGTGCTTGAAAGTTAGTTATATGATATGGTATGCTTTTGAACGACCCATCTTAGAGTGGTTTTGATCTAGTCATTCACGAGGCTATTAATCCCTTTCTTTAATGCTCATATTATGAGAATATGTTGACTGTTGAAACCCAGACCATGAAACTCTTCTAATGCATGCACAGATAAGATTCTTATATGCGAGAATGCTGAGTACCGTAAACATGCTTTTCATTGAATGAGACGGTAATAGACATAGAAACGTATCATATGGAAAATATTGATATGTGGTGATTTTACATCTATTCCTGTAGTGCAAAGTGTCCGGCAGAAGATGGCAGTGCATGACGATTCCCTGCAGTTGATGGTACTTAAAGTGGCAGATACTGATCCTCTTTTAAAATGATTATGTTTCCATAGATTTTATGAATGTCTGTTTCCTAATATGTGTAAAATGTTACAGCACAAGGGACAGGAAGATATCAAACTAAATTTTGATAAAGGCTTGAAAGCTCTCTCTGGGAAGATTCTGGATAAAAGTTCCACAGAAAAACTGGGGTTGATATCTTCAACACTCTCAACTTTACCTCAGAAGGTTGAGACTTCAATGATGAAACTACAAACAGATATGGCAAAGACTTTTACAAAAGAAGTGCAGGTATAGCCATCCATAGATCCCCATATGAGTTCTGAGAAACCTGTTATTGATCATTGCATGATTACTGAATTGTGAACTAGACGGCTATGTACTCAGATTGTTTCTTGTTTGGTGATACTGTTACTTGTGCAGGCACTTGGTCGCAGCTTGCAGGTTTTCAAAAAAGAATGTACAACTCGTGTTATTAGTCCACCAAAGGTACTTGTGTGTATCTTGGCAAATGAAGATTTTATATGCCTTAGAAACCTTAACGGCCTAAACTAGCAGCATCTATCAGATGCCTAAATATCTTTAATTTGTTTGTAGGTTGTTGACCATCACCCAACTTCAAAGCCAATCCATTCCCTGACAAGGTATTCTGTGAATTCCTTTATATCTACTCTTTCTCTCTGTTTAGTTGCCAACGCTTCTTGACTAGCTGACGATATTGATGTTGTAATATACTTTAACGAAAGGGAAATATTAGGAAGAAGTGAAACTAACAAGTTGTGAACATAGAAACATTCTATCGAAGTTCAGTTGCTAAGTAAGGATAAATTGTCTTTGCATGCTAATTGAGGTTAATTAAATTTTGAAGCATACAAACACGTTCCAAGGCTCATCAAGCACCTAAAGTTGCAAAGATTGACGAGTCAGGGTGGAAGTCAGTAAAGCGTGAGGAAGATAATCTTAAGGACAGAAGAGCTAAGGAGAATTATAATCTGAAAGGAGTTCCACTGGTCCAACCGGTATGCAATTTAAGTACTTCTGGTTTTTCATTTATCTTGCATGGATAAGCATTCTAAAAAGAAAATGTTTAATCCTATAGCTAGCTTGCCATTTCAGGATGGGATTCAGATATTCACCTAATGTTTCTGTACAGTACAGATTAGATTTGAGGTAAAATAATGTTGTAATAACCAGTATGGGACTATTTGCAGGGAAAGAAATCCACCAAAGTTTTGGTTGAATCAGATGAAGATTCCGAAGTAGATCTTTTCTGCGTGGTCAAGGAATCAGGTAAAATATCCAGATTTAATACCTCTATAGGATTCCATTTTCATTTGTTTCTCACAGTCAGTTTGCAAGCCTCATTTGACCGTGTTGCTTCTGTCTGTCTTCTTGAACATCTAGGCAATAATGCCATGGACGATGAGACTCAGCGCATACTGAGGAGAGCAAGAAGGAGGAAGAGAAAGCACTCCAACACCATATTTATTGATTGAAGGTGAAATTTCATACATAAACTGTAACACATTTGTTCATCATTTTTGCCGAAATTATGATAACCACGCTTTCGTAAGACTAATTCTAGATCATTGCACATGGATTATCCTTCCATTTGCAAATCTGCCAGCTGGACATAATATTAACTTTAGTTGTTGCTGATCATATGCACCAGGAGCCCAGCAGTAGGTCTAGTTGAGGTAACTTTACATAAGGAGGCCAGAGGTACCATTTTGAACTGGAACTCCACATGAACTGCTCCCTCCGCCTTACTTTGGTATAATCTTGATACCATTTGGTCATATAGCTGTGTATTTATTAGCTCTTCTTGTAAATTTGGCTAATCAGCAAGGGCGTTATAGTCAATTCTTAATTATCTTTTGAGCTGATCTATTACAGTTCATGTGGATTAACACATCTGCGGGTTTTTAGTGGTAATTATTATTAAACTTTGAAATGACAAAGAACAGTTGCAACAGTGGGCTTTGGTGAAGTATGAATTAGCTGGAAAGGGTTGAGAAATAATTATCACCAGATTTAGGCCCACGCTACTTTACTAATGTAAATTATTTACAGCCATGCTTTCTTTCTTTCCTTCCTTCATTCCACGTCTGATTGTATAATTTCTACTGCATGTGATTGTCTCATTTTGATCACTTTCTTTTTGATTTATATACACTTATAAATGTTTTATTTTTTTTGTGTGAAAACATCATTCATTGATCTCTTTAATAAAATCCAATTTTATTGTCATATTACCATTCGAGCAGGAGCGTATGTATACTTTGTCGGTTTGTCCTGCTTAGTGCTCTCCTACGGGAAATGATTAGCAAACTACTTTTTACTTTTCTTTTTCTCATTTGTCCATCATTTTTACCAAACCCACCAAAATGTTAGTTCGTCGTAAACAACTAAAACAAGTACTTTAATCCAACTGACTCAGAAAATAAAATTACTAGACTAATATTAGTAATATGTATAGTTGGTTGAATGTTATTGTGATGAACTATATAAATAGACATGGTGACAGGGATTATTGGAAGGTTGTGGTATTTCAGTAAAACATGTGTGAGAAATAAATGATGAAATCGGATGGGGGCCGTGCCGACATTTTGAGGACGTAGGTTGCAAGGACCACACGAACCATGGTTTCGGTGTGTCGGGGGGCAATCATTGAAGACGGTTGATCCATCCTATTCCATTTCCCAGTCCGGCCAAAGCGCGGCACTGCGACGTGATTTCATCATTCTAATCTTGCTTCTTTAGTACTGCTGCAAATCTACAATGCAACTCGTTTCTACTCAAATTTAGCTCGTTTCCACTCACTTCCACACTTACTACATCGTTGTACGAATTTTTGATCAGGAATAAAGTAGCAGATCTAGAAATTAATATTATGATAGACGATATTATGAAGGAGGAAGGCAGTACAATGACAGTTAGATCGAAATATAATGTTTACAAGTTTGTTCGGTGAATTCGAGAACAGGCGAGTCATAGATCCGCTATTGAATACAATATCACATTTTTCTGGTTGGAAAACGAAAGAAAGCATATTATCATTTTAAAACTAGTGACAAATTATATAAAACTCATTTTAGGTTGAAATTTATCAATTATAATTTTTCTGAATGAAATGTGCTAAACTATAATAAATTAAATTGATCTTTCAAGAAAAAAAGAATAAACTAAATGTTGCTATACACGGTCGCGTATTTTATTCTTATATTCCAAAATACGATATGAACTTATGAAAATATCCGTAATTGCTATGTTTATAACTAAACTAGCAATATACAGGAGGGCGATTGGTGATATGGGCTCTGGCCCATATTTAGGCTCCGGCCCAGAGAGTAGTCCGATCCATATGACGTCAGCTAGAATGACGTTATACGGGGATGAAGGGGACATGAATATGACATGTCCCCGGGTAAGGACAAAAGGACAGGACCACTGCCTCTGGGCTAGAGGCTGACCACTCACACCTATAAATACAACTTTGGACTTGTGGAGAAATGTATGTTCTATCAGATTAAACTCTCTCAATTTATCCTTATTCTCTCTCCTATTCAAAGGCCCCTCTTTCATCATCACGCCGGAGTAGCTATCCTTGGGATACTCTGGGGCGTTGTTTTGCAGGTCTTTAGGTGAGAGCGCGCGGAGCACGGACGAAGCCTCATTCAGACCGGAGACCCATCTTGTATCCGGATCGGGACTGGAAGCTGGTAGCATCACCACCCAAAAGAAAATAGATCATGTGCTAATGAGGAAAAATTGGCATGAAAACACCTGCTACAATTAAAAAGATTGAATAACAATGAAATTGATTGGCGCACTCTAATATTACTTTCACAGCCCGTGTTTATATTTAAAGTTTCTGATATGCCCTCTTTTATGGAACTATATTTATTTTTAAATAAATATTGAGGATATTAATGATATACTATGAATAAATACGGACTGTATAAATAATGGGTTGCATGGTTAAATGCCCAATAATAATTAAGCTTGCAAGACATTATTGAAGGGTTTTTTTTCCTTAAAATGGATGGGATGCTTTGGGAACACTCTGTCCAAAAGTGGGAAGCATACAATGGCCTGTAACAGAATATATGCAAAACCCTAAATGGTTGGGAAGAAGAATTAAAGATGCCCACCATTTAAAAGTTCAAGAATGGTTGTGAGCTTGGAAAACATACCACTTGGGACTCAATTCCTTGCTTTGTTTGTTTATGCTTCATTTTGGCACACAACTTTGTATTGATATTTTTTGAGTAACCTACTTTTTATAAAGTTCTATTGTTATCACACTAAAGTTTCACAAAGTTTGCTATTTGAATTGTATTTGCTTTTCCTCTTCTTCCTTTTTCACAAAGCATAGTATGGAGTTGATTTTGTTGCAAAGATTCTCAAACAAAAAAAAAAAAATTAATATAAAAAGAAATGACAGTGTACGTATTTCGGTGTATCCACTTTTTATAGCATACATTCGAGATAAGATAGTGTACATAATGAAGTGTAGCTAATAACTATCATTATCTAACCATTTACCGAATTTTATGTATCATACGTCTGAGATATACGATATACTATGCATTGTACATCTAAACCCCCACCCACTTCAGATGAACTGAATTGAATTACAATGTATTGAACTAAATTGAACTGCTGAACTGTGGGAGAATAGGCTACTGAACTAAACTAAAATGTGTTGAAAGTATTGAATATAATAATGTAGACAAGACCTGAATGTAATGTCATGTCCACTTCAGCTGAATTGTACTAAAGTGAAATAAAAGATGCTGAAATGCACTGAATTGTACTTATTATGTGAGACAACAAATTATTGAATTGGACTGAACTGAAAAGTGTTGAAAGTGCTGAAAGTAAGGTGAGGTGGACATGACATAATTTAGTATTATTATTGTTCATAGTAATATTTGTGTAACAATCATCAACCATTCATAAAATAAAATGCAAAAAAATAACTATGAGTTACATTTCATGATCTTCCTGTTTTACGGCAAGTCCACTTCTTTAACTTTCAAAAAAATCACACATAAGGAAATTTTGCAAGTATATTTACCAATATATTTAAGTCGGCATACTCTATAGATGAATCTTTAAGTGCCGATAAAAAACATTTTTTCCCAACTCATTTGCCCGTTAGTATAAAGTGGTTACGTGTATAAACTATACTATAATATTGCACATATTTTGTCTTAAGCGTAGTCATTCAATATATAATAATAATGTATAAAAGCCCATCAATTTATATAACATTGACAATGACCAAACAAAAAGCTTCCATACTACTATTTCATCGTCTTCTTCTTTTTCTTGCTTGTTTAGGTATCATCAAAATTAAATAAATTGAATTGATTGGACATCATTTTCTTCAATGAGATGATGCTTCCGTCTCATCAAAATTTGCACAGTATATTATTCCCGACCTTCGAAACATGTATTTTTTCGTTAATTGATTATTTATTAATTATTTAGTTAAAAATACTACTTACATAAAATTCTATACAGATTCAACATTAACAGAATGTACATATGTTAATGTATCTTTTTTTTATATGAAACAAGCCAACAACTTTCAACCTCTTGCAATACATATTCATTTCCCACCTAGCTATAATTTGATTGATCAATTAATAAACTTGTTACATAAATTGCTTTTAAATTAAGTTTATTATGATGTGATTATGTCATCATTTCAAATCGATCACATGAGGACATACAAATAAGTTTGATGCATCATCAAAAGTGAGTGTGGATTAGTCAAAATCTAGGTCCCAAAATTCATATCCACATCTATTATTTTCTTAAGTTGGACCGCCTAAAGTACCCTAATCAGCAAGGCAATTCAATTCTATGTTAACAATTCTAAAAATATTTGATGAATGTAGTTCAATCACGTTATTAATACTTATAATTAATGTATACGTTTTTTGTTATTTATATTCAATAAAAATTGAACGTTTATTGTAATATTGTCGGAGTCAGCCATAATACAAAATGCATGAGAGTGGCGATTTTTTGACTTGATTCATGTGAGCGGGCGACGAGGAAATTTCTGAACATACAAGATTCGATTCTATCGAAATTTTTGTCACTGAATGAGGTTTAGTTCATGATTGAATAGCTCAATTTCTCAAATTGTCGACATTATCAGAAATTTTCCTTAAGTGGTGAAGACGCAAAGTAACTATTTGAAAAGTTAAATTTATGCCTGATATAAATCTTGTGCCAAGATCGTTTTGAGTTCCAATTAGAATTCTGTATAACATGTTCTAGCGAATATTGTAAAAATGATCTTTTCATTCTCTTTTAACTTACATTTGAGATAATATTCTTGTTATTTGTTTGTTGACGATTTTAAAATTATAAAACGAAAGTTATTTGTTTTAAAAAGAGTCTATGAATAATCAAACAAAAGTCGTATTAACATAAATATAAATATAAATAGCGATATTATTTATTATTTCCTAACATTTAATGATGTGTAATTTTCAAAGCAATATGTGTAGCTGCATGCACCCTATATTGTGTGACTGCGAGTCATATTCCAATCTAATGAACTATCATTGTTCTCAACAAACTTAATAGTTACGCACAATAATCAAATCATATTGACTAGTAAAGTTTTGTTGCTTCATATTGATCTAACTTCTAATCCCTAATTAATTATTATTTGGTTGAATTATTAATGCAAATGCACGGCAGGTGAAATGTTAGTTCGATTTATAACGGTGTTGTATACATTTTAATATTTACTTTATAGTACAAAATATGATATAAACTATGAAAATATCCTACGGCAGGAGATTGATTCCTGCTTGATAGTTTGATTGTGCAGGTTTGATTTTGCTAATGCATATCTATTTTTTTACTATGGTCTAAACTCGCAATTAAAAACTAAACCTGTACAATTAAGTTATCCGTACACCTAAAATCCCTGTTTAGTTACCATGATATTTAGATTGGATATTGATTATTTATTTTTAATAGCTAGCGAGTAGATGTTAGGCAGAGCGGATCCACGTACACACGTGATATGGCTCCAATCATGCAAAAAATTAGCGAAGTAACCAATAGTTATGAATTTGTGGATCTTTTTGGATACTTCGTCTTATTAATTCCCTGCAGATCCATACTAAAAATTCACGAAATTATCAATAATTACTGAACTGTTGAAATTTTAAAATATTTCAGCTCATTAATTCGTACTAACACCGTTTTTAGTGCTATTCAGTCATTTCTTGATCATCACTAATTCCAGGTAAAGTGGTTTTGGATGGTGATTATTGATGAGATTGGTCCAAAAACTCCAAATTGAAGAGATGAGTAGTAGCTAGAAGATTACAATTTTGTTTGTTTTTTCTCTGCAAATTCAATGGCGCACGTAGGATATTGAACGGCCATCGTTTTCTTGACGTTGAGAGATGTCACGTATATATAGCACTAACAAAATATATGTCTAAAAAATCCCAGGATTAATTTCTCTATTTTTGGCTTATTTCCAACACAAAGTTTTGATTGATTTGTGATTACTTTATTCTTTCAGTATTTTCTGAATGATTATTATTTGGCTGACTTAAATTGTATGTATAAATAAATAAGTCATATATTATCAGATTGAGTGAAAAACCACAATAAAAGTTTATTTAAATATAATTTATAAGAAGTGCAACTATTATAGTTGTCTTTGTATAAAATCTTCATTTGTTGTAGGAGCTCTAGAGTGTTGTGGGATGGTGAATTCTAACGAACTCTATAATACTATACTTGGTGATATCTATACGCAGTAGAAGAAGGGAAGTCTGATTTTAGTTATGCTGTGACCGGCATCGGTACAGAGATGACTTAATTTTCTTGTCGTATTTGTAGACACATCTCTGACATCTCATTTTTTTTTTTCTGATATTAAGTCGGAATATAGTATTCGGGTAACAAAATTGCCAAAGTTACCCAAACTGGGTTTCATGTGTAATTTTAGATTTCAAACCCGATCATGTAATTTTATTGCTTTTATTAGGGTTGAGGAGTCGTGAATAATCCTCCCGCCCACTTGAATGATTTTTCTTCATTTGCAACACAATCACAAAAGCTAAAATTTTTAAATAATAATAATATAAAAATAAAAACCTACAAGGTCAAAGTTTGAGTTTTGAGTAACGTGTTCGGATAAAACTTTTTAAGTTTGGGATAATGTAAAATTTGGAGTTTTCTCCTTTTAATATTTCGTTCATATAAAAATAAAACTGTTAAAGTTGCTGTTTGGTGGAATGTCTGGGTCTATTTGTATAATTTATCTCTATTTTTTAATTAATGTATAGTCATAAGTCTAATTCATTTGACTTTGGAGCGTGCATTTGCTCAGTCAAAAACGTGATTAATAATGATTAACTTTCATTAGCACTGCATTTCATTAAATAAATTATATATGAAATTTTTTTAAAATAAAGGTCATTCCGTATTCAGCATTTTTTTAATCAAAAAAGTAATTGCATTAATCAAACGAGAAAATTACATGTTTTGCGATGTTATGTGTCTTATTTACATGTTTTCAGCCTTTTCGAAAGAACGTATTATGGAAGGGAGTTTGATCACAATGTTTACGAATTTGATCTGATTAAACTAGTCTAATAAATTAGACTCATATTGAAATCAAATCGTATTAAGAAAAAAACAAATCAAAAAATGTTAGCATACCGCTAAAAACCTTATTCATCAAGAAAAATAAACATCTAAAACTAATTTATCATTCATTTTCCTAATTAAACTCCGAAATACTAAAATCTGCTTAAAATCTGGTCACAATTACCGAAACACTAAATAAAAATTTATTTTAAAATGTGATAAATTTGATTAACTTTCTGTTATAAGTCTGTGGTTTAAAAGATTAGTCGAGTATTCTTGCATAGATTATGGTATACTATTTTTATGAATTTCTTTAAATTTAGTAATAAAATATCTATTTTTTTAAGAAAATCAAAGTTAATTAGATAACCTAAAATTGCTAATAAAGTGTCGCCTAACCCAGCGAGGGTTTTGACCAAGATCGCAGTCAAATTCAGTATACACGTGGTTAAAGTGTCTGATTTATTTAACTAACAATATTTTATTACATGCTTAAGCATTAATTAATTATTAATTTTGTTTAGTGTGGTAGCCTAATAGTGCCACAAAATCATCGAAAGAAATTATAATTATTTGTTATTTAATAATTAAATAACTTAGAAGCTGACATGTTTGGCTTGTTCATATTTCAGAGGCCAATTTTTCATTAAAGTTTCTCAACACATTTCACTATCCAAGTTACGAATCCTAAGAAAATTGTTGTCCTTTTCATTTATTTCCTTTTGATTTTTAGTTTGAGAGTTGCAGAATAATTGAATTCATTGAATTATTACACAACAAAAATTATTGGATAATACAAAATATAATAAAATTATAGAATGATATTAATTAATTAAACGAAATCAAATTATCTGGTTAAATACATGTGCTCCTGTGTGAATTGAATGTTAATGTAGCGATCTGTGCTTAAACTAGGGGTGTAAATGAGATGAGTCGAAATTAAATAAGACTGTGATCAAATTCGACTCGATAAATATTTTGTGAAATTGAGTTTAACCTCTTTCGACCAGGATAAAATTGAGTCCAAATCAACTCATTAATTTTTTTTATGAGTTCGAAAATCGACTCACGAGTTCAATGAATTCGAACTCCAACTCGAACTAGAGGAGCTCGTTAATTTTCAAAAATTTCAATTTCAAATCAATTTAACTTAAAAATATGGTAACCACCAATAAAATACCAAACACTCAATTGGCCAATGTCTTAATAGAGAAATTATCAATGCATTGGTCAAAATCACTTGACATGTCAGCAAAAAAATAATATATAAAATAATATCAAGATGAAATAACAACACATCAATAAATAACACTGCAATAAAATTGTCCTACAAGAAACTTTCTTCTTTTTTTTCTTTTAAAAAAACTTTATTCTTTTTGTAACAATTTTAGTTTTAATTATGATTAAAAATAATTTGATATATAGTGTTCCAACTTTTATCATAATTTTGGTAGTAACATATTCACACTACAAATAGTGGTAATATTTTTGTACCAAAACATATATTTACGCAATCATGCCTAATATAGACACCAATAATTAATAATCGACTGACATATATTTTACCTTTACCGGTAATAAAAATAAAAATAAAAAGATAGATTTTCACTGACAGCTCCTAAAAATTTCCTTATCTTCTCCAAAAATCACTGCGCTCAAATCCCATATTTTCCCGCAACAGAAATGATTCACCAAAAAAGCCAAAAATCCAGCCATCAATTTCTCTCTCTCCTCTCTCCTCCTTTAACACGCCTTTTGTCTCACTATCCTTAATCCACCCGAAAAAAACCTCAATTTAGACAGAGGAATCCAAGCAAATCACCCAGAAAAACCCAGAAAATGGAGGAAAAACTGTGATCCGATCGCATGTTGGATGGTGTTTTACGATGATGAAATGAAAAGGGTTGCATAAAAATACAATTTTTTTTTTCCTTGATTTCACCATTGAATGAGATATAGCTCTCATCTTCCATCTGTAATTACGTATATATAGATATAGATTATAGATATATATATACAGAGCGGTCCCACGATTGCTCAATTTCTTGTACATTGGAAAAGGCTTCCAAAGTATACAACCACTATTACTTTACCAGTCTTTTATGGCTGCCTCCCACTCACATTTTCTCTCCATTGGGTCGGTGTTTGTGCTATCTGTAATCCTTCTTTTTCCCTTTGGTCGGTGTGCATAGCAAGGAAGGGATAAAGGAGTTGTGGGTTTTTCTGGGAATTTGCTTTTTTTGGAGGGTGGTGAAGAACGTGTTTAGTAAGCTAGCATTGTAGCATTGCCATTTGATCCTGTGGAATTTCGCTTTGCATGTGTGGTTGATCCTTGTGTGGGATCTGTGGTTGATGAAAGCTGGAATTTTGGGAGGAATTTGATGTTTTCTTGAAGGTGTGTCAGATTGTGGAGGGAGAATCATTGTGGTTTGGACCACAATCCAGCTAGTGGGGATCCAATTCAGCTTTACTGAGCTGATATTCTTGGTCAAAAGGTAGGCTTGATTTCAGATTTTGTTGCTCTGCTATCTTCAGTGGATCCAGTTTCAGAGTGCTTGTTGAAGTGATATTTCTGTTCTTGTTTAGAAGGTCGGATTTGATAGGAGTTTTTGTTGCTATGTTGTCTAATTATCTGTGCTTTTCCTGAAAGTAACTTCTTGCCTCTTGCTGCATTAATGTTCTTTGAGAAGATCTGCATCAGTGAGATGTTTCAGAAATTTAATAATGCCATTTTGTGTTTTTTAGGTTCAGAGATTATTGAGGTTGTATGTGATCTGCATTAGCTGATTCGGTGTAAATTTGGTTTTTTTTAAAGCTCTGGGAATTTTCTTCTGGTTCCAAGTTGTATGATCATGCCATAGGAGAGATCTACTGACAATCTGAGAGAATTGAGTAGTTTGTTTGTTACTCACTGGATTTGAATCATCGGGATGATTAATTGCTTATTGCTCTGGGAAATGAAGACATTTTCTCATTCCGTTGGCTGTTAGTTAGATTAATGACAACTGCATCTTTGATCGCAGTGGCATGAAATTGTATAACTGAGGGAAACAGCTTGACATCTAGTTTTCAACTATAGTTATGGCGAAGAAATCAAGAAGAAGGCCCCTGCGGTCTGAAAAAAAGGATCCTTCAGGTTGCATATCGGGATTGATCCGCATCTTTGATTTTCGTAATGGTCGATCCACTAGAAAGCTACTTCCAGATCGACGAAGAGGGAATAAGCAAGCTGCTGGTAAGGATTTTCAGCCACATTGCTCATCTAGTTCCTGATTGATCATCTTTCTGAGATTTCACTAATGTCTACATCTTTGTATCAGGTTCCTCGTTTGCGCTCACGGATTCTGATCAAGAAACTAAGGTAAAAAGGGCATCTATTTCTTAACTTCTTTTATAGAGTATATTAAGCTGTTAAATTGGGGAAAAAATCGTTTCCTACCTTTTACGTGAATGGTGTGTGATGCTTGAATGAGTATACCACTAAACTACTTTTCGGATATTTATATAAATTCATTGCTGACCGTGCATCCTTTCTCTTCAAAAAAGGTTGATGCAGATAGTGGTGTGACGAGTGTTAAAAAACTCATGGAAGGAGAGATGTATGGTGATGGAAATGTCCAAGGGGTGGGAATAGAGAAGCATTATCCAGAGTGCGTACACACCGATCAGGGGAGAAGGAGAAACTCTATGAATTTGAACAAAGCCTGCAAACGATGTAATGAAATTATAAAAGACTTGGAAGCTGAGAAAGATTTTGGGTCTGGTTACAAGTCTTTTGACCAGATTGTCAGTAAGAACAGTTCAGATGGGTTTGATTTTGAGATAATAATGCATTTGCTGCATGATGATTTCGATAAGCACTTGGACCAGGTGAGTGCAGTTGACAAGGGAAAGCTAACTGCAGCCATTAAGATCTTTATTGATCAAAGTTCATCTGACAGTAAGCATTTTCATGAGGGTGGTCAGATCCAGGATTCGGAGGAGTTCAGAGATGCTTTGCAGAGATTAAGCTCTAATCGGGACTTGCTTTTAAAACTCTTGGAGAGTAGCCAGGTAAGGAAAAACCTGCGTTCTAATTCATTGCCAAGGTCTGGCTTCTTGGGCGAGAAGGTACTAAATTCAAAGACTGATGAGCTCACCGACCAAAAACCAACCCGGAACCTATTTCGCAGAAGAAGCAAATCTCAAGAATGCTTCCCGTCTACTGGAACTGAGAATAGCCGAAACCCCAGTAAGATAGTCATTTTAAAACCGGGACCAGCGGAGGCTGATGTTAATCCTGCAATCCAGGTAGAAAAAAGCCATTTCTCTTTCACTGATTTAAAGAGGAAGCTGAAGAATGCTGTCAAAAAGCGACGTGACTCTGACAAAGGTGGAAGTGGAGAAAATTCCGGATGGAGCTCTCCAAACAGAAATCATTTCTATGTGGAAAAATATGCAAAACCACCAAAGAAGGTGGGCAAGGCAAATGAAAGGGATGAAGTTCTTGCTAAGGAGGGAGTTTCTAACATCTACCTCGAGGCAAGGAAACATCTTGTCGAGATGCTTAGCAGTGGGGAGCAAAGTGCAGAAATGCAGAGCCAACAGCTACCTAAGTCCCTTGGTAGAATACTTTCCTTCTCCGAGTACTATAACTCTCCAATGTATAGCCCTAGAAAGGCTTCAGATATCCTTATACCTGTAGCAAAGACACCATCGCCACGCAACAGCTTTGAAATAGTTAACGAAGTCACTGATCAACCTAATCAAGCAAACCTCCATATCTCAGAGATTGAGTTATGCTCCACAGATATTCCTGATGAGAAACTGTATTGTACGGAGGCATATAGAAGTTTTCTGAATGAGTGTTCTGACACTAAGTTTGATGAGGAGACATGTCCTTCAGGTACTTTGTCCGTTTACGTACTGGTGTAGGCTGTTTGCAGTATGAGTATCCATTGCTTAGATTTTGATGTTCATGTATTTGATGGTTATTATGCAGGATTCGAAGAAACACAAAATGATAACCAGGAAGACAAAGAAATTCATTATGGTCAATTGTGTAGCTCTGATAGCAAGGAAGAAGGTCAAATTGGCGATTGTGATGAGGAGTTTCAGGAAGAAAGCAAGGAGCAGTCATCAAAAATGGTACTGTACTGCTTGAATTGCTTAAAATTTCCACTACATTTTTGCTATCGTTTTTTGAAAATAATGAATCAGAAAAGCTTCAATACAGTGTTAACAACTACTTTTAAAGATAAATAATATTTTGACGGCGGAGGTCAAATTTCATAGCTCTTGTCTCAAAATATAATTCCTGTGAAACCTTTCACAATTAGAAATCAAAGGGGAGGAAAATTTTCTGTTCCGTTGTCAGATGCCTCCATGTTATACTTTCCAAGCATTTAATATCTGTACTTACTATGTGTGCAACTATCCTTTCTGCAGGAAGTCTGTGATGATTATGAAGCATTATCTTCTCCATTATCGTCTCCATCATCATCCAAAACCTCGGTCTCAACTAAAGTTGAAGATACAGAGGGTGTGATCGATAGAACGGAGCGCCCCAGTCCTGTTTCTGTTCTAGAACCTTTGTTTGCTGATGATGATGTTAGTCCTGCAAGGATCATATCTCAACCAGGTTAGCTCGCGTGCTCAATCTCTCCAACTGAAAATTTCCTTAGATATGTGCTGAAACAAGGCTATATTCCTGTAGGTGAAGTAGAAATCCAACCAAGAAAAATACACTTTGAAGAGCCTGTGCAAACCTCGTTAGAAGATGAAGAATCTGCCTTTGAATACATTGAAGCTGTTCTCCTAGGCTCAGGATTGAACTGGGATGAATATCTGTTGAGGTGGCTTTCTTCGTCCACAATTCTTGAACCCACATTGTATGATGAAGTTGAGCTCTTCTCAAGCAGATCTCATAATGAGCAGAAGTTGCTCTTTGATTGTACTAATGAGGTACTTGAGGAGGTGTGTGAGCATTATTTTGGGTCTTTCCCATTGGCATCACTCGAGAAGAAGAATCTTCGCCCGCCTCCTATGAGGATGGACCTTATTAATGAGGTATGGGAAGGTGTCGAGGGGCGGCTTCTTCAACACCCGTCTCCTCAGTCTTTGGACCGGCTTCTCAAGAAGGATATGGCCATGTGCAAAAAATGGATGAAGCTTGGATCGCATATCGAATCAATTGGCACAGATATTGGAGAAGCCATTATTGACAATTTGATGGAAGAAACCATTCTAGCTTTTTTGACTAGTGATGCTGCAATGGAGGTTTTAGAACAGTAACTTATTCTGCTTCTGTAAATTGAAGAGCTTTATGTATAGGATCAACAACACATGGAGTTTTTCGCCTCGAGGATACAAAAATAAAGGATGGCAAGCTTTTTAGGCTGATCTTACTCGATGAAACGAAAAAATGATTACTCAAGTGTAGAGATATGTAAAGTTTGGTGTGTTTCTTGAAGTGTAATCAGTGCCTTTCTTTCCCTGTCTGTGTTTTTCTGAGTGTGGATTGACCTTTCAAGAATGTAATAACCGAAACAATGACAAACGAATTAGGATACATATTTAATTTGCGTTATGATATGATCGATGTCTACATAAGCTGAAACTCAAAATAATTTCAAGCTTAAAAATCATCGGTTTTTCTAAGCTATCGTTGTTTCTTCTTTGCTTGCAAGTTTGAGGCCCCGGGTAGGGGTCTTTTTTTCTCGAATGCTTTGGCCTTGCTCTCTTCTTCTTCATCACTGTCGTCACTGAAACTCCCAGGCTTTGCAGAGTCTGCAAGTTCTTGTGCATTCTTCAACCCTCGCCTTTTCTGAGTTTCCAATATGGTAGTTATCTTCCTCTCCACTGGATCATTTGAACGAACAACTTGAGTGACACGGGGAACTGCTGCTCCAACTCCTAGCCTGCAAAAAATCGAGAGAAATCAGTATACGGGAGTAACTCAGATTACAGTTGCTTCACTGTATCAATCGCTCACCTTGGAGGCCGACTTTCGATCTTTGAATTACTGGATTTATCATCCTCAGCCAAGTAACTCATTTTACTGACCCATTGTTCTGCCTACAAGTGACCAAAACAGTATTCAAAAGACAGCTTCTTAAAGAGTTCATTTCCGCTATATAAGAGAAAGTCGGAACCAAATTATTAAACTCTTAGAAGATAATAGGGTAACAAAATACACTACATAAAAAAAACACTTCAAACAACTATAGCAAAGACGTGTTAAACCTAATATATACTACTGTTTAAGGCTACATACATGAAGCTGTGATTTCCGGTTTTATACAGAATCACTCTATACCAAGTGAAACCAGGCAACCCCTCTCAAATAAATACATGCACAAAGTTAAAACACGGGACTCCACCAAAACCAACAGGGCTAAGCTCAAGCACTAATCTATACAGAGAAGAAGATACGCCAAGTTTCAGACACCTGGAATATGCTGCAGGTCTCGTATAACGGCACATAATAACAAAAAATTGAAGCCGAGAATGCAGTATAGATAATTCTTCAACAATGCACAACAAGTTGAACCAAACAACCAATTCAAATCCCCTATGAAACCTCACTAAACATATCGTATCTCATAACTCGAAGAAAATATGCCCTAGCCAATTACCAATTTGAATGCCCTGTTGAACTTCACCAGAGGAGGCAAGGGCGTCTTCTTTGAATTCTTCGAAGCTTCCCCCGGTTTAACGCTATTCGGCTCACCAGTCTGAGAATCAAAAGAGAATTACATCAGTCAATTCACACTACAATATGGTTCTGCAACATCAAAAGAATATAAACTCCAACAATTGCCATCAGCATCCATTCATTCATATATACAAAATACAAGTAAAACCTAACTGAATCAAACTTTCATCCATTTATATGAAGTAATGCTCTTTCATGACAACAAGGAAATCAATTCATGTTAACAAATGAAGGTAGAATCAGCACAACAACGCAATAACCAGCAGGAAATTGAAGACCTAATTACCATGGTGAAGCTGCAACGAGAGCTACGGCAGCGCGGTGAGGGCGACAGGGCGGCGGCGACGGCGGCAATCGGTGAAGAGGGAGAGGCGAGTGAATCCCGTAACTGGTATCCAACTCCTTTAAACAATCCTATATTTGGGTAGGTACACTTTATATAATTCCTTTTATGAATTTATAAAACTACATATTTGGATTAGGGGCACAGAATAAAACTTTTATTAATTTCAATATAGAATGTAAATTTTATATAACTTTTAAATAAAAATATAATTATTAACTTATAGTTATAAGCAAACTCTCTAGAAAATTCAACTTTACAGAATATTATGAAACACCCATATCCATTATATATGTGAGTTTAAACACTGTTTTTTTAAAATTTTAAAGTAAAATAAATATTTTAATGTAAATATGCAATGTATTTTATTTAATAAAAGATCATTTTCAAGTTTTAAAATGAACCGTTTAATTTAAGATTTTCACGGTTTAAATTTGACGTTTGAAATTTTTTTTAAAAAGCTTTCTAGAGACCAACTCATGATGAAATATAGACCCTTTTACCTTCTATTTCTAGTTTAAATTAAATTAAATATACTTTAGTTTGAATACACTAAGGTCCTGTCAAGTTCAGCTGCTTGGACCTGCTCGATAGCTGCTAAAACTGCTTGGAGCTGCTTGAAGCTGCTTGGTGTTGCTTGGTGCTGCTTGGTGCTGCTTGGATTATTTTATTATTTATGGATGAATATTCGTATGTGATTTAAATGTAATTAGACAAGTTCAAATGAACAATATTTCATTAACAACAATTAAAATAACCTCTTTAGTACCTAAATTTCAAAACATTTTATTTCTTTTCAAAAAAATTCAAGTCGGATGAAGTAAGCTGCTTGGAGCTGCTTGGGGCTGTTGGGGGCTGATGGGAGCTGCTCGGAGCTCCTTGCTGCTTGGAGCTGCTTGCAAGAAGCTGAACTTGACAGGGTCTAAGTGCACTATAATTTGAATAAAAAAAGATTTAAATCTTATCAATAGTTTTAGATTGTGATAGCTTTTATATTTATCAATAAGGATCAACTCACACGATATATATTGTCAAAGAATATTTTTGAGAATAATAAGGTATGAGTGTTTTAATTGCAATACTTCTTTTAGTCGTTAGTTGTCAACTTGTCATGATACAAAATTGTTCGTCTTTAAAACGAGAAAGTCTCCTGAAAGTCCGACTTTCCTGACTTTCCATAAGAGTGTTTATACGTTTTAACTTATACAGTGTACCTTTTAATTTGAAGTGTAAAATTTATTATTTGAATTTTATTAATGTTTTAATGTAAATTCATGAATTTTTGCATTAAAACATGTTTTACTATATGTTCACTTTGATACTACCAATGTTTTAACACAAAATAGTATCACTTGACCTTAAATATATAGTGGTAGTTCTATAACACTTAGGAAAGTCGGATTTTCTAGAGAATTTGCCCTTCAAAACTATTGTATTTACACAGATGATAGGTAATTTTTCCCCACTATTTCCTAATAAAAACTCGAACCATCGATATTAAGTTAAGATGAAGATGGCATGTTATGGACAATTTTGTAATCAAACACGTCAGTTTAAGGATTTTAGGTCGATAATTGGCTAAAATAACTCCGGTTTGATTAGCAATAGATATATAAGATGATATAAATCTATACCATTGATTTTATTAGAATTCTGATTATTAATAGATAAAAAAAAAGATGCCATATCGAGATTCGAGCTATCACAAAACAAATAAAAAGTTTATATCAATATTCACAACAACAATTAAATATACACAAAAAGTAAATATTAAATAAAAGGTGTATCCTTTCATACAACAATAAATTGTATAACTTTTCTTTATGAAACAAGTTGAAATTTTATTGATAACGTAATACACTAGACAATATTTATTTGTTTCTAATAAATAAAAGATGAATTTAGACGAAATTTCAAAACAAGTTCATTATTACAAAAATCACAAATATTAATTACTTGCTATTTGAAAAGATAATAAACTAAGAATAATAATAAATCAATTTCTCAAGCCTAATTTCAGTTGAAATTGGATGGAAAGACACAAGTAATAAATATTCTCTCATCCCATTTTGACCACTCTTTTAATCACAAAATAAGTGAAATTCATGTGAATTTACCACTATACCCATACCCGTAAGACAAGCCCCATGCTGTTGACGAAGCCGTTACATGTCCTTTTCCGTGATTTCGCGCACAAAATATCGAAAAATCACGCATTAAAACAGTAAATAATTAAAAATGAAAATAAAAATCCGATCGTCGTTTCCGGAAAACCAAAAAAGAGTCAAAGCTTTCCCCCTCGAGTGCTTCTCAGATATGTTTCTCTCTCTAAATCTATACATCGGCCTATACATACAGCTTCCATAAATAGATATATACACACATACACACACTCTCTGTATATTTCTTACAGATTCTCTCTCTCTCTGTGTTTGTGTGTCTGAGAATTTTCCCCCAAATCCCTAAATTCCCAATTCGGGTGCCCGATTTCTGCGCGTTTGCAGAAAAACCCTAGTTTCCCCAAAACCCCGGCTGAACCCTAGCTCCGGCGCGGCGTTGATTGGGCCGGGGAATCTCCAGTGGTCTCTCCCCCGAGGTATGTTTCCAATTGTGTTTTCTGGTTGTCAGTTGCATTTCGGGTTTTGAGTGGTGGGAGCTAGCTAGTTGGGAATGGTGGTGGAACTGATTGGTTCGTGATTGGTGGTTTGATTTCTGGATTTGAGTGTGGTCTTTTATGGTAATAGGGTAATGGGGCCGGCTCTGGTTTCTGTTTTTGCACCTATTTTTGCGTTTGCTTTTTTGAGATTTTTTGGCGTTTATAGATTAATCCACTGGGATTGAGTGGTTTTTAACTTTCTGCCGAGTTTCCCCTGTTAAAACCAAGGGAGTTCATCAAGGTAGCATGGAATCAATCGATAGATTTGACCTGCTTTCGCCTTTTGTGTTAGTGTGGTTTGTGTTCAACTGTTTCAATTCAAAAAAATGCGACTTTCATGTAGTTTTGGAATCATTAGATTTTGTATGATCTTAAAAATGGTTTCTTTGCAGTTTTAGTTGCTAGAAGTTGCAGTTTCCTCCATCGTAGTTTGTGGTGTTTACTTTTGCTGCGTCTCTCATGCCTGTTTGTATTAACTTACATGTTGTGTCCAACTGAGGATTTTTTCCCCTGGATTTCTTGCAGATTTTACGTATAATCATGAACTTATTTGTTTCTGTTCTGAATTGTTTTATTGTGTGGTATAGCTGCTAATAAGCTGCAGATTTGTGCGATTTTGTTGATAGAATTGGATGCATAGGCCCCTAAAGTTTATTTCTTTGTGTTGAATGTACCCTTAAACTTCATGACATTACGTGACACGATCTTTATTTTTTCTCATAGGGTAGCTTGATCAGCATACACCCTGCTGAGGTTCAATGCTGAAGTCAGTATGCAGATAACAGTTGGGAGAGATGCAAAGGTATCATGGTAGCGGCTGCACTAGTGCAGTTAGTAGCCTTAGTGGGTCATCTAGGGACACTTCCCGGAGCGATTCATCAACAATTACACCAAACTTCCCTATTAATTCCAGGTACAGAGCCTACTGTTTTTGTTTATCAAACATGTTGATCATGACATATGCTTGTGTATAAACTTCATGTTAACCGCTTCATACAAAGTTAGAGTAGTGCAACTTATACCCGACAGTTTTTTTTCCATGGCACTTGGAAATATTATGGTTTTTTTTATGGAGAGGTTATCTGTTCTTTTATCTCTTCTTGTCTTTATACGCTAGTAGTTTTAAGGCTCAATTTTTATTGATTGCTGCACAATATTTATTGGTTGCTTGGATGTACCGAAATTCAGAGGTTTACCAATTTTCTCAGTGACAATTTGTCGTGGATGTAGTATAATATATTCTGGCTGCTTCATCCAAACATAGAAGTCTGTGATTCTTGGTACTCTGTGAAGTCTGTGAAGCATACTTGTAATATATTAAGCTAATTATTCTCTCATCCGAAGTCTGTGAAGAACTATTGTGATACCAAATTTTTTCAAGAAGTACGTGTTAAGTTCGGATGTTTTTGAGTCTTCTACTTTAGCTTGCCTGATAAACTAATGGGTCTTTTAAGAGTTATCCTAAAATATAGTAAACCCTAAGTTGGTGCGTGTATTTCTTACTTTACATGTTGATAACCAATAATTTATTCCACATAGTATTTAATTATCCTATTTTGGCAAATTGTCATCATGGTGCTGTGGATTTTTTGAAGATTTATACAAACACACACACATATACACATATACGTAGAGAGGGAGAGAGAAATAAGTCGCTGGTAGGAATGGTCCTGCCCTGAGAGGGAGAAAGAGAGAGATAAGTTACTGCCTTGATATACGGAGAGAGGGGTATATGAGAGAAAGCGAGATTAATCGCTGGTAGGAATGAGTGTATGCCTTGGGAAGTGAAATTGTTGTGACCGTGCTGACAGTGATGATCGCAATATAATTAATGTAGCTTTTGGTGATTATAGTATAGTGATGGAGAGATGAGTATGCTTCCTTGGTATTCTTGGAGATATGTATTAATTAACAAAATCAAGATGATCTTGTGACTAAGCCGCATAGAATGATTTGAGAATGCAATTTAGCTTGTCGGCAATTATAGGCTGTGTGCTGACATTCGTTATTTTATTTCTAATGTATTTCACTACATCCTACGTGGCCCATTTTGGCCCACCAGGCTCATAGGGTCAACGGTTTCAGATTTGCCATATGTGATTTTGCTCAGTGGTGATTGCTATTTATTGCATGGTAGTGAATTATGGCTAATTCTTTTACTGCATTCCAACATAGTGATTTTTACGTCTTTTACCGTAATATAACTTTGTTAACAACTTTGACTTTTTGATTTTGTAAATGTCATAGCTCTGTGATTTATTATCAAACTACCTGAATTGCTATTAAACGTTTTGACAAATTAACTGGTTGAGAGCTGTATCATTATGGCCTTAGATTCATATAATTCCCAACCGACTAAGTAAACAAGTTGCTGAATATAAGAAGTTATTGACGATAAAACAAATACAGGCTCAAAAGTCAATATATATCCGTTTCTGGAAGATTCCAATAGTCATGAATTGTATTTTTTTGGATCTCATTTGTTGATCTGTGTATAAGTCCTCTTATATATGCCTGGATGAATAGTATTGTTTTGCTGTTAACATTAGCACAATCTTGTCGGCTTAAGTTTTTTATGGATTCTTTCAGGCGGCCAATACCTCTTACTCCATATAAGCTGAAGTGTGATAAAGAACAATTGAATTCCAGGTAATTTCGTCTCTTTCCAATTGCCTATCTAAATAGTTCTATTGAAAATGGTCTGCATAGATCCGTTTTTGCTATTAACATGTATAACAAATAACAATGAGTGTGTGCACCATTTCAATCAGACTTGGGCCACCTGATTTTCACCTACCAACATCTACTTGTCCTGAAGAGACACTTACCAAGGATTATGTTCATTCTGGTTACAAGGAAACAGTTGAAGGTCTTGAGGTACATTTTTGTTGTACACTGATTGTTTCAACCTGGATGTTGTTATCAATATTGTTTCAGTTATCCTGTTTAAATTGTGGTTATTGCCCCATCAGTAATGTTTGTGCCCATGTACACCCAGGAAGCTCGAGAAATTTCACTATCCCAGATTCATAATTTTTCCAAGCCTGTGATTCTCAAGTGCAGAGAGGTATATCTCACTTGTGATCTTTTGTTTTGTTTTCATCAGTATACATTTGACCATCACTTTTTGGGATATTTGATGCATTTAGTAGGCCTCGCATATAGCTACTATAGTCTTAGTTGCTGGCTTACATTGCAAGATATGGTGAACTGACCATCCCCCCCCCCCCTCTCTCTCTCTCTATGCAGGCAATAAGAAAATGTCACAGAGCCATAAATGAGTCCCGTGCGCAAAAGCGCAAGGTCATATTCCTATTCCTTGCAGTATTGTTTAACATTAGAACTTATGTTGCATATTTTCTAGAGAAAAACTGCCACTTTCTGATATCTGTTAAAGAATATTTCTTGTTTATTTTTGCCTACCATTTTGAACAAAAAATTATGGCTTTAAGGATCATCATCTAAACTTGATATTGATGATGCTTCTGTTTTGGCAGGCTGGTCAAGTTTATGGAGTACCTTTATCAGGTCCGCTGTTAAGTAAACCCAGTGTCTTTCCTGAGCAAAGACCGTGCGGTGAAGAGTTCCGGAAGAAGTGGATTGAGGTTTGCTCTTGTTTTTATATCATGGGCTGTTATTTGGTGGTTGATGTAGGCTTTCATATACAGCAGGATGATGTTACAATTATTTCTCATCCTTGATGAGCTTGGTTGGCCTTGACATTTGATGCCATTATCTGTTTTTGTGGGTTAATGAGTTGCATCTGGAAAATGAGTGGCTAATGTATATTTAAGGATCAAAATGGTGAATTGGTTTAATTGGATGTACAATCTCTCTCTTACAATGGCATTGATAACAAGTTCTGCCTTTTGCATATTTGGAGTCCGTGGTTGGTCTTATATGTCTATTTTTCTTCCAGGGATTATCCCAGCAGCACAAGAGATTGCGATCTTTGGCCGATCATGTTCCCCATGGTTATCGGAGGAAATCTCTATTTGAAGTTCTTATTAGAAATGAGGTTCCTCTGCTCAGAGCTACGTGGTTTGTCAAAGTAACATATCTAAATCAGGTACCTTACTTAGTTATGATTTTTTATATCATTCATTCTGGTGATTTACAACCTTGGAACAAGGTAGATAATGGTCTGACTTTGCAGGTTCGACCTGGTTCTTCTAATTTGTCTGCTAGTGTGCCTGACAAGAACCAATATTCCCGGTCAGAGCAGTGGACTAAAGATGTCATTGATTACCTGCAGTCTCTATTGGAAGAGTTTGTCTCTAAAAATAATTTCCATTCTATTGCACATGTAAGGGACCCATCATCACAGATGATTTATGCTGGGTCTTCACAGCATAGAAATGGTCCTGCATCTGTATCTTCTGGTTCTGGTGAACCTTCACTGCACTTTAAATGGTGGTATGTGGTTAGGCTCTTACAGTGGCACCATGCAGAGGGACTGATTATTCCTTCCTTTATAATTGATTGGGTGTTCAATCAACTGCAGGTACAGTAATCATGGATGTCATTGTTTTGATTTATTTCATCAACTCTTTAATCTTTTCTAAAGTAATTTTTATTTGTCCAGGAAAAAGAATCCCTTGGTATTTTGCAATTGCTGTTACCAGTTATATACGGGGTTTTAGAAGCTGTTGTATTATGTCAGTCATATGTGCGCACTTTGGTTGGAATAGCAATACGTTTCATCCAAGAACCTTCTCCAGGTGGCTCTGATCTTGTGGATAATTCTCGACGAGCTTATACTATTTCAGCTCTTGTTGAGATGCTTCGTTATCTTGTGCTTTCTGTGCCTGATACTTTTGTTGCTCTGGATTGCTTTCCTTTACCATCATCTGTGATTACCCCTGTTGTGAGTGATGGGAACTTCTTGTTGAAAACAGCTGAAGATGGCAGTAAAACAAAAAGTGCTACCCCTGTAGCTGCCAGCTTGCCGAGAGACAAAGGTTCTGATGCTCTACCTGATTCTTTGTCCATTAGTCGTATAGTCACGTCTATCCAAAATCGTACTGAAAACCTTGCTAGAGCTGCTAGACCTGGGCATCCTGGTCAAAACCTAGTAAAAGCTCTACAGGCACTGGATAAATCTCTTACTCATGGGGATGTGAGACTAGCTTGCAGACTTCTTTTTGACAATCTTTGCAACAGACCCGTGGATGAAAGTTGGTTTGCTGAAGTCAGCGCATGTTTACGTTCGTCTTTGAAGTATATTGGATCAGTCACCCTGTCATTTATATCATCTGTTTTCTTCATCTGTGAGTGGGCGACTTGTGACTTCAGGGATTTGCGCAGCAGCCCATTGACAGGCATGAAGTTTACTGGGAGAAAAGATTTCTCTCAAGTTTATATTGCTACTCGCATTCTGAAGCTGAAGAGGTTGGAGATGAAAAGTGTGTTCAGGTGCAAAAATGATAGGAATATTTCTTTTGATAGTTTAGCCAAAGATCCTGAGTTGGTGAGCAAATATCCTGGCGGGTCTGTTGGTAGCAGTTTTGATCTCAAATACATTTCAAGAAGTGCGGGAAGTAAAAAGGTTTCCCGTATTTTTGAAAGCCCAAGTCCCTTGCATGACATCATTGTATGCTGGATTGATCAGCATGAGGTTGAAAGTCGAGAAGGTATCAAGAGACTCCAACTATTCTTAATGGAACTTCTAAGAGCTGGCATCTTCTACCCCCAGGCATATGTGAGGCAATTAATGGTCAGTGGAATCATGGAAAGAAATGGAGTATCAGATCTGGAGAGACGTAAGAGGCATCACAGAATATTGAAGCACCTTCCTGCTACCCTTGCACGTTCTGCTCTGGAAGAAGCACGAGTACTCGAAGAATCAGCTATTTCAGAGGTCATTAATATATATTCTAATGAACGGCGGCTGGTTCTTCTCGGGCTGCTTGACCACCCTAAAATGTCTGAAGGTTATGGCAATTCTCGACAGAGGAAGAAACATAAACAGAACAGTGGAACTGCCTCTCCTTCACCAAATGAACATTGTAAACCGTTTCAAAGTACATCCAGTTTTGTATCTAAAAGTGCTCGATTAGTTGAGGTTGAAGATTTAAAGGCTTCAATAGCAATGTTACTGCATTTCCCCCCCTCATCCACTCCTGGTGACCCTGGGATAGAAGATTCAGCTGGAATCAAGAGAAGTACAAGCTTCTCTGGAAATAAGACAGAGATTGCCGAAGCAACACCAGGATGTGAAGAATGTAGAAAGGCAAAAAGGCAAAGGTTAGGTGAAGATAAGTTCTTGTATATACAGGGATTGGCATCCAGTGGATTGGATGATGAAGAGATTTGGTGGGCAAGAAAGGGGGCAAAATCATTGGATTTATACAAGGTGGATCCACCTCCTAAGCCAGTCAAACAGTCGGGAAGGGGGAGGCAAAAGGTTGTGCGTAAGACTCAAAGCCTCGCACAGCTAGCAGCTGCTAGGATTGAGGGTAGTCAAGGAGCCTCAACTAGCCATGTTTGTGATAACAGGGTGAACTGCCCACATCATAGAACTGGGGTGGAAGGAGATGCATCAAAATCAGCAGATGGGGCCAGAGTGCCATCTAACGGAGACATCACTTTAATTAGTGGCGTGCTTAAAAAAATGCGACTTGTAGAGAAGAGAACTGTGATGGTGTGGCTGATAAATTTGGTAAAGCTGCATGTTGAAGAGGCTGAAAGAACTTCCACCAAAATTGGCCAATATGGGAGGTCATACTCTACTGTTGATGACAGGAGCAGTGCACGGTGGAAACTTGGTGAAGATGAATTATCTGTGATATTGTACTTGATGGACGTTTCTAATGAGCTGGTATCTGGCGTCAGGTTTCTTCTTTGGTTGCTGCCAAAGGTGGCTAGCAGCGCTGCTGCTCCTGTTCACAGTGGTCGGAATGCTTTAATGCTCTCAAGGAATACAGAGAACCTTGTGTGTGAAGTAGGGGAAGCATTCCTCGTGTCATCAATCCGCAGGTATGGTCAAATTGACTTACTTTCTTTCCTTTGAGCTTCGGCTCATGGCCCTAGTGGTGCTACTTTGATATTAAATGTTATTAACTTATCTTTTGCATCATTTACTAGCTGCATCTTGTAGTTATAATGCTTACCTTAATTTTCTTTAAAAAATGCTGATCAGTGCCTCGTGCTCTATTTCTATTTAGTGGTTAGAATGCTTTTCTTAATCTCACCAAGATAGCTGTAAGCTACAGTTTGTCAGCTTTCCCCTCAAGTAACTTGATTTTTATCCTTTCTGTTTACAGTAGTGTTGTTAGGATTAGCGGTTTGCGTAGTTCTTGCCTTCGATTAATGCTCCTCAGTAATTTTTTCAGGATATGAAAGTTGATTATGGATATTATTTGACACATTTTCTTAACCTCAATTCACAGGTATGAGAATATCATTGCTGCAGCAGATCTTGTTCCTGAAATTTTGTCAGCTGCAATGCGTCGTGTTGCTACAACAATGGCTTCTACTGGAAGAGTTTCGGGGTCATCATCTTTGGGTTATGCACGGTACTTGTTGAAGAAGTATGGAAATGTGGCTAGTGTCGTAGAATGTGTAAAGGACTTCAAATCCAATTATGATAAAAGATTGGTTTCTGAGCTTGAATCTGGAAGATTGCCTGATGGAGAGTTTGGTTTCCCACTGGGAGTTCCAGCAGGAGTTGAAGATCTTGATGATTACTTCCGCCAAAAAATTAGTGGTGTACGTGTATCTAGAGTTGCTTTGGCAATGAGAGATATAGTACAAAGGAAATTCGACGAAGTTTTGAATTCTTTCTATGGCAAAGATCGAAAAATTTACGGGCCTAATGCACTGAAAGGCCCTGGTTGGGAAAAAATGGAAGATGGTTTTCAAACTGCTCAACAGATAGTTATGGGACTAATGGAATGCATGAGACAAACTGGTGGTGCTGCTCAGGAAGGGGACCCTACATTGGTATCTTCAGCTATTTCAGCTATTGTTAGTAATGTTGGGCAGGTTATTGCCAAAATCCCCGACTTAACTGTTGTCAATCATATAAATGCTCAGTCGACATCCAGCTCGCTGTATTTGGCTAGATCTTTTTTACGAATGCATATCACTTGCTTGTGCCTGCTTAAGGATGCACTGGGCGAGCGTCAGAGCCGGGTATTTGAGGTTGCTCTTGCAGCTGAGGCTTCATCTGCCCTTGTACAAGCTTCTGTTCAAGGAAAGGCTTCTCGATCTCAGTTTCAGCCATCTCCTGAACCTCATGATTCCTCTGCCAACTCTCCATATGAAGCTCTGAATAGTTCCGCCAAAACAGTACTAGGAAGAAGTACTAAGATTTCTGGAGCCATATCAGCTCTTGTTGTTGGGGCACTTCTCCAGGGAGTTACTTGCCTTGAGAGGATGGTGACACTGTTTAGATTAAGGGAGGGGCTTGATCCGATTCAGTTTGTCAGGAGTATGAAGTCTAACTCAAATGGCAATGCTCGTTCGATTGGGTTACTGAAGGTGGATAACTTGGTTGAAGTATCCACCCACTGGTTTCGAGTGCTTGTAGGTAATTGTAGAACTGCTTCAGATGGATTTATTGTGGATCTCCTGGGTGAGGCCTCAGTTGTAGCGCTGTCTAGAATGCAAAGGACCCTCCCAGTCAACTTGGTCTTTCCACCTGCCTATTCTATATTTGCTTTTCTAGCCTGGAAAGGATTTATTGTAAAATCTGGTTTTGGTATTCGAGATGACATCCAGCAACTATATCAATCCTTTGCATTTGCCATAGGTGATGTTCTGAAGCACCTGCCATTCCGAGATGTGTGTCTGAGAGACACTCACAGTCTTTATGAGCTTATCACTGCAGATTTCCTTGACTCTGAATTTGCAGCATTGTTAGACTCGAATGGTGCAGATTTGCATTTGAAGGCTGCAGCTTTTCTTCCTCTTCGGGCACGTCTTTTTCTGGATGCTCTTATTGACTGTAAAATGCCTCAGCAGATGTTAAAACTGGATGATGGGATTGATGTGCAGAATGACCCGAAGAAGTACAAAGAAAGGGAAGCTAAAGTTGTTGAACAGCTTGTACATGTCTTGGATACATTGCAGCCTGCAAAATTTCATTGGCAGTGGGTTCAGCTCAGGCTTCTTTTAAATGAACAAGCAGTCATTGAAAAGCTGGAGTCTGATTCTTCATTGGCTGAGGCTATGAGGTCTGTTTCACCAAATGCTGACAAGGTCGCGGCTTCTGAAAAAGAAAACAGTTTTGTTCTACTCATCCTTGCCAGGTTACTAGCCAGACCAGATGCCGCGTCACTCTTTTCTGAAGTGATACACCTTTTTGGGCGGTCACTTGAGGATTCAATGCTCTTGCAAACAAAATGGTTTCTTGGAGGCAATGATGTTCTTTACGGAAGAAAATCGGTTAGACAAAGGCTCATTGCTATTGCTGACACTAACCGCCTGTCAACTAAGCTGCAGTTCTCAAAACCCTGGGGATGGTGTAATTCTGGTTCTGGTTCCACAAAAACTAAGGGAAATAAACGCAAATTTGAGGTCACATCCCTTGAAGAAGGGGAAGTGGTTGATGAAGGGTCAAACAGTAGATGGACAGGGAAAGGATCTTCTCAAGTACTGGATGTTGAGGGCTTTATTATCCACCAGCAGCATGTTGCTGAGAGAGCATTTGTAGAATTGATTTTACCTTGTGTTGATCATGGCTCCGATGATGCTAGAAACACCTTTGCTGGTGATTTAATAAAGCAGATGAATAATATTGAGCAACAAATCAGTGCACTCTCTCGTGGAGCAAATAAATCTGCCAGCTCAGTTTCATCTGGAGTTGATAGCCCAGCTAGCAAGGGCAACAGCAGAAAGGGTGCTAGAGGTGGAAGTCCTGGATTAGCTAGACGGCCAACTGGAGCAGCTGATAGTGTGCCGCCGTCTCCTGGGGCACTGCGAGCTTCCATGTCATTGCGCTTGCAGTTTCTTTTGAGACTGCTGCCTATTATGTGTACAGATGGGTAATTCTACATTCTTGGCTACGTCTTTTATTATTTTTAGTATTTATTTTTTTAAAAGCAGTAATGGCCAACAGATTTTGCCTATCATGAAATTTTCCCTTGTCAACATGCTTAGCTGTCACTAAACATGCTATTATGACTTATGAGTGAAACTAACTCCCCTTTAAACACATCTTCTTTGTTAGTACTCGTGTCTTTCTATTATTATTTATCTTCTCTTGGTATTCTGGTTTCTGACTAAACCTTTCGGACTTCAGGGAGCCATTAGGAAAGAGTATGAGGCACACACTTGCTTCAGTGGTATTGCGACTCCTTGGAAGTAGATTGGTCCACGAAGATGCCGGCCAGACCATCAGCTCTACCTTGTGTTCGACGAAGAGAGATGTCGAGTCACTTATGGAGACATCTGCTTCCTCATCTGTGTTTTTATCTGGGGAAAGTCTTTTTGATCGTTTACTGTTGCTGCTGCATGGGTTGCTGAGCAGCTGTCGACCAAGCTGGCTAAAGTTGAAATCTAAATCCAAGTTAGCTTCTGAGTCCGTAAAAGACTTCAGCGGTTTTGAGCGTGAGGTGGTTGAAAATCTGCAGGTTAGAATTTTGATGTCAAACAGTTTTGATTTCATTTAGCATTCAGTTAAAAAACGTGTGGCTACATGTTCATTTTTCTTGGTGCAAACTGCAAAGATGGAATTTTTAAATGTTCTTGCCTATTACTGTTTTAAAATTACCCCTGGTTGGTATATTAATCTGAAAAATTCAACACAGGCTGATCTTGATCGAATGCAACTGCCTGACGCGATACGGTGGCGCATCCAAACTGCAATGCCAGTGTTGTTTCCTCCTGTCCGGGGTTCACTCTCATGCCAGCCTCCGTCTGTTTCATCTGCATCTCTTGCCGCTCTTCAGTCCAGCAATACAGTATCCATTTTACAGGCAAGCAACTCGATCCTTCCTCAAAGAAATTCAGCTTCGTTGGCTAGAACTGCCACAAACGCAGCTGGAAAGAATAAACAACAGCAGCAAGTGCAAGAGTCCGAACCAGAAATGGATCCGTGGACTCTCTTGGAGGACGGTGCTGGAGTGCAACCTTCAAGTAACTCAGCTGTAACCGGTGGCGGTGATAATGCTAATTTGAAAGCATTAAGCTGGCTTAAAGGTGCTGTTAGGGTACGCAGGACAGACCTCACTTACATTGGCTCACTAGACGAAGACAGCTGATTTGGTAGGAAAGCTATGGCTTTGGATATATAGACAACGTTCGAGTAGGAGCTTTGGTTCTGAATCAATACATGACGATGGTAGCAGCAGGCGGAGAAGAAGCTGCCACCAGGGTCGATGATTTGTCTGCTGTAGCCAAAGAAGCATCCGCTATGAGATAAACACATTCTTTCCGGGGATGGAGTTGAAACCCGAGCGAGCAGAGATTAACGACTAACCCTTGGATCCATCCTCTCCCCTTCTGGGCAGCACAGTTTGCGTGCAGTTCCGACTTGTTGTACATATAGGGGGTAAATTTTTCCCTTTTTTTTGAACCAAAGTAGAATGTGCCAGAAATTATTTTCTGCCATGTTCACTATATATGTTGTTACATCTTGCTATTTAAAGTACACCTAAAATTGTTCTGTAGCTTATTTGCTTTTTTCGGAAAGCCACCGGTGTCTTCATATGTAGTTTAGGGTCATCAAAGAAGTGTTATGACTTGTAATTTTGCAGTGGATTTTATGGGCCATTTTACCAGTAAAAGTTACAAACTAAATCGTGAGTTTTTAATTATTTATTATTATTTTTCTTTTGATCAAAATGTATTTTTCTTCTCCATCCAAAAATGTTTCTGGTTTTTATTACTATTAGAAGCAAGCTTTTTGGTGATTATAGTACGCTAAAAGGCTATTTTTGGGACGTATTCAATACTCCACTTCGACTTTTTTCAATTGACTCATAAAATACTTAAGATTATTTTAAAAAAAATACATGTTATTAAGAATTTAAGAAGGTAGGATAATATAATTATTAATCTTACTTAATAATGTCTCAAAATTTTGAAGTCGAAATTTTTTCATAAATAAAAAAGTTAAAAATGAGCAAAAGGTTGTTACAAGTGAGGACAACGGCCATTTTCATCAACAAAAATAAATTATTAATGGCCCTTGCCCTGATCTGCAACTACATCCGCAGTTGAGCAAGCAGAGTTCGCATGTTCTTGTCTGAAGCTGAAACATCATCAATCTTCGAAAAAATCTGGAACGCCAGTCTCTCCAAAAGCCTCGAATAGGCCTCCATTATAGCTTTTCCGATATCCTGTTATCACAGAATCATACGAACGCCTTAAGGATATCCTTAAAAGCAGTAATCACAAAGAAGCGAAAAACCGATGATGATCAGGAAGAGCAAGAATGCATACCGTGTTGTGCTCTAACTTGATCGTGTCCAAGCTCGTGTGAGCGAGTCGAAACTTGTCTTTCAGAGATGAGATCACATCGAGCGCTCTTCTTGCTAGGTTAGCGTTCTTGTCAGCATCGGTCACCAAGTCCTTCACCATCTTCCACGACGATCTTTTCAGCTGATTATCTTTCTCCAAGGCTTTAGTTAATGCTTTGCTGCTCCAAATAACCATGGCATCTTCCAGCTTGGCCACTGTCTCTTTCGCTTCGTGCTCGGAAGTCAGGTTAAGGTACCCGATGAGCTCGGATTGTCTGAACTTGGCTGAATATGTTAAGTATCGGTACATGGCATCTCCAAGCACTTCTTTTCCATTCTGAATCGGAAAAACAAGAATGGAAAAAGAAATCTTGTTACATTCTTGTTACATTTGTTACATTCTTGTTACATTCTTGTTACAATTAGTTACATTCTTGTTACATTTGTTGCATTGCATCTTGAATTTTTAAATTCTTGAGTCATGGAAAGTGTTTACCTTAGGAAGTGATTCTAAGAGGAATTCCGGGGTTTCCATATCAGCGATAATGATTCGGTTGAGTGCTGATGCAGCCCGGTGGAACTGCGTGGCATTTCTATGCTGCTGCTTCAAGAGTCTTCTTGTTTTCTCCGACAGGCCACCGCTAGGTAACAACGGAATTGGATGCCGCCTCTCATCTGCAGCTTCTGCATACTGGATTTCTTTATCTATACCGACAAAGCTCTCCATTATTTCCTGCATCATCATCACAATCCCTTGGTTGAACATTCTCGAAAAAATTGATCTAAAAAACATATTTTTTTGTCTCGAAAAAAGTTTATCTAAAAAACATTATTTCCTGCATCATCATCACAATCCCTTGGTTGAACATTCTCGAAAAAATTGATCGAAAAAACATTTTTTTTGTCTCGAAAAAAAATTTGATCGAAAAATACAGACACAAGAGAGTTAGGCCATGTTTTCCCAAGCTTACCAGAATCTGGGAATCCAAACGTTTGAGTGCAGGAAGGGTGCTGCTTATGTCGGATCTTGTTACGAAATTCGCCTGAAAAAAAAACCTTTTTTTCATCATTTGTTTCAAAACAACAATGCCATTGGGAGAGAACAACATAGTTTCATGTAATGAAGTAAAAACCTGTTCGGTCCCCCCGGATTCCACAATGTAATTACAAGGGGCTAGAAGGAAGTTGATTTCCCTCATCCATTTAGCTTTCTTGTCGGAATCCAAATACTCCAGTTTCTTGTAATCATCAAAAATGGTACCTGCGTGAAATCAAACATCAAGAAACCAATTTGTGTCCAAAAATCCTTCGAATTTCAGTGTCTGAAAAGGACACACATACTAGAGAGTTTGATTATGGCATCTGATATCGATTTTACCCTACTGTCTCCCTTTCCAGCTCCGCTCATATCTCCTCCTAACATAAGATGCGCGAATCTCTCTTTCATCGACGCTCTCTCTATCAACAACCACATCAAAATCACATCGAGATATGTATAAACCTTAAAACAAACAAACAAACAAACAAGTGAATGTCTTAGAATGTTACCTAGGTTCTGACCATCTGTATCTTCTTTCTTAAACGTGCATTTACTCATCAACTTGGAAATGAAATGGGGAGACAGATTCCCGTTCCCGAGCCAGCGCAGAGGTGAAGCACTGTCAGAAGCGAAGCTGCTGGTTTCATCGGTCAGGTCTGAGAAGACCGATGCATCGGAATGGGATCTCCCGTAACAGAACCTCCACGGAGACTGATCGAGTTCTGAAATCTGGTCCATTCCCTCGGAGTTTGACATGGTTTCCGTTTCATCATCGGAATTTGGTCTGAGGAAAGGGTTCTCAGAAGCTTCACTCTTCTGATCAACATATCCATTAGAGTACGACATTCCCTCCATTTTGTTCGAGCCAGTCTGCAAAATTACACAAAAAATTACACAAAACAAGGAAAAAAAACATAAAAATGGTTACTTTTTGTTCATATCTAATCTAAACTTAAGTTCACATAAAAGCAAAGATCATAAATTACACAAAACAAAGAAGAAAAACATAAAAATTGTTTCTTTTTGTTCGTATCTAATCTTTACTTTAGTTCACATAAAAGCAAAGATCATAAATTACACAAAAAATTACACAAAACAAAGAAGAAAAACATAAAAATAGTTTCTTTTTGTTCATGTCTAATCTAAACTTTAGTTCACATAAAAGCAAAGATCATAAATTACACAAAAAATTACACAAAACAAAGAAGAAAAACATAAAAATAGTTTCTTTTTTGTTCATATATACTCTTAACTTTAGTTCACATAAAAGCAAAGATCATAAATTACACAAAAAGTTACACAAAAGAAAGAAGAAAAACATAAAAATAGTTTCTTTTTTGTTCATATTTAATCTTAATTTTAGTTCACAGAAAAGAAAAGATCACGGAACTTCTTTTTGTTCTTCACACAGGTCACATTTTGCATTCATGGCACTCTTCTAATGACTAAACAAACCAACAACGTTAAAATCACTGTTCTTAGACAGATAATCATGACCAGTCATGAACTTAATAGGACTGTAAGTTTGCACACTAACTGTTCGACAAAATGGCTCTGAGAAGAATCACATGAATCAAAAACGCATCTTCACAGATTATTATTAAACAAAACAAAAAACAACCTCGTACCTCTGATGGGGATTTCGAATTCGACGCAATTCCCTCCAAATTCTACTTTTTTTCGAATCTTCTTTGTTTCCAGCCAGGCATTGTTACAGTGTGCTTTGGAAGTGATGAAAGATGAGTTCTACTGTGTGTTAGTGCGTGTGTGTGTGTTTTTTTTTTGGAATGGTTTAATCAGTGGAGAATAATTAGTTGTATTGGTTCTTTTTAAGGTAACGTTGGCTTGAGTTAACATATAAACAAGGTCATGATTAATTAGATTGCAGGGAGAAAATGGCAATATCTCGTACAAATAAAGAGCATATACATAAAATATATATATATAATTTTTTCAGAATTCAGAGTAAATTTCAGTAAATTTGTAAAATATATACAAATAAAGTTAATATGGTGAATTTCAGTGATCAAAATTTTATAGTCAATGATAAACCAAGGTTATAAGAATATTTTATATAAGCATTTTTCTTAAGAATTCAGGGTATGAACTATGAAGTGACTTTGCTCTATCATAAAGTTGTTGCTAATGTAACTTTTTATCTCTAAATCCTATCCGTCACACATAAATATAATTGACTTAACCCGAAACATTCACACAGTTTAAGGTCACATATTTGGGATCCACTTGGATTATTACCCAAATTTTTTTTAAAAAAGTTTAAGGTCAGCTATATATTATGTGAGATATATATGTACATATATACTATTAATCAGATGCACATTTATTATGCTTGAAGACGACTAAGAGGTTATTTGGTTGGACATAGAATTTACATGAGAAATCTTGTGAATTGAAAAGTGTTTGTTTGGTTGACCAGGATGTGAGAATTTAGAACATGTTCTCTTCAGTTCATAAGTGTTCATTGTGTTCTATTCAATTTAGTTTATCAAAAATATAATTTGATGAAATTGACACAAATTTAATTTTTTTAATACAGTTCACTTCAATTCAATTCAGTTTAGTTCAACAATAAATAGGAGTCTCGTAAATAAACTCAAGAGAACATAATCTTAATCTTCCTAAAAACTTGTATAACCAAATAACTTGTGTAAACTCAAAATGATTTCCCGAATGGACGCAAAAAAAACAATCTCCAAATGCAGTTCGATGTTTTAATTTCCCACATGCAACCAAACAGTTCCGATCATAGTAATTTTTGTAATAAAAACCGCAAAGGTTGTTACAAGTGAGGGTCTTATTGATAAATAATGACCCTAGAATTCAACAATCATTACCTTTTAAGTAAAAATGGGCCAGTGTTAGGTGTAGAGACAATTTGATTTTGCAGGTCTGAAAAAGACAAAATTACCCTCATTTTTATACTATTACCTAGACCTGCATCAGCAAATCAGGGGTATTTCAAGTCAATATCAGACCTGCAAAATCAAAATGTCCCTGCACCTAAAATCCACGTAAAAATGCTACTAGGTAAAGTTGTTCTACTATGCAATAAACTAAAACCTCAAAAGACTTCTAAAGCAATTAGAATCATTTATTTTGGAAGGGTCCCATGTATACACGTATATGACGTGAATTTGAATTGGAAAATGGTAATATTAAATAAACGATGTACGTAAATGATTTCAAATTGGATGCAATGGTGAGCAGTACTGCTACAACTATTGAATATTACAAGTAAGTACATTTTTAGTACCATTGCAGATGCTCTAAATACAGTTCAGTATATTAATCTCCCACGTGCAATCAAACAACCGATCTAACATTTTTTTTAATAAAAACCGCAAAGGTTGTTACAAGTGAGGGTCTTATTGATATATAATGCTACTAGGTAGAGTAAAAAATGCTAATAAGTAACCTAGGATTCAACAATCATTACCTAATAAGTAAAAATGCTACTAGGTAAAGTTGTACTAAAACCTCAAAAGACTTAACCATATCGCATGTTCTTGTCTGCAGCAGAAACATCACCAATCATTTTAACAATCTTGAATGACAGAGCTTCCAAAACCCTTGAATAGGCCTCAAATATGGCTTGGACCACATCCTGTTATTACAGAAATCATATGAACACGTTACGATACGGACAGTTTTCTTAACCAAACAAAAACGATGATGATCAAGAATGCTTACTAGGTTATTTTGTATCTTGATGGTGTCCAATTTTGATTGAGAGAGCGGTTTATATTTCATTTTCAGATCACTGATCAGTTCATCGGCTCGTGCTGCTAGGACAGTGTTCTTGTCAGCATCAGTCACCAGTTCTTTAACCATTTTCCATGATGATTTAGGTTGTACTTTTTTGTCTGAAACTTTCCTCTTCCAAATCTCCTTGGCTTCCTCCAGCTTGTCCACAGTCTCGAGTACTTCGATTTCAGACGTCAAGTTAAGGTACCCGATAACCTCGTCTGGTCTGAACTTGGCTGTGGATGTCAAGTAGCGATATATCGCGTCTCCAAGCACAACTCTTCCGCTCTGAACCCAAAACAAAATCGAGGTTATTGCATCGGGTAATTCTCGATTCTTAATGTAGAACGAGTCATGAAATGTGTTGATTTACCTTAGGAAGTGATTCTAGGTAGGATTCTGGGACATCCATTTCATTAAGAATGCTGACATTGAATTCTACTGCTGCCTTGTGAATCTGAGAAGCAACTTTATGTTGTTTCTTCAAGGTTTTTCTATGTTCTTCAGACAGGCCGCCTTTAGGTAGTACTGGAATCATTCGCCACCAATCGCCCCCGTTTGATTCCCCAAAAGTGTTTACATACTCGATTTCTTGATCCATCCCTTCAAACGTATCCGTTATTTCCTGCATCATCATAACAATATTGAGTGACTGATATAGACTAAATTTGGCTAAATTGGCTAGATTTCATTATTGAGTCAACTTTTTTTTCTTCAAAAATATTTGAGTGACTAATATATAGACTAAATTTGGCTAATCTGGACTGAAGTGCAACTAGTGCGCTTACCAAGAGCATGCGATCAAGCGTATGGAGCAATCGAAGCATGCTGATTATGTCTGATCTTGGTTTAGATTCCATCTCCTGGAAATAAAACAGCATTTCTTTTTCATTATCTTGTTTTTCTATGAAAAAAAATGAAGAAAAATGAAGAAAAAATGAAGAAAAATGAAGAAAAAATGAAGAAAAATGAAAAAAAATGGAGAAAAATGGAGAAAATAACATACATCTATGAGGCTGCCATCTTCTTGGCGTAGTTTTTTACCGGTGGGCTCATATCGCACCATCTGCTCACAAGGGGCGGTGTAGAAATTCATCTCGCGCGTCCAATTGGATTTGCTGTCAAAATCCAACGGCTCTAATCTCTCGTACCCGTTGAAAATGGAAGCTGAAGAACCGATTGTATCCATCAATTCCAAATAGTTTCAGTGACAAATTTTGAGGTTATATCGAAAACATACTGAAGAGACTTTCGATGGATTCTGACATCATTTGTGGAATCCTCCGTCCAATTGTGCCTCCGTAATAATCTCCGCCTAACATAAGGTTTGCGAATCGCTCTTTCATCAGCGCCTCCTCTGTTGTGAACAAAAACAAACCTTAATACAAACAAACCTTAACACAAACAAAAAACTCGCTGATTCTTGAATTTTTACCTAGTTCTTCATCGTTCATGTCCCTTTTGTGCGCGTGCCTTTTCAACCTGGTAAGAATATGGGCAGATAGCATCCCGTTTCCAAGCGAGCGCGAAGGAGAAGGGCTGTCTGTTAAGTCTGAGAAGACTGATGTATCAGAATTCGATCTGTTGTAAGAATCTGCATTATATATAGGCCTTCTTGCAGCTTCAAACTGCCGCGAGAGATCGAGCACCGGTTCCTCGGAGTTTGAGGTTTCCTCCAGTTTATCATCGGAATTTGTTCTGAGGAAAGGTTTCTCGGACAAGCTTCCAGCTTCACTCTGCTGATCAACTTCCGAATTCTGGTCCGATTCCGACATTCCCTCCATTTTGTTCGAGCCAATCTACAAAGATCATGTTACATAAATCACAAAAAAAGCAAGGATCTTGGACGAAAAACTCGATAAAAATCGATTCTTTTTGTTCATCGCAACAAGTAAACTTTACTCTTACATTCTTACAAGTAAATCACGATTCTTAAAAACGGCTAATCATGTCCATAAACCAAAACAACAGTTCAATTTCAATGGATTGCAAGTTTGCAGTCTAACTGTTTGACAAAATGACTCAGTGAATCATAGGATTCAGAATCGCATATGAATCAAACAAGAAACTAACCTTATGCTCCACGACCTTTGATGCTCCGAAAACGCTACTTCTATGGATCAGTGATCACTTTCTTGAATAAAGAATGATGGATCTTCTTTGTGTGTGGAATTGGAGTTCTACTGTGTGTGTGTGTCAGTGTGTGTTTTTAGTGTGTGGAATTGATCCATCAGTGGAGACTGAGAGTTGGAGAATATATCTTTAGATAGCGAATCGGAGAAATATTTAGTTGCAGGAAATAGGAACAAGATTGGCGCTTGTTGCTATTATACAAATCCGGTATTTTAATATTTTATTCCAAAAAAAAGTATAAATTATAAAAAATATCTTCACTTATAATTTTTATGAAGAAATTTAGCAATACAAAAATGGATATTGTAAATTTAGTGATATTTTAGACTATGTTGTGCATTTATTTTTCAGTTTAACATAACAAGGTTATCATTAGGGCATTGCTCTCCCGAGCTTATTTTTGAGTTGAACTTAAACTAGACTGAATTAGGTTAAATTAAATTAAATTGAATTAAGTAAAAATTTATGATCCATTGAAATTATATTTGTAGTGAACTAAACTGAGTTGACTAATAGAAAAATTCTAGAGAACAAGGCCTAATTCTGCACTGATTATTGTTATCGAGATCTTCATATATAAATTTTGGACCATATTCTTCTAAACTTATTTTATTCTGAACCGAACTAAATTGAATTGAAAATTAATGTATCAAAAAATAGAATTAGTATGACTATATTTACCTGAATTTCATCAAATTATATTTAACTGAACTAAGTTGAACGAATTGAACTGAATTAAAATACTTATACGCTCAACATAACAAGATTAGTGTGTACAACATACATAAGCATCAAAGAGAAAAGTCTAAGAGAAAAGTCTAGAATGAATTATTTATAACGTCTACTACCAGTCTCTCACTATAACTATCACACCAATCAGGAATTGGTTGAAATTTAGAATCCATAACGTTCGCTACTAACTTAGTAAGTTGAAATAACATTCATGACGGAGTTTACTAAACCCTAAACCCTAAACACCAGTAACCCAAGTCAATTCACGAGGTTTTTTAAAACCCACCGGTGAGATACACACGAAATACATGAAGAATCATCATACTAGCCGACCATCGATGAACTGAGCGGATTAGCCAACCAAAATTAGCTTCGGTCATTATGTATTGAACAGTAGTAAAAGGTTCAGTAACGGTCGGGCGATAGTAAAAAGTCATAGCAAATCCTGTAGATACTTGTACTAAAAAACAAGTAAGCGTAATTCCCCCTAAACAATAAAATATATCACTATAACTATCACACCAATGAGAAATTGGTCGGAACTTGTAATCCAAAACTTTCGCTACTGACTTACTTAGTTGAAATGACATTCATGTCAGAATTTATTAACTCCGTCATGAACTGAGATAGTTTCCGAAAAGCGAAACAAAGGTAAAAGAAGTTTAAAGACCAACTTCAATACCCCCTCTTATCACTCTCAAAGCTAAGTTTAACAAGTTTTTCATCATGTTTACGCATAATTTTTTCAATCAAATAAATAATCTTATGTGCCAAAGTTTCCAAAACCCTTGAATAGGTCTCCAATATAGCTTTCCCCATATCCTGCAATCACAGCAGAATCACATTAAAAAAGCCATTTTTTAACCTTAAACAACACAAAACAATGATCATCAACAAGAACAAAGAATGCTTACTGTGTTGCCATGAATCTTGCTGGTGTCCAAGGATGACTGAGCCAGGTTAGGATACTTAATATGCAGATAAACTATCGCATTCTCCGCGCGTCGCGCTAGGATGGCGTTCTTGTCTGCATCAGACACCAGGTCTTTCACCACCTTCCATGAAGGTCTGGTCTGGACATGTTTGTCCTCAGCCTTCTTCTTCCAGAGAACCATGACAGATTCAAGCTTGTTCAGTGTCTTGCTCACTTCGAGGTCGGTGCTCAAGTCGAAGAACCCTACTAGGTGGTCTGCTGAGAAATCTGGACTTGATAATATGTAGTTGTATGGCACCTCTCCAAGTATAGATCTTCCACTCTGAGTTCAAAACAATGATGAGGTTATAAAAGTTAAATTTCATCACATCTAACATTTTTACAAAGTTTATCTGAGCTATGTTGCTCGGACATGCCAGTTTAGTGTCATGTCTTCATGTCGGATTTGTGTCAGACAGGGCCGGCCCTAACTATCTGGGGGCCTGAACCGAATAATATTTTTTGAGGGGTAATTTATGCAGGTCCATATTTACTGATGCAGGTCCAAAATATAATATTTTGGGTGCACTAGCACAATTCAGGGCCACATATTGTGTTTTTCAGACCTGCATTTAGTAAACATGGACCTGCATGTATAATTACTGTATTTTTTAAAGGGTCCTAATAGAGGGTCCAAAGAAAAATAATTAAGATTAGTAAAATGATAGATTTTTTTAAAAAAATTGGGCCCTTATTTGGCCAATTTCTAAAAAATATAGGGATTTAAAGAATAATTGTTTTTGAAAAGTACATTACGTCTGAGTTTTTTTTAATGGGACCCTATTTTAGCCCGTTTTTTTAAAAATTGGGCCCCATTTTAGCCCATTTTCTGGGGGCTGAAGCGTGGGCTTCACTTGCCTCATAGCCGAGCCGGGTCTCAGACACGACACGACACAAAATATCATATATTGCTGTTAAAAATTGCATATATTGCTATTAAAAATTTCATGTTCCCGTGTCAGATTTTAGGATAACATATAACATACAATGAGTCGGTCTTATTTATAAATATAGCTCTACCAAACATACTATACGAAAAGGAATTGTGCAAGTTAAACTGGAACGGTTTTTTCATAGAAATATAATAGTGTACCTTAGGAAGTGCTTCAATGTAGGAGTCAGGGACATCCATATCAGCAATAGCATTGTGGTTGTATACTGATGCTGCTTTGTGAATCTGGGTGGCACGTCTATGCTGCTTCTTCAAGAGCTCTTTTGATTTCTCAGACAGACCACCTGGTGGTAGGTGTGGAGCCAGGTGCCACCATTTCTCCCCAATGTTCTCTGCTGAAGAATACCTGATTTCATTCCCCCCAAAGCTATCCATTATATCCTGCATTCATCATCCATAAATTGTCGCGTTACAGAGTGTTACTATCTAGTTCAGTATGTTTAAACATGTCTCGTTACAGAGTGTTACTATTTAGGCCAGTATGGTTAAACAAGTCTCGTTACAGAGTGTTACTATTTAGGCCAGTATGGTTAAACAAGTCTCGTTACAGAGCGTTACTATCTACGTCGGTATGATTAAACATGTCTCGGAAAAGTTGATAGAATAGAAATGTAATAATGGAGACTTTGGGTGCATTTGGTTCACCCAGTTTTTGAAAATTTTTGTTACTCATTTTTGTTTGGTTGGTATAGTCTTAGAAAGTCCAGATTTTCCCACTTTCAAATCTGGTTTTTGTTTCCAAATCCAGACTTACAATTTTTGATTTTATACTTACAATTATTGCTTCAGACTTGCAAAATTCTGACGAACCAAATAAAGATTTTGTTTCAGACTTACAAAATTTCAACCCAACCAAACAAGATTTTTGTAAAACCAAACTCTCAAAATCCCAAACAAAAACCCAAACTCTCAAAATCTATAACAAAATCCAGACTCTCAAAAACCTGACGAACCAAATGCACCCTTTATTTCTTAATGAACTGGACTACTAAAGGAAAAAATAATAATGTATCGATAATAGCTTCATAAATCCTAATTTCATTAAAATAAACTGAACTGAAATGAACGAATTTACCAGGAGCAAATGATCGAGCATTCTGAGTGCTGGAAGTGTGGTTTCGACATCTAGTCTTGGGCGAATTGGCACTTGAATCTGCAAAAACATCATATTATTTCAGATCTCATTTCAACATCTTTCGGATACATATTATAGCGCTTTTATCTGTTCATAATTTTAAAACGTTTAAAATCTCACTCAATACTACACAAATCATTAAAATGGTTTGATGTTTTATATTAATTTATCCTAATCATGTATCTCAGTACTATTATTCTAGGGTTGAAAAGTCGTTAATAATTCTCTCAAAAAAATGTTTTGCGGTAAAACTAGATAAAAATAAAAGAAGTAAAACCTTTTTGGTCTCGCCCGTTATCTTGTCCGTCACATCGTGATACTCGCATTCACTAATGTAGTCACAAGGGGATATAAGGAAATTCATCTCCCTCCTCCACGTGGCTTTACTGTCAAGATCCAACGGCTCTAATCTCCTATAGTCAGTAAAAATTGAAGCTGCATGAAACAAACATTGTACTATCAAAACCAGTGATACAAAATTAAGATCCAAGTTTTCTACTACTTATCTTCATTGAACTGAATTAAATTAAATTAAAATATAATAAATTAATCTAAAAGTATATTTAAATAAACTAAAATAAACTAAAAATTATTCAGATAATTTGCTGAAATTATTACCATACAGATTTGTGATGGCCAATGACACAGCAAGTGCAGGACATGCTATATCTTTGCCTTTACTCACGTCTCCGGCCAACATAAGTGATGCAAATCGCTCCTTCATCAGTTCTTCCTCTGCCAAATGTCGATGACAAAAATAAAATACGACATTAAAATCGTTATAGTAAATATATATAAAAAATATCGTACCGAAATTCATCTAAACTTACGTCTAGCACTAGGGCATATTTGCATGAACTTATTTTTTACTGAAATTAATTAAAAATCAGTGTATTGGAAGATAGAGTCAGCATCTAATTTATCTGAATTTAATCAAATTATTTTGCCATGAATGCGAAATTTATAACTAAAACCATATAATTTACCTTGGCTACTATTTTACAATACTAGATTAATCAGAAATAACTAATAAGCATGTAAAATAAACACAATTATTTACCTAGTTCTTCATCTTTCATGTCCATCTTATGCTTGTGCATTCTGAGCCTTGAAAGGATGTGAGGAGACTTCATCCTGTTTCCGAGGAGCCAGTGCGACGGAGAAGAGCTGTCGGAAAACACACTGCTGGTTTCCTCCGTCTGCTCGGAGTGTACCGAAGCGTCGGAATTCGATCGCTGAAAAGAGCCATGATCACTCAACAGATCAAGTTTCTGGTTCATCAACTCCGGCGGATCAATGCTCCCGTCGTAATTCCGACCAGCTCCGTCAAACTCATCGGAATCCCCCCTCCGGTGGTAAAAGCTCTCACTGATCTGATGATCATGATGATCATGATCAACATCCATTCTGTCAGACCCCTGTTCCTTATCTGCACAGAAACAAGATTCTTGAAGCAGGAAAGAACATAAAGATCCAATCTTTTTGTCCCTGGCACAAGCAACGCTGTACATTATTGTATGAACTGAATTTCTTGTAATACAAACTGTACAAACCTTAGGGATTTATGGTGAAACAGGGCAGATTTATGACCACTTTTCTGAACTTTGATTAAAAAAAAGCAGCAGACTTTAAATGGTGGTATTCAAATTTGAAACGGATTTGCCTCTTCTTGATCACTTTCTTGAATAAAGCTTGGTTCTTGCTTCTTTTTTTCCAGGCACTGCTTTAGAACTGATAAAAGAAAAAAGGTGTGTTCTCTGTTGTATCAGTGTGTGTGTGTGTTTTTTTTTTTTTTTTTTTTGGAGAATTTTGATCAATTAATGGAGGGATTGAGAGCTGGAGAATATTTGGTTGTAGGAATTAGGGAAAGATTTGTTTATGGTGTTCTTTTGTTATGGTAATGTTTGGTGGAGTTGACAACTTAAAAAGAACAACCATGATTAGATTGGTAGAGGAATAGGTAAGAATATTTTCTTCCAAATTTCAAAAATGATGATTTATATATATTTTTGGGAAGAGAATATTTTAAATGTTGGGAAATAAGTGAAATCAAATTATAATATTGTTATAAAATTATAATAATATACTATGAAATCGTGAAAGATATCATGACTAAAAACATTATAAACAGTTTCAGATATACTTTTTTTAACTCAAATAAGCAAGATGTAATCGATGCAGTCAGTTGAAAAAATGTTAATTAGTGAATTATTTTTGAAGAAATCGAATGAAACTTATCATCAACTGCACCTCACTCAAATTACCACAGAAACTCCAACAGAGTTTTATGTGTATTATTGGGTTTACTCAAACCTGATCATGTATTTTATTGCTTTTATGAAAGATTGAGGAGTCGTGAAAAATCATCTCGTCCACTTGAATGGTTTTGATTTAAAAAAAACTGAAGAAATTACTGCCAACTACGTATAAAAAATAAGTCGAGATAAAATTGAACTGCACACAATCTTCAGTTTGGAGCTGATCAACTCTAAAGGAATGATGAATAGGTAAACATTTAGACTCAAACAATTACTAGTACATGCATGTAAAATTGTAAAATGGGAAGGTATGGAACTAAACGTGCATGACACTAACCAGCCACCTTCTGAGCTTATAATTGCTGACTTCAATATTCATCTGTATTTCAGCCAATCAACGTGTCAATGTCTAAAATAAATAAATGATTTTTCACTAATTTCTTATATAGAGCTACAAATTAAAATTAAAAGTCAATGTTATGAATTGGCTCTAATCAAATCAACCAATATACATGCTTTTGTAGTCCAGTGTTTGAAACGATTAAAAGAAAGTAAACTATATCGAACTGATGTGAAATAAATTGAACTGGGGAAAAGTTCAGATAAGTCGGGAGAACATGACATAAATCAACCACCTAACTAGTTACTAATTTTACTACATAAGTTTTGGACTATCACTGGATTTTGAAGTCTTGTCACTTTTCCGGCCAAACAAGAACTTCAACCAGCTGCCCTGCCAGTAGCTCACTAGTCTATGGCATAAGGAAGCCCCGGTCGCTTCCTCCTCCTCATTCTTCTTCCCAGCAGCATGTTTTCCCGACACTGGTCGTTTCTTTGTCTGTCATTTGCGATAAAGAAGGATAAGCCCTAATTATATTGATTCAGGTTATCAGAATTCAGAAGCAGGCGAAAAAAAAGGCTTACATTGTGAATGTATAGCAGACCAATTTTTATCTCCCCGTGATATGTATCATCATCGAGAACTACATTGTATGGAGCCGGTCTCACTTCAATGAACCCTTTGTCCTTGCCCTCTATGATTAGCCCTTTTAGATAAATCCTGACAGTAAAAATCAGAAATGATCAGTGAATATAGCTAGAATCATATACCTAATGAGAGAGGCAGTAAAAAAGGAGGCGTTTTTTCCCATACATTGTTTCGCCTACAGGTTTACCATTGGAGAAAACTTTTTCATCCATGATCTTGAGTTTGAGGTAGATCTCATCGTCCATTTCAGACGTTGGCAATTCGAGTGCAAATTTCTCATTCCAGAAAACTTCGTCCTCGTGATCTGCAAATTCGCAGTATATATCAAACGTCAAGTGTCAAGAAAAATCGAGAAATCTTTGTAATCAAGGGATGAAATTCAGAAAAGTTTACCAGACTCGAGAGCTTTAGATGTTTTACTCCTATGAACTGCAGTTCCACATTCAAGGACAACGTAAAAGGCTGGTTTTCCTACAAAAACAAAAAAAAAATCCTATGAATAAAGTGAAAATCGACATTCTGTATAGAAATATTTAGACATGATTGATCTTACTGATTATTTTCGTGTGCCGAATGCCTTCAGCACTAACAAGGAGAACTTCAAGTGTACCTCCCATTAGAGACTAGAAAGGTAAAATGGGAGAATGACCGGAGAATACAGAAATAACATAGCATATGAAAGTAATTTATCTCACAGGCAGAATATCTTAAATGAAGATATAACTCATTAATTGTAGCAGTTTCATTTCCTCTTCATTCATTAGTCAGTTACTTCTCAAACCAAGATAACAATTTTCATATAAGAAACTTACTGCAGTAAATAGACAACCAAGCGTTAGGTATACAAGAAACACAAAAATGCAATCTTTAAAAATGAATTCTGTTTATGATTTAATTAAATTCAAAAATGGATGAAGGAATAACGATACCGAAGCTTTTCCTTAGATCATGCTAGAACCTATCTCCTTCTTTGCTCCGCTTCTATCGAGCTTTTCTCTCGACTTTTCTACTTCCATCCATCTACCTTGTTCTGCATATAAGTTTGACTGTATTACACGATAGCTTGGATTTTTGGGGTCCAAACTGATCAGCCGTTTTGCTACAATTTCTGAGATTTCAGAGGATCCTCTAGTTTGCTGACAACCAGCAAGAATGGCGCCCCAAATTCGCTTATCGGGCTTAATGGGCATTTTGTTAGCAAATACAAACGCTCCTTCAACGTTTCCTTGCCGACTAAGCATATCCACCATGCAGGCAAAGTGAGCAAGTCTTGGAGTAATACCATAACTTTTCTCCATTTCATTGAACAACCTCCAGCCCTCGTATTCAAGGCCGCAATGACTGCAAGCTGACAAAAGCGATATGAAAACCACATCATTAGGTCTTATTCCAGTCTTCAACATATCAAAAAAGCACTCGAAGGCCTCATCCCCAAGCCCGTTAATCCCATATCCATTGATCATTGAACTCCAACACACAAGATCTCGAGTAGGTGTTTCATACAGAAGAGACTCCCCTTGCTTTGTCCTTCCGAATTTACAATACATGTCAATCAAAGCCGACTTCAGAAAGGGATTGGAATTATATCCAGCCTTGATTAGATGTGCATGTATACTTTCACCTATTTCTTGAGCTGCCACTGATGAACAACATTGTAACAAACTGACAAAAGTTGTTTCATTCGGCTTCTCCCCCGTGGATAGCATACGTCTATGTACATCAAAAGCACTGAGAGGCTGTCCATTTTGGGCGTAAGCTGCCATCATCGCACTCCACGCAATACAATCTTTATTCTTTTGATGGTCAAATAAAGTCCTCGCAGACTCAATTTCGCCAAATTTAGCATACATGTGAAGCAGTGATGTTGCTATCGAAATAATCCCCAAAAATCCCATCTTCAGAACAAGGCCGTGTAGAGCACGGCCCACCATAATCTCCTCTAACTGAGAAGAAGCAGCCACCACTTCGTGAATAATGGTTACATCAGATTCAACACCATAAGATCGCATTTCTGAGAAAAGAGACAAAGCTGTTTCAGGAACCTCGTTCTCGAAACATCCACATACCAAACTTCTCCAAGAGACGAGATCCTTCACTTGCATTGCTCTGAAAACACGAACAGCGTAACTCCAACTCTTACACTTGGCATACATATCCACAACCGCGTTCTGCACACTGGTTTGAGAATAAAAATCCCTCATAATCGAAAAACAATGTACTTGCTTCCCAAGCTGCAAAGCACCAAGATTAGCACAAGTAGGCAGTACAGTCAAGACACTCACATGATTTGGCTGCACACCACAAACTTGCATTCTCCTAAACATTTCAATACCCTCCTCAAACTCCTTGTTTTTCAGACACGCCGAAACCACCGCGCTCCACGAAACTACATCCTTACTTGGCATCTCATCAAACAGCTCCCTAACAGCTCCAATGTCAGAATCAGAGTAAAGCCCGAGAAGGCCTGTTACAATCGACACCTCAGAGTCAAACCCCGATTTTACAGCCAAACCATGAACACTTTTCGTCATATGCTCAGAATCCATCTGACCAATAGCCTTAATAACACTCAAAATGGTCACATAATTAGGCTCCTCAGAGCTCAAGCACATTCTTTTGAACATCCGAATGGCTTCCTCCGGGAGGCGTCTCCGCACCAAATTCGAAATATTTGCCGTCCAAGACACCACTTTTCCCTCCCCCTTGAAAAACCCATCTCGATCCTTCCGTGATAAACTGTGAAACAAGGTGCCTGCTGAGATTCGACAAGCGCCGGCTCTCTTGGGAATTTTCACAAACAGCTTGTTCGCATTGTAAACTGGATACCACATGCAACAACTTTTTAATTTAAATGGCGTACAATGAAAATGGGACCTCGAAACTATATCACAGAAGCAATTGATCGGAATTTTCAGCCGTGATCGGAATCCAGAGGGGGTTTGACACTTCTCCCGCCGGCGGCGTGTTTGAAATTAATATTGGGTATGGGATTTGGATTTTCCCGGTTTTATATTCCTTTCCGGCAAATTAGTTAATTGCGAACTGCTCCCTGAGATATTTTAGACTTACATATAACATCTCCACGGCTTTATCATTTTTTTCCCCTTTTAAAAATCATTTTTTAAATATATAAATGTTCCACTCAAACATGGTTTTCCCATCATGTAGCTAAAACTCAGTAAATCTGTTCGGGTTGATTTCCGTTTAGTAAAATTATAAATTGATGAAATTTAGTACATTCATATTTATTTTATTTTTTAATACATTAATTTTTACTTCAATTCAGTAATAAATAAATTAGGAAAACAATCCCTAAACCAAAATAAGCAATAATATAAAAACAATTACAAGTCTCATCTTCTCAAAATAAATAAACACTGATTTTATGTCTTCCTCTAATTTCATAGACATAATGGTCTCATGTAATAGTGCACTGGTGAATTCATACTAGCTTTAGTATGATTTATAATATTATTTTTAAAATAAATATTTTATTTGATCTATTGTTTGTAACGTAGAATCGAGCTATCAAGTTTTGAAGTTCACATAGTGAACTAAATTATATTTATAACTTTTTATGAAATTACAAAATAATATCATGCAGTAATATTTTATTGTTTCATGGAGATGTTGGTTCTTTGGATATTAGTAAAATGGGGCAGTGTTTCAAATAATAATAGTACATGAATTAATTAACTTATATAATATTTTTAAAGTATGTTTAGAGGTATATTAGGAGTTTTAAACCAAGTAATAATGAAGATGGGATATATCTAATTTTATGATTTTTCAAAATCAACACAAATAATGAAATCGTTGGTTTACATGCATCGATGGTTAACATGCAGTGCAACACGTGTTAGCGTTGCATGATCGTCCAAATGACATCTGTCCGCAGACAGACAAACGTGTCAGACTGAGATTCCAGGATACTCAGAAGTATTTTTTATTTATATAATTAACTGGGTACATTATAATTGATCGTTTTAAAATTCTCCTGTTAAATTCTCCTGTTAAATTGATCGTGTTAACCGTTGCATGATCGTTTTAAAGATGGATAACTTCACCAATTTGTAGCAATTGATTTTAATAAATTCACACCAATTTATAACCCTCGATCTAAAATATGGTTGAGTGGAGTCTAATTTGCAATTTGTAATATGCATTCGTTTGCATTCAAGTTGCATCTAACCATTTGAAAGCGGTTAAAATTGCAGGTGATTTCTATTATTATAATTTATCTAATCGTCTACCATTACTAGTAATATTACAACAAGTCGAGAATATGACGATTTATATATAATCAGATTAAGTTATCTAATTATCCATCATATTTAGTAAAATTATAACATTATTGAGAATGTACGCGCAATTTCTCTACAGTTAAAACTCAATACTGATGACCCTCTTATAAAGTTACCAGCCGACCCCGGCCAAACTAGAATGTACGCGCATCTTCTTTGCGGTGAAAACTTAAAATTAATGTAAAATTACCAGCAGAGGCCAAACCAGAATGCCTTGTTTTCTGATACAATACGTGGTTTTTAGCAATTTTCTGTTGAGTTTCATAAATGCAGAAACACGGGTCAACAACGTTAAACATTTATATTCCTTCCACCATCCATCCATCCCTACACACAGCTATACCTTAAATCATCAAACTATTTCCTCATAACTACCATCAACTTATTAATTCTCTCAGTTTTTATCTAATCGCCATGGATCGCGACAAGAAGAGGAGAAGGAAGGATATTCAACCTCCACAACCACCACTACAGCAGCAACAACAACCACATCAGCAACAACAACCACAAGGGAACGCCGATGAAAAAATAGATGGAGAAGTGGAGGAGTTCTTCGCCCTAATCAAAAGTAGTCGAGAAATCAAACATCGAATGTTATCCAAAGCCGCTAGCACATCTAAAGAAATCCGGCAGGGAGTAGGAGCTGGCACATCTATACAAATCCGCCAGGGAGGAGGAGGAGAAGCGTTGCAATCTATTCCGGAGGATTTTATGATAACCGCGGCAGGCACATCTAGAGAAATTCGGCAGGGAGGAGAAGCGACACCATTTATCCCGGAGAATTTTATGATAACCACTGCTGCTGCAGGCACATCTAGAGAAATCCGGCGAGGAGGAGCGGCTCGAGTGGATTTTACGACGCCATTTCTCCCCGAGGATTTCATCATGGTGGGAGATCGGCCCTTATCCACGACGAGGGCATTTAATCACAGGGAACCCGCTCGTCCGAATTTAGTTACAAGGACGTTCATCTCAGACGATTTCATTACCCAACATCATCCCTCTCCTCCTCTTGATCTGAGCATTAGTTTGCAGAGCCTGAGCCATGAGTATGATAAGGTGGCGGAAGCTCCGGCACACAGGGGAGGTGATAATAACCGTGGTGGCGATGGTCATAACTTGGATCTTAAGCTTTCTCTGTAGCGTGGTGACTGTTGAAGAGAATGGTGAGGAGGCTAATTTTAGATATCTTCTGTTCAGTTTGACTTTGAAACGCAGAATTCGGTCATGAGATCAGACGTTGTGCTTCGTGAAAGAATAGTGAGGAAGTTTGGGGTTACCTTTCACATTATCTTGTTATTTGTTTCAAGGGTTTTCATAAAGTTTGTTCGTTTTATGCTTTGTTGTAACAAGTTGTGCTGTAATATTAAGTTTGCATCAATTATAAAATTGCATTGTTTGCTTTCACGTATTATACAAAAAATTTAAACAAAATTTGATAGTAATGTGGAAATGTGCAAGTTCAAAGCATGGGTAGCCGATTTGATTCTCATATAATATTTCAGACGTCCTTAAAATCGTTGATATGTTTTATCTGTTTTAGATCAAAAATCATTGATATGTTTTATCTGTTTTAGATCAATTTACTGAATCATCCGTCAACCCTGATTATATATTATAAATTTACAACGTAATCAACTCGAGAATGTATTCATCCTTTCCCACTATCACTACTACCTTACAAATTTACTAGCAATCAAATAAATAAATAAATAAAAGTCTTGTTTGAGGGTACATAGCGGTAATTACATTTTTTACTTTAGGCACATAGCCACTATGTTTTGGAAGTAAAAATGGGTTTCACCGTTAACCATGTTCCTGTTAATGTATATATATTTATATAGTTGAAGGGTAGTTTAGTCATTTTGATGATCTCTCTATAAACCCTCGTATGTAACTTTTTGTCATTCATTCTCTTATCATTCAAGAATTGGGTTCTCCCAAATCTCTCTCTCTATTGTTTTCAACAGTTTCATTTTCCGAACTCTCTACGTTAAATATGATAAATAAATAAATAAATATATATATATATAGTGATTATTTCTGATGAAGATTGACCACAGACCATATGTGTTTTTGTTGTTTATTGTTCTTGAAATTATGCTCAACACAAGTTACTGCCCAGATGTTGAAGGTGGGTTGCTGATTTAATTTGTTTTTTATTCACTTTCTTTATTTGCTGTTTAGTCCCTAAGATTACCTTTATTTTCAGTAGAGTTAGTTGTTAGTTCTGCCTATAAATAGGCTTTGTCCCTCGCTATAATAAGTAATAACTCTTTTGAATTTGATATCTTTGTCCCTTGTATCAAAACCCATTGATATATTTAGTTGTACACTCGTTGACGACCCTCCATGGGTATGTTGTAGTACCCATGGTTGATTTAAATGATTTCATCTAATAATTTAAAAGTGCTTAAAATTATTTTGTTTTAAGTCCACTTGCCAAATCGTCCGCCATCGCCATATAGCGCCTGACACACATCGGAAATGACAATAATGGTGGTGTCGATGATCACGACTTAGATCTTAACCTTTCTCTAAAATATGGTGGTCGTTGAAGAAAATGACGAGTGTGTTAATTTTATATATTTTCAGTTCAGTTGATTAGTTTGACTTTGACCGTAAAATGCGACCATAAAATCATACATTATGGTTCGTGCAAGATTAGTGAGGAAATTTAATGTTATATTTTACATTCTCTTTTGTTTCTTTCAAGAGTTTTCATGAAGTTGATTATTCTTATTAAAATTTTATTTGAAAATAGGACTGAGTATTTTTAAAAGGGCCTATTTTCTTGACTTTGGATCTTTTTAATTGTTTGAAAAATATTTTTTATGTGAATCAGTAATGTAAATTTATATATAGAGTGTACATTTTATGATAAATTTTATTTCAAAAAAAATATGAGGGTCCAAATTAAAAAATTTGCACACGGCTCAAAACTAAATTAGACCGGCATTGGGTTCAAGTCTTCATGAACAAGGTTTTTATCAGCAAAGAATCATCATTACCACTTTCGTGATCACGTATGAGTTAATTTAACTCCTAACTTGTCATATATATCTTTTTACTATTTGAAAATCTATCGAGAAGTAACACGTAGACTATTAGTATAATAGAAGTCGAATGAAAAATATACGATTATTATAAAGATAAATTAACAAATACACGTCGGAAAATATCGTGGATCACAGAAAATCAGCTCGTAAGAATTTAGTTATAAGGACGTTGATCTCAGATGATTTCATTAGCCAACGTTATCCTTCTCCTCCTCTTGATCTGAGCATAAGTTTACAAAGCATCGGTGAGGTTCCTGCACACAGTGGAGATGACGATAACGGTGGCGGTGATGATCATAACTTAGATCTTAAACTTTCCCTATAGCGCGGCCGTCGAAAAAAAACAGTGAGTGCGTTAATTTAGATATCTTCTGTCGACTGGATCTGGTTTGATTTTGACATGTCGAGTGCGGCCAGAAAGTTAGACGTTGTATTTCGTGTAAGATTAGTAAGAAAATGTGGTTACGTTCTATATTTTCTTGTATTTGTTTCAGATTTTCATAGAATTGATTCGGCTATACTTTTGTTGTAACAAGTTGTGATATTATAAAAATTAAAATGAGTGTAACTGGAGAAGGTACTCGTCCCTCCTCTACCGTCTCTACTAATCACCTTACAAATTTACTAACATATCGTCACACTGAAATGCATTTTTGTTAGTACAGAACAGTAATTACAGTTGTGATTCTGTTGGGAAATTTGATTTTCTGTTTTATTGTGGTTGAAATTATGTTCAACACAAGCTACTGCCCAGATGTTAAAGTTGTGCTGCTGATTTAATTTGTTTTTTATTCACTCTCTTAATTTCCTATTTAGTCCCTAAGATTGCCTTTATTTTCAGTAGAGGTTTAGGTCTCCCTAGGTAGTTAGAATTTCCTATGACTTTTTTTCTTTCACATCCCAACCAAACAACATTTTCAAAATTGTGAGAATTTAAAATTTTCTAGAAGTTTCATTTATCGAAAGAATTAATTTCCCACATACAACCGAACAACCTCTAAAAACAAACATTGCTAGATAAATATTGATGCTTTCAACATTATAATATGAATCACTATATTTTTTTAAGTCACACATTTTTTTCTGAGAGTGTATTAATGAATTCAAACTATCTAAATTATAAAAAGTAAGAGGCAAAAATGAACACCTGTTATTGATTTTCTTACTTCTAAATTGAAATATATTTATTTAAAAATATAGGTCATATCATCTAATTGGACCTATATGTGATGAAAGAATGAAAGAAAGATATGAGCCATGAATGGGCCTAACTGAAAATTAACAGAGAATGGGCCTAACTGAAAATCAAGTCAAGTTATTAAGCCCAAAACGGAATGAAACTCTCTTTTCCTTTTTCACGGCATAAACATGGATCCGTGACTCCTTTTTCACGGCAGAAATATGGATCCGTGACATATTATATTGTGACATATTATCAACAACTACTACTATATTATATCGTGGCATTTCAATGTAGAAATATTGAGAATAATGACGGTAAGTATAAATGTTGATACATCCACATTAGTCTAATAAATGAATTTTGAAAAAATATGTTTTTATTTTATTGTGATATTGTATACATCACTATTAAACATATCCATCCAGTAAAACTTATAAAAATTTATAAATCAATCACGTATATAATATACAAAAAATACGTATAGTTTCATTTTTTTTTGTATCGAAGTAACTATTATGCATTCTTATCGATAACTTGATCATGTAGTGATGGATTTTAATATATTCATACCAGTTTATAGTAATCGAGCGATTTATAGTATGCATTCGTGTGCATTTTGCATCCAACAATTTAAAAGCGGTTAAGATAATAGATGATTTATATCTCATTAGATTACCCAATTCATTTACAATCGATAGTAAAATTACAACACCATCAAGTTGAGAAGTGACCGAGTGAGATTATAGTTGATTTATATAGAATTAGATTAAGTTATTTAATTATACACTGGACATAGTGGAACTATAACATTATTCAGAATGTACTGCACAGTTAAAACTTACTACCGATGACCGCCTTATAAATTTACCAGCCGACCGCGGGCAAACCAATATGTCTAAAATGAGGTTTTCAACATCTTCCGTTGAATTTCTTAAATGCAAAGATAGACACGAGTGAACGACACAAAATATTTATATTCCTTCAAACGTCTATCCATAACCACATCCCACAGCTAATACCTTAAATCATCAAACCATTTGCTCATCCTTCCATCAACTTAATTCTCCGTTTTCATCTCATCGCCATGGATCGTGACAATAAAAAGAGAAGGAAGGATATTCAACCAGCACAACAACATCCACACCAGCAACAACAACAAGAGAAGGCCGATGAAAAGATAGAACAAGAAGCGGAGGAGTTTTTCGCCCTGATCGAAAGTTGTCGGGAAATCAAAAATCGACTGATATCAAATGCCACTGGCACATCTAGAGCAATCCGGCAGGGAGGAGGAGGAGCAACATCATTTATCCCGGAAGATTTCATGACAACCGCGGAGATTGCAGACGCATCTAGACAAATCCGGCAGATCCGGCAGGGAGGAGAAGCGACGCCATTTATCCCGGAGGATTTTATGACAACCACTACTCCGGGCACATCTACAGAAATCCAACGGGGAGGACGAGCTAATCGACTGGATTTTACAACACCATCTCTAGTAGGAGATCGGCCCTTATCACTGACGATGAGATTTAATCACAGTGAACCAACTCGTAAGAATTTAGTTACAAGGACGTTTATCTCAGATGATTTCATCAGCCAACGTCATCCTTCCCCTCCTCTTGATCTCAGCATCAGTTTGCATTGTCGGGGCCATGACTATGATAAGGCGGCGGAGGTTCCGGCACACGGCGGAGACGACAATAACGATGTCGGCGATGATCATGACTTCGATCTTAAGCTTTCTCTGTAGTGGTCAAAGAAAACAGCGAGAGCGCTAATTTTAGGTATCTTCTGTTTAATGGATCTGAATGCGGCCATAAAATCAGACATCGTGCTTCGTGTAAGATTAGTGAGAAAATGTGATTACGTTTACATTCTCTTCTGTTTGTTTCGGACTTTCATAAAGTTGGTTCGGTTAAACTTTTGTTGTAACAAATTGTGCTGTAATATATTATAATATTAAATTAACAGTCAAGTGTAAAATATACTTCCACCATCGATCACTACTAATCCACCTTATGAATTTACTAACGTAACATAATAGTGTAGATGGAGAAGAATTTGATTCGTTGTTCATTGTTGTTGAACTTATGCTCAATACAAAGCTGCCCAGATGTTGAAGTTATGCTGCTGATTTAATTTATTTTTTATTCACTTCCATTATTTCCTGTTTAGTCCCTTAGATTACCTTTATTTTCAGTATAGTTAGGGCAAAACGCCTCTTATTATATATCGTATTAAATATATTTAGTTTTACACTGATTTACGCTAAATGTGTAAGTTTTAGAATCTATGGTCAATTTGAGTTTCATCTTATAATTCAAAAGTGATTAAAATTACTTATCACTGACCCAAGTTACCAGGAGACAACGAAATCAATGACGTAAAAAACACGGATCAACGACGTAAAATCATTTAATTCCACCCACATTCTACGCGACGACGTATAATTTGCTCATTTATCCCATCAAACTTATTCATTCTCCAATTTCATCTCATCGGAATGGATTGCGAAGAGAATGAAGGATCATCAACATGCTAATGACAAGCTAATTTGTTTTTTGTTCACTTTCCTTATTTCCTGTTTAGTCCCTAAGATTACCTTTATTTTCAGTAGAGTTGGTTGTTAGTTTTGCCTATAAATAGGCTTCGACCCTCCTATAATAAGCAAGAACTCTTTTGAATTTGATTTCTTTGTCCCATGTATCAAAACCATTGATATATTTAGTATCCATGATTGATTAAATTTTTTTCTAATAATTCTAAATTGCTTAAAATTGTTTCGTTTTTTTTTTAAGATTAATTTATCGAATCGCCCATCATCACCATATATATATATTATATAATTAAATCGTGATAAAGTCGAGAATGTACTCGTCCTCATCCACCATCACTACTGACGCACCCATTAATTGATCGATGAACTTGTTCAAATTTGATGTATAGAATAGTTTGGATAGAATATAGGGATGGAAATTTATGTATTTATATGAAAATAATTAATCTTAGAAAAATAGTAATTCTTTTCTTAATAATACGTCACTATTAGGAAACTCTTAATCCTCAAAAAAACAAATTATTCATTTAGCCTTTTACGTTTTCTCAAATGGATTAATTAATGAATAGAGATTCATCTTCTTGAAGATGGCAAAATTCCAAATGTTCAAGAATGATCAGTTTTGAGATCGTAACCTTATGAGCGAAAACTATTTTTTTAATCAATAATTACTTTTTTGTGTAAAATTAGGTGTCATCTTCATCTTGTGTTGTTAAGAGAACTATTTAACGGTTAGTTTGACTATCTATAATTTTAATCATATAAATTAATTAAATTTAAATTCTCAATATATAAATACCATATGTTCACGGTAAAACATTATTATACTTGTGACCCACTTTAATAAGTTACCAGCATCAAACTAATTAAGTTATTTAAGCCCTGTCCAGTTGAACTGTTTGGACCTGCTTGCTAGCTGCTAAAACTTCTTGAAGTTGTTTAGAGATGCTTGGGCTGTTTGGAGCTGCTTGAAGCTGTTTGGGCTACTTGGATTATTTTATTATTTATGGATGAATATTCGTATGTGGTTTAAATGTAATTAGACAAGTTCAAATGAACAATATTTCATTAACAACAATTAAAATAACCTCTTTGGTACCTAAATTTCAAAACATTTTATTTCTTTTCAAAAAAAATCAAGTTGGATGAAGTGAGGTGCTTGAGCTGCTTGAGCTGCTTGAGCTGCTTGAGCTGGTTGGAGCTGCTTGAACTATTTGACCTGCTTGCAGGAATCTGAAATTGACAGGCCCTTAATTGTCCAATAATTTGCTCATCCCTCCCATCAACTCACTCATTCTCACTTTTTGTCCCATTGCCATGGATACCGACAAGAGGAGGAGAAGGAAGGATTATCAATATGCACAACAACAAGTACAACAAAAGGGAAATGAAGAAGTAGATGAAGAAATGGAGGAGTTTTTCGCCCTAATCAAAAGCACTCAAGAAATAAAAAATCTTGTGGATTTTACGATGCCATCGGCCCTTATTGATGATGGTGACATTTAATCTCAGAGAAGCCGATCGTGAGAATTTAGTTACAAGAGCGTTTATCTCGAACGATTTCATTAGCCAACATCATCCTTCTCCCTCTTCTTGATCTAAGTATTAGTTTGCAAAGTCATGGAGGTGAGTATGACAAGGTGGTGGTGACGATCGTGACTTGGATCTTAAGCTTTCTCCATAGTTGTGGTGGCCGTTGAAGTAAACAGTGAGGGTGTTAATTTTAGGTATCTTCTGTCGAATGGATCATGTTTGAGTTTGATGTGCAGGATGCGACCATGAAATCAGACATTATGCTTTGTGTAATATTAGTGCAGTTTAATATATATCAGGATGATCCTGATATAGGTAATATCAGGCACCAATTAAATAGCGACACATCATCTTTAACTAATTTATAATTGAACCACGTATTCAATCATTACCCAGACGGGTTTATACATTCTAAGTTAGGGTTTTAGAAATTTACTAAAAATATCTTAACCAATTAAAACACTACAATTGTACACGTGTCATTATCGTATTGGTGCCTGATAAGAGATTTATCAGGATCATCCGGATGAATGTTATTCTAATGTGAGGTTACATTTTACATTCTCTTGTATTCTTTTTCAAGAGTTTTCATAAAGTTAATTCATCTAAACTTTATTATAACAAATTGTGTTGTCTTTCAAAAAAATAAAAAAGTTGTGGTGTAATATTAGCTTGCACCAATTATAAATAACAGGTTTGCTTTACAAATATGTGAATTAATATTTACGATGTTTTTTCAATCAATATATCAGTGTGATAAAATCATCCATGTAAACAGTCACTATTAGAAAACTCTTTTCTAATACAGTCACTATTAAGAAACTCTTAATCCTAAAAAACAAATTATTCATTTAACCTTTTATTTATTCTAAATGGATTAATGAATAGAGATTCTTCTTCTTTGAAGATGGCAAAATTCCCAAGGTTCAAGAATGACCAGTTTTGAGATTGTAACCGTATGGGCAAAATCACTTTTTTTAATTCAATAATTATTTTTGTGTAAAATTGGTGTCATCTTCATTTTGTGTTGTTAGCGCTTGGAACCATTTAACAGTAAGTTTGACTATCAATAAATTTAGTTATATAAATTAGCAAAATTTAAAATTCTAATATTTAAAAAATTATATATTAAAAATCTTCCAAAAAATATAATATAATTATTTATATTCTTATATTATTTCAAATTTATGGTCAAAGTATAACATGTTACGATGAATAGTACACCAAGTAAAAAGAACATATTCAAAGGGAGTATTTTTATATGAATATTATATAGGATAAATCATGAATTTTGGCTAAATTATAAAAGCATCCTAAAAAATCACTGAACATTGCATGTTGATCAAACCTCAAGTCCTGCAAACCATGTCGGTAAATTGAGCTATCTTCCCTCCCCCATTGGATCCCTCAACACCGTCCAATTATTTTCACGGATTTCCTGCCCTCTCCCCGCCATTTGTCTTTTACAAATACCACATCGGACTATGCGAATTACACTAACAGAGCTCAACAGCAATGGCGGTTCTGCAGCACACCCTGAACTTCCAGTTGCCAGTTGCCCGGAACTTCACGCCGCCTCACTCGCCGGTTTTGGCCACCCTTTCGGTTTCCCGGCGGCCCCTTTTCGTGCGGGGGGCTACTGAGCTCAGGCCCGTCAGGTGCGTGTCTGTGAATTCTGCTGCTGTCAAGGAGGATCAGCCGGTTGTTGATGATGTTGATGAGCAGGTGATTGTGGTCTCAAAACTCAAAAAGGGTTGATCTTTGTTTGAGCTTTTTTGATGTTTTGTTTGGTGTTTTGATTGAGCATTTTGTGGGAAGGGGGAAAAATGCTCCATTTTGTGTTTGAGTTATGTTCTGTATGAAGATCATTATGAAAGAACCTTAATGATGATTTTTGAAAATGTTGTAATCTTTTAAAATGGTATCAGAAAAATAATGCCAGACTTCATGATATAGATCATATAATGCATATAGTAGCACTTGTTTAATTCCGGTTGCTGGTAATATTTTTCATGAATAGTTCACTTCCTTATAGGTTTACTAGAAATAAATCTATCATGGCTTTCCATTTCTGAAAAGATTTGTCTGTGAGTTATTGATGGAATGGTTAACTAGGAACCTAAAAATTATTCAAAAATGATATCTTTAACATGCTGTAATCTTTTTAAAAGGCTAATGAGGAGGGTTTCTGTTAGGTTGGCAGACAGGTATTGTAAAAATAGTGCTAGACTTCATGATATAGATCATATAATGGATAATTTTATGTTCCCAGTTGCTGGTAATGTTTTTCATGAGGTTTACTCCCTTAAAGGTTTTTGATCTCTGAGTTATTGATGGAATGGTTCTTTGTTTTCGAGGATTCAGTGTGCATGATTTAAGTAGTACATGAAGCTGTATCAAGTTAGATTAGGTGGACTGGTTCTTAATCGTGTTCATATATTTCACATTCTCGCAGAGTGATGGTATTAAGTCTATCAAGTTTTATTTGCTTAAATTGTCTCACATTATTGAGTTATATCACAGGTAGTCGTTGACAGTCAGCCGAAGGTGCCAGAGCGGGATTTTACTGCCACTCCTTATGTTCCTATCTATGTGATGCTGCCAGTGAGTCTTCGGTTTCTTTTGGGATCATTTTATTCCTAGAGTATCTTTATTGTGATAGTGAAGGAATTTTCATTGCATTTCGATTCTTGTTGGAACAGTTGGGCCTCATTAATATGGACTGTGAGTTGGTTGATCCCGATAGTCTGATAAGTGAGTTAAAGGTCTTGAAATCGATTAATGTCGATGGAGTCATGGTTGACTGCTGGTGGGGAATTGTGGAAGGTCATGCTCCTCAGCAGTACAATTGGAACGGTTACAAGCAGCTTTTTCAGATTGTGAGAGATCTCGATCTTAAGTTGCAGGTCAGTTTGAATGGTACTTATCTAACTGGCTCTCCTCCTTTCAAGTTCAGACTTTTTGAATGGACATGTAACAATTGCAGGTTGTTATGTCCTTCCATGAATGTGGTGGAAATGTTGGCGACGATGTTAACATCCCACTTCCTCAATGGGTGAGAGAAATCGGTCAACAAAATCCAGACATATATTTCACTGACAGGGATGGAAGACGGATCCTCGAATGCCTGACTTGGGGTATAGACAAGGAACGTGTTTTAAGAGGCCGAACAGCTGTTGAGGTAGTCATTGTTCATTTCATGTGTCCGACTCTTATTTAAACTTGTTGAATCTTTCTCAAGATGAAGTCTTTTCCCTTAAAAACGTTGTAGGTTTACTTTGACTATATGAGAAGTTTCCGAGTTGAGTTCCATGAGTACTTTGACGACGGAGTTATTTCTGAAATTGAAATCGGACTAGGTGCATGTGGCGAGCTTCGTTATCCTTCATATCCAGCCACACATGGCTGGAAATATCCCGGAATCGGGGAATTTCAGGTGACTATTATATTAAAGTATTGTTTCAGTATTAAGCTATAAAGTTCGCCAAATCTGCAATATTTTTGTGACCTTTACACTCTATTTTGCTGTCAAGTGCTATGACAAATACCTGATGAAGAGTCTAGAAAAGGCAGCAGAAGTGCGAGGACATGCGTTTTGGGGTCAAGGACCTGATAATGCCGGTTCATACAATTGCAGCCCACACGAAACCAGATTCTTCTCTGACGGGGGAGATTATGATGGTTACTATGGCAGGTTTTTCCTGAACTGGTACTCTCAGGTTCTGATTGATCACGGAGATCGTGTTCTGGCCCTTGCAAAACTAGCCTTTGAGGACACTCCCATAGCTGCAAAGGTCTCGGGTATCCATTGGTGGTATAAAACTGCCAGCCACGCAGCCGAGCTGACAGCAGGCTTTTACAACCCGTGCAACCGGGATGGCTACGCTCCTATAGCATCCATGTTGAAAAAACACGACGCGAGCCTTAACTTCACGTGTGTCGAGCTACGCACGTTGGATCAGCACGAGGATTATCCCGAGGCATTAGCTGATCCCGAGGGCTTAGTTTGGCAGGTAACCACATCAAAATCTCGCCTTTTATGCATTTTAAAGCAAAACTCGCTTATTTTGAATGTAAAAATGCACTCTTTATGGGATTTGAAGTTCTCGAGCATGATTTTCAGGTTTCAAAGTTTAGAAACACAATTTTTTTTGCAGGTTTTGAACGCGGCTTGGGATGTTGGGGTGCCAGTCGCGAGTGAAAATGCGCTGCCTTGCTACGATAGAGAAGGATACAACAAGATACTGGAAAACGCCAAGCCTATGACGAATCCAGATGGACGGCATCTGGCTGCCTTCACATACCTAAGACTGAACCAGACTCTTTTGGAGCAGCACAATCTTGTCGAGTTTGAACGATTCGTGAAGCGAATGCATGGTAAGAACACAGCTTCTAATGATGTCATAACTTACTCGAATGATGTCATAACTTCATTTCATTGTGCAGGAGAGCCTGTCCCGGATTTGCTCGCCGATGAAACCAAGGAAGAAGAGGCTGTTTCAGACATCAATGGCTGATTGAACTTAGCTGTAGAATAGAGGAATAACTGAATAGGCCTAGAAGAGCTATAAGGTTGTATTTAATTATGTAAACAAATTCTTAGTACATTGTAAATGTTAATATGCCTATTTTTTTTATTGAGAAATGCTTGTTTAAAAATTGAAAATTTGACTTTTGTGCCATACTAAATAATTATTATAATTATTTATTATATTACCATAGTTAGCAATTTTAAGAGGAAAAATCAAAGTTAGTTAAGTCACACATTATGTGGTTATTAGATCACGTGCATCTCACGTGACTGTCTCTACCTCGGATAAGGTTGACGCGTGCGAAACATTTTCTTTCACACACTCACACACTCCTCGTCCTGTCTCTCTTCGCCGGAACGTCGCCGGACATTTTCCGGTCAAATTTTCCGTAGCTTTAATCTCCGACTCGACGGATTTCCTTCACCGGTTAGATCTGAACCTACCGGAGTTGTAATAGAAATGAGGCAGTAAGGTAACTTCTAGTTCTAGAAAGCTTCTGTCTTTTTTGTTCAACTTTCAAAATTCGATTGGATTTCGTAGTTATTAAGTGTTGTTCAGATGAAAATTTGCAAAATTGAAATGAAAATTCAGTAATGGATTGAAATTGAAGGAATTAGAATGAAATTCAGTAACTTTTAGCTGGAAAATTTGTAGTTGCAGCATTGGCAGTTGATTTGAATTTAGTTAAATGGCGCTTATTCTTAGTTGATAATAAAATGTATATTTTTACTGCTTCAATCATGTTATTTAAGTGAGGAGGATTGATGGATTTTTTGTATTAGGTTATTAGAGGAGAAGGCTGAACAATTGGAGAAAGGAGACCTGGCATATAGATGGCTTCCGAGATGCAGAGATATGTTATTAGCGAAGATGATGATGATGAAATGGGGATGGATGTGAAAGAGGAAGACGATGAAGACGACGATGGAGGGAAGAATACTGAAAATACAGGAGCTGTAGGTACTGGCGGGGGACCTGAAACAGCTAATGGTGGTGACAGTAGGTTTCTTCAGCTGCAGCAATACCAAGAGCAGCTGACTCCACAGGGAGGGTCGAGAAGGTGCAGGCCTCATGAAGAGAAGGAGAGGACAAAGTTGCGAGAGCGCCAAAGAAGGGCAGTAACTGCAAAGATTTTATCTGGACTACGAAGGCATGGAAACTACAATCTCAGAGTCAGGGCAGATATAAATGATGTTATTGCTGCTTTGGCTAGGGAAGCAGGTTGGGTGGTTCTTCCTGATGGGACCACCTTCCCTTCCAAGGTATGTGATTACTTAAAACCTATAATTTAGAGATAAGTTTAATCTTATGCATCCTATATCAAAGATATTCTATGAAAGCTACACCTTCGCTTCTTTGGATTTGGGTGCTAAATTAATTTACATGCTATAAAATATCTGGTGCATTTAGAAGAATGTATGAAGGAAAATTTCTTGACTATGACCTGAACATAATAAATTTACCTGGGTTTTTGGTTCATAATCTGCACTTCTATTATGTGTTTTTAGTTTTTGTCATATGTAAAAAAAACTCAAGCGTTTATATCTGCAGGGAACCAGAACTGCTAGTGTTAAAGCTACCCCCGTGGCGATAGCACCATGTTCCATGATGCCAGTACAACCTACTCCGCCTATTTTGATGACAAGCATCTCCCCAACTTTCCAAGGCACGGTAGACTATAATGCTTGTCGAATGAAAAATGTTTTTGTTCCATTCGATGAATCCCCAAGCATCCCATCTCATTCCTCACCACTTCTGGGAGATGGAGGAGATGTACATGATCCTCTTCTGGGAGGCTCCATAGATTCTATTAATAAGCAGCAGGTAGTCCTAGCTCCTTTGAGTGTCCACTGTCTGTTATTGGCCATCTACAACTTTCTGTGGCAATGCCAACTCTTACAAGATAGTATGAAAAAATCAGTGGCTGTGCAACTTTTTGATTCACCATTAATTCTACATATACATTTTTCTTTGTTATGTTGATCCACAGCCTTTCTCCATCAAAGCTTTTTTTTGGAGTTTTTGTAACAATAGGTATGCTACACATCTACAAGTATTTAATGAGTGGTTTCCGTGAATCTTGCTGCTTAGGTTGTCGAGATACCAACAAAAGTGCAGGAGCGTGATTTTGCTGGCACTCCTTATGTTCCTGTTTATGTTACGCTCCCTGTAAGTACTTATAGCTGTTTTTTTGTTATTTGGAATTATTGCTTTTGCATTTGTGGTTTGTGGTTTGTGGTTTGCCCTACTGTTTTCCTTCATGTTTGTTGTTTTTACCCATTGCTTTAACTTGCTTTCTTTTTTTATTCTTAGTCTATGTAATATATTAAGATGAATAAAGAGTTACAATGAGTGTTCTTGATATACCATATCATTAATATATAAGAACAATGGATTAACTTTAAAGGAATCCTTTTTTTGGGATCCACATCCCACTAGATTTGATTTGATTTATAATTTTTTTTTTTGATATGGTGGCTGCCTGGTTGGTTTATTGAGTTGAGCAGAACTAAGTCCTTAAGTAAGGATCTGTTCCTTGTTCTTATTAAGGAATGCTCTTTAATAAGAAATAAGATGAGGCACAAATCTTTGTACTTGAGCTAAAGCTGGGGTGCAATCTTACATTTCCTTCTCACAGATTGCTTGCTTAATCCATCCTAATAAGATTTTCCATGTTTTATTGCAAAACCAATCCTGTCAAGCACTATAGAGTAACATGCTTAAAAAAGTAACCTTTAGTACATCTTTTTGGGGACTATTGCAATTTCACGGCTTTTAATTTTATTATTTACTACAGTTATGCTATTGTATGATACCTCTGTAAAAAATCTTGTTGTGCTTAGAATAGAAAATAAGAATCTTAAGTTTTGCACTCAGTCATGTGACCTTTATACCGATTTTTGTCTTATCTCATGCATTTCTTGTACTTATCTAATGACAGCTGGGTATAATTAATATGAAGTGCGAGCTTATTGATCCAGATGGTCTTAGAAAACAACTTAGAGCCTTAAAGTCCATTAGTGTCGATGGTGTCATGGTTGACTGCTGGTGGGGAATAGTGGAAGCACATGTTCCACAGGAGTATAACTGGAGTGGCTATAAGCAGTTGTTTCAGATTGTCCGTGAATTTAAACTCAAATTGCAGGTAATTTTGCTTAAGATATTTTTGCTTTTTATGTTGAAGGAATGGGGTTTCATGATTGCTGCTTTTGTTTCCGAGAGATTGTTTAAAAATAATTTTGCTTCAATGATTATGCTGCACACAGTATGCTGCTGCTTGATAATATGTCATGTGCAACTATTTGCTAATAAGACATCCTTTTCATTTGAGTCATATGCCGGCTGGAAGGTCCTGTTGTGGTCTGTAATCTCCAGGTTGTTTACAGAAATGTACATCCTGCTATTAGTTAAACTTGGGATGAAGAAATAGATTAATTCTTTGGAGAATATGCTCTCTGTGCTCAAGGTGTGTATAAATGTGGGTATTGAATTCCTATTCAATCTGAATGCAGTGCAATATTTTAACTTAAACTGTTCTAAGCTGATTTTGTAAAGAATTATATTAATCATACTCTATATCACTGCAAAGAAGTGGTCACTTAGTTTTTGGGCTGATTAGCATGTATTGTATCTGAATCTGGTGGTGTGGGTTTCAATGTTAATCAGGTGGTCATGTCTTTCCATGAATGCGGAGGTAACATTGGGGATGATGTTTGCATTCCACTGCCTCAATGGATTGCAGAAATCGGTAGAAGCAATCCTGATATATTCTTCACTGACCGATCAGGAAGGCGGAACCCAGAATGTCTATCATGGGGTGTTGACAAGGAAAGGGTGTTAAAAGGACGTACTGCTGTCGAGGTATTCAGTTCAGTTCACAGTTCATAGTAGTAGTGTGTTTTTTCTTGTTTGGGATATCTTTGATTGATTGAGGCTCTGTAAATTCTGCTTGCTGAAATCTTTTGTAGGTTTACTTTGATTATATGAGGAGCTTTCGTGTTGAATTTGGTGAATTCTTTGAGGATAATGTAATCACAATGGTAGAAGTTGGATTAGGGCCATGTGGGGAGTTAAGGTATCCATCTTTTCCTGTGAAGCACGGCTGGAAATACCCTGGTGTTGGTGAATTTCAGTGTTATGATCAGTACATGTTGAAAAGCCTGAGAAAGGCCGCTGAAGCCAGGGGACATTCATTTTGGGCTCGAGGGCCAGACAATGCAGGTTCTTACAATTCTCAGCCACAGGAAACTCGATTTTTTTGTGACGGAGGAGAATATGATGGCTATTATGGGAGGTTTTTCTTAAACTGGTACGCCCAGGTTCTGGTTGACCATGCTGATCATGTGCTTTCTCTTGCTAAACTAGCTTTCGATGGGACCTTCATTGCTGCAAAGGTGAGCCATTTTCCTTTCTGATTTTGTTGTTTTACTTCACATTGGGTCATGCAAACTCTATATAATAAGGATCTCGATAGATATAAACTTGCAATAATTTTGATTTTCCTGTGTCATTAGACCTTGATCCAAATTTCCCTTGTTAAATTTTGACAGATATCGGGTATTCCTTGGTGGTATAAGACTGCCAGTCATGCACCAGAGCTCGCGGCTGGATTTTACAACTCTAGTAACCGTGATGGTTATGCTGCATCCATGGCAATGTTGAAAAAGCACGGGGCCATACTGAGCTTTACATGTTCTCGAATTAACATCTTAAACCAGAATGTTGACTTCCCTGATTCTCTAGCCGATCCCGAGGGATTAACCTGGCAGGTAAGCATCGTTATGATCATACTAACTTTTCATGTTTACCAATTCTTTTTGAAGGATATGAAATTGTTGTCTTATTTACCAAACTTCAGGTGCTGAATGCTGCTTGGGATGCCTGTGTAGCCATAACTAGCGAAAATGCACTTCCATGCCACAATAGAGAAGGCTACAACTATTTATTAGAGAAAGCCAAACCAAATAACGACCCTGATGGCAGGCATTTCTTCTCGTTTACCTACCTTAGACTGAGCCCCGGGTTAGTGGACAGGCAGAACTTCTTAGAGTTTGAACGATTCGTCAAGAGAATGCACGGTAAGAAACTTGACGCCTTCATTCATCAGCTCTTATTTGTGGCAAACATAACTCATCCTTGTTTTACTTATATTGCAGGGGAAGCCGTGCTCGACTTACAGGCATAGTTTCTGCTTCTTCGGTATATATACTATTAGCTGCAGTTTCGTATATGAAAATGTATGATATGGTCAAAGCGATGTAGTATTGAGTTACTCAGCTAGTTTGCGCTAACTCCTGTGATCTGGTATAATTTCTGTTGTACTTTATTAGTTGTAGCTAAGCAGTATAGTTAGCCAAATATGCGAGGACATCTGTAACAGTGGCTGATGTATACAATGATCGACATAAACATTCTTGTCGTTCTTAAAATTTTAGCCACTTTTCTTTTCTTGCTGAAGTAAATTGAACTGAAACATGTTGAACTTAGTAATGCTGAACTAAGTGAAGACGGCTAACTAAATTGAACTGAAATGAAGTCGAGAAACTGCTGTATTTAACTTCTATATCCAAGATTCTCCAATAATGGGGCTGATACACTACAACAATACATCTACAAACATCGGTATCTATCTACTTGTATGGTGATGCACCAAAACACGCGTATCATCGAGATTGAAAGAATGAGAACATTTCATTTTTGCGATGAAACTACAAATCTGATCCTGCCTAGTGCCTACACTAAACTACCCTCCTCGTAAGCTCAGGCGCCCTGCCAAATCAGACCAGCTTTTTCTCCTGTCAGACGATGACTCGGAAGGGATCTCAGTTCTGCTTGAATTCTCACCTTCCTCAACAAAGGTTCCATATTCAGATGACGGTTCTGCTTGGGGAACATTCAGGGCAACTGCTCTCTGCAACGCTGCTCTGTACTCGTCACTGTGCTCTTTTGCAAGAGAAACCTGCCTTTCCATCCGTTGCTCTGGTGGAATATCCATGAACCGCTCTTTTTCCAGCATCACCTGCAGAAAAATTTGGCTAAATAAGCACATCCAGATAATTATTTGGCTAAATAAGATTATAGGGACTTACATCGAGCGCTCTAATGGACTCTTGCATTATCCAGCGAATAGCATGGTCTGATGTCATGTTACAGGAAAGAACAATGAGTTCAAACCGCCCGTCAACTGGAACTGCAGTCCTCACAGTCGGTGGAATTTTCCCTCTACAAGAAATGGCAATTTATGAAGGATTTAGTTTCACAGTACATTCTTCGAGTTTTGTTTACACACAGAAACACACTTGAGGACATACCTGAAGGGCTTCCTTACAATGATGTGGTAGAGGCGACCAGGTGCATACAGACGCCTTGGATCCTTCAGCATTTTCTCTTCCCGAGTGCACGTATCTTTCACGCACATTATGCACAACAAACATGGGAAGCTGTCGAAACAAATGCAAATTAGATTGGCTAGTCACTCGCCAGGCTTACAAAACAAGAAGAAGATGGAGTATCCAATATGATTTGTACACAATAAGCAGAAGATCAAAAAAACGCTACCAAGTACAAAAAAACTCCATCTTGATTTTGAGGCCTATTAGCTCTATATTCGAGACATAAAACCTAAAGTACTGATTTTAATATGGAGAATACTAATAATTACTTTGAAAGATCACATAAAATTTGTAAAATACAATACTGAAAAGAGACAAGACCTGCAGTCTTTTACCAGATAAGTGACTTGAATATGTCTTCGAGTGCTACAGTTGTCCGAGGTAAGAAGTCATCCTGGTTTACATTTTACAGCAACCATTAAGGGGTCAGCTAACAAAGCTATATAACTGAAACAAGAAAAATAGAAGCTAAATAATTTGTGACAATACTTCGTTTAGAGTACCAAATTTAACTTTAAATATCTTGATATAACTACTCATAAAAGCTAAAGATAGTCACGAGAAAGACCATTATTACCTGTAGAACAACGGAGTTTATAACATCTGCATATCTGACAGCCAAATTTAATGATATACACCGTGTGGGAGCAATTGCAAAGCATCTGATCCTTCGTCTATCTATATTCCCTAGCCTCTCTCGATTCTTGACCACCAATATGGTTAAAAGAGTAACCACGCCAGCCCCTAAAGAATGCCCTACAAAAGTCAACTTGTAATCTGGATGCCTCTCAACAAGGTCTCTCAAAATATCACAATCCCCTTCAAAAATCCACTGAGCAGCCTTCAGCAGACCATTGTGAACATAACCACCTTCAAATTGTGTCTGACCAAGCTTGTTATCGAAGAGAACCAACAAATCACTTTCCTTGACCATGGTTAGCCCTCTTATAGCCACCACAATATCCGAATTATCATGGTCGAGATAGATCTTATAGGGGGTCACTCTTCCTTCAGTCTCCACATGAGTTTTCTTTACAACAATCCAGTCTGGATTAACTCCATATCCTCCAGGTGGAGCTGCGATAGGGTTTCTAATATCCTCTTCATATACAGACAAAATGTATCGACAAAGTCTAGGCACAGGCTCAAATTCAGTAGCAGTTGCAAGGCCCCAAGTTTCACTCTCCCTCCCAGAAGTATACAGAAACTTTCTCCATACCCAGCGGGTACAAGCTAAACAATACACACACTCAAGAACTGGAATGCAGCACGATATTACTGACATCAGCCCTTATTCATCATCAAGAACCACACACAACAAGTATATCTTCCTCTGTCTAAGTGCCAGAGAAAGATACCCGCCCGGAATCACCACTTTTCAACAGGGTTTAATTCATCAACCTATTCAAGCAGAGTAAAAGGCTAATGAGAAAATCATCCAAAAGCAACTACTTTTCACTTCAATCCAACAAAACCTCAAAAGGGTTCTGAGAATATCTTCAAAAACAGTAAAATTTTGTTCAAAAAATCCATTTTTTAAAAATCTCTGTGGCCCTAAACATTCAAGAACTTGACTACTGTGCCCAGATAAACATCTTAAGAACAATAATGGCACGAAAAATACAGATAACAAGAAATTCAATTGCAGTTTCTACTCTACAAACAACAGAATCAAAACCCAACTCGAAAACAAAGAAGCACTGATCAATACCTGGAAGAAAACGTGCTGAAATTAGTCAAACGGAGCTGCTCAAGTAGGGAACTTTAACAGCGAGAATACCAGCTCATATGCCTTTGATTCCTCCTAGAATTCTCAATTCTTGGAAAGAGCTCCCTTTTAATTTTCTGGACAACGAAATGGCACAGTTCTAGCAACCATTTACACATGCATTCAATGGGGGTAAACATGTGTTATGTGCCTCATGAATCATGATTGCTAGTAAAGACAGCATCTTTTTTAGAATTGAACTCTTTTATGTCCTCTTTTTTCAATTGTTCTTTGTTTTTTTATGGATTTGTTGCTGTCAATTGTGATGAATTATATTAGACATTTCTAGAATTGTATTATAATAATTGTTTGAAAATGATGCTGATATATGCAATCCGTTATTTTAATAATATAGTTCAAAATACGTAAATTAACAAAAATAATCTGTTCATTATAAACTTAGTAATATTCAAAAGGTGATATTATAATTTTAATAATATTTTATTAGATTATAGTAAAAATAACGGATTATGTTCAGTAATTTAATTGTATTTTTACTATTTTGCATTGTATTCGAATCTTGTTTTTGGCTGTCAATTCTAGGTCATCCTAGTCAAAACTTTGGTATTTTGGAGTAATATGGATAATTGTGTTCTATGTTTACCATCATTTTCATCCGTCCATTTGGCTTAATTAAACCACTCAACTCAAGGTGGGAAAACGTGGTTTCCCATATGATTGAATGTAAATCATGTGATACCACAAATAATGAGAACATCTATAATGGTATTGTTTAATAATAAATACTTTTTATATTGTCATGTTATTATTTTGATAAGATTAAAATAAGAATTAAGCATAATAACCCAAGAAAATTGATAAGTGTATATCACTTGTTTTTAATAAGAAATGATTGTTATTGAAAAAATAAAATTTCACCTTAAGAACACAATTGTGAATGCTCTAAGTGTTCATTGCTTAACTAAATTTATTTCTTTTTTGTTGAAGTTGAGATCAGATTAATAAAAGTGATAGGTTACGAACAGTTCTTGCTTGACTTGATCCAAATTCGATCAACTTTTTACTTAATTTTGTTGAACTTACTAGACTCGAAAATCTCCTCATATATAAGTATGTTTATTTAGTTACGATACTACGAGATTATTATGTAATTTTTTAGCTATTTCTTAAGCCTTTAAATATTAAGGTGAATGAATGATAATAGCAAATAATGTTGTAGACAATCTTGTAAACTCATGCGCACGCTCAATGCTAAGCAATCCATTTTTTATATAGATTAAATCTAAGAGCTCTTAATACTGACCAAATTTTAAAAAATAAACAATTAAGCTTCACTATATTATGATTTTTAAATAAGAGGAATTAAAAAAAATGAATTTACAACTTGTTACTTAATTTACACGCATCAACATATACATATGGTCTAGCGTGTTTCAAATAAAATTCAATAGATTAATTATACAATAGTTATACTAATAATAGATTGTGGAGTGTATATAAAAAATATGGATTTGTTGAAGGTGAATAAAAATATTTACACATTGCATATTTTTTCACACTTTGAGGTAGGGCAATATTTTTGTAATTTTTGCTAAACATGCTTTAGCTACTAAGCAAAGTTCAGTTTACACTTGGTCCCAACTACCTCCTGAAACAAGAGCTATTCTCATCACGTATCAGATTCAACTCTGTTATGTCAGATGATGATTTTATTCACTGAACTTTTTTGCACCAGCCCCTACAAATACACGACTGCTGCTATTCCCATCTCCATTTTTATACATGTTCTTAGTTCCCTATTCCTTCTGCTACCTTTTGTTTTTGTTGGTATCAATCTACAAATAGCAACTCTACTGAAATTTAATAGCTGTGTTCTCCATTTATTTTATACTTCTCAAACCATTCTTGCTAGTAATTTCAGTTAATAGATAATTTATCTCTCTTTATTAGTGACGCGTTATGTTTTGCATTTGCAATTCATTAACATGCTTTGATAGGCTGGGCAAGAGAGATTTAATTTTAGTTTGGGATAGTTTTTGCTAAGCATTTCTTTGCTTCCTAGAATTTTGTCCTTTTTGTTCACCTTTATGGGGTGCTCATTTATACCTTCAATGGTCATTACATGGTGTAGGAAGGCTAAAATAATTTCCCACCACCTTATGGTGACTTTCATTAAAAAAACATATTGCATATTTTTCATTATTTCTTAAAACATTTGTGGAATTGGAAGACAAATGAAATTAATCAGAAAAAAGAGGAGCGATATTGTAATTAATAAAAACGACATTATAGGACTAGTTCACAAATATGAAAAGCTCAAGGGCACAGACGAAAACATGCATACTTTTCGTTAAAAACCCCTTCCTGCTTAAACCCTATCCCAGTCTGTTATTCAGTAAGGCCGCACCTTGAGCTATCCCACCAGTTCCTCCGCCGCCGAGCTCCGATCGCCATCCCGTACGTATTTCCTTCCGATCACTCTATCGTCTTATCATTTAGATCCTTATTGCTTGCAATTATCGGCTTGATGATGAGTTTATGGATGTGTTTGTCTGGAAATTTTGCAATGAATCTCATGCTGTTCTTCGTTTATTTGTTTGAATTTCATGATATTGTCAGCATTGGGATAATGATGTAGTGAATCTGTTTGATTTGAGTTTTGAGTAGTGGAATCATTGGTTTATTTAGATATGGCTCGCTGTTTGTCAAAATTCATGGATTTGATGACTGTTGTCTTCAGTTGTTTTTGATTTTTTGTTGCTGTAGTTGGAATCATTGATGTACACCTTAGTGTTCTTATGCATTGTGGATGCGGTAATTGAAGTAGTTGAAACTATTTAATCATTTGATCGGATTGATTGTGGTGTAGGAAGTAGTTAAAACTTGAAGCAGCTTGTTCTTTATGATTTGATTTTAAGGTGTATTTGATATTGTCGGTTGTTGAGTGTCTAATATGGATTCTGTTGAGTGTCTAATATGGATTCCGAGTGTTGGAATAATCGGTTAAAGCTTTTCCAGTTGATGAGTATCTAAATAGGAGTTCCTTTTTCATTTTTTAGGAGATGGCTCCAAAACCACCAAGCTCTGGCTTGGCTGTTGGCCTTAACAAGGGCCATGTTGTGACCAAGAAGGAGCTGGCACCTAAGCCTTCTGATAGGAAAGGGGTAAGAAGTTAGTCTAATTTTGTTTGCTCGTAATGGTACGGTTATGGTAAATCTAATAATTCAGTATGTTTTATTTTTGTCAGAAAACCAGCAAGAGGGTGCATTTCGTGAGGAGCCTCATCAGAGAGGTTGCTGGATTCGCTCCTTATGAGAAGCGGATCACCGAGCTTCTTAAAGTTGGGAAGGACAAGCGTGCACTTAAGGTGGCTAAGAGAAAGCTCGGCACTCACAAGAGAGCAAAGAAGAAGCGTGAGGAGATGTCCGGTGTTCTCCGCAAGATGAGGTAAAGCTTCAACACTTAAACTCTTCATTTTATAAACTCTGGTTGCTTAACTTGCCAACTCGCCTACATTATCCGAGTGTTTGTGCTGTACCATGATTACTCTTGCTATTACAGTTCTAGAAACAGCACACTAGGATATATAATAACTGATTTTAGGGACGGGTTTTGTATAGCATGTAGCCGAGAACTACTAGAACAACTAAGGATGACATATATAGAGACTTAATAGAACAAACTAAACGGGAAAACAAAGGCTTGGATTGAAACTTAGTGTAAGAAAAGGTGTTATATTTGAATATAAATGATGCTTTATGTGACGAGAAATGATCTCGTGTTCAACTAGTTATCTCATTACACTTGATCATCCCGAGCGATGTTTCTTTTTGCCATTGGCATTAGCTGACGTTTGATGTTCTTTTGACTTGTAGGGCCACTGGAGGTGGTGAGAAGAAGAAGTAAGCTGCTGAATGTCTCGTGGATTTCTGCACTCGTCCGAAGTAGAATAGCAGCTTTTAGATAACTTAGAACTGCATCTTTCTTCTTCCTCTGTTTTGTTTAACTTGAGAGTTTGAAAGATCTGAAGCTTTTGTTATGTTGATACACAAGACTTCTTAATTTTTCTCCTTTGCAACTGGCAGGGTGTGTTTGGTTTATGGATGTTTTAAAATTTTGTGGTTGCTTTTTTCTTTTTGTGTGATTTTTTTTAGACAATTTTCTTAAGTTCATTTCTCTCCTTATTTTGTTCTTTTGCAATATTGATGGTTGCTTTTAGGGGATATTCCAAATTTGGAGGTTTGACTAACCTTTTGGTGCATTCCCAATATCTTTGTATTGGGCATTTTTACGTTATCGATGACGAACATTCAAAAATTATTTTAAGCAGAGCAAAAAATATTCTTTATATTGGACTGTCCTTGTAATTGATTCTAGATGAATACTAACATACAAAAAAATGTCGTGAAAATTGATTTTTCTGAACATAATAACCCCATGATTTGTATATTTTTGAAATAAATAAAAATGATACAATCAAAGAGTTATGCCTTATTCTCCAAAACTCTTTTTGTAATGGTGTGAATTGGGTTAATTTAAATGGAAATTTATGTATTGATAAATAGGATCAATGAATTGTCACTCAAATTTTATTATTATATTTGTTTTCTTTGAATTGAACTAGAGTAAACTGATTTACAGAAAATCTCTATATTATTGTTATCTTAGTATGCCATCATATTTTCCCCTCTTGTTCAAGAACTTATACAAAGAATGAATTTCGGCGTTTTGAGAAAAAAATATAAATTTCCGAAATAAACGTAACAGAAATAAAAGAATGAATGCATTTTTAAAAAGAAAAAACAGGATCCTTTGATTGGTTTTTGACTCTTAATCAAAACAATTATACGAAGGAGAAAATATCTGTACGTTTTCTATTCTTTCTACGGAAAAAGAAATGTTTTGTTTGGTGCGAATGTCAGTGCATTTCTTGGTTCTGTTGACTCTCTGAGCATTCAAATTGTTGTGCAAAAAGATAGAGCTACAAAGCAACACCCTTTTGGTTGTTTCACTTTCTGATAGTCTCAGACCTCTACGGGTTCGCCTCAATTTGAGCAACAATTTCTGGGATTTGCGTTTTCTGGAACCCTCATCATGGACAATGAATCGGGTCAGCAGAAAAAACTCTACTTTTTTTTTCAGAAAAATCCCATAATTGGGACTTTTGATCTGTAAAGTTGCCATCTTTCTGTGTTTTTTGCAGTGATGGAGTTCTTGGGAGGTGTGCCTTTGCTGCAGAGGCTTCCCAGTATTTCTTTGAGGAAGATTGCACAAGTTGTTACAGTCAAACATTTTGGTAAGTGCGTTTGTTTGGCTGAAATTTGATTTTGCATGGTTGATCTCTGGAATGAATAGTGTTGAATTGTGTATATGATCATCATATTCTGTGCATGTGTGTTGTTTATACTTTGTTTGTTTCTTAATATGCTGGCACTTGATTAATGTATGGTGCTGCTGTTGACTGTTGAGTTTGCTTTGTGTGCTTTTTGTAGAACCTGGAGAGCATGTGGTCCGTGAAGGAGAAATTGGGGATGGGATTTATTTCATTTGGGATGGAGAGGTAAGTTGTTTTGTACTGTTTTGAATCTATGTTTACTTTCCTACTGTTTCCATGGTTGATTTTAGTGTAATTTCTGTTCTTGTGTAGGCTCAAGTCTCTGGTTCAATGCCTGACGATGAGAGCCGTCCTGAATTTGTCTTGCAGCGTTACGATTTTTTTGGTCATGGTGAGAGGCTGCTATCATAGTCAATTTAAATACATCTTTTGTGTTCATTTTAGGGTCGTTATGCATCATGTTTATTTAACTATGATAACACTTCTCATTCATATTTAAACAATGGAGTCTTTTTGCTAGAATACTTGTGTTTGGTAGAAATCCACATGATTGATACTTAGGTATTGTGGCAGGCACATATGTTCAACGTGCTGATGTGGTGGCGATGTCTAAGGTACCACGTTACTTGGTTACATTAATTTATTTTTTTGTAAAATATTGGAGGTTCTAACGATTCTATAATATAGAGTAATGATTGTGATTTCTTCTCATGGCAGCTTACCTGCTTAGTGCTTCCTCACGATTATGGCAACTTACTGAAAACAAAATCAATCTGGAACGCTGATACTGGGGTTGATCAAATTCCATTTGTGGAGCAGATACTACATTTAGACCCCTTGGAAGTATGTTTTCTGTTCCTAGCTTCATTAGAACGCATTACTTGACTCCTTCCATCGATTGATTTTGCCCTAGTGGATTCTCCACTGGCACGTAATTTTAGGCATGATGTGCTTTGGAGGAACATTAAGTCCCCACTAGCTGATATATATACTTAGAGCAGATAGAATTGCATAGTATCTGAAATGAAGGAAACTTAGCACTACCGAAATTCCAACCAATGACAGTAATATAAAGAGCCTTGTTACTAAAAAAGCAATGTTGGCTTCGTATGCAATTTTTAAAAAGTTGGAGACATATAGAATAGTTTGTCCTTGTCTTGGAGATTCTGACTTATATTTCAAACATTGTCTGAAGGTGAACATATTTAAAGGGGTCACCTTACCTGATGCTCCAAGGTTTGGAAAAGTATTTGGAGGCCAGTTCATCGGACAGGTATCAGTTAAAGTGTTTTCTAGTTTCCTGATATGTTAGTTAGTAGCCTCCTAGGATTGTTATCTGTTACTCGAGGAAAAAATAAAAACCATTTAATAGACGTGCAGTCACAGACATAGAAGTTAGTGATGGAAATGCTGGTTAGTGTATACATATCTTTATTTTTTCTAGAAAAAAAAATTGTCAGTTCTGGTCCAGCACCAATATGCATTCTTGTAAAATAAATTTGTCTTTAGTTACATTTTAGAGAACCAAATTGAGAGAATTTGAGGTGCAGTGTACCTAGAAGCACATTAAAATAAATATGTCTGTAGTTGCATTTTGTAGAACCAAATTAAGAGAGAAAATATGAGGTGCTTAGAAGCGCTTTAAGATGATATTTTGTCCAAGTTTTGAAAACTTATCCAGTGTCAATTTTGCTGAGATAAACTATTTTGTTATCTGGCCAGGCCAAGAGCTTAATATTAATTAAGAATGTTGCTTAAATGAGCCAGAATACATTTATGTTAGAACCTCTCATTTTACCGGACGTCGTGCGATCATATCAAGAAACTCTCCTTTCATATGGAAATAAAGAATTATAATTAACTGTTTACATTTATTTCTGACCAATATGTTTCTTCAAAACACGGTGGTATTCTCATTGTTTGAGTTGCAGTTGCTAGCTTGTTAGTTATATGTTGCTTACTGACAACCTGCAGGCCCTTGCTGCTGCTACGAAAACAGTGGACTGCCTAAAGATTGTCCATAGTTTGCATGTTTACTTCATACTGGTTGGGGATTTAGAATGTAAGTCTTTTTTTATGCTTTTTGACCTTAAATATTTTTGTTATGTAGTGATTTTGATCATTTCATTTATTTTGACACCAATTTATATCACTTTAGTGGCAAAGTTGACCAATTAATTTTTTTAAAATGACTAATCATCCATTTTCCGTGCCTGTTAGTTGTTACAGTCATTTTAGTTAACAAGCAACCTAAGAAAAATGTTTTATCTAACTTCACCTGTTACGTAAGGTTAATTCCATTGGTAGAACAGAAAATATGGCCTTTACCACTCATCATAATGATGCTTGTTTACCCAGATGCCCAATCAACTGTAAAACAACATTGTAAAATCCCCTTGATTGGAAAATCATGTTGATTTCCTTGTTATATTCTTTTTTTTTTCAAGGTTAAATTTTGAATCTGAACAATAACTGAAGTCGGACTATATATTTTTCTTTCATTCCCTTTTTCTAGTGCCAATTATATATCACGTGCATAGAGTTCGTGATGGAAAGAGCTTTGCTACTAGAAGGGTGGAGGCAATTCAAAAGGGAATCGTGGTATTCACATTAATAGCTTCATTTCAGGTAAAGGCTACTGGCTATACCTGTTTAATCCGAGTTCATATATGAGGCAGCATGACATGGCAGCATGTAATAGACAAACATCCATTATAACTGTTATCCTGGTAGGATAGTTTTTAGGCTTAACAACCGTAGCGCATCGTCTATCTCTTAGCTTCAAGGATTGTTTTATGGCTAACATGGTCCAGAGAGAATCTCCATATACATTCTTGAATTTATTTTGTTCTTTGGTCTTTCCATTTCATATTATTCAATGAAATCACATATCAGTGTTCTTTTTGCTTAAACATCTTATAGAAAGTGGAAGAAGGCTTCAATCACCAAGATGCAACAATGCCTTCTGTACCTGATCCAGATACGGTATGCTCTGATAATCAAGATACACCGCATCCTTCATTTATGTACCATATTAGATTTTGCTTAGCTACGGTAGTTCTGTGCAGCTTTTGTCAATGGAAGACTTGCGAGAGAAGCGTCTGATGGATCCTCGCCTTCCTAGGTTTGATATTTCTTCTTCGACTTAATTCAGCTATAGTTTCCCCATGGTTTAAAGTGCTTGGAAGTCCATGAAGTTTTGAGTTGTTTTAAATTTTACTAAATAAAATGCTACAATATAAATTTTTATTTCTAAATTCTGTTATTGTAAGCTTGGAAAATGTTTTTATCTGCTGGCTTATAAAATATTCACTTTTCCTGTTTTTCTGAGATGGTTAATCCTTTTTTAGTTTGAATCATGAATAGTGATAGAATTTAAATTTATTTTCTGCATAGACTAATCTTATGCATTAACAGGACTTACCGGAACAAAGTGGCCTCAAGGAACTTTGTACCTTGGCCCATAGAGATTCGTTTCTGTGAGCCTAATACTTCGACTAGGTGGACCAAGTCCCCTCCCAGGTCAATCCCTGATCATTCATTCAGTCTTTTCCATTTTGTGGAAACTTACCAGTGAAGTGGTCTGACTGATAATTTTGAATGTTTTGGTCTTCACAGTTTGAGATACTGGTTTAGAGCACGAGGAAAACTCTCAGATGACCAGAATTTGCATCGGTAAGAAAATAGTCAGACACAGTCACTTTCGCTGTCATATGATGAAGCATCAACTTCCCACCACGATCCTTCAAAAATTGATGTTGAAATTGCATTTTGTAAAAGCTATATAAAATCCATCAGGAAAGTGGCAGCCAGAGATATGATTATCTTTTAAAAGTGTGAATATTCACTTATGCATATGCTGGTTTTTTTTAATGAACTGGGATGTTTCTTTATTCTGCAGATGCGTTGTTGCGTACGCATCCGATCTGTTATTTCTGAATATAAGTTTGAATCCTCACCGTGAGAAAGATCTGAAAACATCTTCTGTTAGCCTGGACCATTCGTGAGTGTTTCCGTTCTCCTAGCTTTGCATACTAATTCCTGATTTTCACTATCAAACATTCATGCCTTTCTTCGATTGTCCAGGATGTGGTTTCACAGGGATGTTAAAGCAGACGAGTGGCTATTGTTTGTCGTGAGTCTATCAGAAAGCCACATTTTTTTCCGTCCATGATTCTTTCTTCTGAAGGAATACTTAAAGATAGTTTTACTCTGTGCAGATCCACAGCCCGAGTGCTTCTAATGCCCGTGGTTTGGTAACTGGCCAAATGTTTACTCAAAAGGGAGAGGTAGAGTTCATAAACTGATCTGCAGTTATTTTCCGCTCGTTTGTAAATACGTGATTTGTTTCATCGTGTTCTGTTACCTTCCAGTTGGCTGTAACGCTGGCTCAAGAAGGGTTACTGAGGAGGGCAAGAACTCCGGGACCAACCATCAAGTCAAAGCTGTAATGCAGCAGTGCCACAAAAGAAGGCAAAGTTTACTGGAGTTTCCAATGAGCATTATAGATCACAGTTTGGGTCATTATTTGTGTGCATATCTCACTGAAAAATGTATCTTCACTTGCCATGTTTTTGTTGGGATTTCAAACACTTATTTGAAAATAAGAGTGTCTTATTTTCCATCTTTCCCTTCTTATCTGGTATTTCACCATTTGGACACACATATTTATTTATCTTTCCTAATAAGGGAAGTAGGAAAGTGAAGGATGGATCAATAAAGAAATAAATACTACTTCACAGGATTTAAATGCCAGAAAATGAGTCAAATTTATAAAAGCCTTTTTGAAAAATAATATAGGGTGAATTTAGGATTTTTTTAAATATATTCCCTCTCTCCTAGTTGAATTTGCACAAATAAGAGAGAGTAATATATGCTAAATTTAGACTTAATATTCAAATAAAACCATTTCTTGTATGATATAGTTAAATTCATCTTAACAACTAGTTTACATTTCATCATTATTAATTATTAATATATGTACTTAGGTATTGGGGTTGGCTCAAATAGCTAAAAAAATTAGGGTAGGCTCACCTTAGGTCGGAAAGCCCCAATTCTCATCGGAAAACAGTAATTTAAGTTTGGGCATCGGATTTCAGGATAGGCATCGATCTACCTACGTTGCCTTGTAGTTCACTGCTCAATTGTTTTTATGTTTTACAAAAATAGGGTTTTATGTTATAAAACTATTAAATTTAGGATAATGCAAAATCTTTTGAAAGTCCAACTTTCTAAATGTTATAAAACTACCACTATGTGTTTAAACTCAAATAATATATTTTTGTGTTAAACATTGATCATTTTAAAATAAATATATAGTAAAACATGTTTTATTGCAAACATTCAAGAAATTTAATCTAAAATTATAAAATTTTAACAAAATATAAGTTCAAAATAAAAGATATATTGTATAAGTCAAAACATACAATTACTTAATAGAATTGTCAGAAAAGTCGAGAGTTTAAGAAACCTTATCTTAGAATATTGAAGCATTACAAGTTGATTCAGGTCCAAGGTCTACCGTCCACCGTCCACCGTCCACCTAGCTTCACTCTTTTATTTAATTCACTTTTTGTACAACATATTGTTTATATCGATATATAGTGTGATAATGCTATTTAATAATTTGTAAGTATTTTTGTAAAATTGCAAAAAAATTATTTAAAAGTAATTTCGAGCGTTATATTGTTATTCCAGCCTGTCTGTTAGTAAACAGACAAATTTGTGATTAATATGAAGATACGAATCACGAAAACAAGTGAATTCATAACCATTTTGTGTCGTTTTCGACTTAAAACTATGCGACTTTTCACGAGAATTCCGGGCAAAATGCAATCGAATTACACTACATTATGATATAATGTTGAAAATTCAACGTTAAAACTGTACATTTTGATCTCCTTAATACTATAAATAGAGGCTACTATAGATCTATTTACTCACAACATTAGCAAAGAGCAATAGCAATAGCAATAGCAAAAGGTTATCTCCTATACCCATAAATATAGTCTTTTCAAACAATCAATCTTCAAGGGTTTTTTTTGCTTAATGTAGCTAGATCAAACCATTTAATCTCTGATAGAGTCTGTAACAGAGTCAAAATCCGAGGATTTTTACTTGTTTTATAAGGGTTGGAGCCCATGCTCATTTGAATCTTGTTTATTCAGATTGAGTTCAGATCTTATCTCTTCTAATTGAGTATGAATCTGAGGGTTTTTGCTTGTTTTTTAGGGCTGATACCCCCAGCTCATTTACCATTCAGTTTAGCATATCTAATCTCCAATGGAGTCAAAATCAGAGGGTGTTTGCTTGTTTTTTTAGGGCCGGATACCTCAAATCAATTGAGTTTATCTTTCCCGTTCAATTTCATTGAGTCAAAGTTCAAGGGGTTTTGATTGTTTTTGAGTTTTATTAAGTTCAATGTAGTTCAAATAAAAAATATTTAATCTATGTAGAGATTTTTGTGTGTGTGTGGATATAATGGAGTCAAATCCGAGGATTTTTTATTTTTTAAGGGTTCGATCCCCAAATTCATTCAAATTGAGTTCAAACCACATCTCTTTAATTGAGTCAAAATCTGAGGGGTTTTTTTGTATGTCAGTGCCGATACCTTCCATCTCATTTACAGTTCATTTTAGCAGATCTAATCTCTAATGGAGTCAAAATCCGAGGGTTTTTTGCTTTTATTTTTTTAGGGCCGGATACCTCAAATCATTGAGTTTATCTTTCATGTTCAATTCCATTGAGAGCGGATCTGTTCTAATAAAATTATTTTTATAAATTTGAGTTATCTTTTGTGTTCAGTTTCATTGAGTTGGATCTGTTCTGATAAAAACAATTTTATAAAAAATCATCCATTTTCAATACATTTATATTTTAAAAAACTTAAGATGCATCAAACATTTGATTGCTAAAGAAATCAAAATTCAAGGATTTTAGTGTTTTCGGCCTTCATACCCCAAAACTCACCCGAGTCTTACTCAGTTCAATTTAGTTCATATTATAAGATTCTTTTACTTCATATCTAACCGAGAACTTGAGGGTTTCCTTATTTTTTGTGTTTTTTTTAATTAAGGACTTGTTTTGTAGGGTTTTGTTCCTAGCCCCAATTCCTTTGAGTTGTTACATTTCATGCTCAATTCAATTCAGATCGAATTAATTTCGATAAGATATAATTTAATTATGCAATTACTAACTTTTAATACATTCATATATTCTTCAGATCAAGCAGCATGGAGCCAAAATCCAAGAGAACTGAGTGCACCAACTTTCTCATTCCGGGGCTTCCAAATGATCTGTCTCTTGAGTGCATGACTAGAGTACCAAGGAGTTACCATGACACCATGAGATGTGTATGCAGAGGTTGGCGCAAACTCATGGGATCTGCGGTTTGGTACTCTCACCGGAAAAAGAACGGTCTGACGGAACCCTGGCTGTTCTTAGCCGGGCAGGACGCATTCCTGTACGTCCACTTCTGGGTGATGGACCCTGCCTGCCCTGCAAACGGGTGGAAAAGGGTCCGAGGGCCTCACTACCAGTGGCTTAGCCGGATAGGGTTCGGTTTTGTGGGGATGGGGAGCCGGTTTTTCTTGACCGGTGGCCTTGGCCGGAGAAGGGATGACGGTACCGTTGTTAAAACTGAGTGTTATGATGCCAGTGAGAAGCGGTGGATTTCCCTTATTCCCCCTTTTGCTCCGATTTTGCCTACTCGGTACGTGATTTATGTTATATACGTCCTTACATTAATATATATATATGGTCTGAAATGAACTGAATAAAAATTTTTATATTCTCTGTTCAAACTAAACTTTCTTAGTTTCTTTTTAAAATAAAACCGAGCCCACTTTTACCGGTATTCATATGCTATACATATAATAAGGATTGCTTGTATTTTTGTCAATTTTTAAGGATATTTTCATAATTTTCACATTAAAACACTCTATATACCAGTAAGTTTAACATTTAAGTCACCTACAAGTGTCACGACGTCGTTTCACTTGAGATTTTCATAGGTACGAAACAACGTCATTTTAATTAAATTTTCCTTACCATACATGTAATAATAATTGTTTTGTATTTTTATCACTTTTCAAGAATATTTTTGTGATTTTCACGTTAAAACTCTCCATGTATCCGTAATTTTAACATTCATGTCACCTACAAGTGTCACGATGTCGTTTCACTTAAGATTTTCATAGGTAAGAAACAACGTCGTTTTAATTAAGTTTTCCTTACCCCATACATGTAATAATAATTGTTTTTGTGTTTTTATCACTTTTAAGGGTATTTTTGTACTTTTCACGTTAAAACCCTCCATATATCGTTCCACTTAAGATTTCGACTCAAGTCTTGCTTTGTCATCTCAGGGCCTACTTTGCTTGCCAAGCTGTGAATGGAACGATTTATGCTCTAGGTGGCGTGGGCACAAGTTCAACAAAAGCAAGAACGTGGTCCTCCTACGACCCGAGTCTAACCGGTGACAAAAATCTCTGGACTTGCCAGCCGGATCTGAAATCTCCCGGCGAAATCTTAGACTCCGTTTTCATGAACGGAAAGGTTTACGCCCGCTGCGGCGACTCCAAAGTCAGGCTGTTCGACATTGCCAAGGAGGAGTGGGAGGATGCCCGCCCCGGGATGTCGGAATGGTGGAGAGGTCCGGCTGCCGTCGTGGACGGACGTCTGTATGTGCTAGACGGCTGGCATGGGCTCCAGACATGGGACGAGGGCCGGGGATGGTGGGAAAGCGTCGGGGGAGTCGGGAAGGTGGAGGCGCCGCCCCAGAAAATAGCAGCGATTGGGAAGAAGATATACATGGTTGGCCAGGGGCTGGAGACTGCAGTTTTCGATACTGAAGTCGGTGGGTTATCGGAGTTTCTGTGTCCTAGAAGTACTCCAAACCTTGACATATGTGTCAAGGGCATTATTGCTTTGGAGACCTAGGCCCTGTTTGGATTGGAGGATTTTGAAGGATTTGGATTTTGGATTTGGTTTCTTTGCTGGTTTTGTAAACCGTTGATTGTTGTTTTTCTGTTATCAACTAAGTTCATTTTATGCAACTTCATGTCTACCTTGTGCTTGTTCTATCAATATATATATATATAGATTCATATTAGGGGTGTCAATTTGGTCTACAGATTTTTACCGGGCCATATGCTAATATTTTTCTAAAATACGCTCCTATCAATTTAATGGGATATAGGCAGGTATTAGCCCATATTGAACTAAGTGGGCTTAGGGTACTCATTGGGTACCATTAAACCCATGTATCATCATTTCTGAAAAATCTATGAAATTAATAAGAGAAATTGAATATATATGTACGCACGGGGCCTAAAATTACACTAAATTTTTAAATTTATACTGCTCAAATACTCATGCTAAATTTTAAAATTTTACAATCTCAATTTCATCGTAAACTAGTGGTGTAATCTCCATAATTTTGACATTAGACAATTTACTTTTATCCATAAAGGCAATTTAACTAACTTGCATAATTACACTTTACATATATGGGTCAAAAAGGTGACCAATTCAACTAACGGGTTTGACCTGCGTCTAACCCATTTATTTTCGGGTCATTCGTGTCTAACCCAATATTGACCCATGCCCTATTTCATGTCGATCCAAACCTACAAAAATTCGTGTTCGTGTTTGATTCAGGTCGAATCTTCGTGTAGTGTTCCATATTGCTAGTCTTGATGCTGAACATAACTTTACAGTCCACAAACCCCAACATATCATATGTAGTTATAGACAGGCAGTAATAAAGTACAGATGATTTAAAACAGCATAATAGTTCATAATTTCATTGCTGCACTTCAAAAAGACAGGAACTTTAATAAAAAAAACGCATCATTTTTCAAGAAAACTGCAAATTCTGAACTAAAGCATGCGCTTTTCCGATTTCTGGTACAATACAACACTACATTGTGTCATTTGAACCGATCTAGAGGAGGCAACTTTACAGCCTACGAACCCTACATGAACAAAAGCAACTACGAACTCAACTGCCAATCTATATATTCATCACATCTGCACTCGATTCGAACAATTTTCAGGGTTAATGCTCACTAGGCTGACATGGTTACTACAGAACAATCATCTAAAGCAAGGACCTAGAATCCTATAAACAACACCAGTGGCAAGTTTTCAGAGCAGTAGATTTAATACCTCGTACACAGATGCTTGACCCGAGCTCAGTTGTTCCTTTTCCTTTTGAAAACGGGAGGGATGGTGATCCCGTTAGAAGAGTCCAGGTCATCAATTCTTTTCATACAATCTTTCATCCTCTTCAAGACAACTGGCAGAGCGGTAGCATTACTCGAAATCTTCTGCTTGAGGAGTTTAATCTTGTCACTCTCTTGTCCATTTTCCTGTGCTTCATTGCCTGGCTCAATACGTCTCACCACATCTACAAATAAAAGAAATGATGCTTAAGTATCAACACAATCATACGATAGCTGAAGCCAAGTAAAAAACCACTATGAAGGCTAGTGTTAGATATATCCAATAAGTGGAGAATTTCCTCGCTATTCTAGAGCATATTTCAAGTTCAGCTACAAGAATGTGAAAAAGTACACAATGATAGAATTCTGGAGCTAAGCAACAGTATCCAAACGTCGTTTATACTTAGCAGAACAAAGAAAATTCTTATACTTTCAGAACCGAAATTAACTGCATTCTAGCTTTTCGTAAATGGAAAACAACAACTATTCATCATTACCCAATAAGTAGAGAATTTCTTCTCTATTCTAGAGCATATTTCAAGTTCAGCCACGAGAACGTGAAAAAGTACACAACGATGGAATTTTGAAGCTAAGCAACAGTATTCAAACATCTTCTACACTTAGAAGAACAAAACAAAAGCTTATACTTTGCAGAACCGAAATTAACCGCAATTCAGCTTTTTCGTAAATGGAAAACAACAACTATTCTTCGTAACTCAAGGCCACCAATTTAAACCTAATCAAACACTTGCAAAAACTTTCTGCCAGTCTACCTGCTGGGAAAAAAACCCTAGCTTTGCAACAATCACAATTTTTCGTCACACGAAATTTCATAAAAACAACAGTGTACACAGAAATTACACATCCTAACATGAATCCCTAACAAAAAAACACCCAAATTTGAAAACTTGAAGAAACCTAATTTGAATGAAGAAGTTGAGGAATTCACCTGGGTTGGGGTCAGTGGATGTTCCTGGTCGAGATTCGGACCCGGTACCAAAATGGGTCGGGATAATCGGGCGCCGGGACTCCATTACAGCGGAGAGAGTAGACCTGAGCTGATCTGGAAGATTGGTTCGGTAATCGATTAATTTCTCCGCCATTTCATTGACCTCCGCCTCCAGCTTCTGGAGCTCGTCTTCTTCGCCGCCGCCGTCCTCCTCCGCCGCGTCTCTGAGCTCCAAATCTACGTCGTTTTGAGCTGGTCTGCTCGCCATTTCGCGGGACGGGGGGAATTGGGGAGGGAGAAAGGGGGCAAATGAAAAATTCAAAGTTTGGGATTTTATTTTGCTTTCTCGTTTTTCTCTTTTATTTATGAACAAATCTGGGGTTTTTTATGTGGACCCATCAAAATTTTATTAGACTTGTTTTCCAAATTTTAAATATTTAAAGATGAACCTGGCTAACCCATGAACGTAGCAGGAAATCCAGAATCGTTTGACAAAGTGAAAATTGGCATAGTAGGATACTCAACAAGATTAATATCACTACATTTAGTCATGTTATTTAAAGTGTGCGTCAAAACGTTCTGATCCCTCGACATTTGACAACGGTATGTTGAATTCAAACTTTCAATTAGGACTTTTAATTCAACAATTAGGTCTCATAGAAAATGGATGGTTCATCTTCTTCATGAACAACAAGGTTGAGAGAATTACTGACGAGTACTACATTATCTGTAAGATTCTGATCAGTACAAAACTCAACTGTATCCAAAAAAGGTGAGAGGATTGTTGATCCCTGAAAAAACAAATGTTATTCATAAACATAGTTGAAATTTTCCTCTCAATTTAATGCTAAACTAATTAGAAAAAGAACTTGTCGATAAGGCAACCAACTACAAGATACTAGAAAGTGATGTGCATATTTTCATGAGTTTGTTTTTCGCTAAATTGAACTTAAATTGATTCAATTGTATCGAAATGAAAATTGAAGTATTAAAAAATAAAATCATTATATCTAAATTAATTTGAATTCCATGAAATTGTATTTTTTCTGAACATTTATTTAAAACACTTTTGTAGATTCAGATGAAGATTTTTTTGGCTACAAATAATATCAATCTAGTTTTACAATGAAAAATCTTTAAGAATCTTGGTTCAGGATTTAAATATTATATCTGGGTTAACCTAACATCTGTCTGGGTGGTGTAGTTGGTTATCACGTTAGTCTCACACACTAAAGGTCCCCAGTTCGAACCTGGGCTCAGACATTACTTTTTCTTTGTTTTTCCTTTTTTGCAAGAACTTGTTTATATTTTGTCAACACATATAAGATTTCAAGTTCAATTTCAGAACTTGTTTGATTGTTCATAATGTTTGATTTTGATCAAAATAGGTTTCGCATCGGGATTTCGGACTTTTAAGTAGAAGAAGGAAATGTTTCTTGAACTTCTGCACCTTTTAACCTGATTCAAACAACTGCTCATATTCATCATCTGTAATCTAGCCAGTACAACCTTATTTACCTGCTAACATTATCTTATATATACTCCTAATATCATATCCATCATAACTATAATCTAAACCTATCAGTCAATTCTTCAGGAGGATGGCCAGCCATTCGTGGCGCGCTGGCTGCTGTAATGGCTTTTCTGTCTTTTCGCATTTACTCGCGCTTGGATCATCTCCTCGTTCCCCATCGCTTCCTCAATGCTGCGCTGCACCACCACACACAGCTCATCGAGCGCCAGCATTGAAAATGGCTCCTCAATCAGAACACCGACCTGTAGAATTTTTACAACAGTTTAGTGTTAGCTGTGTTTAATTTATGCGAATTTTATGTAGTTTTAGGTCTATTTAGGCAAGAATCAGACTAAAATTTAGTGTTAGTTGTGTAGAATCTACACTCAGTCAGTTTTAGTTCTATTCAGACAAGAATCGGACTAAATTCCAAAATTCTCGAGTTTTATTAAATGAGAAGATAAAAAATAGAGTAATGTATGAAGAAATGACCTCTTCGATGCAGAATAGAGAAGCGGCGCTTATGAAAGTGGCAGGAACGACAATCCAGTTGCAATCGTCCCAAAGAATTATAGGAAGAGTGAGATGCCATAGAACCAGAAACCTCGAGGTCAGCCTTGTATATGATAGAGGGATAGGTATGCCCATCAGCTCTTCACAAACTCCCATGCCTTCATGAAAACACGAGATCTTCGACTCCTGCAAACAAGATTCAAGAATCAGTCAAAATAATGGCATATCATGGCGCATATGATCACTCTTTTTTGCTTGTTTGTTTGAAGGGAATTTACCAAAATGCTTCGCTTCGCCTCCTCCATTGTCAGCAGCATGATCGACTGAGAGATGAACTCAACTATGCAGCGAGGGCGGTCCTTTGAGCGAAGAACGATAGCTAAGTCATCTTCGTCTAGCAAATCTTGAAGGTCCTCGGCAACATCCGAGTTATGGATCAGATGGCACTGCATCAAGAGGTTCCAGAAACATAAACACAATGCTCTTAAGTAGCAAGAAAAGAACCTGTTTTCTACTCGAATATCATATCGAAACAAGCAAAACATTATCAGAAACTATGCAACAATGGATACACAAACAAAAGCGAAGAAATCGCACACCTTGAGAGCAACAGGGAAGGCCATGATATAATGCAAGAGAGCCCTTTTCAGCAAGGTATCAGTGGAGCAAACCACAGTAGCAATCACCTGCCTAGCCAAGTCATTAGTACCCGAAATCACCTTAGTCCAGGCCTTCCTCCCTTCCTCGTACCTCGAATACGACGCCTCGGTCCTGAACACCAGCAGCAGGGCTAAGGCAGGAGCAGTGAGCTGGTAAGGCAAGGAAGAGGCCCTCAACACAGGGAAAAACTCAGGCAGAAAATGCATCAAAACCGCGGTGTTATAACTCGCAATCATCACCGCCACTGTGGTGAAGGCAAGAACAGGAGGAACTAAAGACAGAATTACCCTTGATGTTAAGCTTGAGCCCAGGTGCCTCAGATGTCTGTAAGAGCTTCTGTGCTCCACCCATTTCTCATGAGTGTATAAAGACCTCTTCTTCTTCATTCCCCTCTCTTTCACCCTGTCTGCCCAGTCTGGGATTGCAGTGAGGATTGAGATGATTGGGGGATGATGATGATGATGATGATCTGAGCTTGAGCTTGGATGATCTGGGCCATTTTTGCAGAGGACTTTGAAGGTGATTCTAGGGTTCTTGAAGAGGAAAGATTGGTGCTTTCTGAGTGAAAATGGTGGGTGAAGTTGGATGGTGGAAAGCTTCATGTGTGGTTTTTGATGAAGTTAAGGTTATTGGGGAAGATGAACATGGTGAAAAGGGAAAAGAGTGATCTTTGTGAGTGAGAGGGCAGTGAAGTTTTGATTTGTTGGTGGAAACTGCTGCAGTGTGTGATACTGGATATTACACGTCCGTTGTTCTTTTGTTTTGGACGTGTGATTCTGTCCATGCATATTCATTTTATATACCATTGGAATATACTAAATTTTCTTCAGAAATGGTTTTAAATTGAGATAAATATCTATTTTTATTACTACTACTTCAAATATTTCATATTTTCACAGCATCTTTCTTTTGAAAATATCAAATTTGTCTTTTGAAAACTGTTCAGGCGTTAGGAAACGCTGTACAGTCTGAGTTGAGTAGGTTTTTAAGAGTCTGATTTTCGTTATGAATTTTTGAGAATTTGGATTTTTATTTGGAATTTTGAGAGTCATGATTTGCAAAAATCTTATTTGGCTGAATTGTGATTTTGTAAGTATGAAACAAAAACCTTGTTTGGTCCGTCAGGATTTTGCAAGTTCAAAACAAAATCGCAACTACAAAATCAAAACTTGTAAATCTAGAGTCAGAAAAACAAAAACCAAACTTGGGATTGGGAATGAGAAAATCTGGCCTTAGACTAACTAAACATAAATTTCAAAAACTGGACTTTGATAGTCTAGTTTTCCCAAAACCAAGTGACCAAATGCAACCCAATCTTTTTCTGCTTCTTCAGTCATCATCCTTGTCGAAGTTTTCTTGCAAACTCGTAAATACCAGATGCATCAAAATACCAGATACAGAGTGAACAAGAAGCTACATCATGTTTGTGTACTCTTTATTTCTTTCGCAAATGTAATAACAATGAGGTAATTCAAAAATCTCACTTCAAATTCTTTCCAAATGCCAATTGAAGTTACAGGCATGTGGTGTCGTTATTAAGCATCTGATGCATGATACATCTGAAATCATACAGCCACCGGTTCTCTACTTACTGGATAATCAACAGTTTATAATTGAAGGTTTTAGAACAAACAACTGTAACAGACACCTTGCACCGGAAAGATGCTGGCTGCTCTATTTAACCAATTTTAACAGGCGTCAAGGTCACGGCATGGTGGCGCCTGTGGCTCGCCCAACAATGTAGTATTCCCCCCTTCCGGCCCGGAATTGATTCTCTTCGAGTTCTGTGTACCATGCTGAAAGTAACAGAGGCATTGTCACTACACTTTGTTTATATAACCAAAACACATAACTTTGTAATATGTAATACTTACGGGTGGCTTTTCTCCTCTTCTAAAGGCCTCGACGATTTCCACAACTTTCTCTGGGGTGAGGTCTTCCTGCAATTCCATCATACACGTATAACAATGTAATGAGACATTTCAGATTAATTCAACATTTTATGAATGCGAATTGGAGTTGTGTACTTACAAAATAGTTGTAAGTGTAACCTTCAGATCCATTAGAGTAGTCGGCCACAGTAATCATGGGAGCATTTACACAGCTTCCCTACAAATATATTAAACTCGCGTAACATCAGAAACTCGTAATAAACGAACGAGATCACTTCACTAGCAGTCAGAAGATTCACTTTTCTTTTTCATACAGACATGCTTATGTGCAGTATACGACAGTTAAACGATCAAACTTTTCCCGTCGATATATCAACTAGTATACATAGCCATGATTTAGTTACAAGACGACCATGCACAGAGACCAAGACTAAAGGTTTCCACTTTTTCCACATTAATGTTCTTTATATCTGGTCCCTTCACTCATATTCACATGGATTATAGTTAGCTGGAATTATCAAATATAGAGAGCAATATGTGATACATCAACTACCAGAAAAGCAACTTTCATTCACCTTCCTTTGACCATAAATAGTTAAGCACAGAAGTTAAAAGACATCAAACTGTAACATGGGATCAGTAGTAGCATGAAAGATTCATACCATGCATTCCATCTCTCCGACAGAGAACAACCCATCCTTTGTTACCTCTGCAAACAGTACATAATTTCGAATGAATACCAAAGCACGCTTATATACCTTCAGCATAATTTATAAAATACAATAAAAACCTTACCATTGCGCTTTACCCCAAGATGCTTGAGTAATGCATCCTCGATATCTCGTGAACCACGTATCATACAGGGCGTCGTACCACACACCAGGAGGTGGTATTTACCAACCTGACAGGGAAACCAATTAGTACACTGGAGATGCATGAATATAGAAGTGATGACAGCTGAAATTTTGTCAAAGTGAAGCCTCTCTCACCTTTGCACGGTTGAACATTGAGTAGAAAGTTGCAACTTCATAAACGCGAATTGGAGCAACTTCAATAATTCTAGCCACCTAGTATAGACCACAGCAGGAGTAATATTTTGGTTAGAAGTAAGTATATAAAAGCTATGTGAGGGACAAATCCTCAGAGGAATCACTGCAGATAAAATTTCTAAATAAATCATTGAAACAGAAAAATACTGGTAGATGACTGGAAAGTTAATTGACACGTGAGCCCAGTTCACGGTTACGTACTTCATTCATGGCTGAAACAGGAAGCCATCCTCCGTGCTGTTGCTGGGCAAGATCCAGCAAAGGAATGACAGCTGATTGCTTATAATTTGATGGATAGTGAGAGATTATTTCCTTCACCTATGCAAAGAGCAAACTCATGGTTGAGAATATAAACAACACCATATTGCAGGCAGACTGAAACAAAACAACTCTAATGTTCAGATTAGACAAGAAGCAACAGAAATCCTACTTTATGGGCCGTGGATTCAAATAGACTCTAAGACAGTTCATCTCCGTGATAAAAGACCGGATTCTTAAATGAGAACTCAATTGTTCAAATTGGGGAGTATATATCACCTGGTGATAACTGTTACTGGTTGATTACGATAGCATATTCATTTCATTCCGTAATTGATATAATCAGATAATTCATGGACTCTAAGATGAAAAATCAAGTCTTCTGATTTAAAACAAACTGCTAAACACGGTAAAGGGTAGAGAAGATTATAATGAAAATGCAACATCCCCCTAATAGCTGGAATATACAAGTTCAGCATTTCAAAATTAATACACAGAGTTAAACTAGGCTTGTATCCGACTAAGCGTTGTATCATCATTTACATATAGCTGAATTTATGCCAGGGAACACACAAACATACAAAAAAGGGGAATTGTAGCTGACTAACCTTAGTTTTGTTGGTTTCGGTGAACTCCCATGGAAGTCGAGGATCATTATCAGGCGCATCCAGGTGCTTCACAACATCATCAAAGAAACACACAAATAATCAATTCATCCACATTCCACACAAAATCACACTCTAAAAAACACAAAAAACAAAAATCACTTACATAATTCAGGGCAGTGGACAGTGATCGAGACGTCTGAATACAAAAACAACCAATCAGAATCAACAAATCATACCAGAAGATACATGAGAGATAGGGATAAAGAGAGCGCAGACCTGGGGAATTTGGCGGAAAACCTGACGGATCTCCCGGAGGCGTTGGGAGGCGAGGCGTGCCAGCATTTTGGTGGATCGATTGGCGGCGGCCGGCGGTGGCGGAATCTATTTAACGGTGGTGAGAGAAATGAAAATGGCGAGAGCTCAGTTTGAGTTGAGTTGAGGATTGTTGAACAGCGCGTGGCCACCACACGAGTCCGCTCACGATGAACTTCTATCTTGTGTTGGATTTCATTGGGCTTTCGGTATATGTGCGGTTTTGGATCAAAACAACAAGCCCATGTGTTAAGGCCTGGTTCAGTTAAGAGTGACTTTTTTGGGAATTTTAAGGGTGTGTTTGGTTGGACAAGTTTTTGCAAAACTTGGACTATCCAAGTCCAGTTTTGTAAAATCTTGTTTGGTTCACCAAGTTTTCCAAAATTCAGACTTGCAAAATACTAAAATCAATCAAAGATTTTGTTCTATACTCACAAACTCAATCCAACCAAACAAGAATTTTGCAAAACCAGACTTTCAAAATCTCAAACAAAAACCCAAACTCTCAAAAATCCAAAACAAAATCTAGACTCTCAAAAATCTTGCGAACCAAACACACCCTAGGAGTGTGTAATTAAAATATGTTTAAAATACCACCTTGAATTTTTTTACTAGTAGGGTTTTTTTAAAAAACAGATGTGTCTATGTCATAATGTATCTAACTAAGTTTAGGGAAACTGTAAATTTGAAGGGAATATTAGAAGAAAAGGAAAAAAATGCACTAAATTGAAAGAAAATATAAGGTTATACATAGAAAAGTCATAAATGTTAGCACCAACATTCTACCCCGATTCAATAAATTAGAATACCGCAAATTATTACATACAATGGGGTATGTATCCCCATGTGCATTTTAAAATGTGAAAATGTGCATTTAAATAAGAATAATTGTGCATTATAATTTGTATTGCTATAAATAATATATGGACAATGGTTTATACATGTTAAAGAGGGATACACGCATAATAGAGGTAGGGGTATGTACACCCGTTGTACCATATAGGAACTGTTCGAATACACATCTTATTTGGGGCTAACTTCCTTTTTGCTTCTAACCATCAGGTAGAGAGTTTTATAAGTGATAATTTTATTTGGTTAATTTGATCATTTCTGTCACTAGTTCAATTATCCGAATATTTAAATCATCAATTCGCTAATTTATTTGTTGAGTACATACATTTTCATGTGGTTGACACAATGAGATGTTTAGGATTAATATGTTCTGAATTTGAAACCTATACCTTCTCATCTTGACATAATCTCAAGTTGTTTTTTCCCCACTCTAACATCCTTTCATATGCTCATATAATGACTTTTATTATATTCATGATTCAATATTTTTTTAAAAAAAAAACTGTGCAAGAAGAATTATAATACAGAAGATATGTATACATAAATTATAAAGATTTAAAATAAACGCTCTAATTATGATGGAATTCCAATAACGGTTTTTCTAACGAGTGCCCATGGGCACTCGTTAGAAAAACCGTTCCAATAATATCTGATATTTGGTTTTTGTTTTTTTATCTTGTATATTATCTTGTATTCACAATTTGTTTATTCCAAAATTTATCACTGGGGGGACCGAGAGGCGACTATCCCAATTCCCAAATCCTCCCATTACAATAATCTTGTAATCTACGATGATATAATCTACAATGTAAAATCAACATTTTTAGAGCTAAAGACTAAAATCTGCCTCAGAGAAAACAAAAGACTTCCGCCAGACTTCAACAACAATGGAGGGCAGCAGGAAGAGACCGCTTGACCAGAATGTCCGAATTGAGGATTCTCCCTATTACAAAATGCGCGCCATTGTTAGAGACCTCCGCCCCAGCGTCATCGAGGTAACTCCAGCTCTTCCCTCCAAGAAATTTTCGAACTTGAATCTCTTTTTGGATAAAATATGCACTTTTGCTGTTGGAATTTGAAGGTTGAATGTTTTCTGGGCTCCTTGAATCTGCTTGTCATGATTTGGATAAAAAAGTTGGCTTTTTTATGGGTTTTTCTTCGGTGTGATTAAGGTCTCTTTTGGTTTACGTAGCAATGTTGTTTCTTACTGTGCATATACATACATCATGGGTTGTTTTAGTGGAAGTTATGAGTATACGTGTTATGCAATTCTCTATGGATGCCTTTTGTATCTGGCTCGAGAACTTCAGTTGTTTTGCCTTGAAGGGTGAAAGATTGGTAGAAATTTTCTAATATCCTCGCTGAATAGAACAAAGAATGAACATTTCAGACCTAAAAATGAGATCTTGTGACTTTGGAACGCATAATTTGTTCAAGGTTCTCAACGGAATACTATTACTTTTTTCGATTCTAAGAGAAGTTTTTTTACAATCTTGAAGGTTCTCAAAGCTCCTGAGTTCAAGAATAGCAAGGCAGCGGAAGAAATTTGTGAAAGTAAGCATTATCGTTTGGTCCTTCATGTAGTTCATGATTCATTTGTTAGGTATATCCTGTTTGAAACCGTGACCAGCTAATAACTTGAACTTAAACTCTATGCTGCTCTATCACTCCCATTTTTATGTTTTTCTAATTAGTATTGTCGCGTGGATTGTTGCTGTTATGGGTTTTTTGATGTGTATATCGGTACATGATCGATTCTTTTAGTTGAATATGTATACAAGTTTCTGTGTATGCCATTGTTTTTCTCTCGAGTTTCCCGGACTGTTGAAGCTAACTGTTGCCAATAAATTCCATTCATCATCAGACATTTTCTTGAACAGATGGTTATTTTCCTGCTTTGTTCAGCCTCTTTGAAAGCTTATTTGAATCTCGATGAGTAGTTACATTTACTTTGCGTGGATGATTTTATGTTTGCTGTATATTATGACATAGTGAGATTTCGGAAAATAATGCTTATCCTAAATTATATATTGTGTTGTTACTATAGAGATGAAGATTGTAATGGACCTCTACAAAAAGATGATGTCAGATCCTCCCACGAGGCAGCTAGACCTTTGGGTCACTGGTGGATCAGCGTTCGGGTGGAATTATATAACATATCTTGACACCAAAATCACCTACTATGGCCGAACAAAGGAGTCTTTTCGAGCTGATAACCTGAAGAAGAAATCTCAGGTTGAATGATGCCTCGTAAATGCACACATCCGAACACATTTTGGACAGCAAAGCGATGTTTTGAATCAGATATTCTCTCAGGTTGCAAATGATGTTATCTTCTGTACCCTCTTAAATAGTTGTCGGGTTATTAGACGTGAATTTCTTACGCTTACAGTATTGTTGTAACTTGTAAGGCTCGAACTTTTCCTCGTTTTAATCATGCTGTAAGGTCTCTACTCTGAATGATAACCATAGATACAGTTGTTTTAGTCAGCGGTTTTACTGCCTGTTTTTTTTCTGCCATGAAGCAAGAAATTCTGATATGATGCTGCTTTTTGTTTAATTGATTTATATTACTATGGATTCATCATTGTTTGGTTGCAAGTAATAGAACAAAAGTATTACCCTCTTCCAATAAAATGGTGGTTTATTTCAAAATAAAATAAAATTTTTATTGATGGCTGAAGTGTACTCATAAATTAGATGTTGATGGTTCAAAATTTTACAGAACAATTTTGGGAAGAACACTTTTCATCATAACTCAAGTAATTATTGTTACACCTCACAAAATTTTAAATATGGTTCAGAATCTACAAACAAAACCATATGTTGAGCTCTAAAACCGGCGCATGTCTTTAGGTGGCTTGAATTGGAGGGGATGTGATTCAGGTGTAGCGTTTTCATCCTCCTTCCACATCTTGATCGTCTTGTCTGCTTCACAACTGATGAGCCTTGAACCCGTGACATCATAGGTGAGGGCGTATATCCCAGCTTCGCTCTCCAACGATCCTGTCAAACAGAGACACAGAAAAATCAGCTTTCATGTTTCAATCGAAAATAGAGTTATTTTACAGGGAATATAGTTCAAGGATATCATACCGGGCTGAGGAATAGTTTGAGTTTGCTGGAAATTGTGACCGCTATTCCAATCCCAAAACCACAAACTTCCGTTATCACCTTCACCATAACAAGCAGATCACCATCAGAAGCTAATAATTAATAAAAACGAAGTAAAAACATTTCTAGCCAAGTCAGACTCTCACCTGCTGTAGCCAGCACGCCATTGTCATTGACTGCCATAGCGTTGAGTATAGTTTTCTGCTGAGAGCTGCACGGCCAAAAAAAAAAAAAAACCATTAGCTTTCTGAATAACTCTTAATACGATAAATTAGAACACACGAGTATTCACTAGAATGAGATGTACTCACAGCATGTTGTGCATAAATTCTCCTTTGGGAAGCCTGAATTTTTTCGTATTGTCAGCTGATGCAGAAGCAAAGGCTTCCCTGTAACATGAAATAAAGCCAGTAAGAAAAACAAGAACACAATAATAGTACCAAAAGGCAAAAAACGAATGTAGGACGGAAACTAACTCGCTTGGATGAGGCGCCAAGGCACGGACAGATTTCTTGTGGTGTGTCAATGTTGCCATGGTCTTGCCTATAATACAAATGAAGTGTCATTAAAAGACAAGTTACTGCATATAAGGGAATTGGAAATTAAATTAATCATTAAACAATACCATATCGAAGATCCCAGAACTTTATTGTTGAGTCGTGTGATCCGGTTACAACCTGTGGATCCTGGAACATGTGCAACAACAGTGAATCAGACATGATGAAAAAATAAGACTGGTGACAAGGCAAGAAAACAAAATTTCAAACATAATAAGTACGGGAAAAAAAAGGACATATAAATGAAACATAAGCACTCACCAACGGACGAGTAAAAACTGAGCAGACGGTATTCTCATGGCCACTAAGAGCGAAAATTTGCATCTTACTTCGAACATCCCAAACCTGGAAGAAACCCAAATTTGTATCATAATCAAAACTCAACTTTCCGGTGGGGGTTGAGTAGCTACTAAATAGTTTAAATAATGTATTAAAAACTTTGAGAACAAAGCCATTCTCAAATAAGAATTAAGAGTATTTACCCGACAAACAGAGTCACGACCCCCGGTTAGAAGGACATCTAGAGTAGGATGAAGTGCCAGGCAGTAAACACCACTCAGATGGCCGTGATAAGACCGAATGACCTTATTTTGTTCCAGGTCCCAGCATTTTACTTGTTTGTCATCACCAGCAGAGAACATATAAGTATGTCTGCTGCTAACAGCAAGCCCTGGAAAAAATTGAAAACTAAAATATGAAAACCTTCCTGTTCAATCTAATTCCCATATAAGAGGATAGGCCAAAACCAACAAAACTGGCAAATATACAAACCTCTAACTTGTTCAATATGCCCAGTTAGGGTCATCTTCAGCTGCCCACTAGCCAAATCCCATATCTATTAAGAAAGAAGAAGCAAATCTCATATAAGATTTCAAAAACATGAATAGCATTGGTTGATAAAAAGATTGAGATCCATATAATATCAGGCAAAACAATTTAACCACAAGCATCAAGGTTTTAGTTTTAATTGATGGATTAAAATAAAGATGGACCAACAAAGTTATCACATTTTATGAATTAATGAAAAGAAGATAAGAAAGGTATCAAGCTGTGAACCTTAATTGTCCGATCTGCTGATCCAGTGCAAAACCACTGATTACTTGGATCAACCGCAACGGATCGCACCCATCCCAAGTGACCACTGATGACCTACAGACAAAGTATAACGTCAGGAAAGGGGAAAATAAATTTACCCTGATAAGAGTAATTGATCTATGTAAAGGATAAAGATAGAGAAAAAACAATATTCCCAACAGTCACCAACAGAATAAGGTTCAAACTACTTACCCTGTAATTCTTCCAGGGAGCACGCCAGATAGGACGAGGCCACCTGCTTGGGATCCTTTCCATAATAGCAGAAGTAGAAAGATTTCTGGAAAGAAGATACAAGAAATCACAATCTTGTTAGAAACTGCTTGAGCTGGGAAAATGAAGTCTAATGAAGCTTGGTTTGGGTACAAACTACAAAGACATCAGCAATGACTAACCAGAGGAGAAGATCCAAACCTTTCAGATGGGATATGAGTAGTAACTATACTTTTGCCAGAGAACCCAGATCCAGCTCTGTAAATAAATAAGTTAGGGAATCAAATAACTAAGAAATAAGATCATGTACATACAAATTCAGAAAAACTAGAGCAAAAGTCCATTTAATAAGAAACTTACGTGCTGTTAGGTTGTTTAGAAGGGCCAACGACTAACTGGTTCTGACCTGCTGCCTTCAGTTGGTCTTTTGAGCTTTCCGGACCTTTCAAAATTAAGCACATTTCAGCAGAAGCACACAAAAACCACCACCAAAAAATCCTATTTTTCTACATAAACCCTATGAATATTACATTTTTATACAGTCAGAAGAAGCAGTAAACAGACTAATCCCCAAATCGATAAAAAGATCATAGATTTCTACAGCTCACTCTAACGTATAATATATACGAAATATAAAGAAACAAAATTTCTAAATTTACCTGGCAGAGCAAGAACAATCGATGTTGAAGGCTGCTGAGCAGTAGTTTTCCGGGCAGCTGACGGCGTGGACTGGGTATCCTTAATCCCCTGGTACTCCTCATTCATCTACAACACAACACAGTCAAAATCAAAACCAAAACAATTGACAAAGTAATTTAAATCCCAAACATTAATCTTTATGCAAGAACTAACCTTGACGCTAAGGCGAATCTTCTTGCTGAGAGGAACAAAAAGCACCCAAAAAAAAAAAACAATCCAGTTAGATGAAAATCGTCAAAGTTCACAATTTTACACTCAAATCAGAGCTCAAAACGGCGTGATTCCACAAATAAGGTTTCCGGCGATACCTGAGTTCATCGGGAGGAGGGAAGCTGCCGTGAGCGGGGGAGAATGTATCTAGGGCTCGCTTTACTGATTTCAAGCTCAGCTTCTTCAGGGACTGTGGCTCTACTGGGAACTCCGACTCTAATGAGGTGCCGGCCATTGATGTAACTTAAATCGGCTGAATCTCGGAGACTGACGGCGGCGGAGCGGTGGCGATTCGCCGGGGACGGGGAAAGGGTTTAATAAGGGGGAAGAATTGGGTAACAAATAAATCCCGCCAACTCACGGCGATATATATGTACTAGAGGGATAGATAAAATACTTTTCCGACATATAAAAATATTTTCCTATTTGTAATCGGTTTTTTTATATATATTTTTGTATAGCAATGTAATATTTAATTTAATACTTATACAAAATTTAAAATGTATGTTATATTTGACATCTTGTTAAGGTTCTATTTATTTTCTATGTGATTTAAGACAAATTCTCTTGAAATTCTAATTTTCTTATGTGTTTTTGGGACTACTATTACACAATTTTTCAAACATTTCAAAAAATAAATTTAGAAAACATTTTCAAATATTATTTATTTAAAGATAATATAATAAACCATATTTCATGATGGAAAAGCTAAAAAAATTGTTTTCATAAATAACCTTTTCTAAATAAGAATGAGTAAAATAAAGATAAAATAATGGAATAGCAAGGAAACAATTAGCAACAAAATACACTCCTTCTAGTCCCTAATACCATCATCCTTTGACCAATATATGGTTTGACGATGTGTTTGAATATCAATAATTTTAGTTATATTAATTAAACTTAATTTTAAAAAATACATGTTTAAAAAATCACAAAACATATTACTAAAATATACTGTTTTCACATTACGATCAAATTTACAATAAAACTATAATAAAAATAATAAAACTCAATTTTATAACATCATTTGTACTATATTGCTCATTCCCCATCTCAACAATATACTCAGATCTAATTTTATAATATCTCCAACTTTATAATATTCATTTTAAAGAAGGAGAGTCAATTTTAGGAAACCAGAGGGACATTAATAATAATCACATTACAACCAAAAAAAAAAAGAAAAGTTTATATATTTTTAAAAATTAACAGCAAAATAATAATCGAGGATAAATTAGAGTCCAAATATATAAATACGCTACGCAAACTAAAATAATCACACAGGGCAACGAGAAACCCAATTGAAGTCACAGAGCTAGGGTTTAGGCCGCTCTCCGCCACCGACAAGTCTCCGCCATCAACAGCAAACGAGCTGCCCGCAATGTCGAGGAAGAACAATTTACAATCGCGAAAGAAGCAGCACAATTTCGACCTCCAAAGTAACCACCTTCTTACTGATTTGTTTAATTTGCTCGAATTCTAGATTTTGATGAATATGTCTCTTATCTGTTATTGCTGTGTTGAATTCAGAGGAAAAAGAAGGGCTGGAGAAGAAGATTAAGAAGCTTTCAGCTAAGAAGAACTCCATGAAAGTACGTACTTTTGTCTAATTTCATGATGATTTTGTGGTTTTTGGATTGATTCTTGTATGGGTGATTATTGAATATTAAGATTGATGTAGGAATTTGTTAACTTGGATATATATGTGCTAATTTCCAGTGATTAATCTTTGCTTTGTGTTTCACAAATGGGAACTTGTTGGTTTTATTGTTTGATTCATCTGTGACTGTCAACTGAGCTAAAGGGAAAAATTTGTTGTTTGCTCGGGTTGTTGTTGAAGTGCTGATGGAAAAAAGTGTTTATTTGCTCGGGTTGATCTCTATGCTGCTTGTTTTGTGTTGATTCACCTGTGTTCATCTTGCTTACTGTGGTTTTACGTTTGAGCTAAAGGCTCGGGTTATGAGTAAAAGACAACTTAGACGATGTGCTGATTTCGTGTGCTTCATGGTGTTTACTGACTTATAAATTCCGTCTGCTTTTGGTTGATTGTTTACTTAATCGGTGGTTAATATGCAAGAAAGAGAGAATCTTGGCATTGTGTGGGAAGGCGGATGATAAAATGTTTCTTGTAATTCTTTCGTTTGTTACTGAACATTGTTTGTGTTGTTGTGTTACTAGGTGGACGGAAGCAAGAAGAAGAAGGGAGGAGGCAAGTTTCCAGTCGGGAAGAAGAAGCTGAAAACAAAGTTGACGAATTTGGCCAAAGCTAAAGCTGCTCAAGCGATGGAGCTGGACTGATGTTCCATATCCGATGTGAGGTAGAGATAGGACTATCCTAGACTGTATGAGCGAACTGTGTTTGTAGCAGTGAATGACGAGAGAGCTTTCTTGTTTTGATGTACTCGAAGAATACAGAGTTCCGTCTGTGTGTTTGGTTCGGTTTGGCTGATTACATTAACTATTATCAATTTACATGGTTGTGCTTGTTCTCTTTACTCTTACAGTGTTCGAATCTGCTATGAACTTTTGTCACATTAAAATGTGAAAAGGGCAGAAAAAAAAGGCAGCTAATTGCATCAGAATTATAACAGAGAATGAAACAAAAACAAACTGTATCATAGTCGAAATACAGTTTACAACTGTCGGCTCAAAGTTAACATAATTTCACATGGTACACGATTCAAGAACACGATAAAACTCGAGAATATCATTGCCTATTCAATTCAGTACAGTTCCTTGTCATGAATTATTTTCGGGATCTAGAGCGATAAGCTTCATCTGAGGGATCACGAGAAGACCTGCCCTTCTCCTTACTATCTCTGTCCCCTCTGTGGTAAGATTCAGGCTCATGCTTTCTTGATCTTTTCTCATCTCTCCAATCTCTATCTTCTCTCGAGTTTGGTTCATTTTCATAACTTTTTCTACCTTTAGAGTCATCCCTGTCATTCCTGTCTCTGTGCCTAGTTTCATGGCGTTCAATTCTTGAACCCGACTCACCACGGTCATAGTGCCTCTCTGAGTCACCGTTGCTACGATGTGGTCTGGAACTTCTCGAGTCCCTGTTGCCAGCAGCACCCCGTTCCTGATGAGCCGACTCTGAAACACGACCAGGAAAACCAGATTGTCTTTCATTCCTTGCATGATTATTGGATGGCCTGTCTTCTTTTGCACCCCAACCTGTATTGGCAGCTCTTTGTTCATCGTGAGAGAACCTGCAACCAGCTCCGCGAGTGCACTCTCCCTTTTGAAAAGCACGACAAACGCCTCGCTCTTCCCTCTTCTTTTGCTCAGCCTCTTCGTCCTCTTCCTCTTTCTTCTTATACTTTTGAACATGATCCACCTTGAGTATCCTATCCGCAACCACAGCACCATTCAAGTTGTCTGCATTATGAAACACCGAATTCAGAATTTTCCAGAAAACCCTAAAGCAACACCTATGACAGTAGCAATAACACTGATGAAAATCTTTGGGACTCACCTACAGCAAGATTGGTACTCCTTTGATCTTCATACGCAACAAACGCAAAGCCTCTGGATTTTCCAGTTCCCTTATCTCTAACAAGATTAACATCGACTATCTCCCCATACCTAAATAAAATATCAATCATTCAGAATTAGACAAAACGGTAACCAGAAACAGTTATAAAGAGTAACACAAGTTTGTAAAAAGAGAAGATACTTACTGAGCAAAAGTAGCAAGGATATCACCTTCAGTGAGCTCAAAGGAGATGCCACCAACATAGACATAGGCTGAATCCTTGTACTTGGCGTGCCACGATGCATCCTCTGAAATGCCTAGGGCTGCTTCTTTTGCATTGATTTCCTGAGTGCGCCTGATTAACGTCAATGGATTCATACCCTAGAAGAATACAGGAAAACCAATACCTCCATTAGGTTAAAATTCTAACATCGAAAATGAAGAATTAACATAAATTTGAATACCAAAGAAAAATCCTCAGGAAAAAACAACACAGGCGTTTCTATATGAATAACTAACACAAACTTGGAACAGATAAAGGAAAGAGATCAAAGCATGAAAGAGATACAGAATAAAAGCTTAGTTACAGTGAAAGATGCATGAATCCGGTAAACACCTAAACAGCTACAAAGTTAACATCCAGTCGAACATTGAAAAGTAAAGCTGAAACCAAATGAGAGGTGAAAAGAGACCTGTCATTTGAATTAGTTGTTGTCCGTTTAGAATTAGTAATAAAAGCAACTTCACCATTGCCGTTCAGGTATACCAATAAGTTTTCTTCCTTGTTCCAAAACAAACAAATAAAAATCTAATTTTACTTTCTGAAATTGATTTGAAAACGTGGCAAGCTTCAGGCCTATACATAATTAAGAAAGTACAGGCACGTGTACAAAAAGTAACCATCACTTTCACCAGCAAAAATCAATATGGCACCACTACATGATCAAATCAATTATGCTCTCATCATGAATGACTCGAACAAACAAGTTAATTAATTGACAACCTATGAAAGTTAAGCATTCTACAATCCTTTTATCAGTGAATGAACATTACACCACATAAAATATTCAGTTTTCGAGCTTTCTGTTTGATCAATGCCAGATGCAATAGGGTCACTTTCACACTCTCTTCATATTAACGCCCAAAAGATCCTATCACTTAGCCAAATCCATTTCCTACATATGTGTAAGCTGGCAAAGGGTGGAGATCTTCTTGAGGTTAACATAGATTTAAGTGTAGATTCATCAATCATCAGTACTACTACATGACAACCAAATTCAGGCCACTGTGGCTATAACTAAGTTACTCCAGGTCCAAACCCCAAAAAACTGCAATACAACTAAAGATTCTCACTCATCAAAAAACCTGAATAATATGGAATGACAACATATTCACCTCAAGAAGACCCCTAAAACTAAGTTATTCACCTCAACATATTCACATATTCAAGCTCGAAAGCTCCAAATTTTGTTGCATATAAAGCAAGTCATCATAAGAAAACACATAATCAACACAAACTCAGAGTAACACTAAATCTTAGCAGTAATTCAAAAAAATCATGATTTGTTGAATCCTAGAGGATTTCATACTAACATACAATAACAGGAACTTGATTGATTAACGAAGAGATTGAGTTTTGTGATACTTACGAATTCTGGGAAGGTGAGGTTACTCCGGCGAAGGGATGAGGGCGAGATGTTTAGGGTTCAGGCGAAATTGGTGGCGCGGGAAAGGAGAATTAGTATCGGCACAGACTCGGAAGAGACGGCTCTATTGAATCGGGTTTTGTATTCAAGATATACCGGGTTTTGTATTGAATCGGGTTTTGTATTCAAGACATTTTCTTTTTCCTTTTATTTTTTGGTTTTTTTTAAAGTCAAAACCATGAGAATTATTCACGGGTTGAGCCCTGTATAAAAGCGCGGTAAAAATACATTTTTTTGATTGTGGAACATTTTTGTGAAAGTTAAACTTGTTTTATAAATAAAATGAAATTATTGTAGTCAAATGAAAGGGCATAATTATTCAACTTTTCTAAATAGTAACAAATTATTTAAGCACAAATATTATATTTAATTATATATTATAAGGTAAATATATGGTAAAAGATTGTGAAAATTATAATAATTTTATGTATAATTTTTAAGTTCGAATATAAACCGTTTAAATTAAAGAGTGTCCAACTCTCTATATAAGTTAAAATGTTCTTTGAAAAATTATACTCCAGTTTTTGGCGTACATACAATTTTCTGATATTTTTTGGCGTTTACTAAATGCAGGTCCAGTTTACTTCTCCAGGTCCAATAAAAGTGAAAAAATATCATAATTACCATTCATTCGTTTATTAGTTTTTACAAATATATTTCTAAAACCCTAACATTGAATGCATAAACTCGTCTATGTAATGATTTAACGTGTGTCCAAATTATAAAAAAAATTCATGAATTTTAATACATATTTAAGAGGGCCATTATTGTCATTTCAAATTTAATTTTGGACCTGCATAAGTAAAGTGGACCTTCATTTAGAACCACCCTATTTTTGTTGGTGTATCAAGTGAAATTAGGTGTTAAAAAATTATTATTATTAATCACCGTGTGAAAATCCATAAATAATGTACTTCGATCAAACTGTGAAACATGCTACACCTAAGTAAAAAAATTATAAAATTTGTTTTAAATGATGAAAAGTTGAACTATCACGAAATTAGGTCATAATGTAACACGATATAAGTAATCCACGCAACTTATTGGTTGAGCCCGTTGAGGAGTTATGAATAACACTCGCATCATTTCATTTGGATGGTTTTAGCTTAAGAAAAAAAATAAAGAGAACAGAGCTCTCTACACTTTAATAATGATCTGATTAAATGATACAAACAAGATGACTCATGATATGATAATAACAGAGCTCTCCACACATTCATGATATGAGTAGTTTGTTTAGTACATTGTGTTGTTCAAAAAAAAGATTGGTTTTAGTACATTGTTACAACCTTCAACAAAGAAACCAATCCACACAAAAAGATGACTCCCACACGAGATTCGCGACAAGTTCTTTTCCCACTCAACATTTTTCCGGCCATGTCGGGTAAATATATTTCAAACAACATATCGGTAAGTGACATATCGCCCTGCAGTCTCACTTGGTCGAATGATCTTCACAACCTGCCCACGTTTGAGTCCATAGTACCTTGCAATTGGATCAGTCATCTGAATCCGGGGAAGCTGCAAAGAAGAGCACGATCCAAATAAGACATGTATCGATAGTGTAATGGTGAAACACGGAGATTTTAGTGAAAAACGTAAGCTAAATTTCCCGAGGACTAACCTGTGTTTCTTTCACAGTGTATCTCTCTAGCAGAGTCTTTTTCTCGGCATTAGTCAGGAGCTGATGTTCAGGGACAAGGACGTGATTCTTAATGTTGACCAACAACTCTGCTTCCTGTTGTACAATTATAGCACGATAACAATTTAACTATAGCGTTAAGGTACTAAAGTTGCACTTTCGACTTGCTCCTACCAAAGTAAAATTCTCGAAAAGAGTCCATAGATACCAAGTTGAAAGAGAATCTTTTTCACCCATGTTAGATAAAAAAGAGAGAGACATAAAAGCATACTCCTATAACAGCTAAATCTCTTGTTCTAACCTGAAAGACCTCCAGCTGGAATTTTGAAGATATCTCAGTAACACAGTTTCTGGCAAAGGGAGTCAAGTTGATCTGAACAACCAAGATTGCTCGGAAAACATTCTCAGACTTCATACGGTTTGTGTATGTCTTCATGGTTTTCACACCAACCTTCGCCTCCTCAGGAAAGAACACATATATCTGTACAGGAAATCGCACACACTCATGACCAAGAAATAAAGCACCTAGAACATCCTTAATAGCATATACAAAAATCCAAGTGATTCCTAAAAACACGTGTTTTAAAAAGCGTGTAAATGTACTAGAAGTCACTTCAATATATACTGTTCTGCAGAGTTACATTACAAATACTTGCGATGTGATGTGTTTAGTAAGGAATATCATCTTCAAAATTGTAGCAGGAAAAGAATATAAACCTGATCTGGGTTCTCATCATTGCTGCGCTTGGTCTTGTTGATGACCAGGTCCTCTCTCTTCATGTTCTCCCCATATTTATTAATAAACTCATGTTTCTTCATATTTATTTCATGCTCAGTCACGAGATAGTTCCTATCTGAAAGCATTTGCATCACCGTCTTACGGACTCTAAACAATCTATTGATTTCATCTTCTGTTAAAGGCATCCTTTACCTGCTAATTAAGACCACTCTCAGCAAAACACAGCAAAATGAAAGAGAAAGAAAAAGCATCAATTCGACAGTTTAAGTATCTGCGTTTATCAGGTGGGGTTCTCTTTGAGTGTGCTTTTCCCCTTAATAACAAAAGGGTTTATCAAAGAATTAAGAACAGAACAGGATTGAAATGGTGGCACGTATTGGGAATTCGAAAGAACAAAAAATTACTAGTATCCATCACTTTTAACAACAATAAAGATCAATATTTCACCACTACAAGATCAAAGCAATTCTTTTCTCATCATGAATGACTCAGAACAAACAAAGGTGATTACTTTGAAACCTATGAAAGTTAACCATTCTTCAGTGTTCACCAAAATCCAATGAACATCACACCTCATAAAATGGTCACTTCCACACTCTCTTCATATGTAGAACCCCTATCACTTAGCCAACGCCATTTCCTACTTAACGAGGAATACTTGCAAGCGATATGAGGCTATACTAAGCTGCTCCAAGTCCAAAACACAACAGACTGCAAGACAACTAAATATGCATATTCATCTCAACTAAACAACTTTGAAGCTCGAAGATCCAAAAAAATTGTTTCATATATATCATCATCAACATCACAGGAAAACATAGTCATCCCTAATTCAGAGTAGCAACTCATCTTCTTAAACAGATTAGCAGTTAAGAACCGTAAATATGAATCCTAGAAGAACTTGTACTATGAAGAGATTGAGTCTGGTGATACTTACGAGCTCCGGGAAGGTGAGGTTACTCTGGCGGAAGGGTGGCGGCGGCGGAGGTGACTAGGGTTCCGGTGGAAAATCAGTCACAGAAGATAACAAACTGGGAAACGGAATGAACTTCCACCCAACTTCCAACTGAATTGACTTTGAATTTGATTGCGTTATTTATACTTCTCTCCCTTTACTTTGTTTAATTTCTTCTTTGTATTTTATTGTAGTATTTACACTTCAACCCCTTCACTTTGTTTAATTTCTTCCCGAGTTCTGTATTTTTTGTTCTATCTTCGATCATCAATTTTGTACTAGTACATGAAAAATAAATATTATTATATAATATATTTTCGTATTCTTTTTAATATTAATATTAATATCAAAATTTTATAATTGATTAATTTATGTGATCACACGCAACAACAAAATATTGGCACTGTAGCAAGTGTTAACTAATGTGAAACGGAGAGAGTATGATTACAGTTTGGAAAATTGATTTTTTTAAGAAGAAGAAACGCTTAGCAAAAGTTCTCAACTTTTTATGCACGATATGATACTATGACAGTAAGAAAGATCGTATAGTTTCTTAAAAGTCAAACTTTTTTAAAATATGACGGAAAGTCGAGTATTCACGAGACAAGGCCAAATTCATATAGTATCTTTTTGCCACAGCTCTCTGCAATTTATTATTGTTCATCTATCATTCATTTTATTATTTTTCAATTGTTTTTGCACCAAACAATAATGAATAGATAAATTGAAACAAACAAGTTTCCATTCATTCATAAATCATAACTAAATCTATGTTTGCTTAGTGCAATACTACAAATCCTTCAACAGAGAAACCAAATCCACAGAAAAGATGTCTACCACAACGACCTGCTCGATGAACTTCAATAGTACACTATCATCACAGATTCGCGAAATGTTCTTTTCTGGCTATAGAGTTCAAACAACATATCGGTAAGTGACATATCGTCCTGCAGTCTCACTCGGTCTAATGATCTTCACGACCTGCCCACGCTTGAGTCCATAGTACCTTGCGATTGGATCAGTCTGCTGAATCCGGGGAAGCTGCAAAGAAGAGCACGATCCAAATAAGACATCTATCGATAGTGTAATGGTGAAACATGGAGATTTTAGTGAAAAACGTAAGCTAAACTTCCCGAGGACTAACCTGTGTTTCTTTCACAGTGTATCTCTCCAACAGAGTCTTTTTCTCTTCATTAGTCAGGAGCTGATGCTGAGGGACAAGGACGTGATTCTTGATGTTGACCAACAACTCGGCTTCCTGTTGTACAATTATCGTTAGCATGATGAAATGCAAAAACAACTTTTACATAGCAAAATGAAACAGCCGAAATCATACGCATAAACAAGTACTCGATAATAACATAAAACTTGAAAACTGTGGCCACCTTTAGAGTATACCCCCGTCAACATAATCCTACGTAAAGAAGATTCAGCAAAAAAAAAAAATTTTGCACGGATACTACAACTTATACCCGCTAAAAGATGCAAACAGAAATCCCGACAATCAAGAATCTATGAATTTGTTCCTAAAAGACTAATCTTTTAAAGTGAAAAACAGGAAGATAAAGTTGCACTTTCGACTTGTTCCTACCAAAGTAAAATTCTCAAACGGAGTAGACATTAAAAGCTAAAATCTTTTTATTACCTGAAAGACCTCTAGCTGGTATTTCGTAGATGTCTCAGCAATGGAGTTTCTAGCAAAGGGAGTCAAGCTAATCTGGACAACCAAGATTGCTCGGAAAACATTCTCAGCCTTCATACGACTCACTATATCTTTAATCGGTTTCACTCCAACCTTTTCCTGCTCCGGAAAGAACACGTATATCTGTACAAGAACCCCAAAACAAGCCAAGAATGTTAAAAACCAACTGATTCTTAAACTAAACCGGGAGAATTTCTATTCAAAATTGAAAAGAATAACAACCTGATCGGGGTTCTCATCGTTGCTGCGCTTGGTCTTGTTGATGACGATGTCGTCTCTCTTCATGTTATCACCTCCATACTTGTCTTTGAAGGTTCTTTTGTCCATGTCGATTTCTTGCTGAGTCACTAGATAGTTCCTATCCGAAAGCATTTGCATCAGAGTCTTATGGACTCTATACAACTTATTGATTTCTTCTTCGGATAACGGCATCTTTCCCTGCCAATCAAATCAACACTACTCTCAGCAAAATCACAGCAAGATAATATTTTTTTAAAAAAAAACTAAATTAAAAAAATTAATCATAGAGAAACCTAAACTGAAATCAAACCTAATATAAAGCTCTACATTGTAACCTAAACATGGTTTTGGTGATTATCACGCAACAATTAATCAATCAGACAAAAACCTACGATTGATTAACCTGACGACAACAATAATCAGCTGCTATATATGAAATTCACTTCGGACAACAATGGAATTGAAAAGGGAATTCATAAATGTTCACTGAGTTCGTGTATTACCGGAGTTTCACGGCGGTTCGCGGCGGCGGAGAACGGGAAGGGTTGCGGGAGAGGTAGCGGCGTTTGATGTGTTTTGTGCAATTCCTTGCTCTATATATACACACACGTAGTATTGCTTAATTGCATATTGATCCTTCGGGTTTTCCTTTTCCCTTTTTGTTTTGAAAACTTTCATTTTATTCAAAAATCCACCAATTAATTTTTTTAACTCTAGTGGCCAAAGAAAGTCTCATTGTGAGATTTGATCGACACTAACGGTATTTTATATTCTAGTAGTATTTTAATTTAAGATACTATATATCGATAATAAGTTGATGAGAAAGTCTCCTGAAAGTCCAACTTTCCTGACTTTCCATAAGAGTCTTTATACGTTTTAACTTATACAGTGTACCTTTTAATTTGAACTGTAAAATTTGTTATTTGAATTTTATTAATGTTTTAATGTAAATTCATGAATTTTTGCATTAAAACATATTTTACTATATGTTCACTTTGATACTATCAATGTTTTAACACAAAATAGTATCACTTGACCTTAAATATATAGTGGTAGTTCCATAACACTTAGGAAAGTCGGACTTTGTAGAAAATTTGCATAAGTTGATTATATTAAAAATGAGAGACGACGTTAAAATTGTAAGAAGGAGTATGAGAAGAAACGAAAGATAAATAATATGGATAAATTTGTTTTAGTAATAATATGGTCATAATTCAATATAATGTATTTTAATTGCATTTTACTAATACAAACATTAGGAGTGTGGAGTGAATGACTACCGTGTTTGTAATAATATACACTACCATATCTCATCTTATAACTTGCTAGTATGTTATCAAAATTGAATATTTTTTTATATAATATTGAATAAATTTGCTAAAAAATAGTTTTGCTACACATATATAAAAATAATATATTCTTAGAAATCTTGTTACTCATAATATGTTTGATCATACCTGATTTTTTTATTGATCCTTGAACATAACAAAAAGACAGGTTAACTTGAGATGGTGATTTCTTTTACTAAAGTGGTGTACGCAATTCTATGTTATATTTTATGTAGTCCAAAATATTATTGAAACTGCGATACCGCTTCCTGAATATTGTTAAGTTTTTTAATAATATTTACATAAATTTATATCATATTTTGAATTATACGTGTAAAATATCGAATTGCGCATTATTGAAGCTTGAACACAACAAAAAGATAGGTTTACTTATCAAAATTAAAGCTCTAGATTTATGAATTTCCTTCTATTTTCTTATGAAAGAGAATTAGTGGAGTGGAGCTGGTTGATTGTAAGACTGTTCAATCTGTCACACAAACACAAAATGGCTGATGACAGTGAATTGATGAGTGATGACACAAAATGAACCACCCACCTCCACAGTATCACACACACACACACTCACACAGTGAACCCATTTTCAAATTTTCAGAGAAGGTATAGATTGATGGATATAGGCAAACAACTTTTGCAAACACCACAAAAAAAAGAAGCTTTCTTTGCTTACTTTCTTTTTACCTTTCATGCAAACATATCTTGGTGAAAGTCAGGTGTAGTTCCATCATCATGTTTCACTGTTTTATGTTGCTTCTTGTGTAGCTTCTCTCTGTAAATTTACCACAGTAAAAAACAGGGATGATTGAATGATGAACTCCAATTCCTTTTTGACTACAAAATGACCCTTTTCAGATCCTCCAATCTTAGGCTAAACTTTCAAGCAAAGATTTTTCAGATAAGGACTGGTGTGGTTTATGTGGCTCATGTGGTTTTTGTAGTTTCTGATTAGTTTAGCCTTGATTCTTGATCTTGTTTTGACTGATTCTTTAAGCCCTTTTCAGTTTAGAGCTTGGATCCTCCAATCAAGGCTGGAAATCCAACTAGTTAAACTTTCACTATCATAAAGTTGGTATTTTTTTGCCTTTTTCATGCAAATGCACAATGGTCAATAATCAATGGTAGTGTGTTTTAGGCTGTGTTGGTGTGTGACTGTGTGTACTAGTTTTAGTCTGAGATTTGAAGGGGGCTCTCTACTAACTATGGGTTGGTGAGAGTGGAGGGTCAGTGGACCAGACCAGTAACTAGTTCAGTCTTTATCCATTTTCTTTTGTCTTTGAATTGAAGCCTCTCCTTGTCTATCTTGGTTTTGGTGAGCTGTAAAATGGCCTCAGTTTCTCCTCCATTTTCTAAAGATGTTGAATTTTGAACTTGATTAAGTCCATGCTTTTGTTGGATTCCCATAATCATCTTCCTTCCTTAAAGAATCCCTTTTTGACAATCCCCTTTTGCTCCATTCTACATATTTTAATCCCAATCTCCCCTTTGCTTCCTTCCAACCTTGATCTTCCTAGTTTTTCTTGAATTTTAAACAATTTTTTTTGTCAAAAATGGGGTCTTTTTCCAGTTTATGATGCTCTCATTTAGGGTTTATGTTGATCATGTGCTCTTAACAATGTAAGCAACATGGAACACTCTCAAGTTTGAGCCTTTTTGTTCCAAGATTGCATTTTTTCTTGAAATTGTTGTTTTGTGAGTTGAGGATCTTAGTGAAAGTCTATGGATAGGAGAGATGGGATGTCTTTTTCAGGCTCACCACCTTACTATATGCAGAGGGGTTCTGGGGGTGGTTTGCAGGGATCATCACCAACCATGTATCCTTTGACAGGGACTAATGTAGGATTTCAACCTAACCCGGTCGGGAGCTCGATGGGATCGTCCCCGTTGCCCGTTGAGCCGCCCTCAGCAATGTCGATTAGGGCAGTGAATGTAGGGGGGGTGCCCTCTGCAGTGCCACAGGGAGAGCCTGTGAGGAGGAAGAGAGGGAGGCCTAGGAAGTATGGCCCTGATGGGAAGGTCTCACTGGCATTGTCTCCTACGTCATCTTCTCCGATGCCTCTGTCATCTCCAACGCTTAAGCGAGGAAGAGGGCGGCCTCCTGGCTCGGGCAGGAAACAGCAGCTGGCTAGCATTGGTACTCTCTCTTGTTTATCTTATTCGGTATAATTTGTTGGAGCTTTGGAAATCTTGATCATTTTTGTTTGGAATGCAAATGGTTTTGCTAGGTGGATGGCTATCGAGCTCAGCTGGCATCGGTTTCACTCCACATGTCATCACCATTTCTGTAGGAGAAGTATGGCTTTCCTTCTTACCCTTTGCTGTTTTCATGTTGTCTGAATTGCTGTTTTCGGTTCCAACAGTAATATGAACGTCTAATTAAATTTTTTTGCTTCTTCGGTTAGAATTTAGAAGAGTAATTTGTTGGAAAAAAAAATTAGTCCCGATTAATGTATAACTGAAAATTGTTATGGAACCGAGAGATTATATGAAGATTGGGCATCTTAGGTTACTTGATAATGTAGGAGGTTTATTGGTGATGATTAGGGGCAAAATGATCTAACTGAAATGTCGGTAGTGTCCTTAGTTTCTTTGATCAGATTTTACCTGTGAAAGTATGAAATCCTCGGCGTCTTAGTTAAGTTGATGATGTAAGATTGTCTTTTGTTGTTCTGTAATGTTTGAATCGGAGCTTATATATGTGCAGGACATTGCGACAAAGATAATGTCATTCTCGCAGCAAGGACCGAGGGCTATATGCATCCTCTCGGCTAATGGTGCCATTTCCACAGTAACCCTTCGCCAGCCATCGTCTTCTGGTGGCACCGTGACATACGAGGTTTGACACTAAATTCTGTATTACTGTCTGAATCTAGGCAGAATCAGGCAAAGTGCCTCGCTCTTTTAAGAATCTGCATCTAGTAATCTGATCTCGTCTATTTAGGTCGGTTTAAGGTTGTATTTACCAGAAGATCGTGTCCTTATCCTCGTTTTACTTTGTGTGTTTGATAGGGAAGGTTTGAGATTTTGTGCCTTTCGGGCTCGTATCTGCTAACAGCAAACACGGGCGCTCATAATCGGGTTGGAGGTCTAAGCATCTCTCTTGCGAGCCCCGATGGTCGGGTCATCGGTGGTGGTGTTGGAGGTGTTCTCATTGCAGCCAGCCCGGTTCAGGTGACTAGCGAAAAACCTTCATCGCCGTCATTTTTACAGCATTCCTTCTAGAATCTGCATCATTTTTTTACCATCATTTTACGACATCCTTCAAGAATCTGCACCACTTTTTACCATCATTTTTATAGCATTCCTTCTAGAATCTGCATATTTTTTTACTATCATTTTACGACCCTCCTTCAAGAATCTGCATCATATTTTTACCATCATTTTTACGACAATCCTTCAAGAATCTGTATCATTTTATTTTACCATCATTTTATGACATTTTCTCGAGAATCTGATCATTTTTTTACCATCATTTTACGACACTCCTTCAAGAATCTGCATCATTTTACCATCATTTTTACGACAATCCTTCAAGAATCTGCATCATTTTTTTTACCACTATTTTACGACATTTTCTCAAGAATCCGTGTCACTTTTATACCATCATTTTTACGACACTTTTTCAAGGATCTGCATCATTTTCTTACCACCATTTTTGTCGGGCTTCAGGTGATAGTCGGGAGCTTCACATGCAGCAGCGGCTCAAAGACGAAGCAGAAGGACAGCAGCCAGAGCACAGGAAGCGCGGGCGATTCAGAGCATCGGGTGGTGGACAACAACAATAACAACATAAGCAGCTTTCAACAGAGTCAGAACCTGGGATCATGGCCTGTTTCACAACAACATATGGATCATCATCATGTAGGAGTACAAGGTTCCGCTCATGCTCATGCTCATGCTGACATCGATTTGATGCACGGATGATAGAGCTCGTCGGTTAGGTGTAGGGATGAGATGAGATGAGGTGAGCATTGTGTAAATACATCGTCATCATCATGACATCATCACTTCATAAGCCAACCATCAAGATTCAAGGACATGACTAGGTTTTGCCATCTGCTATTTTTGCAGCTTCAGGAATATGATCATTCTTGTACAACGTATTACCACTCTTCCTGTCTTTTCTAATTCCTCTTAATTAATGAACTTGCTCGTTTGAAGCACCTTATCTTTTTCAAAAAAATTTTATAAAAAAAGGCGATTTTTCCATCTATTAAGAACCTTAAAATCAACAAAATTGCACAAGATAAGAACCTTAAACAGGCGATTTTTCCATCTATTAAGAACCTTAAAATCCACGAAATTGCACAAAAAAACTAGAAATATACAATGTTATATTCATCATCTTTGCAGCATCCAAAACAAAAACACAAACAGCAGTTCCACATGATCCTACAGCATACTATCTGTCCTAGCAGGCAGCCTGCGAAAGAAGTTCACCGGGACAGGAGGCAGCCTGTGTCTGAACCTAGGATGCCTCATTACATAGAACCCCGCCATAACAGCCAGCGCCTGAAACGGCGTAACATACAGCACGATGGCCGCCACGAGACAGAAGGTGATGAAGATGACAGTCGCGCGTGGATCCCGCCAGCTCAGCAGCCCCTGGACCCGCTCGCCCTGGGATGCCACGTCACCAACGACCGACTGAATCCGCCCGGCCACGCTCCTCAGCCGATCATACCTCATCCTCACCAAGTCGGGGCTTCTAGAAGTCGGGAACGAGTCAAACTCCTCATCGAGCTCATCGGGATGGACAGCATCAGCATACGACATTGTTGTATTCATGTGAGGAGGATAAACAGGACGGTATCGATAGTTCCATATCCCGATCACAAACATATATATAAACCCGGTCGGAAGAATCAGCTCAGGGAAACAAACCAGCATCACAAACAGGACATGAACGAGGGAGGTCGTGATCGGGTTTTTCCACACGCAGACATCTCCGAGCCATTTCCAGAAAGTAATCAGTCCACTGAAAACCGACACCAGGCGGAAAAAATTCGCCTTGCTTCTCCTCATGCTCCACAGATGATAATCTGCGTCGGTCATGTATTCAACCACCTCCTTCTTCAGTGGCGGCTCCGCCCTGCTCAGGCGTGCCGCCACTGTGTTGACAGCCTGGTGGCGGAGCATCTCCTGCTGCATGATACTCAGCGGCCGGATGTAATGCATCTTCGGAAGAGGCGGCTTGCTGTAAAGAGCCATCATGTTGACGAATGAGGTGCACGAGAAGCGTATGGCTAGATGGAGCTCTCCCATCTTCTTCACGCCCGAGGGAGACAGCACGAGGAGTGGATATGCGTGTGTGTAGACACGGCCTGTTTCGAGGGTGGAGAGGCGGATACGCACTTTCCCGACTCGCTTATCCTTCTCATTACTGTTGGAACTGTCGAAAACAGCGACTGTTAGAACAGTTGACGGGTCGAAAACCTCCCATGTGTACTGCTCGTTGTACCGAGGGTTTAAGCTGTCATTTATAGTCCTTGTCCTGATCCACTTATGGCCATACTTTGCGACACAGTATGTATCTGATATTCCTCTTCCGTCTCTCGTCTTCATAGGATGGAGCCCGTCAGCGCTCAGAACTCCGAGCTCCAGCATTCCGATGGGTGGTTTCCAGAGCTGTTTAGCAGTCGGGCGGAGATCACTGGTGTAGTGAGTGGACTCGTCCAGCACGTGGTACCCGCCATCGAGCGAAAGGCGGAGATGAATCCTGCTAGCGAATCTAACTCGCTTCTCTTCCTCCAAATCAGAGCCAAGGTTGAACCAGCGAGATGGAATGGGACGATCGTCTAGGCGTTTTTCAACGCTCATCAATGGAACAATGGCCTTTCCATACGAGTCTTCTTTGCTAGGACCAGCTCGATCTTCCACTGAGAGAATCAGATGGTCTTCGAAGGGCTCAGCTGCAACAAAAATGAGTTCTTCGTTCCAGATTGCATTTGCAGTCTGAGCTTGGACAGGCTTTGTCTTCAAAACTTGGCCACCTATCTGAATCTTGACATAGACGTCTAAAGATCGATTCTTTTCATGTGGAACTAAGTCTTGTGCCTCGATCACATTCACCCGAAGATACCACAGCCTCGGAGAATGATAGACTTTCGAGCGCATTAGAGAGCTCGAAAATGCAGGATCGCCTGTGAAAACAGCATCGGAATATGCTTCATCAGCTTGAGTACCTGTCCATACAGCAAGCATCAGTTCTCCCCTCTTCTTCTCCCCGCTTTTACTTTCCAAGCGATACCATTCCGGGGCTAATGGACTGTCGGGAGGGACTCTCCTAGGAACCTCGTGGACGTCAAGCCTCACCATCCCAACAAAGTCGTCTTTCAGCATGTCCTTATCCTTAAGCACAACCTCGATCACAGAAGTCTGAATCCTTTCTTCCGCGAAGGCAAACACAGCATTCCACTCGGGATTCTGCCATTTCTCAAAGTGCTTGGTGACTCCTCGGTAGTTCCCGACTCTAACTTCAACATAAGGGTCGAGGCTTCCGGTGGCATCCATGGAAGGCAGGTCCCGCGCTTTAACAACTCGTACGAAAAGGAACTGCATTGGCTCGACAAGATCGTAAGTGCCAGCTGGATTATCCGCTCTCCTCACTCTTCCCCCGACAATCTGTCCTCCTCCAAGAACAGGAGATGTTTCTTTCAGGGCGAATTCAAATGGCTGAGAAGACGAATCAGCATAAGTCTGAACTACTCTCGGAGCATGAGGCTCAGTTCTAAACTGTCCAAAGCTGTTTCCCGAACCTCTAGAGGCATCAATGGAGAACCTAGTATTCTGCTCAGGCTGACGGCTTCCATTAGGCAGATGCTGAAAAGTACGCCGAGAGCTTTTCTTACCATTCCTCAACTTCTCAGAATTCGAATCGAGAACTTGTTCATTTTGCGAAGAAGAGGACCCTATATTAGGATCATCCGTGTAGAAAACTCTGAGGCTTAGTTCACCCCGACAGCGTGAAAAAAGGCTTCCTTTTTCGAGCGGGTAAGGTGAAGGAGACACAGCTTCAGCTAGAGGAACAAACGATGTACCTGCAATACGCACTTTGCCAAGGGAGGCTTTGGACTGGCCATTTTTATTGTCACAGTAAACATGAGCTTCGAGAGTCTGATTAGCCAGCTGATCGGGATTTGCTATGTTGAAGTAAAAAGTCTCGTTCCAATGAGGGTCGAGATCCTTTTCCTTGACAGTGGTACGGAACTTCTGCCCGTCTAAGCTAAGCTCCACAAAGGCACTAGACGATCCCTGCCCGTCTTTAGGCAACAGGTTGTGGCCACTCACAACCTCCACACCGACCTTTAACTTGCTCATCGAATTCTGTTACAAAGAGAATTCTGTTACAACCTCCTCGAATTCTGTTACAAAGAAATGAAGAAAGTCAGGCAAGCCTAAATGTAATAGCAAGAACAACCTACATGATCAAGAAACAACACACAAAAGATTCCAATACACAATTTATCTGCAACATTTGCAAAATCAACTCTTCCAATTCAATTGAATCAACATGCTACACAACACTAAAATGCAAAAAGGTCAATTTTTTTTAGCATCTGATTCTTTCACATGAATATTCAGATGCCCTAATGCAAAATAGCTAATAAAGTTTATCAGATTTCCCTCTCAAGGGAACCATTTCACAGAATATTCAGCAAAAAGCTACAAACTTTGATGAGACCCTTCATTTCAACACCTTCATTCTGACTCTCTCTTCCAATCAACCAATCTCTATACACAAGAACTTCCAAGACAGCCATTTTACATGGATTTTAAGCTTCTAATTCACCATACACTTAAAGAACATCACTTTCCCAGATCATCAAATTCAGAAACATCAAAACTGAATAAAAACCCAGAAAATCTAAGTAAGGAGGAACAAAAAAGTGTACCTTTTCAAAACAAGAATCCCAGATAGAAAAAAAAAGCTCCTTTCTTGCTGCTGTTGTCTCAGACCTCCATTGAAGCGTGGCTAAAAGCTCAGCAAATAATAAGCAGAAGCAAACGCGGTGTTCTTTCGTTGTTCTTCTTCGAAGATGGTTCACAGAAAGGGGCAGGAAACCCAATAAACAAACGAACGAAAGATTGTCTTTTTCTTCCTCTTCTGTGTGTACAAGGAGGGTTTAAATAGAGAGGAAAAATCAAGACACGAAATGTGATGAAGTTTAAGAAAGAATGGGAGGGAGGGAAAGGAGACTGGTCCAAAGTCCACTTTCAGCTGGTGCGACTTCTTTTTTCTGTGTGTCATCGTTTTTGCTGACGTCAGCTTTCATTTTCTTAGCCAAGCAGTCTTTTATTTTATTAATCTTATAAATAAACAATAAATAAATAAATACTGAGATGGAGTGGGGAAAGATTTACACGTTTTACATCATTGTTGGGCCAATCTGACAAGACATTCTTCCTACTCGGCTTCAATCTTCAATTATTTTTTGTATTTTAATATTAGAAACGGTCATTATCAGATTAATAAACTACGATCGTTATTATTATAATATTTATTATTGTTAGATTTATAATAAAATAAAGGATTACGCATCTATTTGTTACAGAATGTGAAAATTATTATGTGAATATTAATGCAAAATTGAGTGACTGATTTATTTGTTTGGAGAGATCATGTTATATGTTATATAAAAATAATAATGTAAGGTAATTCTAATAAAAAAGAAACTTTGAGAATTGGCAAGTAATTCAGAGCATCTCCAGTGCTATGGATGTCATCCATGTTTTTAGGTGACAAATGTCATGATATTATAGAACTTTAAAGTGATATAAGCACATAATTTTTGAATGTTGACATTCTAAATTTTTTGATCTTCAATGCAAACTTCTCTTTGGACATGTTAATTAATATTTTAACCATTAACTTATATTTATTCAAAGCACTCATTTCAAATAAAATTGAAAGTAGTGATATTTGTTTATAATGTTAACTAACAGTTATTACAAAATAATTTATAACATACTATTAACATCCAAGTAATTTTAAAATTTAGCATTTGAAATCCAATTTCAACTAAATTCAAAATTTTATAAGCAAAATATAACTAGAATATGTTTAGAAGTCATTACTATAATATAGAAGTCGTTACTATAATTTTATTTAGAATAAATTGACAATTATATTCAAGTAGCATAAACATAAAAAGTGAAATTTATACTAACCATGTTTTATGAGATAAAGTATATTAGGTTTTTGAATAATTTATATTTGGATGAATTCATAAGAAAAGGAAAGTTTTTGATAATTAATGTCAAATTTAATATAAGACAATGTCAAGTTGAATGTCAAGAAGTAGAAGTTCTCATTGAAATTGTCTCTTGAAAATTTTAACACATAGCATTGACTATATTAAATGAGGATTGCATTGGAGACATGATTTGTATAGAAAGTCTATCATAATGACGTGTCAATCAAAATTTATGAAATTGACAATCACATTGGAGATGCTCCCATTATCAAGAAATCAAAGTGAATAATTGGCATGATTAGTGATTGAGGTTAACTCAGTAATTAGATCACTTGACTCAATCAACAATCAACTTTTCTATAATTGTAATATAGAAAAACGTAAATGATAAAAATTCTATCTAATAATAGACGTCAATTGATGGTTGAGTATTTATATCAAGCGAGAGACTAAACTAAAAGAAAATGGTTATATACTAAAAAAAAGGCTAATGTAATAAAATAGTTTGTTGTTAAGGAAATATATTTAAAACTTATCTTGGCACAATTTGATCATTGGATGTGTTTTTATGAATCAAAAAACGATTCGCTCGTGCTAACCGTTCCACTCATCCGAGACTATAAATTTTAATGGAAAGATAAATTATGATGTCATGGTACCATGATTCATTGGGCGTACTCTGTATCGGTAGATACAAGGAATTTTATAGATAAAAAATCCCCACATATGCACTGTCGAAGGTCGAACCTTAAATTACAGAACAATATTTCGATAGATAGGGTAGACCCGTGGGTGTATTGGATATGTTTTCAAGTCATACTTGTCATGATATGTTTTGAATTATACCAATTTTACAATGAAATATGTTTGATTTAGTGTTTAATCTAGACTTAAGTCATTTCCTATTCTTTGAGGGTGACTTGAAGTCACCAGATTGTGTATTATGTTAGACATAAAAATTGACATTTATGGCTACAAATGAATTGTTTGATCATCTTTAAAAGTGCAACTAGCTTGAGTACTTCACCATTGGAGTATATATACATAACACCTTTTATGAGTAAATTTCAGAATTACAAGATTCAACTTCTCAATATTTAAGAAAGAAAAATTAACAATCATCGAAATGAAATAAAATAAAAAATCCCCAAGCAAAATGAAATGCAAGGAGTATAAATATAGAAAATGAAATGATACAAAAAAATATAATTTATATGCGATCTAATATTTTACTCATCGTAATCCAACGTACTCTTATAAATTGACTAGTTTTTTTATATAATTAAATTAACTTCATGTTGTATTACATTACAAAACAAAATATTGAACTGCAATGTCGAGACATGGAAGAAATTGATGTGACTTTGGTTCAAGGCTCCTATGAAAAATGCGCATAACAACTGGAGGCCCACGAGCAGAAGGCCCGCATTTACACTTAGGCCCAGGAGGTATTTCCACTTTTACTGAGAATCCTCCCAAATACAACAAGAAATGCAGTTAAACTACTATAAATAAATATTTTTTTAGATCAGATAAACATTATTCGTTTAGTGAAATTTCATTTATCGATAATATTTATTCAAATATTAAAGAAATCAGATTAGTAATACATAAACTGTATGTACGTGGACCAAACAAAAAAAATGTTTAATTGGCTTTCTGCTTCTATTTTCTTTTTAAGAATAAGTTTTGACTCTATTTCATAAAAAAAAATGTGTTTTTGATGTGATTTGAACTGAAATCTGATTTAGAGTTGGAGAAGTTCTTACTATATGCTATATAAATTAGCTTTTCGATCCTTGACCCCTCAAAATCAAGTTTGTACGTGTTATTCCGGTGATTAGAGCCAAATATGGCCAATTTGTACTTGGAGGTAGCAGTTTAGGACTTTTTTAGTGAAGGTATAGGTAGAATGACTTCAGAATGTAGCTTTTCCGAAGAAGGTTTACTCCTATTACATGGTCACTATAACCTGGTTTCCATTTTGCCTAATTCGATTTATTTTGAGGCAGTTAGACTTGGTGAGATTTATTTAAATTGGTCGGATTAGGTAGAATTAAATAATTAACTGGAGAATTAATAAGTATCTCTATGTGAATTTTCTCGGATACTATATTGAACATCCTACATACAGAGTTTATAATGGAGAATCAGTTTGTATCGCTATTTGGATTTTCTCACGTAGAGAGGTATTTGCAATAGAGAATGAATGTTTATCTGCATACGATTTTCTTACTTATACATATAATAGATTAAGGGCATTGTTACATGCAGTCCAGTATTCACTTATACATTCCGTATTTATTCATGAAGTGTCATTAATAATTTCAGTATATATTCAAAAGTAAATGTGGTTCACATAAATGAGGGTATATTAAGAACTTTCAATATAAATACGGACTGCATAAGTAATGTTGGACTGCATGTATCAATTGCCTAGATTAACCCCTGTCTGCTAACAATTTCAAATGGGAAAAAAAAACAGAAAAATGAAAAGATACAGAATTTGATGAGTTGCAGACGGTTCAAGGTTTATTTGATAGCTTAATTCCACCACGTTTAAAGACAACAGGCTCATGGTCAACATATAAGCATCCACATAAATTCATGTATGGTTTTAGAAGTGATTCTTGCTTAACCTCACATCAATCTCTTTCAAAAGTAAGGTTTCAAATGTCATCTAAGGCCACTGCACTTTATCTTACTTGTTTTTTTTTATTCTTGTACTTTTCTTTTTTCTTTATGAAAAATAAAATCCAATGGGAGGTGGACAGAGATTAATAAAGGGTTTTTTTTTACTTTTCTCTTTCTCTTTTGTGGGATGGAATAATCAGCTGGAACCTAGGGTTTAGGAAGCTATGTGACGAGCTTATGCACTGATAATTTTAGGAGAAATTATCAGTGCATAAGGCCACTGATTTTACGTGAACTTATGGAGATTCATCTATGGTTTTAGAAGTGATTCTTGCTTAACCTCACATCCATCTCTTTCAAAAGTAAGGTTTCAGATGTCATCTAAGGCCACTGCACTTTATCTTACTTGTTTTTTTTTATTCTTGTACTTTTCTTTTTTCTTTATGAAAAATAAAATCCAATGGGAGGTGGACAGAGATTAATAAAGGGTTTTTTTTTACTTTTCTCTTTCTCTTTTGTGGGATGGAATAATCAGCTGGAACCTAGGGTTTAGGAAGCTATGTGACGAGCTTATGCACTGATAATTTTAGGAGAAATTATCAGTGCATAAGGCCACTGATTTTACGTGAACTTATGGAGATTCATCTATGGTTTTAGAAGTGATTCTTGCTTAACCTCACATCCATCTCTTTCAAAAGTAAGGTTTCAGATGTCATCTAAGGCCACTGCACTTTATCTTACTTGCTTTTTTTTATTCCTGTACTTTTCTTTTTTCTTTATGAAAAATAAAATCCAATGGGAGGTGGACAGAGATTAATAAAGGGTTTTTTTTTACTTTTCTCTTTCTCTTTTGTGGGATGGAATAATCAGCTGGAACCTAGGGTTTAGGAAGCTATGTGACGAGCTTATGCACTGATAATTTTAGGAGAAATTATCAGTGCATAAGGCCACTGATTTTACGTGAACTTATGGAGATTCATCTATGGTTTTAGAAGTGATTCTTGCTTAACCTCACATCCATCTCTTTCAAAAGTAAGGTTTCAGATGTCATCTAAGGCCACTGCACTTTATCTTACTTGCTTTTTTTTATTCCTGTACTTTTCTTTTTTCTTTATGAAAAATAAAATCCTATGGGAGGTGGACAGAGATTAATAAAAGTTTTTTTTTACTTTTCTCTTTCTCTTTTGTGGGATGGAATAATCAGCTGGAACCTAGGGTTTAGGAAGCTATGTGACGAGCTTATGCACTGATAATTTTAGGAGAAATTATCAGTGCATAAGGCCACTGATTTTACGTGAACTTATGGAGATTCATCTATGGTTTTAGAAGTGATTCTTGCTTAACCTCACATCCATCTCTTTCAAAAGTAAGGTTTCAGATGTCATCTAAGGCCACTGCACTTTATCTTACTTGCTTTTTTTTATTCCTGAACTTTTCTTTTTTCTTTATGAAAAATAAAATCCTATGGGAGGTGGACAGAGATTAATAAAAGTTTTTTTTTACTTTTCTCTTTCTCTTTTGTGGGATGGAATAATCAGCTGGAACCTAGGGTTTAGGAAGCTATGTGACGAGCTTATGCACTGATAATTTTAGGAGAAATTATCAGTGCATAAGGCCACTGATTTTACGTGAACTTATGGAGATTCATCTATGGTTTTAGAAGTGATTCTTGCTTAACCTCACATCCATCTCTTTCAAAAGTAAGGTTTCAGATGTCATCTAAGGCCACTGCACTTTATCTTACTTGCTTTTTTTTATTCCTGTACTTTTCTTTTTTCTTTATGAAAAATAAAATCCTATGGGAGGTGGACAGAGATTAATAAAAGTTTTTTTTTACTTTTCTCTTTCTCTTTTGTGGGATGGAATAATCAGCTGGAACCTAGGGTTTAGGAAGCTATGTGACGAGCTTATGCACTGATAATTTTAGGAGAAATTATCAGTGCATAAGGCCACTGATTTTACGTGAACTTATGGAGATTCATCTATGGTTTTAGAAGTGATTCTTGCTTAACCTCACATCCATCTCTTTCAAAAGTAAGGTTTCAGATGTCATCTAAGGCCACTGCACTTTATCTTACTTGCTTTTTTTATTCCTGTACTTTTCTTTTTTCTTTATGAAAAATAAAATCCTATGGGAGGTGGACAGAGATTAATAAAAGTTTTTTTTTACTTTTCTCTTTCTCTTTTGTGGGATGGAATAATCAGCTGGAACCTAGGGTTTAGGAAGCTATGTGACGAGCTTATGCACTGATAATTTTAGGAGAAATTATCAGTGCATAAGGCCACTGATTTTACGTGAACTTATGGAGATTCATCTATGGTTTTAGAAGTGATTCTTGCTTAACCTCACATCCATCTCTTTCAAAAGTAAGGTTTCAGATGTCATCTAAGGCCACTGCACTTTATCTTACTTGCTTTTTTTTATTCCTGTACTTTTCTTTTTTCTTTATGAAAAATAAAATCCAATGGGAGGTGGACAGAGATTAATAAAGGGTTTTTTTTAACTTTTCTCTTTCTCTTTTGTGGGATGGAATAATCAGCTGGAACCTAGGGTTTAGGAAGCTATGTGACGAGCTTATGCACTGATAATTTTAGGAGAAATTATCAGTGCATAAGGCCACTGATTTTACGTGAACTTATGGAGATTCATCTATGGTTTTAGAAGTGATTCTTGCTTAACCTCACATCCATCTCTTTCAAAAGTAAGGTTTCAGATGTCATCTAAGGCCACTGCACTTTATCTTACTTGCTTTTTTTTATTCCTGTACTTTTCTTTTTTCTTTATGAAAAATAAAATCCTATGGGAGGTGGACAGAGATTAATAAAAGTTTTTTTTTACTTTTCTCTTTCTCTTTTGTGGGATGGAATAATCAGCTGGAACCTAGGGTTTAGGAAGCTATGTGACGAGCTTATGCACTGATAATTTTAGGAGAAATTATCAGTGCATAAGGCCACTGATTTTACGTGAACTTATGGAGATTCATCTATGGTTTTAGAAGTGATTCTTGCTTAACCTCACATCCATCTCTTTCAAAAGTAAGGTTTCAGATGTCATCTAAGGCCACTGCACTTTATCTTACTTGCTTTTTTTTATTCCTGAACTTTTCTTTTTTCTTTATGAAAAATAAAATCCTATGGGAGGTGGACAGAGATTAATAAAAGTTTTTTTTTACTTTTCTCTTTCTCTTTTGTGGGATGGAATAATCAGCTGGAACCTAGGGTTTAGGAAGCTATGTGACGAGCTTATGCACTGATAATTTTAGGAGAAATTATCAGTGCATAAGGCCACTGATTTTACGTGAACTTATGGAGATTCATCTATGGTTTTAGAAGTGATTCTTGCTTAACCTCACATCCATCTCTTTCAAAAGTAAGGTTTCAGATGTCATCTAAGGCCACTGCACTTTATCTTACTTGCTTTTTTTTATTCCTGTACTTTTCTTTTTTCTTTATGAAAAATAAAATCCTATGGGAGGTGGACAGAGATTAATAAAAGTTTTTTTTTACTTTTCTCTTTCTCTTTTGTGGGATGGAATAATCAGCTGGAACCTAGGGTTTAGGAAGCTATGTGACGAGCTTATGCACTGATAATTTTAGGAGAAATTATCAGTGCATAAGGCCACTGATTTTACGTGAACTTATGGAGATTCATCTATGGTTTTAGAAGTGATTCTTGCTTAACCTCACATCCATCTCTTTCAAAAGTAAGGTTTCAGATGTCATCTAAGGCCACTGCACTTTATCTTACTTGCTTTTTTTATTCCTGTACTTTTCTTTTTTCTTTATGAAAAATAAAATCCTATGGGAGGTGGACAGAGATTAATAAAAGTTTTTTTTTACTTTTCTCTTTCTCTTTTGTGGGATGGAATAATCAGCTGGAACCTAGGGTTTAGGAAGCTATGTGACGAGCTTATGCACTGATAATTTTAGGAGAAATTATCAGTGCATAAGGCCACTGATTTTACGTGAACTTATGGAGATTCATCTATGGTTTTAGAAGTGATTCTTGCTTAACCTCACATCCATCTCTTTCAAAAGTAAGGTTTCAGATGTCATCTAAGGCCACTGCACTTTATCTTACTTGCTTTTTTTTATTCCTGTACTTTTCTTTTTTCTTTATGAAAAATAAAATCCAATGGGAGGTGGACAGAGATTAATAAAGGGTTTTTTTTAACTTTTCTCTTTCTCTTTTGTGGGATGGAATAATCAGCTGGAACCTAGGGTTTAGGAAGCTATGTGACGAGCTTATGCACTGATAATTTTAGGAGAAATTATCAGTGCATAAGGCCACTGATTTTACGTGAACTTATGGAGATTCATCTATGGTTTTAGAAGTGATTCTTGCTTAACCTCACATCCATCTCTTTCAAAAGTAAGGTTTCAGATGTCATCTAAGGCCACTGCACTTTATCTTACTTGCTTTTTTTTATTCCTGAACTTTTCTTTTTTCTTTATGAAAAATAAAATCCTATGGGAGGTGGACAGAGATTAATAAAAGTTTTTTTTTACTTTTCTCTTTCTCTTTTGTGGGATGGAATAATCAGCTGGAACCTAGGGTTTAGGAAGCTATGTGACGAGCTTATGCACTGATAATTTTAGGAGAAATTATCAGTGCATAAGGCCACTGATTTTACGTGAACTTATGGAGATTCATCTATGGTTTTAGAAGTGATTCTTGCTTAACCTCACATCCATCTCTTTCAAAAGTAAGGTTTCAGATGTCATCTAAGGCCACTGCACTTTATCTTACTTGCTTTTTTTTATTCCTGTACTTTTCTTTTTTCTTTATGAAAAATAAAATCCTATGGGAGGTGGACAGAGATTAATAAAAGTTTTTTTTTACTTTTCTCTTTCTCTTTTGTGGGATGGAATAATCAGCTGGAACCTAGGGTTTAGGAAGCTATGTGACGAGCTTATGCACTGATAATTTTAGGAGAAATTATCAGTGCATAAGGCCACTGATTTTACGTGAACTTATGGAGATTCATCTATGGTTTTAGAAGTGATTCTTGCTTAACCTCACATCCATCTCTTTCAAAAGTAAGGTTTCAGATGTCATCTAAGGCCACTGCACTTTATCTTACTTGCTTTTTTTATTCCTGTACTTTTCTTTTTTCTTTATGAAAAATAAAATCCTATGGGAGGTGGACAGAGATTAATAAAAGTTTTTTTTTACTTTTCTCTTTCTCTTTTGTGGGATGGAATAATCAGCTGGAACCTAGGGTTTAGGAAGCTATGTGACGAGCTTATGCACTGATAATTTTAGGAGAAATTATCAGTGCATAAGGCCACTGATTTTACGTGAACTTATGGAGATTCATCTATGGTTTTAGAAGTGATTCTTGCTTAACCTCACATCCATCTCTTTCAAAAGTAAGGTTTCAGATGTCATCTAAGGCCACTGCACTTTATCTTACTTGCTTTTTTTTATTCCTGTACTTTTCTTTTTTCTTTATGAAAAATAAAATCCAATGGGAGGTGGACAGAGATTAATAAAGGGTTTTTTTTAACTTTTCTCTTTCTCTTTTGTGGGATGGAATAATCAGCTGGAACCTAGGGTTTAGGAAGCTATGTGACGAGCTTATGCACTGATAATTTTAGGAGAAATTATCAGTGCATAAGGCCACTGATTTTACGTGAACTTATGGAGATTCATCTATGGTTTTAGAAGTGATTCTTGCTTAACCTCACATCCATCTCTTTCAAAAGTAAGGTTTCAGATGTCATCTAAGGCCACTGCACTTTATCTTACTTGCTTTTTTTTATTCCTGAACTTTTCTTTTTTCTTTATGAAAAATAAAATCCTATGGGAGGTGGACAGAGATTAATAAAAGTTTTTTTTTACTTTTCTCTTTCTCTTTTGTGGGATGGAATAATCAGCTGGAACCTAGGGTTTAGGAAGCTATGTGACGAGCTTATGCACTGATAATTTTAGGAGAAATTATCAGTGCATAAGGCCACTGATTTTACGTGAACTTATGGAGATTCATCTATGGTTTTAGAAGTGATTCTTGCTTAACCTCACATCCATCTCTTTCAAAAGTAAGGTTTCAGATGTCATCTAAGGCCACTGCACTTTATCTTACTTGCTTTTTTTTATTCCTGTACTTTTCTTTTTTCTTTATGAAAAATAAAATCCTATGGGAGGTGGACAGAGATTAATAAAAGTTTTTTTTTACTTTTCTCTTTCTCTTTTGTGGGATGGAATAATCAGCTGGAACCTAGGGTTTAGGAAGCTATGTGACGAGCTTATGCACTGATAATTTTAGGAGAAATTATCAGTGCATAAGGCCACTGATTTTACGTGAACTTATGGAGATTCATCTATGGTTTTAGAAGTGATTCTTGCTTAACCTCACATCCATCTCTTTCAAAAGTAAGGTTTCAGATGTCATCTAAGGCCACTGCACTTTATCTTACTTGCTTTTTTTTATTCCTGAACTTTTCTTTTTTCTTTATGAAAAATAAAATCCTATGGGAGGTGGACAGAGATTAATAAAAGTTTTTTTTTACTTTTCTCTTTCTCTTTTGTGGGATGGAATAATCAGCTGGAACCTAGGGTTTAGGAAGCTATGTGACGAGCTTATGCACTGATAATTTTAGGAGAAATTATCAGTGCATAAGGCCACTGATTTTACGTGAACTTATGGAGATTCATCTATGGTTTTAGAAGTGATTCTTGCTTAACCTCACATCCATCTCTTTCAAAAGTAAGGTTTCAGATGTTAATCTAAGGCCACTGCACTTTATCTTACTTGCTTTTTTTTATTCCTGTACTTTTCTTTTTTCTTTATGAAAAATAAAATCTAATGTGAGGTGGGCAGAGATTAATAAAGGGTTTTTTTTTACTTTTCTCTTTCTCTTTTGTGGGATGGAAGGGGTGCTAATATAGATCGTCAACTCGCGAGTAATTCGAGATCGACTCGGTCAAAAATCGGTCAAACCTCGACTCGATCTAGCTCGACTCGAGATCGACTCGACTCGAAAGGTAAACGAGTCGAGTTTGAGCAAACCCCAACTCGACTCGAAAAACTCGTGAGTAACTCGATAAGTATAATCATTTATAGTTTTATACTATTATGAGGTTGTACTATAAATTCAATTAGTTCAATTATCTAATCTAGTTAGTTTTCATTTACTACTCAATATTGAATTAACTAACTAATTGCATTAGAGCACCTGCAGTGGTATAGCTCACATTTGAGCTACTCATCCCACTATCTTCCTCCAAAAGCCTCATATTTTTGCTTTTGTCTACAGTGGTACAGCCTGTCATATCATCAAAATCCATACACATCATTCTTTTTATCCATGTCATTTTAAATACACATTATTATTTTGATGTTTTAAATAAATACTAAACTACGATAAATACTACTTATTAATATAATAAGGGAAAATTCCCATAAAGAGTGTAATAAGAGTTGAAATTCCTCCTTAGGGCGTAAAACTTTTAATATTTCTATTAAGGGTATTCAATTACTTTTAAGACAAATTTACCCCTTTTGTTCTTTTTCTAATTTAGTTTTACTTAATTTTATCATGTAAATTATCATGTATAAAGATTTTATCATGGAAATTTTATCATATAAATCATCAATAATTTTCAAGAATAAGAATTTTCAAGAATAAGAATTTTATCATGGAAATTTTATCATGGAAATTATCAAGAATAAGAATTTTACAGTTAACAATAATATAAAAATATAAATTATTATGTAAATTTACATTATATATTAATTAAAATTTGACTAATATACCTTAAATCCCCTATTAATTAAAGCCAAGTCTCTGATGAAATTGTATCCCAGTAACATCCTGCAAATTTATATATTGAATTAACCAATTACAATGATATGGAGACGAAAAATAAAATTTAATACATGGAGAGAAGTCCATGATAAAAATTTTATACATGATAATTTAAATAATAAAATTAAGTCAAATAAAATTTAGAAAAAGAATAAAAGGGGTAAATTTGTCTTAGAAGTAATTGAATGCCCTTAATAGGAATATTAAAAGTTTTACGCCCTAAGTAGGAATTTCAACTCTTATTACGCCTTTTGTAGGAATTTTCCCAATAATAATTGATCCAAAAAATTTAGTTCATATAATAAAATTAATTTCACTTTAATAAAATCCTCAAAATATAATTTATTCATGGACAAATTTTTAGAGTAAAAATATATGGAGTTCACAAACAATAAACGCTATTGTGTCAAACAATTGATAAATAACGCAATCATTATAATTGTAGTTTGGTAAAATAATAAATTATGTGTGAGTAATTTACTCTATTATGTACATGATTAAATCATGTTTGAGGAATTAATAGTACAAGAGGGAGATAAATTGATTTTCCAATGGGTTCCACATGCCATATGGCACATTGTAGTTGGAGAGAATGGTGTTGAGTTGGAAAATATGGGGCTGGGGATGTTAAGCCCCAACACCAACGAAAAGCCCTCAGAATATGAAAAGCCTTCCCAACAGCCCTCATTGTGGCTTTTCTGTACCCAAAAGTTCATTGAAAAGCCTCCACTGCAGGTGCCCTTAGTATTAATTTCATTATGTATATGTAAAACAACATATATAATTAGAAATTTTTATACTAAAGACATGTTTAAATACATTATGTGATTATGCATTTTACTTTTTGTATATTTTTATGGTAGTATTAGCATTTATTTAATATGGTTATAAATTATTAATGTCAAATATAAAGAATAAATTATTTTATCATTTTAATTAAGTGATTATAAAGGGTAGTAAAATATTTTGTGTTAATGGCTTGGATAATATTTTTATAACTAATTTAAAATAAACTATTAACTTGTAGAATAATTAGTTAACTTTTAATTCATAAAGAAAAAAAAACAATTCGAGTTCGAACTCGCGAGTCGAATCGATAATCGATAAATAATAACGAGTTCGAGTTGAGCATGATATTATTGAACTCACGAGTTCTCGAGTCGAGTCGAACACGATTAATATGATTTTCGAGTCGAGTCGAGTTACTTGGTACTCGCGATCGACTCGCTCGATTAGCACCCCTATCATGGAATAATCAGTTGGAACCTAGGGTTTAGGAAGCTATGTGACGAGCTTATGCACTGATAATTTTAGGAGAAATTATCAGTGCATAAGGCCACTGATTTTACGTGAACTTATGGAGATTCATCTATGGTTTTAGAAGTGATTCTTGCTTAACCTCACATCCATCTCTTTCAAAAGTAAGGTTTCAGATGTCATCTAAGGCCACTGCACTTTATCTTACTTGCTTTTTTTATTCCTGTACTTTTCTTTTTTCTTTATGAAAAATAAAATCCAATGGGAGGTGGACAGAGATTATTTACTTTTTGCGTAAATAATTTTCTAGAAATTTTAGGCATCAGACTGCATATGTAATGTTGGACTGCATGTATCAATTGCCTAGATTAACCCCTGTCTACTAACAATTTCAAATGGAAAAAAAAAACAGAAAAATGAAAAGTGAAATGATACAGAAATTGATGAGTTGAGACGGTTCAATGTTTATTTGATGGCTTAATATCACCACGTTTAAAGATAACAGGCTTATGGTCAACATATAAGCATCCACATATTATATCCAAGATAGGATCGTGTGGAAGCTTGCATTTTTCACACACAATCACAGGTGCCGGTGCATATACCACCTGTGCTGGTGGTGCATCCTTTCCGAATACAGCATTAAATATGCCACCTATGAATCCGGTAGCCGGTCGGCACGACGTAGCTGTGAAATGTTCAAATACGATTGAAATTACAATATTATTAGGGTGTTGCTATATATATGCAGTCCAATATTTTACTCTTGTAGTCCAAAATACAACGTAAAAGTACGAAAATGATCTTAACTTATTTGATTTTGAGTGGTGATACATGCAGATCCATGTTTACTAATGCAGGTCTGAAAAATATAATATTTTGAGTACATTAGCATAATTCAGGGGTTACATATAGTGTTTTCAGACTTGCATTAGTAAACATGGACCTGCATGTATAATTACTGTTGATTTTTGAGAAACTAGCCAACTTGTAGGGGGGCGGTGGTGTCATTTAATTGGTATTTTGAACTACGCTGAGTAAAATAATGGACTGTGTATACCACTTCAGTATTAATATGTATATTGCTACGTTTCTCTAAAAACATAATATTTGACAATACTCTTATAAATTCATACGAGTAAAATACTAGACTTTACAAATGAACTTACCAATGGAGAGGGCGAAGAGAACCAGTAGGAGATGAGAAGAAGAGTTGGCCATAGGATCAGAGGCTTTTGCTTTGTAATTTTGTTGGTCTCTGAAAACCCTTGGTTTTATAATGGAGTTGGAATATCAATAATTCAAGAGACGCTGTAATATATATTCTCTCTTATCGATTAAACTAAAGGACGAGCTATAAGCATGTACATGGTTTATACTTTGCACCAAATTAAGACGTTGAGAGGAGTGGACATTTGGACATTAATTATTTTGGTGTTTGGTTCTACAGGTCCAATAGAAGATAGAAGTGAAAAAATATCATAATTACCCTTTACTTGTTTATTACTTTTTATAAATAAATTTCTAAAACTCTAATTTTAAATGTATAAATCCGTCTATGTAATGGTTGGACACGTATTCAAATTATAAATTACTTTTTCGTGAATTATAATACATATATAAGAGGGACATACTTCAGATTTAATTTGAACCTGCATATAGAACCACCCATTGATTTTTTATAGATTTAATACTCCGTTTCATTGTAGATGACAATTTGATTTGGTCAACCACTGATAATTTTAGTTATTAGAATAATCAGCTTGAAAGGGTTTAGGGTTTAGGGTTAGAAAAAGAGTTAGGCGAAAATGTAAATTGGGATTTTTGGGGAAGATGAGATGGGTGATTTTGGTGAATTTATAAATTTTAATCTTTTATTTACTCTGAAAATTACCAAAATGCCCTTGAAATTAATAGATCAAACAGTGAATTTTATGAAAGTCCAAAAATTATACATTTTCAGAATGTTGGGTACCAAATATTGACCATTTTGAATGTTGGGCCCTAAAATTGACATTTTCAGAATGTTGGGTACCAAATATTGACACTTTTGAATGTTGAGTCCTAAAATTAACATTTCTACTAATGTTAGGATATTTTTTGGAATATAGTCTAAAATTATTATCAAATTAATTAATAAACTGTCATCCTTATTACAATATTCCATATTGTTAGATTTATCGTAAAATAAAGTGTTGCATATTTATTTTTCATTTAATGTGAAAAAGATTCTGAAAATGTTGATATAAGATTGAATGTCTGATTATTTATTTGAGAATAACGTGTTAAAAATGATATAGACCTTCTGCCCCGATCAACATTTCTTGGTTGACTATGACTCAGATTTTTAAGATGAAGTATTTTCTATGTTATATTTAAATTTTTCGAAAGTAAAATATGAATATCACTTGTAATTATAGAGATGAACTTATCAAAAGTAAAAGTGTCATTTTATAACTATTTTTTATCAAAAAGGGAAATAATAATAGTAAAATTTTTTGATTGAAACGGATAAAAAAGAAAAGTATAACGGAAACTTTATGAATTGGTAAGTAATTCATTGTTAAGAAATCCAAGAGAGTAAGTGGCATCATTATTAATTGAGGTTACTCAATAATTAGATCACTTTACTCAACCAACAACAATTGTTTCTACATTTATAATATAGCAAAATTTGAGTGAGGGATAAAAATTGTATCTATAATTAGATGTCTATTGACAGTTGAGCATTTATATTAAAAGAAAATGACTGTAATAAAGAAATCTATTTTAAACTTCTCTTGGCACAGTTTGATGATATGATTATTTTCAAGTCATGCTTGTCATGATATGTTTGAATTATATCATTTTTAAATATGTTTGATTTAGCATTTTAAAGTCATTGTCTATTGTTTGAGGGTGAATTGAAGTCACCAAATTGTTTATATGTTATACATAAAAAATGACTTTAACGTATGACTATATATGATTTATTTCTATTGACTTTTACTTATTCTCCGCCCTGATTGAACCTGAAAAAATATGCAAGATGAATTTTCAGGAGTCCAATACTTCTTAGTTCTTTTCATGACATATGGAACTCACGTGGCACCTTTAGTTGATTTTTTATTTGTCTGTATCGATTTTTTTTGAGGGGTCATACTTGATGAGATTATTTCAATGTGATTGGTCCTGAAAAAATTTGGAAATCAATTAGAGAATTATGCGAGTTTTCTCAATAGGGTAGGGTTTAATTCCAAATCTAGATACTTTCCCCAACATGCTTGCATATGGTACTAACTTGTACATATTACAGACCGGGTTTACAGCGGAGAATTACATGTATCTCACTATGGGTTTTCTCAGTTAGAGAGACGTTTTATTAGAGAATTAATCAATATGATAAACAATCCTCACTTAAAACTTGTAACAGTTTAGTCCCTTTCTGAAAGTGTTGTTTACTCGTGCATTATAATAAAAAAATTCTTTTTTTAAAAAAGTTAAACCACCAGGAGGTGGGGGAAATATTTTTATTATAGGATTCCCAAGTCTATTTTGCCTTAACTAGCCAAAATTACAATGCTTTGAAGCAGTTTGAGATACAATATTGATAGAAACCTATACTATCAACCTAATGAAATTGCTAAACTATCCACTTTCATAGACCCAAATTTGAAACCTGTTAGAGAATCACCAAAGTAAAACTCAAAGCGGTCGCAAAAATGGCTACGGTTGTGGCAACAGAAAAAATAGAATTGTAGGTCAAAAGAGAGTACAAGAGAGGAGTAGCTGGTTATAGTCTGAGTGTTGGAAGATTAGCCTGATCTAATAAGCATATGGCTATGGTGAAGTGAGGAAGTGTTTCCCAGTCAAAAACTGAGTTAAGTTCTTGGTTCAGTGCAAGTTTGGCCAACGAATCGGTTGCCTGGTTGCCTTATCTTAGTGTGTGCATGATCTATATTCACCTCATCAACAAGTTCAAACAATTTACAGTGAGCGGTGATGGGGTTTTTGATCACAGAAATACCAAGCAAGGAGTCACTCTCTATAATAAAATTATGGTTACCATAATAAAAACCAAAAACATATCCTGCATATATGGCTTTAATTTCTGCCTGCAGAGGAGACTCAGATCTGCAGAAGCATGTTCTTGCTGATATGACATTACCTTGAGAATCTCTGAGTATGGTATCAATCCCTGTCATTGAGTCAATCCAAACCGCATCAACATTAAGTTTGAGGCCAGTAACAGGTTTTTCCCAGTAAACTAGTTTAGGCCTGGGCCTTGGTGGCTTGGAGACTGCTGGGATAAATGGTGCGGTAGTCAATTCTTTGTCAATGAGGCAGGTAGTAGGGATAGGATTGGTTGAGAGAGCAAGGTACAGAGTTTCCTTAATTTATCTACAAATGAATATGCTAGATGGCTTAATTTCCTCATGAATCAGCTTATTCATAGATTTCCAAAAGACTCCAACACACTATAAGACACAATATTTTTATCAGTTTCGAATGAAAGCTTGACAATCCTGTATGTGTCAGATAGTATGAGAATCTAACCCATATAGTATCAAAAGGAATATCACAGATTCTTATAACTGCAAACAGTGCAGCCCATATATTACTGGCAAATTCACAACTATTGAAAAAATGGTCTATTGAGTCACAGTGGTTGCACATCAGACATTTAGAAGCCAGGTTAAAACCATAATGGTGGAGTATTTCATCAAATGGGAGAAAACAGTTGAAAAGCTTTCATACGAAAAAGGTTATTTTCTTTGGAATTTTAATGCTCTAAAGGAGGTGCAGGGCAGTATAAGAAGGCATAGGATCTTGGAGAATATTATTGTAATAGAATAGGATCACTGTAATTGCATATCTAATTATTTTATCAGGTGTTGGGAGTCTGATAAATTTCTCTCTACCTACGAGACAGTTTCATTAAAAAAATTCATGACATATGAAAGTTTTTATTAACTTTTTGCTTGTCTCTGTTTCGATTAATTTTTTAAAATATTTAATACATAGATCAAATGAGTTAAGAGAAAGTGTTAGATGAGACCGTTTTTATTATAAGTTTATGATAATATCGCTCTTTATTTCACATTTTTGTGAGATTACATATTTGTTTTATTGAGCTCTTATTACAATAAATTTAATTATTTATTTCTATAAAAATAATTAAATAAGGTCCATACAAATAGTTCGACTGGTCTATCATTAGTTTTATATTTTCTAAAGAGTATTGGTTAACACGTTCATTGTTAGGTTATGATAATACCTCTCTCTATTTCACATTTTTATATTTGTTTTATTATGCTCTTAAAATAATATTTTTAATCATTTATAGAAACAAAAAAATCATTAAATTGTTTTAAATGTTCCTATGTAGTTAGTTCGAGTTCTCCTATCATTAGTTAACTATTTAATTAATTTATTTAAATATTATAAATGATTTAATTAAGTTAGAGCGACAAATAAAGGTTACAAACACACAAATTATTTTAATCAATACATGAGAAATCATTCGTTCTATCATGATCCTACCCATAATTTTATAATACATCTTATGGTAAGACGGTGTTTTTCTATACGTTTAATGTTTTTAAAATATCAAGGGAATTGCTGGATAAACGAAAACACGAATGCTAAACAACAACAACAACTCAAACATACAACAATAAAATGCTAAATATCACAAGTAAATGTTATCTTAACATAAATATTAAGTTCTCAGAATTACAAGATTCATACAATATCTTAGAAAATAAAAATAACAATTATTGGAAAAAGAAAGAAAATGAAATGATCCAAGAGAAATTGATTGTCACGCGACCAGTTGACTTGTGACTTTGGTTCAAGGAATAATAGGCGGCGCAATAGGTATCCAGACAACAGTCCCATTTTCAAAACGGCACTCCATCTTAGTTGGCAATTCCCCATTAGGCCCAAGAACAGAAGGCCCGTATTTACACCAAGGCACAGATGGCAGTACCACTTTTACTGGTGGAAGAGGAGCTCTCTTTCCAAATACAGCATCAAATATGTCCCCTATAAACCCGGTAGCCGGTCGGCACGACATAGCTGTGAATTATGGACGATCAGTTGAGTTCAGTAAAAATAAAATTTGATAAAATGTAATATATTTAATTATGCAGATTCAATTTCAGTTCAGTTTAGTAAAAGTTGGTCTTAAAAGTGAATGGCTTGACTATAAATATTAATTTGACTTGTTATATCACTTATATGTACTCATGTATTTACTTTACCAATCTATAAAACTTATTACATAGTATTCGGTCAGACCGTCCTACCATAATCTTAGTGACCTACTAGATGCAGTCCGTATTTTTATCATATATATTATATACAATAGTTGTGATATATAACCGATTTGCAATTGTGCGCAATAAAAGTAATATATATGATGCATATGTCTGATATATTTAATTATGAATCATAACATATATATCGAATACGTATTTTTATTTCGGACTGCAAAATACGCACTGCATCTAGTATTCCCCTATTCTTATGGTTCTCATATGTTACTTGTACTGTTTATTTATTATATTTAAAAAGATTAGAATTAATGAGGAAATATAAAATTAAATTAAACTATGATAGAAACACTTCAACTAACTATATAATCATATTTACAACATTTGAATGATTTTTTTTGTTAAAATAAATAATTAAAAATATCATATGAAGAGTCCGATAATATAAATACGCAGATAATCTCGTAAAAACGTGAAATAAAGAACGATCGTGTCATAAATTATAAATGGTATCACATGCTTGCTTACCAATGGAAAGTGCGAATAGAACTAGCAGGAGATAAGAAGATTTCGCCATAGGAATGATAGGATCAAAGGCTTTTGCTTGTAATTTTGTTGGTGCTATAATTTCTGAAAACCCCTGATTTTATAGACTCATGAATGATAATAAAATTTAAAATAATAATAATAGTTGCAATAATATTCTCCCAATTAATTAAACTAAAGAACGAGCTAGGCATGTTACATTATTTATATTCACCGAATTAAGACGTGGATAGGAACTGGTTTAGTTTTTATTTTCTTATAAAAGGTCTAATAATTCAACACAGCTTATATTCCGAAGCAATAATGCAAGATATATTCGTACAAATCTCTTCTAATAAGCTAATCTCAATTTAGACCCTCTCATGTTCAGATTATTAAAAAAATAATCTAAATTAAATTAATCTCAATTCAGTTAATTTAATCTCAATTCAATTAAATTAATCTCAGTTAAACTAAATAAATCTCAATTCAATTAAATTAATCTCAGTTCAACTAAACAAATCTCAGTTCAGTTAAATTAATCTTAGTTCAACTGAATAAATTGAGATTAATTTGATTCAATAAAATAATTACTTTAACTTTATTTCAATTGGATACAAAACATAACGATTTAGATCTGTTTGCCGGAGTTTATAAGAACAGTTCAGTCCAGTTCTGTTCAATTCAACCCATCCCAGTTTAATTCAATTCATTTCAGTTCAGTTCAATCAAAATATAATTTGATAAAATTCAGGTAAATTTAGACATACTGATTTCATTTTTCAATACATTATTTTTTACTTCAGTTCAATTAAGTCCAGTCCAATTCAATTCAGTTCAATTTAGTTCAGTTCAATCAAAATATAATTTGATAAAATTCAAGTAAATTTAGACATACTGATTCTATTTTTAATACATTAATTTTCATTTCAGTTCAATTCAGTCTAGTTCAATTCAATTCAGTTCAATTTAGTAAAAATATAATTTGATTAAATTCAGGTGAATTTAGACATACTAATTCTATTTTTCAATTCATTAATTGTCACTTCAGTTCAGTTCAGTTCAGCTCAGCTCAGCTCAGTAAGAAATAAGCTCAAGCACACCGCCCGTTAGGCCTATTTTGTGGACCTTATCAGTAGTTCAGTTCAATTCAATTCAGTTAAGTTCAAGTTAGTGAAAATAATTTTTTAACAAATTCAAATAAAATTAGACATACTGATTCTATTATTGATACATTAATTTTCATTTTAGTAAAATTCAGTTCAACATGAAATGAGTACGGGCAAACAGACCCTTATTTTATACATAATATTCTCTTTTCAGTTAAATTAATCTCAGTTCAGTTAAATTAATCTCAGTTCAACCAGAAAAATTTCAGTTCAGTTAAATTAATCTCAGTTAAACTAAACAAATTTCAATTAAATTAAATTAATCTCTATTAAATTAATTACAACTCAATTTGACAGACGTAGTATGCTTTGGAGAAGATCTCCTAATTAACTTTTATGATTTTCCTTTAAATTATTTATACGTTTTAAGTGTAACTGTGTATTGTGGTAATTAAGAGATTTTGTATTTTTATGTGATTTTTTTTTGAAATTTCACATTAAAACATGTTTTATTATATGTTTACTTACATTTTAACATAAAAATATATCATTTGAGTTTAAATATATAATGGTAGTGTCATACCATTTAGGAAAGTTAATCTTTCCAAAATTTTGTTAATATTTAGCTATTGAAAAGTAACTTTTCATCGGATTCCTTTTCATGAAGTCTTTTTATGGTTTGTGAAGTCCTTTTTTTTAATTATTATTTTTATTATAATTATTTTTTCTCTAATTAGAGTGTTGTTATTTACATGGCAATGTTATTTACACGTTATATTTTACTTTTGCAATCCGTATTATTTATCGAAAAGACTAATACACCCTCAATCAAGTGGGTAAAGTTTGAATAAAATAAATCAATAAGGACAATCTTATTAGGTTCAATCAAAATACAGACTTCATTAGTAAAACAAAACCTGCAAATAGAAATTCCGTTATTTACAGTGCAGTATTTTACTTTTATAATTTAAAATGCGACATGAGTTTACAAATTATTATTTTAAATTATATTATTAGAAAATTTAGTAATATTAAAAAAACGTTATTATAATTTCAATAAATTCCGTTGACTAAATTACCGGAACACGTATTACACAATTCAGTTAAATTAATAAGGCATGGTACATATTTGTATGCACCGAACTAAGACGTGCTGAGTAATGCTTGTGTCATTATTTATAACCCCCTCCCAGAGTTGACTTCTGCTCATTAAACTAAGTTAAAATCAAAATTATTTATAATTTATAAAAAACTATATAATATCAATCCAAAAATTATAAAACTGAAGAAATGCAAATGAATGGAGCCGGTTTTTGTTTTTTTAAATCTTTTTGGAGCAAAATCATTATGGTTAATTTTATGTGATTTTACCCTGAATTAAAAAAACACAAAATTAATGGCCTAAAATAGCAGCTAAGGGAAATGTGATCCAGGATGAATTCAGGCCTTGAACATTTTCTCTTGTACCACCTGAAATCTCTCCCATCCCTTAAATCTCAGCCATGATCACCTCAAAATGGAGACTATTGTTTCTCCCTGGAAATGCCGGCTCGTTCCGAATCGCACTCTTCCTCTCCTTTTCTTCATCCCTGTGGGAATCACCTCCTCATTCCCCACTTTTGAACACTCAACAAAATGGTACACATTTCATCTTCTCAGGCCTCTCATGATCACTATGTGTGTGTGTGTGTGTGTGTTCTTGATATGAAAAACTGCTTCTTGTCAGAATGCCTTTTGTTGTTGTTCTTGATATTATGTTCCTAATATATGAAATTATGAATAAAAATGGCAGCTTGATCTCATCATGATTCATATATGTGTACCTAGGGCTTCTATTACATGTTCCTATGTATTTGTTTTGAGGTGATGATGTTTGTTTTGATCCATGATTTTTCTTCTTGGAAATGGTTTATGATGAGTCAGTCAAACGCATCATCGGGTGTGGCTGTGAATGATGCTTGCAAGCTCAAGTTTCTGGAGCTGAAATCGAAGAGGAACTACAGATTCATTGTGTTCAAGATCAACGCCGCGACCAACCAAGTGGAAGTGGAGCAGGCTGGGGATCACAACTCAACCTACGAGGATTTCGCTGAAAGCTTACCTGCCAATGAATGTCGATACGCTGTTTTTGACTATGAATACACCACTACTGAGAACTGCCACAAGACCAAGATTTACTTCATTGCATGGTAATTCAGTAATTGTTCGAGTTCTTGATCTGAGAATTTGTCCTAAAAACCTTGTTTTGATGTCTGAATTGTGAAGGTCTCCTGAGACAGCGATGATACGACATAAGATGCTGTATGCAAGCTCCAAGGACAGGTTCAAGAGGGAACTGGATGGCATTCAGGTTGAGCTGCAAGCTACTGATCCGAGCGAGATGAGCTTGGACACCATCAAATCGCGGGCTCTGTAGGCTCCACTTTTCATTCTCTTTGCCTGTTTTGGTTTATTAGTTTTCGCTATACATTCATTGGATGGGATGTAAGAAGATTATGTTATACACTCCTCGTCCTCGGCCTTTGTTCGCCATTGTCATCGGTTAGAGTTAGAGAAATGAGATTGATTGTATACACTATACATTTCTGTTTGGAAAATCTTGCTTTTTGATTAGGCCATTTCATTTTGTTATCAAAACAAACTTTCTGCAATTTCTTCTGTTTCTTTCAGTTACAACAGATTCAGTTACAGGTTCAGTTACAGATTCAGTTACAGATTCAGTTACTGTAATTTGTATCGGCTTTTCTTTACAGCGTTGTATATGATAATGCGACGAAAAATTACACTTGTATGACCAAAAGTGTAAGAGTATCATAAATGTTACATTTCTTGAATAAAATAACACTAGCTAGTACTTTCTTCCAATTGTTCCATTTGCTTTGCCAGGTTCCTCTTCTTTCTAAGAAGCGCTTCAAGCGATGCTGCATCAAAAGGGCGTTGCAAGCTGCACGGATTTGAATCCGAAGGGCTGTCAACTTTCGACACGAGTCTAAACCTTCTCCTTAGCCCTCTCGAGAAGCAGATCATCGATTCAGAACACACTTCAACAGCGCCTTTAGGGATTGTTGGTTTATACTTCAAGAGCTGTCCATATTGGTTCAAGACATGAAACATGTAGTCGTAAACATGCTTCATTTTCAGCTGCTCTTGCACGAAATCGCTCCCTGCTTTCCCGATCTCCATGGCCTGCATTTTCAGATCAGTTCATTTCCATTTCATCTGCTTAATTTAGAGTGTTGGCTTTTTGAGTACCTTTTTCGGGTTTTTGTTGCCCCAATTGACCGCGATATTGATGGAATTACACATGCCATCATCTTCATGGACCGGATAGTAGTGAACTGAGGGAAGCAAACCTCTAGAGTAGAAGTCGTGGTATCGGGGATTCACAATCAGAGTCATGGAATCACAGGCTAGGATATACTTCTCACTGACTGACCACGCGATCCCTTCTACGTAGATTTTGTATCTGCATAGGTAAAATTCGCGAAAAACCATGAAATCTGATATAAAATTGTTTGTCTAAATTGGTAAAATTTGCAGAAGTATAATGTCCATTTCAAGAACCAATCTTCAGCACAATGAATGTAATATACCTGTGAGTGCATTCAGTAGTTAGATTAGTCGATTTGTAGCCGGCTTTACGCTCTTTTTTCCAGTCCTGAAATCACCTTAAAATGAGTGAACCTTAAAGGTCACACACTATGTATCAAGATTAGAACCTTAAAGATCACACACAACATGTTCTGAAATCGCGTCGAGTTTACAATGTACTATGATTAGAACCTTAAAACATTACCACATCAAAGATCCGAGCTTTTGATTCATCATCTCTCGACGCATTGCATTTCTTGAGATCATGCCTGACCTGACTCAACCCCGCGTTCCCTTTCCAATACGCATAAGGCTCTCTATCCATCCACTTAATCTTCTGATTCTCTTCCTTAATCCCCCTTTTCAGGACATCCCAAGGCTGCACATTAATCTCAGACCTGCAAAATCAACCTTAAAATCATCAAAAAACCCTAAAAAATGCATTTTTTTTCGAGGAAAATTAATCGACTAAAAATTTGCAAGATGTAAATGATTACCAACCCCAGAAGGACCAGTCAGGAAAAGGGATGTCAAAGGTTTCATTATCACCACAATAGTGGAAAACAGGCGGTGGAAGACCGCCCCGAAATGATCTTTTCAGGACAACTGGTTTGTCTCCAAGCTCGAACATTAGGTCAAAATCGGGGAGCTCGTATAGCCTGAGGAGCTGGACAATGCCCCACACTGTAACAACATCTCTGGTCTGAAACACTTTCCTGTACCTCTCCACATACAATCTCCCCCCAATGTGGACTATTCTGATATGTGCCCTAGATCTGCCCTTCTCCACCATTTCCCTGGAAATCCCGGATTTTTTCCAGGGAGATAAATCTTCGTGGATCCACTGGAAGTAGTCAGGACATGATTCCTCAGACCTTAAACCCGATGCGTTCTTCCGCGCAGCAGCGATGTATCTGTCTGAACAGGTTTCCATGCATTCAGGTTTCACTATGAAAGTCTTGTATGTTTCAGAGAAGTAACCTACATTTCTGGCCTGAAAAATGACATTTAGTACTGTTAGTGGAAAATAAGGTTGATTAGTACAGTTCGGAGCTTACTATGTTGATTCTCTGAGTGGCGATTCCGGAGAAGATGACGACGGTGAGGAAGACGAAGACGATGCTTTTGATCCCCTTTCGTCTGTATCGATCAAACAACATTATGAAGGCTTCAGAAATCATTCATTTCAGGGAAAAAAATGAAAAATTTGATGGTTTTTTTTTTTTTTCTGACATAGATTTGATGGAGAAACAATGGGGGTTCTTACAGCCTTAATTCTTGACATCTTTGTCCTAGTCTCTTGGGATGAATGGAGAAATATTCATGAATGAGTTGTTGGTAATAAGTTTTCATAACGGGTTTCATTAATATTTAGATAAAGAAGATCATTTGGTGTAATTTGTCTTAATTTAGACAGGAATATACAGGTAAGAATATTTTGTTTATACATCTAATAAATAATTAGATTATTGAAAACCAGGTTCATTTTATTATACTGATTTCATTTATCAGTGTGTTAATTTTCATTTCGGTTTAACAAAAAAATAAGTTAAAGACCACAAGACCTTAAACTATATTTGTATTTATTTTAATATAAGAAAAAATTTCATCCATGTTAGTATCTAATTTCGAATGACAATTTTTATAGAATTTGAAAGTTATATATAACTTCGGCACATCATAGGTAGGGCTGGCAATTTGGAACACGACACGAAAATCCGACCTGAACCGAACACGATTTTAGTGGATTTGGGTTGACACGAAACACGACATGGGTCTATATTGGGTTAGACACGAATGACCCGAAAATAAACGGGTTAGGTTCAGGTCAAACCCGTGGGTTAAATGGGTAACCTGTTTGACCCATATATTTAAGGTATAATTGTGCAAATGATTGAAATTGCCTTTATAAATGCAAACGAATTCTCTAATTCCAAAACCATTGAAATTATCCTACTAATTTATGATGAAATTTAGAGTTAATTTTATAATTCTTGATTTAGTTTTCATATGACATGATCATTTGAGCTGCATAAATTTTAAAATTTAGTCTCATATTCAATCCCGTTATTAATAAATGGGTTTCGTGGGTTGGGTTTGGGTAACCCGAATTTTTACTGGGTCGGGTTTGGGTAAAGATTTTGTGACCCGAAATATTATTGGATTGGATTTGAGTTTGGCATTTCCAACCCGACAATCCGCCGACACGAACCCGCCAACCCGACTCGATTGCCAGCTCTAATCATAGCTTATGATATATTAGTAATAGTGTATTTGTTTGTTTGAGTAGTTCATATATTAATGAACATCATTTGCTAGCTAGTTTTGCAACTTTTATATATGTGACACTTTCAAATTCTATCTGTTATAAATAATAGTGAACTAAACATTATCGAAATATATAAACGTCCATTTCTTTCATTCGTCAAACAATACTGAACGATTTCAATAGTGTTTAAATAAAATTTATAAGAAAGACAGAAGAAAATGTACGGCATATAATTTCATGAAAAAGAAGATAAAAAGCTAACTTTAATAGCTTGTTATCTTTAATGCCATTATTACTTTCCATTATCTTACACCCACACACTTAACTCACTATCTTGTGCTTTATCGATAAAACAAAGGACGACTGACCGGTTAAAACTTCCGGCGACACTCCGGCGGCCCCTTTGCCGCCATGGATTATGACCATGAACAGCTCAAACTGATAGCAGAAACAATGTATTTGCATTACCTATGGCACATGGGCCCACCCCCTCACCGCAGACAGCCACCGTGCCACCGCCCACAACCACCGTACCACCTCCCATTTCCGCCGCCACCCTCAGGTTACCTTCCGCCGCCTTCATCAGGTTACCTTCCGCTACCTCCGCCACCCTCAGGTTACATTCCGCAGCCGCCACCACCGTCAGATTACCTTCCGCCGCCTCCGCCGCCGCCCTCAGATTACCTTCCGCCGCCTCCGCCACCCTCATTTACATTTCCACCGCCACAACTACCGTACCACGGCGGGACCGTATTTTCTAACCCCGGCGGCCCTCCGGCGAGGGTTCTGAGAAGCTCGCCGCCGCCCCCTTTGCTGCCACCGCCGGTAAAAATGAGTTCTTCTTGTTCATTTCCTGCTTATTATAGTTGAATTTTGTATCAAAAGTTCAAAATTTTCAATTTAGGAGCAAAACCCTAGTGGAAAAAGCTGGTTTTTTTTGTTTTGTTCTGAGAATTTCGTTTTTTAACTTCATTTCATCATCCTCATGCAAGAACTTCATTTCCTGCAAGATTAAATATTATTATTTTTTGCTTAAATTTGAGGTATTGAAGGAAAAGTTCAGATTTTTATATTTTAGCCGAACAGTGGAAAAGGCTGGATTTTGAAGTTATTAATACAGTGGTTGAAGCTTCACGACTCTCTACCTCCAAGAACTGTTGCTTTTTACTGATTAGTGTTTAGTTTTAGCTGAACAGAACTGTGCAAGAACATACAAGAACTGTCGCTTTTTGGTTATTAATTAGGAGGTTGAAACTTCATTACTCATATATGTTCAAGAACTGTTGCTTTTTTAGACTGTATAAATGGTTTCATTTCTGCATTGAATCATGCATTTTTTTTATTATAATTGATTGACTTTGTCAGTTGAACATTGAATACGTCCGTAGTTTCATATCTTGATGTGTCTGTAAGCTATGTTAAAAGTTTATAAACTCTTTCTTTCATGTGCAGTTGCAGGAAATTGAAAGAGCAGGAGACATGGGTGGTTCAGTGGGTATCATTATTGAGGTATGTGAGAAGGGCAAGGCAAGCAAAAATTCTATTCTAATGGAGTGGAATTGTATGCAGATTTCTTGTTTGTAATCAGTTTTTGATTTTGGGAGTTTATTTTGCATGTCTTGCAGGAAATTGCAATCACTGACAGTTCATGTAATGATGCTACCTTGCTGGTTACTAGCCGTGGAGAGTCAAATAAGGTAAAATTACTCAATAATTCTGTTCTTGTAGATGAATCATTACCGATCTGAATTTCATTTTCCTTTCATTTGAAGGAAATGGCCAATGAAGGAAACCTTAAGGGCTCAAGTGATGTTACTGTTCCATGTCAGGGTGATGTATGTGATGAGAAAGGCGAAGCAGAGGTAATTTTCTGTTTTCATGGACTCTTTATGTAGAATAGAGTGAGTATTTTGTTCCAGAAACTTTATTTAACTAGGCAGTGCTGTGATTTTATGTATCCTTTCACATGTAGGTAATTGTTAATGAAGGACACATGGAAGGTTCAATGCATGTTACAGAGGTATCTGAGGAGAAGGGCCCGGCAGAGGTAATATTTGTATAAACCAACTCTGTATGTGGAGGGGAGCTAGGTTGTGCAAACTCCATGTATCTAGATTCAGTTGACATTTCATCTATACACTGCAGGAAGTTGTTAATGAATTAAACCCGGAATGTTCGAGCCCTGTTGCTGTAATATATGAGGGCGAGGAATGCAAGGAACAGGGCAAGGTAGAGGTATTTTTTGTGGTGGTAAAAATGTGGTTTCTTGTTATTACGTTCCAGCTCAATGAAGGACCCAAATCACTAATATTCTCTATTTTGGTATTAATTTGAATATATTAGGCAAAAGCTTTTCTTAAGGGTGAAGATGGCTTAGCTGATGTCAACAATATGGTGGGGAGCGAGGAGTTATGTCTGTCTAGTTTACAAATTTTGCATGCCAAGGTACTACACAGGAAGAATATGACTTAGTCTTGGTTTAAAGTGTAATTTACTATGCATAATAATTTGATCTTTCATGGATTCTGATTTGACGTCTTGAATATTTTGGAACTGCTTTAAAAGATGTCACTTTGGTACATGTAGATTTACCTAGAACAAACATGTGAAGTCTTTTGTGGAAATTGCTAGGCACTATTAAATGTCTAGGGATTGATATGCACGGTATTGGGCTTGTGCATATTGCTTTAGCAGGGCAATTGAATATCTATGTTGGGCCATGGTTTTTGGAAAAATGATGATTCGCAGGTTTATGGTATTTTAGTGAACTGGTAAATAAGTGATTTTTTACTACTAATACATGGTTTCTGCCTAGATTGCTACACATTCCATGTTAGTGATCTTGTAGAGAAACTCTGTGTTTTCCTTTCTCTGTCTTCCTTTCGTGTGTGGAAACGTTCATTAATCCAAAAAGATTTCCCCTTTCATAAGCTTAAGGAAATGGTCAATGATGGAGACACTAATGGTTCAAGAGATGTTACTATTACAAGTCAGGGTGAGGCATGCAAGGAGAAGGGCGAAGCAGTGGTAATATTCTGTTTTATTGGACTCTTTCTGTGAAATGTTTAGGGAAAATTCGTGTTCTAATTAGGTCATATTGAGATTTTATCCATTCTGTCACATGTTGTAGGACCTTGCCAATAAAGGACATATGGAAGGTTCAATGCATGTTACTGAGGTAGCTGAGAAGAAGGGCAAAATAGAGGTAATTTTTGTTCTAATGAACTATCTACGGAGTGACTAGTCATTTTGTGTAAACTTCATGTAACTAAGGTTCGGCTGATATTTTACTGTTTCTCATATGCTGCAGGAAATTATTAGTGAAATAAATATGGAAGCTTCGGCAGTTGATATGGTTATACTTGAGGGTGAGGTAAACAAGAAGCAGGGGAAGGCAGAGGTAATTCTTGTGCCAGTAAATATTCTTACTTGGCTCAGTTCACAAAATTTTAATCTAATTGTTACGAAACAGACTGGATGTGGTAGCTTCTGCTTAGATCTAGTTTTTAACTATACTGTCTTTCTTATGTGTTGCAGGAAACTATTAATGATGGAGGCATAAAAAGTGCAATGGATGATGTTGCAGGTCAGAGTGATGTTTGTGAGGAGAAAGGCAATGCTGAGGTAATTTCTGTTCTATGGGATTGTTATTGGACCCTGTAATGTCGAATATAGGGATTAGTTATGGAAGCTTTGTTTAGTGATGTAATATTGAAATTTTTATCCATCTTATCTTTCATATGTTGCAGGAAATTGTAAATGAAGGTGGCAAGGAAGAATCTGTGGAAGCTACTGTTTTATGCCAGGGTGATCCATTGCAAGCAGAGGTGAGATGTTAAACGGACCGAGGTTTTCTTTTTATTGAAAAATTCATGTCAGTTGGGATTATAATATCCCGTTTCTTTCCCGTGTTGTAGAAAATTGTGCACAACGGAGACAAAGAAGAGTCAGCGAATCTTACTGTTTCATGTCAGCATCATACAGGGAAGGTAGAGGTTATCTCTGCTCAATTAGACTCCTTGCCTGGAACTGAAGGAGTATTTTGCTTAACCAATCGTCAGACTGAGGTAACTTCTGTTCTTGTTAGACTCTTTAATGTCGAACAGAGGGAGTATTGTGTAAACTTCTTGCAATGATGTTATCCATACTCGCCTTCATGCTTTTTGCAGGAATTTGATAGTGAAGGAGAAGATGACGGCTCTATGGAAGTTACTGCTGAGGATGCAACCTGTCAGGGTGAGGTATGTGAGAAGGGCAAGGAGGTAATTTCTATGCCATTTGAGTGGATATGTGGATTTCTTGTTTGTCATCAGTTGATTTCGGGAGGTTGAACTCGGCAAATGTCTTGCAGGAAAACGCTTGTGAAGGAATCAATGATGGTCCTTGTAATGGTTCAGTCAAGAAACGTTCCATCGGTGGAATTTACGCTGAGCTGAAGAAGGTTTGTTACTCAGTTACTCTGAACCTACTATATTCGTCTTCCTTTTTTGTGGAATGGTTTATTAATCCAATTTATGTATACATATGTTACAGGACGGTGTCATTCCATGTCCGGAGAAGGGCAAACCAGAGGTAATTCTATCTCATTAGACACTTTATGTGGAATGAAAGTAGTTTTTAAGTTGAGGTCCATCTAAATTATGTCTTTTTGTTACCGAAACTTCATCTAAGCTTTGTCTTATACATCCAGCAGGATATTGCTGATGAAGTGAGCATTGCTTCGGTAGCTGTTAAAGTGATATTTGAGGATGAGGTATGCTAGGCTGAACTTAGCGTTTTGCTACAGAAACTATAAGGACTAAGTCTGTATCTTTTTTTCATACGTTGCAGAAAAATGATAATGATGGAAAGAAGCAAGTTTCGGTAGATGGTATTACATATCTTGGTGAGTCAAGCAAGGAGAAAGGCAAGGCAAAGGTAATTCCCGCTCATTTGGTGTGGCAATCAAAGATATTCAACTGATTTGACTGATTCCGAGAGCTTTCTTGCATATGTCTTGCAGGAAGATGTTGGTTCAAGAATCGATGATAGTACTTCCGATGGTGGTAGATGGCTACTTAAGAAGTGTATCGAAAAAAGCGATGGATCAAAACTACCAAAGGTGAATTGCTTTATGCATTTATTCAAGTACTATTCTTACTGAGCAGAATATTATAACTTATCCACCCGACTTTTCTTAAAACTTTTGTAGGCTCAATTTGTGATGTATAACACCAAAGACGGAAGCCAAATACAACAACTGCCATCAATCGATCTTGCTGATACTCAGGTACTTTTCATACTAACCTGGCTGATTATCGGTCACTGAACTTTATATTTTCCCTCTATAATTTCAATTAATTCTGCATTTTAGGCATTAGAGAAAATCAGTCCTCTGAACACATACACCAGTCGAGTTGAAGCTATAAGAAACAATGTGTGGGGAAATACGTTCTTCGTAAGCAAAAGAACTGCAAAGTTACTCGGACATATACTAGCTGGTGGATTTGAGTACACGCCCTCTTTGCCTGATAATCCAGTAACAAGCTCTCAGCCTGGAAAAAAACTAAAGCCTCGAACTCGCAAACCAAAGGCATGACCGATAGATAAGTACTAGCTTCTAGGATAGTATCTGAATCCCTATTTAGACTTTTGCTTTATGCAAAAGAAGGAGAACTTTGGTAAGCTAATCAGTAATTTAAAATGCCATCGAAAGGCGCTTTTTGTAATTACTGCTGCTGTGAATGGCTTAGAAGTTTATGAATGGAAATGATTCTCCCAATACTCATTTCCCCACATCTCCACCTCCTTAGTGAGGACAAATTTCTTGTCATTGAAGGCCTTAAGTTCCTTATCATCATAGGGCCGAGGCAACGTGCACGGGGCAGTTTCACTTGGTTTTTTCTCCAACGACTCTTCCAGGGACTCCCGCCATCTCGGCTTTGCAGAACAGGCCATGGATTCTGCGTACATTTCCACTGCAGCTGGAGGAATCACAGGTTCGAACCTCTGAAGCTTTGCGTATTCATTTAGTAAGTGGAATATATAGTCGAGAATATCTTCCATTCTCATGTTTTCATGGATGAATCTGCTCCCAGCTTTCCCAATGGCCTCTGCCTGCAATAAACATTAAAAACATGTCATCTTTCTTATTGCTTGAATATCTCTCAATGTTTTTATGAATTTATGTTACAGGGGACAAGAATGCCTGAATTTGTTTACTAACCTTTTCTGTGTGATTGTTTCCGAATTCAACAGCAAATTTTAGGGATCTGCATTTGTCATCATCCTTAACAGGCCAGTAGTTAAGCTGAGGCAACATGCCTCTCATGGAGAAATCGTGGAATCGGGGAGTCATTAGTAACACTGGCGAGTCACAGGCGAATATGTACTTCTGGCTCACGGACCACGCAGTTCCTTCTATGAAGATTTTGTATCTGCAACAGACTCATCAGGTTATTACTTCTTCATTCTTCAACATAATTTTTCATTCAAAGTTTTTTTTTTTTTTTTTTTTTTTTTTGTGTCGACAAGGCATGAATATGTTAGCGAGAACATTATACGCCTTCTAATATATGTTGAGCTCACCTGTATGTGCATTGATCTGCAATATTTGATTGGCTGAATCCATTTTTCTCTGCTTCCTCCCAATTCTGAAAAAAGAAAGGAAGATAGGGGATTCAATATGACCTGATTTTTATGACAATAAGAAACAGATTCTAGATATGGGAAACAATAGAGGAAAAAAATTGTTACTTGGATGAATAAATGAGTGTTCCAATCCTCTTTATCTGTGGTGTTGCATTTCATAAGTTCTTTTCTCCATGGCGCGACATTTGGATTTCCTTTCCAATAAGCGTAGGGTTCCCTATCGATCCATTTTCTTATCTTGTTGCCATCTTTAATGTCTTTTAAGATACTCCTCCATGGCCTTATGTTTATATCAGGCCTAAAATCATCGAGGAGATCAGAAAATTACCTTTATTCCGCTCAATCAAGTCTCTCATCAGACTGCTTGAACTAGTCAGTTTTTACAAACCGACTAGGTCAAACAGTCTAATGAGTCATTTTAACCGATTGCAAGGGATTGCAAGGAGTCGGTTTAAATGACAAATAACAAAAACATGAATGAATTACCAGCCCCAAAATGTCCAGTCAGGGAAGACAATGTCGTAGTGTGACCAATCAGAACAGTAGCGAAGCAGGGCGGGAGGGCCTGCATTAGGCCCCCGATGATCGCTTGATTGGATCACCGGGATATCTCCACAATCAAACATGAACTCAACATTGGGCAACTTTCCAGGATAGAATCTGAGAAGCTGAACTATACCCCATATAGTGAAGTACTTTCTGAAGAGTGAGTGCTCATTCATATCTTCAACGTAGACCTTCCCATCTATGATCACCAGCCGGAAATTCGCGTGTTTCTTGGCGGCTTCCACCATTTCCCTGGTGATTCCTGTCTCCTTCCAGGGCTTCAGATCTTCATGAATCCACCTGAAATACTCCGGGCAGGCTGTTTGGCCGGAATCATTTTTTGGAGTGTACGAAGTTGGATAGTTATTCAGATACTTCTTAGCTTTGTTCCATGTTTTGCAATCAAGAGGGTACTCATCAGGATCACGATCGTGATCCTGATGAGAGCTCAGCATCGATCTCGATCTCCATATTGATAGTTTTGAGCTAGTTGTTAGCATCCATGCATTTTCTTTGGAAACGCCGAAATATTTAACCTAGCAAATCGATATCATCATGTCAGATATCTGTAACACTCGGTGTAACACTTATGTTTAAAACGACACAAATATGATAATAATCAAAGCAAAAGAGCGAAAATGGCTACATTTTTAATTAGTGTTACACCAAAAGTGAGACATTTTCTCTTTCTTACTCAATCAAATAATTAAGAGCGGAAATTAATCTGGAAAATGAATTGAAATGAACTGCTCACCAGATAAATGCGACTGAATAGAACTAATATTGAAAGCGCCACAGCGAAAGCGCAGGTAATAAGCAGTGTGGCTCTGAAAATGGGATTTGCCCTAAGAGACTGGAGTCTTCCTGACCATGAATTTCTTTGATAGTAAGGCCTGAGCCAGAATGTGTTCTTCAGGTTTTCATTCTGGAAATTCATTCTTGATCAAATGCCCAGTTTTCCTTAAAGAACCTCAAAATTTATGAAATTCATATTATTCATGCACTATAATTGTTGCGTTGGAAAGTAGCTAATTAAATAAGTTACATAGGTGACACCAAAGTCTATTGATGAAAGTCTGCTAGTTAATTATTTTGGTACCCCCTTGCCTAATTTTTTCTGTAGCTGAAGAGAAAGTAGCATGTCCAACCTACCCATTTCAACTTATTTCAGTTTTTTATGAAATATTATTTGATAAAATTCAGATTAGTTTAGTCATATTATTTTATTTTCACTATATTAATTATTATTTCATGTTATTTTAATATATATTAATTAAGTTTAGTCCAAGTTAGTTGAATTCAATTTAGTTCAGATAAGAAAAATAAGCTTGGGAGGACTCTTCCCTTCAGAGGAGCAAACTATAGAGTGAATCAAAGATTTTGTTTCAGACTTACAAAATCTCAACCCAATGAAACAAGAATTTTACAAAACCAGACTCTCAAAATCCCAAACAAAAACTCAAACTCTCAGAATCGCAAAACAAAATTCAGACTCTCGAAATCCTCTCAAATCAAATATAAACAAATTTATATTAGATCACTATAAATTGAATATAGAATTTATCTGTAAAGCACAATGAAAAGTGAATATGTTTCCCCCCCTTTTTCTTTTGAACGGTGTGAAAAGTTAATCCATTGGTGCTCCAAATCTTTTTGAAAATGCGTCCGTCTATCTTTTCATACGTTTCTACGAAGCTACTATGTCAATTTGGCGTGTACACCGGGGCAGAGGTAACTTGGAGCTTTGGGGTAAAAAGAAACTAAATTGCTATATGCAATCCAGTATTTTACTCAGCGCGTAGTCTAAAATATCAATGAAATGACATTACCGCCCCTGAAAGTTGGCTAGTTTTTCAAAAATCAAATAAGTTGAGGGCATTTTCGTACTTTTATATCATATTTTGGACTATAAAAGTAAAATACTGGACTACGTATAGAAACACCCAAAAGAAATTATCTAAGTATATACGGGCAGAATTAGAAATTTATTTTTAATTAAATTTTTTAGAGTAGCTCTTTAATCCGAAAAACTCCAATTCTCAAAAGAGAACTCACGGATGACACAGTAATTTAATGTTGGACGTCAGATTTCAGGGTAGGCATCGGTATACTTGATCTCCCATATAATTTCGCCATGAGTGTATAGATACATGTTAAACAATTTTATCGTTTATTACTTTTTTTTTTATAAAAAATCTCATGTTAAATGTTACCCCATTCTTCTATATTCACATTATTTCTAGGCAGAGACGAGTGTGTAATTATGTGGAACCCTAACATGAAAATCTTGTTCTTACTTACAAAAATGTCCTTACTTATGTTGTTCCCTAACATTGACAGTAAGAAATGATGGTTCTTGCAACCTAAAGTGACTTGTTATTGATTTGATTCTCCCAATACTCATTTCCCCACATCTCCACCTCCTTAGTGAGAACAAATTTCCTGTCATTGAAGGCCTTAAGTTCCTTATCATCATAGGGCTGAGGCAACATACAAGGGACAGTACCACTTGGTCTCTTCTCCAATGAGTCTTCCATCGACTCCCGCCATTTCGCCTTTGCAGAACAGGCCATGGATTCCGTGGTCATTTCCACTGCAGATGGAGGAATCACAGGCTCGAACCTCTGAAGATTCGCATATTCATTTAGCAAGTGGAATATGTAGTCAAGAACATCTTCCATTCTCATGTTTTCATGGATGAATCTGCTCCCAGATTTCCCAATGGCCTCTGCCTGCAATATCCAACTGTTATAAACATTTAGGGTTTAATGATTTAGGTCAGTGACAAAAAATCCTGAAATTGTAGAATAACCTTGTTGGTGTGACTGTTTCCATATTCAACAGCAAATTTCAGGGATCTGCATTCATCATCTTCCTTGACAGGCCAATAGTGATGCTGAGGCAACATGCCTCTCATGGAGAAATCATGGAAACGCGGAGTCATTAGCAACACCGGTGAGTCACAGGCAAATATGTACTTTTGGCTCACCGACCACGCGAATCCTTCTATGAAGATTTTGTATCTGCAGCAAACTCATCACAATCTTCAACAGTTCTTCTCATAAAATGTTTTTTTTTTCTGGAAAAAGTATACCTGTATGTGCATTGATCTGCAATGTTTGATTGGCTGAATCCCTTTTTCTTTGCCTCCTCCCAATTCTGGAAAAGAAAGAAGATAGAAGATTCATATAAGACCTGATTTTTTTTTTCAATTTTTTTTGATAAATTGAAATGAAAATTAGAAAAAATAATGTTATTACTTGGATAAATAAGTGAGTTTTCCAATCCTCTTTATCTGTGGTGTTGCAATTCATCAATAACATTCTCCATGGGGAAACATTTGGATTTCCTTTCCAATAAGCATAGGGTTCCCTATCACTCCATTTTCTTATCTTGTTGCCTTCTTTAATATCTTTCAAGATACTCCTCCATGGCCTTATGTTTATATCAGGCCTAAAGTATCCTCAAAGAAATCAGTAAATTGCCCGGAAAACCCGTGCCTCGGTTGATTTAAACTCATTGCAGTCTAATGAGTCATTTTAACCGACTGTGAGTAGTTTAAATGACCGTTGACTGACCATTTAATACTGCTTACAGTCGGTTAAAATGACAGATAGCTTAAATGTGCATAAATTTGAAAGAATAAGTTACCATCCCCAAAATGTCCAGTCCGGGAAGACAATGTCATAGTGAGACCAATCAGAACAGTAGCGAAGCAGGGCGGGGGGGCCTGCGTTAGGCCCGCGATGATCGCTTGCTTGGATCACAGGGAGATCTTCACAATCAAACATGAACTCAACATTAGGCAATTTTCCAGGATAGAATCTGAGAAGCTGAACTATTCCCCAAATGGTAAAGGACTTTCTGAAGAGCACATTGTCATTCATGTTTTCAACATAGATCTTCCCATCTATGATCACCAGCCGGAAATTAGCGTGTTTTTTCGCGGCTTCCACCATTTCCCTGGTGATTCCCGTCTCCTTCCAGGGCTTCAGATCTTCATGAATCCACCTGAAATATTCCGGGCAGGCTGTTTGGTCGGAATCAGTTTTTGGAGTGTACGAGGTTGGATAGTTGTCTAAGTATTTCTTGGATTTGTTCCATGTTTTGCAGTCAAGAGGGTATTCAGGATCATCTGGATGAGAACTGAGCAGGGATCTTGATATTGATGGCATCCATGCATTTTCTTTCGAAACGCCAAAATATTTAACCTAGCAATGTTCTCATGTCAGATCTGTAAAAATCGATCCAGATCTTACTAGATTGGACTGAACTGAAGTAAATAAAAGTTTGTTATTGAAGAATTATTTTAAATTAACCCAACTTTGATCAAAATACAATTTTATTGAACCGAACTACACCAATGTACATACAAATTTAAGAGAACATGTCTTACTAAAAAGACAACACGTATTAAGAATAGATTATATATTAGTGAATGTCATCAAATTAAATACTTTATTAAACTGAACTAAATTAACGTACAAATGAAAATGATCAAAAGAAGTCGATCAGAAGTACTCACCAGATAGATCCGACGACTGAATAGAACTAATATTGAAATAAGCAGCGTGGCTCTCAAAATGGGATTCTTCATGTTTTCAGTTTCTTCTATTCCTTAAATACTTAAAACGATCAAATTAGAAAATTCCCATTTAAAGGAAATTCAAACAATTCTATTTCTATGTTCATGCACTGTAATTGTTGAGTTGAATCTTAGAAAAAGGTTACATAGGTGACACCAAAGTCTATTCATAAAAAGTCTGCTAATTAATTCGTTTGGGGTCCCCCTTGCCTAATTTTTACTTAATATTTACTGTAACTTAGAAGAGATAATTAAAGAGGTAATTAGGTATATAGTAGTCAGTGAAAGAACTAGTAAGAATTATTTCTCACGGAGAACTCAACCATTAACGGTAATTTAAATATGTGCATCGGATTTCAGGTAGGTATCGGACTATCCGAGTTCCTATGTGGTTCCGCCAATCCGATATCTATGTTGGATCGGATTGGTTGATTGATAAAACTCATCTTAATTTATTTAAATTTATTTTTATTGTATTTCACTTTAATATATTTAGTAACTTCAATTATTCAATTCAACTTATTTCACATAAGCAAAAATTAAGTTGGGGAATAACAGTTAGCTTTTAACTTAGATTAATTTATGAAGTGCCCCGAATATTGCTAAATATCTCAATGAACACAATAATTAAGAATATTTTTTTAAAATTCATACCGTGTTTTGGAAGATAAGAGTAAATAATGCATTGCTCATAGAGAATTAAAAGTGGAAGATGACATTATTAATTATATGAGACTTTTTTTCATAACATATGAATAGTAGGTTACTATTAAAAGATAATATATAAACCAAGTACCAAATTAAAAGTGGGCAAAATTTAGCTATATAGCTGCATGTTTGCTCTTTCTTGACATAATTAATTAAGATTCAATTTTCTGGTCCTCATATAGGGTGCCAAAATTACACACAAGAAATGTGGAGCTACACCAATATTAAAACTCATTACTGCTTATTAATTTGCCTTTGCCAGTACTCATCCTCCAATTTCTCAACCTCCTTTGTTAACCTAATTTTTTCATCATTGAAATTTCTTAATTCCTCAGGTTCATATGCAGATGGTAAAATGCATGGGCTGGAAATGCTTGGAGATTTTTCTAGGGATTCCTCCATGAAACCCCTATACCTTTCACTAGCAGAGCATGCTAGGGATTCAGCACAGATTTCAGCTGCATTTGGAGGAATGCTTGGCTTGTACTTCATAAGCTTGCTATATTCACTCAACAAATGGAACATGTAATCATAAACATACTCCATCTTCACATCTTCATGCATGAATCGGCTCCCCGCGACTCCCATCGCCTCTGCCTGCATTCAGTGGTCAGTGGTGGAGCCAGGAAATCAACAATCACATACATATACAGTAATAAAAACATTATGTGTGAGAGAGGGTTGAAAATTTTTTCGTTAAATACTCACATCGCCTCTGCCTAGATTTAGTAGCGGAACCAGGAATTAACTATCACGTACATACAAAAATTATGTATGAGAGGTTGAATTACTTTTAATTAAAACGTGTTTTTGAGTAATTACAAAAGGGCGTGGATAAATTCCGTCTAATATTTTACTCTTGCAAATTCAGTATATGAAAACGTGTTCAATTAATTGTTGATAGAAAATCTTGACAACTTTCAGAAAGCATGCAGTACCATCATTTTAATAATATTTTGGACCAATAGTAAACTATCAGACTATATTTAGGCGTTACTATTTTATTAGTATGTTAGCAAGATGATCTAACTAATGGGGCATGTAAATATATTATTTACCCCATTTCAGAAACATTATGAATTCGAAAGTGAAAAAATAGTTACCGTGTCGGTGTGATTGTTGCCGTATTCGACTGCGAATTTGAGTGATGGGCACTTGTTGGAGTCCCGGAGCGGCCAATAGTGGTGGCGCGGCACCATTCCACGGCTGAAGAAGTCATGGAAGCGAGGCGTGATGTACAGCACCGGTGAATCGCAGGCAAAGATGTACTTCTCACTCACTGACCATCCCCACCCTTCTATGTAGATTTTGTATCTAAAATCAAAGTAAATTTTGAGAAGTAAATTTTTATAAGACTGTAAAAAATGTTTGATGAAGTAAACTTTAAATTTAGGATGGATAAATATGTAGTTTAAGACATGACAAGGGTTAAAAAGAAAAGTTGGAATTACCTATGAGTGCACTGATTTGCAAGATTTGATTTGTTGAATCCTTGTTTTGTTTCGACACCCCAATCCTGACATTGACAAAATGCATCATATTAGTGCTTTTTCATACATATTTTTTCATCGATTAAACGCATGTTCTCGTGAGTTTATCAGTAAATGAATTTAATTTAATTTAATTTAGAAAAATATAATTCAATGAATTTTAAATTTATTTGGTCACACTGATTCTATTTTCAGCACATTAATTATTACTTTAATTAAATATAATTTTTAATTCAGTTCAACGTTAAGTAACAACTAAGCTCATGAAAACAGGGTCTCAATTCCTTTTTTTAATAGCATTATATTATTAATCAAGAAAATATCCAATGCCTAGCTCATATAAACAAAATCAAAGTAGAAATTTACAACATTCTCTTGAATCTCCAATATTATTTTTTCAATCAAAAATATTAAATTATGTTTTAAAATGAATAGGTACATAAAAATACTATCGTATCTTCTATTATTGAATTCAACATAACATCTAGTTTATCATTATCAAATTTATGTACGATAAATATACATAGGTAAAAATATTAGCAGTAAAACATATTTACCTGTTTGTATAGACGAGCATTCCAGTCAATTTTGTCAGTAACATTACATTTCATAAGATCAGCTCTCCATTTAGCCACGGCTGGATTTCCTTTCCAATAAGCATAGGGTATCCTCTCTTTCCAATTGCTCTTCTTGTTCCCCTTTTCAATCTCTCCCAAAACACTTCTCCATCCCCTTATGTTCACCTCAGGCCTAATCACAACAGCCAAATGTACATATTTGTGTCAGATCTAAACGTTTTGTATGGAGATTTAAGAGTTATGAAAACGTTATCTTCAATTATTATGTTCATAGACGAGACCGAAAATATTATAGTACACTACTGAAAAAGGAAAAAACGTGTCTAAACTGAATTGATAAAATCATTTCAAACGTATCATATGTATTTATCATATATCTTTTAATGAAAATGTTATCACAGAAAAAAAGAATCTAAGTTTTATAGACATCATAAATCTAATTATTTAAAGTGAAAATATTACTTTTAGAAATTAAAAGGTAGGAATAATCATGCTTTTGTTGCTTCAAGTGTGAAAAATAAGTGATTTTCCTACTTAGAGCATTGAGCATGTTTTGCATGATAAAGAAAGCAAGATTAATGCATGTGATTCTTAGATATTTTGAATATTTTCAATTCAGTTTAATTAACTTCAATTTCAATTAAAATATATCAAATTTAGTTTTTTTAGTCGTACTATTACAATTTTAAAGAAAGCACATTATTTATGCTTCAATTTCAGTTTAATTCAGCTGATTTCAAACTTAATCAATAATCATTATTTTGTAAATATATTTTTAAACACGGACTTTCTCTATATCTTTCGATTAATCTTGATTAATGTACTATTTAATAATTGAAAGAGAGACTTGAAATAAAAAAGGGGCATGCTATACGCAGTCCGTATTTTACTTGTTTTGCAGTCCAAAATAAAAATACGTCTTCGATATATATGATATGGTCAATAATTATGTCTACCAGACACATGCATCATATATACTACTTCTATTGCATACACTTGCAAATTAGTTATATATCATTATCATTGTATATATGATTATTTAATAAAAATACGGACTGCAAATAAGTAAAATACGGACTGCGTATAGAAGGCCTGTAAAAAAACTTGGGGTGTAATTACATATTTACATACCATCCCCAAAAGGTCCAATCCGGGAAGACAATGTCGAAGCTCTTCCAGTCGGAGCAATACCGGAATAAAGGTGGCGGTCCGCCATGATAAGGCTTCCGAGGAATCACCGGCCGATCAAAGCCGTCGAACATCAATTCCAAGTCCGGCAACTTTCCAGGGTACCACCTGGCGAGCTGTGCAATTCCCCAAAGAGTGAAAGTAACCCTGTCACTATACGATTTCCCAATTTCGTAATTTTCAACGTACACTTTTCCGGCGAGGATCACCAGCCGGAATCCTGCCGTTCTCCGTCCTCCTTCCACCATCTCCTTGGTTATCCCGGTGTGCTTCCAGGGCTTCAGGTCCTCGTGGATCCACCGGAAATAATCCGGGCAGGCTGTGGGGGTTGACCGGGCAGGATTGGTGTTCATCGGGTAGGTTCTCGGGCAGGTTTTGTTGGCCTGATTCCATGCATTGCAGTTTAGAGGGAATTCCATTGGCAATGGTGAGGTTTTCTTGAAATATAACAGTCCATTATCATAGGTAAATACACCTGGATTTGTGTCCTGCAAATCAAGTAAAACTTATGATTCATACATGCAGGGTACCCGCAGTTAAAAATTAAGATGTAATTTTACTCGTATAGTCCAAAATACAATATGAAAGTATCAAAATGACCGTACGTAATTTGATTATTGAATTACTAGACAACTTATAGGGACAATAATGTAATTTCACTGGTATTTTAAACTACGCTGAGTAAAAACCGGACTGCGTATATCACTTCGGTTTTTTAATTAGCATTTTATTATAACTTAGGCCATGGTCTTAGATCATTAGTTCAACATAATTAATTTAAGTTTACCAAACATATAATTTGGTGAAATTCAACAATATTTAGTTTTAATGATTCTATTTTTACTACAAAAAGAAAGCCTAGTAGGAACGCATTTGTGGATTTTAGTGACATAAATAAACGTCGTCATTATAACCCGAATTAATGTGAGATTAGTGACAGAGTTAATGGCGACACTTTCATTTACAGTGACTCTTTTTGGTGACAGATATATGTGTCAGTCATCTTAGGTGACACATTTGGATGCTTAAAAAGGCAACGCTTTCAGAAATGTCACCAAAATACTTGGATTTTTTTGTGTCCTTCGAATCACATGAAAACTTAACTTAATCAGATCTGATTCATACATAATGAAGAACATTACTTACAAAAATCGACCAATCGGTAAATGCTAGAAGGCCGAGGGAGGCGAGCAAGAAAAAGATCGCAGCAACTGTGAGTATGGAAGAGCAGGATCCTGCTAGCCATGGTTGTTTTTGGTAAGCAGGTTTAAGCCAGAAGGTGTTCATCATTTTCTTTTTCTCATGAGTTTCCATTGATAATTAACTTGCTGCTAAAAGTATATATTTAATTCACAGATATATAAACTAATTAAGGTTTATCATCCACATTAATCTTGTTTTCTCTAAGTACGTTTGTTGCCAATTTAACACATGAAATTGAACAGCAGGAATGTTACATTTACTTTTTCGTGTAATCTTGCAGAAAAGGTGAAAAAAAGAGGTAAAAGATGACAATCTGCATGGAGCTTCTCAGTCACCGTTTATCTCTCACGTTATTTGACCATAATAAGGGCATCTCATTGGTTTAGTTCTGGGTTCAGTTCAGTTTTCATAAAAAAAATATAATTTGATGAAATTCAACTTATGTACTATTGTTATTTTTGATACTTCAATTTTTATTTTAATCCAATTTAGTATTTTTCAGTGAAAATCAGTCGTACAGAACATGTCCTAACAAATCCCTCTAATAGCAATATGTAAAATTTATTCAAGAAAAATTTTAATTCTCAATTTTTAATTTTTATTCAAGAAAATTAGATGTGCAAGCATAAATTGTAAATATTTTAACCTAGAAAATTCATAATATTATTACCCAACAAGTAAAAAACAATAAAATTCTAAAAGAGATCAATTTAGTTTTTTAAAAAAGTATCTCAAAATTTAAGTTTGCATATTTTAACTTACAATTTAAATATTTTTACTAAAGGTATATTACATTTTTATCTTGTAACATGTTTGATATATTTTAACCTTAGCATAAATAGTTTGAATACTTTTATCTACTACCTCCATCCAGCTAAAAATCTGGACACTTTGACAATTACAAGTGGAAACTCAGAAAATGTTGATCATTAATATCTCAGATTAGATGTAAGTTATACAAATGTGATATTTCGAAAATATACTTTGACTTTGGAATTTTTCGATCATCTATTGTAAATATAAGTTATAAAAATGTGATATTTTGAAAATATTACGAATCTGAAGTTTAAAACTCAAACTCAATTATTAAATTCATAAAAATTAGTACAATGCTTATTTCACACTCTAATTTAAAGCTAGAGAACCAAAAAGAGAAAAATATTGAGGATCTAATCACAAAAACTACCCTAGAATTCTTAAGAAAATGGCTAATCTACATCAATCAAGCTCATACTTGCTTTGCCAGTACTCATCTTCCAACTTCTCAACTTCCTTAATTAACCTATTTTTTTCATCATTGAAACTTCTTAATGCCTCAGGTTCAAAGGCAGGAGGCAAAATGCAAGGGCTGGATCTACTTGGAGATCTCTCTAGGGATTCCTCCATGAATTCCCTATACCTTAATTTACTAGCAGAACATGCTAGGGTTTCAGCACATAGTTCAGTTGCATTTGGAGGAATGCTTGGCTTGTACTTCATAAGCTTGCTATATTCATTCAACAAATGGAACATGTAATCATAGATATTCTCCATCTTCAACTCTTCATGCATGAACCGGCTTCCCGCGGCTCCTATTGCCCGTGCCTGCATTCAGTGGCGGAACCATGAATCAAAACTGACAATGTAACTCACTCTTTCTCATAAACATGATTTTGGAAGTGGAAAAATATGGTTTACCATGTCGGTGTGGTTGTTTCCGTACTCCACCGCGAATTTGAGTGATTGACACTTGTTTGAGTCTTGGACAGGCCAATAGTGGTGGCGCGGCACCAATGCTCGACTGAAGAAGTCATGGAAGCGAGGCGTGAAGTACAGAACCGGTGAATCGCAGGCAAGAATGTACTTCTCACTCACTGACCATGACCACCCTTCTATGTAGATCTTGTATCTGAATTCAAGATCTTGAGACATTCATTTTATTAAGAATGAAAAAAAATGTTCAGTAAATGGAAAAGAGGGATCACCTATGAGTGCACTGATCTGCAAGATCTGATTTTTTGAACTTCTGCTTCACTTCTTCACCCCAATCCTGACAATGAACAGATCTATCAGATCCAATGGCTAATCATACAAATATCAGTATAAGATCTTGTTTTTTTTCCCGACTGATTTGAACTGAACTGAATTTCACGTGAATTTGTGCATTTACCTGTTTGTATAGACGAGCGTTCCAATCAACTTTGTCTGTAACATTACATTTCAGAAGATCATCTCTCCATTTAGCCACAGCTGGATTTCCTTTCCAATAAGCATAGGGTATCCTCTCTTTCCAATTGCTCTTCTTGTTCTTTTCCTCAATTTGTCTCAACACACTTCTCCATGGCCTTATGTTTGTCTCAGGCCTAGTCTCAATAGATATAAATTCACATTCCCAAATCACAATTTTATTATACATATAAATTTTGAAACAATGTGTATCATCTTCGACAACTATCATAATTCTGGATCCGCTACTGATTTTATACACATATTTTGACACATTAACAATTATTTCGTGCACATAAATAGACATTTTAAAATGGTCAGTTCTCGTATTTCTTGGTGAACTAAATGAAAATAATGTGTTGAAAATTGAATCGGCATGACTCATTTAAACTACACTCGTTATATCTTTGATAAACTGAAACAACTGAACTAGACTGAATGAAAATGCTTATATTTTGATTTACTGAAATTAAAATTATAATGTTACAAAATAGAATTGTTATAATTAACTAAATTTGGCTGAATTTCGTTAAATTATATTTTTGTGATCTGGACTGAATTAAATTGAATTTATGTATAGATTAAGAGTATAAGGTACATACCATCCCCAAAAGCTCCAATCCGGGATGACAATGTCAAAGCTCTTCAAATCGGAGCAATACCGGAACATAGGCGGCGGCGGACCATCTGGATGATCCTTCCGGAGAATTTCCGGCCGGTCAAAACCATCGAATATCAGTTCCAAGTCCGGCAACATTCCAGGGTACCACCTGGCGAGCTGTGCAATTCCCCATATAGTAAATGCAGCCCTATCGCTATAAGCCTTCAGTCTTTCAAACCTTTCATGGTACACTTTCCCGGCGAGGATCACCAGACGGAATCCCGCCTTTTTCCGTCCACCTTCCACGATCTCCTTCGTTATTCCGGTTTGTTTCCAAGGCTTCAGATCCTCGTGGATCCACCGGAAATAATCCGGGCAGGTTTGGGGGTTTGAACGGTCAGGATTAGTGCTGACCGGGTAGGTTCTCGGGCAGGTTTTGTTGCCCTGATTCCATGCATTGCAGTTTAGGGGGAATTCCATTGGCAATGGTGAGGTTTTCTTGAAGTTTAACAGTCCCTTATCATTAGTAAAAATACCTGGATTGGTTTCCTGCAATTTAAACTCAATTTTTTATCAATTCCTATTGTTGCTCGGACATGGCACGACATGAAATACGACATGGTTGTTTAGTAATATTTTGTCTATATTGCTTTACAATTTTCATATCCCCACGTTGGATCTTAGAATAAGATACGACACATAATCCGTGTCCGAGTAACATAGATCAGTTCTCGATTCATATATACATCAGAACATGGGCAGATCTATGTACAGATGTGGCATGGCTTCATATATACATCAGAACATGGGCGGATCTATATACAGATGTGGTATGACTCCAGCCATACCATAAATTGACATAATAGCCGATAATTATTGAGACCATAGAAAATTTTAACTAGTTTCAACTTATTAATCTGCCACGTAACCATATAACAAAATTTTAATGAAGCAGTCAATAATTATTGAGTTGTTGAAATTTTTAGTTATTCCAACTTATTAATCCGCCACTATCATCGTTCTTAGTGCTATTCAACTATATTTTTAAAACATTTCTAGATCTGTCACTGATCAAAAAGCCTGATAAACACATGAACAAGATAAATACTTACAAAGTTTAACATTGAGGTAAAAGCAAGAAGGGCGACCAAGGTGAGGAAGAAAAAGACCGCAGTAACTTTGAAGATTGAAGAACACAGCCTGGCTAGCCATAGCTGTTTCTGGTAAGCAGGCCTGAGCCAGAAGATGGCCATCAGCTTCTCTTTCTCAGCTTCCATTGATAAAAACTAGCTAGCCACTTATATGTGTATAAATGATGGATTCAAATATACTGAAGGATTGAAATAGATTTTATCTATGGAAATTCCATAGATTCAAAATTAAATATAAAATAATTGTTGATATCCTAATTGAAGTCTTTTTTACCTTTCAAAACTGTGTACAGCATGAATTTTTTGAAATATAATATAAATAAGTTGGAAAGAATGGAAATAGTAAATCAGATTTTTATCATACTCAATTTCATTTTCGATTTTCTGTTGAATTTAATAACCAAAACATTCAATATATCATGTTTTAAAGATGTTTTAAAAGTACTATATCATGTTTTTTACCACATTTTATTGTGATATGGCTCTTAAAGTAATCTATATTTATTGTATCAAAAAAATATCTATCTTCACCAAATTTCTAATGAGATTTTCATTCCATGCAAACATATAAAATAAAAAAATATCCAGCTTAATTCACCCATAAGAATGAGCTAGTCATATTTTACACAATGGAATGCGAATATAAACAACAAGAGTTGTCCATATCTAACACATTAATATCCTATGTTTTCTTAGATTTGTAATTTGAATTAAAGTTCTTTATAAAAGATAATCAAACATAGATGCATGGTAACATAGAGTAGATAATAAAATATAGAACAAGATACACTATAAAATTTAGGGAAATTTTGAATAACCTATAGTGAGACTGACCGTGAAATAAAAGGATTGATAGTGTACACATATTCAGAAACGGATCCATTCCCAGGCTGGCGCAACCCTGCCCTCAAATTCACCGAACAAGTCCGTGAATAGTAATTTCTAGCTAAATATCACTGTAGCGCCAGCGACGGTCTACACTAACGAAATTTTTAAGAATTATTTTCTAAAACTTTCGGTATCATTGAAATTCATGAATTTAATCTCAACAACTGTCTAATTGATCACAGTCATTTTCTTCACAAAATAAATTTCCCTATCATATATATATGATCATCAAACAAAGTGTGAAAATTACACACAAGGAGAGTACTAAAAAATTGAACTTAATGATTAAATTCTAGTTTGGTTTTGCCAGTACTCATCTTCCAACTTCTCAACTTCCTTGATTGACCTAATTTTTTCATCATTGAAATTTCTCAATGCCTCAGGTTCATAAGCAGATGGCAAAATGCATGGGCTGGAAATACTTGGAGATTTTTCTAGGGTTTCCTCCATGAATTCCTTATACCTTGATTCACTGGTAGAACAAGCTAGGGTTTCAGCACATAGTTCAGTTGCATTTGGAGGAATGCTTGGCTTGTACTTCATAAGCTTCCCATATTCATTCAACAAGTGGAACATGTAATCATAAACATACTCCATCTTCACATCCTCTTGCACAAATCGGCTTCCCGCGGCTCCAATCGCCTCTGCCTACAATCAGTGGCGGAATCAAAACAAATATTTAGCGAGATCATGATCAATATAATACCTAGGTTTCATTTATTTAGAAAAAGTGAGAATCAATATATTTTACTTGTTCAACATGATCATTGCCATAATCTACAGCAAATTTGAGTGATTGGCACTTGTCTGAGTCTCTGACAGGCCAGTAATGGTGGCGCGGCACCATGCCTCGGTTGAAGAAGTCGTGGAAGCGAGGCGTTACATACAGCACCGGTGAATCGCAGGCAAGGATGTACTTCTCACTCACTGACCATGACCACCCTTCAATGTAGATCTTGTATCTGATATTGCAGATTATAAATCATGCTGTCAATTTTGACAGTAATCAACTAACTATATGCAGTAAATTTTAGGTTTTAGGTATAATCATATTGAAAAAAAGGTAAAATTTAGGGTTAGGAATCACCTATGAGTACACTGATCTGCAAGATTTGATCGGTTGAACCCTTGTTTTACTTCTTGACCCCAGTCCTGATAGTTATCAAATCCAATAACATGTTTTTTTATTAAAATATATTTGACGACTTCCTGAGTTTATTTCTTGTTGGACCGAATAAATTTATACTGAATCGAATTGAACAGATCTACTGATAAGCTCGGGATCTAAGATATATATTTGTTTAATTACCTGGACGTATAGACGAGCATTCCAATCAGCTTTGTCTGCAACGTTGCATTTCATGAGTTCCTTTCTCCAAGGAGCAACATATGGATTTCCTTTCCAATAAGCATAGGGTACCCTTTCTTTCCAGTTGCTTTTCTTGTTCCCTTTTTTAATCTCTTCCAACACAGTTTTCCATGGCCTTATGTTCACCTCAGGCCTACATAACAAATTAAATTTATATTATTCACAAAATTTTTATTCCTAGAATTTAATTTAATCTTGTAGTATGATTGTGTGAATTTTGCTAGTTTTAGCCTAAAATTTATTCATAAATATTTTTAATTCAATTAGTAATTAAAATAAGGCCAAATAAGTATTATCTTTAATTTATCTATATTCCTGCCAGCGGACTCCAATTCAGTTCAATAACAAAATTATCTTAATTTATTCATACTGATTAAGGATCTCCTTCCCCAACTTATTTTTCCGAACTTAACTAAATATACTGAACTGAATTGGAGTAAAAAGTAATGCATGTGTGTATTGAAAATAATAATAGTATGAACAAATTAGCTGAATTTTATTAAATTGCATTTCATCAAAACTGAACTGAATGTTCAAATAAGTTGGGAAAAACATTCATCATGTTCATTTTCACTTTTAATTTTATTCAGTTAAATTCATTGAAAGAATTAAATGGCATAATAATAGTAAAGATTTTGTAAAAAAAATTTGAAAGGAAGATATATACACACTAGGGTTCATACCATCCCCAGAAGGTCCAATCCGGGAAGACTATATCCAAGCTCTTCCAGTCGGAAGCGTACCGGAAAAGAGGCGGCACACCGCCACGATAAACATTTTTCCGATCAATCACCGGCCGGTCAACGGAGTCAAACATAATCTCCAAGTCCGGCAAAATTCCAGGGTATCTCCGGCCAAGTTGCACAATCCCCCATAGCGTGAACATAACTCTGTTACTAACCGCGCCCTCATAGATCTCTACGTACATCCTCCCGTCTAGGATCACCAGCCGGAAAGACTCCCATCTCCGAGCTCCGTCCACCATCTCCCTCGTTATTCCGGCGTCTTTCCAGGGCCTCAGGTCCTCGTGAATCCACCGGAAATAATCCGGGCAGGTTTCTGGTTTCGATAAGTTAGGGCTTGTGTTGCTCCGGGCAGGTTTCGTGTTGACCGGGTAGGTTCTCGGGCAGGTTTTGTTGGCCTGATTCCATGCATTGCAG